>JAPPVO010000010.1:101979440-103409335 GCA_030407325.1 Camellia japonica | reverse complement strand
TAATGTTGCTCTTGTCCTTTCCAAAATGGTAATTGTTCTCCCTCTCTCTCTCACATTGTTTTTCTTTCTTTTTTTACTGTTAATTTTTTTACTCTCTTTCTTCCCTTTATTCACCACTATTTCTAATAAATTGGTAATCTTGTAATCCATGTTCTGCACAGGAGATTA
This sequence comes from Camellia japonica, assembly GCA_030407325.1. Classification (NCBI taxonomy): domain Eukaryota; kingdom Viridiplantae; phylum Streptophyta; class Magnoliopsida; order Ericales; family Theaceae; genus Camellia; species Camellia japonica. Next base: position 103,409,167 of record JAPPVO010000010.1, on the reverse strand, counting down.
GAATCAAGTTCTCTGTTAATCTTCAGTTTAATTGATGGATCCTTTTCTTGTTCTTCATTTTGTTGAATTTTTTTTTTTTCCTGTTCTAAATCAAAGGCCTAAAATTGTTAGTTTCTCATGAATAAATGGTTATTTATTTAAGTCAATTTGGATGTGAATGGGAGTGAAGGTCCATTGATTAGTTCTAGATAAGATTTCCTATATTAACTTGACATTTTCTTTATTCCTTTGATCTTATACAAAGATTTCACAACTAGCTTAATATAAGAGTTACAAACTTCTCACATTATGGGTAGTGATAGAGAGCTTTAACACTAGAACTCTAACATGAGCTCTAGTTAGGTGTCAAACCAAAAAAAAAAAAAAAACAAAGCAAGCCAAAACATCACATCATCATGTGAGATCCACCATTAGAGCTTTTAAATTAGAGCTTCCAAACATTATTGATAAATAGAACATAAGGATAAAAAGGAGTGAGAGGAAGTCACAATAGACTATATAGTCCTAGATCTAACATATTGAATATTTTTCATTAAAATAAAGTTTTATCTCTATTATTTTTTATACAATCATAAATTTTTATTCTCATCTCATGATTTCAAATTCATTTGGAAAATTATATTTATAATCTTTGCATTTTGCTCATTGTATAATTTTAGTATCTGTAATTTCAATTAGATCGATTTTGACCATTAATTTTAAATTTTGTGTCAATTTTGATCAAATTGATAACACTGATTACATTTTAATCAATCAAAAAACACTAACAATTTAATCAATGAGACAAAATCATGAATCCTGAGTCAATTGAGCCAATTGAAATTATAGAGACTGTAATTATAAATATCAAAATGACATAAGGACCGAAATATAAAAAATACCAACGTAATTTACACAATTAAGTATTATTATAACTTTAGGCATATTTGATTGACAAGATTAGAGCATGGGATTGGGATTATTAATCCGTGAGCCCTATAATCTTGTATTTGTTTTGAAATTTTGTTTTAGGATTACTAATCCAACAAATTTTTAGGATTATTAGTAATGAGTTAAGGGTGTGATTATATATCTTGAGTTAGGAAATAAAATAAAAAGACTCTTTTACCTACTACTTCAATGCAAATCACATAATAGATAATGGAATAATTTATCCTACTAATCCAATTAGATAGTGAATACCACATTAATTTGATGGGATTATTAATATCTTCACTATTAATCTTGTGAATCAAACATGACCTTAGAGGAATACTCAAATATTTCATCAATATACTGAGATGAATATAAAACTACTATTTTCATGGCTTTTTCCTATCCTAATCACAATTTAATATGCATTAACATATTAATGCGTATATTTAAGGTGTTTTTTTTAAATAAAAGACTTGTAGGAAGAGTTAGATTAAAGATTTGAAGAAGAATTTGGGGAGGCAAGGAAGACCAAAAAACAAATTTGACAGAAATATAATTTTTACCCCACTATCTTACTCTTAATATTTATGTTATCAACTCGTGATATTTTGACATTTTATATACTAAAATGCTTCGTCAGCCTACCAACTTAATTGTAATGCGAATTAAAATAAACATTATAATTCCAAAGTAAATAATGCTATACAAACAAAAAGTTCATACATAAATTTCATACATAATGATGTGATTTATTATAAATCTTTTATTTTAAAACAAAACGCTATTAAAGATGAATTTATTTATAATAATGACATTATCACATCATTCTTGTCACGTTTTTTATATAAATATTATGTATGTTTAGAACTTTTGTTCCAAAGCATGTAAGAGGGCTACAACTGTAGATGGGGAGACTAGCAATTATAAAACTCCCAAATCCACTGCTGCTATTAGATAGCACAATACATTGACAGTCAGAAATAATAATGCATTTCATAACATTCAAAAAGTGTTTAATTGCCATCTTCAAATAAAAAAATCCAAGCTACAAAATTTCACCCAAAGAAACACAAACAAAATTTACTAGGTTTGAAACTAAACTGCAGAGCAGCATCATTGTGCACTAAGAACATCTAATAGTTGACTCAAATTCCAAGCCCCCAAAGGCAAAGGTACTATACTACATTCATTCATCATCTTCATCATCCACCTCCTCATCAGCTCCTGCTGCTGCATTGAGGGCATTCAGTCGTTCAATCAAGCTAGCCTTCGTTTCATCACATGTCAGCTTCTTCAAGTTGTACCTGGTATACAATACAAGGTATAGAGAACTTACTAAACTATCCAAAAAATGGAATCACACTTCTAAACATCCAAGCAAAAAAGATGCTGTTGCAATTACTGCACTCAACCAGTGAATGAATGCTGGAATACCCAAACCAAATTTCAAAGGATTTGGGTTTTTGTTTTCAAAATTTTAAATTTTGAAAACACAATAACAACTCATTCAACACATGCTTTTGCTTTCAGTTTTTTGAAAACTATTTTATAGACAAGGCTCCAAAATGTAACACAAGCAGTGTATTCAATTGTAGGCAAATCTAGTGCAATCACACCAATGAACATTTAAACAAAAGCTCATTCCCACTTTAAATTCTCTTGGGAAAAAACAACAATATGTTTCCTGTTCTCTACAAACAAAAAAACATGCAACCAAATGACCACTAAGTCTCTTGCAACTTAGAAGTTGAGTTAAAGATCCAAACTTATCTGGCTGTTAACAAAAAAAAATTAAAAAATGCACTAATGTACAGCCAGAACTAATATAATGATCTTGGGTTAAATGGATTAAAACCAAAGTAAAAGTATTGGCACCTCCTTAAGGCAAATAATAATGATAGGAATGGAAAGTAAAGCATAAACCAGACTTCCCTTGAAAACAAAAAAAATAAAATAAAATAAAAAAATGATCACATAATTTTAAGTTATTTTTGGTGCTTACCTCTTTTGTGCTGCTTATGTGGCTCCTTCTCAGACTTCATTTGAGTGGGGTCTGTGCGGGTGGCAGCATGAACTTTCTTGTACAGCTCCTCAATGCCATCAGGCTCAATTCCTCTCTTGATATACTCAACAAAATGAGACTGATACTTCTCTGGTTCATCTTCCATCAAAATCTACGTAACAACCAATAAAATCAAGTTCATGGCTGAAAAATAAGTGTTACAAAAGGCATAAATTCACATCTTAACCCTTACCTTCATATATGCAGCGACATGTCCACCATAAATATACTTGCGGTGAACCTCAGCATCCAGCTGCTTAGAGTCCTTCGAGAAACCAGAAAATCTCTTATCACTGTGAGGGATATCCAACCCGCCCTCCAATGCTCCCTGTAATGAAAGTATAGCACAGACATGAAATCGCATACAGGGACAAATAATTACAGCAAAGCAGGGAACATATAGACAGTGATGGAATAGCATGAATATTGCCTAAAGATCAAAGACAACTAGGCATGACAAATTAAAAAAAAAAAAAGAAACCAGATAAAGTTGTGAAGTTCAACATCCCTTAATTCATTCATGACTTGAAACATACATGCAGTTGAGGAACCCTGAGTCCTGGGGCATCTCATAAAATAATTTTTTTTTTAGAAAAGCCAAAAACTTGCATGACTGCTTTGCTGTAATGCTAGATTCACATCCCTAACTAAATAGGAATAGTTAAAAAATTGGCAGATGGCAACTATTGTGAACAGCATTTTATGGTGCCACGAACCATTTTAGTTCCATTAGTAGAATGGATGCTCCCATTATACTACAGTATAACTTGCTGGTTGGAAAAGGATGTTCAAATTGACAAGAAAAACGCCTCCTTTGAATTGTTGGATTATATTAACAATTCAGGAATAAATAACAAACAAATTGACAAGGAGTGCTCTGAATATTAGCTGGAACCAAATTTTATTTTGATAAAATAAAGATTAGCATAATAATTCTCATAAGCAAACATAACTTCAGAGATATAGCAACAGACTAAAATACAAACGGATCAATTAGAACATTTCATCAACAATAAAACACTGTACATTTATGGTAAGAAAAGCTCATCCAACAATAAATATTTTAGCTTTCAGCCTAACAGCATTGGTAAGAGAGGGGCTCTTGTATATGGCTAGAAAGTCTAACACTTGAAGCCATAACTGACCCAGAGCAAAACAAATAAAATATGGCCCAAAAGAATAGAAAAGCGCATATATCAAAATAAAGAGTGTTATGAAATAATATCTTCCACTTGCACAAACACCCTGTCAAAAAAAAATGATATTGCAATTAACAGTATTAGGGGTTGTTTGGGGTGTCCTAAATAAGTGCACTTTTTGTCTTTTTGGACTAAAAAATTGAGGAAGAAAATATGGATGTTTGGGTTAACTTTTTGACTTTTTATGAAAAAATGAGTAATAAAAAATTGAAAAAATTGATTTATAGGGAAAAATTATGATTGAGAGTTGTGCAGCCGTAATTGTTGACTTTTGGTGAATAGTATTAACTTTTTAACTTTTTGAGTAACTTTTTGGCTTTTTGACTTTTTGACAATATGCCAAACTTGGCCTTAATATCACAAACAAGCAAAATTGGTAAAATATCACAAAAAATATATATACCAATCTTCAAATTATCTGCATGTCATGAAAATTAAGAACATATGGAACATCTCATTCTAGTAATAAGTTCAAATAGTATAATTGTTTATTGTAAAATGTGTGCATGGAAATTCCCTTCAGAGCACCAAAGACACGGTTCCCAGTGGTTGCTCTAATAAGGCCAAGATCAAGGAGAGCACAGAATGACCTCCTACTCTCTGCTGGCTCAACTGAGAAATCCTCTCCAGTTGAGTGACAATATAGAAGTCCATATGTACATTAAATCTAACAATGCAAAAGAGGAAAAGGATACTATAAATGCTAAACATGAATCAGGCATACCTCCACATTGCCCTCATACTCATCGTCCATCTCGAGAATTTTCAAGACACAGCGGGCCAAGAGCAATCCGGTACAGTAAGCTGCCAACATCAGTTACAGAAATCAAAACCGCAGATAGAAGCAAGCAGCCATCGACCGAAAGACATGGGGAAGAGGAAACGAGAGGAGTGCAAAGAGTAGTTACGATACCTGCAGCATAATTTGTGAGACCTATTTCGAGCCTATAGCAAGGCAGCTCATGGGCATATGCTGAAGCAAGGACCATATCCCCAGCAAATGCTAGCAGATATTATTTGTGCAAATCTATTTTATCTTTTACTTTCCTGACAAAATGCAGGCTGATAACCTAATGTTCATAATTGGCATCCCATCCAATTTATAAGAAATCAAGAGAAAAGAAAAATTAGAAGAAAAGAAAATTCCGTTACAATATAGAGGAGAGGTTTAATCTTTGTGGAAGGTATTAAGTTATTTTCATTTTCCCTATAATTCAGTCTGTTTCAGAATCTGATTGTTATTACCAAATTATTCAGATTTTCCCATTTCAATTGGGATCCAACAATATATATGAAATTTCATAATTGATGTTGTTAATTTTGAAATCTGTGGAGCTTACTATTGGGTTGTAAGTTTAAAGTTCCTCGTCTAGGGTACTCATGCAAGAAGCATCAAAGTTTGTAGACATTTATAAATCAGTTTGTGTCACACTTCAGGGAGAAACAGCCCTTTTAAACATCTTATATCTTATTTTAAAAGCCATGAATTATTGATTATGTTGTTCAATTTGCTTTTGTTGTATTTTTTGTTTTTCTTTTCCTTTACTTTTTTTAATATAAGGAAACTAAGGCCGCCTTTGTCACGCAATAGTTTTAGCTTAAAAGTTAAAAAGTTACTAAAAAAATCAAAAAATCATAACCTATACCAAAAAATCAAAAATTCTCTTTTCTCTCTATTTTTTGCACATCTTTTCGTAAAAAATCAAAAAGTCATCTCAAACATACTAATTTTTTTAATCTCATATTTTAGTCAAAAAAGCTAAAAAAAATTACTAAAATAGTTTGTTCCCAAAGGAGGCCTAAATTAGTCCAAATTATATTTCTTTTGTAGGTCCAGCAACAACTTGATTTTTAAAATTTCCATTCTACAAATTCTAAGCAGTTTGACTAACCATTTTAGAAGGATAAAATATGCAACGCAAACTCTAAAAGGCGGATATGGTATTGCAGATTGCATTTTCTTTTCATTTGATCTCACTACAAGAATTAACACTTTTAGCAACAAAAAAATTGGTCGCTAAAAGTCTATTTTTGGTCGGCAAAAGTTATCTGCAACCAATTTTTTTGGTCGCTAGTTTGGTCGCCAATTGAGGGTCGGCAAAAGTAATTCGCGACCAAAATTTTCATTGGTCGGCAAAAGTTGGATTTGTCGACTAAATTTTTGATCGCTAAATATTTAATTACCGCGACTAATTCATTTTGTCGCTAAAACACTTTGATCGCGAAAAGTCACCTTTTGCCGACCAAATTTCTTAGTCGCCAACTGACACATTTCGCGACCAAAAAGTTCGGTCGCCAATTGTGACATTTCGCGACCAAATTTTTTGGTCGCCAATTGTGACATTCTGCGACCAAAATTAGTTTGGTCGCCAATTGTTACTTTTCGCGACCAAAACTATTGGTCGGCAAAAGTGAGTTTCCACGACCAACAAAATTTTTGGTCGGCAATAGATGTATTTTTTATGACCAAAACTCTTGGTTGGCAATTGTCATTTTTTGCGAAAAAAAATAATTTATTTGTTGCGACTATGAATCGTGACCAACTAGTACCTCATTCATGGTAGCTGTTGGTAATGACATTCCTGATTATCTACTAATGAATCGTGACCAACCAAGAGATAAAATGCACTCATTCAAGCCACGAAAACAAATACCGAAAGGAAGCAAACATGTAGAAAGGAGATTGGAAACGAAACTCGTAGCAATATAAAACAACTATTGACATTAGTATCTGAAGGGTCGGTTCATTATTTCCTATCACATGTATAGTACTGATAACTTGAAAGATCAATGTAAACAACATAAGGATGGCCATGACAAGAAACATCCTCATGTTAGGCATTGAAGCTTTTTAGAATCAGAACAGAGAAGTATATGCCAGTTCAACAAGGATCCAAAGATCCAAAAAGGAAATAGGAGCCCACATGTAGAGTCATATCATAGTCTCAGCCACTTTGGTTTCACAGATTTTTTGTCAGTTGGCTTTTGCTCTGGGACAGCAGGGGAGATGGACTAGCCATTGCAAGCTCTGGGGCAGCTTCAGCTGGCTTTGCCTGTTCAGGGATGAATTCCAAGCCTTTCAGAGATAATACATCCTCTTGAAGGAATGGACCTGAGATTGTGGCACTTTCATCACCTGGAAAAAGAAAAACGATTCTTTTGTAAATCTAGGGCATTGGCCACTGCGAGTAAAGCAAAAAAATCAATGGAATAATAACACATGCCATGTTCGCAACGATATGATTGATTCTTTTTTTGGAAAATTAGAATCCACTCAGATATTCACCTCGAAGCCAAATTCTATCCACGCAGTCAAAAACTAACCATGTCGATATACCATAGTATCCACAATCCACAGAAGAGAAAAATATGCAAAACCTGAATTCCACTGTTAGAGATTCTATTTTGTACAAGAAATATTAGCCCAATTCTGTTGGTTAAGCCATAAAGAGGAATTGCCATTCACTTAATCTTCCACAAGTCAGACCAGGTCTCTACACGTTCCCTTCTATCAACTACATTCATTGGACCTGAGTTTTTTTTCTCATCAATTAACAAACAAATAAGACCGTAGATAATCAGGAATGTCACGGCTCAAATGACCATTAAATATTGCAAACAGATCAAGCTCATGCTCCTCAACTTGCTTGAATTCAGCAACAACATAATCTTCCATTGGGTGACTGGATTTTCCCTTAACCAAATGATAACCATGTGTTACGTGCTTTGACATCTTACTCTTCCCCTTTCCAGTGTCGGCAGATGAACCCAACCCAACTTTTTCAGCAAAAGATAAGCAAGCAACCATTGCCCATGAAAGAAAAACTTGATGAAAATTTGCCTAAAATAGTTACATTATAACTGAACAAACCAGTAAATGCACACTCAAAATTAGAAGCCCCAAATGATGAGATCAGACATATATCCAGGAGCATAATTTCTATTTGTTCTATGTTTTACTGTGTAATTTATCCAAGAGCACCAAAGCTAAAACCTTAAACTAGTGTTCCTCAATTTCACCAACTGCAACGCTGACCATTTGATACTTCAGACTTGCTAATTTTAGAAACAGCCCATTGGAGGATGCTATGAGATTGGATTTGGGGAGGAAAAATAGAAAGGAAGTGAATGTGAGAATAAAAAGAAAAAAAAAAACTCATATTTCATTCACAATTTCCTTCTCTTTCTCTTTTCCCTCTCCAAATCTAAGATCCAGATGAGGATTTTAAATATGAGTACACATCAATATTTTAGACTTCCCATATATACAATGGGATCTTCCTAACAAGTGAATTAAAAAAATGGAAAAGAACATGTAACACTTTTTTACTAAATTGAATACACATTCCACTAAAATCAATATATCACCTAATATCAGTCTGATATATGATTGTATGGCTAATACTGATATGGTAATTGAAAACCATGATACATCTAACACTTTTTTGTACACATTTTACAAACTGAATCATGATTGATCAATTGAAAGGGTTTCAAAATTTTCATTTTTTGAAAATGACATCAAGCCAACCAAATAGATCCAAAATCTAGTCAAACACTTCCAATTGCTACTGCTCTGCTCTGCTCTGCCTCAATTGATTCAAACAAAAACAAAAAATTTAAAATCTCCTTTTTATTCAACTGTTTTATTAGCAACCAAACATTAATTAGAAAACAGTTTATACAAGAATCTCCTTTTTATCCAACTTCCATGATTACATCTAGCAATATGTTCATACAACAATGTTCAAACTGATGCAAATACACATATAGAAATAGATTCAGAATATAAAATTTTCTCACTTTCTTAACTCAATGTGGTAGAGAATTGTTTGTGGATTATTTATGAAATTTGGGCAGCAAATTAACCCAAAATGTGATTCGACTTCAAAAAAATAACAATCCACATTTCTCTGTTCTCATTCACTAATAGCAAGATAATTCCTACATTCAACCAGTTAGGACCAATGTTACTAACATGTGTGATTGTTTTGGTATGTGGAATTCTAGTAACCATGGCTAAACCTCAACAAGCAGGTCAATATACCCACTGAGGATATTATATCATGTTTCTCCTACTCAATGCAAATAACTAAATACGGTCTATTGAAAGATAATGGAGAAAAGCTTCACTCTCAAATACTATGAAAGACAGTAGAAGAGAAATCAATAATTGAATCCCAAACCCTGCTGCAAAGCGGGAGTCTTGTGTTGAGTACGACCTTTATTTAATTGACAGTAAGCTATGATCAAAATATGAATCAACCACTAATTTTATTTTTTTCATTATTAATCAAAGTTTTTGGTACTTACTTGTTAGGGCGTCGCATTAAAACGTAATATATTGGATCTTCTGAAGATTCTCCAATTGACAATTTCAGCAATTGCAAAACAATGTAACATGTTGTAATGCTGTAAAAAAAAACAAGCAATATTTAAATAATGAGAAGGGGACTATACTAAATTATATCAGTTATTTCCACATTAAGAAGAATCCACAACTGACAAAAGGACAAAAAAAACTTTATACCTGGAGTGCAAGACTTAATCCACCACTTTCCTCATGATCAAAGTACAGTAGCTGCACAAACCTCAAGCCTATTAGTAAACCCAATGGTGGCAACTCATTAACATATCTAAATAAAAATTATAAAACTACAGTGTAGTCAATTCCTCAAAACATATATTCAGCTGACAGTCAAATAGTTTTTGAATCTGCAAGAAAAACAAGAAGAAAAAATGCACGTAGGAACTTTAACTGTAAAGTATTTGGATAAAAGGCGGATCTGGTAGAGGAGCTTGCAAGAAAACCGTCCTAGGTGGGGAATCCATGCACAACCTTGCTGAGTATACATAATCTTTGAATTTGGACAAGACGGTAAGCATATATTGTTGTGAATATATATGCTCTGACAATTTTCTTTTTCCATGTATCAAAGCTAACTGCAAACATTCTGATCAAATTCATGTTCCAGGCTTTAGCCTTCTACATGTTTCCATGATTGGAGGCACCAAATTCTATTATTCATGATAGTATGGTAGAAAGTAGGGTAAACTATATTGACCTCCCCTTATATTTTTTTTAATTATAAAAACCTTTCTTGAGGTTTTGAAAATGACACTGATCTCTCATCTGGTTGACTCACATGACATATACCCTCTCCATACCATTTTTGTTAGTAAGATTCACAGTTAAATGTTGAGGTCATCTATTCATATTTTTGAAATTACCATTTTTACCCCCTGAAGTCATATAAATATTTTAGAGTTTCAGGTTTATAGCAATTGCAGAGGCCTTGTGAAGTTTTTAAAATGAAACTACCTTTCCTCTATTTTTAAAAAATTAAAGATTTTTCCTATCAAAATTTTGTTAGCTTAGTGGCTAGATGATCATGTGCACGTGCTGGTCTCACTAAAGATATCTGTTAACTTTACACGGATACAAAATGTAATAAAGTACATCCGCTAGCCCATTAATGTCTCTATGATTATTATGGAATTGGGCGCAGCTTGTGTGCATTCCGACACGGTGCTGTTGGACCCGTGGAAGGGTCGGTTTTGAGATTAAGGAGATTTAAGGTAAATTTAAAAAATGGGAGCTTCTTTTACATTGAAAAAAAAAAAAATTATGGATAAAACGATAAGTTACAATCTTTTTATTTATTTGTAGTTACAAAAAAATTTACTTGCACATATAATTATTAAAATTATAAACAAAGCAATTTAATGAAACAAAATTAGGGCAAAAAAAATTAAGAAAAATTATTCAATTAAAACTGATAAAGACGTGGGTAAAGAAATGGGTAAACTACCAATAGGTCCTAATAGTTGGACTTAATTTCCATCAAGTCCTATTGAAAATAAGTCTTGGTAAAATTGTCATTAAAAATAATTTTTTTGTGACAATTTTTTATGGGATTTTTATTGATAAATCTCATTTAGGAGTGTTTTAACCCAAGAAGTCCATGAAGGAAATTTATATTCTACTTAGTTCTATATATTTATAGTTTTATTTCATAAAGTCTTTTTTCTTATTTTACACTATTTGTTTAGACTATTATACCCTTATATTTAATATTGTTATATATTACACAGGAAAAAATAAACACTATAATTATGTTTTGGTAGTTCCCCACGTTGGTTGTCATGCAGTTTCAATGTCGTTGTGAATTGATATGCTGTGTGATTCTTGATTGTATTAGGGTTTCTCTTATGTTTGAAGAAGACAAATAGTATGCTCTGTTTGTTTACATTGTTATGAAGTTAAACATTGATCAGAAAAGAGAACGAGTAGTGCTCTGTTTGAAGAAGACGAATATTGTGCTCTGTCTGATTACATTGTCTTAAGGTTAGTATGTAATGGATGCATGTCATTTGTGATTGGATTTATATGAAGGGTTGTATGCTCTGTTTTTTGCTTCCAATTTCATTTTCTATAATTGATGGACATGCAAGTTTTTTTTGGTTGTATGGGGTTATGGATTTTGGCTGGTTATGTGGTTGAGTTATGGCTCTATTTTTTTGAATGTGGTGAATATTCACATCGCATTAAGAATGTGAATGTATATGAATGATTGTATGATTTGTTTCTTCCTTTCAACATCATTATCTAAATTAAATTTTAGTTGATTGTATGGGGATATGGGTTTTTCCTGGTCATGTATATTGTGAGGCATGCATGTGTGTGCTGTGAATATTCACATTCTTGTTACCACTGACAGTGTCAAAGTAGTTAACATGAATATTTATATCACTGTAACCATTCACATTACCAAATCATTTATGTGAATATTCAGATTTGTATTACAAATTGTCATTGTGAGTGTTTTTTGCTAGCAAAACGGGATGTTGTTATGTATATTATGATGCATGCATGGGCGCGGTGTGAATATTGACATGTCTGTTACCATTTACAACATGAAAACATATGATGTGAATATTCACATCATCTGCAATATGCTATTTGATGTGAATATTCACATTTTTGTTACCACTGACAGCGTCAAAGTAGTTAACATGAATATTTATATCATTGTAACGATTTACTACCAAATCATTTTATTTGAATATTCAGATTTGTATTACGAATTGTCATTGTGAGCGTTTTCTGATAGCAAAACGGGATGTTGTTATGTATATTATGATGTATGCATAGGCGCGGTGTGAATATTGGCATGCCTGTTACCATTTACAACATAAAAACATATGATGTGAATATTCACATCATCTGTAACTATTAACATCATCAAATTATTTGCTGCGAATATTCACTTATGTGTTAAAAAATATGATATTCACACCAGTCACATTGTGTTACAATAATATTTTAAGTAATATTCACATCCATGTGAATGATCAACACGAAATAGGACTCAAAATGCATATACATATATTGAATGAAAAATTGGAGTACAAGCATTGATACAGAATTGATTTACACTTAAGCTAGTCTGCTCCAATATGTCAAAACGATTGATACTAAATTATCTTAAATGTGGATAACAGTTATGGATAACAATTACAGGTGGACACCCCCCACCTATAGGTTTTCATATTGCACTGTCTTTGTGTGATTCAGAAAAATGTGTATAATGAGTCTCTTATTTGATACCATTCAAAGCGATTAAGGCTGTCAACAATTTCCTCAGGGTATAAATGCACCCTGATGATGTAACACACTGGGGCCTGCAATCCACCCTGAAAATGCAAAGTTTTTATTGTTAGAATTTAAAATTTAGGTGTGTATAATGGTTGTGGAAGATGTGTACAAATTGGTGAGAGGCTTACCATTGGTTTGTAGTCATTATCAATATCTAACAATCTGATGTAAATATTGACATTATGTACAATGAAATTTAGATTGAACCAAAAAAGGGTTGACAACCATCAAAGATTAGGGGCTCTACATCAACAAGCAACAATACTAACAACTTTGTTAATATTTACATCATATTCCATTGATAACAGGAGGTGAATATTGACATTGATGTTAGAATGTGAATATTGGCGTTATGTTCAAAATGTAATTATTTCATCACCATCAACAACCAACAACATTAACAAATCTGACATTGACACAAGGGAGGAGATAGTGAGTGTATTACAAAAGAGTGTATTACACATGACAATTTAAGACAAACAAGTCATTACCAATACATAACAGTCTGATGTAAATATTGACATTATGTATAATGAGATACACATTGAACCAAAAGAGAGTTAACAACCATCCAAGATTAGGGCTCTAATTGCTTTATAACCATTAACATACAACAATGCCAACAACTCTGTAAATATTTACATCATATTCCATTGATGTTAGAAGTTGAATATCTACATTATATTCATAACGTGAATATTGACATTGAAGTAGATATTTACATCAATGTCAATATTTACACTATATTCACATCATATTTGATCACCCTTTAAATATTGTACAGATTATGTATAATGGAATACACATTGAACCAAAAAAGAGTTGAAAACCATCCAAGATTAGGGGCTCTAATTGCTTTATAACCATCAACATGCAACAATACCAACAACTCTGTAAATATTTACATCATATTCCATTGATGTTAGAAGATGAATATCTACATTATATTCATAATGTGAATATTGACATTGAAGTAGACATTTACATCAATGTCAATATTTACACTATATTCACATCATATTCGATCACCTTTTAAATATTATACAGATTATGTATAATGGAATACGCATTAAACCAAAAGAGAGTTGACAACCATCCAAGATTAGGGGTTCTAATTAGTTTATAACCATTAACACGCAACAATACCAACAACTCTGTAAATATTTACATCATATTCCATAGATGTTAGAAGTTGAATATCTACATTATATTCATAATGTGAATATTGATATTGAAGTAGATATTTACATCAATATCAATATTTACACCATATTCATATCATATTCGATCACCCTTTAAATATTGTACAGACTATGTATAATGGAATACACATTGAACCAAAAGAGAGTTAACAGCCATCCAAGATTAGGGGCTCTAATTGATTTATAACCATTAACACGCAACAATACCAACAACTCTGTAAATATTTACATCATATTTCATTGATGTTAGAAGTTGAATATCTACATTATATTCATAATGTGAATATTGACATTGAAGTAGATATTTACATCAATGTCAATATTTATACCATATTCACATCATATTTGATCACCCTTTAAATATTGTATAGATTATGTATAATGGAATAGACATTGAACCAAAAGAGAGTTGACAACCATCCAAGATTAGGAGTTCTAATTAGTTTATAACCATCAACACGCAACAATACCAACAGCTCTGTCATATTCCATTGATGTTAGAAGTTGAATATCTACATTATATTCATAATGTGAATATTGACATTGAAGTAGATATTTACATCAATGTCAATATTTACACCATATTCACACCATATTTGATCACCCTTTAAATATTGTACAAATTATGTATAATAGATTACATATTGAACCAAAAGAGAGTTGACAACCATCTAAGATTAGGGGCTCTAATTGCTTTATAACCATTAACACGTAACAATACCAATAACTTTGTAAATATTTACATCGTATTCCATTGATGTTAGAAGTTGAATATCTACATTATATTCATAATGCGAATATTGACATTGAAGTAGATATTTACATCAATATCAATATTTACACCATATTTACTCATATTTTATCACCCTTTAAATATTATACAGATTATGTATAATGGAATACACATTGAACCAAAAAAGAGTTGACAACCATCCAAGATTAGGGGCTCTAATTGCTTTATAACCATTAACATGCAACAATACCAACAACTCGGTAAATATTTACATCATATTTCATTGATGTTAGAAGATGAATATCTACATTATATTCATAATGTGAATATTGACATTGAAATAGACATTTACATCAATGTCAATATTTACACCATATTCACATCGTATTCGATCACCCTTTAAATATTATACAGATTATGTATAATGGAATACACATTAAACCAAAAGAGAGTTGACAACCATCCAAGATTAGGGGCTCTAATTGGTTTATAACCATCAACACGCAACAATACCAACGACTCTGTAAATATTTACATCATATTCCATAGATGTTAGAAGTTGAATATCTACATTATATTCATAATGTGAATATTGACATTGAAGCATATATTTACATCAATGTCAATATTTATACCATATTCACATCATATTTGATCACCCTTTAAATATTGTGCAAACTATGTATAATGGAATACACATTGAACCAAAAGAGAGTTAACAACTATCCAAGATTAGGGGCTCTAATTGATTTATAACCATCAACACGCAACAATACCAATAACTCTGTAAATATTTACATCATATTTCATTAATGTTAGAAATTGAATATCTACATTATATTCATAATGTGAATATTGATATTAAAGTAAATATTTACATCAATGTCAATATTTATACCATATTCACATCATATTTGATTACCCTTTAAATATTGTATAGTTGCCAATATGATGTTTACATCATATTCCATCATAATTCAATTTTGGGGAAGATTTGGGGTTCTATGGACATCAACAATCAGCAATGCCAACATTGACAGAAGGAAAAAAAAACAGAGTTCATTACCAAATCACAACCACAAACAACATTAATAACAAAGGAATGTAAATCATACATTTGTTTGTTAATGTTATTCATATTCAACAAAAAATCAACATCATCAACATGGACAAAGAGTTAAAGTAGGGAGTTCATTACAAAATGAAATCCAAAAATAATAATAATAACAGGGGCAATGCAAACATATACATTTGTGAATAGATTATATTATCATTGTTTGAAAAACAGAGGGTGGAAGGATGGTGCTTACCGTTGGTTCTCATTGTGGGTGGGATATGTAAATCGACGGCCGATAAGAACCAAGGAAAAACGAACCCCAATCCTTTCGATATAAACCTTCACAGTGGTGCATTAATGTGGAATAGTAGTGGCCGATGATGGTTAGCGGTGGTGGATGACGGTGGTGAGGCAATGTGAAATCTAGGGTTACGGTTTGGGAATTTTTTGGTGCCAACTGTGAGTTTTTTTTTTTGGGAATGAATGTGTTGTGGAGTGAAGAGATGGAATAGGAACAGTTGGGTTTTCAGAATGGAGTATGCACAGGAGAAACGAAAGGAGGGTATTTTGGTCTTAATATACTGAATGGGACCTAATGGAATAATAAAAAATGATTTGGGTTTTATGGTATAAAAGTCTTAGAAATGGGATTTATGAATAAAGCTCCTATTTTTTATATATGTCGCTAAAAATTGACAATTAATGACTTTTTTTTGTCATGATTTTTATAAATTGTCGCTAAAACTTACAATTAGTGACATTTTTTGTTACAAATTTTTTCTATAAGACCTATTAGACATAAGTTCACTTATTAAGATTTACACGTAAGTACCCCTCAAAAAATTTGGCCAAAATTATTTATTCTACTAAAATTTAATAGATAAAGAAGGTAAAAACAAAAAAAACAAAATTAGGGCCCATATATTATATGTATTGTTCTTGGGCCCAAACACTTTTTTTTTTTAAATATATATTTTCATTTTAATAAATATGGGTCAAACTACACTTATAAATAAATATGGGCTAAACCATACTTGGACCCAATAAAATATTTTGGGGCCTTTTAAATAGATCCTAAAACTAAAAAAAAAACATGGGCCTATAACATTTTACTAAATTTGGGGCCCTATTTTTAAGCCAAAATTTTGGGGCCTAAGGCACAGGCCTTACTGGCCTTAGGCCAGGGCCGGCCTTGCCCGTGAAGGCCCACCACGGGTCCCATTTTGATAATCCTAACCGTTCAATGTGTAGAACTTGTCAAGTACTATATGCTCAAAAAAATCACGTTGATCAGATATTGATAGCTATGTGATCAAAACAGTTTTTTTGTCAACTGTTAATTTGTTCATCGTCCATTTTTTTATACAAAACTGCTTTGATCACATAGCTATCGATATCTGATCAATGTAAATTTTTATAGGCATATAGTACTTGACAAGTTCTATACATTGAACGGTTCGGATTATCAAAATGAGACGCGTGGTGAGCTGCCACGGGCCCAATAGCACCGCCTAGTCCGATCTCGATCTGAACACAAGCCGAACCCTATCGAATTTCCATCTATCATCTTTCTGTTTTTTTTTTTTGTTACAACGGAAATGGAATTTCCATCTATCATCAGCACTTGACAATAAGTCCAAATTTCCTCAACAATTAAGCAAAATATATATATATATATATATATATTTGCAAAACACTAATTTCTCAACCCACTAACCTATGTAATGTAATGTAATGTAAACAAAACATGTAATGTAGATTTGTCGTGTGAGGTTAAATTAATTACCAATCTTGTGAGGCATATTGACATTACGATAAGCAGAACAGAATAACTTAGGATTTATCATTTCATTTATATCTTCTTTTTTTTATTTATAATTTTGTCCCTGCATAAAATTGCCACTAATAAGAACTAATCCTAAACTTTCAAAACTCTAATTTCTCAACCCACCAACCCCTTCTTCACCACCGCTGCCACCACCACCTCCATTCAATATTCGCCGCTATACCACCCCTTTCTACCCCCATTGACCTAAGCAAGATAAATATACATAGAGCTAATTACATGGACCTTCTTAAGGTATTTGATAATTACATATATTTTCCTCGAGATTTTTTAGGTGACAAAGAAGTTGCAATTATTATCCGTGTATGGTGGGATCTCGGGTTTTGCTTTGATTGAGTTGGTCAATCATAATTGATCACTGAATATTTCTCCTCCACCTGCACCCACACCCACACCAGCATCAACTAGAATTATTGGAACACGCCAAAGTTATACGAATTGAAAGGGCTGTGAAAGATTATTCCATTTGCTTAAAAAACCTTTTATTGCATATCTAAAGCAAAATAGAGTTCTCAACCCCAACCTCACGTAAAGTTCTGATTCTTGAATTAAATCAAATCAAGGCAATTACTTAAATTAGCTTTCTTTCATGCAAAGAGTTTAAAAGATCAAATATTAAAGTTGATGATGTCCTCTTGTTCAAGCTTGATAGAACCCATCAATTTCCTCCATTAATGTTTGTTGTTACAATGATTATAATTTTATACCATATTTAGTTTATCATGTTACCGTGTAAATTGTGAGACCTATTAAACCAATGTAATTGTAATAAGTAATAACCACACATGTCAACTACATATGTGTTAGCAAAAATCTGGTTTGGGTGTAATATCAACAAACAACAAACAAACCAATTTTCACAAACAACAGGATCAAGCAATATAGTTGAGTGTCTTAATGCCTTGACAGGTTCAAAGACTTCTTTGGAGGTTTACTTCTTGAAGAAACAAAGTAAATACAACTAGAAATTTACTGATAGTAATCAAACTTGTCTTTTTAACCACAAGGATCAAATTACAAGTCTTTTAACACCATAATTAACAGAACTTTACACAGACTACAAATGCTAACTGCTACTGTTATCGCTATTGCTACCGCTACTTCTAATTACAAGAACTACCACTCCTGGATTTCTTAGGTTGTGAGGTGATTTTTTTCTATCCCTCCTCCTTCAAATTTCCAGCCTTTATGCCACTGGTCATGCTGTCCATATGCTGCCACGTGTTCCATCATGAAGCAAGTCACTTCCACTTCTTTAAATAACTGCCTATGATCTCCACAACTGCCTGTAACTGTTTCCTCTATTGTAGCCTTGTCTTTCTCTTTAATCTGTGTGAATAAACCATGTGTCTTGTATCAACATACCCCTAAACTCATGGCTACACTCCTGAGCCACGTTTGGCCATGTTCCATTACATTTTCAAGCATATTGATGAAAAAAACTGCCTCTACTATCACTGCATATGAAGCTGCTCCTTTAACTGCTTCAACCTTGTCACTTGTTCTGCATTTCAGAGCCCACATGTGTCACCAATCTTGTGGTCCTTGCTCCTACCACATACTAAATCATCTCTCGACGCTTAGACATGTTTATCGATAGACAAAAATAGTTTTTAGTGCCAACAATGCCCCCCTCATTCAAGACCAAAAAGGATTTAATGTTTTGTGAAGTAAACCTACTCTCTCATTGAAAATCTTCATGACAAGAGAGAGCAGGAAGGATGAACATCCTTTGGAAACCTTCTGTTTTGCTCTGTTCCAGTTCTATTGCAGCAAGACCTTCTCCAGAAGTAATGGCCAGCTGGCCAGTCCACTGTACGGCCAAACAGTTCTCTAGGGCGGCCGACCACCTGGTTTGTATGGCTGTGGTGTCTTTCTAGTGAAACAGAGCAAATCCTAAGGCCCAAGACCGAGCTATTTTCAGACTGTAAATAGAGCAGCTTCTGGCAGTGAGCAAAGGGGGTTTCCGAAGGATGTTCTTGCTCATGAGCACACAATTCCCAGCCTTTTGTTTAATTCCTTTAGATTAGCTGCTTTGATTCATATTTGTATTTAATTAGTCATTTTTGTTCGAATTTGAAATAATTAATTAATTAGTTCATTTGTGTTTGTAATAATTAGTTAATTAGGACATTCGGACCTTGTTGTGCGAGGGAAAATTTGTAACATAAGATGTATGTCTTCGAACCCCTATTTTTTTTTTTCTCCTTTTTACTTATATGCTTATCGTGGTTGTATATAGCATCATGTTTTCTTTTATCATTCTCATGCTTTGTATCCATTTTTGCATACATTAAAATTTGGCTCATCATGCATAATGCTCTTACCAATTCCTAAATGACTATGTGCGCTACCTCATGCTTTGAGTTGCTTCACATGTCATGTTAGTAGCCGAATTTAATACGTCGCATTAGCCACTTACATATTAGGATCATGCATATTTCTAACTATCTTCTTTTCTTTGGCTTGTCTCGGTTAAGTACTAGGTGAACATTTTTGCTTTAGCATATCATATATGTGTTTGTGTTGCCATGTCAAGCATACTATTATAAGGCTATTTGCTTACTTAAAATATCTCTATGAATGCCTGTGGATGGAGGCTATTTCGCTTAAGTTGGAATGACCTTGATTATTATACATATGAACTCGTTTTTCCTTTGAGTTGCACATATTCAAAAACTCTTTTCAAAAAGTATGAAATTAAAGCATTCCAAAGTAAGTGACATGGTCTATTCTTATTTTGCTTCACATAGTAATGTTAGTATATTAATAATCAAAAAATGAGCTTATAATGTCCATAAAATTCACATCATGATTTAGTAGAGGCCGATCTTTGATCGAATGAGTGGGGTGCTCAATTCATGACCTTCCCCCCCCCCCTCATACCTAAGTTCCCGAACCGAGATACTTTGGTTATGACGATAAGTGGCCTTTGGCACGAGTCACGAGTTTCCTAAATGTAACAACCCTGACCTGTAATTAGCTGTTTAACCATGATTAATTGTGCCTAATAAGTAATTAAGGTGAGATTATGAAGAAATTGCATGTGTGTCACATTATTTGTGCTCATATCTGTCTAATGTAGAAATATCTATTTGAATTTCTGTTTTGTCTTATGAATTGAAGGCCTTATCGGCATCTGATCACGAAATTGACATGGTTTTTGTGTTAGTTGGAATTTTTGGAATTTTATGGTAAGTTTAATTAAAATTCGAATCGGAACGAATTAATTAGAATAATTAATGTCTATTTGGTTAATGGTAAGCTCAATTATTTAAACCTTCTTAATTAAGTCTATATAAGGCATGTGAGAGCTCTATGACACATTTTACACCTTTATTTCTACAATCTTGAGCTCAAAAACGTGAGAGTGAGGGAGAGCTAGAGTTTGAGACCAAAACAAGAGGAAGACCAAGAATTGGCTTGAGATTAAGCTAGAGACTTAGAGGAATTTGGAAGGAACTTTGAAGATTACACTTCTATACTTGAGAATTCAAGCTTGAGATAGGAAATTCAACCCTTAGATTGTATAATTTTGATGCTTACACCATGGATTCAAGAGGATTGAGTGGATTACATGAAAATTTAACTAGAAATATAGAAATTGAGCCATACCATGCATGCATGCACTTCTATTACATTTTTGAGTTTGAATTTCGAACAAATTCCACATGCATGTGTCTATTATGACTTGGCTTTGAGAATTCACCACATTTCTTTTCATTTGGCCTTAATTGATTATATTTTGGAAAGTTTAAGTTCATAGCAATTCATACATGTCATGTTCATGGCATATTCATGAGTTTCAAGTTAACTTATGAGCAATTCACATTCTTTTGGACCTAGGTTTCAAAGAATAATCCTTACTTCACTATGTTTTCCAAGTTTATATAAGTTTCCTCAAGTTTTTTGCCCAAAAGACCATATTTTGCAGCCTTGAAATTAAGTTTTGCACTTGACAGAGCAATTTGGAAATTCCAGATTTTGCCTCTTTACTTAAGTGACAGATTATGCGCTCGAGTGACCACCATGTGATCTTGCATCTCCGCTCGAGCGATTAGAAGTCCGCTCGAGTGTGAAATGCATGCTCCTAGAAGTTTACCATTTTTGCAGACCGCTTGAGCAACAAGCGTTGCACTCGAAAGAGGACCTGAGTCTTACGCTCGAGCGTCTGTCGAGTGTAAAAATCACACAACCAATACTTTTGCAGAAGTTTACAAACCGCTTGAGCGGAAGAAGTTGCGCTCGAGCGACCACTCATGTTTTGCATGTTTGTTCGAGTGAAGGAAGTTACGCTCGAGCGGGACCCCTATTTTCAACAAGTTTTGTTAAGGGTTCCAAAGTACATTTTGGCATCCACATTGCATCCTAGGCATTCCTAGGCCATGATTAAGACATAATAATGAGGATAAAAAGTAGAAACACACCAAGATAAGAAAGGATTAAGTTACAAGGTGCGTAATTCAGTATGTGTTCGTTCTGTAACCGTGTAAGTCACGTGCCACAAGATGTCTGATTTGCTCATTCTGTCTGTTTGCCTTGGAGCCATCTGTTAATTGTGAGTAATGACTCTGTAAAGTTATGTTTGACTTTAATTATTTTCTGATGATATGAAATGATTAATTTTCTGAAATGCAATGCTTTATATAAATGAATGATTGTCCATATTTTGAAAAGTATTCGTGGCAACAATTCCATGGCTCAAGGGTGTTATTCGTTTCCAATCCGGAGGTTCCTTTATGGAACTGACAAGTTATCTGTACCCAGCCGGAGGTTCCTTTATAGAACTGACAAGTTATCCATACCCGGTCTGGAGGTTCTTTTATGGAACTGACAAGTTATCTGTACCCAGCCGGAGGTTCCTATATGGAACTGACAAGTATGACCCTTGATGCTGAGTATGTGATCTGTTAGCGCTAACAGATAAGTGATTAAGTATGTATTCTGATTTTTGTTATTGACTTGAAAAAGAATGTGAACGTAAATCTGTTTCTGATATGAATTATGGTTTCTGATTATGTTATGCACATCATCATTCATTAAACCCCTTTACTCCATGATTATTCATTGGGCTCTCGCTCACTATTTATTTATTATGTATGTAAGTGAGCAGGCACGTGACCAGGCCTAAGTTGCTGCCTAACGAGTTTTGGTGTTAGCTAGCCATCATGCCTCCCGTGGAGGGTCCCTTTTGAGATCCAATCAAGTTTTTGAGTCTTGGGGATTTTTGTACCTTCTGTTGTTTATGTTTTGTTTGAACATGTTTTTGGAAAGTTCTGTATATATGGCTTTGGTGACGTAAGACTAATGTATTGTGACGTCACAACTTATATATATATATATAAGTTTGTTTTAAAGATTTTTATCTCATATACATTAACACAGCTCTATGGACAATGTATATTCCTATATTTGCTTCCGCAGCCCCTTATATTATGTCATTTTGTTAAGAGGCCTTTAGTAATCCAAGGATTACTGGCCGGTTACGACGCTAAACCTATAGGGGCAGGTTTGGGTCGTGACACTAAATTTCTTAAAAATATTTAGGTAGCGATTTTGAAATCTGGCAATACAGTCCATTTTGGAAGATGAAATCAAATATTTATTATTCCCTCCATATGATTTTAATTCAAATAATTTGATTGAAAGGAGAGCAAAAATTCTGGAGGGATATCAAAATTTCAATATTCCCTCCAATACATTTGATTGAATTCCACATGGATTTCTTGAGTCTTTTTTAAAGAATTTTTTTTCTTATAAATAGGTGAAGACTTTCACAATAATTTCATCAAGCTCTTAATGGGATTCCTCACAAGAGAAGACCCTTGCAAAAGAGTTTCAAATTAAAATTTTTTATATTCTTATATTTTATATATATATATATATAAAATAAGAAAGAAAGAAAGAAAGAAAATAAAATAAAAAAAAGAAAAACTAAAAAAAAAAAAAATCGAGCCGGACAGCCCGGCGAACCGGCTCTGGGTTGACCAGTTCGCCGGTTCAACCACCGATTTTTCCGGTTCTCGCTAAATACGCCGGTTTTTATCTTTGGCCGGTTCAGAGGGTATGTCCGGACCGGAACCCCGACCGGTCGACGGTTCAACCGGTCGAACCAGCCGGTCCGGTCCGATTTTCAAAACCTTGATATAAAGGCCTTAGATGCTTGATGAGTTTGTCTTCGGGCTTTTGCAGCACAACCTTCTCCCTATCAGAAGATCTAAGCACCTCAATCGACCTTAGTGGCTTGGACTGTGCCTCGGTCATTGCTATCTAAACCACTGGTTTAGTCATATCTTCCACATCGTTTGCCAATTTATCTGGCTAACTTGGCTTGGCCTAAAACCTCTGAGGGATGGCCATAATCATGTTACACTCCTTAGAAGGAGGTAAAGAACCAAACTGAATGGCAACCAACTTCTCACCAAAGCCATCACTAGAACTGTCTGATTTGGCTTCTTCCTCCTTAGTTTCCTCACTAGAATTCATCATGTTGTCAGTGGCCAATTCCTGGCCTTGAACTTCTTTCAATGCCACATCTTTTCCATCTTTGTCATCGTCATCTTCATCAGGCATCAATTCTTTTTCTAATTCTTTCAGCTTCTGGTACAACAAAGCTTTTTCAGAGAGCTTCTCAGCAGGCTTGTTAATTGTCTTTTCTAGTTCTATTTTCCTTTTCAAAATTTGAATTGGTTTCACTGGATAGGCCCTAGAAGTTGACCCCTTTATCTCCTTAACTGAAGAAGCAGAAACCAATCCAACTCTAGTCCATACTAAGTCCTGCCTCCCAGTTGGCTTATCTCCTGCAGCTCTAGATATCATGGCATGGAACTTCCTTTGTTCCCTCCTTTTTTGAGTTCTTGTCTCTTCTATTGATCTCTAACCGCCCATAGGAAACTTTGGATAAGCTACTCCCTGCCATCCTAGATGGTGTGGTATTGGAGGCTTTACCATCCTTGGTTGAACTGGTCGCATATATGGCCTCATTCTTGGGCCACGATACTACTGTTAAAGTCCCCAAAATGGTCTTACAAACTGTTAATGTCCTCCATATGGCCTTCCAATTTGTTGATGGCCACTATGTGGTGTCTCAAATTGCTACTGTTGGCCAATGTATGGCCTTGTTAGTACCTTTGGGTTTCCATACGGCTTAGAACCCTTTTGTTATTTTAGCATGGCCCTTATATTACTTGATCTACTAAAACATGGATGAACAGGAGCTCCTTGGAACAAAAATGGAGCATCATCCTTACCATAATTCTTTGTAGGGCCAAATATCCCTGGATCTGACCCATCATAGAACATACAATTATTATCAAATATCTACAAGTCACCACTTCCCATAGTATTGAATCTGATGCCAACATCCTTTCCAATTTTTTAAATTTCATCTATCACAATGGCTTTGGCTCTTTCTTTTTTTATGCCACATCTAAAACAAATGAACCTCTCACTAGGCTCTTCTTGAACTTTCTTCCCTTTTGCCTCTTTGGAAATCTTCTCTATCATTTCTTTATGGAGTTTCTCTAGTTCTACCAGGAGAACTCTGGGATTCTTCACTTTCTTCTTTTGGTCAGTTGACTAGAGGTTAGTTGTTACCATGTTGATCTCCACTATGTTTGGCAATGGGTCATAGGGGTTTTTTGCCCACCACTTAAAACCCGATGTATGATTCAAACACTAAAGCCCAACGTCATTGGAACCCAACGTTGCACCAAGAACCAATGACATCTAAACACTTGTCAAGAGAAGAACCAGCCACATAAGCAGACAAAGATCCTGTAGAGTTATTACACCACACATCAGCCATTAATGAGGTTCCCTACAGCATTTAATGCGATAACCCCTTCACGTCGGAACAGAACAGCCTCACCATGAACAAGGCAGACTAGAACATAGACTTTCGGCCAACATGACAGGTCAGAGTGGACAAGGAAATGATGAACAAAGGATATAAGCAGGTTTCTAAGACAAAAAGAAGGTTAAGTTCTTTATCATCATCCTATCTCTATATTCTATTAATCTCTCTTTTCTAACTTGCTGGTCGGAGGATTCGTTGGGGGACTCCCGTTCCCCGTCGGACTCTTATGCAGGTTTCTCTGTAGATCCAGCGATCGAACAACGGTGTAGGAGACGTGGATCAGCCTGACCCGTCCTTCTAGGACAAGTAGTATCATCAGTTGGCGCCATCTGTGGGAATCTTTCACTCCGTGTGACAATTGTGCTCATTGTTGCCAGAGACACCCATTCCCGATAATCCCTCCCTACCATCCACCAAGGTGGATACTCACAACGAGATCCATGGCTTCTCAACACAACGTTGCCGACCCCCAAGCCGACCCTCCTAACCCAAACAACCCACCTCAATATTTCACAGAACTGACCAACAGCATCAACCGCCTAGGCGAACAAAACCAAGCCTTGATCAATGCTTTGCTTCAGCGAGACCTCTATGTGCCTCTTCCACCACCACAAGATATCTCACCTAACCGAGAACGAACCCCGAGCCATCTCTTCCAACAAGCCTACCCCTCCAACTTGGAGGGTTTTCGACCCCCTCCCTAAGATAAGAACCCGCCACCTCAGGGTCTACATCCATCAACCCAAGCACCTGCCCCCGAGGGCGAGGCTAGTAGTGTCCAGCCTCCATTGCATTCTCGTGGTGACAACGTTCCTATTTGGGATGCGGAACTCCGAGCCATGAAACTCCAGCTTCAAGGAGTCATGCAGAACATGCAGAATAAACCCTCCACAACAGCCAATTCACCCTTTGTCGCCTCCATCAGGGACAAACCCCTACCTCCTAAGTTCAAAATGCCCTCGATCGACTCTTTCGACAACACAACGAACCCAGTCGACCACTTGGAGACTTACAGGACCCTAATGATCCTCCATGCATTCCCTGATGAGATCATGTGTCGAGCTTTCCCCGTAACGCTTAAGGGGTCGGCCCAACTATGGTTTAGTCAGCTGCCGACAGACTTCGTCTCTACTTTCCAACACCTCAGTGATTCCTTTCTTAGCCATTTCATTGGTGCCCAGCGCCAGCGGGGCCCAGCGACTCAGCTCCTCAACAGTCGTCAGACAGAAAGGGAGTTGCTACGTAGTTTCGTCACCCGTTTCAACACCGAAGCTTTGCAGGTGGCGAAAAACGACGACAAGGTCATTCTCATGGTTTTCATGGCTGGTTTATGATCATCCGACTTCCTTTTCTCCCTCTCCAAAAACCCTCCAACCTCCATGGCAACTCTCCTTTCCAAAGCCCAAAAATATATGAATGTTGAGGATTCTCTAGCCACCCGCCAAGATCCTACAACCAAAAACTCAACCCTTAGAGAGAAGACAAAGGAATCTGAAACCAGAACCACCCAATACACACAGCAAACACCCTAGTATACCGACCGAACCGCTCGAGCTGACCGATCGACACCTACCTGACCGCCCAGTCGGTTCGAACAGTACACACCCCTCAATTCCCCCATGGAACAAGTCTTGAACCAGATCCAACGAGATTATAACTTGAAATGGCCACAACCCTTGCGGTCTCCTTCCAATCGGCGAGACCAATCCAAATACTGCTGTTTCTATTAGGACCACGGCCACAACACCAAGGAATGTGTTAACCTTAAAGTCCAGGTAGAGAGCTTGATACGCCAGGGGCGCCTCTGTCGGTTCACAACAGCCTGTTCCCAGCAACAGCCAAGGACCGAACCTGTTAAGGGCAACCGCCGACACACTCCTCCCCGATAACCCGCATAACCTAACCAAGGCAATGATCAGCCCCCACCACAATCCCGATCACAAGGCAACCCCGCTCCCCCAATTGAAAAGATTAGAGTCATTCCTGGCGGCCTTGTGTGCGGAGGACCATCCCGTTCAGCCCAGCGAGCTGAACTCCGAAAAATCAAGTGGGGCTCCGACGAAGAAGTCGCGACATTGGATCGCCCCTTCAAACACGCCAAACAGTGGATGGAGCCCATCACCTTTACGGAGGCCGATTGCACAGGCATCCGTTACCCTTACGACGACCCCCTCATCATCTCTGCTCTCCTGTCCAATTACAAAGTCAGACGAGTGCTTGTCGACAACGGCAGCTCTTCAGACATCATCTTCCTGAACGTCTATCGCCAGCTCAAGGTCAGGGAAGAAAGTTTGTCCCCTCTCCAAACCCCACTGGTCGGCTTCACGGGGGATCGGGTGACCTCCATAGGCTCCATCGACCTTCCGATCACCATCGGAGAGTATCCACGGCAGACCACCAAGTTACTCACTTTCCTTGTCGTCGACTATCCCTCTGCTTATAACATCATCCTCGGCCGCACAGCCCTTAATGCTTTTCAAGCTGTCACATCCACATATCACCTGGCCATGAAATTTCCTACTGACCTCGGGGTCGGCACCATAAGGGGAGAGCAGACGGTGGCCAGAGAATGCTACGTCACTTCACTCAAAGAGGTCAAGCTGAAGGAGGCCATGATCATCGAAGGACTTGATGTCAGAGACGAAGACAAATTAGTTAGAGGGGAACCAGTGGAAGAACTTGTTGAAGTCCCTATCGACCCTGCCAACCCAACAAAAACAGCCAAGATCGGCAGCCAACTATCCTCCCAAGCCAAAGCCGACCTTACAGCCCTCCTAACGGAGCACAATGATGTATTTGCCTGGACCCATTCTGACATGCTGAATATTGATCCCTCCTTTATCACTCATCGTTTTAGCATCAAGCCCCACTTCCGACCCTTTCGCCAGAAGCAGCGTGTCTTTTATCCGGAACGCAATGCCCTTATTGCTTCTGAGGTAGACACACTACTAGAGGCACGGTTCGTCAAGAACGTAGACTACCCCAGATGGCTGTCAAATGTGGTCTTGGTCCGTAAAAACAACGGTAAATGGTGACTCTGCGTTGACTACTCCAACCTTAATCGAGCTTGCCCCAAAGATAGTTATCCCCCCCCCCGGCATCGATTTGCTTGTCGACGCCACTGCTGGACATCAGATGCTCAGTTTCATGGACGCCTTCTCCGGCTACAATCAAATTCTGATGCACCCGGCTGACCAGGAACACACCTCACCACTATCATATTATGCCATTCGGATTGAAAAATGCCAGAGCGACTTACCAACGATTGGTCAATGCTGTCTTTTACCATCAGATAGGTCGGAACATGGAAGTCTACGTCAATGACATGCTTGTTAAGAGCAAACTCTCCTCTAATCATCTGACAAACCTACGAGAGACCTTCGAAACCTTACGTAAGTGTCAAATGAAGCTGAATCCGGAGAAGTGCGCCTTTGACGTAGGATCTGGGAAATTCTTGGGTTTTATGGTTAGTCAGCGGGGTATTGAGGCCAACCCCGAAAAGATCAAGGCCCTGATAGAAATGCAGTCTCCCAGGACGGTCAAAGAGGTTTAATGGCTTACCGGCAGAGTCGCCACCCTCAACTGTTTTATTTCCCGTGCAACAGACAAGTGCCTCCCCTTTTTCAAAGTCCTTCGACAGGCCTTTGAGTGGACCACCGAATCCGAAGAGGCTTTTCAACAATTGAAGCAGTGTATGGCCAACCCCCCACTCTCTCAAGTGCTCTCAGGCGAGACCCTCTTTCTCTACTTAGCCGTATCAAACACCGCAGTCAGTGCGGCCCTCATCAGGGAGGACAGCTCAGTCCAGCGTCCGGTTTATTACATTAGTCGAGCTCTCAGGAGGGCAGAATAGAACTACCCTCTGCTGGAAAAAATGGCCCTTGCCTTGGCCATAGCCTCAAGACGACTCCGACCTTATTTCCAAGCTCACTCTATAGTGGTCCTCACTGTTCAACCTTTAAAGAAGGTAATGCAACAACCAGAGCTGTCCGGCAGACTTATGCAATGGTCTATCGAGCTCAGCCAATTCGAAATCCCTTACAGACCTCGACCAGCGATCAAAGGACAGGTTGTCGCCTATTTTATCTTGGAATTCACCAATCCCACCCCAATCACGCCCCCTCCGCCAAGGAAATTCAACACTAAGGCAGAAGATCCCCACTCCTGAACCCTTAATGTCGACGGATCATCCTGCAAAGAAGGCAGTGGGGCTGTCTCATCCTCACCGCTCCCGAGGGCGGTTATTTCAAGTGTGCCCTCCGTTCTTGTTCGACGCCAGTAATAATGAAACCGAATATGAGGCCTTGATAGTAGGTCTTCGCCTAGCCAGAGACATTGGTGTAAGCCATATCCAAGTGTTCAGTGATTCCCAATTGATCGTCGAGCAGATTACGGGAAATTCGACGGGAAGGAGGACACGATGCGGGCCTACAGGGATATTGCACTCCCTTTTGTTCGCCTTTTCAATACTTTCCATATCAAACACATCACTCGGTCAGAAAACTCCAAGGTAGATGAAATGGCCCAATTAGCCTCGGCCGACCAGTCAGACCTCAGCCATGGTGTCTGCCTTGAATACGTGGCCCACCCGGCTACTTCGCCAAACCAACAGGAGGTTCACTTCCTTCAAAACAAACCTATCCCATGGGCTGCAAACATCCTTTTGTTTTTGACAAAGGGGGAGTTGCCAGACGATAAACAGCAGGCCGCCAAAGTCAGAGCCCGGTCTTCCAATTACATCCTCATCAGTGGCCTACTGTACAAACGTGGATTTTCACGCCCATACCTCAGGTGTCTCAGTCCTGCTCAAGCGACCTATGTGATGAGGGAAGTCCACGAGGGCGTATGTAGTAATCATTCGAGTGCCAGGTCACTGGCCCATAAAATCCTTCGCACCGGCTACTTCTGGCCTACTTTCAGCCAAGATACCACCAAATTTGTGCTTAAGTGTAATAAATGCCAGCGCTTTGCCAACATCCCCCATGCTCCACCTACAGAACTGATTACACTCTGCAGTCCCTATGTCACGCCTCAAACCCGCCCCTATGGGTTTAGCATCGCAACTGGCCAGTAATCCGTGATTACCGAAGGCCTGCTTAACAGTAATGACAGTAATACAGAGTAAAGGGGCTGGCGGAAGCCAAAACAGTAAATAAAAGATGTTCAATGAGCTGTGACAGTCTGAATGCAAAAATAATTTTTATAAACATGCCACATTAATAACCAAAACATATGTACATGCGACATATACACAAACATCCATGTCAGGGACCAAATCCCTAACTATAACTGTACAGTCAAGTCTTATACGTCTATTACAAAACAGAAACAGAAGGAAGAATCTGAACACCCCAAAACAGCCGTGGCTTGAACGGACTTGGAACCTCGAGGCGAGGCACAAAGGTTGGCTTGACAAAACAAGAGCTAACCCGACGCTCCTAGCTCCGGTCTGGTTCCTGGACACCTACATATATATATATATATAAACAGTGAGCTAAAGCCCAGTGAATAACAGTTATGTAAAGAGGTTAAGAATGAATGTCCTTTCAGTAATTAAACAGTCATATCATTCACTTAGAAACCATAGCACTCATATGTGGTACATCCCATAGCAAAACAGTACAGTAGGTCTTAACAGACCGAGCAGTCAGTTGATGGCCATCATAACAGTAACCGTAGTGGTTCCAAACATGGGAACCGACAGAGATCTCTGTGACAGTAGCAGTAACAGTACAGTAGCAGTAAATTGCTATGGATGCCACGAATACAGTTTACAAATAGGACAAACATTCATTCATTAAACAATAACGTTTCAGTAAGCAGAACAGTTGATCATTCAGAAAATAATCATAATTGAACATATCTTTACAACATTGTTATTGCCAGAGCATTGGGCTATAGGCAAGCTAACGAGGGTCCTCGGATGTCAACCCTACAGTTGCAGAACGAACACACACTTGGGATTAATAACTTGGCCCCTAATTATACTTGGTGTGGTTCTATAACATTATCCTCATTAAGATGCCTTGAACTTGGCCTAGGAATGCCTAGGATGGGATGAGGATGCAAAAATGCACTTTAAAACACTCTTCAGAATTTTTCAGAAAACAAGGGTCTCGCTCGAGCGTGGCTTTCTTCGCTCAAGCGAGCTTGCCAAAATAGTGGGGTCGCTCGAGCATGGACTTCCTCGCTCAAGCGGTCTGTAAAAATGCAAAAAAGTGCTGGATGTTGAAAATCCTCGCTCGATGCTCGCTCGAGCGTAAGACACATCCTTCGCTCGAGCGTAGGTCTTGTCGCTCGAGCGTGCGTCTGCGTGCACCAAAAATCTGAGAGCTTGCAATCTACGCTCGAGCGAGCATTCCTTCGCTCGAGCGGAGCTCTGAACAAAAGACGGTCGCTCGAGCGTCGAATCCTTCGCTCGAGCGTGGAAGCCAAAATCTGGAATTTCCAGATTTGCCTCCCAAGCTTAAACCAAGCATTCAACACCACAAAACTCAACTTTTTGGGCCAATTTTCTGGAAAACACTTGGAAACCAACAATATAACATGTTTTGAAGATCAATTTGTAAAATCAAAGCCCAATGGTGAGTCAATTGAACACCATTTCAAAGAAGTTTTTCATGAATTATGTAAAAACATAACATGCATGAACTCTTATGAACTCTAGTGCTCTAAACTTGATCAAATGCAAGATTAAGCTCAAAACTATGTTGAATTCATGGACTATAACATAAACATGAACGTGCATGTCGAAATTCATGAAGAACAACCTCAAAATTCAAGAATATGTACATGCATGCATGGATTAAGCCTCAATTCAACACTTTAAACCAATATTTGACTCTAACCACCAATAATCCCATAAACCATGCAAGAACAACTCAAATGTACAAATGAGAGGATGAAATCTCTACCTTAGGTCTTGAATTCAAAGTATACAAGCTCAATTTTGCAAATTCCCTTCTAATCTTCTAAGTTTCCAAGCAAAACTCTTGATGAAACCAATTTCTCCTACTCTCCCTCTCTCTTTCGGTTGGGTCTAAGAAAATGGCTTAATAATGGTGCATCAAATGATATGAATTGAGTTCCAAACAATGGTACAAAAGTGGCCCACTAATGGCAATATAGTAATAACACAATCTACTGTAATTTAATGTTATTTAATCTAATTTAATCATTCCAAATCGGATTTTAATTAAACCTACCATAAAATCATATAAATTCTAATTAGCATAAAATACCAATCAATTTCTGAATCGGTCGCCGATAAGGCTTTCAATTCGCAGTTCAAAGATAAAACATGAACAGATCATTTAATGACTAACAGATAGAAATGCAATTAAACAACATACTCATGCATTCAGTTCAGAATTTCAGTCTGTTCAATTACTTATCATGCTCAATCAGAGATTAGCACTAATCAGAGGTGAGGGTTGTCACACCCTACCCATTCGCCAAGTGGGGCATTGACCTAGTTAGTCCATTGCCCACCGGTAGGGGACAAACCAAGTTCGCTGTAGTTGCCATTGACTACTTCACTAAATGGGTGGAAGTGGAACCCCTCGCCATAATCACCAAACGGAACACAACCAGATTCATCTGGCAGTCAATCGTATGTCGATTTGGAATCCCTCAAGCCATCATCTCAGACAATGGCGAACAATTCGACAATGCCAAATTCAGGAAATTCTGTGTCAAGCTCCACATTAAGCCATGTTTCTCTTCCCCAGGTCATCCCCAAGCCAATGGGCAAGTCGAAGTCACCAATCGCTCTCTCCTAAAGATCATCAAAACTAAGTTGGAAGCCGCTAAGGGACTGTGGGCTGAGGAACTACCAAACGTACTCTGGGCTTATCGAACTACTGCTCGAACCCCTACTGGGGAGACCCCCTTTCGCTTAACATACGGCGCTAAGGCGGTCATCCCAATGGAAATCGGCCTCCCAACCCCGAGGGTTTTGCATCCGGATCCAGAACTAACTGAAGAATTGCGTCGGGCTGACTTGGACCTGATTGAAGAGCTCCGAGAGACCACTACTGTTAGGCGGGTCTCATATCAGCAAAAAATGAGAACACACTACAACCGCAAAGTCCGATCGAGAGAGTTCGCAGTGGGGGACCTAGTCTTGCGCGAAGCAACTCTTGCCACCAAAAATCCCGCCGAGGGCAAGCTAGCAACCAAATGGGAAGGACCTTACATCGTTAAGGCCAGACCTCGCCCAGGCACTTACCAACTCCAAGACATGAAAGGCAGAGACCTCCCCCATCCATGGAATGCCGAGCACTTGAAGCGTTATTTCCAGTGAAATGGTGTCTCCTGTTTTTGTACCATTCCATTGTTGTATGTTCCTTTTTGTACTATTCCATTGGTGTAAAATTATGATCAACAGGCTGTGCCTTAAATGACAATGACTTTATCTCCATTATTTGCGTCGTGTTTCAATAATAACTTTTTAACTAAAGCTTCAGCCAGACTGAACACGAAGAGCTCAGCCAAACCGAGTTAAATAAAGCCTCAGCCAGACTGAGCACGAAGAGCTCAGCTAGACTGAGTTAACTAAAGCCTCAGCCAGACTGAGCACAAAGAGCTCAGCCAGACTGAGTTAACCAAAGGCTCAGCCAAGCTGAGCACGAAGAGCTCAGCCAGACTGAGTTAACTAAAGCCTCAGCCAGACTGAGCACGACCGGGTTAACTTATGCCTTAGCGCGACAGAGCCCTCCAAGTCTTAGTCAGAACTCGCATGAAGAATTTGGTCGGTCTGAATCAAAGCTAGTCTCAGTTGTTGCCATACTTAGTTAAAATCCAAGTTCATGACCATCCATTTTCACTAGTCATACAAGTTAGCCTGTTTGACCATTTTTAACATTTTTACATCATGGTTTACTTACGATTTCATATTACATCATGGTTTGCACATTTTTAACATTTTCACTAGTCATCCATACAAGTCAGCCTGATTGCCCATTTTGATCATTTTTACATCACAATTTACTTACAAGTTTCACAATTTACACATGAGTTTCATTTTTACACCTAACTTTTATTGAATTCTACCCCGCCATTTTCAATATTCCAAATTTACAAATCAGAAGCACAACGACAACAACAATACATAAGAAAAACAACAACAATACATAAGAAAACTCGTTGTTTTATTAACAAACTTACGCTTTTATACAATTTGTTGCAGAAGTTACATATATAAATAAAACAAAACAAAACAAAACAACAAACAAAAACCAACTTTTTACACTTAGTTACAAAGATCACTCTTCTTCACTGGAGGCCAGATCTTCTTCTTCAACCCCCTCATCCAGGGGGGTCTGGGCGACGTCATCTTCTCCTACCTTCACGAGGCTGAAGTCCACGTCCGGGAACAACCCTTGTGCCTTATACTTGAAAGTCATCCAGCCGCTATCCCAGAACTGGCTCATCTCATGCTTATAGAAGTCAGACCGCTGAAAGCTTTGGATCACTTCTTTTTCACTCCTATCTCCAACGGCCGCTCCTGACAGCCCAGCCTCCCCATCTCCCTCCTTCGCCAAGCCACCCGCGACAGCGGCGTCAATGGCCATCTGGAAGTCGCCGGACCCTTGAATTGCTCTATGGCTGCCATACATAAGTCGTGGTACGCCGCCCTCTCAAACGCCAATTTGGCCCTCTCCTCTGCCAGGGCCTTCTCCAACTCCGTGATCTGACCATCTACCTCTTCTTTGTCTTTGATCGCCTGGTCCCGCAATTCTTCGTTGTTGGTCAAGGCCTCCTCCCACCTCTCATTGGCAGTGGTGCAGACTTATTGGACCTGCTCTAGCTTTCTCTTCTCGCCCGCTGTAACATGCCCGGAGGGTACCTGCGCGCGTTAAACCGTTCGAACTCCCGAGATCTCTTTGATCTCAAGTTTCACGAGTGCAATGTGAAACATAGACGAGAGTCCAGATTTGGCAACTTTTATTGAAAATCTATTTTATTGCAATTTTGTCAAGAATGGACTGCGTCATCAGATCTCAGAGTCGCCACCTAATATTTTGGGAAATTAGGAAACCCATGACTCGGTGCCAAGGCCACTGTTCGTCGTAACCAAGGATGCTTGGCTCGGAACCTTAGGTATGAGAGGGGAAGGTCAATAATGAGCACCCCCGCTCACCCGATCAAAAGATCGGCCTCTACTAAACCATGATATGACTTTTATTTTCTTTATATGTTCATGTTCTGATTATTTTAATAAATCCTAAAATTTACTATGTGAAGCATATAAGTATAGACTAGTTTGCTCAAATTGGAACAATTCAATTTCATGTTTGTTTTTCGAAAAGGGTTTAAATTTGCCACTTGACAAAGTAGGCTTAAAGTTTGTGAATTTGCCACTGCAAAGTGGGCTTAAAACGTACATTTATTGAATTATTCCAATTCAAACAACAAGCCTTCATCCACAGGCATTCAAACAGTTTATATCAAGTAAGCAAGTAGCCTCATAGTAGAATGCTAGACATAGTAAGAAAAATACATACAAACGGGATGCTAAAGCATAAAAACTTACATGTTTGACGTCCCACAAACAAGCTACAAAACAAAGTTAATAAAATATGCATGATCTTATATACAGAATCCTATTGCAATTCACTCATGAGATGCAACTAAAAATTCGGCTTCTAAGATATGACATGCGAATCATCTCAAGAACATGAGGTAGCGCACATAATCACATACGAATTGATTAAATCCACAAATGCAAACTTAGCCGAATCAAGATGCATGAAACATGGATGCAAAGCATGAATATGATGAAAAATAAATATGATGTTTATGTACAAATAAAGAAAGCAAGTAAAAGAACGGGATAGAAAGAAGCGGGGCGGGGAATTATTACAACATTTTAAAGAATAATTACAAACCAAATTAGAGAGGGATGAGGAGAATATTACAACAAAATAAAAACCTCACAATACACTCAAAATTTAAAAAAAAATAAAATAAAATAAAAACTTCATGTTCTTTGGAACCGCCACCGGAAATTGGTCAACATTGGGAGATTACGCCATCTTGTCTGGAAGAAGCTAACCGACTGGCCAAATAGGCCTGCCGGCCAACTAGGCCAAGCAAAACCTGTCTTGTTGCGAAACAAAGAAAAGGCACAAACAAAAAATATGTAGGTGGCTCAACTAACCACTACCGGTTAGATTAAAAACATGAAAAAAAATATAAAATAAAATAAAAAGTACAAACTTACAACATAAACCTAAAACAATAAAACAAATATAAGATAGAACATGCAAGATTACAACAAAACTAATATGAGACTAATACAAGAAAATAAATAAATAAATATGAGGTAGAACATGCAATATTACAACAAAACTAATATGAGACTAATACAAGAAAATAAATAAATAAAGGGTTAATTACACTAATAGTCCCTATAGTTTGGGACTTGTGTCACTTTAGTCCCTGACTTTTCAATTGTGACACATTTGACCCTGAAGTTTGAATCTTGTTCCAAATAAGGACAATTGAAAATATTATTAGATTTTTCAAGGGTAAAATCGTCAATTTGATAAAATATAAACTAATTTGACAAAAATAAATATCAAAAAATATTTTTAATTTTTTTAAAATTATTTTTATACACCAATGATAAAATTATTTAAAATTAATAAAAATTACATGATTAATTTTTTAAAATTAATTTTACATGATCATCATCCAAACACATAATAAAAATTAATTTGGTAAAAAAAAATAAATAAATGTCCAAAAGATTTATCAATTTTACATAATTTTATTTTTAGTAGGTAGAAATAATTTTTAAAAATTCAAAAATATTTGCTTGACATTTATTTTTGTCAAATTAGTTTATATTTTATCAAATTGACAATTTTACCCTTGAAAAATCTAATTATATATTCAATTGTCCTTAGTTGAAACAAGATTCAAAATTCAGGGTCAAATGTGTCACAATTGAAAAGTCAGGGACCAAAGTGACATAAGTCCCAAACTATAGGGACTATTTGTATAATTTGCCCATAAATAAATATGAGGTAGAACATGCAATATTACAACAAAACTAATTTGAGACTAATACAAGAAAAAATAATTATAAGGTAGAACATGCAAGATTACAATAAAACTAATATGAAATTAAAACATGCGAATAAAAATAAATAAATAAATAATAAATAATTATGGGCTAAACAAACCACTAGGATTATAACAACACACTATGAAATAAGAAGTAAGAAAATAAATATGAGATATAAAATATGAGAAAATGAAAGACTAAAAATTCACCTTCCAAAGAAAGATTGAACTTCTTGATTCCCAAACTCTCTCTTGATCACCCTCAAGTGTAGGAAGTGTGTTCTTAAATTCTCAATTCGAAATTATGGAGTTTATGGAGTTTATGGTGTGGAAAGTGGCTAACTCTCTAGTTTTTCACACTTTTAATCACTAAACACTCTTCCTTATGATCAAGGCAATTGATCTTTGGCTATATCAGAATTTTTGAAGTGGTTTTGGTGTATGGAAATGAGGAATTTCAGTAGCTATGGAAGGTATGGGATGTATATGGAAGATATGAATATTTTTGGCTCAAAAACTCAATTTTTCTCTCTTTTTTCACTCTTTTCTCACCCATTTTTCTTCAATTTCGTGGTCTCCTTTTCTCTCTTACAATATGATCATTCTATATAGGCAATGAGGGAGAGTAAAGGTCAAAAAGAAGGTGGGAGACAAGGTGGGAGACAAGAATATGATAGGAGGGCAAATTTTCAAGGTGGTTGCATGGGATACTCCTTTATGAATGCAAACAAAACCTCTTTTTGACAATGGGGGATGATTAGGTATAATGGAGGATGAGTGGATGCCCTTGAATGGCTCAGAAAATAGGTAAATGGGTTGTCCCAACCGAACCAAAACCAAAAAAAATGGGCTATTATTGTATTGGGCCGAGTCAACAAAATCTGCTTTTAAGTCCAACTTCAAATGGGCATATCTCCCCCATATGGACTTGGTTTTAGGCGGTTCTTGGGTCCAAATTGAAGCCCCAGAAGTCTAATTTCCAATGGTGGTAGCCTCACATTTAAATTCCAAGTGTACAAAGAGATATACCTAATTTAGTAAAGGCTGTCTCGGGCTGGGTCAACAAAATCTGCTTTGAAGCCCAACTTCAAATAGGCATATCTCCCTTATTTGGACTTGGTCTAAGGTGGTTCTTGGGTCTAAATTGAAGGCCCAGAAGTCTACTTTCCAATGGTGGTGGCCTCACATTTAAATTCCAAGTGTACAAAGAGAAATGCCTAATTTAGTGAAGGCTGCTCATTTCCTTCTTAATGATTTGATCCTCATTCTTTTCCTAAACCAGTTTTCTTTCATCCCCTCCTATTTCCTTTAACTCCAAACCTATAAAGAAGATGTTTTTAAATATTTTTCAAAAAAGTTCACCTCCCTTCCATTTATTTCCACTTTGTCCTTACTCGGTTTACTGAAAAGTGCAACATTTTAATCAAAATAGGAACTTCGGGACATTGTAGAAACATTTAAAAAAAACATATTTTGAAAAGAGGGTTTTAAGGTCTAAAATAGTTTGGCCAAAAAATGGGTGAAGGTTGGGATTAAAACTTAAATTCCATCTTTATTACTGAGAATTTTGTGAGAAACACATTCTAATTGTCATCATCGGATAATCAAAAGAAAGCGCCCAAGTCTTAGGGTCGGTCAAAATGGGGTGTCTA
Source organism: Camellia japonica (assembly GCA_030407325.1). Lineage (NCBI taxonomy): Eukaryota > Viridiplantae > Streptophyta > Magnoliopsida > Ericales > Theaceae > Camellia > Camellia japonica. The sequence continues at coordinate 103,369,909 of JAPPVO010000010.1, read as the reverse complement.
CACCCGCCAACTCGAACTCTAGCAATACCGCCTTGTGGCGCTCCGCTTCCAGCTCTGATTTGGTCGCGAAGAGCTCAGCACCAGCCCGCTCTGCTGAGTAGCTCTGCACTAACGCCAGTACTTCTATTTTCTTTGCTCTTTGCGCATACTCCAGCCGCTTAGCGCATACACTCTAAGCGGCCTTCCTCCAGCTCTCTGTCTCAACCCTTAGGTTCTGCAGCTATGTCTTCACCCCTTCCAGCTGGGCCCTCAGCAGCTCTACCTCCATCTTCGCGTGCACTGCTTTGTTCATCAAGGCAGTCTCTAGGGTCGTTGACTCCATCTGGGCTGAACAAAACCCTCTCAGGAGGTCAGCCTCCGTCAACCGCGCCATCGACCGCACGACCGTATCTTCCACCACCCCAACAAGGCGATCGGCTGTGACCCTGGCTTCCCCCTTTCTTCTACCGAGCGGCTTGCCAGAGCGCGCGCATGGTACATAGCGGTCTTCAACGCGATATTCGCCTCCGATCTGCTAACCCCATACTTTCCTTCACTAGGACTGGGCGACACTTTTACTACAGACCGCACTGTTGCCACCGTTTGGGCGCTTGCGCCTATGTCTTCTTTTAGCATTTGGACACTGGCGCCTATGTCTTCTTTCGCCACCTGGGAAATCTCTTTTTCTGGAGCCTCCTTTGCCCTTCCATCCTTCATCTTCTTCGCAACAGGGGAGTGCTTACTCCCATCTGCCGCCACCCTCTTCTTCTTCGTTTTCTTCAACACTGCCTCCACCTCCTGTTTGCCCCTCTCCTTCAGCGGGTCCACTGGGGGTGGTAGTGGGGCAAAGTCCGTTAGGTCTTTGTCTCCCAACGGTTTGGGACGCGGTCAAACCTGCTCCCTCATCACCAGTTTAGGTGCAGGCCCCAACTGTGTCTCCTTATATTTCTCCGCCTTGGCGAACACCTCCGCTCTTCCTCCTCCTCCGCGCCTTCAGCTCCTCCCTCGCCGGATCCCCTTCCGTCAGCTGCGGCCCTAGCCTCAAGGCAAACAGGGTTGAAGTTAGGATCAAGTCATCCCACGTCACCCCCTCCTTCTCCCTCCACTCCTTCACCATCTTCACCCTATTCTCAGCCTCTGCATCCAGCCTTGGCTCCACCGACTTTGTGGGGACTTTCCACGTTGAGCGAACTCCTCCCCCACCATTCGCTGATACATAAAACCATCTTAGCCTCCACTCCTTCACCGAAGATGGCAAGCCTGCCACCAGACCCCGGCCCGCCACCGCCTACAAAGTCACCCACGTTTCTTGTTGACCGAAGGCCTTGTAGCAGGAGAAGTATTCCTCCACCATCGTAGCCGCTTCCCCGGTCGCCCGTGGCCATGAAACCGCGTAAGCCATCAGTATCTTCCATACGTTGGGCATTAGCTGCCCTGGTGCCACTTCCAATTTGTTAAGTACGTCCACCACTATTTGGGAGAGTGGCAACCTTAGCCCCCCCGGCAATGTTTCCTCGTACAACGTGAATTCTGTCGGTCGCGCATCTAACGCCCTCTCCTTAGATGTGGGTAGCCTCAGCTCTACCTCCGCTGAAATTTGGTACTTCCTTCGTATCTCCTCTAACTCCTCCTCCGTAAGGGTAGACTTGTCGGCCTTGGTGTGCCAATGGTCCGGCACCACTTGGCTAATTGGACTAGCAGCTACGATCATCGTCGCCGAGCGAGCCCGCGCCACTTGCCCAGCTCCCCTCTCCTCCTTTCGCTCTACTCGGTACTGTTCCGCCAACTCCACTGCGTCGTCTTCTCCCAATGAGTCTAGCCTCACGGCTAGCACTCCATCTCAAGCCATTCCTCCAACGTGTCTGCGTATCGCTTCGGACACTGGCACAAGGACGTTCACAAAGTGTTGCAGAGGCGTGTCACACGAAACAAACGAGTTCACCTCTGGGATGTGCTGGTTTTTTGCAATAAGATAAGTAAAGCGAATAACTCCAAATGCCCACGGTTTGCCTATATTCCAAGGGTCGAGATTAAATTTTGCTAGTTTGAAAAATTTCAAAAACTTCTACCCCCGCCTTTTCAACGCCCTATATTAGCCTATCCCTTCGCTTCCTGCTAATGCAGCATCTCCCTTATTACGGGATTATGCCACGTGTACGACCATGATCCACTACTCTCTTCCCCTTCCCTGTCTATTCCACTTCACATCACCACGTGCCCCGCCGCTCCTCGAGCCCCGCACGCTACCATTTCCTCTTATCACTCGGTCACCTTTTACGGTCGGCCCCTCTCTCGGTCACACTTTGCGGTCGACCCCCCATTGGTCATACTTCACGGTCAGCCCCCCTCTCGATCACCCTTCACGGTCGGCCCCTCCTCTCAGTCACCCTTCGTGGTTGGCCCACCTTCCGGTCGGCCTTCTCACTCGGTCATCCATTGCGGTCGGCCCTCCTTCCAGTCGGTTTTCTCTCACTCGACCAGCCACAACCTCCGTCTTCTTCCTTATTCCCTTCGTTGGACTGAAGCTGTACTTGGGAATGGGGGACTACTGACATAGGTGGGCCCATAAGGGTTTTTGGCCCACCACTTAAAACCCGATGCATGATTCAAACACTAAATCCCAACATCATTGGAACCCAATGTTGCACCAAAAACCATCTAAACACTTGTCAAGAGAAGAACCAGCAACATAAGCAAACACAAATTTTGCAGAGTTATTACACCATACATCAGCCATTAATGAGGTTCCCTACAGTATTTAATGCGATAACCTCTTCACATCGGAACAGAACAGCCTCACCATGAACAAGGTAGGCTAGAACATAGACTTTCAGCCAACATGACAGGTCAGAGTGGACAAGGAAATGATGAACAAAGGATATAAGCAGGTTTCTAAGACAAAAAGAAGGTTAAGTTCTTTATCATCATCCTATCTCTATATTCCATTAATCTCTCTTTTCTAACTTGCTGGTCGAAGGGTTCGCTGGGGGAAACTCATTCCCCGTCGGACTCTTGTGCAGGTTTCTCTGTGGATCCAGCGATCGGACAACGGTGTGGGAGACGTAGATCAGCCCGACCCGTCCCTCTGGGACAAGTAGTATCATCAGGTCACTATCAATTGCCATGGCCTATTTATCTTTTTCAGCATACTTCAGCATTTCTTTGTAGATCAAGTCCTGCACACAATTTCGAAATGTGACATAGTTGTTAGTAGAATGCCTAAAAGAGTTATGCCATTTACAATATTCCTTGCCAACCCTATCCCTTTCTCTTGGAATATTGTGGCCAGGAGTTAAAGTCAAAAACTTGTTTGCTAATAACTCATCAAACAATGCATCTACTTTTGATAGATCAAAAGAATACTACATGTTCGATACAACCACATTCTTCTTGGCTGACTGCATTGCTGGCATACTCACAGGCTTGTAAGCCTTCTTTAATGTTTCACAAACCACATGTTTTTTCTCTATTACTTGTGCAGCATCTATGTTAACTTCCATGTCAAACTCAACCTCTTGGTAATAAGCCCCTAGTGAGGCTACATTTCTCTGTTATTCTTCTCTGAGAATAGCCTCATAGTTGGTTGCCCTTGAGGACAATTCAAATAAGTCTCTAAATATCATGCCTTCAAACTTTTTCCTAAGCTCAAAGTCTAAACCATTTTGGGTTAGTCTTATGACTTCTATTTCAGGCATGTACACATGACATCTGTTTTTAGCTTTCTTAAACCTATCGATGTCCTGTTCTGCACTTTCTCCTTATTTTTGTTTAAATTTTGATAGGTCTACTATTGTCACCTCAAGTTCAGTTCTAAAGAACTCATGAAACTGACTCTTCATCCCTTGCCAAGTATGGACAGAATTTTTTGGTAAATTTATGAACCATATAAATGTCACCTTAGATAGAGAATGAGGAAATAGTATAGCTAGTTTTTCGTGCTTCTCGGAGGGGTTTAGTCTCCTCGGGTACAATAGCCCTACAATTCGGACTCTAGTGGTTCTGAATCTGGTTTATGTAATGTGAAACAGAAAAACAAATGAGACTCCAAATTCAACAAATCTTAAAAAATTCATTAATCATCAGAGATGTCAAAAATGGACTACATTGCCAAATTTCAGAGTCACCACCTAAATATTTTTAGAAAATTTAAAAAATTCATGACTCATGCCAAAGGCCACATGTCTATCGTAACTAAAGTTGTCTCAGTTTGGGAACTTAGGTATGAGAGGGGAAGGTCATGAATTGAGCACCCTACTCACCTGATCAAAGATCAGCCTCTACTAATCATGATGTGAATTTTATAAACATTATATATGCTCATGTTCTGATTAATATACTAACATTTTTATGTGAAGCAAACAAGTATAAACTATTTCGCTTGCTTTGGAAATAACTTGATTTTATGTGATTTTTGAAAGAGTTTTGAGTGCACACAACTCAAAAAAAAAAAGAAATGAGCTCATACATACATTTTCATCAAAATCATCCCCAATGCAAGTAAAATAACCTTCATCTACAAGCATTCAAACAGTTTATTTCGAGTAAGCATGTAGCCTCATGGTAGTATGCTTGATATGGCAACACAAACACATATGCAATACGCTAAAGCAAAAATGCTCACCTAGTACTCTGAGGCAAGCCAAAGAAAAGAAAACGATTAGGAAAAATGCATGGCCCTAACAATGTACATGACTAACACAACACATACAAAATGCAACTATTAGGTTCGACTTATTAACATATCATATGGATCAACTTAAAGCATGCAGTAGCGCACGTATTCAAGTAAGTAAAATGACAATGATAGTCAAGACAAACCTTGATGCATGCAAAAATGGATACAAAGCATGGCAATGATATGAAACGAAAAACGTGATACTATATGCTACCACAGTAAACATGTAAATGAAAGGGAGAAAGAAATGGGGGTTGAAAGACATACAAATATTACAAATTTGCCATCGCACAAGAGGATCCGAATGTCTTAATCAACTAATTATTACAAATCCAAATGAATGAACTAATTAATTATTACACGTACAAATGAAAGCAACTAATTAATTACAAATACTAATCTAAAGGAATTAAACAAAAGGCGGGGAATCGCATGCGCACATCTAAGAACATCCTCTGGAAACCTTTCTGTTTACTGTCAAAAAATAATTCTATTTTGGCCTCAAGATCTGCTCTGTTCTTCCAACAACAGTTTATTGTTTGCACACTCAGAAGCCCGACCGGATCCAATTAAACACGGTCGTGCCTCAGTTTAGCTTGCCAAAAAAACCACCACTGCCATACAAGATTGTGATCGACCGGCCTGCTGAACTGGTCGGTCGTATAAGAGACTGGCCAGCCGGCCACTAATTCTGGAGAAATACCTGCTGCCATAGAACTGAAACAGTGCAAAATAGAGGGTTTCCAAAAGCTATTCATCATTTCTGCTCCCTCTTGTCATGGAGATTTTCAAGAAGGAAGGAGGTTTGCTTTCCAAATCATCAATCATTGCAAATTTGCTTGCATGATGATCTTAAGAGCAAAAAGAAAAGACTTGGCTAAACACACAAAAAAAAGTGCTATGCTCCCTACCTCCTTCCTATCATAAAATTTGTTAAAGAAGAGGTAGGCATACTTCACTCACAAATCATCAAGTCACGAGATAGTATATGATGATCATAGAGCAACCAAAATGAACAAAAGTAACAAATCAAAAAGTGTTGTCAACTCATCTCCCTACTCATGGAATAAGGATGAAACATCCTTTTCCATGCTTCAAAGTGGAACTAGGAGAGAGTTTTCAACACTTCTCAACAAAGAGCTCTTTAAGAGCAACAAAGCATGTAAGGAAAAAAAGACAAAAAGTAAGCTATCTATCAAAGCTTAAACATACAACTTACCAAAGTTGTTGACAACTCCTCTTTTTTCATGGAACAAGGATGAGACATCCATTTCCATGTGTCGAAAATGATCGATAAAAGAGTTTTTCAACACTTTGAACACGGAAGCTACTACCTAGTTTCAAGGTGGACAACAATAATATGAAAATAAGAAATTTACACTAGATAAGTGAACTTGTGGCGGGGTGGCTAAGCCTAAGCTCTAATTCTCCCATGACCACAAGGTTCCAAGAGACATAAGGAAAGATAAAAACGATAAACTCAACGAATTGGCCGCTATATCCTAAACATGCCAAATTTGAGAGGACTTACAACAACACAAATATGATATTTAAAGCATAATAAGTAAGAGCACAAGTAGTGGGGAGGACTAGGACCCTTTTGTAAGCCCATATTCAATTCATATCACACACAAACAATCTAAAAATAGTGCTAAAAAATTACTAAAATTTACTAAAGAAAGCAAAAAAAAATGAAAGAAAACAAAGGGGTGCACAATAAGTGAACTAGCCAATGAAAGGGTGGCTAGCTCATTTACTTTTAACAAAGCTTTTATCACATTTTAAGCTTAAAATAACTCCGAAATAGCTTTGTAAAGACAAAGAAAAGAGAGAGAAAAGATGGTGAAAAAGGTCAAAGTTTACCTCTTAAAAGAGAGGAAGAGCTTCCTAGTTAACAAACCATAAACTAAGCACTCTCAAGAAGCTGAAATTATGTTCAAGGATCTCAGCAAAAGCTTTAAATTTAAGCTTGTACGGTGTATGTATTGTGTATCTATATTGTAAGAGGGTAGAGAAGATGGTTGGTCAAGCTTTTGGGCTCTTGGAGAATTTTTCTAACCCTAAACCATGAGGGGGGGTGTTGTATTTATAGAAAAATAGTTTCTTTCATCAGAAATATCTGCAAAGAGACAGCTAGTCCAAAGCATGTGCATGGGAGCAAGTGGCAGCTGTCAAAATATCTGCTGCACTAAACATGGCTGGCTGGCCATGAAGATGTACGGCCGGCCCATAAAAGTGGCATGCCGGTCATTTTTTGTCTTGTTGCCATTGAGAGCCGATCGGACCTAAATATCCACGGTCGGATCCAAATACACACGACCAGGTGTAAAGTTTGAAAAAAGGATTTTTAAGGGTCTAAAACATTTTGGTTAGAATAGGGTGTAAGGTTTGGGTTTGGAGCTCAAAACTAAATTCTTTTGCTAAAGATTCGAAAGATTATACAGTATAACATTTCATCATCGAGTGTTCAGAGTGAGGCGCCCAAGTCTTAAGGACAGTCAAAATGAGATGTCTACAAAGAGCTTCAGTTTTAAATTGTCATCATAACCAGGTTCACCACATTGAAGTATGAACTTACCTACATGTTCTATGTTTGACAACCTCTCTTCCCCCGTAAACAAGGTAAATTCAGGAATTTTGTAGTTCCTTGGAATAGGGGTTATTTCTACCCATGGAGGACAAGGACTCCTGAACATTGGCCTATTTGGCCTTCTCAGGCCTAGGCCATACAATTCATGTATAATATTTATGATCTGATGTCTATTTGGTATAGGGTCATGACCCATCTGCACTTGTTGTTGCCTCCTTCCATAGAAATCTTATTACAAAGGAGGAGGTCCAGGTCCTCTAGGCCTTGGCTCAACAACATTAGGTTTCTGGTAATGTGCCTGATATGGTGGTTGGTATAGTGGTGGTGGTTAATATGGTGGTTGTCGGTGTGGTTGCGGATATGATGGTTGCTGACACAATGGCTGTCGCAAGTCTTGTTAGAGTGGGGGGGGGCGTAAGTCCCCTTAATTCTTGATAACATTGTTGGTACACAGGTTCCTAAACACTGAGGCCTCATCACCTCTGGTTACCTGACCCTTTGGTCCATTAGCTTATGGTTACCATCTCTAGGGCCTTCATATGCCTGTTGTGCATACATTGGAGGCCTTTGTTGCTCCCCAAGTCTAGGTCTTGGTCCCATGTCATTGTTATTAAAGTCAAACACTAAATTTGGTGGGTATCCTTTTATCCCATCAAACTCAAAGACAGGGTTTGAATTAAGTCTCTCCTCATACTTCTCTTAGAGTGTAGGAGATCTATAAAATAACACATGTTCAGTTGCAGGTAAGGCCTTTGTAGGCCTTAACATGCAGTTTTGTGGGGTTAAAGAAGGACCAAGGTTTACCTGACTCTCATGGACTTCATTTCTGAGTTGCCTTGACTAACTTGGTCTGATGTTGTGCTTTTCAAATTCATCAAGGACTTCATCAATCGAAGCCTGGTTTTCATGTGGAGGCAAACTTGAAAGTACTCTACTCACATGCAAAACCAGTGCTTTCCTGACATCTACTAGAGAGCCACTTGTCTGGCCTTCCAGGAGTGCATTGTGGCCATATCTTTGGCCTTCATCTTGACCAACCACTGAATGGCTGTCATCTGCATTGTCCCTGATTTCTTCACCATATCCTTCCCCTGGGTCAGTGCCATCGAAGGGTCTTTTCCCAGGGTCCTCATGCATCCTCAGGGATTGGTCAGTTTGTTTCTTCTTAGCCATTACTCCAAATTAGATAGTGTCCCATTGGGCGTACCAAAGATGTTAGCGAACATCTGGTTTAGGTGTAATATTGACAAACAACAAACAAACCAATTTTCACAAATAACAGGATCAAGTGTCACAACCCAAACCCGCCCCTGTAGGTTTAGCACCGTAACCGGCCAGTAATCCGTGGATTACCAAAGGCCTCTGAACAGATTAGTAAATAATAAGGGGTTGCGGAAGCAATAATACAAAATAGACAAGGTCCAATGAGCTGTGATAACGTACATGGGACATAAAATTTCAAAACTTATTTATATATACACAAACATGCCAGTCCAAATACACAATATTTACAAAATGTACTTCCCAAGACCTGACTTTACAAAGCATACACAAGGACTAGCACGAGTACAAAAACAGCCATGGCATTAGGCTTCGTTCGGAACCTCCTCGGGAGGCACAACAGTTGGCTGACAAAAATAGAACAGAAGGCCGTCAACTCTGGCCCTGGTCATGTGCCAGCTCACCTACATACATAATATAAACTGTGAGCGAAAGCCCAGTGAATAATAATAGAGTAAAGGGTTTCAATGAATGAGTTCGTACATATTCAGAAATCATAATTCAATTTCATATCAAAATCATAATTTATCTAGATCATATACAGACAGAAATCATAAGTCATGATTAAATTTACGTGATACATCCATTAGCATAACAGAACAGAACAGAACAGAACGTATACACGTGTGGTTACGAATAACCAGTTCCATAAAGGAACCTCCAGATCTGGGTAACAGAACAGAACAGAAGCTGAGCCCCCGTGACAGGGCCTCCAGTACGGGAAACAGAGTGCTGACAGATTAAGTTCCATAAAGGAACCTCCGATACCGGGTAACAGCTAACAGATATCACATAATGCTAAGGATGTCACGAATACATATCGGAAATTGAACAATCATTTATTGTACAGAACATATCATTTCGGAAAACAGATCTTGTTTTATCACACAGAAAGTAGATACAGTTTGAACATAACTTTACTAAATTATTACTCACAGTTGGCCTTGAAACAGACGGATAGAGTAGATTGATCATACGACACGCGGCACGTGACCTACATAACACATAACGGACACACACTTGAAACATACGTTCTAAATGCACAAAACTTACGTTGTTGGTTCTTAGTGTGTTTCTAACCTTAAATCCTCACTATAGAGTCTTAAACATGGCCTAGGAATGCATAGGATGGAATGAGGATGCAAAGATGCCTTGGAAAATATTTTTCAAAAAATGCTGAAAACAGGGGTCTCGCTCGAGCGTGGCTTTCTTCGCTCGAGCGAGCTTGTCAAAACAGAGGGGTCGCTCGAGCGTAGACTCCTTCGCTCGAGCGGTCTGTAAAAATGCAAAAGTACTGGTTGTTGAAAATTTACGCTCGATACCCGCCCGATGCTCGCTCGAGCGTGAGACACAACTCTTCGCTCGAGCGTAGGTCTCGTCGCTCGAGCGTGCATCTGCGTGCACCAAAAACCTGAGAGCTTGCAATTTACACTCGAGCCAACATTACTTCGCTCGAGCGGAGCTCTGAACAAACGATGGTCGCTCGAGCGAGGAAGCCAAATTCTTGAATTTTCAGATTTGCCTCCCAAGCTCAAACCAAGCATTCAACACCTCAAAACTCGACCTCTTGGGCCCATTTTCTAGAAAACACTTGTAAACCCATAGTATAAAATCTTTCAAAGATCAATTTGTAAAATCAAAGCCCAAAGGTGAGTCAATTAAACACAATTTCAAATAAAATATCAAGAACATAACTTCAATGTAACATGCATGAATTCTCATGACTTCTAATGCTCCAAAACATTATCCAAAACAAGATTAAGCTCAAGAATAGGATGAATTCATGGACTATAACAAAAATGTGGACATGCATGTGGAAATTCATGAAGAACAACTCTAAAATCCAAGAATATGTGCATGCATGCATGAATTCACTCACAAGTCCAACTCTTTAAACCAATTCTAGACTTTAAACTCTAATCTTCCATGAACCATGCAAGAATTAATCTTAAATTCACAATTGAAAGGGAAATCTCCTATCTTAAGCCTTGAATTCCAAGTCTAGGAGCTCAAATTTGCCAAACCTCTTCAATTCTCCTATGTTCCAAGCCCAACCTCTAGATGAATTCAAGTTTCTCACACTCTCCCTCTATTCCACGGTTTAGACAAGAAAATGGCTAAGGAAAGATGCTTCTAAGTGTAATGAAATTGGTCTCAAACAAGCCACTAAGTGGCAATTGTGTAATAACTCAAACAAGTGTAAATTAACATAATTTAATCTAATTTAATCGTTCCGAACCGAATTTTAATTGAACCTACCACAAAATTCTATAAATCCTAACTAGCACATAAATCAAGTCAATTTCTGATTTGAACGCCGATAAGGCTTCCAATTCGCAGTTTAAAGTCAAAGACATGAACAGATCATTATAACGCAAACAAATAGAAGCACATAATTAATGCAATTCTAATACAAATTAATTCCAGATTCTTTCTAAATTGCTGTTAGGCATAATTAATCATTATTTAGCATTAATCGGAGGTCGGGGTTATTACATCAAGCAATGTGGTTGAGTTTCTTAATGCCTTGACAGGTTCAAAGACTTCTTTGGAGGTTTACTTCTTAAAGAAACAAAGTAAATACAACTAGAAATTTACTGATAGTAATCAAACTTGTCTTTTTAACCACAAGGATCAAATTGCAAGTTTTTTAACACCACAATCGACAGAACTTTACACAGACTACAAATGCTAACTGCTACTGCTACTTGTAATAACCCAAAATATTTTTTTAAATAGGTAGTGCATAAATTAATTGAGTAATATTTGGATTGGAATGTTGTGTAAAGTTATGAGCAAAAATGGTTCAATTTTGTAATAATTTTATTTTTTTAAAAAAAATATAATTTTCGATCTCATAAATTATGAAAAATTTTATGATGTTGTTCTTATAAACTGGTGTTCAGTTTAATTTACAGCGGAATTTGGAATTGAGTTTACCATGGCTTGAGATAAAATTTGTTGGATCTACTTTGATATATAATGGGGTGATGTTTGGTTTATGAGTGAAAATTTAATTCGAGACCTATGACTCAGATTTAATTTTAAATTGAGTTTGTTTAATGACTCATATTTAACTGTTTAGTCCTTTTTAATTAAGTGATTGGTAGTAACCACATTGGGAGTTGTTATTATTTATTATATAGGATTATAATAAATATTTGATAGTTGATTTTATGGTGTGTACCATATGGTAAAAAATTATATATTTTTATAGTAAATAAAATGGGTGTATATTTCATAGTGAGCAAAAGATTATATTTTGTGGTATACAAAAATGCTATGTTTTGTGGTGAGAAAAATTATATCATTTTATAATTTATATTATAAAATTTTGAGATATTGTTATAAAAATTATATTTTTAGGGAAACCAAACTTTGAGAAGCAAACCCACGTGGGTTGCCTTCCCACTTTTTCCTTCCATCTTTTCATTCCCTTTTTTTATTCATTTCTTTTGGCTTGGAACAGAGCACTTCGCCTCTCTCTCTCTCTCTCTCTCTCTCTCTCTCTCTCTCTCTCTCTCTCTCTTCCCTCCATTGTTGGCTTAAGCTTTAAGCTTAGAGTGGGAGTCTTTAGAGTGAGATTTTGCAAAAGTATTGTAAATGAAAGTCAGAGAGCTCGTCGTGATCTTCGCAATAGTGGTCTTGGATCCATGATTGGGCGATGTTTGCATTTTCGGATTTACTTTTCTTCATATTTGAGGTAGAAACTTTCTTTATATTATTACTTTAAAGTTATGTTAGAGTTATTTTGAGAAAATATATCATTATAGGAGGTATTACATATATATATTTCTCAGATTTTTGTTTGGTAATTTTTGGAAGAAAAATGATGTTGAAATGTTAAGAATATTGATATTTTGAGATTGATTTGAGAAAATCACCTTATGTTGATAAATTTTTAAAAATTTGAAAATTTAATTTTAATAGTTGTATAGATTGTATTTACATCATATTATGATTAGATGTTTGTTTTGAGAAATATAAAGTTGAAATATTTTTTTCATCTTTGATTTTGGAATTTATTTTTGAGAAAAATAAATTGATATTGAGGAATATTGTGTAAATTGTTAAGTTGGGATTATAGAGTTGTTTTGGGATTAAAAACTTTAAAAGTGTTATATTCATGATACTTTATGGAAGGTGATATGTTGATGATTAAGTTGTGTTTATTTTTGTGAAAATGAAAATATGAAATGTGGACTCTTGAATTCACAACCTTGAAAATGTTACTCTTAGGCATATTTTATAATTTTTTATGTAAATATCATGTTGATTAGGTAATTTTAGAAAAGTTGTAAAATTGTTGTTTGTAGAGATTTGGGAAAATTGGCTAGGCATGAAATGTGGGTGTATTTGAGTGATGAGACATGTGAAGTTATATTTGGTGTTATTAATTTGGGAGATGGTGAACATGATGGACTTACTAAATTGATGAATTAAATTAGTTTGGTTAATATTTAAAGTCCTTCGTAATTAAAGGGGTGTTATTGGATTTAAATTCTTAACTTTTAATATTATAAGATTAAAAGTGATGATGTTGATCAAGTATGAGATTTGGAGAAATAAGCGAGATTAAGTTGACGTGGTATGGTATTTGGTCCCTAGTTTTACTAGTTAAGTTATGTTATCATAATATTACCTAAAATTCATATATGAGATATTTGAATTGTTTTAGCGGATTTTGACAAGAAAAGAAAAGAATATGATTTTAGCTCGTTTGGAGCAAATGGATGAATTAGATTAAAACAAGAATGAGTTATCAAAACTTTTATTTACTTACTTATTTTCCTTGGTTTAATTTGATGGGGTTAATGTTGATAATTAGAAAGTAAACACCCGTGTTATATTTTATAATTATAGTCAAGAGAAGATTTTGATACAATTGATTAAGTGTTGGAATATTCACTTATACTTATTGAGAATTATAATTGAACTTGAAGATCCCGAAATTTCACTTGCATGAGAAAAATGGAAATTTGATTCTATTTAATGTTTGGGATGGGGATGAGTTTTGGAAAGATTGTAATTATATTTCATTGATGAAGTATGTGAGTTAGAGATTGATGAAACCTTGAACCCGCTTAGGTGTTATATGTAATTGCTATTGATAAACCTATTGTTTAGAAGTTTTGGTTTCGGTAACCGGTAAAGGATTACCATGTTGGTATTTAAATGAGGAAATTCTTGGAAAGGTAAGAAAAATGTTTGATTTTGGAAGTTTGTTTTATATAAAGAATATTGTTGAATTGTCTTGAAAAGAATATTGTTGAATTGTCTTGAAAAGACTAAGTTGGAAGTTGTTGACTTATATGTGGTAAATACATGAAAGTTGATATTATTATATTATCTCTTGGGACTGTATCATGGTATTACATTGATAAAAATATGAAATTTGATCACAATGGAGCATTGTGTGGTGGAATTGAAATTGGAACTATTCTAATGCATTGTTACACATTGCATTGTCATTCTATTTCATTGTTATCATGGGTTTCGAATTGAAATTGAAAACCATTGTTTTGAGAAAGGAATTGTTTTTGTGAGACAAGATCATTTTGATTTGTTTTGGGTAAATACGTTGGTAAGTCCGGATAGGGGGTATAGTTTGATATTGGTTTAAGTTGGCCTGAGTGTCCATGGTGAAAAATCAAAAAGACACGCAGATGAGGTACAACGTGCCTTCCGATGAGAGACCGATAAAGTGGGGATTTGGTAGTACTCGATATGCCTACTTACAGACACCAGCCTAGGGATTACCTGAGTCGTATTTACCACCTTGAAATTTTATTGAAATCGTTGGATTCATGTGTTTTCAAATTGGCATTGTGCACAAGATTTTCAAAAGATGAGAAAAATATTTTGAGCATGACATGACATATGCATTCATTTCATAAGACCGTATAAAATGTATTTGATGCTTTGTTAGATATCATTATGAATTGTTTAATTATTGATTCAATTGACAATGAGATAATTGAATGAATTGGAAAAAGGGTGTCCTGTTACTATTGAAGCATGTTTATTTATTTAAATTAACTTGTTGTGATTAATTAAATAAATTGGATTTAAGAGATTATGTAATAAAATCATATGGTTTACATGATATGATTTCACATATTTATATAAATATCTTTGTACTCGCATATCTTCTAATGTTATAATATGAGATTGTTTGGTGAGCTAGTGGTTTCTCACCCCCTACATGTACATGTGTACAAGGAATGCTTTTCGGATTTGAAAATCAAATAATGGGTTTTACCATTTCATAAGTGTAATGTAGTGATGGATTGTACTACTTCATTTGTTTATTTGGCTGAATGCTATCTTTTTGTAAAGAGTAGTGTCCTCTCTTTCATAATAAGCCTCAGGGCACTTCTTTTATTTATATGTAAATGTCATTATTGTATAACGAGAGGGGACATGTATATTTAATTATTCATCATTTCATCCAAGGATGAATTTTCAATTGTAAATGAACTTAATTAATGAATTTTGGTAATGTTATCTGAGTAATAAAATACGGGGCGTGACACTACTGCTACTACTACTGCTAGTGCTACTCCTAATTACAAGAACTGTTACTTATAGATACATTAGACTACTCCTAGATTTCTCAGGTTATGAGTTGATTTTTTCTGTCCCTCCACCTTCGAATTTCCAACCTTTATGCCACTGGGTATGCTGTCCATACGCTGTCACGTGTTCCATCATGAAGCAAGTCACTTTCACTTCTTTAAATAACTGCCTATGATCTCCACAACTGCCTGTAACTACTTCATCTGCTGTAACCTTGTCTTTCTTTTTAATCTGTGCGAATAAACCATGTGTCATGGCTCCACTCCCGAGCCACGTTTGGCTATGTTCCATTACATTTTCAAGCATATCAACAGGAAAAAAAACTGCCTCTACTATCACTACATATGAAGCTGCTCCTTTAACTGCTTTAATCTTGTCATTGGTTCTGCATTTCAGAGCCCACACATGTCACCAATCTTGTGGTCCTTGCTTCTACCACATACTAGATCATCTCTATGCTTGGACATGTTTATCGACAAACAAAAATAGTCTTTAGTGCCAACAATATGGTATAAAAAAATAGAATAATGCTAAATGTACCAATTAGTGTACTAATTAGTGTATCAATTGATGATGTGGCATAATTTAGAAGATTTTTGGTATTTGAAATATGATTAATGAGTGAGGTCAATAATTATGTCATAACTAGTGTTGGTACATGTAGCACTACCGTAAAAAATATAATTATTATAGCAGTATTGTTCCTCCATGTATGTGTAAAGGAGAAAATACTTCTAGTTTGAACTTGGGACAGCAAATCTGGATGCAATTGAAAAGCATGTAATTTCAATGGAAATTTCTTCAATAACTCAAGGGTTGAGTACCTTATGTACCATGTTACATGTTATACATATTTTTTTGATAAATATTACTATGTAATTTTCTGATAGAGTTACAATAAAATCTGATTCATAAATGTTATACATATTTTCAATGGAAAAGCATGTAATTTCAATGGAAATATCTTCGATAACTCAAGGGTTGTGTACCATATGTACCATGTTACATATTATACATATTTTTTGATAAATGTTATGTAATTTTTTGATAGAGTTACAATAAAATCTAATTCATAAATGAAGAAAGTATAACATTATCACAAATTTTTGTGGTTACTACGTGATTCAAAAATATTTTAATAAAAAAATATGTGTAATTTTACCACACAAAAAGGTGTAATATTATATCTTTATTCTCTTAACTGTGATTATTAAAATATGAAATATGAGTGTTTTGATAGTAAAAGGTCAAATAAACGTTAATTCTAATAAATGATAAACAATTCAGTTGACTAGCGAATGCCTAATAATATGAGTCAAAATATTGTTACATTTACATTTCAAAAGAGTATAGTATAAAAATTGCTAAAATTGTGATACTAACTACAATTTTTTGGTTATTCAACAGAAATTATTATAATTTATCCAATATTTTAACTCCGTACAAATATAAAAATAGAGGGAAAAACTCCAAAAGATACAAGGATAGGAAATTAAATCCTCAACTTCCTATTAAAGTATGAGGGCTCTTAGGCGACTTAGGTTTTGGTTGATTTTGTGCCTAAATTATCTTAATACCAACTTCATTCAACTGAATACAATAGATTTAAATTCAATCGCGTTTCAGTAGTTTGAGACCAACATGTTATTAATAGTTTTGAGTAATTGAGATTGGTCAACTCACTTAAAGTATGACTCGATATACCCCTTTCTCGCAAAGGGAAAATGTGATATTTCGGACTCTGCTTTAATTGAGTTGGCCAACCATAATGGTGAGCTTGGATCAACCAAATATTTTCTTTTCCCACCCTTCACCCCCATGAGCTAGAGGAATCATTGGCACAGGCAAGGTAAACGAATTGAAAGAGATGTGCATGTGAAGATAAAGCAAAACATAGTCCTCAACCCCCATGAAAAGTTTTGATTCTTGGATTGCAGTTCAATGCTGCATCAAATCAAGTCATAACTTTGAGTTTTTTTTTTTTTTTTTTTTAATCTACCTACTCCCGCCATGGCTATGTTTAAGATGTGAGATTGGGACTAAAATAATCACAAAAAGACAAAATAAGTTAAAAAGTTAATAAGACAAAATGTCACATTCAAACCATAATCATTTCACTTTTTCTCTCACAAAAAGTCAAAAAATTCATCCCAAACGAGGCTTATAGTTTTAAAAAAAAGGATCCAAAATAGTAAAGCTCAAACTGCCAAATCAATTCGCATCCATCCACCAACGCATACAACCCCGCTCAATTCGCATCCGTTAACTAAGCGGATAGATGCAAATTATTTTTTCCATTCTATCTAAGTTCGAACAGATGACGGATGAGAGGCCATTCAACCCAACTCGATCCATAATCACCCTTAACAGAAATTGATTTCTAAAAAATTATTCCTTCTAATTTCACACAAACTGCTAATCGGTAATTCAAATCCTAATTCCAGCATCATTTAACATACATAAAGTGATAATTTTATGGATTAAATCCCAATTTTAGCATGATTTGCATAGAAAGTGCCAATTTCCCAAAATAAGCTCCATAATTCCCAAATTTAATCCTAACAAATAATTTCAAATCATAACATACGGAAGCGCTTTAATTTAATAATTATTTTTCATATCAAATACCATCAAATAATAAACTAGTGTGAGCCATTTATGTGTGTTTTATTTTGATTTTGACTAGTGGCTATAAAATATTTGGATGATGAAAAAGAACTGGACTTTCTTCTAGTCTGTGATTTGTTTAGAGGGTGCTGTTGGGTTCATGGGGGCCCACCATAGATTTTATTTTGATAATTCGAACCGTTTAATGTGTAAAACTTGTAGAGTATTATATGCTTATAAAAAATCACGTTGATTGGATATCGATAACTATCTCATCGGATTAGATTTCTGTCAACCATTTATTTTTTCACCGTCTATTTTTTTTTATACGAAACTAATTTGATCATATAGCTATCGATATCTGATCAATGTGATTTTTTTATAAACATATAGTACTCAATGAGGTTTACTTATTGAACGGTTCAGATTATCGCAATAAGACCCATAATGGACACTCACAGACCCAACAATTCGATCACGAACCGGAAGGAAGCCAGTCTCAATGAAAACACAACCACTTATCAACCCGGAGGGCCAGCACTAACATGAGGAGCTTTAAATTTGAATAAAATTTAGAATTCCAATTAGGGTAGGTGTGGTGTCGTGTTATTTTATGTTTATGTTAGAATTATCTCAATATTAATTTAGTGTATTTATTTTTTATGTTATTATATCATATTATTTTTTTATTCATGTCCGGTTAATATTTTACGTCAAAATTTTCATTCTTAGTTAAAAATACCAAGAATATGGCAAGATTAAAAAAATTTCAAAGTTAAATTTTATGAAATTAATCTCTATTAAATAAAACCCAATAATGTTTAGTTAGTAATTTTACATTAATAATATGATATGAGTACTATTTAATTAATATTTTGCAGTAATCTAGATTTGTTAAATCATAAAGTAATAAGACCATATTTTTATATATTTTAATTCTTGTAATGATTTCTTCATATTTTGATCTATATAAATAAATTTAGTATATAGTTTTAGTGATCATATACCAATAGAATTTATGTGAATATTAGCAAATAAAAAAATTATAAGTACAAATCATTTTATGCGAGTATTTTTTTATAAAATTATTTATAAAAGACTCAATTTTAAAAGTTTACCTTGCTCCAAATATCATGGGACAGTTGTGTCAACCTGAGATACATATAGCTTTCATTTGGAAAGTGGATTGGTTTTTTGATTTTTTAGCTTTTTAACTATTTTAGCCCTCGTTTTGGCATAAAGGTTTTTTAGGCTTAAAGGTTAAAATAACCACAAAAAAAATAAAATAGATTAAAAAGTCAATAAAATAAAATATCATATCCAAACCATAATCATTTTATTTTTTTTCTCAAAAAAATAAAAAAACTTAACCCAAACGATACTTTTTAGCTCAGGCTAAAATAGTCAAAAAGTTAAAAGGCCAACCCACATCCCAAACAAAGCTTTTAGTAATTCTTTATTATTTTGTGACCAAAAAATTTTATTGTTCATTTTTTATAATAAAAATAAAGGCCCCACTTTCATATTTCATAAATAGCAAATATAATTACCAGAACCATTGAAACATTACTTCATTTTCTTAGGAATATAAGCATATTTGGTTGGGCCAGGTCGGGTCGAGTAATTTCCCATTTGCCATCAATCCAAACTTAAATAGATTGAAAAAAATACATTTGTATTCGTCCACTCAGACTATTAAAACCGTCCATTCTATAACAAATTGGTTCATTCGATTTTAACGAATCAAATGGATGTTTGCTCACTCCTAATTGCTATACATATATTTAGCTCCCTATGAATAAAATCTTAGATTCGTGTGTTAGTCAAACAATATAATAAATAGAATATTTTAGCATAAACATTATAATAATAATGACAATAAATAATAATATATATAACTAAAGATCAAGAGTAGGAAAATATAGCTGTGAGACTCTGGGAGTTATATTGTCACTGTCCTAAAACTGTTTTTCCTCCCTTCGTGAAGATAAAACTAGAGTGAAGCGGTTCCAAGATAAAACTCATGTTGCTCACATTGTTCCTCATCTAATATTCACGACCACCAAAAGACTTGAACCAAGTCACGAATCAAAATTGTCCAAAACAATATAAAATACATATATAAAGAACTCTCTAGAATCTTTCATATTTGAAATCACATTTCTTGTATCAAATCATCTTTTCCCTACCTCTCTCTTTTTAGAAAACCATAGAAATATAATTGTAGGTGTTTAGTGTCAAGCCACATAAGTGCACAATTATAAATAATAATACTAATAAATATTCAAATGGTTTTGACATTAAACCCAATAAGTATTAAATTTTAATTTTATAATAATGTTGAATATAATGAATGAATTAAATATAATATTATTTTTATTAAAATATCTAAACATGCAACAAATCCAAACTAATTCATTTATTTTCTGTGACTCTTCAATGTTTAGGTCCTTTAAACTTTCTAAGGTTTCGTTTGGGAAGAAGGGTAGGGTTGGGTTGGGTTTGGAGCTATTTTAGCCACAAAAAGACAAAATATGATTTTTAGTCCAATAAGACAAAACATCACATCCAACCCATAATCATTACATTCTTTCCCTCACAAAAAGTCAAAAAAATCAAAAAGCCCTTCCCAAACGAAACTTTTAATCCCAGGCTAAAATAATTAAAAAGCCAAAAAACCAACACACTTCCCAAACGAACCCTAATTAATCCATGTAACAAATATTAGACCAATGACTCCCAGACCAATAGCTTAGGATACTAGGTGTAAAGTCATCTCAATAGACTTGGCCTCGTTCGGGAACATACTTTTTTAGTAACTTTTTAGCTTTTTGGCTAAAATATGATGTAAAAAAAACTAGTATGTTTGGGATGACTTTTTGATTTTTTACGAAAAGATGTGTAAAAAGTAGAGAGAAAATGGAATCTTTGACTTTTTGATATGGGTTGTTGGCTTTTTTATTTTTTTAGTAATTTTTTGACATTTTGACTAAAATGGACACTTGCCAAACGAGACTTTAATAACTCGAGTTAAAAATGTTATAAACTCAAACCTAGTCACTTTTTAAAAAAAAAAAAATTGAAGGATCAGTTACAATATGAGTCAAGAACACAATCTTAGATAACTAGTATCGCAATTACCTTAGGCAGAACTGTGCTCGTGAAAGACAAAGTGCAGAAGCTTTATTACCAATCAAATAGACCCTGGCCGTTCACACACGCACACGCTCACATTAAGTTAATCATGCATACCAACACTATATTGAAAAGTGTTCTAAGATGTCATGAAAAAATAATACTTGCGGTGCAAAATATCAAGTGTGTAATATTGCTCACAATTCTCATGCGTGAATAAGGTGAACCCCCATAATATGCACTCCCCCCAACTAAAGTAACATCGTCCTCAATGGCAGGCAAACAATTAAGCATAACAAAGCAAAATTGAAATAAATACTGAGAGGGTAATTTATATATTGGGCTGAGCTGGATGAAATGGGCCGAACTGGGCCAAGCCAAGTAATGGGCCAGTTCTGGCCGCACTACGCAGGGCCGAGTAGAATGACCATATAAGTTACTCCGGTCTGGAGAGGTAGTATTGGAGTCAGACCGGTCGCACAACCGTGATGGTTAGCGCGGTCGCATAAAGCCTTATTCATACTTCGGTTGAGAAATGTGTTGAGTGAAGTTCGGTCTTCAGCAGTGAGTTCGGTCGGGGCATATGAAAACCGAGGTGTGCCAAGCCCTTGAGAGGACTTGGTTCTAAAGATAGTTCGGCTCAACTCTCTTATGGTTAGCTCGGTCTTAGTATGGGAAACCGAGGTAAGAGAAAGAGAAGTAAGTGCCTAACTAACGTGCACTTCGGTCATACTGGTAGTTCGGCCTTGGTAAAACCATCTCACTTGGTTTAAGCAGTGAGGGAGGGTGTTGGAGGATAAGCATTATCTTCCAGGAGTATGAATCCTAGGAGGACTCTACATGGAGGAGTAAGAGTCCTACCAGGATTGTGCCACGCGAAACCTATAAAAGCTCACCAATATCACCTTTAGAGAGGTAACGCAATTTTGCTTTCTGAATACACAGAGCTTTTGCCTATTTGACAATCATTCTGACTTAGGCATCGGAGAGGTTTCCGGCACCCACCCGCCGGCTAGCTCACGTTTGTGTTTTCAGGTGATAAAGCGACGTCGTACGGAGGAACGCAGACTTGATCAACAGGATTATACGAGAAGGTATATTTCTTTCCTGTACAATTGGCGCCATCTGTGGGAAACAGACAAGAACAACCTCTTGATCAAGCTTTTCCTCTCAAAGATCAATGGCGAACAACGAAGAGTTACCGCAATCCGCCCTGGACGGACTAACTCCAGAAGGGGGTGCAAGGCGCGAAGGCCTACCCTTGGTCACTCCCATGGCGAACCTGGAACCTCAAAGACAAAATTCCATGAGGGATGCAAGAGGACGAAGGCGGAATAACAGCCCCCATCACTCTCGTTCGCAAAGCCCAGAAAGACAAAGACGCAGAATTGATCCTCAAACTTTGGAGGATCGCGTCAGGGAACAAGACGAATTGATCCGTCGGATGGCAGCGGACATGGAAACTCTAAAGCGCCAGGTGAAAGGAAAAGAAATGGCGACAGGAGAAGGGCGCACAAACAAGACACCCCCTCGCCACTCGGAAAGTCATAGTAGGAATACTACACCCTTTCAAGCAGAAAACAAAAGCCTCAGGACGGGCGATACGGAGTCCAGATCCTCCAGAACTTGTCACACCAGGTCGAGCACTGAGGGCAGCACATATTGGCCCTCGCATACGCACCAGACAAGGTCTAGGCAGACCGAGTTGCCCAGATCATCCGACCTACGAACCGTGCTAGAAGAGAAAGCATGATGGAAGGAGGACGCCAGGGCGCGCGATCCACACAGAGTTTCTGCCTTACAGCGGTTGGCTCCTCGGACGCATGGAAGCGTCGAGGTTGGAATGCCAATACCGCGCCCGGCCTACGAACCAACGGACAAGGCATTGGCGAGGCTGCAGACCTCACCATTCGTCCCAGCAATAGAGAACGCGCCCCTACCGTCAGGCTTCCTCCAGCCCAAATTCACAACATATGAGGGGAAGACGAACCCCTACTCACACTTAAGCCACTTTCGCCAGGTCATGGCTGTATACCGGCGGAATGAGGCCTTAATGTGCATCTTATTCCCTTCAAGCCTTGGCGACCTAGGCTTGACTTGGTTTGAGAAGCTCCCAGAGGGCAGCATAGCCTCCTGGGCGCAACTGGCGGAGGCGTTTGTAACGCGATTCAGAACAAACACGAAAACCCCGGTGGACATCGACCAGCTACTCTCCATTGACATGGGCGACAAGGAGACCCTAAGATCATACAACAGTCGCTACTGGGAGACATTCAACCAGATTGGGGACTGCCCAACCAATCTCGCCATTGCGCAATACAAAAGAGGCCTCCCAGTCGGGAACAGACTGAGGGACTCTATCACCATGACACCGCCCCTCACCATGGAAGCCCTGATGGAGAGAGTGCATCAGCACATCAGGGTGGAAGAGGATGGCGCACGTGCCAAAGCAAAATCTGGCGCGACCGCAGCACCAGAAAAGAAGGCCTCAGCAAAGGTCAACGCGGTAGACCGTCCGAACAGAAACGGACGTGGCAAAAGAAACAATGGAGAAGACCAGGATAAGAGATGGCTGAGAGTCCGCACCGCCATAACCACAGTCTTCAAAAAACCGATCTACCGCATACTTAGCGAAATCCGAGACGAACCTTACGTCAAGTGGCCAGCTAAGTTAGGCGAAGCACAGAAGGACTACGACGACAGATCACGGTGCACATTCCATAAAGAAAAGGGGCACCGAACTGAGAATTGCACGCCCTTGAGACAGCACTTGGAGGAGTTGGTGGCAGCAGGCCACCTGGACAAATACATAGAGGGAGGGGCACAGCCGGCCCCCCAGGACCAGAATATGCCCAATGGAATGCCGATCGACGCCCCACCTCAAGGCGTTATCAATGTGATACATGGAGTCTTTGAACCTGAGCGTGTATGTGAGCTCAGAGGATCAATCAAAAAGGCTGAGCACTTAAGGGAGGTGCTAAGAGCCCAACCAGTCGTCAAAAGGGGGAAGACAGAGGCCACAAATGTCATGTCTTTTTCGGATAAAGACTTGGCAAGGATTTATTGCCCTCACAACGATGCCTTGGTCGTCACTCTCCGAGTCAAGGATTTTGACGTCAAGCGAATTCTGATTGACCAAGGAAGTTCGTGTGAAATTATGTACTATGAAACCTTCAAACAACTAAAGTTGCAAGATAAAGACTTGGCGCCTGCCGTATCTCCCCTTATCGGATTCAACTCCATGCCAGAATGGCCCGTCGGCAAAATTATCCTCCCAGTCAGAGCAAGGAGTGTAACGAAACAAGTGGAGCTCTGGGTGTTGAAGGTCCCCTCCACCTACAACATTATCTTGGGCAGAACGTGGCTGCATGCTATGCGCTCGTTGGCGTCCTCCTACCACCAAGTGATGCAGTTTCCCAACGACACCGGAGTAATAGAAGAAGTATATGGAGATCAGATCATGTCGAAGCAGTGCTTTGTCACAGTAAACGGCAGCCGCGCCGCCAAAGGATACGTTCATTCGGTGGAAGAACCTGAGAGTAATGAGCTATTCGCAGATGTTGGCAAGGCGGCTAGTCAGAAAGCAGTGGAGGACTTAGTGGAGGTCAGAATAGATGAAAAGAACCCGGATAAGTTCTTTTTGCTTGGTTCGTCGTTGTCCAGCACCGAGAGATTGGAGGTCTTAGAATTTTTTACCTCCAACATCGAAGTGTTCGCCTGGACCCCATACGACATGCCAGGCATTGACCCTCACTTCATCTGTCACCAACTCAACGTCCACCCTTCTGCCAGACCAATCATTCAGCGCACCCGCAGATCGGCACTTCACCACGCCGAAATAGTGGCAGAAGAAGTAGGAAACCTGCTGGAGGCAGGGGCAATCAGAGAGGTGCACTACCCAAGATGGATCTCCAACACCGTCGTAGTGCCAAAGAAGAATGGCAAATGGCGCGTTTGCGTCGACTACAAAACGATCAACAAGGCGTGCCCAAAAGATAGTTTTCCTCTACCAAGGATAGACCAACTGGTGGACTTAACGGCAAGGCACAACCGACTTAGTTTTCTGGACGCATACAGAGGCTACCACTAAATTGCCATGCACGAACCAGTCCAGGAGGTCACATCTTTCACCACTCCAAGAGGACTATACTGCTACAGGGTCATGCCCTTTGGCCTAAAGAACGCAGAGGCGACGTTCCAGAGGATGGTCACCAAGATGTTTGAACCATTGTTAGGCAAGACAATGGAAGCTTACATCGACGACATGGTGGTCAAGAGCAAGGATGAGAATGACCATCTCAAGGACCTAGGTGAAATGTTTGAGATCCTGAAGAAGCATAAGTTACGCCTCAACGCGTCGAAGTGTGCATTCGGAGTAGGATCTGGCAAATTCCTAGGCTTCCTGGTGACCAACCGGGGTATAGAGGCAGATCCCTCCCAGATCAAGGCGATTCAAGATCTGGAGAGACCAAACTCAGTCAAAGAAGTGCAGCATCTCACCGGCATGGCCGCTGCGCTCAATCGATTCATAAGCCGGTCGTCGGATAGATTACGGCCATTCTTCCATGCTCTGAAAGCCAAGTTTAAATGGGACAACGAATGCGACCAAGCTTTGGAAAACCTGAAAGAATACATGTCTTCTCCACCACTACTTGTAACCCCAATGCCTGGAGAATAACTATTCTTGTACCTCGCAGTTTCCCAGCATGCAATCAGTGCAGTGTTGGTCCGCGCAGAAGGAATCCAACACTTGCCCATCTACTATGTTAGCAAGACATTACTGGGCGCCGAAACAAGGTACCTACCACTCGAGAAACTGGCATTGGCCTTGATGATGGCCTCAAGAAAGTTGTTGCACTACTTTCACGCCCACACCATAGTTGTTCTCACAGCCTTCCCATTAAAGGCTTTATTTGAAATAGCAAACTTCTCTGGGCGAATTTTGAAGTGGGCAGTAGAGTTGGGACAATACGACATCAAGTTCCAACCTAGGACCGCAATAAAAGCGCAAGCATTGGCAGATTTTGTCGCAGAGTTCACACCAGGAAGTCATCACATCTGCCCAGTCGACCTAACTGAAACAACCGAACTAGGGATAGAAGTTGACGTCAGAATAACGCAACCCCTAGTACTGGCTACTCAGTCAGGCCCCAAGGCAGACCAGAGTAAAGAAAGGAAGGAAGAAACAGACCATGCTACACCAAGTCAGGACTTGCCAACAAATAAAGACTTGGTGCAAACAGAAAGCAAGGGGCAGACAACGAGCATGGACTCTGAAGGAGACACCAGCATCATGGAAGATCCTAAGGCGTCATCTGATCCCTCCACCTGCTGGAAGTTGTTCGTCGGAGAGATGTGGAAGCTCTTCGTGGATGGAGCATCCAACCGGCATGGAGCAGGACTTGGCATAGTCCTCATCTCTCCAGACGGCCTAGTAGTGGAGCAGGCAATCAACCTTGGCTTCCCAGCATCAAACAACGAAGCGGAGTATGAAGCGCTTCTAGCAGGCCTCAAGTCAGCTTTCTACATGAAAGCCACCGAGTTAATGGTTTACAGCGACTCACAGTTGGTGGTAAACCAAATATCTGGCGACTACGAGGCAAAGGATGATAGAATGGCCAAGTACCAAGAATTGGTCAGAACAGAGATAAAGAAGTTTGAAGTGGTGAGGATAGAACAGATCGGCAGAGAAGAAAACAGCAGAGCAGACGAACTCGCAGGCTTCGCCTCAATGGCAGATACCTCCATCCCTCACCCACTACTAATCGACTATTTGCCTAGGCCAAGCATTGAAAACGCAGAAGCAGTAGAGGTATGTTGCGCCGATCTAGGCCCTTCTTCGATGGATCCCATCATACTGTTCCTGAAAGACGGCACCTTACCAGAAGAGAAGAAAGAAGCCAACAGAATACGAGCAAAGTCACAGCGATTTTGGCTCTCCCCATCCTTGGCATTATATAAGAGGTTGTTCTCAGGACCTTACTTAAAGTGTGTTCACCCCAGCAAAGTGGAAGCATTCCTATTCGAAATACATGAGGGTGTTTGTGGCAGCCATCAAGGAGGAAGATCATTGGCATACAGAGCGATCTCGCAAGGATATTGGTGGCCATACATGCAAGCAGATTCGGAAAAGTATGTTAAAAAATGCGAAAAGTGTCAGAAATTCGCACACCAAATACACCAACCTGCCAGAGAACTTCTACCTTTGACTAGTCCATGGCCCTTCGCAATGTAGGGACTGGACATAGTAGGCCCACTTCCAACAGCACCAGGCAACAGGAAATTCTTTCTTGCCGCAACCGACTACTTCACAAAGTGGGTGGAAGCAGAAGCCTTGGCGTCAATCAAAGAAAAAGATGTGAAGAAATTTGTCTGGCAGAATATCATCACTCGATTTGGCATACCAAAGGCACCGATCTCAGACAACGGCACTCAGTTCGACGGCAGAATTTTCAGAGGCTTTTGTGAAGAGTACAAGATAGAGTTCTACAATTCCACACCGGCATATCCCCAAGCAAATGGACAGGCAGAGGCGTCAAACAAGGTAGTCTTGGATGGATTGAAGAAAAGGTTAGAAAGAGCCAAAGGCAAGTGGGCAGAAGAACTCCCCCATGTTTTATGGGCTTATCGCACCACGCCTCGACGATCGACAGGAGAAACACCATTCTCCTTAGCCTATGGCATGGAAGCAGTCATCCCATTAGAAGTTGGCCTCCCCACAATTCGAAGCGAAAACTTTGATCCAGACTTAAATGGCGAAGCCATAACATTGGAGCTTGACCTTGCGGAAGAAAGAAGAGACAGGGCTTTGGTTCACATCGCCTCCTACCAACAAGAGTTGTCCAGAAAGTATAACAAAACAGTGCATCCAAGGCAATTCAAGATCGGAGATTGGGTACTGCGCAAAGTCATGGGAAACACTTTAGTACCAGGTGATGGCAAACTAGGACCTAACTGGGAAGAACCTTACAAAGTGGTCGGATTAGCAGGCAAAGGGGCATACCACTTAGAAGAGGAGGACGGCAAAGCGATTCCCAGGCCATGGAACACCGCCAATCTCAAGTTGTTTTATTTTTAGCTTTTTTTCTTTTAAGTATGTGTAATTTTTTACTTTCTCAATAAAACAAGCCGATTCTTTTTCAGTATAATTGTTTTCAGTAGATAGTACCTTTAGTAAGTTAGGAGCATTGTAAACATAGTTGGCCGGAATAACCAACTATGAACCCTTCCTAAGCCCGGGATCAGGATCCAGGCTGCAGGACGTTTGGTCGATATAACCAAGCACTTTATTCTAAGTTGGCTGGAAAAACCAACTTAGAGGTTGGCTGGATTAAACCAACTCTTTGTACTCTTCAGCCGAAGTAAGGGAATGGCTGAAGCGTGGTTGGCTGGATTAAACCAACTCTTTGTACTCTTCAGCCGAAGTAAGGGAATGGCTGAAGAGTGGTTGGCTGGATTAAACCAACTCTTTGTACTCTTCAGCCGAAGTAAGTGTATAGCTGAAGAGTGGTTGGCTGGATTAAACCAACTCTTTGTTCTCTTCAGCCGAAGTAGTTATATCGGCTGAAGAGTGGTTGGCTGGATTAAACTAACTCTTTGTACTCTTTTAGCCAAAGTAAGGGTATGGCTGAAGAATGGCTGGCTGGATTAAACAAACTCTTTGTACTCTTCAACCGAAGTAGTTATATCGGCTGAAGAGTGGTTGGCAAGTAAGTTAGCTAAAACTGAGATTACAGTTGAGCAAAATGAGTTCATGGAAAGATAATCATAAGTACAAGCATAACAGAACAAAACCGAAATAAGAGTTGAAGAAGACTTTTTCATTAAAGTAAAAAGGAAGTACAATTGGGGAGCCACAGCCCGGATACAAAGTTCAAATACAAAAGAAGATAAAGAAAAAATCAGCGTAGAAGTGCATCAAGTTCGGCATCAAATTCATCATCGGCATTCGACCGGAGTCCGGCGTCAGCTGGGAGCTCGGTTTGGGCTAGGAGCTCGGTTTCGGCTTGAACCTCCGTCTCAGTTGGCTGCGTTTTGTCAGTCAGCAACTCGTTAGTAAGGTTTTCAACAACCGGCTCCAGCCGAACTGACTGGTTGTTGGGTTGCTCATTGATGACCGGGATGGGAGTTGGCTCATCTCCTTCAGAATCATCATCATCATCATCATCTTCATCAGAACCTTCCAGGAATTGCCTTTGAAGATCGGCAGCATACTGCGACAGTGAAGCCGGAATGGAGTACGGTGGACCATTGTAGACCTCGGTGTCGGGCGTACAACCGAGCTTCTCCACCGCACTCCTCCAGCCACATTTGAAAAAAAGATCTTTGGCTGCGTCACATTGCAAGGTGTATGCTGCTTCGGCCTCCTTAAAGCCCCGCTTCTCGGCCTTCTTCATCTCCCCCTTCAATTGGTTTATTTCGGCATCTTTTTTCTTCTCAATTTTTGCCAAAATGCGCAGGTATTTGTCTTTCGCCTCGTTGGCAACCTTCTGCTTTTCGGCTTCAACCGAATTAACCACTTCGGTCAGTCGACCGTTCTCAGCGCGTATCTCGGCCAACTGCCTTTTTACTTCCTCCAGCTCGGCCGTTTTAGCTTCGGCCTCTGCCATGGCCTCCCTGGTATTTCTCCTTAGCTCCATCACCTTCCTGTGAGTAACGTGGTTTTTCTGTATGGCCTGCAAAGGAGTAGTGACTTTATCGTTAGCCGAAATGAAAGTTGGAGAGAATTACGTAGAAAGAAGAAAGCTATGTACCAGAATCATTGACTTGGTTGAAGACCTTATGGACTTCAGTTCGGTGTTAAGTTGCTTATAGTGGTGCTCCATATCTTTTGGAAGGCACACACTTTTAGCAAGATTGAAGGCCATCAGGTGGT
Organism: Camellia japonica; assembly: GCA_030407325.1. Taxonomy (NCBI): domain Eukaryota; kingdom Viridiplantae; phylum Streptophyta; class Magnoliopsida; order Ericales; family Theaceae; genus Camellia; species Camellia japonica. The sequence goes on along the minus strand of JAPPVO010000010.1, from coordinate 103,340,188 downwards.
CCTTCTCGGTGACAACCGAATCAGAAGCAGAGATATCTCGGTTGTTGAAGGACAGTTCAGGGACCCATTTAGAGCTGGTAGCTCGGTCAGAGTGCTCGGGTTGGTGGCTTTGTTGATGGCTTGGTGGAAGGCTTGGTGGCAAAACGGTCTCATCCTCATCAGCAAGGCGTCGCTCGGTTTGGCTAGTCCGGGCGCGCTTGCCTGGACGCGATGAGGATGGCCATTGAGAAGGGAGAGCTACCACGGTCTCAGTTGCCTGACCGGGTTGTGGTACCTCGGCTCTGGTTGTCGCGGTCAGCATTGCCTTCAGCTTGCTCCTTTTTGCCATTTCTTGTTCGGCCGTGAGAGGTATTAGGTTGATTTCGGGCAATGAGGGGTCCGGTTGCGGTGCTTCCTCAAGAAGAAAGTCAGTTACCCTCGCTTTTCGGCGACCGCTATATCGGTAGGTCGGCTCGAAATTTAGGAGTTTTGCCCAACTTCTCTCCTTAACACGTAGTGCGGCGCGAAGAATACCTAAGTTGGGGTAGCCGTAATTTGATAGGAGATGGGCTTTATCTGCAAAAGAAGACAACTGTTAGTTCGGTGCATATAGTAGAAACCGGAGTAAAAGATAAGAATGCATGGAAAACCGAAGTAAGTATACCAGGGATTCCTTTGTTCCAGTTTATGCTTCCGCCTGGGATCTGGGCCTGGTGGTCCTCAAAGTTCCCAGACACCCAGAAGTAATCATCATCATTTAAGTCTTTGTCCGGTGTGTTTTTAATTATTTTCTCTCGGCCTCGGCGTATTCTCAAATAATAGCACCAGCCGTCGTCTTTGGATCCTATGGAGTATTGGTGCAATATTTCGGCTAAGCCTAGGTTGAGACCGGTTTGGCGGTTCAGTGCGGCTATTCCCATTATTATTCGGTAAGTGTTTGTGGAGAGTTGGGTTGGGCATAGTCTGGTTTGCCTAAGAAACTCACAGATTAGTGGTTGGACTGGGAATCGTAGTCCGGTTTCTATTATTGACTGAATGGTGAAGGGGACAAAGCCTTGGTTGCCCCATGGGTCAACGTCTAGTTCGGCTAAGGTAAGGTTGACATCGGCAGGAATATTGTAGTCCTTGCGGAATTCGGCTAAGCCTCCTGGGGTTTCTACTAGGAATCTATATTTCCCCATTTATTGTATAAGTTAAGAATAAATTATCTCGGTCGAAAAAGTGTGCTCAGTAGCTCGGCTGAGCGCAGGGAAGTGCCTGGCAACCTAAGTCTGCAAAGTGGAAAAACAAGGTGTTAAGCACAGATCGTTGACCGTGCTACAAAAAACAAACCAAAAAAGACAAGTCCTACTTCGGCTACGCAGTGTACTACAGGATCCACCTCGGTTGTAACCAAGGTGCTTGTTATCTCGGTTTGGCAAGATGTTTGGTTATCTTGGTTCTACCTATGATTTTTGTTACTTCGGTTAGGCATCAAGGGGCAGCTTTCTGAGTTCGGTTTAGGAACTGAGAAAGCTGGCTTAGCCCCCCAAGGCTTAGCTCGGTCGAGGGCCAGAATTTCTAGTTCAAGTGTATTTTTATTTCGGCTAGTGTGAATCAGATGGTGATCTATTGAAACTACTGTGATATGTTCAAGTTGTAGTTCGGTTTAAGTATGCCTAAAACTACATACAGCACAGACGGTATCCTAGTTCGGTTGGGACATGTTTTTAGATCTAAGCTGTGTTCTACAGGTTGCATCATGATATTCAAAGTGTTCTTATGAAGGTTTTTTCCCAGAAAGCAAAAATAGTGTTTTGCAAAACACACGAAGCAAACTACAAAGGATTGAATAAAAGCAAAAAAATGAAAAGAGAAACAGATTTGAGAAAAGCTTACCAGGAAGAGAGAAAGACTTGAGGATAGAAGCAACAGTGGCAAAACACGGGCTTCCAAGCTACAGGATGGAGAACAGCAAGAACTCAGGATTGAAGAAGCTCAGGAACGAGAGAGAGAAGATGAACAGAGTATGACGTGATTCAAAAATGAGGAGTTCTTTTGGTGTAAAAGGAAAAAGAGCGGGAACTGTTCAAAAAGTGTGGAGTACGAGGGCGGCGCGACAGTTGGGATTGACCAATAAAAGGCTGCCACGTGTCCCTGGGAGAAGAAGCGTTTCAGTTGCCGCAGTTGAAAAGACGTTTTTTGACCGAACGTACGCAGTTTGGCTGGAGTATAGCTCGGCTAGAAAAACTAGTGTTTTGTCTCGGCTGGAAAGGCTAATGAGGTGTTTTTAGCTCGGCTAGAGAGGTTAAAACTCTAGCTCGGCTGATAAGCGGGTAATCCCTATCATGCTTTGCAGACGGAATTAAGGGGTAATTGAGAGGGTAATTTATATATTAGGCCGAGCTGGATGAAATGGGCCGAGCTGGGCCAAGCCAAGTAATGGGCCAGTTCTGGCCGCACTACGAAGGGCCGAGTAGAATGACCATATAAGTTACTCCGGTCTGGAGAGGTAGTATTGGAGTCAGACCGGTCGCACAACCGTGATGGTTAGCGCAGTCGCATAAAGCCTTATTCGTACTTCGGTTGAGAAATGTGTTGAGTGAAGTTCGGTCTTCAGCAGTGAGTTCGGTCGGGGCATATGAAAACCGAGGTGTGCCAAGCCCTTGAGAGGACTTGGTTCTAAAGATAGTGCGGCTCAACTCTCTTATGGTTAGCTCGGTCTTAGTATGGGAAACCGAGGTAAGAGAAAGAGAAGTAAGTGCCTAACTAACGTGTACTTCGGTCATACTGGTAGTTCGGCCGTGGTAAAACCATCTCACTTGGTTTAAGCAGTGAGGGAGGGTGTTGGAGAATAAGCATTATCTTCCAGGAGTATGAATCCTAGGAGGACTCTACATGGAGGAGTAAGAGTCCTACCAGGATTGTGCCACGCGAAACCTATAAAAGCTCACCAATATCACCTTTAGAGGGGTAACGCAATTTTACTTTCTGAATACACAGAGCTTTTGCCTATTTGACAATCATTCTGACTTAGGCATCGGAGAGGTTTCCGGCACCCACCCGCCGGCTAGCTCACGTTTGTGTTTTCAGGTGATAAAGCGACGTCGTACGGAGGAACGCAGACTTGATCTACACAAGCAGCCACAAATCCCAACAAATATAACAATTCATAGACTAGTATACAACATAGGATCTGTAAGGCTCATGGTGCGAATTCATTAGAGGGTGGTAGAGGGAAGCGACTGAGCAGACCCCGAAGCAAAGTCTGAATCTCAAGGGCATCTTGGTGAGATTGTGTCTGGTAAGTAGTAAAGTCATTGTAGAAGGCAGTCATCTGATCCCCGTGAGCGTAAAAGTCAGTCTGTAGAGTCTACATGTGTTTACGGTACTGGTCGAAATCAGAATGGAATATTGCCATTTGTTGCTGAAAAGTATTGTGGAAATGATCCACAGACTGCTGGAAATGCATCTGACCATCTAGAAAGGCCTGGTACTGTGCTCCAGTCATGTGCATGCGCTCCTCTTTCGGAGGCACTGGAAGAGCAAAGATGGAAGGTCAGCCATGGAGATGTCCTCTTAATCAGCTGGGGGACGTCATAAAACAATTCACATGTTACTTTTTTGTTGTCTTTTTATAACAAAACATTAAGGGAAAGAAAAATGCTTTAGAGCTTTAATTTTTAAGTTTTAAAATTAGTTTTAATGAGTTGATAGTGGGTCTTATTCAGTGTGATGTGATATTTTGGTCTTGGTTTGTTTGCTTGTTTTTTTTTTCTCCTTGCCATGTCATTAGTGCTCCATTAGAGCACCAAAATTAGTGCTCTGAATCATTGCTGTAAAGGAAATTCTAATATGCACCTCTTTAAAAAAAGGTGTACTATGCACTACTAGTTATGTTTTTTTTTTTTTAGTTATGATTAATTTTCTACTTTAGTTATGACTCATGAGTTATTTAGTTATATATCATGTTATGTTTAGTTATAATTTTTTTTCAATTATGACTCAAAAAATTAAAATTATATCATTTTTTTTAATTATAAGGTATATATAGGCGGTGTTTGGCAAGATTTTTTTTTGGATTTTTTTTTTATTTTTTTCACTAAAAGACAATTTTTGCAAAACAAAAAAAAACAAATCCAAACAAAATATCATATCCAATCCCATAATCATTTCACTTTTTCTCTCACAAATATCACATCTAACCACAAAAAAACTCAACTATCTTCCCAAACACTAAAAAAAATTTCTCCAATAATATCTTACAACTAAAAAAACTTACATAAAAATTTACTTTCCAAACACCCACATAGTGCCATTTCCTTTAAAGGGCGTGCATCATAATGTTTTCCAAACATCAATAGAATGTTTAGATTAAAATAAGGGAAAATTATTTATAAGTCCTATTAGGGAAACTTATACTATGTTTAGTCCTCAAAAATTTCTTATTAAGTTTGCAGTCCTATTAAAATTAGAAAGTATTCCATTAAGTCCTATATATTGTGTTTTAAATGAATCACTTTACGATTATACCCTTTGATACAGGTTGTAATGTTTCAACCGTTTTCTTTCCATATTGTTGGGTGCCGTGATATCCGCCATTATCGGGGAGTCTGTTAGGTTAAATTGGTGAGTGTTACTCTGGTTTGGTTGTTTCATCTTTGCCGTTTTCGAGTCAGATTGTTTGAGGGAATGAGATCAATTTGTGTGCTTATTCAATTGGGAGATGTTGCGCCACGATCGCCGACTCTGTTAGGTTTTAAATTGGTGAGTGTTGCTCTGCTTTGTTTGTTTCAATTTGACGTTTTCGAGTCAGATTGTTTGAGTGAAGGAGATCAAGTTGTCTGCTTATTCAATTGGTGAGTGGTGATCTGGTTTTTTTCCGAATGTTTTGCTTTCAATGGGCTCATATATCGTCTGGATTTCGCAATCTGTCATAGTAATCCATTGGTAGACTTTGTTATGGTAATCTTGCATCAAGTTCCGTCGTAATGATATTGTCTTATAATGTTCACATACATGTCACATTACGTTTCGTAATAGTATTTTACGATAGCTTATTAGATTAGTAATTGAGAAGACACGAATGGTACAGCCTTATATTGGCGCAATTCTGTAGAGTCGAAGGCTGTTATGTGGTGATGGTGTGTGTTACATTCGTTTTGTATTTAGTTTGTCTTTTGCAATTATATACTTTTTGAAAACATATGTGTCACGTTACGAATCGCAAATTTATTGAGCTTCATTTTTTGCCTTCTCAATGTCATATTTGCTTGTCTGTGGATACTATTGGAATGTATGTGAATGTAGCTCTCATACAGGTGGAGAAGTACTTGGTTTTTGTATTGTGTTGTCTGATTTTTGTATTTACTGTGGACATATGTGTCACATTTCGTTTCGCAAAGTCTTTGGTTTCTATGTTTTACAATTGAATGTGGGTTGGTACACGTTGTGATTGTTTTGTGATTGTTTTTTGTACAATGTTGGCCATGGTTAATGTTTCAAGCATTTTGTTGTGCAGGATATGGACATCATGCTTTTTTGTACCTTCGGTTCATCCACGGTTGCTGTCAGGGGTGTTAATGGATTGACATTAAAACGATTGATACAAAATTTATGTGATAGGTGGGTGGATGTGACACCATCATCAATTTCAATATCTTACAAATTACCATGTCACGAGAATCAAGTGATGTTGTGTAATGATGTGGACATGGAAAACATGTTTTCCATTGCAAGGTCCATTGGCGTTACCCATATCAATGTTGTGACTGACTCGGAAAATGAGGTGGATGATTTGAATTGAGCTACTCAAATCAGTGGGGCTATGTCTGCAAATCATTTGGATCCTCACAGTGATCCATTTACAGGTCCCCAACCTAGCATAGATTTGTTGGCCAATTATTGTCACCATAGTGACAAAATGTTGATGACAGTTGATTGGTCACAGGGCATTAGTCATGTAGGCCAATTTTTTGAAGGGGGTGTTGCTGCTTTCCCTTTGGTTTTGTCCAAATATGCTATTGAGTGTGGGTTTGACTTCAAATTTGTTAAAAATGACTCAGTTCGGGTTACGGCAGTGTGCACATTTCGAGAGCAAAAGGGGTGTTCATGGTTGGTACATGGAAGGGTTCAAACATGCAACGGTTATTTTTACTTGAAGAGGTTGAACAACTTGCATAGTTGTGGTGCTGTTGTCCACACTAGGAAAAATAACAGACTTAACTCTGAATTGGTTTGCAATGTTATCGGTGATCGGTTACGTGATAAACCGCTTACACGTCCTAGTGACGTCGTGTTTCAACTTAAAAAGGAGTACGGCCTTAATGTTAGTTACCACATAGCATGGTTAGGTGTGGAGAAGGCAAGAGGCGAAATGTATGGTGACTATCATGCTTCTTTTGATCAACTTAGGTGGTACGCGGATGCGGTTTTGCATTACAACCCTGGGAGTTATGTCAACTTGGATTTTGAGCAGACTACCGGTCGATTTAAGCGGTTCTTCATTTCATTCAAAGCTTTCATTGACGGATTCAACCATATATGCCCATTATTGTTTCTTGATGGCACTTTTTTAAAAGGGAGATTTAAAGGCAATTTTCTTGCAGCGACGGGGAAGGATGGCAACAAAGGTATGTCTCTTATGATGATTACTTTATACTTCCGTATAGTAACGCATTACATTGTGGTTAAGTTTTTTTTTAAGTCCACAACAGTAGTGGGTGATCCCCAAGTGCCAGATTGTTTTCAATGTAATGTTATTTTTACTAACATTGTGTGTGGTGCGATTTGAATTGTGAACAATTGTTAATGTGGACGTAAACTTTGTTAAAAATATTTCATCTAATGGTAAACGTGTTGAATCTGGCAGGTTTATTCCCATTAGCTTTTGCTATTGTTGACTCTGAAATAACTGCAAATTGGACTTGGTTTTTACAGCAACTGACAAAGGTTGTTAGTATTGCTCGCATATTAACTTTCGTATCCGACCGTAATATTGGGCTGCTTGAATCCTTGCCAGCTGTATTCCCATCTGCACACCATGCGTACTGCTTACAACATCTCCAAGCAAATTTGAGGGACAAATTACGATGGGTTGACAACCGTGTACGTTTTGGTTTAATGGCGAAGTTGCATGAATGTGCGTATGCTCCAACTGAGGCTTCATTTCAGCATCATTGGAAGAAGCTAAAAGGAACAGGACGATCTGGAATAAATAATTTCTTGGAAGATATGCCACCGAAGCATTGGGCCAACGCATATTTCAGGTTCGTACGAGACTTACATGTGCTAACATTGCAAGTACTGAATATGTGATACCATTTTCATTATGTTTTCATAATGTGAACAGGGGCAAACGCTATGGGGAGATGACCTCGAACGCTGCAGAATCGTTTAATAAATGGATACTTGATGCCCGTAATTATCCAATCACAAGGTTGGTTGATACAATCAGAAATCAAATAATGACTATGAGGGCTGAGCGTAAAGTTTTGGCTAATAATTGGAATGGGTTACTTTGTCCGAAAATGGAAAGCCGTGTTAGGGAGGCGTATTCAACTGGTTGCACATGGATTGTTAGCCAGTCAAATGAGGACATATATGAGGTCCATTCATTTCTGACGGTGTTGGTAGATGTTGGCAAGCGTTCATGTTCTTGCTTCCAGTGGCAATTGAACGGATTCCCATGTGCACAAGCGGTGGTTGCAATACAGAGTAGTGGTAGGGATTTCAGTACATTTGTTGAACAATTTTTCACTGTTGATCAGTATAAAGCTGCTTATTCTGGATACATTCAGCCAATACCAACAGTTGACAAGCCCTCCTTCTCGGAAGACGACTTCATCATATATCCACCGGCAGTTAAACGTCCTCCAGGGCGACCCAAGAAGAATCGAATACCATCCCGGGGAGAGAAACTAAGTCAGATTAGGTGCGGTCGATGTGGGCGCATGGGCAGCCACAACCGAAAGACATATAAAGAACCAATTTAGTAATATGCATTTAGCATTCACTTTTGTAATCTGTTTTGAACAGCAGCATCATATTATCGTAGTAGCATGTATGGAAGCCAATTGATGACAGATTTGAATAAGTGAATACACTGTTTCCAATTGATCATTCAGCTATGTTTTCTTTAACGCTTTCTCATTCATATGTTGTTGTTACATGTTTATTTATTTGGTCATGCAAACGTATGTTTCAAACCTGCAAAATATGTTAGACAAAATGTGTTGCATGCTGGCCTTGTATGTGAGAAGACATTTTATTTTGTAACATAGGTGATGTTGTTATTGTCTTCGTCTGACAGGTTCTCGTGCAACCAGTTAGTCAATGTTAAATTATAGCAAATTCTTGACATATTAAATTGTCAAAGTCAACCAAGATTCCTTATCACATTAAATTTGGCGATGTCATTTACACAAACACATTCACATTCCTCTTTTCCCACTCAGCAACAAAACTGTAGAAAACTGTTACACATTTGGCATCCCAATCTTGCTATGAAGTGTAAACAAGAAAACCTGTTCTATCAAACACAATCACATCCTATTTGACATTCACTACAATATAAACATAATAATCCACATTCATACAACCACATTCACATCTGTATTTCACATTTGCAAAAATAGTGCTAAACACTGTCATACATTCACATTTGCATATTGGGTGTAACAGGTATACAGCCAAACCTGTTACGTCATTCACAATCGCATCCAATTTCACATTCACCATGATGTAAACGTAACCATTCATATTCACATAACCACATTCACATTTGCATTTCACATTTGCAAAAATAGTGCTAAAAACTGTGATACATTGCCATTTGTTTTTTGGGTGTTACAGGTACATAACCAAACCTGTTCTGTTATTCACATTCGCATTTGCTGTCACAATCACCATCACATTGACATACAACTTCACGCTCACAAAACCACTTTCACATTTGCAATTTCACAGTCCATAATACAAGTACCAATCACTGCCATACTTTCACAAACACAATTTGTGTATTACAAATGAACAACTCACATGGTTTTATGGCATTACCATTCACATTCACCTCACATTATGAGTTGCATTATCAATTACATTCACACTTATGCACGCAACATTCCGGCTGCCCTTAAATTCCTATTGACATTACTGAATGACACATAAAGCATATTAACAAAATAAAGTGCATTCCCATAAAAGTCAATTAACCATTGTTGCCTATTGCCAAAACAAAATACACTAATCCGTAATCCATATTCACAATGCGTTGGAAAACATCAAAAACTTCCAATTTTTCCTGTACCAACAAACTTTTAATACCATTCAAAAACAAAAACAGTGTGATTATATACCCACAAATATTAAATCTGCACCCATGTAGCACCAGCAGATAGTCAGTTGCCAGCCACAAATGACCTTCTCCTGTCATTCACAAATGACTTAACCATACTGGCTCGCATTGTTCTGCAGCTCTTCCCTCCCATTGACTTGTCAACATCTAGGTGATGCACAAGTTGCTTCATAATGAAGCATACTATAACTCCACAATCATTCATATTACAAAAATTAAAGGCATTAGTAACAATGTCAAAACAGACCACGTGCAACGTACGGAAACATGAATGGCATATGTCACAATTAAACGTAACAAACTTACGAGTCTGGTTTTTGCTGTGGACAATAATCAACCACTAGAAGCTCCTTCACCAAGTCTTGCATTTTAATTGTGCCCACCTTCAATCTGCGATTTATGTAATCCTCAAAGTAGGATTTCTACATTATTGTCAAATTTAGAATACAGTAATTAGTCTTGTTGTTCAAAATAAAATACAAATATCACTGCATGAAAGTAATTGATGTTTACTAACCAGCAACGATGCTTCCCAGTAATGTTTGTCTTCCCTCCCACGTCTTGGTTTCATTGAGTTGTAATGCAACCAAAACCCCTCCTCGGTGTCATAAACCATTAGTGTCCAATGGTTATCTAAGTGGATTGGGAATTGAATATATCTGGCCTTCAGGGCATGCGGGGCACGTAATGCCAAGTACCTGTCACGTACATCTTCGGCCACATCTCTTATCGTAGGCTGCATACATTCATTTTGGGAATTTAAAATGACAAACTACCAATGACAAAATTCATTTCATCAGTTGCATGTCTTACCAAACATAATGTGCTGAAAATGTATGATTTTTCATCATTTGTCGATTTAGGCGCCTTTGTCTGCTACTCGTACATCAGCATTTCCGCGTACGCATCAATCACCTACATGAAAAAGAAAACAATTTCTATTTTCCTTCCCTTCAATATATGTACGTAAATTGCATTCTATGTGAAGAAGCTTCAGAAGTTTGATGAATAATTAGAAATACCATACTTACATTGCCTCGTAATGTTAGCCCCTTAACTATTGCCCGTATGTCATTAAAAGAGACAGAGTTGGACAGATGCGGTCCAGTCCAGACTTGCGCACTGCAATCCATTTTTTGAACAATAAATTCATGTACAAATGCATAATGGTAAGAGCAAGTTGCATAAGCTACCTGTCACCCCCTTTCTCATATGCTTCTTTAAGCTTGCCTTTCTCTTGCGTTGATAACAACTTCCAAATTGGTAGACGATTAGTCAAGTCAAACCGAGAAAATGTCGTGTCTGGGTCTGCAACGTTGTCAACCTCAATGATCTCATCTTCCACTTGTTGTTTACTGTCACACTCACCCTCATTGACCACACCACTGTCAGATGGTTTCATCTGCCTTCCCAAAACCAGTGGATATTCATATTCTGGCAGTTTATGCTCCTTCATATTTTTCTTTTTAATGTTTCTCACAAGCGAGTTTTGCAAACCAGTTGTTCTAGTGTTTTGATTAATACCAGCCATTAAATCCACATCACATGCCATTTGCCCAATGTCATTCATCTGGGTCACATGAGTATCCACGCCTTGCAACTCTGTCTTCTCATTCACATCAGATGGAAACGATGTTGACAATGGCATAATGGCAAGTACGTTTGCCTCACAATGGTACATTTCCTCATTAGTTTGCTTTTTCTCCTGTACACGAGCAGCTGCTTGGGTGCATTCATGGACTGCGTACTCCTCCAACTGTTCCACGAGCTTCGCGTTTTTCTCATTAAGTTCATCCAGTTGCTGCTTCATCCTTTCAATGTCACATTCCTTCTGTTTATTGTTCACAGTGATTTCATGTTCTAACTTGGCACATTTTTCTTCGTATGCTGCCCTCATTGTTGCCAGTTCTGTCTGTAATGCAAATATGACATCATTTTTACGTTGGAGTTCAATCTTAAGCACACCAATATCAAGCAGTTCTCTCTGGTATTCTTCAGAGATAGACACACCCCGAGCACGTCGATCATTACTCTTAGCACCAATTGCACTGCGCTTTGAACTTTCGGCCTTTTCTCTTATTTGTTTAACGTCTTTTGTCTTCATCAAGCGCCGTTCAGAATGAGTGATGTGCAGATCTCCTACTACAACCTGCAAACAATGTGAAAATTAAAAATCAAAAATAGCAAATTGGCACATCTAATATTTACTCTAACGGTACAGAAAATCATACTTCCACATCATTTGGCTGCTCAATGTCCACTGCTCTTATCTTTGTTACCAACTTGCTGATATTCCATTTCATAAACCTCGGAAAACAATCTCCACGATCTGCTGTTATCAAGTTGGTGTGCTCACATATCCAAAACTGTGTGACCATGGGTTAAAAATATTAGCTGTGAAAGTTTTTCAAAACAAATACAAAATTATATTGGTGGGAAAACAAAAAAACAGAGCACTTACAAGTAGTGCAGTAACACATCCAGTAACTTTCTCAGGCTTAGAGTGAAATCCCTTAATTGACTCCATCAAAGTTATGCAGATTGCTCCAGCCCAATCATATGCCTTCATGTTGTCTAGATCCTCTACAACCCGGACAAGCCCCCATCCCACGGTCTCGCCTGAAGTAGCAAAGAATAACTTCCCGCACAAGTACAAACTTAATAACTTTGCTACATCCTCGTGATCCTGAGTTGTGTCCCCGAGTAATGTATCCATTAACAGTTCCTTAATGGTCTTCAAGTTTATGCGTGCTATTTTGGGACACCTTCGTTGGATGAAGTCAGTTGGGAGTCTTGGCCCATGTGACAGATCTAAACTCTTCTTACCTCCTTGAATTCCAAATATTAGTTGCATATCATTGCTTGTAAACTCAATGTGATTTCCACCAATCATGATAGCTGACTTATCTGGAACAAATGTCTGAATTATCCTCATTACAATGTCATCGCATTTTTGGAATTCATGTTGGTTTAGATTGGTATTTCGCATCGCATTCAACAACAACCAGAACGGTGTTTTTTGAAGCTGTTGCAAATGTCCATCTTTCAGTTTTGACACTACTACCAGCTTCACAATTCCAGCAATGTTGGAACGGTAGCAAAATGTTTGTTGTTTGTTTAGTCGTTGTTGAGGCTCGTATTTCAGTTTCTTCCCTTTTTGGGCACTGTTTTGGCCTAATGCGTTCTCATTTTGTGACGGACTTTGAGACCGCCGTCTTTTACCTGTTCTAGTCCCTTCACTGCTGGTCACTTTTGCCTTGGAGCTTGTCTGTGGTGTACGTTTAATTGTGCCTCCTGAAAAAAACGCCATCAAGAAATCACATTTCATATACAAGCAAGATTGCATTGATAACGTATGTGAATATGTAATTTAATAGCAATATGTAATTTAATAGCAATATGTGACTAGTGTGACTGAGAAGTACTTGACGTAACTGTGACAAATTACGCAGACACATTCCCGGCCATGTTTTAAACTGTGACTGTGAAGTACTTGATGTAACTGTGACAAATTACGCGCACACATTCACGGCCATGACTGTGACAAATTACGCGGACACATTCCCGGCCATGTTTTGAAATGTGACTGAGAAGTGCTTGACGTAACTGTGACAAATTAAGCGCACACATTCACGGGCATGACTGTGACAAATTAAGTGCACACATTCATGGCCATGTTTTGAAATGTGACTGTGACAAATTAAGTGCACGCATTCACGAGCATGACTGTCACAAATTACGCGCACACATTCCCGGCCATGTGTTCAAAATGTGACTGAGAAGTACTTAACGTAATTGTGACAAATTAAGCGCACACATTCATGGCCATGTTTTGAAATGTGACTGAGAAGTACTTCATGTAACTGTGACAAATTAAGTGCTGACATTCACGGCCATGACTGTGACAAATTAAGCGCACACATTCACGGGCATGTTTTAAAATGTGACTGAGAAGTACTTAACGTAACTGTGACAAATTAAGCGCACACATTCACGGTCATGACTGTGACAAATTAAGCGCACACATTCATGGCCATGTTTTGAAATGTGACTGAGAAGTACTTCATGTAACTGTGACAAATTAAGTGCACACATTCACGGGCATGACTGTCACAAATTACGCGCACACATTCAAGGCTATGTGTTCCAAATGTGACTGAGAAGTACTTAACGTAACTGTGACAAATTAAGCGCAGACATTCACGGCCATGACTATGACAAATTACGCGCACACATTCCCGGCCATGTTTTGAAATGTGACTGAGAAGTACTTGACGTAACTGTGACAAATTACGTGCCATGGTTTCAAATATGACTGATAAGTGCTTGACATAACTGTGCCAAAGGTGTGTGTGTGTAATTTGTCAAATTTGTAATTTGTCACATTTGTATATCTGAGTGAAAACAACCAAATGATATCATACCACAACATGGCACTGTACCCACAGTCCAACTTACTTGTGCTTCCACTCACATCCGACACTAATTTCATATTGGGCCACAATCACATTCATTATCTGTACGACACACAACGACAAACCCCCAAAATAGTCTACCAAACACAATACTAAGCTCGGATCGAGAAAAAAAAAATAAAGTCAAATAATGAATGTGACTGTGGCCTCCAAAATAGTCTACCAAATGCAATACAACAACGAATCAAGCATAAATCACCCACACTGGGCACCGCGTAGAACCTCCATCATACAACCCCAACATACATACTATTTTCAATTCGGAAACTGTAAAATCAATTATTCATCACAATTGTCACAAAACATACGAGTGACAAAGCAGATTACAACTGAAGGTCACATAAACCCTAGTTTTGGGTTGTTAATGAAAAACAAAAAAAAATAACATTGCGAAATAGGGGCAAATCCACACTTACGTTTTGGAGTCATGATTCCTCCTTCTGACTGTAAACGTTAACCGTTGTCACCTTGCCATCGAACGTCTCCGTCGATTCGCTCGCCTTCTCCTGTTCGTGGTGAGTTTCAAAATGTTAACAACTTTCGAAATGTTTTTTGGGGGTTTCGAAATGTGTTTTGAATTTCGAAATTAGTGTATGTGGATTTGATTATCTATTATTAAGGGTAAATGTATCAACTAAATTTACATAGGACTTATGAGAATATAAGTTTTTATTTAAGACCTAATCTACCATAAGTGTACACTTATGGTAGATTAGGTCCTAAGTGTAGATTAGGTCCTAAGTGTAGATTAGGTCCTAAATAAAAACTTATATTCTCATAAGTCCTATGTAAATTTAGTTGACACATTTACCCTTAATAGTAGATAATCAAATCCACATACACTAATTTCGAAATTCAAAACACATTTCGAAACCCCCAAAAAACATTTCGAAAGTTGTTAACATTTCGAAACTCACCACGAACAGGAGAAGGCGAGCGAATCGACGAAGACGTTCGACGGCAAGGTGACAACGGTTAACGTTTACAGTCAGAAGGAGGAATCATGACTCCAAAACGTAAGTGTGGATTTGCCCCTGTTTCACAATGTTATTTTTTTTGTTTTTCATTAACAACCCAAAACTAGGGTTTATGTGACCTTCAGTCATAATCTGCTTTGTCACTTGTATGTTTTGTGACAATTGTGATGAATAATTGATTTTACAGTTTCCGAATTGAAAATAGTATGTATGTTAGGGTTGTATGATGGAGGTTCTACGCGGTGCCCAGTGTGGGTGATTTATGCTTGATTCGTTGTTGTATTGCGTTTGGTAGACTATTTTGGAGGCCACAGTCACATTCATTATTTGACTTTATTTGTTTTTTTCTCGATCCGAGCTTAGTATTGTGTTTGGTAGACTATTTTGGGGGTTTGTCGTTGTGTGTCGTACAGATAATGAATGTGATTGTGGCCCAATATGAAATTAGTGTCGGATGTGAGTGGACGCACATGTAAGTTGGACTGTGTGTACAGTGCCATGTTGTGGTATGATGTCGTTTGGTTGTTTTCACTCAGATATACAAATGTGACAAATTACAAATTTGACAAATTACACACACACACCTTTGGCACAGTTATGTCAAGTACTTATCAGTCACATTTGAAACCATGGCACGTAATTTGTCACAGTTACGTCAAGTACTTCTCAATCACATTTCAAAACATGGCCGGGAATGTGTGCGCGTAATTTGTCACAGTCATGGCCATGAATGTCTCCGCTTAATTTGTCACAGTTACGTTAAGTACTTCTCAGTCACATTTTGAACACATGGCCTTGAATGTGTGCGCGTAATTTGTGACAGTCATGCCCGTGAATGTGTGTGCATTTAATTTGTCACAGTTACATGAAGTACTTCTCAGTCACATTTCAAAACATGGCCATAAATGTGTGCGCTTAATTTGCCACAGTCATGGCTGTGAATGTGTGTGCTTAATTTGTCACAGTTACGTTAAGTACTTCTCAGTCACATTTTAAAACATGCCCGTGAATGTGTGTGCTTAATTTGTCACAGTCATGGCCGTGAATGTCAGCACTTAATTTGTCACAATTACATGAAGTACTTCTCAGTCACATTTCAAAACATGGCCATGAATGTGTGCGCTTAATTTGTCACAATTACGTTAAGTGCTTCTCAGTCACATTTTGAACACATGGCCGGGAATGTGTGCGCGTAATTTGTGACAGTCATGCTCGTGAATGCGTGCACTTAATTTGTCACAGTCACATTTCAAAACATGGCCATGAATGTGTGCGCTTAATTTGTCACAGTCATGGCCGTGAATGTATGCGCTTAATTTGTCACAGTTACGTGAAGTTCTTCTCTGTCACATTTCAAAACATGGCCGGGAACGTGTGCACGTAATTTGTCACAGTCATGGCCGTGAATGTGTGCGCTTAATTTGTCACAGTTACATGAAGTACTTCTCAGTCACATTTTAAAACATGGCCGGGAATGTATGCGCGTAATTTGTCACAGTTACGTCAAACACTTCTCAGTCATATTTCAAAACATGGCCGGGAATGTGTCCGCGTAATTTGTCACAGTCATGGCCGTGAATGTGTGCGCATAATTTGTCACAGTTACATCAAGTACTTCACAGTCACAGTTTAAAACATGGCCAGGAATGTGTCTGCGTAATTTGTCACAGTTACGTCAAGTACTTCTCAGTCACACTAGTCACATATTGCTATTAAATTACATATTCACATACGTTATCAATGCAATCTTGCTTGTATATGAAATGTGATTTCTTGATGGCATTTTTTTCAGGAGGCACAATTAAACGTACACCACAGACAAGCTCCAAGGCAAAAGTGACCAGCAGTGAAGGGACTAGAACAGCTAAAAGACGACGGTCTCAAAGTCCGTCACAAAATGAGAACGCATTAGGCCAAAACAGTGCCCAAAAAGGGAAGAAACTGAAATACGAGCCTCAACAACGACTAAACAAACAACAAACATTTTGCTACCGTTCCAACATTGCTGGAATTGTGAAGCTGGTAGTAGTGTCAAAACTGAAAGATGGACATTTGCAACAGCTTCAAAAAACACCGTTCTGGTTGTTGTTGAATGCGATGCGAAATACCAATCTAAACCAACATGAATTCCAAAAATGCGATGACATTGTAATGAGGATAATTCAGACATTTGTTCCAGATAAGTCAGCTTTCATGATTGGTGGAAATCACATTGAGTTTACAAGCAATGATATGCAACTAATATTTGGAATTCAAGGAGGTAAGAAGAGTTTAGATCTGTCACATGGGCCAAGACTCCCAACTGACTTCATCCAACGAAGGTGTCCCAAAATAGCACGCATAAACTTGAAGACCATTAAGGAACTGTTAATGGATACATTACTCGGGGACACAACTCAGGATCACGAGGATGTAGCAAAGTTATTGAGTTTGTACTTGTGCGGGAAGTTATTCTTTGCTACTTCAGGCGAGACCGTGGGATGGGGGCTTGTCCGGGTTGTAGAGGATCTAGACAACATGAAGGCATATGATTGGGCTGGAGCAATCTGCACAACTTTGATGGAGTCAATTAAGGGATTTCACTCTAAGCCTGAGAAAGTTACTGGATGTGTTACAGCACTACTTGTAAGTGCTCTGTTTTTTTCTTTTCCCATCAATATAATTTTGTATTTGTTTTGAAAAACTTTCACAGCTAATATTTTTGTAATAACCCCGATCCCGATTAGCGCTAATTGGAGCTTAGTTATGCCTAATGATAATTAAGGGGAAAATCTGGAATTGGTTTCATGTGCATTGCATGAATTACGTGTTATTATCTGTTCGGTGTCGGAATATCTGTTTGTGTTTTAATCTTTAAACTGAATATTGGAGGCCTTATCGGCGACCGAATCCAAAATCGTTTAGTGTTTCATGATCGTCATAATTTATGCGATTTTATGGTGTATTTTAGTAAAATGTGATTTGGTATGATTAAATTAGATTAAAATAAGCTAAGCACATGAGTGGCCATAATTACCATGTTGCCATTGAGTGGCCCACTACTTTACACATTGAGAGGCTTGATTTTGCTTACAAACAAAACATTTCCTCAGTCCCTTTCCTTGTTCTAGCCGACCATGGAGTGAGAGAGAGTGAGAGAATTGAGTTCAACTTGGAGATTTGCTTAGAGTTGGAAGGATTCTTGCATTTTTTGGACTTCTACACTTGGATTCAAGACTTAAGGTAGGAACCCACCTCCTTGATTGTGCATTTATGTTAATTCTTGCATGGGTTAGAGCTAAGTTGAAGTCTAGAGCCAATTTATGGCTTGTGATGTTGTATTGAAGATCATTGTTGCATGCATGTTAATGTTGTTGAGTTTTGAGGTCATAGTTCATGGTTTCATTACATGCATGTTCATATTTTGAAAATAGTCCATGAATCTCTCATGATTTGGAAAGAAAGAGCTCATTAGAGCATGAAATGGAAGCTTTGATTTGATCTAAACTCATGCATGTCACTTTGTAGCATGTTCATGCATGTTCTTGTAATTTGGTTTGAAATTGGGTTTGAATTAAACACCCTTGGGCTTCGATTAAATTGAGTTTCGAAACATGTAATTCTATGTATTTACAAGAGTTTTCCAGAAAATGGGCCCAAGAGGATCGAATTTGGGGCATCAAACTTGAGTTTTAAACTTGGAACACAAACCTGGGATTTCCAGATTTTGGGTGTCCGCTCGAGCGGGGGAAGTGCCGCTCGAGCGGGGAAATCAAGCTCCCAGCACTTTGACCTGTTTTACAGTCCGCTCGAGCGGAGTTATGCGCGCTCGAGCGGAGAAATCGAGCATCCAGTACTTTGCACTAGTCATCAATCCGCTCGAGCGGAGGAATGTACGCTCGAGCGGAGGATTGTGTGACACGCTCGAGCGGGGAAGTTGACGCTCGAGCGGGTCCCTTTGTTTGCATGTCCGCTCGAGCGGGGAACTATTTTTCTGAAAATTTTGAAAATGTTTCTAAGGCATTCTTTTGCATCCTCATCCCATCCTAGGCATTCCTAAGCCATGTTTAAGGCTCCATACTTAGGATAAGGGGTTAAGTATACACTTAGAATCATTGGAGTGAGGTTGATACAATTAGAAATGCGTATTTCAAGTGTGTACCCATTATGTGTTATGTAGGTCGTGTGCCGCAGTCTGTTTGATCATTTGGCTCCACCTATCGGTTCAACGCCCACTGTGAGTAATAACGTAGTAAAGTTATGTTCAAGTTAAATTATTTTCAGTATATGAAATATGATCTGTTAAATGGAATATTATGTTTTTACTATGAATGATTGTCCAACAATAACAGGCGTTTATGACATTATGCTATGATTTCAGTATGTTACAAGTTCCCGGTCCGGAGGTTCCTCATGGAACTGACAAGCTATAAGTGCCCGGCTGGAGGTTCCTTATGGAACTGATAAGTTTACAAGTTCCCAGTCCGGAGGTTTCTTTAAGAAACTGACAAGTTATACGTACCCGGCTGGAGGTTCCTTATGGAACTGACAAGTTATGCTATACCCAGTCCGGAGGTTCCTTTATGGAACTGATAAGTTATATGTGCCCGGTTGGAGGTTCCGTTACGGAACTGACAAGTTATGCTATACCCAGTCCGGAGGTTTCTTTATGAAACTGACAAGTTATATGTGCCCGGCCGGAGGTTCCTTTATGGAACTGACAAGTTTACCATTTAATGCTGTACACTGAGTTGTAGCGCTAACGGTTGAACTGTGTATGTTCTGACATGACTTATGTATTCGGTATATAGTTGAGCAATTATGAATATGCTATGTGTTGCATCATGATTCTAAAGTTGTACGGACTCATTCATTAAACTCCTTTACTCTGCTATTATTCACTGGGCTTTCGCTCACAGTTTACTATATATATGTAGGTGAGCAGGCACAAGACCCTGGCCAGAGTTGATGGCCCTCTGTTTCATTTTGTTTTGGTCAAGCCACCTGTTGCGCCTCCCGAGGAGGTTCCGCTTGAAGCCTGATATCTGGGCAGCTTTGCACTTCATGCTAGTTGGTGGTGGTGTTTTGTAATGTCGGATCTTGGGAGTGTTTGATGTAAATATTTGTACATATGGGTGTATCTGACTAGCATGATCATGTATATAAATAAGTTTTGAATTTTCTGTCCCATGTACGTCATCACAGCTCATTGGACCTTGTTTATTTCACATTATTGCTTCCGCAGCCCCTTAATATTTGCTAATTTGTTCAGAGGCCGTAGGTAATCCACGGATTACTGGCCGGTTACGTCGCTAAACCTATAGGGGCGGGTTTGGGTCGTGACAGAGTGGTATCAGAGCACGAGTTGTACCGCACACACAGGTCCATATGAGCTTAGGATGTCCTAGTAAGAATTAGGGGCATTCCCTTTGCATGTGTGAGTGTGTGGTAATGCAACTGAGTATTAAAACTGAATGTACATTTGAATATATAAAGTCTTGTTTACCAATAGCCATGGACAATGCAAGGAATGATGATACAGCAGGGACTTCTGATGCCCGAATGGGTAGAATGGAACAAATGTTGGCAACCTTGACCGAAGTGGTAATGCAGCAACAGAGACAACAACCCTTGCCCCCTCCGCCTCCGCCAGTACAGGCTGAAGTTGATAACAGTGAGATTTTTAATCTGACACAGAAATTCTTGAAAATGAAACCACCAATGTTCTACGGTGGGATTGAGCCCCTGAAAGCTGAAACATGGTTGCTTGAGATGGAAAAGTTGTATGAGGTGTTCCCTTGTTCTGAAACTCAGAAAGTTTTGTTGGCTACCTACACACTGAAAGATGAAGCTCGTAGGTGGTGGTTATTGATTCGAAATGGTCACGAAAATATGACATGGGCCCAGTTCAACGCAATCTTTTATGATAAGTATTTTCCCCAGTGCTTTCGGAACCGAAAAGTCTCAGAATTTCAGGAACTTAAACAAGGCGGAATGTCTGTGGCTCAGTATGAGGCCAAGTTCACTGAGCTAGCCAGGTTTGCTCCCCATATGGTGGACACAGAAGACAAGAAGGCCCGCAAGTTTGAGGATGGATTGGATCTGGACATACTGGATAGGGTGGGAGTTCTGAATCTACCCACATATGTGAGCGTTTTGGACAAGGCATTAATGGCAGAATCCATTCTAGCAGCAAGGAAACAAACCTCCGCTCCACGGACTGAGTGGACAGGGAAAAGATCCGGGAATAACTTTAAAAAGAGTCGTTCATTTTCTGGGAATAAGAAGCGTAACACAGGGTCATACAGCAACTCAAGCCAGAATAGTGGTACCACACCGGTCTGCCCGGATTGTGGTAAGAAACACAAGGGAACTTGTTATCGAACTTTGGGCGTCTGTTTCAGATGTGGAAAGCCTGGTCATGTAATGAAAGATTGCTCACTCAGGTTTGAGAATGCTATCCATCCCACGGCAAGTTCAGCGGGATCCGCTTCTGTGGCCAAAACCAACGTCAAAGCCAATGCAGGAAAGGAACCGTTAAGACAGGGCCGAGTGTTTGCTTTAGTGCCTGGTGACGTGCCGAACACCTATACCGTGGTGTCAGGTACACTCTCTGTATGTTCTCAATATGCATATGTGTTGATGGATTCTGGTTCTACACACTCCTTTGTGTCACATGCTTTTTCTCGAAAATTGACTAGGCCATTAGAACATATGACATGTGTATTATCTGTATCCACACCTTCTGGGGATTTTATGATGTGTACTCATGTTTATCCAGCATGTGATGTTGTGGTGGGTGATATGACGTTGTATGTGGATTTATTGCCTTTGGACATTCACCATTTTGATTGTATTTTGGAGATGGATTGGTTGACTAAATACTGTGCTACTATTGATTGTGCAAACAAAACTGTGGTCTTTAGACCGCCGGGTATGCCTGAATTTACTTTTAGAGGGAAAGGGGTAGTTCCTCCCCCGTACTTAATTTCGGCTATGAAAGCTGTAAAACTACTTAGGAAGGGTTGTAGGGGTTATCTGTGTTGCGTTTTGACTACATCATCTGACAGTCCTAATGTGGAAACAATCCCCATTGTTTGTGACTTTCCTGATGTGTTCCCAACCGATTTACCGGGGGATTTAGTTGACAGAGAAATTGAATTTACTGTTGAGGTGTTTCCGGGGACACAACCTATATCCAAGACTCCCTATAGGATGTCTATCTCTGAATTGAAAGAATTGAAAACCCAACTCCAGGAACTGCTAGACAAGAACTTTATCCGTCCGAGTACTTCACCTTGGGGTGCTCCAGTGTTATTTGTCAAAAAGAAGGATGGGTCTTTGAGGTTGTGTATAGACTATCGGGAATTGAACAAAGTGACTATCAAAAACAAATATCCCTTGCCCCGAATAGATGACTTATTTGACCAACTTCAGGGTGCCCAGGTGTTTTCTAAAATTGACCTCAGGTCTGGGTATCATCAACTAAAGGTTAGAGCCGAAGACATTGAGAAAACTGCATTCCGGACTAGATATGGGCATTATGAATTCTTGGTAATGCCGTTTGGGACGACAAATGCACTTGCTGCTTTCATGGATCTTATGAATAGGGTGTTTAAATCATATCTGGATGACTTTATTGTTGTATTTATTGATGATATTCTTATATACTCTAAAGACAGGAAAGAACATGAAAATCATTTGAGAACCGCCTTGCAGATATTGAGAGAAAAGAAGTTGTATGCTAAATTGTCTAAGTGCGAATTCTGGCTGGACAGTGTGGCATTTCTGGGCCATGTGATTGACAAAAATGGTGTTTCTGTGGACCCTCAGAAAATTGAAGCTGTTGTGGATTGGCCGAGGCCTACAAATGTGACAGAAGTACGGAGTTTTCTGGGACTTGCAGGCTACTACAGGAGATTTGTGAAAGACTTCTCAAAGCTTGCCTTGCCATTGACTCAGTTAACTCAGAAAAACATGCCATTTGACTGGAATGATCAGAGGGAGACAGCCTTCCAAGAGTTGAAAACCAGGTTAGTGACTGCTCCAATCTTAACTCTGCCAACTGGTATTGATGGGTTTCAAGTGTACAGTGATGCTTCTTATAAAGGCTTAGGATGTGTACTAATGCAAAATGGGAAGGTGATTGCCTATGCCTCCAGACAACTGCGACCTCATGAAAAGAATTATCCAACGCATGATCTGGAATTGGCGGCCGTGGTGTTTGCCTTGAAAATATGGCGTCATTACTTGTATGGGGTAACTTGCGAAGTGTACACCGACCATAAAAGCTTGAAATATTTCTTCACCCAAAAGGAGTTGAATATGAGACAGAGACGTTGGATGGAACTAATCAAGGATTATGACTTGCAAATCTTATATCACCTGGGAAAGGCTAATACTGTAGCAGATGCTTTGAGCCGAAAATCTGGTGCAACTGTGTCGTGTTTGATATCTAGCCGAAAAGACTTGTCAATTGACCTTGAACAAGATGGATTGATATCTGCTATCTCTGCTCAACCTGCTATTCTTGATGAGATTAAACAGAAACAATGTGAAGATGAACACTTGAAAAAGGTTATAGAGGAGTTTGATTCGAAACCAAGGCCCGAATTTGTGTTTGAAAATGGTGTGTTGAAATTTCAGAACCGTCTTTGTGTGCCCGATTGCTACGATTTGAGGAAACGTGTTATGACTGAAGCTCACAGTAGTAAATTTGCTATGCATCCGGGGAACACGAAGATGTACCACAATTTGAAACAGGATTTTTGGTGGCCTGGAATGAAAAGGAGTATTGCAGACTTTGTAGCTAGATGTCTACACTGCCAACAGGTTAAAGCTGAACATCAACGACTTGCCGGTTTGCTACAACCACTCCCAATACCGGAATGGAAATGGGAGCACATTACCATGGACTTCATTGTGGGTTTGCCTCGTTCTTCTCGAGGTATGGACTCTATCTGGGTTATAGTTGATCGTTTGACTAAGTCTGCACATTTTCTGCCTGTTAAAACTATTTATAATGCTGATAGACTGGCTAACATCTATATGACTGAAATTGTGAGACTGCACGGAGTGCCAGTGTCTATTGTGTCTGACAGGGACTCGAAGTTTGTGTCAAGATTTTGGCAGAGTTTGCAACAGGCCTTGGGAACAGAATTGAAACTGAGCAGTGCTTACTACCCACAAACCGATGGCCAAACTGAAAGAACTAACCAAACTCTAGAGGATATGCTCAGAATGTGTGTGTTAGACTTCCAGGGAAATTGGGAAGCTTATTTGCCATTAGCCGAATTTGTGTACAACAACAGTTATCACTCGAGCATTGGAATGGCTCCTTACGAAGCATTGTATGAAAGAAAGTGTCGATCTCCGATATGTTGGGCTGAAGTAGGTGACAGACCTTTGTTGGGACCAGAACTTGTGCAAGAAACAACCGAGAAAGTGAAATTGATACAGCAGCGTTTGAAAACTGCACAGAGTAGGCAAAAGAGTTATGCCGATGTTCGAAAAAGAGAAAGGGAATATGAAGTGAGGGATCATGTGTTCATTAAAGTGACCCCGATGAAGGGTCAAACCCGATTTGGAGTTAAAGGAAAATTGGCTCCGAGGTATGTTGGACCTTATGAAGTTCTCGAAAAGATCAATCCGGTGTCCTACCGAATAGCCTTACCCCCGGTGATGGAACATATGCACAATGTCTTTCATGTATCGATGCTTCGGGAATATTTGAGAGATCCACTCCACGTTATCGAACCGACGCATGTACTTTTGAAAGATGACTACACCTATGAAGAGAGGCCTATTCAGATTGTGAATCGAAGAATTAAAAGGCTGAGAAACAAAGAAATACCGTTGGTGAAAGTTGATTGGCAGAACCACGGGGGAACCTATGCAACTTGGGAAACCGAGGAAGACATGAAGAAGAGATATCCGGATTTATTTCCTCTAGACCCGACGTTGACTCTGGATGAAGGTAACTTGAGTTTGGGGACCAAACTCCCTTAAGGGGGGAAGACTGTAATAACCCCGATCCCGATTAGCGCTAATTGGAGCTTAGTTATGCCTAATGATAATTAAGGGGAAAATCTGGAATTGGTTTCATGTGCATTGCATGAATTACGTGTTATTATCTGTTCGGTGTCGGAATATCTGTTTGTGTTTTAATCTTTAAACTGAATATTGGAGGCCTTATCGGCGACCGAATCCAAAATCGTTTAGTGTTTCATGATCGTCATAATTTATGCGATTTTATGGTGTATTTTAGTAAAATGTGATTTGGTATGATTAAATTAGATTAAAATAAGCTAAGCACATGAGTGGCCATAATTACCATGTTGCCATTGAGTGGCCCACTACTTTACACATTGAGAGGCTTGATTTTGCTTACAAACAAAACATTTCCTCAGTCCCTTTCCTTGTTCTAGCCGACCATGGAGTGAGAGAATTGAGTTCAACTTGGAGATTTGCTTAGAGTTGGAAGAATTCTTGCATTTTTTGGACTTCTACACTTGGATTCAAGACTTAAGGTAGGAACCCACCTCCTTGATTGTGCATTTATGTTAATTCTTGCATGGGTTAGAGCTAAGTTGAAGTCTAGAGCCAATTTATGGCTTGTGATGTTGTATTGAAGATCATTGTTGCATGCATGTTAATGTTGTTGAGTTTTGAGGTCATAGTTCATGGTTTCATTACATGCATGTTCATATTTTGAAAATAGTCCATGAATCTCTCATGATTTGGAAAGAAAGAGCTCATTAGAGCATGAAATGGAAGCTTTGATTTGATCTAAACTCATGCATGTCACTTTGTAGCATGTTCATGCATGTTCTTGTAATTTGGTTTGAAATTGGGTTTGAATTAAACACCCTTGGGCTTCGATTAAATTGAGTTTCGAAACATGTAATTCTATGTATTTACAAGAGTTTTCCAGAAAATGGGCCCAAGAGGATCGAATTTGGGGCATCAAACTTGAGTTTTAAACTTGGAACACAAACCTGGGATTTCCAGATTTTGGGTGTCCGCTCGAGCGGGGGAAGTGCCGCTCGAGCGGGGAAATCAAGCTCCCAGCACTTTGACCTGTTTTACAGTCCGCTCGAGCGGAGTTATGCGCGCTCGAGCGGAGAAATCGAGCATCCAGTACTTTGCACTAGTCATCAATCCGCTCGAGCGGAGGAATGTACGCTCGAGCGGAGGATTGTGTGACACGCTCGAGCGGGGAAGTTGACGCTCGAGCGGGTCCCTTTGTTTGCATGTCCGCTCGAGCGGGGAACTATTTTTCTGAAAATTTTGAAAATGTTTCTAAGGCATTCTTTTGCATCCTCATCCCATCCTAGGCATTCCTAAGCCATGTTTAAGGCTCCATACTTAGGATAAGGGGTTAAGTATACACTTAGAATCATTGGAGTGAGGTTGATACAATTAGAAATGCGTATTTCAAGTGTGTACCCATTATGTGTTATGTAGGTCGTGTGCCGCAGTCTGTTTGATCATTTGGCTCCACCTATCGGTTCAACGCCCACTGTGAGTAATAACGTAGTAAAGTTATGTTCAAGTTAAATTATTTTCAGTATATGAAATATGATCTGTTAAATGGAATATTATGTTTTTACTATGAATGATTGTCCAACAATAACAGGCGTTTATGACATTATGCTATGATTTCAGTATGTTACAAGTTCCCGGTCCGGAGGTTCCTCATGGAACTGACAAGCTATAAGTGCCCGGCTGGAGGTTCCTTATGGAACTGATAAGTTTACAAGTTCCCAGTCCGGAGGTTTCTTTAAGAAACTGACAAGTTATACGTACCCGGCTGGAGGTTCCTTATGGAACTGACAAGTTATGCTATACCCAGTCCGGAGGTTCCTTTATGGAACTGATAAGTTATATGTGCCCGGTTGGAGGTTCCGTTACGGAACTGACAAGTTATGCTATACCCAGTCCGGAGGTTTCTTTATGAAACTGACAAGTTATATGTGCCCGGCCGGAGGTTCCTTTATGGAACTGACAAGTTTACCATTTAATGCTGTACACTGAGTTGTAGCGCTAACGGTTGAACTGTGTATGTTCTGACATGACTTATGTATTCGGTATATAGTTGAGCAATTATGAATAT
Organism: Camellia japonica; assembly: GCA_030407325.1. Taxonomy (NCBI): domain Eukaryota; kingdom Viridiplantae; phylum Streptophyta; class Magnoliopsida; order Ericales; family Theaceae; genus Camellia; species Camellia japonica. Next base: position 103,313,329 of record JAPPVO010000010.1, on the reverse strand, counting down.
GCTATGTGTTGCATCATGATTCTAAAGTTGTACGGACTCATTCATTAAACTCCTTTACTCTGCTATTATTCACTGGGCTTTCGCTCACAGTTTACTATATATATGTAGGTGAGCAGGCACAAGACCCTGGCCAGAGTTGATGGCCCTCTGTTTCATTTTGTTTTGGTCAAGCCACCTGTTGCGCCTCCCGAGGAGGTTCCGCTTGAAGCCTGATGTCTGGGCAGCTTTGCACTTCATGCTAGTTGGTGGTGGTGTTTTGTAATGTCGGATCTTGGGAGTGTTTGATGTAAATATTTGTACATATGGGTGTATCTGACTAGCATGATCATGTATATAAATAAGTTTTGAATTTTCTGTCCCATGTACGTCATCACAGCTCATTGGACCTTGTTTATTTCACATTATTGCTTCCGCAGCCCCTTAATATTTGCTAATTTGTTCAGAGGCCGTAGGTAATCCACGGATTACTGGCCGGTTACGTCGCTAAACCTATAGGGGCGGGTTTGGGTCATGACAGTTTTTAACCCATGGTCACACAGTTTTGGATATGTGAGCACACCAACTTGATAACAGCAGATCGTGGAGATTGTTTTCCGAGGTTTATGAAATGGAATATCAGCAAGTTGGTAACAAAGATAAGAGCAGTGGACATTGAGCAGCCAAATGATGTGGAAATATGATTTTCTGTACCGTTAGAGTAAATATTAGATGTGCCAATTTGCTATTTTTTATTTTTAATTTTCATATTGTTTGCAGGTTGTAGTAGGAGATCTGCACATCACTCATTCTGAACGGCGCTTGATGAAGACAAAAGACGTTAAACAAATAGGAGAAAAGGCCGAAAGTTCAAAGCGCAGTGCAATTGGTGCTAAGAGTAATGATCGACGTGCTCAGGGTGTGTCTATCTCTGAAGAATACCAGAGAGCACTGCTTGATATTGGTGTGCTTAAGATTGAACTCCAACGTAAAAATGATGTCATATTTGCATTACAGACAGAACTGGCAACAATGAGGGCAGCATACGAAGAAAAATGTGCCAAGTTAGAACATGAAATCACTGTGAACAATAAACAGAAGGAATGTGACATTGAAAGGATGAAGCAACAACTGGATGAACTTAATGAGAAAAACGCGAAGCTCGTGGAACAGTTGGAGGAGTACGCAGTCCATGAATGCACCCAAGCAGCTGCTCGTGTACAGGAGAAAAAGCAAACTAATGAGGAAATGTACCATTGTGAGGCAAACGTACTTGCCATTATGCCATTGTCAACATCGTTTCCATCTGATGTGAATGAGAAGACAGAGTTGCAAGGCGTGGATACTCATGTGACCCAGATGAATGACATTGGGCAAATGGCATGTGATGTGGATTTAATGGCTGGTATTAATCAAAACACTAGAACAACTGGTTTGCAAAACTCGCTTGTGAGAAACATTAAAAAGAAAAATAGGAAGGAGCATAAACTGCCAGAATATGAATATCCACTGGTTTTGGGAAGGCAGATGAAACCATCTGACAGTGGTGTGGTCAATGAGGGTGAGTGTGACAGTAAACAACAAGTGGAAGATGAGATCATTGAGGTTGACAACGTTGCAGACCCAGACACGACATTTTCTCGGTTTGACTTGACTAATCGTCTACCAATTTGGAAGTTGTTATCAACGCAAGAGAAAAGCAAGCTTAAAGAAACATATGAGAAAGGGGGTGACAGGTAGCTTATGCAACTTGCTCTTACCATTATGCATTTGTACATGAATTTATTGTTCAAAAAATGGATTGCAGTGCGCAAGTCTAGACTGGACCGCATCTGTCCAACTCTGTCTCTTTCAATGACATACGGGCAATAGTTAAGGGGCTGACATTACGAGGCAATGTAAGTATGGTATTTCTAATTATTCATCAAACTTCTGAAGCTTCTTCACATAGAATGCAATTTACGTACATATATTGAAGGGAAGGAAAATAGAAATTGTTTTCTTTTTCATGTAGGTGATTGATGCGTACGCGGACATGCTGATGTACGAGTAGCAAACAAAGACGCCTAAATCGACAGATGATGAAAAATCATACATTTTCAGCACATTATGTTTGGTAAGACATGCAACTGATGAAATGAATTTTGTCATTTGTAGTTTGTCATTTTAAATTCCCAAAATGAATGTATGCAGCCTACGATAAGAGATGTGACCGAAGATGTACGTGACAGGTACTTGGCATTGCGTGCCCCGCATGCCCTGAAGGCCAGATATATTCAATTCCCAATCCACTTAAATAACCATTGGACACTAATGGTTTATGACACTGAGGAGGGGTTTTGGTTGCATTACAACTCAATGAAACCAAGACGTGGGAGGGAAGACAAACATTACTGGGAAGCATCGTTGCTGGTTAGTAAACATCAATTACTTTCATGCAGTGATATTTGTATTTTATTTTGGACAACAAGACTAATTACTATATTCTAAATTTGACAATAATGTAGAAATCCTACTTTGAGGATTACATAAATCGCAGATTGAAGGTGGGCACAGTTAAAATGCAAGACTTGGTGAAGGAGCTTCTAGTGGTTGATTATTGTCCACAGCAAAAACCAGACTCGTAAGTTTGTTACGTTTAATTGTGACATATGCCATTCATGTTTCCGTACGTTGCACGTGGTCTGTTTTGACATTGTTACTAATGCCTTTAATTTTTGTAATAGGAATGATTGTGGAGTTATAGTATGCTTCATTATGAAGCAACTTGTGCATCACCTAGATGTTGACAAGTCAATGGGAGGGGAGAGCTGCAGAACAATGCGAGCCAGTATGGTTAAGTCATTTGTGAATGACAAGAGAAGGTCATTTGTGGCTGGCAACTGACTATCTGCTGGTGCTACATGGGTGCAGATTTAATATTTGTGGGTATATAATCACACTGTTTTTGTTTTTGAATGGTATTAAAAGTTTGCTGGTACAGGAAAAATTGGAAGTTTTTGATGTTTTCCAACGCATTGTGAATATGGATTACGGATTAGTGTGTTTTGTTTTGGCAATAGGCAACAATGGTTAATTGACTTTTATGGGAATGCACTTTATTTTGTTAATATGCTTTATGTGTCATTCAGTAATGTCAATAGGAATTTAAGGGCAGCCGGAATGTTGCGTATATAAGTGTGAATGTAATTGATAATGCAACTCATAATGTGAGGTGAATGTGAATGGTAATGCCATAAAACCATGTGAGTTGTTCATTTGTAATACACAAATTGTGTTTGTGAAAGTATGGCAGTGATTGGTACTTGTATTATCGACTGTGAAATTGCAAATGTGAAAGTGGTTTTGTGAGCGTGAAGTTGTATGTCAATGTGATGGTGATTGTGACAGTGAATGCGAATGTGAATAACAGAACAGGTTTGGTTATGTACCTGTAACACCCAAAAAACAAATGGCAATGTATCACAGTTTTTAGCACTATTTTTGCAAATGTGAAATGCAAATGTGAATGTGGTTATGTGAATATGAATGGTTACGTTTACATCATGGTGAATGTGAAATTGGATGCGATTGTGAATGACGTAACAGGTTTGGCTGTATACCTGTTACACCCAATATGCAAATGTGAATGTATGACAGTGTTTAGCACTATTTTTGCAAATGTGAAATACAGATGTAAATGTGGTTGTGTGAATGTGGATTATTATGTTTATATTGTAGTGAATGTCAAATAGGATGTGATTGTGTTTGATAGAACAGGTTTTCTTGTTTACACTTCATAGCAAGATTGGGATGCCAAATGTGTAACAGTTTTCTACAGTTTTGTTGCTGAGTGGGAAAAGAGGAATGTGAATGTGTTTGTGTAAATGACATCGCCAAATTTAATGTGATAAGGAATCTTGGTTGACTTTGACAATTTAATATGTCAAGAATTTGCTGTAATTTAACATTGACTAACTGGTTGCACGAGAACCTGTCAGACGAAGACAATAACAACACCACCTATGTTACAAAATAAAATGTCTTCTCACATACAAGGCCAGCGTGCAACACATTTTGTCTAACATATTTTGCAGGTCTGAAACATACGTTTGCATGACCAAATAAATAAACATGTAACAACAACATATGAATGAGAAAGCGTTAAAGAAAACATAGCTGAATGATCAATTGGAAACAATGTATTCACTTATTCAAATCTGTCATCAATTGGCTTCCATACATGCTACTACGATAATATGATGCTGCTGTTCAAAACAGATTACAAAAGTGAATGCTAAATGCATATTACTAAATTGGTTCTTTACATGTCTTTCGGTTGTGGCTGCCCATGCGCCCACATCGACCGCACCTAATCTGACTTAGTTTCTCTCCCCGGGATGGTATTCGATTCTTCTTGGGTCGCCCTGGAGGACGTTTAACTGCCGGTGGATATATGATGAAGTCGTCTTCTGAGAATGAGGGCTTGTCAACTGTTGGTATTGGCTGAATGTATCCAGAATAAGCAGCTTTATACAGATCAACAGTGAAAAATTGTTCAACAAATATACTGAAATCCCTACCACTACTCTGTATTGCAACCACCGCATGTGCACATGGGAATCCGTTCAATTGCCACTGGAAGCAAGAACATGAACGCTTGCCAACATCTACCAACACCGTCGGAAATGAATGGACCTCATATATGTCTTCATTTGACTGGCTAACAATACATGTGCAACCAGTTGAATACGCCTCCCTAACACGGCTTTCCATTTTCGAACAAAGTAACCCATTCCAATTATTAGCCAAAACTTTACGCTCAGCCCTCATAGTCATTATTTGATTTCTGATTGTATCAACCAACCTTGTGATTGGATAATTACGGGCATCAAGTATCCATTTATTAAACGATTCTGCAGCGTTCGAGGTCATCTCCCCATACCGTTTGCGCCTGTTCATATTATGAAAACATAATGAAAATGGTATCACATATTCAGTACTTGCAATGTTAGCACATGTAAGTCTCGTACGAACCTGAAATATGCGTTGGCCCAATGCTTCGGTGGCATATCTTCCAAGAAATTATTTATTCCAGATCGTCCTGTTCCTTTTAGCTTCTTCCAATGATGCTGAAATGAAGCCTCAGTTGGAGCATACGCACATTCACGCAACTTCGCCATTAAACCAAAACGTACACGGTTGTCAACCCATCGTAATTTGTCCCTCAAATTTGCTTGGAGATGTTGTAAGCAGTACGCATGGTTTGCAGATGGGAATACAGCAGGCAAGGATTCAAGCAGCCCAATATTCCGGTCGGATACGAAAGTTAATATGCGAGCACTACTAACAACCTTTGTCAGTTACTGTAAAAACCAAGTCCAATTTGCAGTTGTTTCAGAGTCAACAATAGCAAAAGCTAATGGGAATAAACCTGCCAGATTCAACACGTTTACCATTAGATGAAATATTTTTAACAAAGTTTACGTCCACATTAACAATTGTTCACAATTCAAATCGCACCACACACAATGTTAGTAAAAATAACATTACATTGGAAACAATCTGGCACTTGGGGATCACCCACTACTGTTGTGGACTTAAAAAAACAACTTAGCCACAATGTAATGCGTTACTATACGGAAGTATAAAGTAATCATCATAAGAGACATACCTTTGTTGCCATCCTTCCCCGTCGCTGCAAGCAAATTGCCTTTAAATCTCCCTTTTAAAAAAGTGCCATCAAGAAACAATAATGGGCATATATGGTTGAATCCGTCAATGCAAGCTTTGAATGAAATGAAGAACCGCTTAAATCGACCGGTAGTCTGCTCAAAATCCAAGTTGACATAACTCCCAGGGTTGTAATGCAAAACCGCATCCGCGTACCACCTAAGTTGATCAAAAGAAGCATGATAGTCACCATACATTTCGCCTCTTGCCTTCTCCACACCTAACCATGCTATGTGGTAACTAACATTAAGGTCGTACTCCTTTTTAAGCTGAAACACGACGTTACTAGGACGTGTAAGCGATTTATCACGTAACCGATCACCGATAACATTGTAAACCAATTCAGAGTTAAGTCTGTTATTCTTCCCAGTGCGGACAACAGCACCACAACTATGCAAGTTGTTCAACCTCTTCAAGTAAAAATAACCGTTGCATGTTTGAACCCTTCCATGTACCAACCATGAACACCCCTTTTGCTCTCGAAATGTGCACACTGCCGTAACCCGAACTGAGTCATTTTTAACAAATTTGAAGTCAAACCCACACTCAATAGCATATTTGGACAAAACCAAACGGAAAGCAGCAACACCCCCTTCAAAAAATTGGCCTACATGACTAATGCCCTGTGACCAATCAACTGTCATCAACATTTTGTCACTATGGTGACAATAATTGGCCAACAAATCTATGCTAGGTTGAGGACCTGTAAATGGATCACTGTGAGGATCCAAATGATTTGCAAACATAGCCCCACTGATTTGAGTAGCTCGATTCAAATCATCCACCTCATTTTCCGAGTCAATCACAACATTGATATGGGTAACGCCAATGGACCTTACAATGGAAAACATGTTTTCCATGTCCACATCATTACACAACATCACTTGATTCTCGTGACATGGTAATTTGTAAGATATTGAAATCGATGATGGTGTCACATCCACCCACCTATCACATAAATTTTGTATCAATCGTTTTAATGTCAATCCATTAACACCCCTGACAGCAACCGTGGATGAACCGAAGGTACAAAAAAGCATGATGTCCCTATCCTGCACAACAAAATGCTTGAAACATTAACCATGGCAAACATTGTACAAAAAACAATCACAAAACAATCACAACGTGTACCAACCCACATTCAATTGTAAAAAATAAAAACCAAAGACTTTGCGAAACGAAATGTGACACATATGTCCATAGTAAATACAAGAATCAGACAATACAATACAAAAACCAAGTACTTCTCCACCTGTATGAGAGCTACATTCACATACATTCTAATAGTATCCACAGACAAGCAAATATGACATTGAGAAGGCAAAAAATGAAGCTCAATAAATTTGCGATTCGTAACGTGACACATATGTTTTCAAAAAGTATATAACTGCAAAACACAAACTAAATACAAAACGAATGTAACACATACCATCACCACATAACAGCCTTCGACTCTACAGAATTGCGCCAATATAAGGTTGTACCATTCGTGTCTTCTCAATTACTAATCTAATAACCTATCGTAAAATACTATTACGAAACGTAATGTGACATGTATGTGAACATTATAAGACAATATCACTACGACGGAACTTGATGCAAGATTACCATAACAAAGTCTACCAATGGATTACTATGACAGATTGCGAAATCCAGACGATATATGAGCCCATTGAAAGCAAAACATTCGGAAAAAAATCAGATCACCACTCACCAATCGAATAAGCAGACAACTTGATCTCCTTCACTCAAACAATCTGACTCGAAAACGTATTGAAACAACCAAAGCAGAGCAACACTCACCAATTTAAAACCTAACAGAGTCGGCGATCGTGGCGCAACATCTCCCAATTGAATAAGCACACAAATTGATCTCCTTCCCTCAAACAATCTGACTCGAAAACGGCAAAGATGAAACAACCAAACCAGAGTAACACTCACCAATTTAACCTAACAGACTCCCCGATAATGGCAGATATCACGGCACCCAACAATATGGAAAGAAAACGGTTAAAACATTACAACCTATATCAAAGGGTATAATCGTAAAGTGATTCATTTAAAACACAATATATAGGACTTAATGGAATACTTTCTAATTTTAATAGAACTGCAAACTTAATAAGAAACTTCTTAGGACTAAACATAGTATAAATTTCCCTAATAGGACTTATAAATAATTTTCCCTAAGATGAATAAAAAAATTGTCGTGTAAAATATAACAATTTTCACTTGAAAGGAAGTAAAATAACAATCCATAATTATAGATGGGTAGAGTAACCAAAATAAAAAATTGATAGAATAACCAAATTATACTTAAATCATAGGGATTAAATTATAGGATACTCAATTTATAAATCTAATTTTTTATTTTATTTAGCCAAAAATTCTAACTTTAAAATATTTTGTTTAAAAAAATAAAATAAAATGGCCAAAATACCCGTCCTTTATATATCCTATATACCGTCCAAATCTCAAACCCAACACTGTCGCTCTCTCTCTCTCTCTCTCTCTCTTCTATCTTGCCCTCACTGTCTCTCTTCTCACTGTACGACTGTACGCCGCCGCCCATCAACGGTGGCTACGACGACAACTCCATCTGGCGAGTCACCACCGTTCGGCTCACCACCGTCGTCTCGCCGGAGAGCTTTCACACCTCCGACGAGCTCAGATCAACGCCATCCACCGTCCTTCCTCTCACCACCACCGTCCTTCTAGATCTGGTCAGATCGAGTCTGTCTTGGTTTGGATCGGAACAATCAGAGCACACGAGATCTGCGCCGTCTCCGTCGAGATCTACACCGTCAGCTACATCAAGGTCTCTCTCTCTCTCTCACCTCACCATATTCCGATTCGCAGCTTGTTCTCTTTCGACGGAGTTCTTCTCCGGCTCCGGCGACGACGCAAGGCTGACGACGGAGTTCCCAAACAAGCTCACAATATACTCCAACTCTATGCTAGTGACACTCACATATTGCTATTGGAGTTGTTCTTCGCTATTGGTTAGGGTTAGGGTTTACAGTTAATGGAGGCAACAAGGGAGGTCGAGGATTTGTTAGATAAGATTCGACCACCGCGCTTGGAGGACGCCGGCCTTGAAGACTGTGCGCTTCCACCTGAATCCATCCATGAAGCCTTCCTCAAAGCCGCCTCCGCAGTGGGGTCACGCGCCGCTTCAATTTCATCCACAGACGACGATCTGAGGCCAAATGATGTCGAATCATCGGATACAGTGGTGGAGATCAAGGAATGTGTAGCTGAAAAGGGAGGCGGCGATGCGGAGGAGAGGGCGGAAGTGGCGGAGATGAGAGAGGAGGAGGGCTGTGTTGAAGGATTGAAGATTGGAGAAAACAAAGGTAAGAAGAAGAATGATGAAGCGAAAGAAGGGGAATGAACTATTTTACTTACTTGAAGCCTGAATGTTATATATATTAAAATCTAAACCCTTGTTTTTGCATCGAATTATGTAGAATTGTGTTGTGTTTTTGTTGAAGATGATTCAAAAACATTTATGATAGGATTTAAGGCTGTTTGGTTGTGTTTTGGAAATATGATTCTACACCTATATTAGAGCATGATGTTTAGAACGAGTTTTGGAAATAGGTTTTCAAAACTCAGCAGAGAACTTTGAGACGTGCGCTTTTTAGAATTTTTTTTTTGTAAATTTTGCCGAACCGGTTGTCCGACCGTTTGATCGGAATAGTGATTTTTTTTTTTTTTTAATTGATATGTTAATTTTTATATATTTGAAAAAAATATATTTTTTGAATTTTTTAAAATTTTTTATGTGCTTTAAAATAATTTTGAGTTATATGTTTGGTTATGAATTGTAAATTTTTGTATCAAGTATCAAATATCACATTAACAATTTCTCACTAAATTCAAAATTTTTTACCAAATAATTTTTTCACACTCAAATCATAATTCTAAACCTCACAAATTCAAAATACAATTCATATTTTCAAATTATATTTACAAAATTTTACCAAACGCAACTTAAGGTTCCGTTTGGCACAATTTTTAAATTATAGTTTCACCCATTGATTTGAATGTATTATTTGTTTTGAGCTTTCAAATTATAATTCTACACCCATTTCTTAAAACTCAATTCAAAATATAATCATTACTTTTTAAAATTCATAACCAAACACATAATTCAAAACTCAATTCAAATCAATATTTTAATTTTTTAAATATTTTAAATATTTTAAAAATATTTTAGTTTTGTTAAGATTTTAAATATTTTAATATTTAAATATGTTACGAATTTTTTAATTTTTTGAATATTTTTAAATATTTTAATTTTAAAATATTATGATTTTAATTTTTTAAATTTTAAAATATTTTATAAAAATAAATTTAAATTCTATTTTATAAAAATATTTTTAAATATTTTAATTTTTTTTGTTATGTATTTAGTTGCGATTTGATTGTAGAGTTGTGAAAATAGTATGGAGTTTTGAATTATGTGTTTGGTTATGAGTTTTAAAAATAATTTCTTAATTCAGTTTTGTTTTATGTGTTTGGTTACGATTTGAGTGTAGAATTGTTTTTAAATTTAAAATATTAACATTTTAAATTATTTAAATTCTTTGAATATTTAAATTATTTAAATTTTTACGATTTAAATTTTTTGAATATTTATTTTAATTTTTTACTTATTAAATTTTTTAGATTATTTAAATTATTTAAATATTTATGATTTAATTTTTTTGAATATTTATTTTGAAAAAAAATTATTTCCTTTGTAGTATTTTCAATTAAAAAATTGATTAATGTTATTTCCTATTAATAATAAATTTTTTTAATTGAATTTTAAAAAAAATTTGGTTATGAGTGTTGATCAAAATTTTCAATAGTTTGAAAGTAGTGTGTTTTGTTATGAGTTATAACAATTTGAATTAAGTTTTGAAAACTCTTTCCAAAACTCATAACTAAACAAATTTCTTACTTCACATGTCAAATCAAACTTTCAAAACTCAATTCCACACTAATTCAAAATTCAATTCAACACTCTATTCAAAAACCATAACCAAATAAATTTTCTACACTCAAATCATAATTCCACAACTCACAAACTCAAAATACAACTTATACTCTCAAATCATATTTACAAAATTTTACCAAACGCAACCTAAATCTTTTATCTTCTTCTAAACTATGGTATTATTGAGGATTCACCCCTGAGCTGAGTAGCTAGTGTTATTAATATTAGAGGTGCAACTTGGGTGGGCTCAACCCGAGCAACCCGAACTCAGCTCGAGTTTTTTTAGGGTTTGGACAAAATATTTTCAAATTCGGTGCAGGTTTGGGCAAAAATTCAGAAGCCCGAATTAAATTTGGGCGGGTTTGGGCAAAGACGTCAAACAACCCGAGCAACCCGAAACTCGAATTATACATATATAAATATATAAAAATATTAAATATACATATAAATTATTAGCCATTACATGATATTAAAGTAATTTAATTATTAAATCATATTAATATATATTATATATACAAATAACATAAAATCTTACTTTTTTTTCTTTTTATTTTCACTCATAAGTTGTAAGGACTATTATAGTAGCATATCTCTTACATTATATAAATTATTTGTTTTGATGGTATTAATGATTTTTTATAAAAATAAAATAAAATCTAAATAGAGTCAAATTTTAATAATTTAATAATGTAGCTGCAAAAAAAAAAAAAAATTCATTTACAATTCGGGCAATTCATGCAAATCGGGTCATTCGGGTTTAACTCGGGTCGGGCTTGGGCAAATATCCTCGGGTTACAATTCGGGCTTGGGCAGGTCTCAACACAACTTGGGCTGGGTTTGGACAACCTCTCAACCCGATCGAACCCGCCCGAGTTGCACCCCTAATTAATATTAAGAGCAAATTACAAATATACTCAGGTTTATTTAGGGTTGATTTGACAAGTGTAAAAAAAAAATCAAAAAGTTAAAAAATTACAAATAAAATAAAATAAAATAAAATAAATTAAAAAGTTATTATTATTCACCAAAAAAATATTTTAAAAAAATTAATATAGAAATATTAAATACAAATCAACTTTTTGGCCAATCAATTTATAGTCAGGCCAGCTTGAGTGAAAGGGGAAAAACAAATTTGCATGTGTACATTCACTAAGTTGGATAGTAAAGTTGGGCCTGTGGGCGCCTATAATAAGTCCCGTTTTGATAATCCGAACTGTTGAAGATGTAGAACTCGTCTACTACTATATGTCTGTAAAAAATCACATCTATCAGATATCGCTAACTACATGATCAAATCAGTTTTGTATAAAAATTGAATGATGTTATAGTTAACAGTTGACAAAAAAAACTATTACGATCAGATAGCTATTGATATCCAATTAACGTGATTTTTTACAAACGTATAGTACTCGACGATTTTTACACATTGAACGGTTCCGATTAGAAAAACGGGACCCGTGGTAGGCCCCCCGAGCTGAACAACACCGTCCAATCAAAGCCGGAAAAGGAGGCAATTTTTTTCCATGTATTCACCAAGCCGCCTGCACTACCAATCTGTACGGCGTACTACACTATCTTCTCCTACACACCTCTTTATACAATTTTTTAATACATATTTTTTCATAAAAAGTCAAAAAGTTAACCCAAACATCCATATTTTTTCCTCAACTTTTTAATCCAAAAAGACAAAAAGTACATTTATTTAGGACACCCCAAACAACCCTTTAAAGTATAGATTATCTTCTGTTTGAAAAATTACAAGTAATTCTTTGTTAAAATTTTCTATTTAAAATAATTAATTTAAAAATAAAATTTATAATTATTTTTCTATACAATAATAAAATTATTTAAATTATTAATTGAAATATATTTTCAATATCATTAAAAATTGTTAATTGACTTGATGATTTATTAATAAAAATGACGATTTGTTATGAAATTAGAAATATTAGAAGATGAATGTAATTTTTAGAATTAGGAAGTGATTCGTATTTTAATCAAATTTCATAAATGTATTAATAATTTACCCTAATATTAATGAAAAAGAATTATTACCAAAAAAAAAAAAAAAAGACTTAGGATATGACGATTTTAATAAAACAAATTTTGAGATTTAAATTTTGTTGATTTTAATTTTAATATTTTGATTTAATTTAAATTATCATGTATATTTTTGTGTTATGTAAAAATAACGAAAAAATAATATTTTAATTATTAAATTTAATAAAAACGATATTTTAGACATTTCATATGCTCTTATGTTAAATTTAATTGTTAAAATATTTTTAGTGAATTTTGCATAATGAAAATAAGTAAATAATTTATATTAAAAATAAGTTAAAAATTAATATTTAAATTAATAAAATTAAAATTTTGATATTTATTTTATTGCAAGGATAAAACCCTAACTTTTTCATAATTTTCTCCAAAAAAAATTATATTATATTTTTCACTAGAAATTAAATTATATTTTTCACTAGTTTTATTCAAAATTTTACTAATTGTTTAGTCTCAGATTAAAATAGTTAAAAAAAATTAAAAAGGTAACTCACATCTCAAACGAAATCTTAACATGAAAATAGACGAATAATTTAAATTGAACAAATTTAAATTAAAAATATTAAAAATTCAATATTTATTTTGTTAAAATCGTCTAATCAGTTATTCGAGAGATTGTCCACTCCAATCGTCCACCAATTATCATCTATCAAATTTGATGAAATATTAAGGCCTCATTTGGAAAGCGACCGGTTTAGCCAAAAAGTTACTAAAAAAACCAAAAAGCCAACAATCCATACCAAAAAGTCAAAAATTCCCTTTTCTCTCTACTTTTTGCATATCTTTTCGTAAAAAGCCAAAAATTCATCCCAAACATACTAGTTTTTTTTACATCACATTTTAACTAAAAAATCAAAAAGATACTAAAAAAGCCTGTTCCCAAATGAGGCCTAAATGTTCTCTCAATTTAATGAAAAATCTACCGATTCCTTCTTTTGATATTACTTTGATAATAGGGTTAGATTGGAACTCATATTTTAAATTATTTTTATTAAATTTGAATTTAATGACATATTTGAATAACGTTGGAAACGAGCTTTGAAGAAGATAAAAAGATTTGAATCCTATTATAAATATTGAAAACCACAACAAAACAATATCATAATTCTGAATCATCTTCAACAAAAAAGAACATAACAATTCTACACAATCCAATGCAAAAACAAGAGTTTGGATTTTATATATAACAACATTCAGGCTTCAACAAGTAAAATAGTTCATTCACCTTTTTTCTCTTCGTCATTCTTCTTCTTACCTTTGTCTTATCCAATCTTCAATCCTTCAACAGAACCCTCATTTTCTCTCATCTCCTCAATTTTCGCCCTCTCCTCCGCATCACAACTACCCTTCTTAGCTACACATTCCTTGATCGTCACCACCATATTGGATGATTCGCTATCATTTGGCCACAGATCGTCATATGTGGATGAAATTGAGGCAGCACGTAAGCTCACTGCAGAGGCGACTTTAAGGAATGCTTTGCGGATGGATTCAGGTGGAAGCGCACTGTCTTTAAGGCCGGCATCCTCCAAGAGTGGTGGTCGAATCTTATCTTTCAAACCCTCCTCAACCTCCCTTGTTGCCTCCATTAACTCAAAACCCTAACCCTAACCCTAACCAAATAACGAACACGATAGAGAAGATGAACTACAGTGTCACCACCATAGACTTGTCTTGTGTTATTATATTATAAAGTAAGTTACATTTTGCCCCTTATTTCATACTTTTTTTCACCATAGGTTTCTAATTTTTTGAGTTAATTACACTTCTTATCTATATAATTTGACTTAAATTTCATTTTAGTTTTTATAGTTTCAATTTGAACAATTTGATTCATGCACTTTAAATCTAGTTTCAATTGGCAGTTTTGACTAAATTGTAACTTAAAATTAACAATTTTAGAACACTTGTCAATTTTCTAAAGTGTACACATAGACAAAATTAATAAAAATTTAAACATAATGACTGTGCGGGGAAATCCCACATCGGTCTGTGAGGGACTACTTTCCCACCTTATAAGCTGATTGTCTCCTCTACCTAGCATAAGGCCTTTTCCCGCAGTGGGAGAGGAACAAAACTGTGAGGCGTGTTTATGCCAAAGCAGACAATATTGTGCTAGGCATGGGTCGGGGGCTTCATTTGGCGCCGTCTGTGGGAACTCCCTCCGGCACACATGATGGAAAAATCCCCGTGTCGGAACCAGTCAGTTGGGGGCTAATGTGCGGGGAAATCCCACATCTGTCTGTGAGGGACTACTTTCCCACCTTATAAGTTGATTGCCTCCTCTACCTAGCATAAGGCCTTTTCCCCCAGTAGGGAAGGAACAAAACCGTGAGGCGGGTTTACGCCAAAGCGGACAATATTGTGCTAGGCACGAGGTGGGGGCTTCATTTGTGCTACCCCGGCTACAACAGTTGATGATATGCTCAACTCTTGTGTTTTAGCCGAGATGATTTACCCCAGCTAAAAGAGTTGGTGATTTGCCTAACTCAAAGGCTGTAGCCGAGATGATCTCCCCGGCTACAACAGTTGATGATGTGCTCAACTCTTGTGTTTTAGCCGAGATGATTTATCCCGGCTAAAAGAGTTGGTGATTCACCCAACTCAAAGGCTTCAGCCGAGATGCTCTACCCCGGCTAGCAGAGTTGATGATGTGCTCAACTCTCGTGTTTTAACCGAGATAAATTACCCCGGCTAAAAGATTTGATGATTTGAACAACTCTGAATTTTGAGCCAAGATGAATTACCCCGGCTAAAAGAGTTGACGATTTGTTTGACTTTAGCATTTTTGCCAAGACGTTTTATCTCGGCTAGAGAAGCTAATGATTTGTTTTACCATTTTTGCCGAGATGTTTATCTCAGCTTATCGATTCGTGGGTTATTCAACTCTATCCATTTTTAGCGAAGAAATGAATTAAGGATTTTGGCCGAGATACTTTTCTCGCCGGGCAAAAGTAGTACGGTTAGAGAATTAACAATAGCAACATATTGCAAGAGTACAAGCAAAACGAGACCTTTTCATTAATGAAGAAATGTACATAAGGTGGGGCAAGCAGCCCGGTTACATTTTCAAAAAAAGAGATAACTAAACCAGGAGGGAAAGGTTAGCGAAGTCATCCCCGGTGCCCTCCACAACTACCTCCAGGTCAATCGTGGTGCTGGTTTCTCGGGCGCCGAAATCAACCTGGTTAGCCTCCTTTGGGCGACCCGCTTCCTCCGTATTCTCCTTGGCGTCATGTTCTACTTCTTCCTCGGCCTCCTTTTGCAGAGCATTAAAGACTTCGTTCGCATATGGCACCATGTAAGCCGGGAGAAAGGTAGTAGGGGGAGAGGTAAACACCTCGGTTTCAGGACCCTGGCCGAGCTATTCGCAAGCAGCCTTCCAACCGGACTTAAAGAATATGTCCTTGGTGGCCTTAACCTGCTTGGTGTAGCTGTCTTCGGCCTCTTTGAAACCGAGATTGTTTGCTTCGTCCACTTCAACTTTCCTTGATTGCTTTAACGCTTCCAGCTCGGCCCGGAGAGCTTCTCTTTCCTTCTCAGCGGATCCAAGTTGGCCGAGCAATTTGGAGTTGTCAACGTTCGATCGTCCCAGCTCGGTTTCAAGGTGCTTGACCTGGCTGGCAGCGTCGGTCACTTTTTGCCGAAGTCTATGAATCTGGTCCATCACAAGGTGTTGTTTTTGGATGGCCTGCAAGAGGAGAGTTCGGATAAGAATAATCGTGAAAACATGTACACCAATTTGAGTAAACACGCAGAGTTCTTACCCGGGTCATAGACTTAACCGAGGATTTAACGAGCCGGGTGTCGATCACGTGGTGGCTACCGGTCACATCACTCGACAGGAGTAGGCTTTTGTCAGGTCAAAAACCAGGAGATGTTCTTTATCGCCTTTGACTGAGGTGTTGGCCGGGATCTCCTTACCACGGTGCTTCAACTGCGACTGCCATGGTGGCATTGGCTCAGATGTATCCACAGGTTGCTCGGTGCTCAGCTGTTAGGTCGGCGGGCCGAGGCCTTTTCCCGGCTCTACGGCTGTCTTTGCTGGTCTGCGCCGCAGTAGTCGACGCCAAAGCAATCACCGTCCCAGATGTTTGACCGGCAGCAGTGGCACGGTGAGGTATGCTCGGCACCTCGGTGGACGTGACGGTGATCAGATTTTTGATATGGCTCTGTTTGGCCATTTTCTCTTCCTCGGTCAGACGGATTAGGGGCACGTCTGGTAGTGTCGGATCGGGTAGTGGAGACGGTGCTCGGAGAAAGTCTGTAACTATACTCCGATGGGGAGCTGTGTATCTATAGCTCGGTACGTAGCCGAGAAGGTCGCGGCAATCTCGGTTACGATACCGCAGTGCAGTTCTGATGACAGCCTCGTTTGGGTTGAAGTAGTTCGCTTGCATGGCTTCGATAACTGCAAAGGAAAAAAGGCATTACTACAGAATAATAAAGCAAAGTAGTTTGACCAAGCTATGAGCACAGCTTACATGTCAAACCGAAGTTCTTGCTGATGTACTAGCCACATCTGCTATTTCGTAATTTCCAGATACCCAGAAAAAGTCATCGTCGTGCATATTTTTATCTGGGGTGCCGGTTATAAGCTTTTCCTTGCCCGGTCTAATCTTCAGGTTGTAGTTAAGCCCATCGCCTGTATGCCCAAGGGTGTACTGGTGTAGAATCTCGGCTAATCCTAGGTTCAGGCCGAGCTGGTTGTTCAGCTCGGCTACCCCGTTTATTATTCTGAAGGTGTTGGTTGAAACTTGTATTGGCGCTAGCCCGGTACGCCTCAGGAACTCACACATTAAGGGTTAAACCAGGAAACATAGGCCGCCTTCGATTACGGAAAGCACGGTGAAGGGGCATTGGTCCAGTCTACCCCATAGGGTGGTGTCCTCTGCACCGAGCTCGAGATGTACGTCTGCAGGGACGCCATATTCTTCCCGAAATGTGGCTAGTGCGACCGGCATGTCAATAAGGAAGCGGTAACGCCCCATGTGAAGCTGGCCTGTTTCAGCACTTCGGTTTTGGTTTGGCAAAGTTTAGTGCGTTGGCTCCTCAGCCGTTGAGAGCCTTGGTGCTGGTGTCTGGCCCTCTAGGACTCTGCAATAAAAGTCAAGTGTGAGTGGCAGCGTGGTCGCGCAAATGAGCTCCACTTCAGACCAGTCGCAGGAAGTGCAGCAGCACCTCGGTCACTATTGTGTACCCAGAAGCTCGGTTGCCCGAGCGGACCAGATATTAGCCCGGTCGAGTGGCCTAGCGTTCTGTCAGATAGATTCCTACCCAACAAACTCCAAGCTTGCTCAGTTCTTGTATTTTTTGGGATCAAATGAGGTCGGAGAGCCCGGTCTGCCCCAGATCCTCGCGTGTTCATCACAGAAAATGAAGAAAAGTTGGGGAAGAAGGGACAGGGATGGATCTTGGGGATTACGTCCTAAAACCTACTCGCTATCATGCCCTAAACACGACTATGACATTCTCAGGCCCAGTTGTATAGTAAGAACAAGTAACAAAGGAGGTGGAGCAGAAGAAGTTCGAGGAACTCACAGATTGGCAGACGAGAGTCGGATCTTCGAGCACGTAGACAGTCCTGGGCGACAACAGTGAAGCCAAATCCACGAGACGGATGCTAAGGTGTGTGCAAGAATGGTGTTGGTTAGAAGGGATAGCACTGCAGCGCTGGGTCGTCTGGAATGGAAGAGGAACTGTAAGAAAGAAATGCGAAGGGGCAAGCGGCATGCATATAAGAGAGGAAAAAGCGCCAGAAATTTGAATGTGAAGAGGCGGTAGGGTTGGTGGCTCGAGGCCAATGAATGACTGACGCGTGTCTGAAATGACGGCAGCGTCAGTACTGAAGAGACAAGTTGGTGAGAAGAGGCGCCGACCGAGCAAATCAAGAGACCGAGCATGGGGATTAGCACGGTTAATGTATTGCGGAGTAGGGCCGAGCGGAGAATCGACCCCGGTCGGATCAAGTAATCCCAGTCACGTTTGCGCAGACGGAATTAAGGGACAATTGAGAGGGAGATTCATAATCTGGCTTTGGGCCGTGGTAGAGTCCAGGCAGAAAGAGGTCCGAGCGTGTTTGGGCCGAACTAACTTGGGCTTGTCCAGAGTTGGTTTGCTCGGTTGAGGTCCAGGACCCATTCAGCCGAGATGATCGTCTGTCAACCCGGGTTTTATTGTTCGCACATTTAGCTCGGCGAGAAAGGTTTTCTGCGGGCTGGCCTAACCTGTCTGGAGCTCAGTCATACCAGAATGCTACTGAGCTCGGTTGTGATGGAGCTCGGTGAGTGGCACTGTTGGACTCATTAAGTAGCACGGTCATATGAGGCCGGGGTGATGCCGGGGTGATGCCGCCGGGCTGCCAGTTCCCGCCAATACCGTGTGATGGTTTGATTAGGTGGTGTTTAGCTGAATTTGCGCTGACAGGTGAGAGAGCATGATAGGAGAGCAGCTCCACGTGTCAATAGGCGAATGGATGCAGAGGTGAGCGCAGAAAGTATATAAACATGACTGTGCTCTCCATGCTGGGAATGAAACATCAGTTGGTGAGAAAAAACTTTAATATTCATCCAGCTCCTCTCTCTCTCTAAGTGTGTGCTAACTTGACCGTCGGAGGGGTTTTCCGGCAACACACCGCTGGGTAGCTCACTACCATTGTGTTCGCAGGTTAATCGGATAGAAGCGGAGCTTGAACGCAAGGAGTACGAGCGTTATCGAATATTTATCCCCCGTACAATGACCAAATTAAATCTAAATTTAGAGTATAAAGATCAAATTGTTCAATTTGAAATTATAGACATTAAAGTGAAATTTAACTCAAATTATAGTGGTAAAAAGTGTAATTAATCCATTTTTTTCTTAAACTAAAAATGTCACATGACAGAAAATACATATATTAAAATTTTATCACCCAAAATTAAAAATTTAAAATTTAAAATTCTATGTGGGCTAAGATTATTTTTTGCACTGTGTCGATGCTTGTGAAATACTCGCAACCAAGCAATTTTCAATAAAGTTCATACTACTGTTGCCGATTTTTCTAAAAGTTGCATGTCCTTGTTCAAGATTTTCGTCAAATAAATCAAAGGGTTTGGAAAAATGGATTGCACCAATGGATGGTTTTGTTAAGGTGAATTTTGATGGGGTGATTTTTGGTCAACATCGGATGATTGGGGCTAGTATAGTTGTTCGGGACCATGTGGACGCGGTGATTGCATCTTTTTCTGAGAAATTTCTGTAATGGACGGAGGTTGAAGGTGCTGAAGCATATGCACTCTTGAAGGTGGTGATTTTTGCAGCAGAATTAGGAGTATGGGATGTCTATAAAGGCCCTTTAAACAGGTGAGTTTTCTTTCTCCCCTTTTGGACACATTCTGCTAGAGGCTTCTAAGAAATGTGGATTTCGCCGAGTGTGCTTCACACATATAAAGTGACTTGGGAATAAGGTATCTCATCATTTGGCTCGAATGACTGTCACGCTACCTGGTTTGACTGTTTAGATGGAAGACGTTCCGCTAGCTCTGTCCATGCTCATTGTTTTTGAATTGTTATCTCAAGTTTGTTATGGCGCCGTTTGAGAACTCAGGTTTGGAGCTAAAATAGCGTCAAATACCAAAAAGGCCAAATAGCCTCAAACAATAGCCCAAGGCCTCAACAGGTGGTAGATGACAATTTTGCCCCTACCAATTTTGAGAAAACGTGAATGTCTTGGGTTAAGAGCAAATTTGTCATTTTTAGTCTCAAACATGTTTTTCAATACAACAATCAACCAAACATTCAACCTAGCTTTCTAAACACAAAAACTAAAATAACCTATTAAAATAATTAAATAGCCAAACAAGGCCTATTACACATTCAATAAAAAAAAAAGTATAAACGAAAATCCAAAATTTAAAACTCAAATTTTAATCTCTCTATCACTCCTCTGCAGCAATTTGGATGTTTGTAATTTTAAATATATTTTTTCCTTAGAGTAGATAATATGGTTGATGGATCCACATATTTCACTTCTCACGTAATTTTAAATATATTTTTTCCTTAATGATGTATTTGGTTAGGAGATTGAAAAAGAAATTTGGAAAGAAAAATAGAAAAAGTGAGTGAAATATGAATAAAATATACCTAAATTTTACTTAATTTCACACACCTTTTTCCTTTTCCTTTCCAAATCTCCTAGCCAAACACAACGTAAGTGGATAATATTGTTGGTTAGATTGAGCACATGCACGATCACAATAATCCAAGCAGGTAGCCTTTTAAAGGATTGAATATGAAAACTCACTTTTTTTTCTTTTTGGAGGATTCATGTTCAATTCTCACAAGAAACAAAATACTTGAGCTTAACCAATACATATGTGAGTTTATCACGCTAATTCAAAATTTATTCAAAAAGCCTTATTCTCAATGACAGTGAGACCTGTCATAAAAATATACATGTATGATCATAGCATTGTAGTAATGCTATTATTGCAGAATTTACATGAGTGCACAACAAAGACTACAATGGAGTATCAGGTGCCATTTCCAGAATTGAGCACAAGTTCAGTACACATTCTGCAATATATATCATAAAAAAGAGACAAATTACCAATAACATTCTAAAGATTTGAATCTATCATGGAAGAGGAGGTCAACAAATAATACCAATAAAATTAGGACACAAAACCATCTTCCAAATAAAATTACATTTTCAAATAAATCACAATTTGACAAGTACACACTGGAAATGAAACAATCACAACTTCAATGGGGTTAAAAACAAATCAAATATAGATCTTTTTGATGCACTAATAATACACATATTGGAGCTGAATAACCCTCCTTAAATAATAATTATTTGTTATAACTACTGCATAATGAATGGGGAGATGTAAATGACAACTGTATCTGCAATCCAAGTAACAGAGTAGAGTAGCTTCCTTAGCATTCACAACCTGTAGATCTCGGCTGCCGTCCTCCACCAGCGACATCAATGGTGTCAGGAAAATATCTTTCACAATCCCCCCCCCAAAAAAAAAGAGAAAAAAATTAGTATTCCATAAATAAATTGTGCATCTCACAAAACATTATACCTGTGGGGAATTTTTTAATATGTTCAGACTTGCACCAAAGAGCTATGCAAAATGGTCACTATTGAAACTTGAAGATTCACTTGTGCTCATGCTAATCCATATGTTTTCGTGAAGGACACTCAATTGTAAATATGTTAGGACCTAAATTTTTTTTCTTTTGTTTTTCCTTTTTTTTCGTGTTCCAAGTGCCTAAGAACTCGTAAAAATCAAAAGCAGTTTCCCATTGTAACTCATAATTCCCCATAGGTTTAAAGAGCAGACAGTGAAGGCACAAAAAAACTAGTGTTCTAACCAGAACAACAAAAACACCTGTTTCAAACTGTTTATAGGATTCAGAAATGCAGAGAACAATTTCTACAAGAACAAATTGTTGACCAAAAATTTGCAATAAACATCCAACTGCAAAGTTGCCGACAGACGATAAAGTAGCTGCAAAGCACAACGGGCGGGCTACACAACTTTGGTACGCTGCAACCCCACCCCGTGTGTGCGCACATGCACGCATGCATGCATGACTCTCTGACTTCAAAGACTACAACATTCTGCTGAAATCACTGTTCTGCTTGTGCAGAGTCCCAATAATGAAGGGCAAGATTGGTTTCTCAATAATTTCACTCAAAATGTGCATAAAACAGATCAAACAATTAGGGTGCGCAAGAATACTCACAGTTCTTCTTCAGGTTCATTCTTAAGAGCATTTTTGGCTATACACTGGAAAGCAGCATCCACATTGAACCCTTCTTTTGCAGAGGTCTCAAAGTAGGGTATGTTTCCCTTGGAGGCACACCATGCCCTTGCTTTCTTTTCAGAAACCTGAAATCAAAAAGAAGGCCCATATGCACACAGGATTAGTAGCAAGAACAGTTATTACATACATCTCAAAAAACCAACAGAGAAGCCTCCCTCTAATGAGAGAATAAAAGCATGCCAAAAGGGAGAGAGAAATCAACTTACCACCCGACTATTGCCACTATCAACATCTATCTTATTCCCCAATACAACAAAGGGAAAGTTCTCAGGGTCAGATGGGCTGGCCTGAACATCAAAGCATAGAAAAAGACAAAAATGAAAATAAAAAAGGCAAAGAAAGAATAAGTCAAAAACAAAACAAAAAGAAGAAAAAAGTCAGTCACTGGTTCTGTAAAATTTGAAATAATCTCAGTAGCCAGCAGAGCAAAAATTACCTGAATCAGAAACTCCTCCCGCCAGTTGTTGAGATTGTCAAAGGATTTCATGACATTAACATCATACACGAGGACACAACAGTCTGCCCCACGGTAAAAAGCCACACCAAGGCTTTGGAACCTTTCTTGTCCAGCTGTATCCCATATCTGAAAAAATAAAGACAAGGTGCCAGCTTGAAAAGATTATGAGTGAACACATCCCCACATCTAACCTCAAGAACAAAAAACTTGCCAGGTCTTTCAAGCATCTTTGCACGTAGCACATCTACTAAGTTTGTTCATTCACGTATTGCCATTTTAAATACAAAACATGAAATGAATTAAAAGTTCAGCTAAATGGCATCTAAGTCATCCTCTCCTTTCTCCCTTTTTCTTTTTTCTTTTTTTACTATTGCATCCGTGTAAAACTTGAAGAAATATATCACAAACACAAAAAGCCTATACAGCAGGCTCAACTATTTTAATTGATGATATGAAAAACATGATTGTTAGACATCATTCATTTTGGTAAACAGTAGATGCATTCATTGGTCAACTTGCAAAGGAAATTAAGGAAATTATACAAAATGATACATGAATCCTAAGATGTAAAGTCGCACCTGTAATGTGAACAACCTATCTTCAAACTGAACTTCTTTTGTCAAGAAATCAGCTCCAATTGTAGCCTTGTACTGATTGCTAAACTTACGATTCACATACCTAAACACAAAAATTATAATTATAATACACCAAACAAATCATTCATTTAAAAATCAAAATTACTTAAGATATAGAGATTCGAGAATACTGGTTCATCAGAGATGTCTTTCCAACCCTATCAAAACATCCCCAAAAAAATCAAGTTAGTACAGAATTCTATGCGCTTTACCAAACAAAATAATATATCAGAATTCATTAAAATTTAAGGGTTTAGCATTCGGAAATTAATCCCATTGCTTTTGAGATCAAAATGCCATTTATTTTTCACTCAAAATAAACATAAACAATCATTTAATCTGAGGTATTCATGTGTTAGCATATTCGGGGAACAAAATTTCTCTTACAAAATGAAATTTTTCTCAAAATTCAAAGCAGAAACTACATTGATTTTTCCTTTCAAGCCAAACGACGCTTAGATTCCTAAAATTACTCCGTTTCCGACGAATGGATAGAATAGACGCATTTTTCAGAACCTCAGATATCATCATCATGTTTGGGACTCAAGAAAACCAAAACCACCACTCTCAATTGATACCAAAAAGAAATAGAATTTCGACTATAATTTTCCAAAATACATTACATTTTTTTTTTCTTTTTTGTTAATTTTCTTTTCGTTGTCTGAGCAACCAAACGGACGGAGATCGGAAAACTTACCCGCTGTCGCCGAGGATTATGACCTTGAGAAGCATACGTCTTCGAGAAGCCATAATTGATTGATAGAGAGATGGATCAGAAAGAGAAAAGCTAAAAGCCAAGAAAATTTTTGAAATTTTAGGGATTTTGAAAGATGAGAAAAGGCCTCCCTTTTAAGAGACAGAGAAATTCTCTTTCCAGTTTCTGCGGAGGGAGGAGAATCAAACGACAGCGGACCGCCGGCCCAACCCAAATATCATTTTACAGTACCAAAGTGTCATGACTGTTCTGCCCCCTCGCTTTGGCTCAAATTTGCAGTCGAACCCTCGTCGTCACACACTCTTTCCATTATGAAAAATTTTGCACATACATAAAATTCATACAAAAAAACACTTAATAAGAATGATATGATAATAATTCATCCTCAATGGTATTTAGAGAAGAAAGAGATCGCCATTATAACTTTGATGGATTATTTACATGAAAACTCTTTAAATTATTAAAAAATATTATTTTAACTCTTGAACTAAAAGCATACAAGTGGATCTCTTATATTATGGAGAAGTATCGCTTTATTCTTTAAACTATAAAAGCATGCAAATGAATCCCTAAACTATTCACGTGTTTTATTTTGACCACTTCCAATAGGAGTGTCAAATTGGTACGCTTCCAATAATTTATGAGATCTATTTATACGCTTTTATAGTTTAGAGAGTAAAGTGATACTTTTCAATAATTTCGGAGATCCATTTATATGTTTTCATAGTTTAGGAAATTAAAATAATACTTTTCAATAGTTTAAGAAGTTTTCATGTAAATAACCCTAACGAAACGTAATAAAATGATCATATATTATTATAATATATATTTTTATATTTATCATTATTAAAAAATGATCATTTAATAAGAGAGCTTAAAAAATTATCATTTCATATCATTTTAGAATTATTTTGAAAATTAGTTATTTTAGTTTCCTTTTTAACTTATACGAAAAGACATGCGAAAAAATAAAGAAAATAGTTAATTTTTTAGTAATAATTTTTTGAATAATGCTTGGGACCCCCTTTTGGGGGTCACCCCCTCACCCCCTTTGCCACGTGGCGGATAGTGATTGGAGGAGCAGGAAAAAAAAGAAAAAGAAAAAGAAAAAGGAACCAATGAGAGAGAGAGGGGGTCAAAGGGGGTGGGGGGAAAAGGGGGGATAAATCATTGTTGTAATTTTTTAACTCAAATAGCCTATTGCCAAATTTACCCATAATGAACCAAATAAAACATTAGTGGTGTACAAATCAATAACATAAATTTTGTACTTTTAACTTTTTGTAATATTATATGCACAAAAAAATATTATATCTGACGAATCCACAAAGAATAAAAGATTACACGTTAATTTTTCTGTGCATTTTCTCTTTACATGTAATTTTTTTTATTTTATTTATGTTAAGTATACACATTTTGTTCATTAACAAGAAGTCAAATAAATATGTAATGTAAATTTAAATTTAACCACACACATTTTATTTATTACTATAATATTTTCAAACTCCGTAATATTATCCTTTTGCTTAATGGTTTTGCCCATGATGCATAAACATTATTGAGTAACATTCGTAGCAATGTCACAATCACATGTTGACCCCCTTAAATATGAAAATTGCACGATTACATCCCCTTTTAAAAAAGATTTGCAAAGGTAAAAATTATATACATGTTTATAGTTGAGGGCATAAAATATATACATTCATAAATGAGTGGAGTAAAATAATGTTCGTTAATAGTTGAGGGATCTTGGTGTAAATAACCCTAGAGACTAATAATAGTGAATATGACAAATATTTTATATTTCGTGATGCATAATAAGATGATCTGTGATGCTCTAGCAATGACAATTCCTGGAAAATTGCAAGAATTCAACAATCCAGCCTTGCATGTTGCAAACACAAGTAATGTTGGTGACAGCCTGGATTTGGTCAAACACATGATCAATCACAAAGTCAGTCACTACTATTCTGTAATTATTTTAGCCTTTGAAATAGAATCCATCCCAGATCTACAAAATTTGAAATCATCAAATACAACTTTACAAAAATAATAATAATCATGGCGTCAGCCATTGAGCTAAATTCTTTACAAGGACGTATAGACAATACTAGAACACGAAAAGTGGGAAAGAACAATAACATAGCATGATAGCAAGCTGGAAAAATAGGTTCAAATCCAATTGGACACAATATTTCCGTATTTTTTTAGATTTCTATGTGAAGAAAGACATTTTGAATGATTTGAATCAGGGACACTTGATCGCTTACTCCCCCTTTCAAAAGGGGGGCAGCTTTTCAAGAAGAGATGGCAAAGAATCTTTAAATAATCTTTTTACCTCGTTGAGTTTATTGTTTTCGAGAATTTCAAGCATGATATTCTTCTTTTTCTTCCATTTTCCATCTCATGAAATTTGATGATGTTCATTGCTTCAGCTTTTC
The DNA here is from genome assembly GCA_030407325.1 of Camellia japonica. NCBI lineage: Eukaryota > Viridiplantae > Streptophyta > Magnoliopsida > Ericales > Theaceae > Camellia > Camellia japonica. Next base: position 103,286,529 of record JAPPVO010000010.1, on the reverse strand, counting down.
TCTCGAGTGGTTTGTAGAACTTCACTGCTCGAGACAGATTGGCGAAGATCATTATCACTGGTAGGTCCACTGCTTTCACAATTGTTGTGTCTCTGGCTTTCTAGTGCCAACCTTTCGAATTTCTTCAAATCGTCTTTGTAATTGGAATTGGAATTGGAATTGGAAATAGAATTGTCATGATCTGAGCTTTCATGGGACTCGTAGAAACTGCTCTCTCCAGGTGTCATACCATCATTTAGATCATCCAGAGGCATGTTTCCTTCTAAAGCTCGGACTACCTGCATCAAGGATATCAACATGAAGATTTCAGTTTCATAAAAAACTTCTAATTCTGAAAACATATTTCAACACTGGTTGAACCTTTGAAATCACTTTCAATCAAATGCAACATTTTATCCAACACCAACAGAAGAACAGAAGCATGTCTGGACATCTCAAAGAAATTGAATTTTCCAATTGCATTGTCTATAATTCTATGTACAAACCCGATAAGATGAGTGGGACTGTTCGGGAGACAGAAAGCCATCCTTAAAATCGTAGACCAATAATGTAATTTAAGGATTTCAAAGAATCCTCAACCTCTATACCATGAAATTTAAAAGCTTCAAGTTTGTCTAATTGTGTCATTTCAGCTGATAGAAATGTAGCTTTCAGTACTATGTAAAACACAATAAAGTCATTTAATTCTCACCAAGCATCCAACCCAGCTATGCAATTACGAATAGTAAATGCGAGAGCCCTAGAGCTCATGCTAAAAAATGGCAATCTGTTTAAATGTTAAATTGTGTTATATGTAATTGAAGAGAGAAACGTTGTCTCAAATAGGAATAGAAGAGATACCTGGCTCATTCGTGGACGGCGTCGTGAAAAATGACGCACACAAACAGCGGCACAAGCAACCATGCGAGTCATCTCATTGGAGTCATAGTCTTTCTCCAACCTTGGATCAACAATAATATCGAAGTTCCCACCCTCCAAAGCTTGTCTGAGCAAAGGCCTTGCCTAGAATTGTCATACAAAAATGTTTGCATTCACAAAAAGCCAATTATTGGGAGAAAAAGAAGTCAAATTGTAACTGTTAAGTCACCAATTATCCCAAAAGTTAAGTTGTTAGGAAATGAGCCCAACAATGTATATCAAGCTATCCAACACAACACCCTCCCTCCCAACAATGTATATCAAGCTATCCAACATCCTCCCTCACATGCTATCCCGTCTGGCACGTGGAGAGAAAAACAAAGAACCAAACAGAAGAAGTAAATAACCAAACAGGGACAGAATACAAAATGACAATGAAGAGACTTGAACCCAAGAGACCTCTCTCAACTTGAGCTCTAATACCACGTTTAGTCACCAATTATCCCAAAAGCTTAAGTTTTAGGAAATGGGCCCAACAATATATACATCAAGCTATCCTACATCAAACAGTCATGCACAAACCCAGAACTAGAAAAATGACTCTTGATATCCTTTCCTTTTCACGTGCAAGCATGTGGACAAATGACTTCATCAAGTCATGTTTTTAGACACTTCCCTTTCTTTCTTTTTTTAACTCCAAGCTAATATAGCCAGATGTTAGTCTATACCCAATCAACCTTCTCAGATTTTAATTGACTGGTTAGCTTTGGGCAATGGTTTTCATAGATAGGGGGGGAAAATCTGATGCCAAACAATCATATATTCCCAACTAAACTTATCCCAACCACTTCCATCAGCAACACAATCATATTGTTCCTCTCAGTTATCTTTCTTTGAATTATTGCCAATCATGTCTTCTCTCTTAACAATGTGCATTCCAGAATATATCATAAGATCCAAATACAGCAATAATATATATATATATATAAGGTTGTTCTTCTTGTTCCAATTGACCCTTCACTAACATTCAAGTAAATGTTCAATTGCTAGAAAGTATTTCACTAGTGATGAAAAGAAACTCACCCAGTCAACAATGTTATCATCATCCACAAACTGAGCTTTATCAATGGGTCGTTTTCCAGTGATCAACTCTAGAAGCACGACTCCAAAGGAGAACACATCTGACTTGTCAGTGAGTTTTCCAGAAAGAGCATACTCTGGAGCTAAATAACTGCAAGTGGTGAGTACGCATGTGAATCAGAAGAAATGTAGGATCAATTGAAGATACTACGATACTCACAAGAAATAATAAATAAAAAGAAGTTGCTGCTCAAGATCATTTTCGCTTATTGAAACATCAAAATCCAAAGAACTACACAGCATGGCAGATAAACATTTCCAGTGGACATGTATGAGTCAAATGTCTTACCCAAAAGTTCCCATGATACGTGTGGAAATATGAGTACCAGCTTCTAGATTTAACCTTGCAAGTCCAAAATCGGCAACCTGAAAAAGAATTTGAGTAAACAAATTAAATGTAGCTTGAGTAAAAAAGATTTAAATGTAGTGTGACCACTGAACACCACATTGAAAAGAATTATTCTACATTTTCAAATGTGACCACATTAGAGAATAAAACAATAAGTTTTAGCTTTTTCCATGTCCAGTGGAATTAACAGCAAACCATGCTCCATTGAATACAAAGACCATTATAAGTCACCTCAAGCAGGAGGTTTTGGTTTTCAAGTCAGCTGAGCGGCAGAATAGTTGCCTTTCACAGTTGTAATGTTTCATTGTTCTTAGCTATGTAAAAGAGAAAATAGAAACATGTCCCTTTTCTTATGGAATTCAGAATGAGGGTTCACTTCTTTCAAAGTGCACTAGCATCAGGCAAAAATCCAGATCTAAGATGTTCTGAAACATTGATGTACCAATTTGATGAAGAAAGCCAACCCTAGTGATTGGATTAAGGTTTGCAATACAGATATTCAATCCTGTAATACATGTAGGTTTATTTATAATCACACAAAGATTTATAAGTTGGAACTTCAATTTTAAAATGCCACCATTTTCAACAATTACATGCACCTGCCATCAAATGGATAGTAAGAACCAAATGAAATGATCTAAGTTAAAAGTGACAACCCTCTGGTTTACTATAACATACCTCAAGTTCAATGTATTTGAAACCAATAAAACAAGAATGTTGAGGATGATGAGAATGCCATTATTAAGATGAAAGTTGTATTAACCAAATTGTTCTTGTGGGGCTCATCTGCCGCTTTGGTTTTGATCTTCGTTCGCTAACCTTTTATTGCCGTGTTTTGATTTGGCTAATTTTGTTTCTCTGGAATGCATCCCTTCTGTAACTAGGCTTCCTTTCCTCTTGAAATTTTGTGTCTTTCACCGAAAATAAACGAGAGGGTTATATTTTATAATTTGAATATGCCTACAGAAGTCCATGGTAACATGTATTTGAGCTGTCTTAGGGATGAGGAGATGGAGGGAAGCGAAATTGTGTTCAATGTATCTACCAATGAATGTCAGCTCAGTTAGTATGATGGTGACATGGTTGGAGTCTTTAATGAAGTTCCTATATACCGTTTCACAAATGCCCCCAAACCACCAACCCACCCAGGAAAAAGAGAAAAAACCCAGACAGATAGATATATAAAACTCACTGGAAATAGCATGAGTATCTTGAAAACTAGCTCTACAAACACATTAAACATATTCTGTCAATTTTACCTTAGCTTCAAAATTGTAATCAAGAAGAATATTGGCAGCCTTAATGTCACGATGTATGATCTTGGGCTGACCTGAAGAAATAGTTGGTGTCAAAATGATTGAATTTCTGATGCCAATGCCTTCAATCGGAAAAGAACAAGTAATTATGGTTACAATGAAGATGGCATTGAAAACTCACAGTCCTCGTGCAAATATGTCAATCCTCTTGCAGAGCCTATAGCAATTTTCATCCTATTTGCCCAGCTTAGAGGCTGTCTTCCCTTTCCTGCAATGTTTTAATAATAAGACCGTAATCATAAAAGGAAAGATTAAAACAAGGACTTTTGGACAATGAAGCATCTAGAAACTACTTGCCGTGATGAACCTGCAGCCTAAAAAATGGTAACAGTAGGAGATAAAAAAATTAAAATCAGCATAACTGCTTTACTAAAAATTTAAATGAAAACTTAAAAAGAAAGAATGAATAATTTCTAGTCATTCAAAATGCTATTTACTATCCCCATGGAGTATATACCATTTAGCAGCAAAATAATAGGCAAAGGGATATGAGCTTGTTAGACGATTCTAAGTAAAAAAATAATTAATAAAATGTAACTGTGAGAACCATGTACCACCATGACATGAGATTAAACAATGAATTATGTATTCATAATCTAAACTCAAGAGGGGAAAATACACAACAGCCAAAAAAACAAGGGAATTCCAGGAAATGGCACGCCAGAAAGGTCCACCAACATAAGGCCATGAACCCACCAAACTTAGTTGAATGAGCATGGCCAACTCTAGTTTACACGTTTGATAATTCTAATTACTGAAACTTCCTGTTCTCATGAATAATATTCCAAATATATTAAAGTCGACAGCTAACTCAGATAATAGGCATTTTGCCAGCAATATTGCATCCTTGTGTTTGATCAATTTTATTGTGCCACGAGCAGAGAAGTTTGAGAATTTGTGGGGCTGCACAGATCTGCTTTGCAAGATTTTCTTGTAGCAAGAGATCAATTTCTTTTCAGCATATTATAGTTAGCAATTTACCAGCACAGTTGAGAAAGCAAAGTAATCATATCACCCTAACCCTAAGGGCTCACCATGTAAATGAAACTGCAATGTATTGTTTGGAATAAACTCATAAACCAGCATTCTCTGAGCCCCAGAAATGCAATATCCAACCAGTGAAACAAGATGCCTGTGATGAACACGACTAATGATTTCAACCTCGGCCTGAAATTCGCGCTCCCCCTGCCCACTTCCAACTTTTAGCTGCTTAACAGCAACCTCTTTCCCATTTGGAAGTATTCCTTTGTGGACATAACCAAAACCACCTTGACCAAGAAGGTTGGCATTGGAGAAACCTTCTGTTGCCTGTGCTAATTCTTCATATGTGAATGTGGTCTTTGAGAAACCCAGAACCATGCCAGGGGATGGTGGTGGGGAAACATGAGTGGGCTTTGGCAGCATTGCAACCATATGATCTGTTGCTGCAGGAACATTCTGTTGCGACTTTAGGAGTGAACCACCAGAAGGTTCAGCTAGAGAAAGCAACAAACAATCACAAAATTGCATTAGCAAAGACAAGTCAAAAATTAGAATAAGTATAAACAAGAACACTAGATCATAGATGGAAGAAATTTTAAATAAGATATATCATTTCAATAATCATCTAAATGTCCAGGTAGGCCCATCAATCTCTTTTCCTCAGTTGAAGCACCAAAACTACTTTATCTTTTTTCCTACCTTCCAATTAGGATGAAAGTTATTATCTCAACACACACCACTTTTTAGACTTGCATTTTCAAATTGAGCTTTCATTCTAAGGTTATACTAGTACGTATACTTCTGACCCTGCAAAAACATTAGCAACAAAAAACTGGCCACTAGTTACAGAGCTCCGTTAAGGCATCAAAGAAGCAAAACAGCCCATATAACCTGCCAGGGATGAAGCAATGCTGGTAAAAACCTACCTTCCCCTCTTACACAAGTTCCATAGATAAAACAGCATGAATACTTATGGCTATGTGGTGGTGAAAAGCTGTTGACATATTAAGGAGTTTTTAATTACTCCCATAATTTGATACCCACTTTTTGGACTAACTAACTGTAAGTTTCATAATCTTGTTCTCTGCTACAAGACTCATCATTGTCAATCTCAGTCTGTGAGGCAAACCTTTGTGCTACTACCAGATTGTCGCCAACTTCCCTGAAGCCTTTTCAAATATCCAGGTTTGGTATTAAAAACACACCAGTTTCATAATCTTGTTCTTTGCAACAAGACTCATCATTGTTAATCTCAGTCTGTGAGGCAAACCTTTGTGCTACTACCAGACTGTCACCAACATCCCCTGAAGAACCTTTTAAAATATCCAAGTTCAGTATTAAAACACCATCCTCTCAAACTCCTTGCTCAACTTTGCTTTCCCAGATAATTGGTTTTAAATCCCCTCAAAACCAAGTAATTACAATATAAACTTTCAGGTAAGAAAACAAACAGCTTTGTTAATGAGAAAGTGATTGCCAAAGTTTCAAGAGTACCACATTTCAATTTTCCTTATTCTAACCACCCATCAGTGTCTTTTCAGCACATGTCATGCCTCCATTACAGTTTGATCATTTTGGGGTTTTTTTATTATTGTGTTTGGATTAAGGATTTGAGATGTGAAGAAACACTATTCATGCTGTTGACCCAAATAGATTGGCAAGTCTGAGTTGAGTTAAATACATTTTTTATTATATAAATTGCAAGAGACATATTTCTTTATGATTTCCATAACCAAGGGGAAAAGAGAAACTTGTTTGTAGATGGTCAGGACAAATGGTTATATTATTATATATGGTGGCTGGTTGACTTGGTTTGAGGCTTATGAACTGTCATGTTCAGTGATGTCTGTGACACTTGAAATTAGGTTTCTTAAGGTGATGATGTCATGAGAGCACTAACCAAAAGGCCACGTAAAAGCCATAGGTCTTACTTATGCTGTTATAAGTTTGTTTATATGGCTCATGATCATAAAATGTAACTTGTGGTTCTCAATTATCTCTACCCATGTTAATTCTGATCTCCTTGTCTCCTATCATTACCCTTGGGTCATGTTTGTCTAGGTGGACATGACCTTGGCATTGGACTAATAATCCACCAAAATGCATATTCTGATTTTTGGCTAAAAAAGTTAAGGTCTAGACTCATAGTATCCCCCATGTGGGGGGGGGGGGGGGGGGGGGGGGCTATTGAATCACAAGAGAGAGGTGAGACACAAAATGGAGGACTAAGGATAGGTTCGGACCAATTAATTAAATTGCAAAATTGATAAGGTTTTCTCAATCCCTCCTCGTAATCCAGAGATAATCCAAAGATAGGGATATGATACGCAATACAAAATGATTGATAATCCTAGAACTAGTCCCAGGAATGCTAATCTCATCTAATCCAATCTGCCCCAAACAAACATGGCCTTAACATAACTAGTGTCAATCTTCTTAACTGGTGCATTAATCCATCTTAATCAATTATCACATTTTATCTTCAATAAGTGTATCAAAATATATATATATATTTTTTTTTTTTGAGGGCTTATTTTGGGAAGTTAGAAATCTTAACAACCCTAAATCTTAACTGAGAAATATTACTCAAAGCTATCTTCAACTATCTTCAACTAAAATCTATAAAACTATCTTCAACTATCTATAAAACTATCTTCAACTATCTATAAAACTATCTATAAAAGTTAGAAATATTACTCAAGCCATCTCAAAATCCATAAAACTATCTTCAACTAAAATCTATAATTAAGGTGGTGCTTGGGTTTCCAGCAAAGATCCTACCCTTTCTATGAAGTGGGTATCATATAAAATCCAAATAAGCCAATTTTAAAATATACAATATACTAAAATTAATGATTAATGATTAATGATCTTTAGTTTATTGAATTATTGCGAAAGTTTAAAATTAAGAACCAACTCATTCAACTGCTCAACTTCAATAAACAATTATCAATCCCACTTATTAAATTAATCAATTAATTAAATACATAGAGAATTGTTAATAACCATAGTTTCACAACATATTAAAATCTCACCTTTGAGACCTTGGGAAAGTGAACCAGACAAGTCGATCTTCCTCCTCTTATACCAGAAGAACAAAAGCCCCACACCGAGAAGCACAATTGCACCACCGATCCCAATACCCACCGCAAGGGCAACTAATGTAGGGTTTCCACGCGGCGGCGGAGGCAACTCAGTCGCCGGAGTGGCGGAAGCGGTGGCGTTGGTGGTGGTGTTTGTGGTAGTGGTGTTAGACATTTGATCTCGCCGGATACCTAAAGTGTGTCAGATTTCCGGCTAGATCGATCGATTGTCAGATGCTGACAGAAGAGAAGATAAGAGAAGAAGAAAGACTGGTAGAGACACTGGAATGGAAAGTCTATGGTAAAGGCAGTGACGGTACTTGGCGGCAGGAAGTGACGTCGTTTTGGTTGCTACTAGCCTGCTCGTTAAAATTTTTGGCTTGACGATGGGCCATTTTGAGGAGTAGAAAAAAAATAATTTATTGATTTATTAATTTACTTAAATTATATATATATATATATTTTTTAATTTTAAAAAAAATCAATAAACTTAACTTTACTTTCTTACTTCCTAAAACAAGCCAATATCAACACTAGTATCATCTTCCAATGCATATGGAGTCTGTTTGTCAAATTGTCATTTTGGATTTGGATAAAGACAAGCGGTGCTGGAATCTCTCTCTCTCTCTCTCTCTCTCTCTCTCATGGTCAGCAATTAGGAAAGTTAGGTATTTTCTTTGGTGGGAAAGGGGGAATTTGGTGTTTAAAGATTCTTGGTTTCACATGAGAAAAATGGACTAAGAATTATGATTTTAAAAATAAATAATTATTATAAATAAAATATTTTATATAATATTATTTATTTTTATTTAGGGTCCTTAAAATTATTCAAAATTAATTGTTTATATATTTTTGGATGATTTTTCGATCTTAATATATAAATATGATATTTAACTAATTTAATTTGTTTGCATAAACAATTGACTTGATAGATCCTACGAATTGAATGACTTGAATTATCAAGATGGCCTCAAGGTTGGCTCACAAAAAACAAACTACACTATCCAATCCTAAACCAGGGAGCGTGTTGTGCTTATAAGGCATAGCACGGTGCTATGAGGCCCATAGAGCCTTGTCCTGAGTTAATATCATTTATTTGAACTGTTCATATTGGAGGATTTGTCAAATAAACCATCAATAAAAAAATTAATTAATTGAATATCTATAACCTTAAAACTCGACCACATTTAATTTTTAAAACATAAACGGTTAACATAATTTTAATAATTTATTTTAAAATAATTACGACTTGATCATAAGGTTATACATATCCGATTTTATTTTTTTTATGAATAATATATTTAACAAACCTTATACATGAATGGTTTAATTTAAATTATCAAAATAAACTCGAGACACATCTCCATTAGGCATAGCACACTCCCTTATCCATCAAATCCACCTAACTGAAGCCTTGTTCTAAAAAATGTATCACAAACTTTAATCCAAAAATAAAATGTGTTTTACAAATTCAAGTTTATTGTTAGAGAAATGCTTCGATGTATACTTATACATTGTAAGAAAAGTTATGATTATTGTGATGAAAATTATAATTTTTATAGTAAAAATTATAAATAATGAAGTTATAGTATGTACTCTTAAAATTTTACTTTTATAAGAAACAAAATCTTATAGTTTTTGTAATAAAAATATATATATTTTTTTTGGTATAAAATATATACCATATATACTCAATTTGAATGCAGATGACCGTTTTTTTTTTTTTTCTATTTTTGTTGTGTGTAGTACTCAAAATAAATAAATGTGATCCATACTGTCTCTTCCTCTTCTTATACCAAAGGAACAAAAAGCCCAGACCTTCAAGCAGAAATGCCCCGCCGATTGATCCCAGACAATAGCCAATGCAAGTGGTGTTACTATGCGGCGGAGCCACCAAATTTTCACTCCCCCGGCAAGTCTACCATCGTTATGTGAGTCAGCAGATTAAGTAACATTTTGAAAAGTTGATAAAAAGTTGATTTTTTAGTTTTTTTAGTCTATTTTGTCTTTTTGTTAATAAAAAACTAGTATATCACCCGTGCTATGTACGGGATTAATTTTTTTTTTTATAAATATTTATAGTTATGTCAAATAAAATTTTAAATTGTTACCATAAAATATATGTAATTTTAAAAGAAAATGTTGACATTGTAGAATTAAAGTAATAAAAATAAGAATTTATTACATTTGTTCGAAATTCACTGAATAAGTAAAACAAAAAATTACTAAAATGTAAATTGTTGTGGGTCTTCCATCAGCATTCCTACATTGCAACATGATAATTAGTATTATAATTAATGAACAACACATATATTATGTATTTATAAAATGTTATAAACTAAAAATGTTACACTTACATATTTTATTTTTTTTACCTTCTGAAAGGTGTAGACATTCTTCAAATTAATCTATATTTAAAACAAAGGTCACGCACGGTGCACAATCTAGTTGACATGACATTATTGGTACAGATATGATAAATGCATAGGCACGGTCTTGACATGACACAATATAATCTTTAATCATTCTAGCGCTATTATTCTTTAATCACAATTTTTTAATGATATCTAACTATAATGACATTTTTCTCATAATAAAAAAAATAATTGAAAAAAATAACCATTAAAATAGTAAATAAAAAAATTATTTAGAACCATTAAACAAACTACAATCACATTTTTCTTTTTTTGAGTGTTTATGTTTATCTAACTTTAATCATATTTTTCTCATAAAAAAATAATTGAAAAAAAGAACCATTAAAATAGTAAATAAAAATATTATTTAGAGTCATTGAACAAACTACAATCACATTTTTCTTTTTGTGAGTTAACTTCAATCATATTAAAAAATTAAATTATAAACAAAATGAGATAACTTCAATCATACAAATCACAATTTTTTTAATGTTATCTAACTACAATGACATTTTTCTCATAATAAAAAAATAATTGAAATAAATAACCATTAAAATAGTAAATAAAAAGATTATTTATAACCATTGAACAAACTACAATCGCATTTTTTTTTTTGTGAGCGTTTATATTTATCTAACTTCAATCATATTAAAAAATAAAATTATAAACAAAAGGAGATAACTTCAATCATACAAATCACAAATTTTTTTATTTAACTACAATCATATCTAACTTCAATCATATTAAAAAATCAAATTATAAACAAATATAATTGAAAAAAAGAACCATTAAAATAGTAAATAAAAATATTATTTAGAGTCATTGAACAAACTACAATCACATTTTTCTTTTTGTGAGTTAACTTCAATCGTATTAAAAAATCAAATTATAAACAAAATGAGATAACTTCAATCATACAAATCACAATTTTTTTAATGCTATCTAACTATAATGACATTTTTCTCATAATAAAAAAAAATAATTGAAAAAAATAACCATTAAAATAGTAAATAAAAAGATTATTTAGAACCAATTAACAAACTACAATCACATTTTTTCTTTTTATGAGTGTTTATGTTTATCTAACTTCAATCATATTAAAAAATAAAATTATAAATAAAAAGAGATAACTTCAATCATACAAATCACAAATTTTTTTATTTAACTATAATCATATCTAACTTCAATCATATTAAAAAATCAAATTATAAACAAAAATAATTGAAAAAAGAACCATTAAAATAGTAAATAAAAATATTATTTAGAGTCATTGAACAAACTACAATCACATTTTTCTTTTTTTGAGTTAATTTCAATCATATTAAAAAATCAAATTATAAACAAAATGAGATAACTTCAATCATATAAATCACAATTTTTTTAATGCTATCTAACTATAATGACATTTTTCTCATAATAAAAAAAAATAATTGAAAAAAATAATCATTAAAATAGTAAATAAAAAGATTATTTATAACCAATTAACAAACTACAATCACATTTTTTCTTTTTGTGAGTGTTTATGTTTATCTAACTTCAATCATATTAAAAAATAAAATTATAAATAAAAAGAGATAATTTCAATCATACAAATCACAAATTTTTTTATTTAACTACAATCATATCTAACTTCAATCATATTAAAAAATCAAACAGCAATGGTAGAGGGTCCTAATTTTTGTGGTTCAAATGGCTCGAATTTGCCAAAACGACGTCGTTTTGAGTACAAAACAACATCAAAATTGCCAAAACAACGTCGTTTTGAGTACAAAACAACATCAAAATTGTTAAAACGACGTCGTTTTGGCAATTTTGAGCCATTTAACCACAAAGATTAGGGCCCCCAAACATTTTTCAAAATCAAATTATAAACAAAAGGAGATAATTTTAATCATACAAGTCACAATTTTTCTCATAATAAAAAAAATTGAAAAAAAAAATGAATAAAATAGTAAATAAAAATATTATTTAGAACCATTGAACAAACTACAATCGCATTTTTCTTTTTGTGAGTGTTTATGTTTATCTAACTTCAATCATATTAAAAAATAAAATTATAAACAAAAGGAGATAACTTCAATCATACAAATCACAAATTTTTTTATTTAACTACAATAATAACTAATTTCAATCATATTAAAAAATCAAATTATAAACAAAATGAGATAATTTCAATCATGCAAATCACAATTTTTCTCATAATAAAAAAAAAATGAAAAAAACCCGAATAAAATAGTAAATAAAAGAATTGTATGTGGAGTGTTGAGATTTGTAACTCACGGTTTGAAATGATGCTCACTGGATTGCTCACGGTTTGAAAGTGAGAAGTTGAAAGTGAAGAAGTGAGAAAGGCTAAAGTAGTTAAAAAGGGTATGTGTATGGGAAAAGTCAAAAAGATTTCAAAGAATTCAATAAATATTGAATTTTTTTTATTAAAAAAAAAATCAAAAAAAAGTTAAAAAGGATGTATATATAGGAGAATTAAAAAGACTTTGAAGAATTTAATAAATACTGAGCTAAAACAAAAATTTTAATTAATGAAAACTACAATTTAATGAACCAGACATATATATATATATATATATATTTCATGTGGAATATACTAGACATCATAATACTTTTATAATATGGCAGAATTTTTCATTGGGCCATGGGGGACTCAATTAATAAGTTTGGTGTGCATAGACTTTAATTAAAGCATTCAATAGTAGAGGAGTTCACATTAGCCTATAGATTTTGTTCAAATCATAGAGAATGGAAACTACAATTCAATGGGCCAAGACATATATATATATATATTTTTTTTGCATGTGGAATACATAAAGACAAAATTTTTCATTGGGTCATGGGGGACTCAATTAATATAGTAGAGGAGTTCACATTACCTATATAGGCTTTCTTCCAATCATAGAGTAGAGTAGAGTATTGAAAAGGAAGTCAAAAAGACTTTAGAGAATTTTATAAATGCTGAATTTTTTTTTAAAAGAAAAAAAATCAAAAATTTAGAAAATGAGGATTGAGATATTGAAGCTTTCACAAGGCTTGTGAGTTAAAAACCTCATTTTCCTTAATATATAGTACTAGCCTATCACCCGTGCTATGCACGGGATAATTATAATTATTTATATTTATTTTAGATTTTTTTTAATATATAAATTATGTTTTTTAAGATTTTTTATAAAAATAATTTAACAATCTTATCACTAACCATAGTGTATAGAAGAAATTGAAAAAGGTACTGCAGTAACTACACACGGATTGTATTTATAATTATTTGTATGAGGGAATTTTAAATGCTGATCAGAAGATTTTGTCCAAATTAATAAATGCAGGCATGTGGAAAGACATGTGGATTGAAAAAAGTTAATAAATACTAATCAGTTGATTTTGACCAAATCAATAAATGCTGAGTTTTTTTTTTTTTTAATAAAAAATTTAGAAAATTCATATTGAGATATTGAAGCTCCCACAAGCCTTGGGGGTTAAAAGTGACCTTTTGCTTAATATATAGTACTAGCATACCACCCGTGCTATGCACGGATTGTGTTTACAATTATCTATATATGTGAATTGTGATTTTTAATTTTTTTTTTTAAATGTCTTATTTTTTTTCTTTTTTATGTTATATTAAAGTTTAATATTTTGATAATAATCATATATGTTGGACTTTTCAAGGAATTAAATGTCTTTTTTTATTATTATATTATATTAAAGTTTAATATTTTGATAATAATCATATATGGTGGACTTTTCAAGAAATTTTTTTATGCTTGCTCTTAATGCATTAAAGTGTTATTATGAGTAATAATCATATGTATTGGGACTTTTCAAGGAATTCATATGTTTTGGATTTCAAAGATTTGTTTTTATGCTTGTTCTTAATGCATTAAAGTGTTATTATGATAGTAAGACTTGGGAGTTGGGAAAATTTAATAAATGCTAAGATTTTATTTTTTTTTAAATCAAAAAATTAGAAAATTCAGATTGAGAGATTGGAGCTCTCACAAGGCTTGGGGTTAAAAATTCCATTTTGCTTAATATATAGTACTAGCCTATCACCCGTGCTATGCACGAAATAATTATATATATTTATATTTATTTTAGATTTTTTTAAATATATAAATTATGTTTTTTAAGATTTTTTTCTTATCACTAACCATAGTGTATGGGGGAAGTTAAAAAGGGTACTGCAGTAACTATACACGAATTGTATCTATAATTATTTGTATAAGGGGATTTTAAATGCTGATAAGGGGATTTTGACCAAATCAATAATTGCAGGCATGTGGAAAGATATGTGAATTAAAAAAAGTTAATAAATGCTAATCAGGAGATTTTGACCAAATCAATAAATGTTGAGTTTTTTTTTTTTAAATAAAAAATTTTAAAAATTCAGATTGGGATATTGAAACTTCCATAAGCTTTGGGGGTTAAAAACCCCATTTTGCTTAATATATAGTAGTATAGATATAGATAGATAAATAGATATATCTTTTTATTTTTATTTTTATTTTTGTGTGGTTTCTATTCGGGTATTTTTTTTTTTCAATTTATTTAAGATGAAGTTGTGGGTATCTTTTTTTTTTTAAATTTAATTTATCTGTGGTTTTCATTTGTTTTTAATTATTATTATTTAAGTAAGTTATGATGTGAGTTAAATATGTGATAGACATGTGAGTTTTATTGATTTAAAGTTTATTTAGATAAACTTTAAAGATTTTTTTTTTAGTTTTTTAGTTTTTTTTGTTATGTTATAATATAATATATAAAATATAGGTAGATATCTACAACTTTAATATAAAATATTATCTGATTTTTTGGGGAAGAGAAAATGAATGCAAGTTTTAATATATTTTTTTTGAAAATTTGTGAGAGAGATTAGGAAGGAGAGATTATGAAATATTTTTGTTATTAAATAAATAAATCAGTCAATAGTTTTTTTAATCTATTTTGTAAATAAAAAATCAATAATTTTGGAAAATTGATTAATTTGTCACATTAAGTAATTTAAAATTTTGATAGATATACATAAAAAAAAATACATAATTATATTATTAAATCACAATTCAAATTTAGACGTTATATCTTTTTGAGATCTATAGCTAAATTCTTATCTTTTTTTAAAAAAATTTTTGTGTGTAACCATAGTATATGGGAGAAATTGAAAAAGGTGTTGCAATAATTATGAGAGAAGTCAAAAGGGATTGTGGGTTGGGAAAAGTCAATAAATGCTGAGGTTGGGTTGGGAGAAGTTAATAAATGCTGAGGTTTTTTTTTTTTTTTAAATCAAAAAATTAAAAAATTAGGATTAGGAAATTGGAGCTCCTATCTGATTTTTTTGAGAAGAGAAAATGAATGCAAGTTTTAATATTTTTTTTTGAAAATTTGTGAGAGAGATTAGGAGAGAGAGATTATGAAATATTTTGTTATTAAATAAATAAATCAGTCAATAGTTTTTTTAATAAATTAAAAATCAATAATTTTGGAAAATTAATTAATTTGTCCCATTAAGTGATTTAAAATTTTGATAGATATACATAAAAAAAAATACATAATTATATTATTAAATCATAATTCAAATTTATATGTTATATAGCTAAATTCTTATCTTTTTTTATTTTTTTATTTTTGTGTGTAACTATAGTTTATAGGAGAAATTGAAAATGATGTTACAATAATTATGAGAGAAGTCAAAAGAGATTGTGGGTTAGAAAAAGTCAATAAATGCTGAAGTTGGGTGGGGAGAAGTCAATAAATGCTGAGGTTTTTTTTTTTTAAATCAAAAAATTAGAAAATTAGGATTAGGAGATTGGAGCTCCCACAGGCCTTGGGGTTAAAAACTCCCTTTTACTTAATATATAGTATAGATAGATAGATAGATGTGAGAGATGATATAACCAAAAATAGGTAAAAAATTAAAAGCTAACTTTTTATTTGTTTCCCAAAACACCAAGCATGTTTTGAAATTGATTTTTTTAATAATTTTTTTTATAAAAACACATGGCCATAATAGTAGTTAAAAAATTATTTAAAAAAATCAAAAAATCAAAGAACTATGCAGAAAAGTTAAAGATTTTCTTATTTATTATTATTATTTTTTTTTTGTATTTTTTGTTTTGGTAAAAAGTCAAAAACTCAATCATCCCAAATATGCGGTGAAAAAAATTCATATTTTTGTCCAAAAAAAATCCAAAAAATAGTTGGGATAAACTTTTTTAGCTTGGTTTTTTTTGCTATTTTAGTATGGCTAAAAAAGTTCTATTTAGAATAAATTTTTTATTTTTTTTATATAATTGATTTGATAATTGTAAGAGAAAATGTTAAATTATTATAGTTTGAACATTTTATCTTATTGATTTTGACAGGGATAGGCCCATAGAGCCCACGGCCCACCATTCAAACCCCACTATACAACCCGGTTAGCCAAATTCAACACAGCTGGAGTCCAACTGGACAGGGAAGACCAACGATGCTCGGACACGTGGAAGGCGCAGAACAGACCACGTCAGCAGACAAAGATCTGCAAAGTTATTGCCACAACACATCACCATTAATGCAGCCCATCACAGCATTTATTACGACAACACCTCTCAGCCGGAATCACACCCCCTCGCCCTGAACAAGGCGAATCACGCCTCAAGCTTTCGGCGGGGACAATCAGAACGACGGAGACAGCGAAATGATTACAGTAGGATATAAGCTAAACTCGAAGAGAAGAAGAAGGTTAAGTTTTTCATCCTCCTCTCCCTCTCCCTCTCTCTCTACATTTGGTCCATCACCTTTATTGATTCATACACCGGAGGGTTCGCCGGGGGACTACCCCGTTCCCCGATTGAACTTGTTTGCAGGTTATCCAGTGGGCTTAAGGAGCTTGGATCAGTCCGACCCATCCACCTAGACGAACCCCCTCATCAGATTTGATAAAATGTGACATTTTATCTTATTAATTAAATTAACGTATTTTATCTTTTTATTGGCTAAGTTAACTCCAACCCAAATACCAAATGAGGCCTAAAATAGTCTATTTCCAAACTAATACTTAGCACGCTTTTATAGTGATTTTTAAAAATTTTAATGAAAATTTTAGCTTCCCAATAATCCTGAACTTCCATTAACTGCTTGGGTTGATATCAAAATCGGAAACACAAAACTTTCATCCGATGACTGGGGTCATCAAAATAAGAATTGGGCGATGGAGGCACCAAACTTCTACCTGGTCATTGGAGGCACCAAACTTCTATGCGGCCGTAGGGAAGAAAAGTCTCTTCCAGGTGCTTTAAGCCCTCACGAGGAAAAAATTTCTAGAATTTTTTAAGAAAAATTCCACTTCAGTGTAGATTTACTAAACAACTAAATAGTAAATTTTATAAGCATTAATAACTAAAATTATAAAAAAAAAATTATGATTCTGTAATAAAATTTTAATTATGCCATTGCTCCTTAATTTTTTCATTTTTTTATTTAAAAATGATGTTTTCACATTTTACAAAATAATATATAGAAAGTAACTTTTTTATTTTTATATATTAATTAAACTTTTATTAAGGCCTGGTTTGGGGTGTATCAAAAAAATTAAAAAGTTAAAAAGTTCCAAAAAAAACAAAAAAGTTATAACTATTGACAAATTAAAAATATTAAAAAATTAATATACATAATATTTTAATCAAACAAAATTTACACAATTTTCGGGACTGAATTGACCCTTTAGTACCGTGGGAGGGAAAAAAAAAGAAAAGAATTACATATATAAAATCACTAAGTTGGACAGAAATGTTGGGCCTGTGCGGGCCCACCACGGTCCCGATTTGATAATCTGAACCGTTTGATATGTAGAACTCGTCCAGAACTATATGCCTGTAAAAAATCACATTGATCGAAAATCGATAACTACATGATCAAATCAGTTTTATATAAAAAATGGATGGTGTTATAGTTAATAATTGACAAGAAAATCTAACACGATCAGATAGTTATTGATATCTAATCAACGTGATTTTTGGTAAGCATATAGTACTCAACGAGTTCTACACATTGAATGGTTCTGATTAGCAAAACGGGACCCGTGGTGCGCCTCCATGGGCCGAATAGCACCGTCCAATTTATGTCCGAAAAGGAGAGAATCAATCTCCTACCCCTACCCTCTGCCGCGCTGTCCCTTATGCTTCCGACCGTATGGCCTATTCCATCACTAACTTCTCTTATATATTTATTTATATAATTTTTTAAGACACATTTTTTCATAAAAAAGTCAAAAAATTAACATAAATATTCATATTATTTCTCAATTTTTTTGTCTAAAAAAATAAAAATTATACTTATTTAAGACACCCAAAATAATTCCTAATTTTGTAATGACTATATAATTTTTTAATTAAAATATGCAATTGTCAAACTATACCCAGGATAATCATGTCCTCAGATTTGACGGCATACGTATGAGCACGAGGCGTTAAGCACGGCGTGCAGGCCACATTGCGTAAGGAGGTCCAGATCATTTATCATTGCGGGATGTGATTGAGATCCCTCCGATCACTACTCTATCATCCTCATATATACGTGAAGGGTGATGATTAGAGGGAAAAAAAAATAAAATAAAATTGATCAATCAAAAAAAGAGGGGATCGTGGGAGGAAAATAGTCCAGATCATTTTTCATTGCGTTACACAATTCACAAGATGTGGTTGACAATTTATTTTAGTAAAAAATGTATTTTAGTGAAACAGTGAATTTTTTTTTTATACTTGTATGAAAGTGCAATTCTTCGATGCGTATGACAGTAAATTTATTTTTGTACTTGATGTAATTCTTCTTAGATGTTAAAATTGCACAAAAAAACAAAATCATTTGTAATGCAATTTTTTTCCAACTAGTTCATGTATTTACAATTTATCCATTATTTTAGTACTACTCGTTGTGTAATTTTAACGATATTTTAAATAAATAATTATTAATTTAAATTATAAATTATATTTTTTTGCGTTACAAATTTTTAAAAATAATGGGCAAGTTATCAATTAATAAATAGAATGAAATATTCAACTAATATTTTGTTTGTTTCACCTGAAAAGATTTTCGAATGAATTTTTTTTTTATAGAAAATATATTTTTTTGTATATTTAAAACTAAGGATAAATTATACTTTGTCCTCTTTATGTTTAGTTATTTTTTACATTGGCCCTTAAAGTTTATTTTATTTTTACTTTGACCCTTTGTGTTTCAATTTTTGTTTTCTTAATTTACTCATAAAACTAACTTATATCTAAAATTAGACAGAAATTGACACGTTAATAGCTAATGTGATATAAAAATATGTTTTTTATATATAACCAATACCTCTAATACAAACTCAAATATTAATATAATAATATTTTTTTTTATGTTATGTGATAGTTAATGTGGTATTTTATGTCTAATTTTAAACAAAAGATAGTTTTAAAATTAAATTGGAAAAAATTTAAAACATGAAAGGGCAAAAGTAAGAAATAACAAATTTGGAGGGTTAAAGTAATAAAATGACCAAACATAAAAGTGACAAAGTGTAATTTATCCTTAAAACTAATGTATTGTATTAATGGTGATGAAGTAGTGACAGTAGAACGAAGGTGGAGTTGGTGGGGTGGAGGTAGTAATGGCCGTGGTTGTAATAGTAGCGACAATAGTGGTCATGATGATATGGTGGAGGACATGATTGTTGCGGTGATAATACGGTGACATTGATACGATTTTAATTTGGAAAATGTTTATTGTTTTTTAAGAATGAAAAATATTTTACATTTAAATAGGCTTATTTTTCTTATATTATGAAAAATATTTTTTTTGTAAACTTTCATTTTTTGTTACATCAAATATCAAAAAATACAAAAATATATATATATATATTTTAAAAAATATTTTTCACTTAAATCAAACCAACCATAAAAATAATAAGGGTAAATTAAAAATACATCCCTTCATATTTGCTTAAAGTACAGATTATTCCTATGATTTGAAAAATTGCAAATACTTCCTTATTAAAAAAATTTATTCGACAGAATTAATTAAAAAAATAAAATTTATAATTACTCTCCTATACAATAATAAAATTACCTAAATTGTTAATTGAAATATATTTTTAATATCATTAAAAATTATTAATTAATTTGATAATTTATTAATAAAATGAGTAATTTGTTATGAAATTAAAATCTCGGAAGGGGAAATATAATTTTTAGAATTATAAGGGATGATTTATATTTTAATCAAACATTTGTCTTGTAATAAAAAAAATCCAAAAAAAAATCCAAAAAGCTAATTGCCAAACACCGCCATGATTTATCCAAATAAAAAATAATTTTTGCGTAGCAATACTAGAAGCCTAGATGCAAATCAGATAACAACAATGATTCATCCCATTAAAAACACCACCACTAATAATATTAATGCATTAAAAAAATAGAAAAAAAAAAAAATACAACTCCAAGACCAAAACATCACATCATTTCTGGCGGGACCCACTGTCACCTAATTAGTGAGACACTAATTAGTACTCCCAAACATTTTTCATCAGATAATGGGACACACGTGTCCCCACAAGGGCAACCCCTTTGTGATAATTTTTGCCCTTTGTGAGATATTTCGTTGAGAATTTGTGTGTGGTTACTTTAATGCATATTCTGGTTCCACCAAATAGAATATTGTAGGCCAGTATATTTGATAATATAATAATATTTGAGACTTCTAATTAAAGGTATCATTGATGATGTGGTAGTGAATCTCACTCACTATCACAGTGTGTGTTGTGTAAGGTTGTAATTTTGATCCGTGACCCATAGGCGGCCTGAAGCCCGCCCGGCCGGAGCCCAAACTCAGCCCGAGACCTTGGGCTAGGGCCAGGACCATCGTTTCGAAACCTGGCCCGACCCATTGGCCCACTCAAAACCCGCCTAAAAGCCCGACCCGCCCGGCCCACCTAATGTCCAGTGTTATTTTTAATGGAAAATAATAAAATTTTAGTGAAAAAAATAAAAAAAAATAAAAAATTTTTGTTTAGGTCCGCCCAAAGCCCAAGCCCAGGGGCCCACTCCGCTGGCCCACCCAAAGTCCAAATACCCCTGTGCCTGGGCTTGGGCTTGGTCCTAGTTTTCTTGCTCATGGACCGGATCAACCTGATTTTTTTGCGGGAGTCTGCAAAGCCCGACATGGGCAGAGCCAAAATTACACCCCCAGTGCTGTGCCTTTTTTTTTTTTTTTTTTCACCTCATTAGTAGTGGATTTAGAGCTCATTATTTAGAACTCTAAATCACTACTGTTGATAATATTTCCAATTTATTATTTTTGTTTATAAAAAAATAATAATATAAAAATTATATTTATTTTTGTTAAAATGTAAAATTTTAATACCTATTCTCATGTGAATATTAATTTTTTTTTTCACAAATTAAAAATATTTAAAGAAATCTTTTAATTGGTCAAACAAAATTAAAAATTTTGACACAATAATATATAATATTTTTAAATTCTCATTTTTCGCATCAGATAAGTAATTTAGCATATAAGTGGTGTGTAATGATTTATAATAGCATTATTGAAATGAATGAATGTCTTATATTATGCAATATCCACACCAAATATATCATTGTAGCATAACTCTTCCCTTAATTTTAACAATTAATTTAAATGAATAGTTGGACAAAAGGGAAAAAAAACAATTGTTATTGTTATTATTATTATTTAAAGTTTAGTCTTCACTTGAATAATCTATTGTATAAAGAGGTTTTTATGATTTTTTATCATTATATAATATAATGAGTGATAATGGGTATAAAATAAAATAAATTAAAGAAAGGGGTTGTGGATAGCTAATTTAACAATGCCTAATTGATATGTATCATACTGTCTCCAATTCAGTATCTTTGCTTTTATCAAATTTAAATTTGATGAAATTTTCACTCCAATGTTGCCATCAGTTTAACATCAAATTGATGGCTAAAGCTTTTCATCAAATTGAGGATGAGTGAAGCTTTTTATCAAATTATTGTAAATAGCCGTCGCTTGACAACCGGCAATTTACACTAACCGGTCGATTGGCCGAACATCTGCCTGATTGACCAGTGATTTAATGAAAGATTAAAATCCTCCGTTGGAGCGTGCGATATCAGATAAAACTTTTACTCAAATTTAATGAAAAAAAAAATATGAAGTTGGAGATATTCTCACAATATACTATTCAAGTATAATGAATTAAAGCTTTACAACATAAATCAAGATTACTTCGTGTTTGGCAACCTGGTTTGGGTGCAGATTTTAGCCCCAATGGAAAAAATTTGAAGTATCGCATTATTTACGGTAAAAATACTGTTTTGCCCTCCGATCAATTAGTCATCTGCAAAGAGAGACGAGTAGCTCTCATATCTCTCATATCTCACATGCTCTCTATCCTCTCCCTGAAGGTTTCACAGCAGAGGCGAGTAGCTACCTCCGGCGCACGCATTCCGGAGGAACTCACGGTGAACACCAACAAGCCGATCGTCGAGGATTCTTAACGGTAGGGATGCGAAACACCATTTTCATGCTTTTTCTGCACCGATCTGTGAACATTTTCATCTCCCCTCATCATTTCTTTTTTTTTTTTCCGGCTTCGGTTGTGAACTCCCCTGATCTTCCTGGCACCAGGAAGTCAGTTTTTCATATTAATGGCTTCATGCAAACCATTTTCCCTCTTAGAAATTTTCCTTCATTTTCGGTTTTATAAATCTTAAAGTAGATCAACCTTTTACTTCGTTTCAGCCATGTCAATAAGCAATACAAAATCCATTCATAGAGGAGATGTGCTCTGATTCTTGTTCGGAATTTTTTTTTTCCCCCCTCTTTTGATTTTCACTGTAACTACCAAAAAATTGGAGAAAATAACACAAATGGAAATTATTTTTGGCGAAGTAATTTGTCATAAAAATCTGAAATTCAAAATTATGAAAAATAAATTTTAAATTTGCCTTGCTTCAACAATTAATCAAATTAACCGATGCTTTTTTTGGGGAACAATTGAACAAAAATTAATGAACTTCTTTGTATGAACTTCTTTACAGAAATTAATGAACTTCAATTATAATTTTTTTTACAGAAGTTCAGTTCAAATAAGTGAACAAAAATTAATCAAATTAATAAGTGAACAGAAATTAATGAACAAAAATTCACAAAGCGCACGGGTAGACGTCATGACACTACACAGCTTAAGAACAAGTACGGCAATTTGAAAAAGGAATGGCAGGCGTGGAACAAGTTGATGGATAGCAGTAAGGGTGTGACTGGCATTGGGTTTGACAGGGACACCGGGTTGTTCACAGCGTCAGAAGAGTGGTGAGAGAATCTTAAATCGGTATGCACTAATGGCAAGTTGTACTTTTTCAATTTCATTATTTGTCGTAAACTTTTGTCATAAACTTAAATTGTCCTTTGATTTTCATAAACTGAAATTGTCCTTCGATTTTTCATTAAATTGTCCTTCGAATTTTCAGTTGGTTTAAATTGTCCTTTGATTTTTCATAAATTTAAATTGTCCGTCGATTTTTTATTTGCAGACAAACAAGGTCGCTTACAAATTCAAGACGAAACCATTGGAGCATGAAGATTTGATGCGCGCAGTATTCACTGGTGCAACTGCGACTGGCAAACACCATTGGACACCGGGGGAGAAGCCTGTGGATGTGGGCGAAGGTGAATCCGACTCAATGGACTCTCCTGGGTTGACACCATTTACCGAGCCATATAGACCGGTCGTTAACTCACCTCCAAACTCCCCTACCATTAACCTTGAAGAAGCAGAACCCGGGACAAAGAGGAAAAAAGGAGGTAGCAGTAGTGGAAAGTCGAAGAAGGTCTCTAGTGGAGCATCGGTGCTTGCGGATAGTTTTAACCATCTGTCTAAGGCGGTTGAAGCACAGAAGCACCTGACGGTCAGGCACGGAACTGGTGCATCGCAAAAGTATGGCATTGAGACATGTATGCAGCGGCTTATGGCTATCCCAGACTTCATCAGTACCCCCCTGTTCCATTTTGCATGCACGGCATTAGAGAACGCGGATTATCAGGAAATATTGATGTGCATACCAGATGATGAGAATGTAGTCGGTTGGCTTGCACAATTGCAAGTTTCGAAAGGCCTGTGAGTACTTGTGTAACAACCCCCGTCACTATTTACTGATTACTGCTAAACCGAGACCGATTATGATTGATAATTGAATTAATTGAAATACTGAACTGACTGACTGAGATCCGAACCTGAATCGATTGATCGTATCTGTTCAAGTGCATGTTTATCTGTTTGACTGTTTAATTATCTGTTCAAATTGGTATGTTTAAACTGCAAATTGAAGGCCTTATCGGCGGCCAAATCTGAAATTGACTGACGTTCTGTATTCCTCATAATTAATGTGATTTTATGGCATAATTATCTGAAAATTGATTTAGTATGAATACATTGGATTAAAATAAGCTAATAAAAGGGATAGGCTTATTTACATTAATGCCATTGTTAGTGGACCCCTTTATTATAAAGTTTTTGAGCCTTATTACACTTCATTCAAACATTTCCTCAGCTCATTTTTGAGAGCATAACCGAACTAGAGAAAGAGAGAGGAGATAGCTTGATTTCATGGTAAATTGGCTTAGAGAACTTGAAGAATGGAAGTGTAGATTGCTAAATTTGGCTCATTAGAGCATGTATTGAAGTTTTGAATTGATTTAAAGTCATGCATGTACCATGTTCATCTTGTACATGAAATGTTGTTTGAAAATGTGTTTAATGGAACTACCTTTTGGGCTTTGATTTCTCAAATTGATCTTTGAAACATGTTATATATTGAGTTTTAAAGTGTTTTCCAGAAAATTAGCCCAAAAGGATCGAATTTAGTACATTGGAACTTGATTTTGAGCTTGGGACTCAAATCTGGAATTTCCAGATTTTGGTCGTCCGCTCGAGCGGAGAAAGTGCCGCTCGAGCGGGGAAATCGAGCTCCCAGCATCTCTTACTGCTTTACAGTCCGCTCGAGCGGGGTATTGTACGCTCGAGCGAAGGCTTGTGTCACACGCTCGAGCGGGGGAGTTTACGCTCGAGCGGGGACCTTTGTTGCATGTCCGCTCGAGCGGGGAACTATTTTTCTGAAAATTCTGAAACTGTTTTCTGAGTGCATCTTTGCATCCTCATTCCATCATAGGCATTCTTAGGCCTAGGTTAAGGCATCTTATTGAGGATATAGATGTAGAACACACCAAGGCAAATTAGGGATTAAGTTATTATCTTTCCCAACTGTGTAGCTTAGTGTGTGTTCAATCCGTTAACTGTATAGGTTTGGCTTACCGAGGAGACACTCTAGCTTACTGTAGCCCAGAACTCTGTGAGTAACAACTGTGTAAAGATATGTTCAAAAATGATTATCTTCTGAACTGTTTACTTTATTGAATTGTTTACCTTACTGAGCTGTCTACTTTATTGAACTGTTTGCTGAACCGTTCACTGAACTGAAATGTTTACTAAATTGAACTGTTTACGAAACTGCTTACTGAATTGAACTGGTTACTGAACTGAACTGTTTACTGAATTGATATTGTTTACTGAACTGATACTGTTTACGGAATTAAACTGTTCACCGAACTGATAATGTGTACCGAATGAACGTATGTCTTATATTCTGAACTGTACTGTGGCATCCCTGGCACCTACTGTTTACTGTTACTGTGACAGAGAGATCTCTGTCGGTTCCCAAGTTTGGAACCACTACTGTTTACTGTTATGATGGCCATTCTGTATTTCTGATATGGAGCAAAGTGCTGTACGGAACTAAGTGCTACACTGTGAGCCACCTCTAGAATCTACGGAACTAAGTGCTACAGTGTGAGCCACCTCTAAAGTCTGTGCGAAACACCTCTTGAATCCACAAGTACTGTACTGTTCTCTGAAATAGTACTGTTGCTGTTACTGTTACTGTACTGCTACTGATGGCCATCATTTACTGTTTGGTCTGTTAAGACCCGGTCTTTTAAGACCTATTGTTTACTGTACTGTTATGCCAATGGATGTACCACATAACACTATTTTAACTGAATGACTGTTATGGCCTGAAATATGAGCCATAAACCGAATGACTGATAAACTGACTGAAATGACTACCTTCAATACTGAAAGGACATTTATTCTTAACCCCTTTACTCATTGTGTTATTCACTGGGCTTTAGCTCACTGCTCATATATATATGTAGGTGTACAGGCACCGGATCAAAGCTAGAAGCGTCAGGGTAAACTCCAGTTTTGTCAGCCAACCACTGTGCCTCACTGTGAGGTTCCAAGCCTGTTCAAGCTATGGCTTAGGGGTGTTATATTTCCCCGTCTGTCTCTGTACCGTTTTGTATTACTGTATAGACTGTACTGTACTGTTTAATAGGGATTAAGTCCCAGTTTTGACTGATTGTATATTTTGTGCATACTGTTTCGTACTGTTCTGTATAAATGTATGAAAAATCTTTTTGGCATACAGACTGTCACAGCTCATTGGACATTGTTTATTTACTGTTCTGGCTTCCGCCATGCCCCTGTGCTCTGTTTTACTGTATTACTGTTAAGCAGGCCTTCGGTAATCTCGGATTACTGGCCGGTTACGGTGTTAAACCCATAGGGGCGGGTTTGGGTCGTGACAACTTGTGTTTGGTCGTTCACGAAAAAAAGGAACCTGTGTGGTTTTCATGTACTGTGGTTTTTGTGGACTACTTGTATGGGTCTCGTCTCGTAGTTGTTTTGTTTTTTTGTGTGGTACTACATCGCTGTACTTACTATTACTTTACTGTTGTGCACGGTACATACTTTTGTCTACTGCAGTATGGGATCATGGTGTAACCTAAACTTTTTGGGCATAGTTCAGTTTGATGGATTAATGTTTTTTTGACTCACTAGTTCATGTGTTCCAATTTAATGGTCCAAATGTGCTTACCATATAATTGGATAATTGATTGGTGCGTTGTTTGCATTGTAGGAGTCATCGACAAATAATGTGGAAAGGTCAAAGTAGCAATTACAGAAATTACGATGATGTAATCATCGAACTCGCTGAGGACGAAGAAAACATACAAAAAAGCATAATCAGTGACACTGCGCAGCATGCCATGGAATATTACCTGAAGTACATGGAGAAGATCCCATGCCGAACTTCTATTTTGACCGGTCGTGCCTGGATTCAAGAATTGTTTGATGGGCATGTAGGCAGACGCGAACAAAATTTGCATATGCCGTTGTATGTCTTCCAAGCATTGTGTGACACTTTGCGAAGCGACTTCGGTTTACGGGTACCTACAAGACCCCATGGATTACATATTGAAGAAAGTGTTGCGATGTTCATCCATACGTTGGACGGCTGTAGTAACCGAAAACTTCAGGAACGATTCCAACACTCGGGAGAAACTGTGTCACGACATTTCCATACAGTGTTGGAGGCGATGAAGTTGTTCACAGAAGTGCATTGTAAGCCCACCCGAGATCAAAATAATAGGCATCCATATTTGCGATCCAGAGGAAAATACGTGCCTTTCAAGGTTAGAATAGTAGTTGTCCTTAGCGGTTAATTTTAATTTGATGTGATGTATTTACACCTCATGTGATGTACATTATTGGTGCAGCATTGTATTGGAGCGTTGGACGGTATTCATGTAGAAGCCGTGTTGCCTGCCCGTGATGTCGGCACATACTACAGTCGCAAAGGATACCCAACCCAAAACATATTAGCAGTATGTGACTTCGACATGTGCTTCATTTTCATATCTTGTGGTTGGGAAGGAAGTATGCATGACAGTCGCATCTTCAATGAAATAACTGAGAACGCACATGCACCGTTCCCGCACCCCCAAGAAGGTAACACATTTGAAATTAAGTGACTGAGAAAGTATTAATCTTGTTGAAAATATTAAATTGACTGACCAAATGTAGGTAAATATTACCTTGTGGATGCGGGATATGCAAACAAGAAAGGGTATTTGGCACCATACAAAAAATCCCGGTATCACCAGGCAGCGTTCCGGGATCATGGACGACCCGATAACCCAAGAGAATTGTTTAACGAGGCGCACGCATCGTTGAGGAGCGTGGTGGAAAGAACATTTGGAGCGTGAAAATCGCGCTGGAAGTTCCTGCACAACATGCCCGACTATGATTTTGCGACGGTGCAGGTGCCATTGGTTGGTGCGTCAATGGCCTTACACAATTTCATCCGTAGGCACGAGATAGCTGCTAATGCACATAACGAACATGTCAACTGTTGCTCTGTTCCGGATGACATGCCCACCGCGGAAGGAGGAGAAAATATGGATGATGGCCTCATGGTGGGGGATACGGATGTAGATATGGCAAGAGTTCGCGTACGCATCCGTGACCATTTGTTTCACATACGGAGGCAAGGACTATTGTGAAATACGTGTTATGTAATGTATGTGTTTGTGTAATTTGTAATTTGTATTTCCGCATTTCAATATGACTGTAACAAATTACTCATATTCGTAATTCGTGTACGGACAATGTAAGTGTGTTGCAAATTTTAATTTAGTTCAAGTACTATTAATATGAAATTCACCATTTCCCCTTAGTGAATTGGCATTTTGACATAAAATTCTATTTTGTGGTCAGTGTATATTTTGTGGTCAGAAAGTTCGTTGTATGTTTTTCATGAATTTTAAAACGCGAACAAATTTTTTGTTCACCAGGAAATTAATTCGAATAAAAAATTAGGACTTGATTGGTATTGTTTTGAGAAATAAATTATGAAAATTAATTATGGGGACAGAGTTACAAAAAGTAGTTGGTTTGTTTGGCTGTAAATTTTGCAACTAATTTGTGCGTACAGGAGTTCAGTAAATAAATTTAATTTCAATTGACTAGATGTGTATCACATAAGAAGTGATTAATTTTTTTTTTTCACAAATTCAGTAAATGAAACCTTAAATTGTAATTAATTTTTATATGTGAAAATGTAAATAAATATTTCCAAACAAATGTTTAGAAATATTTGGAGAAATATATATAAATCTTAAAGTAATTAAATAAATTTTTTAATTATTTTAAATATGAGAAAGAAACAGCAAAAAAGAAAATCAATTGATTTATCAAAATATTTTATTGCAAATCTTAAATTGTAATTAATTTTTATATGTGAAAATGTAAATAAATATTTCCAAACAAATGTTTTTAAATATTTGGAGAAATATATATAAATCTTAAAGTAATTAAATAAATTTTTTAATTATTTTAAATATGACAAAGTAACAGCAAAAAACGAAAATCAATTGATTTATCAAAATATTTTATTGCAAACCTTAAATTGTAATTAATTTTTATATGTGAAAATGAAAATAAATATTTCCAAACAAATGTTTTTAAATATTTGGAGAAATATATATAAATCTTAAAGTAATTAAATAATTTTTTTAATTATTTTAAATATGAGAAAGAAACAGCACAAAAGAAAATCAATTGATTTATCAAAATATTTTATTGCAAACCTTAAATTGTAATTAATTTTTATATGTGAAAATGAAAATACATATTTCCAAACAAATGTTTTTAATTATTTGGAGAAATATATATAGATCTTAAATTAATTAAATAAATTTTTTAATTATTTTAAATATGAGAAAGAAAAAAAGAAAATCAATTGATTTATGAAAATATTTTATTGCAAACAGTTGACCCCATGAACAATTTGGTGGCCACGTGGACATTCCATGAACATTTGCAATTAAATATTATTAGGGGCAATTTGGTCAATTCACATTCCACAATCATTTCAAACACATTTTTCAATAACAAAATTCTTAAAAAATCAATCCCATCTTCCCAAACACACAAACTAAAAATCCTACTAAAATAGTCAAATTACATAAAAACTACATAAAAACTCACTTCCCAAACACCCACAATAAATTCTTAAAGTTATAGTAAAAAACTAAATACATATAAAGAGAGTAAAACCTGCCCTCCATTCATTCACTACATAAAATTATGTCCTAAATTACATAGACAGAGGTGAAAAAAAGGTGAAAAAATAAAAATAGAAATAAGAATGAAAAACAATAAAGTTAATAAAATAATGCAAGTGCATGTTTCACGTGCCACCAAACATGCCGTTTATGGGAGGGAAATGGGTGGATTCAAGATTTGTTGATTATGCCAAGAGTAATGCTATGCATAGAAAGGACAAAATATATAATTAAATGCAAAAATTATTTATTTAAACGAATGATTAGATAATCGATTGAATGAGAAGATAACAACTGTGATTAACAAGATAACAATCACGATCGATAAGTTCTGGCCGATCGACCACCAATCATTCTGCCGATCATCCGGATGAACAATTTATATATTTGGTTCTGTTTTTGGTGTTGTGTGCATAATGTTATTGTTATGCTAAAGGAATAGTAGGCTCTAGACATTAGAATAGCAAGCTCATTAAATTTGGTACTAAATTTTGAATTTTTTTAATATAGTTTTGATATATTAGTATAAAATGTAAAAGATGACAATCATCAAATTAATAGGTTGATGAAACATTAGATGAAATTTAAAATTTAGTAGTTAATTCAACCAACATAACAAATGATCAATGGGCAAATGCTATTTTTTGTTTTTTAGATTAAAATTTATAAAAAGATAAAATAGACTAAAATAGTCAATAAGATAAAATGCCACATCAAATTATAATGGGTTGTTTGGGATGACCTAAATAAGTGTACTTTTTGTCTTTTTACGAAAAGATGTGCAGAAAAGTAGAGAGGTGATGTGATGAAAAAAAGATAAAAAGATAAAAAAAATGGATTATTTGGGACTTCCCAAACTTGGCCTAATCATTTCATTTTTTTCCTCACAAATATCACATCTAATTACAAAACCTTCTTTTTAAACACAAATATTTTAACCTACTAAAATAGTCAAAAACTAAAATAACTTACTAAAATAATCGAGGCCAATAAATAACACATTCTCTACGTCATCAAAAGTTTTATTGTCTACTAAAAAATATATATATTATCTCTTAAATGCCTTTTCAAAACTACATATTCAAAATTTTTACTTATAAATTTATCTAAAAGTATCAATGTACAGTTTGGATTTACTGTATGTATGAAATCCGCAATAATTAAATTTGAATCACATGTTCTTATCATGAGTAAATTTCTTTACTATTTTGTGGATAAGTAGTTTTCTCCTTTTTAAATTTGGCTTTATCAAAAGTTATAAAGTTTTTATTATTTTCAAACTCACAAATTTATTTTAAAAATAAAATATTTTCATTAAATAAATTTTACTTGGTACATAAGAGTTATCATTTAGTCTAAAAATTTGCGACCTGATAGGTTTTTACTTGGCTCAAGCCTGTACCTGAAGGCCAAGTTGTGCCAAATAAAGCTTGTGATGTCGCTTTGGTTGCTACTAGCCTTGTTAGAATTTTTTGGCTTGACAATGGGCCATTTTGAGTAGGAAAAAAAAAAAAAAAATTTAATTTATTTAAATGGTTCTGGTTTTCAGAAAATAATTTTAATTTTTTTTTTATTTTTCGTATTTTAATGTTTTCAATGAATTTTTTAATATTTTAAATAATTTTTTTAATTTTTAAACACATCGCACATAAATACACTTAAAAAGTATAATATTTGTAAAAAAATCTTTAAAAAATACACTAAATAGCAAAAATACAAAAATAAAAATAAAAATTCAGTATATTTTTTTTCATATTTTTGTGTATTTATTAATTTTTTAAAATATTTTACTATTTAGATACATCTAACTAAGGTGCATATAAAAAAATTAAAAAAATATTTAAAAATATTCACTAAAAATAAAAAAATATAAAAAACAAAAAAACTCAATTTTCAAAAAAACTGACTTTAGAAAATTAAAACTAAAATTATTATTATAATTTTTTTTTTTATTTAAAAAAAAAATCAATAAACTAACTTTCCTGTCTTACTCCCTAAAACAAGCCAATATCACCACTAGTATCATCTTCCAATGCATGTGGGAGTCTGTTTGTCATTTTGGATTTGGATAAGACAAGAGGTGTTGGAATCTCTCTCCCTCTCTCATGGTCAGCAATTAGGAAAGTTAGATATTTTCTCCGGTGGGAATGGGGGAATTTGGTGCTTAAAGATTCTTGATTTCACATGAGAAAAATGGACTAAGAATAAAAAATTTTAAAATAAATAATAATATTATAAATAAATTATTAAATATTTTAATAATTTATAAATAACTTATTAAATATTTTATATTATATTTATTTATTTTTAGGGTCCTTAAAATTACTCAAAAATTAATTATTTATATATTTTGGGTGATTTTTCAATCTCATTATATGAATATGATATTTAACTAATTTAATCTTGTTTGCATAAACAATTTTCTTGGTGAATCTTAGGAATTGAATAGTTTGAATTATCAAGTTAGCTTCAAGGTTGGCTCACAAAAAACAAACTACACTATCCAATACTGATTTTGGGAGCGTGTTGTGCTTATTAGGCATAGCACGGAGCTGTGAGGCCCATGGAGTCTTGTCCCAAGCTGATATCATTTATTCAAACTATTCATATTATTAGATTTATTGAGTAGATCATTCATAAAAAAATTTAAATTAATTAAATATCTATAATCTTAAAACTCGACCACATTTGTTTTAAAGAAAATAAATGGTTAACATTATTTTGATAATTTATTTGAAAACAATTACGACTTGATCATAGGATCATACATATCCGATTAATTTTTTTTTTATGAATAATATATTCGACAAACCTTATATATGAATAGACTCGAGGCATAGGACACCCCCTTATCCATCCAATCCACCTAACTGAAGCCTTGTAAAATTTAATCCACAAATAAAATGTGTGTTACAAATTCAACCCCAAGACTCGAGACACATTCAAGTTTATTGTTCGAGAAATGTGATCCATACTGTCTCTTCCTCTTCTTATACCGAAGGAACAAAAAGCCCAGACCATCAAGTAGAAATGTCCCACCGATCGATCCCAGACATCAGCCAATGCAAGTAGTGTTACTATGCGGCGGAGCCACCGAATTTTCACTCCCCCGACAAGTCTACCATCGTTATGTGAGTCAGCAGATTAAGCATGTTTTGGAAATAGATTTTTCTCTCTTCACTTTTTTTTCGTTTTTTCGTAAAAATTTAAAAAATCAATCATCCCAAATATGAGGTGAAAAATCTCATATTTTAGCTCAAAAATCAAAACGTTATTTGAAATAAGCTTTTTTAGCTTAATTTTTTTTTGCTATTTTAGTATGACTAAAAAAGTTAAATTTAGGATAAATTTTTGATTTTTTTATAGTTGATTTGATAGTTGTGAGAGAAAATATAAAGTGATTATAATTTGAATGTGACATTATATTTTATTGTCTAAATTAGCCTATTTTATTTCTTTATTGGCTAAGTTAACCCCAACTCATATGTCAAACGAAGCGTAAAATAATCTATTTCTAAACTAATCCTTAACACGTTTGTAGTATTTTTTTACTTTTAATTAAAAATTTTAACTTCCCAACAAACTTGAACTTTTTTTTCTTTTTTTTTTGTTACAGGAAAATCCTCCCTACCCTCCCGCAGGTCCAAGGCAGCGCCCCTTGCAGAGATCACCAAGGTGTCCTGTTAGCCGTTCCGAGCGAGGAGACTATAACCTGGGAACTTGCCCCGACCTCCCAAGACAAGCTCCGCTTAAGTCAGGACTCGCATAGCGGGGGAGCATTGAACCCACACCAAGTGCTGACTAGACAACTTGAAGTCCAACCTCCTAACCAACAGTGCTTCACCCAGGAGATTGGCCCAAGAAGGAAATTGAACTTGTGACCTTGGGGCTTAAACCCCAAAGCCTTACCACAATGCCACAACCCCTTGGGTTACAAACTTGAACTTTCATTAACTAATTGGGTTGATATCAGAATCGGTGAAGGAAACACAAAACTTTCATCTGACAACTGGGGTAAGAGTCGGGCGATGGAGGCACCAAACTTCTACCTGACCGTTGGAGGCACCAAACTTCTATACGGCCGTTGGGAAGAAAGATCCCTTTTAGGTGCTTTAAGCTCGAGGAAAAAATTTCTAGAATTTTTTAAGAAAAATTCTACTTCAGTGTTGATTTCTAAACAAATAAATAGTAAATTTTATAAACATTAATAATTATAATTATAAATTTTTTTTTTATGAATCTGTAATAAATTCTTCATTATACCATTGCTCTGTAATTTTTTCTTTTTTTATTTATTTAAAAATGACGTTTTCACATTTTACAAAATAATATATAAAAAGTAGATAGAATAAAAAGTAATTTTTTATTTTTATATATTAATTAGACTTTTATTAATTTTGTAAAAATTAGATCGAATAGAAAGTAATTTTTTTATTTTTATATATTAATTAGACTTTCATTAATTTTGTAAAAATTAGATCAAATAGAAAGTAATTTTTTTATTTTTATATATTAATTAAACTTTTATTAATTTTGTAATAACTTTATAATTTTTTAATTAAAATATTGCATTGCCAAACTATACCGACGATAATCATGTCCTCAGATTTGACTGCATACGTATGAGCAAGAGGGGTTAAGCACGGCGTGCAGGCCACATTGCGTAATTACACAATTCACAAGATGTGGTTGACAATTTATTTTAGGAAAGGGCTGTCATTGAGACCCCTCAATCATCTAACCCCATCACCTCCACACGTGTGATAATTGGAGGAGAAAAAAAATAAATAAATAAATAAAAAAATTGACCAATGAGGAAAGAGAGGGGGTCAAAAGGGGTGGGGAAAATGAGGTCTTGATCATTTTTTTTTAAGAAAAATTGTATTTTAGTGAAATAGTGAAAAAAAATTATTTTTATGAAGGTGCAATTCTTCTATGTGTACGATAATAATTTTTTTTTTTTGTATTTGATGTAATTTTTCTTGTATGTTTAACTTGCACAACAAAAAAAAAAAAAAAATCATTTGTAATGCAGTTTTTTTCCAACTAGTTCATGTATTTGCAATTTATCCATTATTTTAGTACTACTAGTTGTGTTATTTTAACGAGATTTTAAATTAATAATTATTAATTTAAATTATAAATTATATTTTTTGCGTTACAAATTTTTAAAAATAATGAGCAAGTTATCAATTAATAAATAGAATGAAATATTCAACTAATATTTTGTTTGTTTCACCTGAAAAGATTTTCGAATAAAAATATTTTTTATAGAAATTTTTTTAGAAAATATATATATTTTTTTGTATATTTAAAACTAAGAATAAATTACACTTTTTCCTCTTTATGTTTAGTTATTTTTTACATTGGCCCTTAAAGTTTATTTTCTTTCTACTTTGACCCTTAATGTTTCAATTTTTGTTTTCTCAATTTACTCATAAAACTAACTTATATCTAAAATTAGACAGAAATTGACACATTGATAGCCAATGTGATATAAAAATATGTTTTTTTATATATAACCAATACCTCTAATACAAACTCAAATATTGATATAATAATATATATTTTTTATGTTATGTGATAGTTAATGTGGTATTTTATGTCTAATTTTAAACATAAGATAGTTTTAAAATTAAATTGGAAAAAATTTAAAACATGAATGGGCAAAAGTAAGAAATAACAAATTTGAAAGGCTAAAGTAATGAAATGACCAAACATAAAAGTGACAAAGTGTAATTTATCCTCAAAACTAATTTATTGTATTAATGGTGATGAGGTGGTGATAGTAGAATGAATGTGGAGTTGGTGGGGTGGAGGTAGTAATGGTGGTAGTTGTAATAGTGGTGACAATAGTGGTCATGATGATATGGTGGTGGACATGATTGTTGCGGTGATAATATGGTGACACTAAAAAGATTTTAATTTAGAAAACATTTATTCTTTTTTAAGAATGAAAAATATTTTACATTTAAATAGGCTTATTTTTCCTATATTATGAAAAATATTTTTTTTGTAAACTTTCATTTTTTGTTACATCAAATATCAAAAAATACAAAAATATATATATATTTTAAAAAATATATTTTTCACTTAAATCAAACCAACCATAAAAATAATAAGGGTATATTACAAATACATCTTCTGATATTTGCTTAAAGTATAGATTATCCCTTTGATTTGAAAAATTACAAATACTCCCTTATTAAAAAAATTTATTCAGCAGAATTAATTAAAAAAATAAAATTCATAATTATTCTCCTATACAATAATAAAACTACCTAGATTGTTAATTGAAATATATTTATAACATCATTAAAAATTATTAATTAATTTGATAATTTATTAATAAAAGAGACAATTTGTTATGAAATTAAAAAATTCAGAAAGTGAAATATAATTCTCAGAACTATAAGAGGTGATTTAGGCTTGGTTTGACATCTCTAAAAAAGTTAAAAAGTCAAAAAGTCACTATCTTATTTAAGTCACATCACCACTTCAAATTTAACCTATATTTCATAAAAAGTCAAAAAATACACTTATTTGGATCATCCCAAACCACTCCTTATATTTCAATCAAACAATGTATCTATAATTTATCCAAATAAAAAATAATTTTTGTGCAACAATACTAGAAGCCTAAACGCAAATCAAATAAGGAAAATGAGTGAGAGCACTAATTAGTGCTATCACTAATGATGTGGTAGTGGGTCCCACCCACTGTCACACTGCTGTTGTGTCTTTTTTTTTTTTTTTTTAAATAGATACCAACTCATTAATGCTAGTTTAAAGCACCACTTTTAATGGTCTCTATCACTGCTGATCAGATAATAGGATACTCGTGTCCCCACAAGTGCAACTCCCTTTGTGATAATTTTTGCCGTTTGCGAGATATTTCGTTGAGAATTTGTGTGTGGTTACTTTAATGCTTATTCTGGTTCACACCAAATAGGATATTGTAGGCCAGTATATTTGATAATATTTCTAATTTATTATTTTTGTTTATAAAAAAATAATAATATAAAAATTATATTTATTTTTGTTAAAATGTAAAAATTTAATACCTATTCTCATGTGAATATTAAATTTTTTCACAAATTAAAAATATTTAAAGAAATCTTT
Organism: Camellia japonica; assembly: GCA_030407325.1. Classification (NCBI taxonomy): domain Eukaryota; kingdom Viridiplantae; phylum Streptophyta; class Magnoliopsida; order Ericales; family Theaceae; genus Camellia; species Camellia japonica. The sequence goes on along the minus strand of JAPPVO010000010.1, from coordinate 103,249,277 downwards.
TAATTGGTCAAACAAAATTAAAAATTTTGACACGATAATATATAATATTTTTAAATTCTCATTTTTCGCATCAGACGAGTAATTTAGCATATAAGTGGTGTATAATGATATATAATAGCATTATTGAAATGAATGAATGTCTTACATTATGCAATATCCACACCAAATATATCATTGTAGCATTACTCTTCCCTTAATTTTAACAATTAATTTAAATGAATAGTTCGACAAAAGCAAAAAAAAAACAATTGTTATCGTTATTATTATTATTTAAAGTTTACCCATATGACTTCTCACTTGAATAATCTCTTGTATAAAGAGGTTTTTATGATTTTTTATCATTATATAATATAATATAATGAGTGATAATGGGTATAAAATAAAATAAATTAAAGAAAGGGGTTGTGGATAGCTAATTTAACAATGCCTAATTGATATGCATCATACTATCTCCAATCCATTATTTTTTTCATTTATCAAATTTAAATTTGATGAAAATTCTACTCCAACGTTGCCATCAGTTTAATATCAAATTTAGAATGGTTAAAACTTTTCATCAAATTGAGGATAAGTGAAGCTTTTTTTCAAATTATTGTAAATAGCCGTCACTTGACAACCGGCAATTTACACTAGCCGGTCGACTGACTGGACATCCGCCCGATCGATCGGTGATTTAATGAAATATCAAAATCTTTCGTGGAGCGTGCGATATCAAATAAAACTTTTACTCAAATTTAATGAGAAAAAAAAATATGAGAAGATATTCTCACAATATACTATTCAAGTATAACGAATTAATACTTCACAACATAAATCAAGATTACTTATAAATAATAAATTCTTAAAGTTATAGGAAAAAACTAAATACATATAAAGAGAGTAAAACCTGCACGTAAATATGGAAGTTAAATTATTGACTTGGCTAAAGGACTAACTCCATTCATTCACTACATAAAATTATGTCCTAAATTACATAGACAGGGATGAAAAAATAAAAATAGAAATAAGAATGAAAAACAATAAAGTTAATAAAATAATGCAGGTGCATGTTTCACGTGCCACCAAACATGCCGTTTATGCGAGGGAAATGGGTGGATTCAAGATTTGTTGATTATGCCAAGGGTAATGCTATGCATAAAAGGACAAAATATATAATTAAACACAAAAATTATTTATTTGAATGAATGATTAGATAATCGATTGAATGACAAGATAACAACTGTGATTGACAAGATAACAGTCACGATCGACAAGTTCTAGCCAATCGACCACCAGTCATTCGGCCGATCATTCAAATGAACAATTTCTATATTTGGTTCTGTTTTTTGTGTTCTATGTGCAAAATATTATTGTTATGCTAAAGGAATAGTAGGCCCTAGACATCAAAATAGCATGCTCAATAAATTTGGAATTTTTTTAATATAGTTTTGATATATTAGTATAAAATGTAAAAGATGATAATCATCAAATTAATAGGTTGATGATAAAATTTAAAATTTAGTACGTTAATTCAACCAACATAACAAATGATCAATGGGCAAATGTTATTTTTTGTGTTTTGGGTTAAAATTTATAAAAAGACAAAATAGATTAAAATAGTTAATATGACAAAATGTCACATCAACCTTATAATCATTTTATTTTTTTTCTCACAAACATGACATCTAATTACAAAACTCTCTTTTCAAACACAAATATTTTAACTTACTAAAATAGTCAAAAACTAAAATAACCTACTAAAATAATGAAGGCCAATAAATAACACATTCTCTACATCATCCAAAGTTTCATTATCTACTAAAAAATATATATATTATCTCTTAAATGCATTTTCAAAACTACGTATTCAAAATTTTTTACTTATAAATTTATCTAAAAGTATCAATGTATAGTTTGGATTTATTGTATATATGAATTCCACAATAATTAAATTTGAATCACATGTTCTTATCATGAGTAAATTTCTTTACTATTTTGTGGATAAGTAGTTTTTCTCTTTTTAAATTTGGCTTTATCAAAAGTTATAAAGTTTTTATTATTTTCAAACTCGCAAATTTATTTTTAAAATAAAATAATTTCATAAATTGAATTTTACTTGGTACATGAGGGTTATCATTTGGATTAAAGATTTGCGGCCTGATAGGTTTTTACTTGGCTCAAGCCTGTACCTGAAGTCAGGCCAAGTTTCGCCAAATAAAGCTTGTGATTTGAAACCTAGCCAGTTAACCTATCAAGAAATAAACAAATAAGAAAACCAAGAATATAAGGCTTAATCTCAACTATTAGGCTAAGGCGATAAGACGAGCCAACCTGTTGTCTTGTGAAAGGTGACTCGCTATTAGGACTGTAAATGAATAGAATCGTCCGTGGACAAGCTCGACTTTAACTTAGTAAGAACTCGTTCGAACTTGATTCATTAAATTTTTTCTGCGATTGAGTTCAAACTCGAGTTTGTTAAATTTTTAGTAAACAAGGCCAAACATTATAAACTCAATGCGTTAGCTAGCTTGTTTAATATTTATTATTTATATATTAAATAATATAAATATATATATATATATAAATAAAGATAAATATGTTATTTATATATTAAAAAATATAAATGTAAAAATAGTTAACTATAGATAGTACACGTATATAATAGTGGTAATATTTATTATTTTGATAAAATATTGACTTTTTTTTAGTATGTTTATATAATATATAATGTAGTATATAAATTGTGTAATCAAAGTTTTAATTGTAACTTTAGTCTCATATGCAAGTATGAATTTATAATTTTTTTGGCTCATTAAGACTTGTGAACAAGTTTGAGCTCGAGTCAAGCCTAAGCCAACTTGACTCGAGCTTGGTTTGTTAAATTTTTATCGAGTTTTGAGTTTGAGTTCGAGTTAGTTATTAAAATCTTAATAAACAAGCCAATATATATTAAAGTTTGGCTCGGCTCAGCTCGTTTGCAATCTTACATGCCATGCTTGCATGTCTATTTGAGGCAAGTTTGTTGAACAAGACTTAAGCCTAAAGTTTTGGCGTGCAACTTAGATATGAACGAGTTTAGGCACCGTTTTAATAAAATTTGCCAAATTGGACCTTACATGAACATATATGATATTTTTAATTTTATCATTACTCTTATGTACTTACCATATTTTATAAAGTAGAATAATCTAAATAAGTATAATTTTTGATTTTTTATGAAAAAATATGTAGAAAAGTAAATAATGATGTGATCTAAAAAAATAAAATGATAAAAGTGTGCTAATATCCAACATGCCAAAGAAACTAACAATTATCTTTACGTAAAAACATTTTGTCCACTCTAATACAAATAGATAGAAAACGAAAAACTAAAATAATAAAAAAAGAGTAGTGTTATTTTAGTCTAAAAATTAGACTCACTTTTTATATTTAATGATGTAGTAAATTATTGTAATATATAACACAACTCTTTCTATTATGTCTTCTTCAATCATCATCCAGTAATCTATTTTACACATTTTTTGAATATTAAAAATGAATCTAAAAAGTAGCTTCTATATAGTTTTCCTAAAAAAAAAGTAAATTACAAATACATTTCATAAGATTCGCTTAAAATACAAATTATTCCTTATGATTGTGGAAATTTTGTTCCGCCCTTCAAACTTCTATCGCATAACAAATGACACATTTTTAATAAATCATTAAGCAATTAATAGTTTTTAATGATATTAAAAATATATTTTAAATTAAATATTTGACAGTTTTATTATTATATATGAGAGTAATTAGGAAATTTATTTTTTCTATTACTTCTGTTAAATAAAAAATTCATACAAAGGGATATTTATAATTTCAAAATTACAGGTGACAATCTGTATTTTAAGCAAACTTAGGATTGATTTGAGAATAAGTTATTTTAGTAATTTTTTGATTTTTTGAGTAAAATATGAGGTGAAAAAATTAGTATGTTTTTAAGTTTTTAGAACAAATAAATGTATAAAAAATAGAGAGAAAAGAAAATTTTTTACTTTTTACATAGTTTTTTGACTTTAGATAGTTTGTCAATAAGTTAAAATATTAAAAATTAAAAATAAAAAAACTATAAATTATCAAGTAACTTTTTTAAAAAAAATTTATTTTTATATCTTTTTGTAAACAATAAAAAAAAACCTGATTAAAATAGTAGTTAATTTTCCAAACAAGATGGGAAAAAATGGGAAATAACAGTACAATTGTGACAGTAAAAAAATTACAAAACCATGAAAAAGTATGGCATTGTTGATGCCACATTTAAACCATCCAATTCAAAAATGACACGTGGCAGCAAACGGTATTCTGTGTTATTTGATGAGATAGTGAAGAATTCTATATTCAAAGGTACCCGCGTGAGTTGCGAATGCAAGTTTTCAACCAACAAATATGATAAGCAACATGTAAGAGACAACTGAAAAATGAGTTAACAAGGAGCAGTTACATATGAATAAAGGGAAGATTATGGCCTTAAGAAGTAGTGAGAATGAAAGAGATCATGGCGGAAGATAACCGTCTAACTATTTCAAATGCGCCAAGAGAATGCTATAAATAGATGGAGGCAAAGACTGAAAAGACTCCCGACCAAATCCAGACTTTACGTCTTTGTCAATTTTATTTATTTTTAAATTTCTGCACTTTACTTTTATCTACTACACTTACCGTTCGTATGAGTAGATTAACATTGTAATCCCAGAACGCAGTTGGTTTAAAAGTTTCGAAATTATCCTTACTTGAACATTTTGTAATTATTTATTCAGTTAATCAGTTGCAATTTTTGGCTAATCTTTTCCTCTCATTTTGTTATGAATTTAAGTTAAAGTTTTAGTTCATCTTTTTAATATAAAACAGTAAAATTCTCTTTGTTGAGGCTAAGAGAATCTTAACAAAGTCGTTTGATAAAAATTGTCATTTATTATCTGTAAAGATTTTTTAAATCCTTATTGATATGCTTAAATTACACTTCTAACATTTAAAATATCAAAAATAGGCAATAGATATTTTAATTATTAAAGTATATAAATTTTTTTTTTTTATTTGTAAATTTTTTTAAGGGTAAAGTAAGACTTATTACCCATTAAGTCTTATTGATAAATTTATTAAGTGATAAAGATAAATTTATCAGTCTTTTATTTTTATGAATAAATTTATAGTGATAAATTTATCAGTCTCTTTGTTTTTATGAATAAATTTATAGTGATAAATTTATCAATTTTTTATTTTTATAGTATTAAATTTATTAGTTAGGATCTGTTGATAAATAAGTCTAATTAATAGGACTGATTGGTAAGTACCTCTTTTTTTAATTGTTATTTCCCAAATTAATAATAATAATAATAAAAAAAAAGTGAACGAGGTGACGCTAGGGTCGCATTTGGTAATCGGTATATTATTATTGAGAAGGAACTATGCTTTTATTTGTTGGGAGTGCAAAATAAATTTGATAAATAGAAACACAACCCAAACAAAGGAGAGTTTCCTGGGAATATGTACTCACTGTTTGTTTGTTTAAATTTCCAAAAATGAAGAGAGGATTTCATTTCCTTCCTCTCCCAAATCTTTTTACAGAGACCTGTCTTCCCAAAATAACCGTCTTTTCTCTCTCCAACACCCAAACAAACAAACCAACCTACCATCACTAGTACTCTCGGCAGTTGAAACTTAGAGAGAGAGAGAGAGAGAGAGAGAGGCGCAAATCGACAATTCGATTTTTTATTTTCGTTGATTGAATTTTCGATTTTGTTCTGGGTTTTGATTGATCGGGTTTGACCTAGTTATTTTATTTGCATTATTTTCGCTTCAATTGATTGATGCGATCGTTTCAATATGAGAATGTACAGTGTTCATTTTGTTGTTCGAGAATCTGATTGTATTGATTGGAAGAGAATTGAGGGTTATAGGGAGGAACATTGATTATTATGTATGTTTGATGAGTTTTGTGGTATGAAAGATTGAATCTTGGGGTCCGAAATGAGTACCCAAAAGCCGGCTGTGACGGTTCGGGACCTAGCTGAGGAAGCCAAGAAGCGGATTGTTTATCTGATCATATGCGTGGTTGGGTTGTCTTATCTCATGTCCTGTAAGTTCTGGGTTTTTTGTTCCACTGAATTTTGTTGCAGATTCATCATACTTTTTATTGATTAATGGTGAAGATTCATCTTTTTTAATTGGTTCAATTGGGTTATTTATTCTGGACTTTCAATTTGATTGTTGTGTTCATTTGGTTGATGGTAATTTATTCATCATGTCTGTTCTGAATCCAATTGGATTATTCAATTTTGTGCCATTTCTAGTATAGCTTAAAGAACATTCTGGTAATCTCGTAAATTCCCAACTCTGAAATTGATTGTACCGTGGTTTCATTTTCGTTGATTTTTTTATCTTTCTTTGTGTCTGAAGGCAGTTTGCAAGGATCTTTTATCTATGTATTGGCTGTTTAATTATCAGTGTTAAGTATTTAAGAGCTTGTTTAGTACATGATGTACATCGAATTCTGTTCTTTTATTTTTTTAGCAAGAGAAAAAAAGCTCGAGATGTACATTGCATGAGAAGAACAACATGCTTTGTCCTCTTTTTGATAACGAAGTCTATTTATTTCATCCATGAAAGCCATTGATTTCCATTCTTAAATGAATGATCAAGTTCTGTTGGCTTTTATTAGTGGGAGTTTTCAGAGGCCAACTGTTAATGGTGGACTGTGGAAGCATATATGCCTTTGTTACTGATCTGTCTGATGTAACTCCTCATGCTGTATTTCCATTTGCATATGAAGTTGGCAACTAAGATGTAGTGACTTGTGACTCCTCATCCTTGTGTTGTTTGGTGAATAATCCCACATTTTGGTACTGCAAAAGTTGATCAGAATAGCTAATCCCACGTGGCCCCTTTACCTACATATGAGGGATTATTTTGTCCTAGGGGTGGGACAGTTAAACCGGGGATAACTCTGTTGCATGTGAATGACTAAAATGCCTTTGTCTGGCTTGCACATTCGGGGGTATCTTATCTGCCTAATCCAAACTGAAATAAAAAATAGCCGGTGTAAAGTGGTGACTGTGCTCCTTTTTTTGGCACCTTTCTAATATATTTACTTGTCAAAAAAAAAGGGAAGAAGAAAAGAGGAAGAAAGAAATGGGCCGGAGTCTTCAGTGATTTGTTTTTGGTGATGCATCTAGGAGCACAACAGGAGAATCTTTAATGGCGGTGTAGTTTTTATTTTGGAGTTGAAACATTTGATATTGAGCCCTTTTTTGGATTACTATTAGGAATCTCTCTCCCTCTCTTTTTTTTTTTTTTTCGATAAATACTATTAGGAATCTCTTTCTTTTGTTTCTTGATTGATTTGCCGGAAGAATTTAGCTTATGGGTTGATGTATAGTTTGGCCTTTTTCCCTCTTATGTAATTTTTGCCCGGGATTTCTCCTTTTGTCTCGTTCTGGATTTTATCTACCAGGAAGAGGAAAATTCTCCTTCATTATTCCCCCTTGAGATACAACATGAACAAAATAAAGTTGGTTGTCTTAAGGCTGGTCATGTTTCTTTTTATTTATTTATTTATTTTATCATAACTTTGCAACTTATTAACCCATTCGTGTTTCAGGGACAAGCTCCTCAGTCTGGGTGAATTTGCCTGCTGCTGCCTTCTTAATAATCACCCTTCGATATTTTTCTCTGGATTTTGAGATGCGGAGGAAAGCTGCAGTATACAACAGCAACAGCAAAATAACCTCACCAAATATGTATTCTCAAAAGAAACCTCTTGAAGGTCCTAAAGCTGTATTTGAGAAATCTGACTGGAGAAGGAAAGTGAATTCTCCTGTTGTTGAGGATGCAATAGATCATTTCAATAGACATCTAGTGTCTGAGTGGGTGACAGATCTGTGGTACTCTCGCATCACTCCTGATAGACAAGGTCCAGAGGAGTTGGTGCAGATCATAAATGGTGTTCTTGGAGAAATTTCATCTCACATGAGGAATGTAAATCTCATAGATCTGCTGACAAGGTTCTAATTTGAGAGGTTTTCCTTACATATTTTTTTGACTTTGGGTTATGTTTTCTTTGGAAGTGCATTTATGAGAAGACATTTTTCCTGGGATAATGCAGGGACATAATTAAACTTTTCTGCACACACTTGGAGCTTTTTCGTGCAAGTCAGGCGAAGATTGGGAAGAAAAAGCCCGAATCTCTGACTTTTGAACGTCGAGATGTGGAACTAAAATTTGCACTGGCTGCGGATAACAAATTGCACCCTGCTCTGTTTTCTGCTGAAGCTGAGCACAAGGTTGTTCACATCATTTCTTGACCTCTATATGATAAGTTTGTAATTCTGCAGATCTTTCTCCCAAAGGATTTCTAATGCCTTCATCATGGTCCCAATGTCTTGTTTGTTCTGAATACTTACAGGTACTTCAGTATTTGATGGACGGTCTGATATCTTTGACATTCAAGCCTGAGGATTTACAATGCTCCTTGTTCCGCTTCATTGTTAGAGAGCTTCTTGCTTGCGCAGTAATGCGACCTGTACTAAACTTAGCTAGCCCAAGGTAAATAACCTTTTTGTGTGTGTGTGTGGTTTTGCCGTGTTCTTTCGCTGTTATTTATTTTCTTTGATGGTGGTGTCAGGTTTATTAATGAAAGGATTGAATCTCTAGTTACTTCTTTAAGCAAAGCTAATAAAGGAGCAGCAACTGCACAAATGGCATCTCAACCCAAATCAAATGGGTCTTCAAGGATTTCCTCTGATCATTTTTCTTGCCTTTTAGATCCTTCTGTTAAGGGTGTTGAGCTTGTGCAATTTAAGAAGGATCAATCTGAAACTGCTCAACAGAAGTCTCCAACAGACCATGTGAATGGAACACTTCTTTCAAAGGATCCATTGCTTTCCATGGATACCAGATCGACCCATTCTTGGAGTTCTTTGCCATCAGATCCCCAAACTGATGATGGAAGAGGTATTCAACGACACCAGTCTGGAGAAGAATGGGGTGATATGTTAGATAAGATGTCTCGTAGAAAGACTGAAGCCCTTGCGCCTGAGCATTTTGAAAATATGTGGACTAAAGGGAGAAACTACAGAAGGAAGGGAGGTTCTAATCAAGTTATCGAGCCAGACACAAAAAGTTTTTCACCAACACTAAAAAAAGCAGATAAGTCAAAGGCATTGTCCAGGCAGAAAGAAAAGGGTGGTGCAACCAAGATTAATTTCCCTGAGAGCAATGCTGTTCATTCTAGATGTAATGATCAGCCCGTGGCAGATAAGTTGTGCCCCCATAATAATTTGAATGTATCAAGTCAGACTTCCGTTAGTTCATATTTAGAAGATGATGAGGATAATCTCATGCATTTGGAGAAGGTTGAATCAGAGAGCACTAGTTCTTGTACATGTGAAGATGAAGAAACTAGCTGTGTGACTGGTCTCGATTCTCCTGGCACTAGAGTATGGGATGGTAAAAATAATAGAAATATTTCTGTCACACACATTCATCATCCACTTGAAAGTTATGAAGGTCGTAAGACAAGAAAGACAGGTAAAGGGCATGTTCACTCTAGATTACATAAGGGACAGTCCGGGAGGAAAAGATCTAGATTAAGCAATCAGAATGGGCTTGTCTGGCACGAAGTTGAGAGAACAAGCTTCTTATCAGGTGATGGACAGGATATCCTGAATTCTTCTAAAGAATATGTGAAATCTGAGGACTCTGGTGATGATTATGAGGCAGAAATGTTGGGCCGAATTCGCAGTGGAGCAACTGCTTTATCTGCATCCTTGGCTACCATACCTGGAAATCATAAGTTGGCTGTCAATAATGCTCAGAAAGACTCATTGTTGGCAGATTCTTTTTTTAAGTTAAGATGTGAGGTACTTAACATAATGCTTATTACTTTCTTTTTGTTACACCATGCTTTAAATTTCCTGATATGCTGAAACATGTAAGGATGTAATATCATTTCCCGTTGCAGGTATTGGGTGCCAATATTGTGAAGAGTGGCTCTACGACATTTGCTGTTTATTCCATATCTGTTACGGATATAAATAATAATAACTGGTCTATCAAAAGAAGGTGCTCAAGATACTGCCTTAAATTTCTGGATTTTTCCTTCATTCATCTTCTCTTATCTTATTCACCTTTTATGTCCTTATGTGTGCAATGTTGAAATTTATTGTACTGGTTGTACAATGATGTTTTACAATCATTAGCTTCCCAGGATTTTTTTTATAACTTAATTTTATTGATGCTTATTATAGGTTTCGGCATTTTGAGGAACTCCATCGACGTCTTAAGGAGTTTCCAGAGTATAATCTTCACTTGCCGCCCAAACATTTTCTGTCCACAGGTCTGGATGTTCCCATCATTCAAGAACGGTGTAAATTGCTTGACCAGTATTTGAAGGTCATACATTTACTTGAAATTCTTCTTGTTTTAATCTTTTCTTCTTCTTTTTGGAGGGTGGATTTCACACTTAGAACATGCGTTCATGTATGTTTTACTGAAGTGTAGTTTGGTTGGCTTCTACTTGCCCACTATTACTTGGAAAGATCAACTTGGTACCACTGGACAAGTGGGCAACAAGGCCAGTAGTAGTATTTTCCTTCTCAATATTCTCTTCCATTACTATAAAAGCCCTTTGTCATGGAACAAATTTATTGACTATTTGATCAAGCCCCAATCAATGTGGAGAATATGAGAAGCTTTGGATGAATAATCTTACTGGTCAATTGAGAGTGCATATATTTCATCTCCTAACAGATCAAATTGGTTCAAAAAGAACATTCATCTTGGAAAGGATGGAGTAATATATAATTATATAGGTCTGCAAACTCCACATCTTTTCTTACTGAAAACCTTCATCTTTGCTCACTGCACAATTCCTTGTAACATTGCTGAGTGTGGTTTGCTTGTCAGAAATAAGTTCACTTCCATATTAGTACTTGATATGTGATGTAATGCATTTTGTTGGTGTTGATATGTTTTCTTGTTTCTTCTGTTATCACTTTTTTCATGACTCATTTATATTTTCCGTTCCTCAGAGGCTTCTTCAGCTTCCAACTATTTCAGGATCAATTGAAGTTTGGGACTTCCTGAGTGTTGATTCCCAGGTTTGTTATTTCCTTTTTATAAATATTTTTTCTTTTGTAGTTGTTGGGAAAAAAGTCACATCACTCTTGTTTCATGGAGAAATTTCTGATTTTTTGTTTTGTTTTGTTTTGCATAATGCAGACATATATATTCTCAAATTCTATATCTATCATTGAGACATTGTCGGGTAAATCATGTTTCTTGCCAGCATTTTTAACATACTTCATTTCTCGTTTTTCGCTTGAACTATTTTGACATTATTGTCTCATACTGCTATCAAATTTTCTAGTTAACCCAGATAATACACCACATGAAAGAAGTAAAGAGGCTCAAACTGCTCTTCGGACTGCAGAACCCCTATCCTCGCGGAGGGAACAACAAAATGCTGAAAGCAAGGAATCTGTATCACCAGTGAAGCATAATTTTGTTGCACATGAGTCAAAATTGAACACAAAAGCTGCAGTTCATTCTCCGCAAAAAAGGTCTGCAAAAGAATTTGGAAAGCCATTTGAGGATTCTGGTAGTGACTCTGATAATGTGAACCAGAGAAATATATCTCCGAACAGAACATCCATAAAGGGAAGTGAAGGTGATAATTTACAAGTGTCACCTCAGTCGCTTATTGATGCTTCTACCGACCCAACACTCCCTTCTGAGGTAATTGCTATCTATCTGTTATCTACCCTGCACAAGTTTCTTTACTGATATTCGACTTTTGGAATTGCCTTACCTTTTTTATGGTCACTTGATACATAGTGCTGTAGTGATATGACCAATTTTCTAGGTGAATTGTTCTTATTCTGGTTTGTAGTATGTGGCACCCTTCCTGTTTATGCTCTGTATGCGTTTTGTAATCTTTGTTTATTTAATGCAGTGGGTACCGCCAAATTTAAGTGTCCCCATATTAGATTTGGTTGACGTTATTTTCCAGGTCAATGACGGTGGATGGATCAGGTATTTGATATGTATAATTGTTAAATTATGTCTAAAATCATTTTGATTTTGGAATTTGACAAGCTCTATCCAAATGTCATCTGTTTTCCCGATTTTCTTGATGTTTACTTTCTAGTGCATTACAGGCGGAAGGCTTTTTGGGTGGCCAAACAGGTATTACAATTGGGAATGGGTGATGCCTTTGACGATTGGTTGATTGAGAAAATCCAGCTTTTGCGTAGGGGAACAGTGGTTGCTTCAGGGATCAGGCGGGTTGAACAGGTGCAAGCAATATGCCCGTTTATCTTTTGCTTATTCAAATGATCTCTGCCATGCTTGAAGTTCTTGATACCAAGTAGCATGAAACAGGATTGGGGTTTTCAGCTGGTCTTAACTCTAAATTTGCAATTCCTAAGAATCATAACTATATTTTGGTTGTACTCGCTCAATTTAAACAAATTATCCAATAGTTTTAATTTAATTTATTTTTTGAGATCATTAAGATTAGCACGAGGGAGGGAGCATCATCACATGGTTTCATATTATTTCCTTGTTGCACAAAGCATACTTATGCCCTCATCAATTTTTACTAGTACGATTGACATTCACCGTGATTGCTCTTTTACTTTGGTTGGTTACAATATCTTTCGACAGATTTAACCCCGATACTAAGTGAACATTTGGGGGCAATCTAAAAAAGCCAAAATGTTGGTTGTCATCAGCTAAAAAAGCCAAATGTCACATCAACTTTTTCACTCACAAAAAAACATGTTTTTTAGCAACTTCCGAATACATTACCTTTTTTAGCTTCTAAAAAAAAGCCAAAAACGCACTACAAATTCCAACCCCCATAACTTTTTTCTCTCTCCAACGTCAGTTGATGTAAGCTAAAAGTAATATGTTGGACATATATTTGCTTCGAAGCATACTTCTAAATGAGGGTTAACCATGAGGTGTGGTTGATATTTTTTTGCTATTTTTGAGTAAAGAAGTGGCACAAGAGCCTCGAATCTGACTCAATCATTAGTTTGTTTCCATTGAAGAGCATATGGTTTTTCGTTGGTATACTAATGGGGAGAATATGCTTGTTTTATGGAAATCTTTTATGACAGAAGTGTCAATTGCTTCCCTGACATTTCCCGTCTAATTCTTGTGTGTCATATAGATACTTTGGCCTGATGGAATATTCCTAACAAAGCATCCAAAACGACAGCGACCAAACCCCTCTGGGACCACACCACAAAGTTCGCCTAAAGTTCAACCTCCCACACCTATATCTTCACCTAAGAAAGAGGATACCCAACAGTTGGATGAGCAGCAACAAATGGAAGCTGAGCGGCGTGCAAAATTAGTACATGAACTAATGATTGGTAATATTACTTGTCCAATGGATTTCCTGCTCATTAATGGCATTGAAGCAACGTTGTTTTGTATTGAAATTCCAATTGCAATTCTTGGATAATGTAAACAAAACTATTTTTTTCTTTTCTTTTCTTTTCTTCCGACATAGATAATGCACCAGCTGCCATTGTGGGTCTTGTCGGTCGGAAGGAGTATGAACAATGTGCAAAGGATCTCTACTACTTTCTTCAGGTGATTTTCATGATGGGAAACAACCTTAGTCTGTTTAATCTATCTGATAATTTATCATGTCATGTCTTGCAGTCGGTTATTGTTTGCCTGAACACATTTGAACATGCCATCTTGTATTATCTCTCCAATTAAACAGAATAGGATTGTTCATTTTTATTTTATTTATTTATTTATTTCTGTGTTTTACTATGTTTGAAGTGACTTACCATAATTGCATTCCTGCACTTGTGTCTTGTATTCATTGAAAGTTTGACGACCATTCAATGTACCCAAAAAACAAGAGAAAGTACTTTGACCTAAATGCACGTATACCAGAAAAATCCAATCCATGATTTTTTATTTTTTTGATGGTGAGGAACCTCCCCAAGGTAGGGCCACATTGGACAGACCCCTATAGAGTAAACCCCGGATACCTACAATCAACCACAAACCACAGGTATCAGTTAAGCCTGGTAGACACTAGTGAGAGTCAAACTTAGGATGCCCGAGTTTACAGTTCATCCCAAGGGCCAACCCTTTTGCGACTAGGCTACGCATGAATATTGGTCCTCCTATCATTGAATTTCAATCAAAATACATAAACAATATTTCTCCTCCTCCCCCCTCTCTTCCTATGTTTTTGTTTTTGAATAAAAGAAAGTATGTACATTTTGTACGCATGCCAATCTCATTAGTTTGACTTGATCTGTTATGTACAAATAGGCTACAAATGATAAAACTTTTTCCCAGTTGGTTACATATTCCATTTTGTTGCTCTCTTGCTTGTGCAGTCGTCTGTGTGTTTGAAGCACTTTGCTTTTGACCTTCTTGAGCTGCTGCTCCTGTCAGCATTCCCGGAGATGAATTATGTCTTCAAACAGTTGCATGAAGAGAAGGAGAAGTTTGGGGAATTCAGACCTGTTTGATGTGGTATCATGTCTTGATCACATATTGAGAGCAATTTTTATATATTTGTTTTCTTTTCTTCTTCTTTTTTTTTTTTTTGTTTCCTATTTGAGGTACATAGTTTGGTGAAGGTGTATGTTTCTTGTGTCACTGCATCTACTTGCAATGCGGAAATTGAGTTTTTGATTTGAATTGGTGGAGCCATGCTCATTAGGTTGGACTTGGGTCCGATTTGTAACTAGCTTTTTATTTTGCTATTGTGAGGAAATTACGTGTAAATCTCCGGGCTGGTATAGATATGAGGAAGTTGTCTCCTACATCATTGTAATGTTATGATTACTTTTATTTTATTTTATTTTATTTATTTTGAAAGTCTTGCAACAAATGTATTCTCAGCTTTCCTGGAATGTGTAGTTTTTGAAGTTGCCTTTACTGGTTTTGCAACTGCTTTTAACGTGTGCATATTAGGATTTCTTTTGCCCTTTTATTTTTGTCTTTTGTCTTTTGTCTGTTTTTTAGAAAACATTATTATATTTTAAATTTTTTTGTGTTTCCAAAATTTTTTCCAAAGAAAGCCCAAGAAAGAATAAAGTAGACAATTGATTGGGAAGATATCTAACATTAGCACTATGTTTGGATTACATGATAAGTTAGGAAGTTACTAATATGAGTTGTAAAAAAATTAACATTTTTCTACTTTTCACCACTTTTATGAAAAGTTTACTATTTTTTTTTCTCTTCACTTTTTGTCATTTTCGTCTTAAACAAATTCAGCCACAAAGCCTCTCAATAGAAATGGACTATGGAAACAAAATAATATTCTTAAATTTGCACATCGACATTATCCTTGTCCTCTCAAGAAACTTCTAGGCATCTTAGCCTCATCAAGTTTTCCAAGTTGACACCGAACAATCCCTACCAATTGGAGAATATTAATACACCAAACATGAACCTTCTTCATGACTTGGCTATCTTGGTAGGAAAGGAAAAATATTATCCAAAAAAGGATGCTCATATTTATTTGGCGGATTAAGTTGGATGAAATTATTAATAAGAGGATAGTTAGTAAAGAGATTGTTAATGTGTGAATTGTTGATGAGGAGATTAGATAAAAGTGTGTTTGTTTGGATGATATAGTGTTGAAAATGGTTAGTGATGAGACTGTTAAATTATAGATTACAAAAAAAAAAAGGATTGTTAAATTATTTTTATAAAAAATTAAAAAAATAATTTATATATTAAAAAAATATCCAAAACAAATATAATTTTTTTTTTTTAAAAAAATAACAAGTTGCAATTGCGCACAAAAAAAAGAAAAAGAAAAAAAATATTGTTCCGGTCAACCGGCCGGACGTCCAGGAGGATGTCCAGGCAGATGACCGAATAAACCCAATCTACTCATTATTTTCCTAATCCCACACTTTTTTCAGCCAAGCTAATCCCCCTATTAAGGGGGGTTACTAAGCTACTCACACTAGTAAGCTGACGTCCTAAATCAACGCCAAACATCCAGTAGGTGAGATCCATAGCCATTCTCAAACAAACGGGATCTAAGTATAGAGAATGTTTTAAACACATAATATATAGATATGATATATATTTTTTAATTATAGATGTTTATGTTTTTTTGTTTCACATTTGTACATTTTGTATTTAAAATTGGGAGAATTACAATTGTTAATTTTTTTTATTATAAAAAAGTGATAAATATTATAAATATTAACAATTAAAATTATAGAATATTTCACCAACGTATAATAATTTTTCAAAGCACCCCTGAATAACAATTTTTTCTTTAAATTTTCTATACATACGCATCAAAATATAATGTAATTGAATGAATAGATTGACATTAGAACAACCATGATTAACTAATACTGCTAATAAAAACGCAACAATAACAACTTCAAACCTCCTAAATTGGGTGAATCTCAGTTTTATCCCCCAAATGAAGTCATATGATCTATATATTAGAATCTTACTTTGGGGATTCATAGTGAATGAAATGATATGATTTTTAATTCTTTTAAATCCTTTAGAAATCACAATATATCTCATTAAAGCCTAAGAAGAATGGAAATTCAAAGCAAAATTCTGATCCTTTCGTATCAAAAAACTAAAATCAACTACACATCAAAAGAATGACATTTTCATTTCATATCAATTTTTTTAAGGAAAATTACAACAAAAAAGAAAAGAAAAGAAAAGAAAAGAATTCGACTCTCGTAACAAAATAAATCTTAAATTTTTAATTTTGTCAATTAAAAATCTAAACAATTTTTTTTTATTTTCATGGTAAAACTAGTATTTGTGATTAAACTTGATGGAAAAAAATATTTTAGACATTTTATATACTTGAGTTTAATACCTAAAATATCATTTTTCCGTTAATTTTACCTAACGAAAATAGATTGATAGCTTAGATTGAAAATAAATCAAACGATTAAAGTTTAAATTGCAAAAATTAAAAAATTATAATTTATTTTGTTATAGTGGTCGAACTCAAAACATTATTTTTTTCTCTGGTAATTTCTCCAAATTTTTTTTTGCTATGCAAACACAATTTAATGGGGTGTTTGAGAAGTGCTAGATTAAAATATTCTTTGACTTTTTATAAAAAAAAATATGAAATATGAAATATGAATATAACCTAAATAGAATAATATATTAAAATAGAATGTACTATTTTAACACATGTCAATTAAAGTCTAAGACGTTAATTGTGATTGGATGTGGTCTGGGAAGCTCTCTTTCCAGTAATGAGCCCAGTGGACGAAAATACTGTTAGGGAAAATATGTGATTCTCCATAAGTAAATCAATCAATGGGAATAAAAATTAATGTGAAAAAATTAAATTAAAAGTAATACAAAAATTTTACGTGGTTCCCTCAATGTGAGGTACATCCACGGGATCGAAATCCGATTCCACTATCAACCAAATAGTTTCCAAACGATTACAAACGAGACACTAATGGTCTCACAAAACCACCCTTAGGCGAATTCCAAATAATCACAAATAAACAAGAAGAAATATCTCACCAAATAGATGAACAAAAATCTTCAGAACCAGAGTTGTAGAAGATCCAAAACAACGAACCAAATCAACACCGAAAACGAAGCAAAGAACCACCCAAATTAATTCCATTGTTCACACACCCAAATAATTGATTTCACCAAAGTGGAGTATGTGTAACAGCCGTTCTCTTCACCTCGGGATGAGCAAAAAACAAACCCTAAAATATTGTGAATCTAGGGTTTATTATCAAACCTTTGTTGTTTCCAAATTTGATTGGGTCTCCACAAATTAAATATAATATATAAAAATATATTATAATTAATACTAAACCAAATTAAACTCCTTTTCCAAAACCAATTGGGTCCCACACTCCAATAAGAAAGTATACCCAACAATTCTCCCCCTACCGACTTAGATAGAGATATCAACCATACCCGCCAAAGTTCGACACTTCAAATATTTATCCCTCGACAAAGTCTTAGTCAACATATCCGAAATATTATCATCCGTGTGAACCTTTTCGAGTTGCAACAATTTCGAATCTAACACATCACGAATCCAATGGTATCTCACATCAATGTGTTTCGATCTCGAATGAAAAGTAGAATTTTACTCAAGTGAATAGCACTTGACTATCACAATAAAGCACATACTTTCTGCTTCAAACCCAATTCTTGCAAAAATTTCTTCAACCATAACTCTTCTTTGCAAGCTTCTGTAATGGCAATAAATTCAGTTTCGGTAGTTGAGAGAGCAACACATTTTTGTAATTTAGATTGCCATGCCACAGCTCGCCCTACAAAAGTCATCAAATACCCTGAAGTAGATTTCCTAGAATCAATATCACCGGCCATGTCAGAATCTGTGAACCCATCAAGCATCGGCTTACCATCCCCAAAACACAAAGACACCTTCAAAGTCCCTCGAAGATACCTTAGAATCTATTTTACCGCTGCCCAATATTCTTTATCCGGATTAGAAAGAAACCGACTCACCACACCAACGGCGTGAGCAATATCCGGCCTTGTACAAACTATGGCGTACATCAAAGAACCAACTGCTGAAGCATAAGGAACTTTCAACATCTCTTCTTTGTCTTTCTCACTTGTAGGACATTGATTCGAACTAAGCTTGAAGTGACCCGCAAGTGAACAACCAACCGGCTTTGCTTTATTCATGTTGAACCTCTCAAGAACTTTCTCAATGTAGCTTTCTTGAGACAACTAAATCAGCCCCTCTTTGCGATCACGAATAATTTTTCATACCAAGTATTTGCTTTGCCAGTCCCAAATCTTTCATAGCAAAAGACTTGCTCAACTCCAATTTCAACTTGTTAATCATGGTAGAATCTTGACCCACAATTAACATGTCATCAACATAAAGCAAAAGAATAATAAATTTACCATCCGGAAAATTTTTCACAAACACACAATGGTCCGAAGTGGTTTTAGAAAAACCATTATTCATCATGAAAGAGTCAAATTTTTTGTACCATTGCCATGGAGCTTGCTTGAGACCATACAAACTTTTCTTTAATTTGCAAACAAGTTTCTCTTTCCCTTTCTCCACAAAACCTTCTGGTTGCTCCATGTAAATTTCTTCTTCAAGATCACCATGAAGAAATGCGATATTCACATCAAGTTGCTCAACTTCAAGGTTCATACTTGCAGCCATGCCAAGTACAACCCGAATAGAAGACATCTTCACGACCAGCGAGAAAATCTCATCAAAGTCAATACCTTTTTTTTGCCCAAAGCCTTTCACAACAAGACGTGCTTTGTATCTCAGATTCTTCCTATCATTCTTCAATTTGAAAACCCACTTATTTTTCAGAATTTTCCTCCCTTTAGGCAACTTCACTAAATCATAAGTGTGATTTTCAAGTAAGGAATTCATCTCCTCTTCCATTGCCTTTTTCCAATCATCTTTCTTTGCATGCTCAATTGCTTCTTGGTAGCTCTCCGGCTCCCCTTGATCAAAAATCAACACAAACTCATTGGGAGGATACTTTCTTGAAGGTTGCCGGTCCCTTGTAGATTTCCTCAACTCAAGTTGTGGTGGCGGTTCTTGAGTTGGATGCTCTTCCTTAATTTCTAACTCAACTTCATTAGGATTAGCATCATCCTTTACATCTTCAATAGGTGGCTGCACATCTCTCCTATTTTCATCATCCACCGAAGATGAAGGAGATGGATCCATGTCAATGAGATCACTATTTTTTGGCTCCGGTTGATCACCTTTGTCAAAGTCTTCAATTGTTTGGTCTTCAAGAAACACAACATCACGGCTTCGAATGATTTTCTTGTCGACCGGATCCCACAATCTATACCCGAATTCATCACGCCCATAGCCAAGAAAAACACATTGTCTTGACTTGCTATCAAGCTTGGACCTCTCATCCTTTGGAATGTGAACAAAAGCTCGGCAACCAAACACTTTCAAGTGCTCATAAGACACATCTTTGCCGGTCCAAACTCTTTCTGGAACATCACCATTCAAAGGATAGGAAGGAGACAAATTGATCACGTCAACCGCTGTCTTCAATGCCTCATCCCAAAAGGATCTTGGCAATTTAGCTTGTGAAAGCAAACACCTTGTTTTTTTCACAATGGTGCGGTTCATCCTCTCGGCAACTCCATTTTGTTGAGGAGTTTTCTTAACTGTCTTTTGATGTCGAATACCTTGGCTGCGACAATACTCATCAAATGGCCCAATGTATTCACCACCATTGTCTGATCGGATGCACTTCAATTTCTGCCATGTTTCTCTTTCAACCATGGCCTGAAAGTGCTTAAATACTTCTAAAACTTGATCTTTAGTTTTTAGTAGAAAAGCCCAAACTTTCCTTGAATAATCATCAATGAAAGTAACAAAATAAAGTGCACCACCATGTGTTTTAACTTTTAAAGGACCACAAACATCCGAATGAATCAACTCTAAAACATTTTCTTTTCTAGAAGCAACATTTTTATGAAAAGAAACTCTATATTGTTTACCCGCCAAACAATGAACACAAGTTTTAAGATGTGTACCTTTCAAACCGGGTAAAAGCTCTTTCTTGAACAATACTTGCAGCCCCTTTTCACTCATGTGGCCAAGCTGCTTGTACCACAATTCGGTAGAAGTATCATCTTCAAGTGCATTGACAACACCTTTACAAATTTTTCCTTGCATCGAATAAAGTGTATGAGTCTTATTGCACTTAGCCACCACCAAAGAATCCTTTGTGAGCTTCTATATTCCATCACCAAATTTGTTGTTGAAGCCTTCATCATCTAGCTTCCCAGTAGAGATCAAATTGAGGCGAATGTCGGGAACATGCCTCACATCTTTAAACAACAACTTGCAGCCCAAATTTGTTTCCAAGCAAACATCACCCATACCAATAATCTTGGACAAACCTTCATTACCCATTCGAACAGAACCATAATCTCCTTTGGTGTAGGTAGTGAAAAAATCAACTCGAGAAGTCACATGAAAAGAAGTACCCGAATCAATCACCCAATTGCTCTCTTGGCCCACAAAATTGATACAATCATCTTCACAAACGACCATGAGATCATCAATAGTAACTGCCGTTGTGTCTTCTTGCTTCTTATCCACACTTTTGTCACGTCTTTTCTCTTTGTTCTTGAGCTTTCGGCATTCTCTTCATGTGCCATTTCTCATGGCAATAATAGCACTCAATGTCTTTCTTTGAAAAAGAACCATCTCTTGATTTGTCACGGCTTTGATCACGACCATGAGGAGTCTTACTCCTCCCCCTTATTTTGCTTCGGCCTCTCACAACCAATGCTTCCGAATGAGAGGAACGCGCTGATTTTCTTCTAGTTTCTTCATTCAACAAGCTACTAGTGACTTGGCCCATTGTGACAACTCCATCAGGTGCCGAATTACTAACCGTTACAACCAAAGTCTCCAAACTTTCGGACAAAGAACTAAGTAGTATCAAAGCCTGCAACTCATCATCAAAAACAATTTTCATAGAATCAAGTTGGTTAACAATACTCTTTATTTCATTCAGATGTTCCGGAATAGGGCTGCCCTCTTTATATTTTAAATTAACCAACTTACGAAACATAAAAGCTTTATTTGTGGCTGATTTCCTATCATAAAGGCCTTCTAATTTTTTCCATAAATCATGTGCTGAAGTTTCAGTAGCAACAAGATGAAACACACTGTCATCAATCCATTGACGGATAACACCAACGGCTTTTCGATTAAGCCTATTCCATTCATCATCTTTCATACCTTCGGGTTTGTCACTATCACCCTCAATTGGTCCATACAAATCTTTATAAAATAATAGGTCCTCCATTTTGGTTTTCCAAGTTACCCAATTGCTTCTATTGAAGCTAGACATACGACCCACATTCCCCTCCATTGATTTACACAAATAATTAAACCCAAATAAACCGTAAGCTCTGATACCAGTTGTTAGGGAAAATATGTGATTCCCCACAAGTAAATCAATCAATGGGAATAAAAACTAATACGGAAAAATTAAATCAAAAGCAACACAAAAATTTTTACGTGGTTCCCTCAATGTGAGGTACATCAACGGGATTGAAATTCGATTCCACTATCAACCAAATAGTTTCCAAACGATTACAAATGAGACACTAATGGTCTCACAAAACCACCCTTAGGCGAATTCCAAATAATCACAAATAAACAAGAGGAAAGACCTCACCAAATAGATGAACAAAAATCTTCAGAACTAGAGTTGTAGAAGATCCAAAACAACGAACCAAATCAACACCGAAAACGAAGCAAAGAACCACCCAAATTAATTCCACTGTTCACACACACAAATAATTGATTTCACCAAAGTGGAGTATGTGTAGCAGCCATTCTCTTCACCTCGGGATGAGCAAAAAACAAACCCTAAAATATTGTGAATCTAGGGTTTATTATCAAACCTTAGTTGTTTCCAAATTTGATTGGGTCTCCATAAATTAAATATAATATATAAAAATATATTATAATTAATATTAAACCAAATTAAACTCTTTTTTCAAAACCAATTGGGTCCCACACTCCAATAAAGAGGTATACCCAACAAATACAGAGCCCAGCCCCAAATGAGAGTGGTGACCCGTGAATCTTAGGGCTCCAACCCGGCCCTTCATTATTCGGATCGAATCTATGGAAAAAGCGCGGGAAATTGAAAATGCGAGCGAGGAGAACATATATATGGAAGAATCACAATTGGAAGATACAAATCAAAAAATGGAAGAGCAAAGCGAGCCCAAATTCCCAGCTTTCCCATTCAAACCCTACTCGATTCAGATCGATTTCATGAACTCTCTCTATCAATCTCTCGACAGAGGAGGCATATCCATGCTCGAAAGCCCCACTGGTATAGTCCACACACACACACACTCTCTCTCTCTCTCTCTCTCTCTCTCTCTCTCTCTCGATTGAATTTGATTTTTTATACACAATTTTCGCTACAGGGACTGGGAAGACACTCAGTATCATATGCAGCGCTCTGCAATGGCTCATCGATCGAAAGCAGAATCAAAATCCTGAATCTAATGCCAATTCCAATCAGAATCGAACATCTGGTTCGGACGATGAACCTGATTGGATGAGAAACTTCGTCGCGAACAAAGACAATCAAGTAGATCAAGAGAAGAAGACAAATAAAAAGAAGAATAAACAAGGAATTATGTCTATGAAACTCGATAAGCGAAGAGATCGGGAAATTTTTGGAGAAGATGAGGATGTTTGTAAGGTGAAGGAGAAAATTGATGGAGAGGACGAGTTTTTGGTGGAAGATTACGAGAGTGAAGAGGAAGGTGGTGTTGGAAGCGGGCAATGTAAGAGGAAAGCTAGTGGAGTTTCGATTAGTTCATCGAGTGAGGATGAAGGGGAGGAAGATGATGGTTTTAATGATGAAGATGAGGCGCGGTTAAAGATTTATTTTTGCAGTCGGACGCATTCACAGCTTTCGCAGTTTGTAAAGGAGTTGAGAAAGACTGTGTTAGCTAGTCAGTTGAAGGTTGTGTGCTTGGGTTCTAGGAAGAATTTATGCATCAATGAAGGTATACAGATCATTGTATTGAATAATTATAAGGATATGAGTTTGTTTTATGTAGAATTCAGTTTTGAAATTTTGTTCCAGAGGTTTTGAAGCTTGGGAACTCCACTCGGATTAATGAGCGGTGCTTGGAGCTTCAAAAGAATATCAAAGATGATGTTTCCAAAATAAAGGTAGGTATGATGATGGCTGCTTTCCTGAACCTTGTATTCATCTTGTGAAGCATGATTTCGGGCTAATTTGGCCTGCATTTGCTTTCCTTTCATCATTAATACCTTAATGATTTCATGGTTTTGGCGATGCAAATTATTGTGTTAACTTGATAGACAATATCACTCCAAAATCACAATTAAAAGTACAATGATTTCAGAGGTTGCAACAATTAGAACAAGAGATCAATCCTGTTGCTTGCTTATTAACTTTCACATAATTCATCAATTTGGTTAATACTACTAACCTTTGACCCAGATATATTCTTCATATTGGTTGCTAAATGCTAAGCAATACCTCCATCTCTTTGGTGATTTTTTTATTCTGTTCATTCATAATAGATGATCTAGTTAATAGTATATTGTGATTCTCTTTGGTATCTGAATTGACCAATAGGGATGGTAATAATAGTGTTAATTCAGATACCAATAGGGATGGTAAAGGAGAATTTATATTATTACCATCCCTATTGGTCAATTTAGATACCAAAGAGAATTTATATTATTACCATCCCTATTGGTCAATCCAGATACCAATAGGGATGGTAATAATAGTTAATAGTAGTGTTGTAATGTTTTCATTCATATTGAGAAATTCTCCTTTTAAGTTAAATGCAATAAACTTTCAAACTGAATTGGTAGGGTAGAGTTGAATGATGAAAGATCAATTTTGTCTGTTGAATTTCTATAAGAATTCAGATATTAAGAACAACCATTTGCTTAAATTCAAGTATCCATTTCAGTTGAACCAGAAATGTGTTTCGTACAGTAGCCGTTGAAGGCCTTTCAATGCATTTTTGTTGCTTTCCAGTTCAGTACTATTATTTTGTGTTTATGGGGAACTAAAGCGATGGTGTTGATGTGTAGAATTTAGGTGGTGGAGGAAGAATACGCCGGACTAAGGCTTCTTCTGGATGTCCAATGCTTCGGAAATACAAGCTACAAACACAGTTTAGGAGTGAGATCTATCAAGAGGGGGCATTGGATATTGAAGACCTTGTTCTCCTTGGAAGCAGGATTGGAACTTGTCCTTATTATGGTTCCCGAAGCGTGGTCCCTGCAGCTGATCTTGTTGTTCTTCCCTATCAGTCTCTTCTTTCAAAATCATCACGTGAATCACTTGGTTTGAATCTAAAGAATAATATCGTTATAATAGATGAGGCTCACAATCTAGCTGACTCTCTTGTCAGCATGTACGACTCAAAAATTACTTGGTCACAGGTATAAAAATATTACCCTTTTTTTCATGATGGCTTCTTTATTTTCTTATTTTTTATTTTTTTCATTCTTGACTTAAATGACTATAGTGTCTGATATTTTTCACTAGCAAGCTTAAATTCTTAATAATGATTATTGGGGAATTTTGGTAAAAGTAAAATCATCAGAAGTGTATGACTCTTGATCTTTCTCCTCTACAGTTGGAGCGTGTACATTCTCAACTAGGAAGGTATTTCGAACGATTCCACAATTTATTAGGACCTGGCAATCGAAGATATATTCAAACTCTTATGGTTCTCACTCGGGCTTTTCTCCAAATTTTACATCCTGAGAATAGTATGAGTTACACTGATTCTTGCCCTGATGCTGATGGATTTTCTGGAGCAAAAAGTGCCAATGATTGTTCTATGGCCATTAATGAATTCTTATTTTCTCTCAATATTGACAACATAAATTTGGTTAAATTGGTACGGTATATCAAGGAAAGCAATATCATTCACAAGGTGAATGCTTTTTCTTACTCTTTATGTGACATTGAATGCCATTCAACATTTTCTTTCTTCTGAATTCTCTGGGTTTAGTTTCACGTTATATTTGATGTCTCAGGTCAGTGGCTATGGAGATAAAGCGGCTAACTTGTGTAATGGCTCAAAACTCACAGATGGAGATGAAAGCAATGAGGGAAGCAGTTTATCTGGTTTTCAAGCGTTAGTTGATATGTTGTTTTCTTTGACAAATAACGATGGTGATGGTAAAATAATTATTTCGAGAAGACCAGCATGCTCTGGGCAGGAGGGAGGATACCTTAAATATGTGATGCTCACAGGGGAAAAGATCTTTTCCGAGGTTTGCTAAAAATTTCTGATTTTAATGTTATTATGATCAGTAGATGAGGTTTTTCTACTCTGATAATGAAATAACATTTATTCATTTGATAGATTGTGGACCAAGCACATGCTATCATTTTGGCTGGGGGAACTCTACAACCTATAGAGGAAACAAGGGAGCGACTCTTTCCGTGGTTAAAACCAGATCAGTTGCATTTTTTTTCATGTAGTCATATAGTCCCTCCTGAGAGCATTTTGCCAATTGTTGTTTCTTGTGGGCCCTCTCGTCAATCCTTTGATTTTAGCTACAGCTCCAGAAGTTCGCCAATCATGGTGAATACATTGAATCCCTCTTTCATAAAATTTGCAGGCACTTTTTTCTCACAGTGGTAAAAATTTCTCACTGATAATTATTCATCCTTTCAGTGGGCTCATTGTGTATTATAGAGTTTTCTAAGGATTTCTTGTTGCCATATCGTCAATTGCTCTACTTGAATATTTTTACTTGAATCTTTGAAGGCATAATTTCAACCAATTGAAATTCAATTTTCTGTTGTTAATCTTATAATTCAGAAAAGTTATGCGTGCTTTTGTTTTCTTCTAGATTTTCTCCCTTGAATAGATGGCTGACAAAGTATGTCCATGTGCTTGAAATTACAGATAGAGGAGCTAGGTCTTCTACTTTGCAATTTGGTGACTGTGGTTCCTGAAGGAATTGTTGTGTTCTTCTCTTCGTTTGATTATGAAGGACAAGTCTATGATGCATGGAAGGCTTCAGGCATCCTTCCAAGGATTGCCAAGAAAAAGCATGTATTCAGAGAGCCGAGAAGAAACACAGACGTGGAAGTTGTCCTAAAGGAATACAAAAATGCAATTGATGCATTGTCTGGTGAGGATCCAAAGGCAGATCCAGCACCTCACAACGGTGCAGTTCTATTAGCAGTGGTGGGTGGGAAGATTTCGGAAGGTATCAACTTCAGTGATGGGATGGGTCGATGCATAGTTATGGTTGGACTTCCATACCCTAGCCCATCTGACATTGAGTTGATTGAGAGGGTGAAACATATTGAAGGTCTTGGCGACACAAATCCAAGTAATAATACCCCTGAATTTTATGAATGTTGTTACAATGGAGATGCTAAAGCTGGGTTTGGCATCCTGAGAAGTTGCAAGCGCAGAGGAAAAGAGTATTACGAAAATCTTTGCATGAAAGCTGTAAATCAATCAATTGGTACGTGCTAACTCCCATTGACTATCTGCAACACCATATAGCTTGGGTAAATTTCCCACTCAGAGAGAAAAAAAGTTTGATAGATTGTATTTTTTCTTTACTATTGTCTCTTATCCAGAAAAATAGTCCCATGTTTTTACAATGACAAAAAGTAGTAGCAAAAACTTTTCAAAAATAAGACGTGAATTTGATATGTTGTTTTGAGTGGATTTGTAGGATGATCTAGGTTAAATACCAGTTGTGTTGACCTACCTATGTGTGCAATTGCAATATGTAAAGAGGGTTGTGTTATTTTTTATTTTTTCCCTGAAATATCTTTGCCTTTTTTTCTTCTTGACTGGTCTATTCTAGGTAGAGCAATTCGACATATAAATGATTACGCAGCAATCTTGTTGGTTGATGCACGATATGCTGCTGATTCCTCGAAAAGGAGTTTCTCCCACCCGAGCAACAAGCTTCCCCAGTGGATTAAAGGTCGTCTTGTATCTAAGACCAACAACTATGGAGAAGTCCATAGGCTTCTGCACCATTTCTTCAAATTCAACAAAAAGAGGGGTTCAGTAGAAAGTCTTACCTGAGAAGTTACTTAAGTTCAACAGAGAATACATTTTACTAACACACAAATAAACGGACCTCACTGTTATTTGTTGGCTACATACTCGACATTCTTTGACAGAGGATTGCAGTAGTTCTAAGAAGATAGCAGAGGTGCAGATGAAATTTTGGACTTGTTTCGTGCATCTTCTTGCAAGCTGAAAGTTGATAATTAAAAAATTCAAACTAAAAACACCTTTCAATAATCATTTTATTTTTAAAGCTTATTTAAGCTATTTGTACCCCATAAATTGTAATTAGAAACAACTGTGATATAATCTTCATGTTAAACAGTATAGTTATGAAGAAAAAACTGTTTTCTTCTATATTAACACATTGAGATTAATGCAACAGATCTAAATTTGAACTACTCTGCTTGTATAAGATTTACTCTCTCTCTCTCTCTCTCTCTCTCTCACACACACACACACACACACACACACACACACACACACACAAGGTTTGCCATTATCATTAAAGACAGTAGAAGCAAAGTAGCTGCTTCACCTGTAGCCACTGTCCAAGAGCCAGCACTGAATGGTTCTCACGCATGTGTTCTGAACAACCGTTTAACAACCTCCCAAATGAAGCATGGACCGAATCTGGATTGCAAGGTCTCAAATAGAATGTTTTGAAATCCAGACAGTTGAGCAAATCAAAAACAGACCAATGTCATTGATCTAATCTTTGGGTCAATCAAAATCTGATTGTGACGTCATAATTATTTACAAAGTAAATAAATTAATATTTATGCATTTCTTATGAGTGTTTATTTTAGTTTAAATGTTTTAAAATCTTATATGCACGGTTTCTATGGAAAGAAATTGTATTGATTTTTAAGACACAAAAAACAAGTTTGGTGTTCAATTCTAGTTGCCAACTTTCTAATAGTATTTTCAATGGCTGATCGAACCGGCTGATTAAATTGGGTCTAGTTTGAAAAGGTTTTAACAAAATAAGTTGGTTTTATAAAGTGAATCGGTTCAATAGATTATTCAGACTGTAGAGAGAATCGATCAACAATCCAACCTAGTCTAGTTTGATTTTTAAAACATTGTTCAATTACACCAAAACTCCTGCAACTTTAAACTGTGCCAAAGTCACCTTTGGACTTGTCTAGTAAGTTACAAATAAGGTAGGCCAGTTTTGGTATAACCTTTTGTTTAATATAATGTCATGATTTGCAATTTGGCATATCAGTTCTCTTATAGTACACAGAGGGGTTTATTAGTGCAATTTATCGAGTTGCTTATAATTTTTTATTTTGAAAATGTGTGTCAAAGTATTTAGTATAGTCGGGTTCATTGGTGCAATTTGTGTCAAAAATAACTTAAATAAACTGATTATTGAGAAGCGGGAGGAGAGATGCTCTTGACTTCTGCTTCTTTCTTTTTTTTGGGTTAGAAACTGTAACAAACAAGTCCCGAGAGAGTAGAGTTGGTGGCATGATTTCAACATGTAACTGCCAGGAAAGTGACTTCAATGTTCAGAAATCATATCCTCCTTATCCTTGATTTTTCTCAATCAATTATCCCTATTTTCCAACCAATTTTGGTACCCAGTACCAATCTCTTGAAATTAGGGGACCGCACAGCTTGTCCATATAAATGCATTGACAAACAAACAAACTTACAGTTCCTACAACGTGGAAGATAAGTCTCAGCCTACTGGATTGCACCCCCAAAAGTTCATATGATTAATTAAGGTCCCAAATTACATTTTGTTTTGTGAAAGCCTTTTTTGAGTTTTAAAATATGAGGCATGCTAGTATACATAATTTGATGAAATTATAATAATAGTATCATATCAAGTGTCTAAATTGCAATCTATTTTTTATGGGCTCACATACAAGTGTATGGAGTAGGTGCATTTTTAGAGGCCAAATCTCAAATTTAAGGATATGTAGACTTGATAAAAAATTAATTGAAATAAAATGGTGTTATGCATAACCAGATAATGTCAAAAAGCAAATATACAAGTGTCTAATGAAAAGTATTAGACACATGTTTCACAGAGTGTTGACTGTCAAACGAGAATATTTAATTTATTTTGAAGAATTTCACGTAATATAGATTGTATTTAAAGAGACTGTGGACTCTTTAATCATAGATTGAGTAGGGTAAAAAATGGCTAATCATAATCAAGTAGTGGTTGAAAGCAAAGATTGCCACAATAAACTTTCACTAACCAACATTACTTTAGCTTTTTCTCTTAATCAATGCCAATACACTTTCAACAACAGACAGTCAAAATGAAACATCCTTAATCATTGGATTTCTAATTTTTTTTTAAACTAAGATAAATGCTAACGAGAGTGACTCTAGTAGGGGTGAAAGATAGTTCAGCTGGGTCGGTGTTGAGAAAAAATTCACACAGATCTAAACCCTTTGTTTCGTTGATTGAGAAACCAAAACTGATCATGTGTCATCGTTCAGTGATTGTTTTTTAGTTTAGTGTAAAGGACGGATTCCCGAGAACTTTTTGCTAGAACATATAGAATCGTACATTGAAAAAAAAAAATGAAGAGAAAGGGTAAAAAACTGCTCTATAAATACCTCATACCATCCCTAACCTTTTTTACAAAAGGTGTAGTAGTGGTTACTTAATCCTAAAAGAGTTTAAATATAAAAGTACTTATATAGAATATTTCTGTTGTTCGATTTCGAGCGGTTGGTTCGGTTCTATTGATTTTTTTTATAGCCCTAGCCTTCGAGGCATTATTTAATAGAGAGAGAGAGAGAGAGAGAGAGAGAGAGAGAGCAAAATAGAAAAATGGAAGTAGAAGCCAAAGCAGGAGACATTAATGTCCCTCTAAAATTCATTGCCTTTAATCTGAAGGAAAAATGGAAGTGGAAGCCAAAGCAGAAGACATTAATGTCCCTCTAAAATCCATTGCCTTTACGCTATGTTTGGTAACTTAGGAGAGAAAAGAAAAGAAATGATTATTTAAGTAATAAGAGAAAAGAAAAGAAAAGAAATGATTGTGATTTCTCTCTTTTTTGTTTGGTTAAATTTCATTAAGAGAAAAGAAAAGAAATTATTTTATGTTATATTACCAAAATAACCTTTTTATATTTTCAATCATTTTATTTCTTTTATTTTTATAGGGGTAAAATTGATATTATGAAAATATAAACATTTATGGGTTTCTTTTCTCTCCCAATCTCTCCATTTTTGGGAAGATTGAAAATAAGGGTTATGAGAGAAATGAATTTCTCTCCATTTCTTTCTATTTCTCTCCATTTCTCTCCACTTAAAATAACCAAACAAGAAAGAGAAATACATTTCTCTCTATTTCTTTTCTTTTCTCTCCAAATCCCTCAATCCAAACATAGTGTTAATCTGAAGGAAAAATGGAAGTGGAAGCCAAAGCAGAAGACATTAATGTCCCTCTAAAATCCATGGCCTTTAATCTGAAGGAAAGTGGGAGAAACTTTAACAGTCTCTGTCTCTCTTAGCTGTATATTGGAAGCTCTCTTAGCTGTATATTGGAAGCAACATCTCTGGAGAGTAAGAAGCCAAACAAGCTGAAGCAGTTATCTGTTGCTGCTGCAAACTTAAAAGACACAGACACACACAATATTCCTTGTGAACAAACACCACTAGAATCCACAAAATGCTGCTAAGAAACACTTTTTACAAGACCAAGACGTTCTTTCACAAAACCCTCCAAAACCTCAAGTCATTTCTCTTTGGGGGATACAAAAAGCTACCCAAAACCCGTCCTCTCAACCCCTTATATGGCGGCAATGGCAATCCAAACTTGCAGCAATTAGATCAGTTCAACAGGGACTTCTCTGAGCAGTGGCAATCTGGTAATGATAAGGTGATGAAGAGCAAAGAGCTGATGAATGAGGCAGATACTACTAGTGGAAGCTTCACGAAATTTGAAGACCGGAATGCTCTGAAGAGCGAATGCAAAGTGAGGGAAAAGGAAGAGAAGAAGAGAGGAAGCATCAGTCAAGGTAGAGGAGGAGAGGCATGTTCGCAGATTGGCAATGGAGGAGGAGGGGGTTATATGTTGGCAGAGAAGATGAGAGAGTTAGAGATGATGGATATGAATGATGTGGACCATGTGTTGGACATAGAAGAGGTGCTCCACAACTACTCGCGCCTTACGTGCCCAGTTTACCTTGACATTGTTGAAAACTTTTTCATGGATATGTACTCAGAGTTCCTCATTCCAAAGCCTCTGTCACCACTACCAATTCATCACGGAGACTTGGCCCTTTGAAGCTCTAGACACTGCCGCCAATGGTTTCTTCCATGTGCATACATATGAATCTCTATATGTCCCTCTTGATTTCTTTTTTCTTATCCCCTGTGTGTTGTCTGTTTGTGTACATGTACTGTGGTTCTGTTTTTCAATTCCTTAATCCCCTCTCTGCACTTGCTAATTGCTATGGTGTATTCCTACCAATAATTTAACTATATGAGATCTGGACTTCATCTCTCTCTTTTCCTTGTGGGTTATTTTAGATTTCTTGAACTCGTGTTACTTTGTCTGCATTTTTCTTAAGTGTTTTTTATCTTACGCTTTCTAACATTTTCTGTATAAAATGTTTTCCTATGTTTGGTTGCAACCTTGAAACTAATGTGCTAGTGATTATATTATTAGTGGTGTTGGTGGTAGTGGTGGGGTGGCGGAGGTGGGGTTGGTGGAGGTCATGTGGTGGCATTGGTTAGTCTTTTAGTCATGAAAACGTTTTCTATCTTCAAAAGTGAATATGTTTTCTACCCTAATAAACTTGTTTCCATTGATCATGGAAAAGTTGTACCAACCACCAAACATTTTCTGCCAAAACAACAGAGCTTAAATGTATTTTTGTGCATAAATCAACAAGAAGAACCTCATAATCAAATGAAAAATCCCACATCCAAACACATCTTTTTTCTTACAAGAGAATTTTATTTTATTTTTTAATACTAATTTGGATGAACCAATTTACAGCTTATGAGAAACTTCTACCATTTCTAACCTGTAATGAACAATTACACCAGCATATGATTGCTATAGTAGTATGTACAAACTACAAAAGTTCAACAAATCCCAAATTTGAGCTTCCAAAACATTCCAAACTATATTTCATAGACTGAAATAGTAAGAGTGAATGAACAATGTCATCTAGCAAACAACTCAAACCATCTTAGGACAGGCTGAACAAGTGGCATAGCTCATACCTTTCTCAGGCCACCTTCGAACAACTGATCCGAACCTGACCCATTGGCCCAGTCAGCAGTCCAAGATTGGAAAGCTTCATCATTGCCCGAGCAAAGTCCCGTCCAAACAAGGAATCATCTGAGGCGTATGCTCTAACCCAAGCTTCAGTTTTTTCCTCTGCTGTTAGCTGCTGATCAACATAGAGGATTCCTTTAGATTCCAGAAGACCACGGTAATATAGTGAGCCAAAACCTGATCCCCCTCCTTGATAGTCCATCTCCACTCCTGGTTCCTGTGATGTGGAAGATCGTGACGTTGAGCCATCATTAGAAGATGGCGATAACAATGGTGAAGGTGATAATGATGTGTGGCTGTCATTGCATTTTGATCTTAGGAGATCGAGGAATTGGGGGTCTAGAGTTGGGTCTGGCTCATCGGTGCCACCAAAGTTGTAAAGCCGGTTGAGGATGAATCTGCAGTGAATTGTTCCAATGCTGTGTGCACCTGCTCAGAAAATGAAACAGAAGAACCTAGTTAGGTGTAACTATCTTTCTTCACCCTTTCATCATGATCATCTAGAAAATGAAAATTTTCAATTTCTTTACTTTTTTTCTGAGTTTTCTGAGAAACCAAACAGAGAAATCCATCATAAATAACCCAATTTGAATTGCAATAACAAAAGAGAAAAAAGTTGAGGGCTCAAACCAATTGACAAATAACAACAATCATGCAAAAAATAAAGACATGCATTGAAAACTGAAAACTAGAGATTTTTTTTCCTTGAGAAAACTATGAAGAAAAGAAAGAAAGTGAGAAAGGGAAAATTTTAATACCCAAGAGACTGACTGTTTCTCTTTCATTGAATCCCCTTGACGCAAAGGATGCGACGATTTGTGGGAGATCGTTCTGGGGATTAGGAAGCTCATATGTTGCAACTTCTGAGAAAGAAAGAGTGCTGTCTCTCCTACCAGTTTGCAGAGGGTAGAATGGGCCACCAGCCTGAAATTCAAGATTTAGACCTAAATAGGATAACAAACCAGAGAGAGAGAGAGAGAGAGAGAGAGATTTACCAGAACAACACTTTCTCTAGCACCCAAAACAAGAATATCAGCACAAGAAACTACTCCTGGGCAAGCTTCTTCGAGCTCTGACTTGATCATATCAATTAGATCAAAGCCCTTCAAGGTTTCATTGGGAGGAGACTCTTTCTCACTGTCAATTCCATCAACAGCATCCAGTAAAACCGAGGCGTCACACCCCTATAACAACATATTGATTAGAAAATAACCCAAATCACAATCAGACATAAACATCATGAACCCAATGTGGACCAAGAATGTATTTCACAAAGTTGCAGAGAAATTAAAGAAAACAAAAAAAACAAAAAACAAAAGTAGTGCAAGAAAACAAACTCAAAGCCAGAGAGTTTGCAAGAATAATTATAAAAATAGGATAGAAGCCGCAAAACCCTAAACAGATGGTGAGCATACCAACAAACCCAGATCAATATCAAGAATGAAGAACAACCCAAATCACAATCAGACACAAACATCATGAACCCAAGTCTAAGAATGTATTTCACAAAGTTGCAGAGAAATTTAAAACAAAAAGTACTGCATCAAAAAAAAAATAAATAAATAAATTAAATAAAATAAAATAAAAATTGGAGAGTTTGTAAGAACAATTATCAGAATCGGATAGAAGCCACAAAACCCAGCATAACAACAAACCCAGATCAATATCAAGAATTAAGAACAAGAAATTTCACCTCAATGAAACAATCATGGAAGACGAGCCGCAATAGTGCAGGAGCGACATCAGAGCGGACCTCGTAGAGACTGCGAACCTTTGATCGGATGATTTTCTCGGCTTGGGGGCAAGGTTTGCGGTAGAAATCATATTCGAGTGGCCTGGGATTGCCAATCTCTTCGGGCTTCTTGGCAATTTTGGAGAAGAAGATGGAACGAGACATTGATGGAGCTACGAGAATTGAAGGGGAATCGGATGGAGAGTGAGTGATGGTTCGAAAACCCTTCTTGGTTTCGGCATTTTCTTTCTTCAGTGAGATCAATAGACACAATAGGAACACTAGAAAGCTCAGTTTCCTCATCAAATCCATGTCCAACACTAGAAACCTCTCTCTGTTTCTCTCTCTCTCTCTCTCTCTACTCTGTTTTCTGATATTTTCTCTCTTTCGGTAGAGAGTTAGTTGGGAATATAAACGAATTGAGCGGGAAAATATGTGATCATAACATAACCGTTGGATTTTGTAATTGATCATCATCACATGATCCGAGAATATGCTGTTTTAGTAGTAGCTTGTTACAAATTCAAACAAACTCTAGTCGTTTGTCAAGTCATGTTAATGTTTATAAATAATAATAATACAAAAAAAGTGTTATAAAAATTGGGCCATACATATTATATATGAGTTGATGCGTATAGAAAGGTGTTTATTAATATTATTTGATATTGACCAATCTATATAACAAGGAAGGAAAGGGTTTTGAATCTGATGGGACTTTTGTCTTATGTGTCAAAATGTGAATTATTAAATTGATTCAATTCAAGGGTTATAAATATAAATTAAATCAAAGGCTAAGAGGATTTATATTCTAAGATGCCTCAGAGATAGAAAGAGTTTCAAATTTTGAAACTCCATCTACATTGGCCTTTCAACGCCTCTTCTCGTCTTATCTTCACTCTTTCTTCCTCTCAGCCATCTTCTTAGCCTTTCGCTCCCAAAACTCCCTTCATCGCATCAACTATCTCCTCCCGTAGATGCTGTTTTAGGGCTTTCAACGTTTCTAGAAGACAAAGAGGGAAATGGGTCAAAAGAAAAAGCCATGAGGCGGAGAACAATGTCTCATGGGTGTTCTGTGTAAAGAGATCCCATAGTGGAGGCTAAGAGGGGAGGAGATCCCAAATATGTATTTTAATTTTTTCTTTTTTAATTTTTTTATACTCTTTGTCAATATTTAAGGTGATCTCAATTTGTTAATGTTTAATGTTACAAACTATTTAATTTTATTCGAAACCCCTGTTTTATTTATTCACTGTTGTATTTTTATCTTCATTTCATTTTTATTTTAGCCACTTGATTTTTTATTAAAACAAAAATTCCTCCTTTCCATTTGCATAAAAGAGAAGATGAGCAATGAAGCAAAATAGGACTAGTAAGTAGTGGAAAAATTGGGAGTGGAAGGAACTTTGGAGCAGTGGCCAAAAATGTAGTTCATGATAAAAATAGTACTGTTAAAACTTTTTATTTTTATTTTTTATGATTTGCTTCAACCATCTGGTCACTTTCTTCTATAAGTTTGGTCACTTTTTTTTCCATAAGTTTGGCCTTCTTTTATTGGTTTTCTTTATCTTTTTTGTCCAAAATGTATTGTGGAAGTCTCAGTAGCTTTATTGTGAGTGGTTTTGGTGGATGTTAGTGCAGTGGGTATTCAGTGAGTATTTAAATAGAATGAATGTCTTAGCATCATTTAATGAAGTGGGTATTCAATGATCATATAGTTTTTTTGTTCACCTAAAATACATTTTTCTCTATTTATTTGTTTGATGTCAAAATTCAAACCTTAGAATCATATCCTTCTATTTATTTTTGTTGTGAGTTGGGTGTTGCCTTTTTTGAATTGATCATGACGTGTATGGAGCTTTTGTTTCAACAATGTGATTATGACAGTGGATTCAACTTCTTTATATTGTTGTCTATTCGAAAATGTTGAGTTTAACGCTTATATAATGGAGTTTTGGTTTCTTTTGTGAAACACCTACATCTTATTATCATTTTTTGTGGAGTTTGATTACTTAAAGCTCCGTTTTTAATTTTGAAGGGACATTTGTCTATGTTATTTTGGATGGTGATGATTTTTTCAATCTAATGGCTTAGATAGCTTTGACAGGACATTTGTCTATCTCTTACAAGTTACAATTCATTTGGACGACACAGATGATTCAGTTTAACAACGAATGATTAGATTTGTGAACCGTAGTTGCAGCTCATCCCATTTGAAATCCATTTCAACGTCTTTGTTGCATCACCTCTTCTTGTTTCTCTCTTGCTCTCTCTTCAACGAACCATCATCACACGTAATGCCACTTCTCTCTCTACGATTGAAATGATTTCTATCAAAGCTCACCTATTTCAACATCTCTACACTGACATGGTTTCGATTTTGATTTTGATTATGAAATGGGTGTCTATGGTTTCGGTTTTACGACGCCTCTTCTCTATGATTGAATATAGTCCCTCTCTATGATTAAAATGGTTTCTATGAATGCTCGCTTCATTTGGGCATCTCTATGA
Organism: Camellia japonica; assembly: GCA_030407325.1. Taxonomy (NCBI): domain Eukaryota; kingdom Viridiplantae; phylum Streptophyta; class Magnoliopsida; order Ericales; family Theaceae; genus Camellia; species Camellia japonica. The sequence continues at coordinate 103,212,161 of JAPPVO010000010.1, read as the reverse complement.
CACATGGTTTCAATTATGATTTTGATTTTCAAAAGGGTTTCTATGATTGCGATTTTGATTTTGATATGGACTTCAAATCTTTGTATTTCGGTAGTTAAATGGTTTCTTGCATCTCTACAACGACATGGTTTCGGCTTTAATTTTTATTTTGAAATGGGTTTCTATGATTTCGGTTTTGATTTTGAAATGGGTTTGTATGATTTCGATTTTAATTTTGAAATGGGTTGTCGAATCTCTGTATTTCAGTATTTATGTATTTCTACATCTGTATGTCTGCGACTCTATATTTTGGTTTTGAAATAGGTTTCTATGAAATGGTTTTCAAGGCTTAATGAAATGGGTTTTAGGCTGTGTTTAGTTTCATGTGTTTGCTAACTACATTAAATTGTAAGTTTTGACATTCAAACTATTTGGTGTTCTATTTTGGGGCAACAAAATGTTCTATTTGCTAACTCAAAGAATCCAGTAATCATAAACATTTAGTGACAATTATGATTTTTTCACTTCCTTTAATTTTTCTTTTTTTGTTTTCAAATTAGAAGGTACTTCCTGTTGGGGAATTTTCAAAATGGGTTTTCAAATTTATAGTTTATTTTTGAGTGTTTTCAAAACCTTCCATGTTTTTCTTTGGAAAGCATGAAATAAGCTTGGGGCTTTGTCCTACATCGGAAAGAGGGGAAAACATAGAGCACTTAATAAAGTGCTACATGGAATATTCCTTTGAATATGGTATTATGGGATGAATGCTAGTGTACATGCACTCACATCGCAAGGATGGTGCTTCGCACCTTCCGTACACGCGCATGTGTGGGGTGGGCTGTGTGGCGTTTGATAGCGCACTTTGCACTTAGTACGGATGCATCGGCGCCATGAGGGCGATGACGTGGATCCAACGTGGCATGGGTGACGTAGAATACAGCCAACTCCACATGGCAGTGACGTGGCGTCCGTTGGCGGTGAGTCAAACAACCGATTGAACGGTTGTATGTCTGATCTGGCGCGATTTGATCTTAGCCGTTGATTGGAGATGCGCGCAATCATACGGATAAGATGGCACTCGATCTTGATCAGGTGTGATTAGTCAAGGCGTCTATTCAGTGTGAGAATGATCTGTACCATAGATCGTCAATCCAACGGCCAGATCTGATTGGATGCGATCAAGGGACATGACCATTCGATCAGATCCATCAAGGCCTATAAATAAGCTGCGAAATCAGCCATTTCATTCCATCCACAAAAAATTCAAAAGCATTCTTGCAATTCTCTCTCTCTTTCCCTTTTGATTTTGAGTTTTTGATCAAGAATTTCTTAAGCAAATTTTTACTTTTCTTATTGGTAATCAAGTTCTGCAGATTTGATTTTTAGTGTCTTGGTTTTCTTGATTATATCAAGAGTATTCTGATTTACTGTCGTCAGTACAGACGTCGGTAGACTTGATCTTTAGATCATGTTTCATTATATCCTAGAGGCGAATTTGTTGTAACCTTCTGCACACCTTTTGGTGGGTGCAAACATTGTCTTTAGGAAAACGACTAAGTAACACGACTTGAAGCATCATATTTCTGTTCTACATAGACAAGTTCATGGCCAAGATTTGAAGACTCGAACACCACCAATTGAAGAATTCAAGACGAATTGTTCCAACACTTCCTACTATTTTCTTTTTCCTTTAAAATGAGCGATTTTTGCACTATATGTGCATGGTGTGTCAACCTTTTAAACAATCTCGGTGTTCATATTAATTCAAATCATAGACAACATCAATATCCAATTTGAGGCCTAATTTTTACTTAGTATATCTAATTTCTCCATTATGAAATGTTTTGTATCATATTTTACAAGTGGATTGTCACGACCCAAACCCGCCCCTATAGGTTTACAGTCGTAACCGACCAGTAATCCGAGATTACCAAAGGCATTCCTATACAAATCAAAATAATCCGGGCTAGTGAAAGCTTAATATAAAAATATATATAACAAGTAGTCCAATGAGCTGTGATTCTATATGAAATAACACATGCACATAACGTTAATTTACCCACCCTGTATTACATATATCACATCTTGTACAAAAACATTTATCTACATATACATATATCTCAGAATATCAACATCATGATCAAAACTTGACAACGGCCTTCTAGACCTAGCCTCAACTCGGAGGCACCAAAACAAACTCCAAAGGCTTTAAACGGTGGCTCGGCTAAAGAATTCCTTCTAGGCTTGCTCTTCATGACGCTCACCTATACATATATATACACACAGTGAGCTGAAGCTCAATGAATAACATTAAAGTAAATAGGTTAGCGAACGAATTTCATACATGTCATATACATAAAACAGATCATAACAAATCAGTCTCATATCTGAACATAATAATAGTACATCCAATAGAACATATCATATCGTCTTCCGACTAGAGTAATCAGTTTCGGATATCGATTAAACATATCACCACTTTGTCAAGTGGCTAACGAGATCTCATAATCACATATATGTCATGGACCCACAGTAAGATGCTATCCCTCATGACTTGGGACCATTTTTTGGATGCCATAGTAGATTCGAAAATAAGACATTCGTTCACGAAAGCAAATATCATTCCAAAACATAACTAATCCAATAGCATTTCAAATACAATTCATATGAACATACCTTTATAGAAATGTTACTCACAGTGCTTGGTCGGATGATATACTTCAAGTTCAACCTACAGACACATAACCAAGCACATCATCTCAAAATTATGTGTCAATCATTTAGTCAGTCTTTAACTTTATTCGTTTTGTTCGTTATTCGTTCGTTCGGTTATTCCTATACTTCATTTAATTTCTTTTATGTTCATGGAATGCAAATTCATATGAAAAACACTTGAAAACCATGCAAATGGAGGCCTAGAAGTTGGAAAAACGAAAAGAAAACAAATCCGGGACCACCCTGAAAACTACACGTGCGGGAGCCCTGGCCGCACTTGCGGAAATGTCACCGCACGTGCAATTTTTTGCAGAACATAATTCAGAACAGGAGAAGTTGGGCCGCACATGCGGGGCCTCAGGCCGCACGTGCGGTCTGGGCAAAAATGCAGTCCGAAAATCTGTACAAGTGTTGACACTCATCTGTTTCAAAATCCAACTTTAAATCCATGTATTCCAAAGCCCAAAATTCATAAAAACATGTTGAAAGAACAATTTCTAACTTCAAACAAAACTTAAATTTCTATTGAAAGATCCAAAACCTTGAGTTTAAAGTGTAAAGTTAAAAACTATGCAAATTTTGAGTTCCAACTCAAAATCCATAGAGTTTCTTCTCCATTTCAAGAATCATGCAATAGATCAAGTATATGAACAAGAATTCCATGAAATCATGCCATATATGTTGATAAATGTAACTAATTCCTACAATTCATCCCTTTTAAGGTTTATGAGTTCACATCATCAAGTTACACTCTTAAATCCCTACTTATATATGATTTCTTCTTTAATTTAACCCAAATTCTAAAGGATTATGAGTTTAATGTCTCAAATTCATGAAATAAGGGAGGAATTCCTACCTTAAGTGAGCAAATTTGATGAAGATTAAGGCCTGTCTTCCAAGGTTCCCTATGCTCTCATTTTTCTTTCTTGTTTCTCTCTTTCTCTAGAACTCTCTCTCTAGCAAGATATTTCTTTCCTTTTGTTGAGTCTAAGTCCCCTAAAGCTTATATATATATATATATATATAATATTAATTAAACCCAATTAATTCATTCTGAATCGAATTTTTACAAAACTTCTCGTTAAGTCCTAAAAATCATGCTGATCACAAATATGTCCTTAGTTTTGGTTTCTGGCGCCTCTAAGACCTTCAATTTTCAGTTTAAAGTTGTAATTTCAATAGGTTTTCCTACAATCAACAGATATAAATCCAAATCCTTCTAATTCACATTATTAGACATGCAATTTTACATCAAACACATAATCAATTAGCATATAACAATGCAATTAGATAATTATTTAATCAAATACATGTCCAGGTCGTTACATGGATGATATCCAGAAATGGTAAAAATTCTTTTACCTATCAATGACTTTCCATATATATACAGGTTCAATTTATTCGAGAATGAAATGTTAGTGTTGTAATCCACGATGAGCGGGACCTTAATGTCATATGTGTTCATTGGGTAAGTCTACTTATCAAACTTCTCTGCTTATTAAATTTATTTCTTTTTATTCTGTTAATAAATTTTATATCTTTTTCAAAAGGAAAAAGAAAAAGCTAAGGTGTCTTAACAAAAAAGAAAATGAAAGCTATGGAGGAATAGGAACACAAAATGTACCGCAAATGGTATGGTTCTTCAATCATTACTTTTTGAGTTTATTTTTGGAATATTTAGCAAGTAAAGCAATCACTACGGAATGTGTATATTTTGGAGCATGCATAAACTATTTTATTGTAAAGTTTCTAAAGATGAGCATAGTTCTTTTCTACAAAATGATTGTATAAATTTAATCTATAATTTTTTCTTATAAACTGAAAGTGTATTTTTTTAGTTGCTATGGTCCATTTCTTATTCTCTCTCTCTCTCTCTCTCTCTCTCTCTCTCTTGTGATTGGCAGCAGTAAGCATTGACAGGTGTGCTTTTTTGGTGTTTATAACTTACTGTGCATATATCTTTGCTTATACTCTACAAAATTGAAGACTCTTATGAAATAGTTTTTATTGAGTGTGACATAGTTTTTCTATAAAATTTTGTAGTGCTTCCAATATCAGGTGATGGTACTACTGGTTTCTAAGTAACGGGTCGAGCTAATCCAGGCCTCCCACACGGTTGTCCGATCGCTGGCCCACTGAGAAACCTGCACAAAAGTTCAGTGGGGAACGGGAGTCCCCCGGGGAACCCTCCGACGAGCAAGTTAGAGAAGCAATATCAACGGAGTATAGAGATAGGACGGTTATGAAAAACTTAACTTTCTCTTTGTGATAGAAACCTGCTTATATCCTTTGCTCATCATTTCTTTGTCCATTCTGACCTGTCACGTTGGCCGAAAGCCTACGTTCTAGCTTGCCTTGTTCATGGTGAGGCCGTTCTGTTCCGACGTGAAGGGGGTATCGCCATAAATGCTGCAGGGAACCTCATTAATGGTGCAATAACTCTGCAGGATCTTTGTCTGCTTATGTGGCTGGTTCTTCTCTTGACACGTGTTTAGATGTCATTGGTCCTTGACGTCACGTTGAGCTCCAACAATGTTGGGCTTTAGTGTTTGAATTATGTATTGGGCTCTAAGCATGGGCCAGAAGCTCCTATAGGCCCACCTGTGTCATCAGGTAATCCATTATATTGTCATTGCTAACTTAGTTTTAGTCGCCAAATCCTTGGACACATTAGTTGGAGTTTGGATTTACAGAAAAAACAAGAAGCATGAAGGGAGAAGTGGAGATAAAGATGGGAACATGGTGGATACATCTATTTTGGATTGGAAGAATTAGTTTCTGCTTGCTTAGATGGAAATTGTCATTACTCAGTTTCATTTTGCATATTCTGATTTGAATTTCTTGAGCTCAATAAGTTTTGAATTTTGGATTTGATTGTTTTAGCCATTAGCACCTTATTACAAACTGTGATAGGCTGCTTCTTCTTCTTCTTTTATATATATATATATAAACCAGCATGCTTTATTGGTTTTGATTAACACTCGCTTCTCCTCTCATTCTTTCACACATAAAGCCTATTGGATTTTTGTCACTTTCTTTTTCTTCTTCTTCTTCTTCTTTTTTAAACCAGCGTTCTCTTTTTGTTTTGGTTAGCCCTATCTTTTTCTCTCATTATTTCACACATAAAGTCTATTGGGTTTTTGTCACTACATGGACAATTGGATGTTGATCTTTAATCAATACATATGCTGATTTTTAATGGGCAAGTTGTATTGATATTTGATAGCCTGAAGAGTGGTGGTTTTTTTGGGACATACTATTGCTAGGACTAATAAGAAGGACTTGGGAGTAGCTTCATTTTACATTCAGGTTGGTCTGAGAATTTTGTTTTGTTAGCATTACATTTCTTGGGCTATGTTTTATTGGATTGAATTGTTCTTTTATGTAACAGTCACCATAAAGTTACACTCTATCTATAAGGCATTGGTTTAAGTTGGGATTATAATATATTTGGAAATGGTTTTAGTCACAAGTAAATTATCAATTGGATGGCTCTGGAAGCCTTTTACTTTGGCCAATTTTTAGGAAACAATTTCGATTTCTTTGTTAAGATTTTCCATTTAAAGTATTGATAAATATGGGAATGCCTTTCTCCCTTTAATAATTAATTTTCCTAAATTTCAATTTGTTTCTTTCCGCCATTTTCATGTTGTGTTGTATCTTTTTGTTGTAGGTCATCTATTTATGGGTTTTCGATATAATCAAAGGTATAAACTCTAAACATTATATATATATATATATATGTATGTATTATATCTATTTCATTACTCATAAAATTTTAGAAAATTTATTTTTTTGGGGTCTATTACTTATTGGGTCTTTTGTTGGATCTTTTGGTATTTTGTGCTTCCCCCACCCCACCCTACCCCACCCCACCCCTCTCCTCTCCTTTTCTCCTTAATCTTTCTTTCTTTTGAATGGTGGTATTGTGGAAGTCTTTGTAGCGTTCCTGTAAGTGGTTTCGGTAGATGTTAGAGTTGTATACTGAAATAGAATGACTTTTGCATGATATGAGAAGCCTATTATAACTGCTCATTAGAATGACTTTTGCATGATATTTTGGTTTCTATATTTTGCTATTTGTTGGCTCTGGGCTGTGCACAACTAGCATAGTTTCCCACCCATAAAAAATTGTTGGCTTGACTGTTTCATATTTTGTTGATTGTTGGGATAACTTCAATTCCATATCAAGTAATAAGTGTGTTGAAGATTTAAACTAACAGGAAAATGTGCATAATGAAAAAAATAAAATAGAAGACATTGTAGGTCTTAAGATAATATATATCTTTGTAAATTTTGAGTTACTTTAGGGATAACATTGTGCTAAGTTTTGAAATTAATATTGTCAATATTGAAATTTATGTGTAATTGTGATTTTATTTGGGTTTTTGGTTTATATACATTTTATTTATAGAGAAACTATAAATTGCAAACGTTTTTTTTCCCCTTCCCCGTCTCTATCGCATTTGTTTTAATCTCCATTGGAATAAAAGCTAACAAAATCATAGTGCTTTGTAGTTCCATTGTTCTTCCTACATGTGAGCTCATTTTTTTTCAAAATATGATTCAATTGGTAAGAGAAAATATGTGTGTTCATTTTTATCAAGTGCTTTAGAGGAGATAGTAAAAGTAGATAAGGAAAACAGGTGAAGAACATGGGAGCGGGTACCACAAGAATTAGCATATTTTTTAACAGTTGACGTGATTTGTAAATACAAAACCTTAGTTATTTTTTATTTCAAAATGATTTTAATCCATTTGACTTATTCTTTTCAAATCCTTTTAATTTGGCTATTTTTTAGGGATTTTTATTTTTATTTTTATAGAGAGTAAATTTCACCATTTAAGCGGTCTTTATATGGGAGTGCTTTGTAGTTAAAAAAATTATAGCAGTGCCTATTTTTCCTCTGTTTTTTTCACTATATTTTGGGTTTATAATTTGCAAAGAACTGTTAAAATGTGATTAGCAGTAGTAGCACTAGCAAGTGTACATTGTTTGGTGAGATTGTAGAGCACTAACTAATGTGCATTTTAATTTTAATTTTTTTGAATTGCGGAGTATTGGCTAGTGTCCATTTTAATTTTTTTATATTGTAGAGTACTGGTTGGTATGTATTGTTTGGTGTTTAGTTTTGATTTTTTGGGATTGCAAAACACTTGCTGGTGTGCTTTATCTGGTGTTTAGTATATATTATTTTTTTTTGGATTATAAAGTGTTAACACATGTACAATAGCTTTGGTTTGTGTTCTTTGTTTAGTTTTACAATTTTTTCTTGACTTTCTTAGCAGGTGTGTTTTTATTTTTGTGTTGACGCGCGGTTTATACTTTGATGTTGATGTGAAGCTTACATTTTGGTGTTTGTTAATAGAAACGAAATGTCTATAATAAAATTACAATATATTCTTAAGTTTTATTGGGCGTGCCTTCAGGCACAAGTTAAAACTATGTTAGAGGCATTCTATCCCAAAAATACTAGAGATCTCAAAAATTCTATTAAAAGTTTTTCCAAATGTCTCACATGGGTGTGTGACCCATATTGTGTGGATCCCAAACCCATGTGAGACATTTGGTAGAAACTTTGGTAGAATTTTTTAGGTCTCTAGCTTTACTCATTCTATCTGCAATGAATAATACTATATGTACCAATTAGTATAGTAACCAGTGTACCAATTGATGATGTGGCATAATTTAAAATGTTTTTGATATTTGTAATTTATATAATGAGTGAGGTCAATAATAATGTCATATATAACTAGTGTTGGTACACTAGTTAGTGCACTAATTGGTGTATGTGACACTACCGATCCGCAATTGCATGGCATGATGAGGCCACTTAAAATAAGGCCATTGTTTGCACTCTTCAAATTTTTTTATTGCCACTCTAGAAACTTTATCAGTGTGAATATAAAAAAGTTTGTTGATTAAATGCGGACGTGTCAAAAGTTGTGAATCTAATTCAAAGTGTATATGACTGTGTGTGACTAAGAAGAATCACCACTGGTTCGGATTTTTTCCCAATGAAAAGGACTTTTAACAAATTTATTGGTGCCAAAGATATTAGATTAAAATTGTGACTTGCATTGATTGAAAATGAAGTACAATTGGTAATTTAAGATAACTAAACTAAGAAGTTAAAGGAACTAAGCTATGAACCTATGATAAGTAAGCTATCAAGTTAAGATAAATGAGCTATGAAGTTAAAATAAATGTATTGAAAAGATTGAAAGACTCTTGGTCAAGTGTTTGGTCAGAGACCCCTTCAAATGTTGCACTTACAGTCCTTTATATAGTGTTGGAGAAATCCCTATTTTTGCTCAATTGCCATAGCAATCCTTCCTAGTAACATGTGTCCTTGATGCTAATCTTGACCCTCCAAAAGTGGGAATGATTTGATCCTCAATGGCTAAAGCCTATCCTTATCAGTTTGACTTGGTCCGTTGAACTCCCATAGGCCGCCATGTGTCATTCCACATTTTGAATTTGAATTTGAATTTATTTTACATGATTTATAAAATTTAAATGGATCTCCTTCTCTTTGCTATGTATGCCTATCCTCAGGGAGTTCAAAAAACCAATTTTTCCTTATTTGGAAAATAATCCCTTGATTATAGTTTAAGTTGATCCTTCATATCTCCACAAGCTGCCACATGTCCATAAAAAACCCTTTGTCTTGATCTTGGGAAAAACGGACTCCACCTTTGTATGCTTGTAGCTAATATGGAAGATCTTCAAATCTTCCAAGTCTTATCATTTATCAACTAGATAAGGTATCAACATAGGAGATAGGCCTCAATCACCCCCTCAATTTTAGGAACGGTTAAGGCCTATCCATCAAATTGGAGCAAATCTAAATTAATTAATTTAATTAATCCAATGGTTTGGTTTAATTTAATTAATTAAAAAAAATCAATTTCAACCGCTACCTTCTAATCTTGGTCGTGGGTCTCATAAAATCTTTGACTTTCAATCTTCTATCGCCACGTAACATAAATAATTGGAGAAATTGCCACACGACAATTTTTGCCAAAAAGGATACAAACAGCCATATATGACACCCAAATTGGAGATTTCAATTCAAGTTTTTAGTATGTACGTTTTATTTTTATTTTAATGAATTGTTTTAAAAAATATTTTAATAAAAAAAAAATTGTACTTTCTATAGATTCACATAAAAAGTATAAAATTTGTGAAAAAAATCTTTACAAAATTTTCTAAATTCAAAAATTCAATACACTTTCATATTTTGTTTGTTTATTGAATTTTATAAAAAAAAAAAAGGAAAATTTACCCATAAATCCTATTTGTTGAAAAGTTGAATCATTTAGTCCTAAATGTTTTCTTATGCACCATTTAGTCCTATGTAATAGCCTGAATTTGGGGGGTTTGATTTGATTCATTTCGTTTTTACATCATTTCCCTTTACATGAATCTTTCCTTAAACAGTTTATGGTGAATTCAATTGGGTTTCGTAATGTTCAACTTATTGTGGGGATGGTTTGTTGATTAACACTGGTGGCCTTTTTTTTGGGACACCCAAATCGGTGAGCACCATTTCTCCCCATTAATACGCTGTGTATGTGTATTTCCTTAAACATTTGATTTGTTTTCATTTCGGTTTGTTATTGTCAACGTTTTTAGTGGGGATGATTTGTATTGATCAACATTTTTTGCACCATTTGTGTGATCTCCAGAATACGGTTATTTTCGTTCTTACTGATTAACATTTTCTATCATTGTTATGTATTTGATTGATATTGTTTTGTGATTCTTTATTGTTGTTGTCCACCATTTCGGTTTCATTAGCATTGTTTTTCTTCATTTACATTGATTCCACCATTGTTTTCATGGAGGCAGAATACGGTGAGCACTCTTCTTCCGGTGGTCCGCGTCATCTTCCCCGGCGACCACTGTTGTTCTTCGCACTGTAATTGGACATTTGAAGTTGGTGGCTTCCTGCGGTGGCACTGCTGTGTTCAAGCCCTCGCGAAAAGGTGTGTTGTTTTTTCCTGCATTTTTTTAGTTTCCTCTGATCTGTCTATGGGATGGGTGCGCTGGTTATATCAATGGTTGCGATGGGTCGTTGGGACATTTTTTTATTTTCCTGCACTGCTGTGTTTAATCCAACAAACGCACACATACTATTCTGTTATGGTTGTTTCATGGGTATGTTGCAACAGTAATGGGTTCTCCAAAATGTGTGCAGGTATGGCAGGGGAAATTTTGCTGGTGTGTTCGTATGGTTTAGTTAATGTTCTTATTCAGGTGCATCAGGATTTGTCGTATGCGAAGATTGTTGATGAAATTTGTGGGAAGTTCGATGGGTTGGTACCAGGTGCAGTGTGTTTGTTTTTTGATTTTCCCGGGTATAAGAAGTTTAAGGTGGATAGCGACGTCGACATTCAAAACATGTTGTGCCTTGCTAAGTCGTTCGGGCTAAATCACATTGAGGTCCTCATTCAGGGAAGTAGTGTTGGTGTGGGGGGTAATCGTGTCGTGTTGGATTCCGCGGACGATGGGGAAATATCACAGCATGTTAGCGAGAATGGGTGCGTGGATGAGCAGATGGATTTGTTACCAACGTACTGTCCGAACAAATCGAAGACGTTTTTGTCGGCGCAATGGGCGCATGCTATTACCCATGTGGGACAATGTTTTGATGGTGGAGCAACTAAATTCTGTGAAGTTCTGTGTAAGTATGCTGTTGAATGTGGATTTCAATTTAAGTACGTTAAAAATGACTCCGTGCGAATTACGGTAGTGTGTAAGTTTGCGGCTTCAACAGATTGTCCTTGGTCAGTTCATGCGAGGATGTTACCATCAAGTGGGGTGTTATGTGTTAAGAGGTTTGATAGTGTGCATACTTGTGGGGCTGCTATACGTACTTCTAGGAACCCTCGTACGGGGTCTGATTTGGTGTCTACCGTTGTTGCAGATCGGGTGCGCGATAAGCCATTGACGTGCCCCACTGATGTCGTGTTTGATTTGAAGAACGAGTATGGTTTGGACATTAGCTACCGGGTGGCCTGGTTAGGTGTTGAGAAAGCTAGGGCCGAGGTGTACGGGGATCACGCTACGTCCTTCGATCAGCTAAGGTGGTATAGCAATTCTGTTATGCAAAAAAACCCAAACAGTTACATTAACCTTGAGTTTGACCAAAAAATCGGGAGCTTCGTCAGGTATTTCATATCCTTTCGCGCTTGTATAGATGGGTTCAATCACTGCCGTCCTATGCTATTTTTGGATGGAACGTTTTTGAAAGGTAGATTTAAAGGTAATTTGCTCGCAGCTACTGCTAAAGATGCCAATCAAGGTAATGGTGTGTTATTTTATTCCGTTAGTGCTTATTTGCTGAACATACTAGTAAATAGATACTTCCATTTTTTATACATTACAAATGTGTTTTTCCATTTAACGAAGGAAAAAAATTGAGAACATTGAAATAGGGTCTCCTCAAATAAAACTGAATAGGAATGTAACACACAGTGGCAGGCTTATTCTTTTTTATTTGGTAAAATGTGTCGCACTTTATTTTGTGTGGATGGTTGTATAACTTTTGTCATGCCTAACTTTTTATGTTGCATGTTTGGTCTTAGGATTGTTTCCGGTAGCCTTTGCTATTGTTGATTCCGAGAATTCAGCCAATTGGGAATGGTTTCTTCGTAATTTGAAAGTAGTTGTTGGGGGTGGGCGAACATTAACTTTCATATCTGACCGCCATGTCGGATTATTACACTCTATGCCCATTATTTTCCCTTCAGCGCATCATGCATATTGTTTGTTGCATCTCCAAATGAACTTGCGGGATCGAATGAAATATGTTAATGCATCGCACAAAATTGGGTTGATGTGGAAGTTGCGGGAATGTGCATATGCGCCCACTGTTACTTGTTTCAATGAGAAATTGGAGGTATTGAAAAAGGCCAAACACTGGTCTAATGCGTATTTCAGGTAATTCATGCACCCCAAACGCTGTGATTGAAGATTTTATGAAAAACCTGCACCCCAAACACTGGTCTAATGCGTATTTCAGGTAATTCATGGCCTGTGCAATGGGTTATGGCATATTTAAAAATTCCCACATGTTTTTTTGCAGTATGTTTTGTTTTTGTCTTTTTAATTTATGCTCCGTAAATGTGGATTTTTTTTTTTTTAAGGGGCCAATGGTATGGGGAGATGTGTTCAAATGCTGCTGAATCTTTCAACAATTGGGTTGGTGAGGCTCGTCATCTCCCTATCACGAGATTGGTCGATATGATAAGGGGTCAAATAATGGAGCAGATGTCGAAGCGCAGAGTTAAATGCAGTAAATGGGCCGGTGTGATATCCCTGAAAATGGAGAAAAAATTGGTGGCAGCGTATAACGACAGCAGGGCTTGGTGTGTGAGCCAGGCTAATGATGATGTCTATGAAGTCCACTCCCACCCATCGGTGTTGGTTGATGTCGGCAAGCGAACATGTTCTTGTTTTCAGTGGCAGATCAACGGGTTCCCATGTTCCCATGCTGTCGTTGCATTTCGTAATAGTGGGAGAAACATCTATGATGCCATAGACTCCGCATTTTGCATTGATACATTTCGAGCTACTTATAGCGAAACCATATACCCCATCCCAACAGTGGGGAGGCCACTGTTTAACCCAGCTGAATGTTTGATAGCTCCGCCGATGGCCAAGCGTCCTCCCGGTCGGCCCAAACGGAAGAGAATTCCGTCCAAGGGAGAGGTAGTGCAACGTATACGTTGTGGGCGTTGTGGAAAAGTGGGCAATCACAATAGGAAGACATGCAAAGAGCCATTATAGGTGGTCTGCCATATGATTTAATTTTGTTGTTAACAAACTGGGATTCTATTTTATTTTGTTTTCCAAAATTTTTTCCTCCTTTTTTTCAATCAGTTATTCACTTTCTGTTATTGGTTTAATCTATTTTGTAGGATATACATTTTTATGTAACCCAGCAACCATTTCAGTTCGCATTGTTGAACAATTACACTCCACCTTTAACACCCAACCATTTTAGTTTCAAATCTGTTTTGCTTAACACTTTGAAGACATGAAAATAGACAATGGGTTTTATTTTTCAAATCTGTTTCGATTAACAGTCTACACATGAAAAGAGCAAATGGGTGCCATTTTTTGTTTCAAATCTGTGGACATCATAACAGATTTGGAAACCAGTCATCCACTTTATGTTATTGGTTTAATCTGTTTGGTAGGACATACATTTTCGGTCCCCACTATTGAACACTAACACTGCCCCTTTGAAACACAACCCTTTCATTTTCAAATCTGGCTTTGATTGACACTGTGAAGACATGAAAAGAGGAATTGGTGCCGTTGTAGTTTACAAATCTGTTCACATCATACCAGAACATTCGCCCAAAGCGGACTCTGCCAACCCGTAGTCGGAACGGCAATGGATTTTTAATGTTTGGGTGGCTGCTTACAATCCACTGTCATTGCACAAAACATGTACCCAGTACCAACTCTGTAAAATAAATTGAATGCGAACGTAATTTTATGTTACGTTGCACATGGTGTCTTCACAATTCCAATTAAGATGGCAATGTGAAATTAATTGTTTCTCATGTCATATTAAGCACGTGGTCGATGTGCTCAGTTTGTGCATGTCAACTTCCATATACATCAAGCCACCCATACTCCCATGGTGTAAAACAGGTCCCCCAAACTGAGTGTCATCATGTGCAACTCCTGCGTAGATCACACCATGTTTACATACCCAGGTCCATCTGCCATTTAAAAATAATCTACTCCACATGCACATGAAAATGTAATGCACCGTTAAATTGTTATTATGCAACAGGTGAAACTATTTGAATAACTTACTAAATAATATCAACATAACAGATTTGAAAACCTATCATCCACTTTATGTTTTTGGTTTCATCTGTTTGGTAGGATATACATTTTTTCTGGTCCCCACTATTGAACACTAACACTGCTCCTTTAATACACAACCATTTTATTTTCAAATCTGGCTTGAGAAACACTGTGAAGACATGAAAAAAGTGAATTGAATGCGAACGACAATGGATTTTTAATGTTTGGGTTGCTACTTACAATCCACTGTCATTGCACAAAACATGTTCCCAAACTGAGTGTCGTCATGCGCAACTCCTGTATAGATCACACCATGTTTACATACCCAGGCCCATCTGCCATTTAAAAACAATCTACTCCACATGACATAAAAGTGTAATGCACTGTTAAACTGTTATTATGCAATAGGTAAGACTATTTGAATAGCTTACTAAATAATATTAACATTCATATCCACAAAGTACTGGATCCTAACCCAAGATTAAACCGTTGGGCACTTCTGCATGACCAAAAAAGTAATGTATATGAAACTAGTTTTCCCCTCCTACTGTTATGTGTTTTCAGACTAACAAAATATTATATACATCGATAAAACATCAACAAAATAAAACATCGTAATGCTGTTGTTGCACCTTCTGCACTGGCAAATGTCTTCTCAACCTCTTATAATGTCCTCCCACGGAGTCCTTTACCCGGGTCACTTAAGAACATGTCCACCATTGCAGCTCGTACCCCAGTTGGGGTCAGACCGTCCATCATAGTATTCACTTCTGCACCACGGATGTACTGCCTGATTATGAAGCACACGAATATCCCACAATCCGACCTGCACTCACAAATACCGGTGTCAACGTCACTTACGCGATACCTCATCAAAACAGTATATTCAAAATAAAATGAACATTACTTACGACTCCGGAACTTGTTGTGGACAATCCACAACAGATACAAAACTGCCATCAAACAGGTCTGCCCCAACACCTGTAGCTATAACTCGAGGCTTCACAAATTTGTTGTGGTGGTCAGCCACCCATTGTTTCTGTCCATTTTCCACATGTCAGTCCAGTTTTGTCCACAGTAACATTAACATTTTCTAAATAGTAATTTGTCCATCATGCACATTCAAAATTGAAATTTGTAAACAGCACTTACAACTTTTAGAGCCTCATTGTAATGCTCATCGCGCACTCCACGTCTTGGCCGTATCGAGTTGTAATGTTTCCAATTTCCGGTTTCTGAATCGTGCGCCATGACTGTCCAATGGTTGGCATTGTAGATTGGGAAAAGTGCGTATCTGCAACCTCGTGCAGCCTTTATGTGAACATTCAAATACTTCGCTCGGGAAACAGCACTGCTATTTCGCATCATATCCTGCACAATTGTCCAAAACCATTGTAGTCGTATCAGGTTTCATTATGCAAATATTATTTTTAGATTTCGGGCAATCAAACGAAAGTGAAGATACATACTGAACAAACACTAGTGTAGATGTATGATGTCCCAACAAATTCTGCCCTTTCAGATACCATCTTATGCATTTCAGTCAACATTGCAGCGTATGCATCGATTACCTGCAACATATGTTACCCATTACAATTCCAGCACAATAGTAATAAGAACTTTGTAAATTTACATTTACATTTACATTTACATTTTCTTGACTGTGTTTAAATTCATTTGCCCTTTGTGGCAGCCACATCACTCAATTCACAAAGGAAACAATGGTCAGATTTGCATATGTTTTTTTAAAAATAATTAAAGAATCAAAAAATACTGTACAATTCGTTACACGAAACCAGCTTACGTTGCCGTGTATGGAATTCTACTGCACCAAATCTTTGATGTCCGTGAAATGAACTTGTATTCCATTGTGTCCACCATCCCATACTATTAACCTGCACACCGTAAACCAAAATTAAGAACCACCACAGAACATAGTTTTACAAGTTGTACATGTCAAAGAATACAACATTCCATTCGAACAACCTACCCGTCCCCCTCTAAAGTGTACATTCGTTGTAGTAGTTCCCTGTCTTCATCCTTCAGCATGTTCCACACAGTGTGCCGCCTATTTAAACCGAAGCCATTCCAGGTTTTACGCTCCACCTCGATGTCCTCAACACTGTAAATCACCCCGGGCTCAAATGATTTACCAAGTCTGACATTGGTGTTTACCTGTGGATGCCCAAATATGCCGGGATATTCATAGTCTGATAACCTAAATTCCCATCTTGCCTTGTTCTTCACCCTTTTCACAAGCGACGTAATTTTCGGCCCAGAACTTGTTGCAGCTGCTGTGTGTTCATAATGACCTTCTACACCAACGACAGCTGCGCCATCTTTTACATTCCCGCCAGTTATTGTCTGTGCATTTAGGGGACTGCAGCTACCCTCAACCCTTTCTACAGTTGTACGTACAATCCCATTTGCGAAGTCATCTGTCAAATCTTCAATTCCAGTTTCATTGTCAACAAGTTCTAATTCGTTGATCTGCACGTCTTCGGGTTGGCCTGTAGGACACGCAGACTGCTGCGCACTTTCGCAACTCGTCACATTGGCAGACCCACTCACTTTCCCTGACAGACTATTACTCGGTGTTCGCTGATTGGATCCATCATTCACAGCAAATTGTGTGACCTCGTGCACCTCAAGGTCATCAAGACTATCTTCCAAATTGCTTATTTTTGTCTCCAATCGATCAACCTGCTTGCTAAGTCGAGCAATTTCAGAATCCTTATCGACAATCACAGTATTTAAGTCTGCAAACAAATTTCCAGCGTGTCGCCCGAGCAGTTTCTCTAGTGTTTCCACACGCTGTTCCAGTTCACATATCCGTACGTCTTTCATATTGATCTCATTCTCTAATTCACGAATTCTGACTTTACAAGTTATCAGCTCATCGTGCACCCCACCTTGTTCCTCACCCACGTCTTCACCATCTGGAGTGCATGACAGTTCTAGAAGATCTGGGAACAATACCGGCCAAACTTCTCCACGTAACGCCAGCTTCCCAGTTACTTTTTCCTTGCTGGTTGGTGTTCCAGTATTCTTATTACCATAGTCATTCCCCCCCCTCTGTTTTCATGTCACCCTTGTTTGTTGTGGCTGGCTGCCAACAATTGAAGCTCGGATCCACGCTGCCAACATCATCTGTCTCAATCACAGCCCTACGTTCATCGCACACTCTAGGTGGTTCCACATCCATCCTAATTCTACCACATTCTTTTGGTTCAATCGCAGCAGCAGGCACCTTTAGAATATGACATTCATTAATCGTCCCAACAAGTTTGCCACAGTGGACCTAAGGAAAATTACAAACAAAACACAGCAGAACTTCAATGTTTTGTGTTGGAAAATCTTGAAAAACAATTAAAAGGGTTCTAATTCCATACCTCAAAGCAACCCTTTGACGACAAATTTATTACTCTTAGTTTCCCCACAGTGGCTGCAATGTTCCATCGACAAAATCGTGGTGTCACGTCAGGCCGTTCTGGAGCGACGATGTTTGAATGCTCACAAATGAGAAACTAAAATTACACCATCAAGCAACCATTAAATAAACATAGAAATGGCTTACAAATATGTTTTTATGTTTTAAAGCTGAAATTGAACCACCAAGCAACCAATAAACATACGTACCAGCAATGCTACTACGCAACCAGTGACCTTCTCTGGCCTATTGTGCATCTCATTTAGTGACCCAATCAATGTGTTCCTTATTGTTGCACTCCAGTCATACTGTTGCAATGTGTTCAGTTTGTCGATCACACGGACAAATGCCCAGCCTATATGCTCGCCGGTCGTTGCGAAAAACAACTTGGCACAAACGTAAAGACACAGCAATTTCGCCACATCTTCTTCATCATGCTCTGTACGACCAGTGATTGCTTTTCCCAGCAAGTCCTTTATAACTTTTGAAGAAATTCGGCTAATATTTGCGCAACGTCTTTGCATGAAATCGGACGGCCCTTTCCCACCTTGTGTCATATCCAACTTCTCCTTCCCACATTATACGCCGAATATCAACCTAATGTCGTTGTTTCGCAATGGTAACTTAGCTCCACCAATGTGGAATTTCTCATCTTCAGGCTTGTAAGTTTGTATTATCCGACATACCGTCGCATCACACTTTTTGAACATTTTAGAATCCAGCTCGTTAGCCCGAATAGCATCAATCATCAGCCAGAATGGCGTTTTCTGCAACTGCCTGATGTGGCCCTCGCGTAATTCCAGTTCCAGAATTGTGCTAATCAGCCCGGATATGTTTGACCAGTACATTAATTTTGACGGATCAACATCAAGTCTCCGAACAGGACCACCCGGCCTTTTCTGTTTCTTGAATGGGAGCTTTGCTTGTCTTTTACTGGCCTGCCTTGTCGATGTTTGTGGTGACCTCATGCCAACTTTTCGTTTACCAGTCCTACTGCCACTGCTACCTGAACATGTTTTACATGCAAAGCAGCAGAAACAAATTAAAAATGCCAACACAAAACATAAAATATCATGAGGTATAACCATGAAAAACTGAATCTTTTACACCGCCACATGTTCCAGCATCAGCCAATTTACCAAAAGAACACAAACTTTTATGCCCCATGCCATGCCATCAACGTAAAATCTGAACACAAACAGTAACATGACACAGCCAAACTCTGTTTTTGATCTCATCGCGAAGTAGACAACGAGTACGTATTGCATGTATCACTATGAAGAACTAACCACAATCACTTCCCATCTAACTAATTTCACTGTTTCGTACTACATTATATACAAATGCAACGAACTGTAATTACGCATTTCAGCAATAACATACAACAATTACAGTGACGCTACGTAGATTATGTTAATGCATTAAAAAACAATACAAATGTGTCACCACTGCAATATGACCTTCAAATTGTACAGCACGCTACATAACATCATTACGACTAAGCAGACGACAACCAAACATAAACAAAAACAATGGGGCCCCATCTGAAATATGCGAATACATCACTGACACGAATCTTGAACACCATTACAATTTTCTTCAATGTAAAAAGCCCAAAAACACTGTACGCACACCCCCACAGGTACATGATAGTATACACCACCAAGCAAATAGGTAAACCATCTTCCCCTCAACCCCCCCCCCCCCCCCCCAAAAAAAAAAAAAAATTCAGGAAAACCCAGTGCACACTTGATAATAAAATTGCATTACCATCACATTCACATTCACCGCAGTAATATTACGACAAAATCACAAAAACACACCCCTTAACAGGCCAACAACATTGACAAACTACCCTCCGAGAAGAAGCGTGCATTTCTGAGAATAGGACAAAAATAACACTACTTCAGTGTACAGATATCACAATTTCATGTATTTCACAAAACCCATAACATTAAGCACTTCGCATAGTATTTCACACATAACTCCACAACTTCGTAATGTAAATGAAAGCAAGGGTTTATGTACACAGGCGATTACCGTACCTGGAACCATTGTCGGTGGACTACGAAGACTTTCCAGTCACTGCTTCGAAGCACAACAGCGTCACAGGCACCTACACCGCCGGTTTTGATGTATCAAGAGCGAAGGGGGTTGCGTATTTGATAGGGATTAGGGTAAAACACCAAATGCTATTCTATTGTCCCAGTCCACATGGATTTCACATCGTCAAGTAACAATCTGCAACTGCAATGCCTAACATCCCGCCATTAACATCAGAGAACTGTTCAACCTTCCATACACGACTCTTCAATTACGGGTTTGTTTGGAGGGAAGCAAATTTCTACAGATGACAGGTTTGGGGCATTCCAGTCATTACGCCGTTGGGGGTTTACTTAATTATCCTTACTTAAACGCGTAAAAATTAGTGTAACACGAGTTTAGTTGTCATTAACATTACGTTGGGACTAATTGGATCATAAGATAAAACATAGGACTAAATGAATCATAAAATAAAGATTTGAGATTTATTGGTGCGTCGCCCTAAAAAAAAATCATAAATATTTTACTTTTTAAATACATTTAATTAATTAAGTATATCTTAAAAATAAATAAATAAAAATTACTAAAAGACAACAAAATACGAAAAATAAAAAACTTAAAGCCAAACAGTGAATACATTTTTTTTTACCCACCAAAACTATATGGCCACAATTATTCACATCCTTATTCTGATGATAGATTCCCCGCCAGCCAAAAGCATTCGGCAATGTACAATTTACATTCATTTGTTCACCATGCACCATCACAACTACTGGTTTAGCGGGACAGATTGGCTAGGGGCAAACTCAAAGTGGGTTAGCCAATAAAATTGAACATTATATAACACTCAAACAAATGCTCTTCACAGTCCAACAAGAACATCCACTTTATCATGAAGCTGCAAATCTTTACAATAAAATCATGCCAAATAGGCATGTGAGTTCATAGTTTTCTGAAATTGGGTTTTAAAAAAAAAAAAATTAAAAAAATAACATTGCTTATAAAGCATAACCCCTGAATTTTGGCAGTATACACACCAAGAATTTGCAGATGACTAAGAAATGATTCCTTACATTCCAAATCTTGACTCGGCAGCAGAACAAGCAACCAGTTAAACCACAATGCTGTATTCAGCAAACCAATCTTTGGGTTGATCATGAAACGATATTCTTAAAAAGTAACTTTTGTATAAAATCTAGCAATCTGAAGACACTAGAACATTATGCTCCTTTAGATGTCTCTGAAAATGAGCCAAACGGTTTTGTAGTTGTAGAATGCCAGCAGCCTTCTGGGATAGGATTGCATTCAATCTAGATATATAATCATCCAACTGATTTCCTGGTTGATCTGCCTCAACCAACAGGTTCATCTCCTACAAATATGAAAGAAGTATGTCAAAATCATGGATCTGCAGGCACAAATATAAACATTCATGCATTCAATGAAAATGAAGGTAAAATTTGAAAGATAGAAAGCAAGTGATCATATGAGGGTTTTTCAAAATCTTCCAGTGTGATTATCTTTCTTAATCTTCAGTTGACACCAACAAGTGGCTACTTCTACTGAACATGCAACCACATATGAGGGCCTGAGATTATGATGAAAGTAGTTCTGTGAAAAGTACAATCCCACTTAAGGAAAAAGATAAGCCAGCCCAGAGTATCACAAACCTCTCTAACTATATCCATTGTCTCCTCCACTTGTCTCCGGTGAGCACTAACAAGATCTTCCTCTTCCTGAAACATGAAATACAAGCCATAGGAGTCAACAAATTGAACCTTCATTGATGAATAAATATCTGAAGACAAGCCAAAAGAGTCAGAAGATTGAACCTTTAGTTAATAGATATTCTCCTACTATTCTCATACCTTCAATAGAGTATTCAAATCATCATCAGTATGCAAGTTTTTTGTGTCGAATTTTGGTGGGTCCTTCCATTTTGTCTGCCCATTGGCTCTCCTCACTTTATCTTCTAAATTTGAGATACCATATGCTTCCACTTTCCCATTCTTCTTCCATAATGGCTTCTCCGGCTCTTGGAACTCTTCTGAAACATCAAATTCCTCCCTATCAGTATGTTCAGGCCATGAATCAGCTATACCATCTTCATAGGTTGGCCCAGGAGGAAAAACTGATGATAAGGGCAACGTTGTTGATTCTTTCAGATTTAAGGTGGATGATAAAGTATCCTTCTTGGAATTGTTGCCTTTCGAAAGGCTCTTCACCCTAAAAAGTAGTGTATATATATATGAGATGTAGTTAAGCTCACACAGAAATAAGGGGAGAAAAACAAGTAATGGCTACCCGAAACTTCTGTTTATGTACCTGTCAGCATATCTTAACGTGTTAAGAGTGTGTTCGCATGATCCTGAGGTCGGAGATATGCAGGAGATCATAACAGTCCGGGAGTCTCCAACAAATGAATCTCTCAGGACTTCTGTTAATTTACTTCCTCTGAAAGGAATATGACCCTGATCATTGTCAAGCGCTCTTATGCATTCCTTCAATGCAAGCAAGCTTTTATTGATCTCAGCACCTTCCATTCTGCATTACATATTTTAAAACACCATAATTAAAACAAAAAGGCAAAATAAGTGTTAATTTAACGCTGCAGGTTAAGCCCGCACGACCTCGAGCTAGAGGGGAAGGAACGGCCCTGAGCCAAATGGTCAAATTTACCCATTCAATACAAATCTTAGCTACTACAGTTTGATGATTGGAGCCTAATCCTATCAATTTGATAAATCCAGCATCAAGTGTCACATCTATGGTGTTTAAAAGTTCTCTTTTTAGTGAAGGGGAAAAAAATAATACACAAAAGTAGAGAGATATAAACCTTGTCTGCTTGTCATTGTCAGTAGTATCTGCACCTCGTTCACTTCCAGCAAGATCTATGAAGGAGAGCTTGCCAACAACTCTCGGAGGCTTAGATTCACTGCCATCAGCTGACCTTTTAATAGCAAGCTGAAGAATGGCATGTGAACGTGATGATTCCTCATTTGCACCAGTTATGCCTGTACTTCTTGTAGCATTTCCCTTCTCTATGAGCTCATGGATTGTCTCCACATCTGATACTCTGTACTCTTGCAAACCAACAATGCAAACTTGCTGTTTACCATCCTCTCTCATGCAAAGTTTCCTGCATAAGTAGAGAGAAATTAAAAGACCACAAATGGTAATTCCAAAGCAGGATATGATAACAGCACATACTTCCTATCGCTGAGGAGATCAAAAAGTTTTCCTCCATATATCTCAAAGAAGCTGAAAAACAACTGAAAGCCCTGGTTCCGGTAAGTATGGTGCATCAGCCTCAAGATATCTCGAGAGGCCTTAAGGGGCAATGGCTTCATAGTGTAAGTTTTTCCGCTTCCTGAACAAGTAAACAAACAGTGAATGAAAGCTTATTATAATGGTAACTTGAAAAAAAGAAGCAACAGATATCTGATGGTAGAAACCACCACATTTCCTTTTCCGAATTTTAAGTCTTTCATTTTGGAGATGTGCCAAGAAAACAGTGAGTGACACTCGCTAAAGAGTAGAGATGTACTTAGAAAATACAAGCATTTAACAATGAAAAGCCCCTGCTTATCTTCTGAAAGATATCGGCCATGATAAACAATCAAATGGTGTCAAACCAAGAGCAAGGAGACAAAAAAACAACAAGAACGAAAATCACGAGTTGTATAATGCAGAAGAGAACAATTTGAGTACCAGTTACAAGTGTGATTAAAGCAGTGTAAAGCAGCCCAATAACGAGCAAGCATAAAAAAAATCACAATTTTATGTGCTAGAACGAAGTTCCACAACAAGAGTGCCCAGGTAAACCACCAATAAGTAATGATTAGTACAAAAGAATTGAGGAATGACAATCTCTTGACTACCCAATTTAGAAAGGTTGTAACAGATTCCATCAGAGATATGAACAAAGCTATATTTACCAGTTTGCCCATACGCAAAACAAGTTGCTTTGGTCCGCTGAAAAATTATTGGAACAATGGGCTCCACAGTTTCACGATATACCTATGGAAAGATAAGAAAACCAAGATTAACTAATGCCAAATGGCCTAATAAATTATTTCCATCACGCCAAAACCATAAGTAGCTTGTATTTTCATCTTAGTTTCTTATTTTTGCTTATGCGGCGTACTCACCTCATCATTTGAGACCTCCTCATTCAGCACTGCATCAAAAACAAATTCATGCTTTTCCACATATTCTGTTAAGTCAACCTGCAGAATTTTGAGATATAAAACTTTTAACAACATATATGAAGTTCAAAAAAATTTGATCACAAAATTCTATAACTGGGATAGCTTTGATATGAAAAAGGCCAAAATAAGAAAAGAGAATGGTGAAAGAAAATTATATATGTTCATGTACATGTTATATAAGGACAAACAACAATGCATACAATTATACTCAAAATAAAGGATGAGGGCAAGGAGCTTTTACATCAAACTGAAATTTCAAAATAGTTAAAATTGATAGCCAGCACTACATAAACCACGCAACAATACTAACCTTAAGTTTAGTCTCATGAACTGTCAGAGAACTGGAACGTGACTCTATAGTTATGATGTCGTCCTCATTCTTTGCCAGCTCCTTTTTATTTAGTGGCCTTTTGCGCACCTGTAACCAAGCCATCATTAGCATATTTTAGAACAAGTTTTAAGACGCGTTTTTCAGTAGATTAGACACCACAGAGAAGAGAAAAGTTACACTCATCCAAACAAGCAGTTGGTTTTGGTAGTTTCAAGGTTTTCAAGCTGGCAATCAGGCATTAGTAACACTCAGCTAATTACTAAGGAGAGAAATAATTATTACGGGAACCAAATTGGGAAACAAAGAATAGTAATAATTTAAAAGAAGCATACCACAACTTTAATCTTTGCAACATTACTGGCCTTCTCTTTATCTGCAGCATAACTTTTCATAAGGTTGTTATCAGGCACACCACGAACTCTACCAGTTTGCTTGCTATTTGCAAGATATGACTCAGAGTCATCAAAGTTTCTGCCTGGAACAGAACGATATAGAGAAGGGGCATCATATTGGCCTGGAAGTGGAATCTGCCCACAGAATACTCAAAAAAATCAGCAGATTAAGAAAGAAAGCAAAAACAAAAGGAAAAAAAGGCAAAGTGAGCACAAATTGTTAAGGCTCACTATTGAATTCCTGGATACAAATTGCCAAATTGTCAACTTTAAATAAAAAAAGAATCAGCATATGTGGATGGGATAGAGAACATAACATGAATCAACATCAAGTTTCTGAGTTTAGCCAATGTCCAGAAATAACTAAGGACTATGACATGGGCAAACTCCTTGCAGCAGTGAATGCAGAACATTACAATAACCCATATCACATTGCTTTGTTTAGCTGGTCAATAACAATTATTCCTTTTATCAGCGCACTCATTGCCTTACACAGTCACATTATGTTTGGATTGGGCGGAATTGAAGGGGAGTGAAGTAAAAATGAAAACCTAAATATAATTAGCTTCATAAACTAATTAAAATTCCTAAAAAGTCAATTTACTCTTCAGCCAATTCCTTTTTATCCCATCACTCCTCCACTGTATCCAAACAAGTTAAAAATTACAAATGCAGATTATAACGGGTCTTCAATCTATGTGTATCTCAATTCCCCACCACATATGCAAATGCATAAGAAACAAAGTGAGCATATAATGTACCATATACGAGTACTTCAATTCTTCATAACCCAGTAAAGATAACTGTTGTAGAACAAGTAGCTGACGAATTCTTGGAACAATCAGACGGGCAAAAGGCCAAGAAGAAGTCAAATTTGACTTCTTATTGGCCTTTGGCCGGTCCAATTGTTCCAAGAATTCCTCGTCTACTTGTTCTACATCTAGCAAACTTCAAAGTAAATTGATAATCAATGGACAATCCACAATACCAAAACAGCAATCTAATCTTATAAAACTCAAAACAATACAACTCCACTTGAACAGACAAGAAACCCACCTCAGGAAGAAGCTCGGTGTCGAAAGAGTGTAGATCTAACAGTCCAGGACTGAACCCACTTGGCGAGTCAGGGTCCTCACCGTTCTTTCTCTGACCGGAAGGCCTCGAATTAACCGGAGGCGAAGAGGGCTCAGTGAAAAACTCACTTCCTCCATTGAAGTTCCTCGGAGCATTCCTGTACATTCTCGAACCCTGACCTCCACCATAGTAACCGTAGTCCTGTTTATCGATTCAATCACAGATCCACAAGTAAACAAACACAGATCTATACAAATTCAAAAACCCTAATTGAAAAAAAATGAAAAAGATTGGAACCTGGAGAGGAGGAAGAGAGGTGTTTGAGGAATGGAGATGTTGAAGACCATTGGATTGAAGCCACCGACCATTGGATGATGAGGAGTCAAGTAAGTTGTCTGAGTACTGACGCTGATGATGCACCGCCGACGCACCAGATCTCTGCCCCTGCCTGCCCACTGCGTTCATCTCTCTCTCTAAACTCGATTCAATCACTGATCTCTCTCTCTCTCTCTCTATTGAAACCCTTTACTCGAAATTCTTTCTAGTAAAAAACCCAATAAATGGTTCGATCGTAGTCTCTCTCTCTGTGAAATCAATCGATCACTTTCTTTGGATGCAAATGGTGAAAAATCAGAGAGAGATAGGGTTGACAAGGAAATGAAGCATGAGTGACATTGAAGCTTCGATCTTCAACGGTTGAGATTCAAAGTGAAGAAGAATCGAATTGAAGCATGGTTCATTTCATGGGTCGACAACAGTGGACATTGAGAGAGATAGAGAGAGAGAGAGATATTTGAAATTTGAAAGAGTTGAGGGGGTAAGCACGTGTGAAGGAGGATGGAGGAGGCACGTGCGAGAGAGGTGAGTGGTAGGGATTTGAAAGACGGTAGGTAGGTCCGAATTGAATTTTTGGATCAGGCAAACCGTTTCACATGGTGGACCCTTGTCGTTTTATGTATCCATCTGTACCGTTTTTGTTGTTGTTTGGGATAAATTACACTCTGCCTCCTTTCTTTTATATTTAGGGTGTGTTTGATTGAACATATTAGATAGTGAGGATTAAAATCTATCGGACTTAAATCTTAAAATTGTGAATTTCTTAGACTATTTGGTTAGATTGGATATGTATTCCGTGTTTGTTTTCTCATAGGATTAGATGTCTGAAAAATGACTATTTTTAGTGAATCCATTGTTTGGTTGGACGAACTAGATAGAATAAATCAGCAAAAAATTATTTTACTATTTTTTAATTATTTACTAAATAATAGCAATATTAAACATATCTTTAATATTTTAATTATTTTTAGCTAGATTAAATAAAAATTTATTTTATTTTATTTTATTTTTTACACAATTAAATAAATTTATTTTTTTAAATTAAATAAATAAAATATCAATAAAAATATATGTTATTTTTTTAATTAAAATTTTAAATAAATTTATTTTTAAAAATAATAATAATTAAATAATGAAATTAAATAAAACATCTATTAAAATTTAAATAATGAAATTAAATAAAATATAAACAAATTTCAAAATAAAACATCAATAAAATATCTATAAAAAAATTGTTTTAAAAAATTAAATAAATAAAACATCAATAAAAAGTTAAATAAAATTATTTTATTTTTAAATTGAGACATTTAAATTTTATTGAATTTTACTAAAAATAATATATAATTGAATAGTAGATGGTCGAAATGATCATTTCACCACCTAATCCCAACAATAAACTGTTCCACGAAATATGTCCTCACACCCCCCCCTCGGATAGTGTAATCCCTCATATAGAGGATAAGGAGTCCGGACAAACTCCATGTCCGGCGGACTAAAAAAAAAAACGAACGCCAGATTGGATGCTTCTAATGGATTACAATCCACACAGTAAATAGTCCCCCCTTATCCCCCAATCAAAAACACCCTTAGTCCTTAGACTGTCTTTGGTTGAAAGATTTGATCAGCAAAATATAAAACGGAAGGAAAAAAAAAAAACTTAAATGATTTGAATTGCAAGTTATGTTTGGAGGTATTTTGGGAAGATGGTTAAAAGCTGACTTTTTGACTTTTTTGATTTTTTTATGTGAGAAGTGATGTGGAGCAAAATAAGTTAAAAGCTGGCTTTTGACTTTTTTGTGATGTTCCCAAATGGCCCCTTGGTTGAATTGAGAAGTGGAGAAAATAAAAAAAAAAAAAAAAGTCTAAATGAACTCAAAAAACAAAAAATAAAGCTCTCTTTGAAAGAGTTTTGGAATTGTAATTTCACCTCCTAGTTTGCATGTGGTGTTTGATTCTAATTTTTAAAAATTAATTTCACACAAACTTTTGAAAACTCCTTTCCAGGCAAAAAAATTTGGCTAACCCGGTCGTCCCTCAAACGTCCTCCAGACATCCCCCAGTTGACCAGAACAATGTACTTTTTTTTTTTTTTTTTTTTTTTTTTTTTGCACATGTTATTTTTATATTTTTAATAAAAAATATTTTCAAAAATTTTTTAAAATTTTTTATGAGTTTTGAATAAGATTTTGGGTTGTGTGTTTGGTTATGAATTGTAAGTTTTTATATTAAATATCATATGTCACATTATTCATTTCAAACTCAATTCAAAACTCTTTTCAGAATTCATAACCAAACAAATTTTTCACACTTAAATCATAATTCTAAAACTCACAAACTCAAAATATAACTCTATTCTCAAATCATATTTAGAAAACTCTATCAAACGCTACCTAATTTTTTTTTTCTCTCACTTTCTTTTTCCTTATGTTTTTCATTATATAAAAAGTAAAATTGTATTTTCTTCTCCTTTTTGGCCTTCGTTTGGCATGCTAGGCTTTTTGATTTTTTGGCTATTTACAAAAAGACAAAATAGATTTTTTAATCTAATAAGACAAAATATCACATTCAGCCTATAATCATTTCATTTTTTCTCTCATAAAAGTCAAAAAATTTATTCCAAACGAGACTTTTTAGCCTCACGCTAAAATAACCAAAAAGCAAATCCACATCCCAAACGAACCCTCAATTTCTCTTATTAAATCCTCCAATTAAACGCAGGCTTAGAGTTTGTTTCATTTAACTTTTGTCTCTTTTGGAAAGTGAGTTAGAAGTCACTTTTCAACTTTTAATCCATTTTGGATCGCATCATCTCATTTTAGATTTTTTTTACACGTTTAAAAAAAAAAATCAAAAAGTCAATTTTTAACCATATTCCCAAAACAGCTCTTTGACTCTTCATATTTCAAGTCTAAAAAATTAATTTATATTTAAAATTAGACATAAAATATCACATTAACAATTATGTGATATAAAAATATTTTTATTATATATAATTTACCCATTTAACATAAACTCAAATTTCAATATAATAATATATTTTTTATATTATATGACAATTAACATATCATTTTTTGGTCTAATTTTGAACATAATTTTGTAAAAATTGGAAATTTTTTAAAATATGAATGCCAAAATGAGGGGGAAAGAAACACTTTAAAAACTAAGTGAAAATTTATTAAACATTAGGGGGTACAGTGTAATTTACCCTTCTCGTATGGTGGAGACAGTGTTTGGGTGTGGGTGTAATAAACAAGTGTGGTGTTTTGGATATCAGAGCCTATAGTGGTTATTCGAGAGGCGCGCATTCAACTTTACAAAATTCAAATTTCGTACTTTGGAGGGAGGACAATGATTGACACGTGGCTAAGATCCATGGTTGAACAGGGTGACGAAATCGAGGCATGTGCTGTGGGCATTAAGACCAAGTTTGGAAAAACTAAATAAGTGTACTTTTTGACTTTTTATGAAATATGAGTTGGATTTGGGTTGGGTTTGAAGTGATGTGTTAGAGAGGTGATGTGACTTAAATAGGATGATGTGACTTAAATAGGATAGTGACTTTTTGACTTTTTGAATTTTTTGAAAGATGCCAAACTTGGCCTAAATAAATTTTAAAATTTTAGGCCTTGGCATAAATTTTTGTGACTAATTATATATAATAAAAATAAAAAATTTTTAAAATAATTAATAAAATAAAATATTATATTTAAATTATAATTATTTAATTTTGTTCTCACAACTATTCAATGAACTATAAAAAGAGTCAGTTATCATTTCAAATATAATTTTTTTAGTCAGACTAAAATAATTAAATAATCAAGCTAAACAAGCTTATCCCAAACAAAAACTTAATGTGTAAAATATTTTTTAAAATGTTTTATTAATTGTGCTTTTAGAGTACATGTTAAGATGTTTTTTATTTGTTTGTATGTTATGCATGAAAATTAGTGTAATAAAAGAACATACAATATTTTTAAGTTTGCTTATCATACACCATTAGGACAAATGTTAACAAGACACTTTCTAAAATAGCTAAATTGATTCAGTAATTATTGCCACATGATTTAACTACATTTATTTTTTGAAGAAGAAAATATATATTTTAGAAGAAAATGTTACTTATATAGAAAAAAATATTTCAAAAATATTGTGGTACTGCTATTTTGATAAAATAATGTCATCTTGGTGAACTTTTATTTTAAAGTAAATGGTTTACATTGAATTATATTATTATGTATGGATGTTTTAATAACCATTTTGTTTTCAATTTTTTAGTTAGTCCTAGTTTATAAATAAGACTGAAAGACATAAACACAAAAAAAATGTTTATGTTTTTTCAAAAAATCAATATTTTTTTTTTTTAACTTTGTGCATTTACTGTTGTTGGAGAATTCAATTGGTGTTTAAATTATACAATGTCATGGAATTTGTGTTCCAAAATGAGTAGAAGCTTTGTAATTAAATTATAATTGTGGTTTTGATTAAGGCCGAATTGTGCAACACTAACGCCGTTAATTAAGATCTCTTAACTTTACTTACTTGTCAAACTATATATTTTTATACTTGTTTAATGTCAATCATGTTTGTACACAGTGGGCGCATAAAATGAGCAAAAATGTAGAGAAAATTGCTTCCCGCATATGCGAAAACCCATTCCCACACGTGCAGTCTTTACCTCAGGGCCCCAGCTTTCCCGCACATGTGAAGGGTTTTTCCTGCACGTGCGGTCGTACCTCAAAAAACGTGCCCAATGTTTTAAACCTGTTGAAAAGAAGAATAGGTATAAAAAGGCAACAAAAAGGCTGGACTAGGGTTCTGAAAAATTCCAAGAGAGAGAAGAGGCTAAGGTTTGGAAAAAAGTGATTCTCAAGCTTCAAAGGCAATTTCCATGGAGGGTTCTTCTTCTTTCACTTCTTCCCACTCATTCATGAGTGGCTAGGCTCGTCTTTCTAGGGTTTTGATGAAACCCTAGCCATGTAATTATGTTTTCTTTTATGTAATGGTTTGAACAATTGTATGGTATTTAAAGAGTTTCAAATATATATTTTCAATTATTTCTTCAAGTATTCGGCTTTTCTGTAATTGTTGAATGCTTTCCATACAATGATTTTTCTTTTATTTCATATTCAAGGTATGAGACGAGCCATACTATGAGGGACGAGTCGTTTTGCTACCCTAGTTTAGAGTGAATGAGTTGTACTACTTGAGATGGTTTGTGCCTATATATTGAACGTCATAACTCTCTTGATCAATGCTTCGAACTTATAGTTGCAAAATATTATTTAGTTCAAACCATAACATAATTGATTTGCAAATTGAAACCTTATTTATGTAACTAGTGGTGAATTCATTACCCTAGGTTTTTCCATAATTAGTAATTCTAATTTCATTTTTTTATCGCTAGTTTAATCGCTTTGTTTAATTTAATTATTATCAGGTTATGAACAACCATCTTTTTCATCAAAATTAATTTAGAAATTTAACAATTAAATTAGTTTAATTTCTCGTTTGTCCATATGGATTGATACTTGGACTTACCATTATTCTAAGGAATTTGATATAGTTTAGTGTTTATTTTTGGTATGTGAAATGACCCACCAAATTTTAGCGCCATTGCCGGGGACTTTTGGCGAAACTAATTAATTTAAAGTTACATTCTTATTTTAATTTTTAGTTTAGGATTTTATGCTTTCGTGTTGCTAAGTGTGCAAAGTTTTTGCAAGTGGAGCTATCATTGAAGTGCAAGCAGAGCGCAACTGAGTTTTAAAAACAAACTGCAGCACTAAAGTGCTAAAAAATTTTTTTTTAAAAAAAAAGAGCAAAAACTCGCAAGCAAAGCACAAAAGTGCTAAATATAGAGAGCTCAAGTGGAGATTGGAGACAACAGTTTACACGTCAAGCACCCTCAAGACAAATAAAGCGTTTTCGTTAAATCGCTGTGAGTATTTTCTCCTTTGGTATTTTGCTTTCATAACTTAGCGCACAAGAGTAAGAACCTAGTGTTTGTGTGTGAGTGGTGTATGCACGGGCGCCATTCTTGCTGCCCTGAATTGGGTAAATATGTTGGCTTATTTTAAATAAAAAGAATCACAACCTTCATTTGACCTCACTCTTCTAAAAAGAAAAATATTAAATTTTACTCAGGAAGCGGATGAATTACTTTGTCATTGTTGGGAACGATACAAGAGCTATGTAGATGCTTGTCCACAACATGGTTACAAAATGACTCAACTCATTGCTTTCTTTTACAATGGGTTGAACTCTCAAACAAGTCAATTTGTAGACACAATGTGGTTAACTGAAAATTTTGAGATGTTCCCAGCTGAGGTGTGGATTTCTTTTGACCAACTTATTCAAGACTTTCATAAGAGTGCATGCTGTGAGATTTTCGAAAAAGAGTTGCAAATTGAACCTAGTGAAGCCACAACACACCTCTCTAGTGATCCAACAACTGATATGGAGTTCGTATTTTTGTCACTTGAACCTACCATTGCACCCAGAGATATGATAGAAACTCTCCCCATAGTTTTGGCCTTTCATGTGGACAAAATTGATAGGGATTTAATTGTAGAAAATTATAGTGATAAAGTAAATCAGCATGGGTGGGATTTTATTTTTGGTTTTGATCTTATTGCTTCCATTCATTAGATTCCTTTATATACTATACTTTTCACACACATATTTCTCCATTCCGTTAATCATCCTCCCACAAGTCTTTTAAAACCTAGTCCCACACTATTGGACGGGTTGATTTATTTTTATTACAGGGACCCGTACCTCATAAATTGGAAGAAAAGGCAAAAATAAGTTTGTGTTAATATTTGGCTAAAGACAATATACTTAGCTCTTCTCGGGAGGCAACTTGAGCATTTTAATTTTAGTTCTTTATTTATTATTTTGTATGTTTTCAGTGTGGTGTGTCAGGGCCCAACAGATGAGTACACCTTTGAATGGAACTGCTGAGTACGACCTAACAAATTTGGTTTGAGGTAGATTACTTAAAGCAAGATTAACATGAAGCCTTGGATTTCCAAAGAAAAAAAATAATAATAAAAAATATTGTTGTGTTTATTTTCTAACCCTTTTGCGGGTATAGTTTCCTTCCAGTTGAGAGGCATCTTTCTCTGCATTTCAAGAATGTATATTTTCTTGTGTTTCAATTCCCTTTCCTTTTATTGTTCTTGTCGGTCTTTTTTAGTATATGCCATTGAGGCCATTGTCATTTAAGTTGGGGGAAAGGCTTTTGTTTTTGGTTTAACAAATACTTAGATATATTGTGTGCTATTGTTTTGTCTTAAAATAAATAAAATTTAAAAAAAAAAGGGACAAAAATAGTGTTTTGTGTAGTGTGCGTGATTGCGTTTCGTGTCTAGGAGACTTTAAATCCTCTAAAGGTGTAATTCCTTTGGTGTTAGCCGTGCTCGAACGACATTTGACGGTTTGGTATAGCCACCTAACTGTGTTTGTAGTGAGTTTTTGGAGACCAACTGAGACGGTAGAAACTAGAGTTCGAATGACAAAACCTAGAACGCAAAGATTTGGAATTTCCGAGACTAAAGTCTGGCTTGCATACCCAGGGGTGTGGAGATTGCTTCAAAACACCCCGGCTTGAACTCTGTATGGCAGCCCCATAGGTCGAGTTATATATTGTGTGCTATTGTTTTTGTCTTAAAATAAATAAAATTTAAAAAAAAAAGGGACAAAAATAGTGTTTTGTGTAGTGTGCGTGATTGCGTTTCGTGTCTAGGAGACTTTAAATCCTCTAAAGGTGTAATTCCTTTGGTGTTAGCCGTGCTCGAACGACATTTGACGGTTTGGTATAGTCACCTAACTGTGTTTGTAGTGAGTTCTTAGGAGACCAACTAAGACGGTAGAAACTAGAGTTCGAATGACAAAACCTAGAACGCAAAGATTTGGAATTTCCGAGACTAAAGTCTGGTTTGCATACCCAGGGGTGTGGAGATTGCTTCAAAACACCCCGACTTGAACTCTGTATAGTAGCCCCATAGGTCGAGTTAGCCTTAGGCGCCTCAATTCTGGATACCGAATCAACCTAGTCTGTCACCCTGTTGGAGAATAGGGAAAGTTATAAACATAGTTAGGGAGAAAAGTAGTATCCTTGGTTTTCGCGTGAAGACTATACCTTTGTTGAGCATTTAGTTATTTTTGAAATGCTATATTTATTTTGGATGTGAAATGAAGGTAGAAATGGCTTAAATTGTTTTTGGGTGTACTTGGGTTAAAAAAAAAAAAATTTCTCGCATGTGCGGCGCAGGCCATTGCACATGCGGCGTAAATCCAAATCTCCTTTCCTGTTACTGTTATAAATGCAGGCGCGGAAAATTGGTGCGGGCACCATAGCCGCACGTGCAGCACAGTCCACCGTACGTGCGGCGAAAATCCAAAAACTAAGGTTACATTCTGCTTAAATTGCAGGTGCGAGTGTGTAATGCGGCAACTGAGCTGCACGTGCGGCCTGGGCCTCGCACCTGCAGAGCGTTGTTTAAAAAAAAAAAAAAAATTGCAGATTATTATTACTTTTATTTTTTTATTTTTTTATTTAAAAAAAGGTCTCTATCTAACCCTAACCCACACACATCTCTTTCCAACACACTCTCTCTCTCTACCTCTCATCTTCTTTCCTCTCTATCTTTCTTTCTCTCTCTCTCTCTACACTCCGTAACCCCAACATTTCCTCCCACTGCCACCACCGAATTCTCAATAGTACCAGACTATCTTTTTCT
Organism: Camellia japonica; assembly: GCA_030407325.1. NCBI lineage: Eukaryota > Viridiplantae > Streptophyta > Magnoliopsida > Ericales > Theaceae > Camellia > Camellia japonica. The sequence goes on along the minus strand of JAPPVO010000010.1, from coordinate 103,177,070 downwards.
TTGTCTCTTTTATTTATGTATTTACTTTTATTTGTTTCTTTTTCTCTTTTCAAAAAAAAAAAAGAAAAAAAAGTGTGTATGCGTGTGTTGCTATTTGCCTACCTAGATATGTACCTACAATAACTGGCAATATTCTCTCTTTTCTACTTACTTCGCATCTGCTTCCATTGAGGACAATGTCATATTCAAGTTGGGGGATGAGGGTATTTTCTTTTGTGCATTTCTATTTGGCTCATAATTCATGCTTATAACTACTTCACTTGATGTTGACTTGTTGCTAGTAGGGTGATGATATTTGCATATATTAATTGGAGAGCATAGTAGACTTGTATGAAAAGAGTTTATTGGGTAAACACTCGCATGTGATGTTTGCACTAAGATAGTTGTTTGTGGTTGTGGTATTAGTACACTTATCATGAGTATACTGTCACGACCCGGCCCTATGGGTTTAACACCGTAACCGGCCAGTAATCCGTGATTACCAAAGGCCAGCTTAACAGTAATAACAGTAATACAGAGTACAGGGGCTGGCGGAAGCCAAAACAGTAATAAAAGATGTCTAATGAGTTGTGACAGTCTGTATGCAAAAAGACTTTTCAAACATATTCACATGCAGAACCAAAACAGTATACACATACATATACAATTATCCAGGACAGGGACCTAATCCCTATTAGAACAATACAGTACAGGTACAGTCAGTCTATACAAAAACAAAGACAGAAATGATGAATCTGAAACACCCCCAAAAGCTCTAGCTTGAAGGACTTGGAACCTCTCAGTGAGGTACAGTGGTTGGCTTGACAAAAAGGGAGTTAAACCCAACGCTCCTAGCTCCGATCGGGTGCCTGGACACTTACATATATATATAAACAGTGAGCTAAAACCCAGTAAATAACATATGCGTAAGAGGTTAAGAATGAATGTCCTTTCAGTATTTAAAACAGTTAGTTATAACAGTATATCCGTCATTCAGTCATAACAGTCATATGTGGTACATCCCATAGCAAAACAGTACAGTAGGTCTTAACAGACCGAACAGTCAGTTGATGGCCATCATATCAGTAAACAATAGTGGTTCCAACATGGGAACCGACAAAGATCTCTGTAACAGTAGCAGTAACAGTACAGTAACAGCAAATTGTTATGGATGCCACGAATACAGTTCGCAAATAAGACAAACATTCATTCAGTAAGAAATATCATTTCAGAAAGCAGTACAGTTGGTCATTCAGAAAATATTCATGATTGAATATATCTTTACAACATTGTTACTCACAGAGCATTGGGCTACAGATAGGCTAGAGCGTCCTCGCATGCCAACCCTACAGTTACAGAATGAACACACACTAAGTTACACACTTGGGAATCAATGACTTAGTCCCTATCTTGACTCGGTGTGGTTCTACGTCAATATCCTTATTAAGATGCCTTAAACTAGGCCTAGGAATGCCTAGGATGAAATGAGGATGCAAAGATGTACTTAAAAACACTTTTCAAAATTTTCAGAAAACAGGGGTCTCGCTCGAGCGTGGCTTTCTACGCTCGAGCAGACATGCAGGCAAAAGAGCTACGCTCGAGCGTGACTTTCCTCGCTCGAGCGTACTGCAAAAGTACTGGATGCATGAAATTCACGCTCGACGGGCGCTCGACCCCCGCTCGAGCGTGAGACACAAGTCCTCGCTCGAGCGTGCATTTCCTCGCTCGAGCGGACTGTAAACACATGCAAGGTACTGGATACACGCATTTCACGGTCGAGCGTTACTTTCCCCGCTCGAGCGGGATGCATGTATTCAGAGTGTATGCTCGAGCGTGAAGTCTTACGCTCGAGCGTGGGTCCAAAATCTGGAATTTTCAGATTTGTCTCCAAGCATGAAACTCAACATTTAAAGCATCAAATTCGATCCTTTTGGGCTAATTTTCTGGAAAACACTTTAAAACTCATAATATGACATGTTTCAAAGATCAATTTGCAAAATCAAAGCCCAAAGGTAGTTCAATTGAACCCATTTCCAAACAGAACTTTAAGAATATGATGTACATGCAACATGCATGAATTTAATCAACTTCAAAGCTTCTAATACAAGAACAAATGAGTCAAAACTTCCAAAAACATGATAAATTCATGAACTATAATCAAGATATGGACATGCATGTAGCAATTTCCATGAAAACAACCTCAAAACTCAAGAATGTGCACATGCATGCATGATTTAAGCTTCAATTCAACATTTTGAACCAATTCTAGACTTAGATCACTAATGACTCATGAATCATGCAAGACACAACTTCAATTCATAAACTAAAGGATAAATATCCTACCTTAGGTCCTCAATTGCAAGTCTAGGAGTTCAATTATGCAATCTACCTTCAATTTCTTCAAGTCTCCAAGCTAAATTTGTTGAAATCAAGTTTTCTCCTAACTCTCTCTCTCTAGTCGGTTTTGTCTTCCACGGATGAGCAAATGATGATATAACAAGCATGTATGGAGTGAAAAGGAGATGGTTTAGAGTCAAGCCACTAAGTGGCAATAAGGTAAATTACTCAATTAATGTAATTTAGCATTATTTAATCCAATTTAATCATTCCAAATCAATTTCAAATTAAATCTACCATAAAATCACATAAATTCTATTTAGCATAAAACATTAATCAATTTCAAATTCGGCCGCCGATAAGGCCTTCAATTTACAGTTCAAACTTAAAACATGAATAGATCAATTAACAGTCGAACAGATAGAGATGAGTTTAAACTACTACACTCAATCAATCAGTTCAGAATGTCAGTCAAATCAGTTACTTAATCATGTTCAGTCACAGTTTAGCAGTAATCAGTGGTATTATCAGTAAACAGTGGTGAGGGTTATCACAATCTCCCCTTCTTACAAAGAGTTTGGTCCTCCAAACTCGAATTACCTTCATTTTGGAAAAACACTGGATCCAGAGGGAACAGTTCAGGATATCTGTTGATCATATCGTCTTCCCTTTCCCAAGTGGCATATACGCCACCATGGTTTTGCCAATTAACTTTCACTAACAGAATCTCTTTGTTTCTTAGCTTCTTGAGTCGTCTGTTTACAATCTGAATAGGCCGTTTTTCATAAGTGTAGTTATCACTTAGCACTACACGGGTAGGTTCAATCACATGGAAGGGATTCCGAAGGTAATCCCTCAACATTGAAATATGGAAGGCATTATGCATATGCTCAATTTCAGGAGGAAGCGCTACTTGATACGCCACCGGATTGATTTTCTCAATAATCTCATACGGTCCGACATATCTCGGTGCTGGCTTGCCCTTGACTCCAAAACGAGTCTGGCCTTTCATCGGTGTCACTTTAACAAAAACATGATCACCTACTTCATATTCTCTGTCTCGCCTTTGGACATCTGCATAACTTTTCTGTCGACTTTGTGCGGTTTCAATCTCTGCTGAATTAGTTTCACTTTTTCGGTAGTTTCCTGTACAATCTCGGGCCCAAGCAAAGGCCCATCTCCAACTTCTGCCCAACAAATTGGAGATCGACATTTTCTGCCATATAAAGCCTCGAAATGCGCCATACCAATACTTGAGTGAAAACTGTTGTTGTAGGCAAACTCAGCTAAAGGTAAATGGCTTTCCCAATTTCCTTGGAAATCAAGAACACACATCCGCAGTAAATCTTCTAGAGTCTGGATGGTTCTTTCTGACTGGCCATCTGTCTGTGGATGGTATGCACTACTCAGTCTCAGTTCAGTACCCAATGCAGTTTGCAGACTTTGCCAAAATCTCGAGGCAAACTTCGAGTCCCTATCAGAAATAATGGACACAGGCACTCCATGCAATCTAACAATCTCATCAATATAAATTATGGCCAATTTGTCCGCATTATAAATTGTTTTGACAGGTAAGAAGTGAGCAGATTTAGTCAGTCTATCAACAATAACCCAAATTGAGTTCATACCTTTACTGGAGCGAGGTAAACCAACAATGAAATCCATAGTGACATGTTCCCATTTCCACTCTGGTATTGGTAAGGGCTGCAGTAAGCCTGCGGGTCGTTGATGTTCGGCTTTAACTTGTTGGCAATGAAGACATTTCGACACAAAGTTAGCAATCTCTTTCTTCATTCCCGGCCACCATAAATTCAGTTTCAAGTCTTGGTACATTTTCGTATTTCCTGGATGGATAGACAATTTTGAATTGTGGCCCTCTTACAGAATTCTTCTTTTCAGTTCAGAATCACTTAGTACATATAACCTTCCTTGAAATTTCAGTACATTGTTTTCAAATTTGAAGTCCGGCCTTGGTTTGGACTCCCGTTCATCAATGACCTTTTTCAAAAAGTCATCCAGTTGCTGTTTCTCTTTAATTTCCTCAATCAGTGCCGGTTGAGCAGAAATAGCGGCTAAGGTTCCACCTTGTTCATTTAAAATAATCTCAACTTCAAATCTTTCAAGGTCACATAGCAATTCTTTCTGCCCGGTGAGTAAACAGGCTAAATTCCCAATTGATTTCCGACTTAGTGCATCGGCAATGGTGTTAGCTTTTCCTGGATGGTACAAAATTTGCAAATCATAATCCTTTATCAGTTCTAACCATCTCCGCTGCCTCATGTTCAGTTGTGTGAAGAAGTATTTCAAACTCTTGTGGTCTGCATACACCTCACATGTCGCCCCATAAAGGTAGTGACGCCAGATTTTCAGTGCAAACACCACTGCAGCAAGTTCCAAGTCATAGGTCGGGTAGTTCTTTTCATGCGGTCTCAGTTGTCGGGAAGCGTACGCAATAACTTTACCATTCTGCATTAAAACACATCCCAAGCCCTTATAAGAAGCATCACTAAATATAGTATAACCATCCGTACCTGAGGGTAGGGGAAGAATCGGTGCAGTCATAAGTCGAGTCTTTAACTCTTGAAAAGCTGATTCTCTCTGATCGGTCCAGTCAAATGATACCCCCTTTTGAGTCAACTGAGTCAATGGTAAGGCAATCTTGGAGAAGTCCTTTACAAATCTTCTATAATACTCGGCTAAGCCTAAGAAACTTCGAACTTCTGTAACATTAGACGGTTTAGGCCAATTCACTACTGCTTCAATTTTCTGCGGGTCAACTGTAATACCATCTTTATTGATCACATGCCCCAAAAACATTACATTATCAAGCCAAAATTCATATTTTGTCAGTCTAGCATACAGTTTCTGTTCTCTTAGGGTCTGCAAGGCAATTCTCAAATGATGTTCATGTTCTTCCGTGCTTTTAGAATAAATCAAAATGTCATCTATGAAAACAACTACAAATTCATCTAGGAATGGTTTGAAAATTCTGTTCATAAGATCCATAAATGCAGCAGGTGCATTGGTAACTCCGAAAGACATAACTAAGAATTCGTAATGTCCGTACCTCGTTCGAAAGGCAGTCTTTTCAATGTCCCCTGTCTTGACTTTCAATTGGTGGTATCCAGATCTAAGGTCAATTTTGGAGAACACTTGGGCACCCTGTAACTGGTCAAATAAATCATCAATACGAGGCAATGGATATTTATTTTTCACTGTTACCTTGTTCAGTTCACGGTAGTCAATGCAGAGTCTCAATGAGCCGTCCTTCTTTTTCACAAACAAGACCGGCGCGCCCCACGGTGAAGTACTGGGCCTGATGAACTTCTTATCTAACAGTTCTTGCAGCTGAACTTTCAACTCTTTCAATTCAGTCGGTGTCATTCTGTAAGGAGCTTTAGATACTGGCTGTGTACCCGGAATCACATCAATGGTGAATTCAATCTCCCTATCAATCAGATCCCCTGGCAAATCATCTGGAAAAACATCTGGGAATTCTCTGACTATAGGAATACTGTTCACATCAGTTTTAGCATCAGTAGGTACAGTCAATACACAACACAGATACCCTTTACACCCCTTTTTAATCAGTTTAAAAGCTTTCATGGATGAAATCAGATATGGGGGAGGTACTACTCCAACTCCGTTAAACACAAATTCAGGCAGTCCAGGTGGACGGAAAACAACTTGTTTTGTTACACAGTCTATGGTAGCATGATATTTTGTTAACCAGTCCATTCCCAATATCACATCAAAGTGATCAATATTCAGAGGCAGTAAATCAATATACAAATGAACATCCCCAACAATAATTTCACATGCAGGGTACATATAAGCACAAGTCATAGATCCTCCAACAGGTGAAGATACAGCTAACAGATAGTTCATAGGTTCCAGTGGTCTATTTAATTTTCGCGAAAAAGCATGCGATACATATGAATGTGTAGACCCCGAATCAATCAGAACATAAGCATTTTGAGCACAAATTGAGAGTATACCTGACACAACGGTCTCGGTATTCTGTACATCTCCCGGTACGAGTGCGAACACTCGGCCTTGCCTCATAGGCTCTTTTCCAGTAGCTTTGGGATTAGGTTTTGGTGCAACAGTTGATGCTGCGGCGCTGGCTGCAGCTTTACTATTGCCCTGAGGAGCAGAAGGGCAATCTTTGACCATGTGGCCCACCTTGCCACACCTGTAACAAGCACCTGAAATTTTATAACAAACCCCTTTATGTTTCTTACCACATTCAGAACAGGGCGGTATGGAACTATTTCCCTGACTGGAACTGGTTGTTGACCCCGTATTTTGCTTTTTGTTCAAGGGGCTGTTCCGGCCTTTCTTAAATTTAAAACCCCGTCTCTTACCGCGCCATTCAGTCGCTGGTGTTTCAGTCTGTTTCAGTGCCTCGATGTTCGACTCAGCCATTATTGCTCGGTCAAGAACATCTACATATTTCAGTAGTTTCAGAACATTGATTCTGTCAAGGATTTCAACATTAAGGCCGCCTTCAAACTTCCTGGCCTTTTTGTAATCGGTATCCACCATGTGTGGTGCATATCTGGCGAGTTCAGTGAATTTCGATTCGTACTCAGCTACGGACATAGTGCCTTGTTTCAGTTGTTCAAATTCAGTCACTTTCGGTCCCTGACACACTGAAAGTATTTCTCAAAGAAGGCTCCCTTAAACTGAGCCCAATCATGGCAGTATTGGTGTCGCGGACCAGCATCCACCACCTTCTGGCCTCTCTTGTAAGTGAAGTAGCCATAGACCTTTGTGCTTCAGAACACGGAAACACTTCAAATAATTTCTCTGTTTCAAGAACCCAGGCTTCGGCCTTTAGTGGTTCAAGGCCTCCTTGGAATGATGGCGGTTTCATTTTACTAAACTTTGCGTTAGAGCAATTATGTCATCATTATATTCGGTTCCGGCTGTACCGGAGGAGGTGGGGGCTGTTGGTTCTGTTGTTGCCTTAAGGCCTCAGTCAGCAGTTCAACTGTTCTTTCTATCTTGCCATTCTGGCGTCAGATGATTGTTTCATCGGCAGTTCTTGCATTGTCCATTTCACTATAGCAATTATGGCAATTATAAACATAGCAGTTGCATACTTAACATATTAACACATTAGCACATATATTCATGTCATGGCCACACACACTTTTTCAATGCTCATGCAATGCCCTATTCACTTTTCTAGGACATCCTATACCTTATTTGGACACGTGTGTGCGGTATAACTCGTGGTTTGATATCGCTCTGATACCACTCTGTCACGACCCAAACCCGCCCCTATGGGTTTAGCACCGTAACCGGCCAGTAATCCGTGATTACCGAAGGCCTGCTTAACAGTAATAACAGATACAGAGTACAGGGGCTGGGGAAGCCAAAACAGTAATAAAAGATGTCCAATGAGCTGTGACAGTCTGTATGCAAAAAGACTTTTCAAACATATTCACATCAGAACCAAAGTAGTATATACATACATATACAATTATCCAAGATAGGGACCTAATCCCTATTAGAACAATACAGTACAGTACAGGTACAGTCAGTCTATACAAAAACAGAGACAGAAAGGATGAATCTAAAACACCCCCAAAAGCCCTAGCTTGAAGAACTTGGAACCTCTCAGTGAGGTATAGTGGTTGGCTTGACAAAAAGGGAGTTAAACCCAACGCTCCTAGCTCTGATCCGGTGCCTGGACACTTACATATATATATAAACAGTGAGCTAAAACCCAATGAATAACATATGCGTAAGAGGTTAAGAATGAATGTCCTTTCAGTATTTAAAACAGTCAGTTATAACAGTATATCCGTCATTCAGTCATAACAGTCATATGTGGTACATCCCATAGCAAAACAGTACAGTAGGTCTTAACAGACCGAACAGTCAGTTGATGGCCATCATATCAGTAAACAGTAGTGGTTCCAACATGGGAACCGACAGAGATCTCTATAACAGTAGCAGTAACAGTACAGTAACAGCAAATTGCTATGGATGCCACGAATACAGTTCGCAAATAGGACAAACATTCATTCAGTAAGAAATATCATTTCAGAAAGCAGTACAGTTGGTCATTCAGAAAATATTCATGATTGAATATATCTTTACAACATTGTTACTCACAGAGCACTGGGCTACAGATAGGCTAGAGCGTCCTCGGATGCCAACCCTACAGTTACAGAATGAACACACACTAAGTTACACACTTGGGAACAATGACTTAGTCCCTATCTTGACTCGGTGTGGTTCTAGTCAATATCCTCATTAAGATGCCTTAAACTAGGCCTAGGAATGCCTAGGATGAAATGAGGATGCAAAGATGTACTTAAAACACTTTTCAAATTTTCAGAAACAGGGGTCCGCTCGAGCGTGGCTTTCTATGCTCGAGCGGACATGCAGCAAAAGAGCTACGCTCGAGTGACTTTCCTCGCTCGAGCGACTGCAAAAGTACTGGATGCATGAAATTCACGCTCGACGGGCGCTCGACCCGCTCGAGCGTGAGACACAAGTCCTCGCTCGAGCGTGCATTCCCTCGCTCGAGCGGACTGTAAACACATGCAAGTACTGGATACACGCATTTCACGCTCGAGCGTTACTTTCCCGCTCGAGCGGATGCATGAACTCAGAGTGTACGCTCGAGCGTGAAGTTACTCAAGCGTGGGTCCAAAATCTGGAATTTCCAGATTTGTCTCCAAGCATGAAACTCAACATTTAAAGCATCAAATTCGATCCTTTTGGGCTAATTTTCTGGAAAACACTTTAAAACTCATAATATGACATGTTTCAAAGATCAATTTGCAAAATCAAAGCCCAAAGGTAGTTCAATTGAACCCATTTCCAAACAAACTTCAAGAATATGATGTACATGCAACATGCATGAATTTAATCAACTTCAAAGCTTCTAATACAAGAACAAATGAGTCAAAACTTCCAAAAACATGAAATTCATGAACTATAATCAAGATATGGACATGCATGTAGCAATTTCCATGAAAACAACCTCAAAACTCAAGAATGTGCACATGCATGCATGATTTAAGCTTCAATTCAACATTTTGAACCAATTCTAGACTTAGATCACTAATGACTCATGAATCATGCAAGACACAACTTCAATTCATAAACTAAAGGATAAATATCCTACCTTAGGTCCTCAATTGCAAGTCTAGGAGTTCAATTATGCAATCTACCTTCAATTTCTTCAAGTCTCCAAGCTAAATTTGTTGAAATCAAGTTTTCTCCTAACTCTCTCTCTAGTCGGTTTTGTCTTCTACGGATGAGAAAATGATGATATAACAAGCATGTATGGAGTGAAAAGGAGATGGTCTAGAGTCAAGCCACTAAGTGGCAATAAGGTAAATTACTCAATTAATGTAATTTAGCATTATTTAATCCAATTTAATCATTCCAAATCAATTTCAAATTAAATCTACCATAAAATCACATAAATTCTTTTTAGCATAAAACACTAATCAATTTCAGATTCGGCCGTCGATAAGGCCTTCAATTTACAGTTCAAACTTAAAACATGAATAGATCAATTAACAGTCGAACAGATAGAAATGTGTTTAAACTACTACACTCAATCAATCAGTTCAAAATGTCAGTCAAATCAGTTACTTAATCATGTTCAGTCACAGTTTAGCAGTAATCAGTGGTATTATCAGTAAACAGTGGTGAGGGTTGTCACATATACCTTAATTCACATGAATACACTATCATAGCGGTGACCTCTCTATTATAATCCTTGGTGTACATCATTGATAATTGCTAGTGTTATAGGAAAGAATAAATGACTAACCTTGATTCTCAAAATAAATCAATAAAAAAAAAGAAAAAAAAAAAACACTTGACTCGTTTGGATTCATAGCTTCTTTAACTTGAGTTATTAAGCCCGTAAGGGTGTCTCTACCCCTAGTGCCCTGAAAACCGTCTGGTTTGGGAGTCATTGGCCCAATACTTGCTACATGGGTTGATTAGAAAGCTTAATGGATTAGGACATTGCACAGTCTCTTCAAACAAAAAAAAACAAAAAAACCATTTTGAGAATCCTAGTTACAAAAGTTTAATCTTGTCTGTATTTGTTGGGGGTTATTATGAGTTACATTGGGCTATTATAGTGGTTAGTTAACAAGTTATGGAGATTACACGTTACACCGAGGTTACTGATGATGTGTTCTACTAATATTCACAAGTACATAGAACTTGATTTGTGTAATACTGAATTGCAGTCTCTGCTCACTAGATTCCTTCATGCTTGATTACTATGCCTTCAATGACTCATCATGTCTAAATATTGCATTGTAGTGGCAAATAAGTTAATTCTTGAGTGGTGTAGTGTGATTGATTGTTGTTGGATAGATGTGAATATGTTCATGTTTGTAGGTATCATTTCTGGAAACCTTCACGAGACTTTATTCATCTACTTGGGCTAACTTTGTGATTTAAAGGCTTATTGCATACGCTAAATGCAACTGTTCTTCCCACGAAAAAGGAGATAGTTAGATTTTGTTTAAATTTATTTTTCTTTCTTTATTCCTTGCTTGAGGACTAGCAAGTTGTAAGTTGTGGGATGTGATTAAAGCCGAATTGTGCAACACTGAGGTCGTTAATTAGGATCTCTTAACTCTACTTGCTTGTCAAACCATACATTTTATGCCTGTTTGTCAATCAGGTTTGTACACATGCGATCTTTACCTCGTAGCCAAACAGGGCCCCAGCTTTCCTGTACGTGTGGAGGGTTTTTCTCGCACGTGTGGTGACATTTCTCGCACGTGCGGTTGTACCTCAGAAAACGTGCCTGATTTTTTAAACCTGTTGAAAAGGCGTAAGGATCCTCTAGAGTTAATTCCCTAGAGTGCTTAATCTGATGGCTGAGAATAAAACTCACCAAAACGACGTCGTTTTGGTGAGTATTTTGAAAAAAAAATAAATAAAATTCAGATTCAGGGATTTCAAAACATCGAAGGTTCTTGGAAATGCAAATCTGAAATTAGAGAGAGAGAGAGAGAGAGAAGGGTGAAGAGTTTCCCACGTCCGATGCGCCATCGTCGCCGCTGTCGCTGCCGCTGCCACACCGCTGGGTCGCCATACTCCAACAGATTGAAAGAAAAAACCACAGGTTTGTTCATCCTTCAAACTTCAAATATTAGGGCTTTGATTCAAAAAATTAGGGAAAAAATAAAAAAATATGTTCTTACGGTTTTGATTTGAGACTTTTTACATAATTTATTTCAAATCTATGCTTAGAGGAGCTGAACTGTAGATGATTGGAATCATCAAAGAAATTTATGAATATTATATATATATATATATATATATGCATCTATGTGTAATGGGCCTAAAATGGGCATTTTCAGTTTGGAATAGGCATTAAAATGGGCATTTAATCTGTGTGTAATTTAAATTATATTACACACAGAAATGTAGTATTTAAATTCCAAACATGGGCATCTGTGTGTAATTTAAAATGGCCCTCTATTTGTATAATTTAATCTGTGTGTAATTTAAATATAGTATTTCTCTGGTTGATCATAAAATGGGCATTTTCAGTTTGGAATTCAGAGGAATGTAAGAGAATGATATATGTAATTAAGTTTGTTTTCTTTGGCATTGATTAATGTCTATGCATAAATGCTCAGTATAGTTTCTTCCATACTCTTCCTTTAGATAACAATATGTAAGAGAATGATATAGTTTCTTCCATACTCAGAATGATATATGAAATACACATCTTGCCCTTTAGATAACTTTAGATAAAGAAATGTTGTCAAAGATTCATAACTTTAGATAAAGAAATGTTGGAGCAAACAATAGGAAAAGATGAGCAATATAATTGAGTTTTTTTTTTTAAAACCAAACCCAAGTCATACCAACCAGCCCTGCTTGCACACTGGTGTTCCATTTCTAAATTGCTAGTGTTTCATACAACTCAGTTTCAAGTTTGAATGATGAAATTTTGAAGCATCAATGGAGTAAGGTTCCTCGGTCTATTATTATTTTAGAAGCTGAGTTAATACAAGGCTGTGAATCTAATAAAACCAGTAGCTCCCAATTTCAGAAAACTGAAATCATTTATGGTCCCTAAACACCTAGATAATCCAAATCAGGGACTCTATTTTTAAATCTATCAGATCCTACAAGGAAAATAGGACATTGTGACTTTTTGGTGAACAATTTAAGCACTTGAGAAATTATGTATACATTTTCAGATATTTTTCTTTCACGGCAAGTGTTACTTATTAAAGATAAAAAATAAAAAAGAATTGTAATTTTATAATAACTGCACCAATAAAATAAATAACAAATAAATAAGAGGTAACCAAAGATTAAACAGCAATATGTAAGCATACTTTAGTTCAACCTCAGGTTTGTTTTGCCTTTCAACTTCTTGACAAGGAAAGTTCTGCAACCACCATATGGATAGCAAGTTATGACATTAGTAATACAATTGTGAAAAATGAAATGGTGGAAACTTGAAATGGAACACCAGTGTGCAAGCAAGGTTGGTATGTCTATTTTTTTTTTAATTTATTTTTTTTAAACTAGTTCTAAATTGCTAGTTTTTAAAGAAAAAGAAGTATAAGATTTGAGATGAACAAAATGTAGATATTGGTGTGTCATTATTGTTTTTTTGTTGTTCCATTCTTCTTGTCTAGATATTAACATTGGTGAAGAAGGCTAATTTGATCTCACCTTTCTAATATGTTGTTATTTCTGGTTAAAAAATGTCAACATCAAATGCAAGTATGAGTGACACTACTGAAATTTAGTTTAGAAATCGAAAATGTCGTTGCGGGGTAAAAGCAGCATTCAGGATTTCAGAGTCACAGGAAAATCCAGGGATGGTATACTTTGCTTGCCCTTATAAAAGCAATGAATGCGGCTTCTTTGAGTGGTGGATGCCTTTACAAAAGCAGTGTGAATGGTTGAAGATGGTAAGGGAGGAAAACGACGAAAATTGTAATATCAAGTCTTTAGTCAACGAACTAATTGTATCCAATGATGAGCTGAAAAAGATGGTTACAGAGTTTAGGAAGGAAAGGAAACAAATGGTTGTAGAGATTAGACAACTTCGGGAAAAGTTGCACCACGCCATTGTAATAGTATTAATAGGATTTGGACTTCTTCTTTTCTTGTTTAAATATTAAGTGTAAATTAAGTTTGGATTTGGACTTCTTTTGTCAACTAAATATTAAGTGTAAAATTGTAGACTTGAAATGCACAATGTGGTAATGTTCGTTGTGTAATGTTAAGTGTAATGTTGATTGTTGTAATGTTGTTGTAATATTAAGTGTAATGTTGACTTAAAGTATAAGATTGTGTAATGTTGTTATGGACTAAATATTAAGTATTAATGTTGATTGTTGTAATGTTGTTGTAATGTTGATTGTTGTAATTTTGAATTAGTGATTTTTTTCACATTTCAAATTGTTCATGCCAAATGAACATGAAGGGAAAAATGCAAATGTCATAGGAATCTCTGATGAATGGCAAAGTTCCTAGCCCAGTTTAAGGAAATGAAACCTTAGAATAAATCCCACACCCTAGTCCAGTTTGAGGAAATGAAACAAAGTTCCTATGTGTTATTAACTTTATGAATGTAACATTTGGCAGTGTTGGCTCAATTCTTGGATGCAGAGCAGAGATACTGCAACTTGATGTCACAGATGTCAAAATTTTGCAACATGAACAAAAACTTTTGCAAAAAATGAGCAACATTTTATCAAAATTCTGCAACATTTTATCAAAATTCTACAAAAAATTCTGCAAACAGAGATACTGCAACTTGAACAAAAAATTTTGCAAAAAATGAGTAACATTTTAACTCTATTTCAGTAACATTTCATCAACTGTTCAACAACATTTCAACATTATTTGAGCAACATTTGAACCCAAATTTCAGCAACATTTCAACCAAATTTTCAGCAACTATTTCAGCAACATTTGAACAAAAATTTCAGCAAAAAATTGAGCAACATTTTATCAAAATTTCAGCAACATTTCATCAACTGTTCAGCAACATTTGAACCCAAATTTCAGCAAGATTTCAACCAAAGTTTCAGCAACATTTGAACAGAAATTTCAGCAAAAATTAAGCAAAATTTCATCAAATTTTTAGCAACATTTCATCAACTGTTTAGCATTATTTCAGCAACAATTGAACCCAAATTTCAGCAACATTTCAGGGATGGTATTAGCAAATTTTCAGCAACAGTTTCATGAAAGGTTTTCAATATTACATATCCAACAAAAAATTCACAAAAATTTCAACAATATTTCATGAAAGGTTTTCAATATTACATATCCAACAAAAAAAAAACAACGCTAAGATATTGACATGTGATCCACATGCCCATGGCCACGCCCACGACCATGACCATATAGTACCTACAAAAAAAATAAAATAATATTACATCAAAGGAACCATAAAATAAAATGGAACTTTAAATGAATGAATGACAAAATAAAAGAGGGAAGGTGAAAAATAAATTACTTCACTACATGCGGGACTATTTGAGGCTTGCGAGTGATAACTACTTGCATTGTTAAGCAATGCTTGATAGGTTCCATAGACGGAATACATCAATGGCATTGAAAAATGCATATTGTGATGAAGAAAACTTGGCTGAAACAATAACAAATACATATCAATTTGAAATGATAATAGTCACCTACAAATCCCTACTAAAACTTCTTATTAAACTAACTTACATCATAGGCGGGATACATAAATTGAGACAAAGAAGCTCTAACTTGAGGAACACTTGGCGAGAATGGAGGAAGTTGAGGAGCACTTGAAAATAAAGGAGCCGACTGAGGAAATAAGGGAGGTGCTTCAGGAGCACTTGCCGAAAATAAGGGAGAAGTTTGAGGAGTAACAGACATGGAAGTTTGAGAAGCATTATGTGAACTTGTTTTTATTTTTCTTTGCCAACGCAAGCTCCAAACCACCTTTTGTCCGCCTTCGTCCCTTGCTAGTGCACTCTCTTCTCTTGAGTCTTTTTGCTTGAACTACATTTTTATCCGCTACACCATCCACTTCAAAGCTTTCGGGACATGTGTCGGGGGGGCTTTCTTGTTGAATAGTATCTGAACAAGGCATATTGAATTTTGCGCTTAACATGGTTTCAATGTTTGCAATTAATTCATCCGCTTTCTCTACCGTCAAATTATATGTTTCCTCACTTTCAGAAGCTCTACACACTACTGCTCTGAATATTGCTATCAATGACCTATAGCGTGAAGTTTGATGCAATCTTGCATCAACCTGAATATCATGCCCACACCTATCTTTCACATTTTCAGATCTTGCTTTTTTAGTCCATCTCTTCAGAATATATTGTGAAGGAATCTCTTTGAATTTGAGTCTTTCTGTAAGGATCTTCAAACAATGACTACACAAAATGCCCTTCATTTCAAACTTCCTACAATTGCAAGTGACTTAATCATCACACTCTTACCTCACCTTTCTCACCTTTATACCATCACTACCAAGAATCGTATAAACGGTACTCTCACCATTGTAGACGCGCCCGTGGGCTCCACTCTACAGTTCGGACTCCCCCGTTTTTGTTTGGATTGCGGTTCGTGATCTGAACCAAAGAGTCCACCTCTGGCAAATCGTTTTGAGAAAAAAAGATTTTTGAAAAAGTAGTGCCAAACATGGACTGCTTTGCCAGATTACAGAGTCGCCACCTAAATATTTTAAAATGGGAAATTTAGGAAACCCTGACTCGGTGCCGAAGGCCACGTATCCGTCATCACCAAAGTGGTCTTGGCTCGGGAGCTTGGGTACGATCGGGGAAGGTCAGCTATGAGCACCCCCTTTCGCCCGGTCCGAAGACCGGCCTCTACTAACCGCGATATCCGATTTTGAAAACATTATGCGTTCTTATCCCAATTATTAACCTAGAATTACTATGTTATGCGCGCAGCAAACAAGTATAGACTAGATTGCCTAATTTGGAAACAAACATTGCATATCCGTTTGTTTTGAAAATGTTTCGAAGTTTGCTACTCACAAGTAGGCTAAAACACGGATTTCAATGAGTTTTCTCAACTCAGACAATCCAACCTTCACCCACAAGCATTCAAGCAGTAATATCACATAAGCATTTAGCCGCATGGCAATCATACTGTCATGTTAGCATTCACACGCATGCAATATGCTAAAGCATAAAATACTCACATCGTACTCCGTGCCAAAACAGTAAACTAGTTAGCAAACATGCATGTCCTAGTTCATGTTAGAGTGACTAATGCATCGCATACAGAGTGTGATTAGGATAGGCTCGGCTAACCCTAAAATGGCATGTGAAATGCGATCATTCGATGCACATATTCAAGTTGGAAATTGAAGATACAATGCGATTTGTATGATGTACCGAGCCCGGTGCATGTAAACAAATGCATGAATGCACGCATGCATTGCATAAGGTATTCTAATTTAAATGTGCCCTAATCTACCATCATAAACGGGTAAATAAAAGGGAGAAAGAAGTGGGGGTTGGAAGACATACACCCACTCACACACACTTATTACAGATACGCCCCCCACTCGGAGGGACCGAAAGAATATACAATTTAATTAACTACGCAAGCTAATTAAAATATTACAAATCAACTAAATTAGTTAAATAAAATAATTAATCTAATTAAACATTAAATCGCCTCGGGATGAGGGTCGGATGCAACACGCACTAGGGACTGGCTTGGAATCGCACTGCCATGCACGGATTGCCTCTGTTTCCTCTGCTCTCCTCCTCAGAAAATTAACAAAGTCCCAAGAGTGTCTCTCAGGGCACTAGGGATCACCACCGGCTGGGGTAGGACACCACCGGCTGAAGGAGAAGGCCACCGGCACTGCATTTATCCATCGGCTGAAAATTGACTGCCGGTCGGCACTAAAAACTGCCGGCCGGCACAAAATACCTGCAGAACCTGCAACTCACAGCAGCAGAGGGCAAAACTTGCATGGCAATGCAATTCAAGATATTTATGCACTATACACACCCCTTATCATGTTTTTGACTCAATGAGGCACATGCCTCGATTCTCGGACCACCAATCACGCATTTCTATGCATGATGGCCCAAAGAACCAAGAGTGCAACTTTGATTTCAAATGCATGCAATGCAAACAAGCAAACAAGGGTGCTCAACCTCTATCATACTCCACTTCAAGAGGTCAAACGTGCACAATGCAAATGCAACCCTAAGCATGTCAACTAGGCATGCAATATGAATTATGCAATATGTTCATGCGAAGGGTTCAAGCAAGCATGCAAGGTAAGCATGCAAATCAATGGAAGGATGGTCTTATACATGAATTAGGCAACTCAAATAGTCCTAAAATCAGTGGCCAAAATGCTAAGTCAAGAGGGCCGAACACACATGCACACATGCACAAGTTAAGGCACCAACACTTAAGCATAATTTAAGCAACTCTTAAACACATCTAAGAGGCACAAACATGGACTATGAGCATACATGGAAAGCTCTGAAATTCATGCAAGACACGGTGCCAAATCATGCAACAAAGCAAGCTAAACATGCGACAAATGGCCCAAGTCTTCAAAGCAAGTCTAGGAAGCATTAAACCACACCTATGCAAGGCAATTATGGCATGCATTGATCAACCCAAAATAGATTTTTAGCATGTCAAATTAGGCCCAAAGGACCACTTAGATGGCATCTAAGAGGCTTGAAATCAAAGGCATGCATTAAGGCCAAAACATGGAGCATTTAACACATATTCTTAAAGCATTAAAGAGGCCACTAAGGTAAGCATGCAAGCACACCAAAGGGACTGAAATGACATGCTAGATGGTTCCACACCATCAAAATGAGGTAAGCAACACATGCTACACATGCATGCTCAAAGGCTAGCAGGCCTAAAATGCAAAGGGGCTATATAATGCATGCCAAGATCAACCCAAACGACTATGGACAGAGCTAAAACATGTCAAAATAAGCACAAAACATTCACAAATTTAAGCCTAAAGCCTGCTAGAAGCTAAGGCATACAACCTAGGCATGTTAGAGGATCAAAAGGGATTACAAGGCAACTATGCTAAGCATGCATAAGGGACCTAAACCAACTTAGAAACATGTTATATCATGGCAATATAAGCATGAAATGGAGCCAAGACATGCTCAAAACACAACCAAACATGGTGCTCCTTTGGAGGCCAAAATTTGCCCTTTTCAAGGACATCAAGGAGAGGGGGTGGCCCTCCCCTTTTGGAGACTTCAAGGCACCATCTCCACCACTGAAATCCCTCAAGATTTCAGTGGTGGAGAGGCCCAAGCACCAAAGTCTCGGATCTCCCACAAAATAGCACAAAAAGGGCCCTTTTCAAGGCCTAAGGGTGGTCAAACTTGCTCAAACCACAAAACACCCTTAATAAACAATAAAGAGGCTTAAAAAACAGAACTTTTATGTGTTAGTCACTAAGCACAAAAACAATTCTAAACTAGGTAAAAACAAGGTGCAAAAATGGGGTAAAAAGAGAGTTAGTGTCTTACCCTTGGAGCCTCTTCAACAAAGATGATGTGTTGGCTTCCTTGAGCACCAAACCAGCTTCAAAGCTTCAAAACGAACCTCTGGACCTTCAAGAACCCAAAGAAGGTGAAATACTAGGTGTTGGTGAGTAAAAGTGTGACACTAACACCTAGTGTACAAAACAAGAGGGAAGAAGAGAGATAGGAGGTGTATCTATCCTAACCCTAAGAACCAGAGCTTGGTCTGTCTAAAAATGTCTAAAATTTGTAACCCTAAGCCAAGAAGAGGAGTGGTCCTCTTATAGACAAGCAAAGCTTGCAAAGCTTACAAGCTAAGCTAACTAAGAGGGTCATCCCTCCATACACGTGTATGGAGGGGAACCAAAACTATACAGCTGTCTGAAAATATCTCATAAAGCAACTGCACAGTGTCCGGCCGGCAAAGAGTGTCATTTTGACAAAACTTAGTGCCGGTCGGCACAAAATAGTGCCGGTCGGCACAATAAAGTGCCGATGGCAACACCAGCCAGCCGGTGGCCTCTAGCCACAGCCGGTGGTATGTGGGGGTGCCTCACAAAGCATTCCCTGCCTTTCCAAGGCAAAACACAAGTGTTTGGTGCAAAACCAGACACAAGACGGTCGAGTTCGGAAGTCCTGAGGCAAGGTGCGCGAGCCGAGAACTCCGGGAACTCCAAACGAACACAAACATGGATAATCACCGAGTGTTCCAACGGTGACGTCCAGGTCTTGAGGACGGTCAAAAATGGGGTGTCTACAACCATTATTTTCAATTTCTTCAATGTTTACTTCAAAGGACTTAACATACTCATCCTGAAATTCTTCAAAAATTTTATTTGTGTAAACATCTGTAGCTTGCTCCATAATCTTCACTTTAATATTCACCCTTGGCAACTTTTGGCATAGAGCATATTTGGCTTGTAACTCTTTGTACCTCTTCTCAGAAAGAACTCGATCAAAATGCATGAAAAATTGCATTAAGTTATGATCAGACTGAATGAAATCCTTCAAGAAAGCATTAAAGGATTCACTAAGTTGGGTGCTACTCATGCCCGCACCCCATGCATTTTTAACATATGGCCAACCCCATTTTTCCTTGACCCCAAATGTTAACTTCAACCAATGATTATCTCTTACTTCATACTTGTCAAGCATTTCCTCCCATTTTAACGTAAACTCTTCCTCATCCTCAATGTCGTAAATAAACGTGGATAAAACACTCTTCATCCCCTTATCCTTGAAGATAGAATTTGCATGCCTTAATGCATTTTGCATCAAATGCCAAGTGCAAAGGCGGTGGGTTGTGTTAGGCATGACAATAGGTATGGCCTTAGCCATTGCAGCATCCTGATCCGTAAAAATTATTTTTGGAGCCTTACTTGACATTGCCTCCAAGAATCTTCTAAAAAGCCATACAAAAGAATCGGCGGTCTCATCATACATCAAAGCTGCACCAAATATCACAGTTTTCTTATGATGGTTAAATCCAACAAAAGACGCAAATGGTCTATGTGCACTATTTAACTTGTAAGTAGTGTCAAAAGTCACAACATCACCAAATTGCCCATAATCCATGATCATCTGAGCATCGGCCCAAAATATGTTTGTAATCTGCTCCTCGTTATCTAATTGGACCGAGTAAAAAAAAGATGGATTCTCCAATGATTTATCACGAAAATATTGCAAAATGCTACCTGCCTCTCCATATGCTAAACTGTTTTGCCTCTTCATTCTCAAATAATTTTTTTGGTCCAGTTTTGTGAACCCAAGCGACTCCCTTCCACCAACTTCATTACCCATGAGCTCAAATGCAGCATTAAGATGGATTCCAGATTTTTCGGCTAAATCTATTTCGGTTGCCTGTGATGCAGATATCTTCCTTGGGATGGTAACATATGCGTACATTCTGCTGGTACAAAGATATGATTATGTTCAACAAAATCACTAACATAAAATTTCTGAATATTCCTATCCCACTTAATGACAAGTCGGGCTTGACAACCAGTCCTCACTTCCTGCCTAGGATTTTTTGTTAATGAATCTCGCTTGTCGACAACCCGAAATCCCTCCTTATTACAAACAAATTGCCTTGAAGTGATTTGCCCCTCTTTGCTCTTGTTTACATAACCCCTTCTAATACTAAAGCCCAACCTTCCTCCATAAGTATTATAGAAATCATATGCTTCTTGTTCTGTATCAAATGTCATGCGAACTCTAGGCTTCCAATCACACTCACCCCCGTCATTCTCATGATTGTTAAGTTCCATATCAATGTGCCAAGTCACTTAAAAAATAAAGAAGTGCTCAATATTAGCATAAAAACTGTAAATTATGTTTGCAAAATAATAGAAACTGAATAAGATAATCAACGAATAACAGAAATTAGATAATCAAGGCAAACAAAAAAAAATAGAAATTAACAAGAACCAAATGCCAAGTGCAATAATAAAACAAGAACCAAATGCCAAGTGCAGCAATAAAAAAAAATCTATTCTAAACATATGTAATAATAAAAAAATAAGATAATCAAGGCATGCTCAAGCTTTTTAAAAAAAAGTAAAGAAGACTGTGTGCTCAAGCTTTTTTATCATAGTGACTTGACTTGAGTATGATGTATGAAAAGGAAGTGTCTCAAGTTACAATTTTGAATAATGAGAATGGATAGACTGCAAAACCCTTCATATATCATGAGGAATACTTTGGATAGACCAATTTTGTTTTCTTGAAGTTGCGAGAAGGCTCTGTTAATTTTTAAGTTGAAATGCCATTATTCTCCTTTGCTCAGTGTCCTCTGTTAGTAAAACATGTTCAATATACATTTTAGTAAAACATGTTCCTTTGCCTGTTGTTTAAAATTGAGGTAAAATTACTTTATTTCTCACTTGATATGGTCTTTGTTATGTATCACAGTGTGGTTTTAAGATGTTCACTACAGCAGGTATTCATTGTTAAATTCAGAAAAAAAAAGGATTATTTTTCCAGGAAATACCTAAACTATCTATAAATCTATATAATATATTTATATAATCACAATGAATATTTGTTCTAAATAATCAAATTCTCCAGGGATTGTTCTAAATCTATATATATATATATTATATATCTAAACTACTGTTCTAAATAATCAAATTCTCCAAGGATTGTTCTAAATCTATATACATATCTAAACTACTGTGTATATATATATATATATATATAATGTATAATGTATATATATATCTATTATCACAGGGATTGAGCAATATTCAGCACAACACAAATGAGGCAAAAAAAATTTGTGTGGTTGAAAATTCTATATTTCAGCAAGATTCAGCAATATATATCTATTATTCAAGGCTGTATAATGTATATATATATAATATAATCACAGGGATTGTATGTTCTAAATACCTATATTTTCTTCAATCGGTTGGAGCAGGGCGACGGCCATGGCGGCGGCAGGACAGTGGCGACGGTAGGACGGCGGCAACAGCGGGGCGACGGCTACGGTGGGGCAACGGGATGCAGGAAGTAGCGACCTCTCTAACTCTTCTTCGCTCTCTCGTTCTTTCTTTGCTTCTTCCCGCTGTCTGTATAGTTCTTCAGCTATATGGGAGGAATTTTGAAATCCTTGAATTTGAATTTTATTTATTTATTTATTTATTCAAAATACTCACCAAAACGATGTCGTTTTGGTGAGTTTTATTCTCAGCCGTCGGATTAAGCACTTTAGGAGATCACTCTGGGGGATTAACTCTAGAGGATCCTTACGAGTTGAAAAGAAGAAGAGGTATAAAAAAGGCAACATAAAGGCTAGATTAGGATTCTGAAAAATTCCAAGAGAGAGAAAAGGCTAGGGTTTGGAAAAAGGTGATTCTCAAGCTTCAAAGGCAATTTCTATGGAGGGTTTTTATTCCTTCACTTCTTCCCACTTCTCCGTGAATGGCTAGGCTCATCTTTCTAGGGTTTTGATGAAAGCCATGTAAATAGATTTTCTTTTATGTAATGATTTGAACAATTGTATGGTGTTTAAGAAGCTTCAAATATATATTTTCAATTATTTCTTCGAGTATTCGGTTTTCTGTGATTGTTGAATACTTTCCATACAGTGGTTTTCTTTTATTTCATATTCAAGGTATGAGACGAGCCATACTACTAGGAACGAGTCGTTTTGCTACTCTAGTTTAGAGTGAACGACTTGTATTATTTGAGATGGTTCGTGCCTATACATTGAACGTGATAACTCTCTTGATCAATGCTTCAAACTTGTAGTTACAAAGTATTATTTAGTTCAAATTGTAGCATAATTGATTTTCAAATTGAAACCTTATTTATGTAATTAGTGGTGAATTCATTATCCTATGTTTTTCCACAATCAGTAATTCCAATTTCATCTTTTTATCGCTAGTTTAATCGCTTTATTTAATTTAATTATTATCAGGTTATGAACAATAATCTTTTTCATCAAATTAATTTAGGAATTTAACAATTAAATTAGTTTAATTTCTCGTTTGTCTCTGCGGATTGATACTTAGACTTACCATTATTCTAAGAAATTTGGTACAATTTAATATTTATTTTTTATATGTGAAACGAGCAATCAAATTTGTACTCATGCATAACACTATTCCTATGCTTCACTTTGTTATCATTGTTAGCACTTCTTTTCATTAAAATTATGATCATTAAGTTTTACATGAACTGTAATATAAAACAACACCTAATTACGTACGTCTAACTTTAAATTGGTCTATAGTTGGGACTATACTAATATATATTTAAATTTTGGATGTTTATTATAATTTTAAAATTTGTATGATTTTCGTTGTCATAAATAATTAAAAAACAAAACAAACATTTTATGCATTAATATTAACAAACATGTTTTTGAGTTTTTTTTTTTTTAATTTTTTAAAATATTTTCTTTAAATCAAATGTGTTTGTAGTTTTTTTTTTAAAATAAATAAAAACTAATTTTTAATTTGTAATTTTTTTATTTATTTTTTATTTTTTTTATAAACATAAACCAAATATGTAAACATGAACCTATTTTAAAAACAAATGATAATTTCAAAATAAAATATGAGCTTATGGGCCCAACTTTCAAACCATTTTTTAGTGATTTTTTTGTGGGAAATTACAAATCAATTGGTTAATTTCAAAATAATTTCATTTTAAGGGGAGATGCAAGTAATTTATGCGAGGTATAAGTACACTTAAAAGATTATTTTTAAATTATCCCACTGATTTGTATTTTTTTTTTTTTTATTGGTATAAGGCTGTCACCATTTTTGTGAATGCAACCTGAGGTTAATGATGTGTGAAACTGTGAATCATTTGTGCTCATAGAACATACCATTTGTCAAACTCATTTTACAATTTCAGTTTGGTTAACTAGTGAGGATATTTATTTATTTACTTAATTGGATTTTATAGAGGTTGTGTTTGGATCTAAGTTCATTGAGAAATTTGAGAAGTAAAGAAAAAAAGAAAAGAAAAGAAAAGAAAGAGAATTTAGCTTATTTTATTCATTTTTTTGTTATTTTTATTTTTAAATCTTTGCAGAGAAATGTGAGAAATTCTTTTGATACATGTTGACAATAGGAGGACCAGTTCAAAATAAATAAATAAAATATGTGGGCAATAGGAGGTATAGGCAAAATGAATCATGCTAAATAATTTATTGGGCCTTCTAGTCTTCCCTTTATGAGGTGATCATGGAGAAAGCTAGTTTTGTGTCCCCTTTAGTTGGCCCATTGGATCAGTCCATAATTTTGATCCAATGGTCCTTGTTATATTTGGGGGCATTCTATTTGAACCCAAAAAATATCTTAGTACCCCCAATTTAAATTTATAAATTTTAATTCTTATTATATATTAATGTGAATTTACTAATAAGGACAATCCATATTAAACCCTAAAATAATCTCTTTTTTTCCTCATGGTACACATAATCTATTATTTCTATTCAAATTTCTACATCTTCTTCTCCAAGAGATCAAAGTGAGTTTTTTCTTCTTTTTTTTTTTTTCACTCTAAAACTCCAATTCATCTTACCGAAACTCACCATTATCATTAATATCATTATTTTTTATTATTTTGAAACCTAAACCCTAGAAGAAAGTTTGAACAATCAAATAATGGAGGAAAGTGATAATCAAGAAAATATTTTGAAGCAACCCATCAAAGAGGAGGTAAGCGTTCATATAAAAATCAAAATATAATTATTAATTTATATATTTTTTCACATGTCCCTTTATAATGTTAAACATTTCAATTTTCACAATCATATAAATAGCATTATAGCTTTTCCAAGTCACAACAGAAGTATTAATTTCAATATAAAAACCAAACAGCCCAAGTTGCTATTTAGGTCAAATATGTAGTAGGATTGCTGCGGCACTTTCAACAAATTTTAATTTTATTTTTAATTTTATTTTTTTTGGTCCTGTTATTCTTTTTTTTTAGGATTGTTGCGGCACTTTCAACTCACCATTATCATTAAATTTTATTTTTATAAGATAGATTGGAGTTTTGGAGTGAAAAAGAAGAAGAAGAATAAGACAAACTCACTTTGATCTCTTGGAGAAGAAGATATAGAGATTTGAATAGAAATAATAGATTAGGGTGTACTATGAGAAAAAAAAGAGATTATTTTAGGGTTTAATATGGATTGTCTTTATTAGTAAATTCACATTAATATATAATAAGAATTAAAATTTATAAATTTAAATTTGGGGTACTAAGATATTTTTTGGGTTCAAATAGAATGCCCCTTATATTTGTCAGAAAAATTGATAGACAGTCCAGAAACTTGGCAATGGGCTTTTATGTTTTGAGATATTATTTTAAAAATAATTTTTTGGAGAGAGTTTAAAAAATTTTAAAATATATTTTGAATTTAAAGTTTTGGAATTTGGGATGATTTGATTTTTTTTTTTTAGTTAAATAGATGTGTGTGAGAGAAAAAGTGATTGAGAAGAAAAGATGAGAGAGAAAAAATGATTGATTGATATATAGTAGAGAGAAATGATTTTATTTATTTATTTTTTAAATTTTAATTTTTTGAATTTTTTTTCCAAACACATATTTTGAGAGACAAACCAAACATACTCATTATCATTCACATTTAAAGCATCTCTAATAAAAATAAGATAAATTACACTTTACCCCTTAAACAATTGTCCCGCATTACTTTACCCCCTTTAATTAAAAATTGTACTAACAATTAACCCTCCTCATCTGCTAATGTTTTTCAATTTAGATCTTTATAGCTAAAATAACCTTTCATCAATTTGATAAATTATACTTTACTCCCTTAAACTATCACCTCATATTATTTTATCCCCTGAACTATACCTAATATCAGTTTCAATTTGAAATTTCTTATTTTTTATTTTTTTTATCACTAAATTAATTTTTAGTTTGTTAGAAAAAAATTTATAAAAAAAAATTTGAAAAAAATATAATAAAAATATTTATAAAAAAATCTAAAAAATATTCTCTAAAAACTAAAAACAAGAAATATAAAGATATATACAAGTTTTTGTATGTTTTTCTTCTTTAGTGATTTTTTTTTATAAAAAAAAAACTTATTCACTAAAAATAAAAAACCATATTTGTGAGTAAAATATGAAAAAATTACTAAATTAAAAAAAATTTCATATTTTTTTTTCATATTTTAAAATTTTAATTTTTTTTATATTTAATAAAAAAATCATATATTTTTAGTTATTTAAAAATTTTAAAAATTTATAAAATTTAAAATTTCTGATTAAAATATGAAAAAATTACTAAAAATAAAAAAATATTAAAAAAACTTAAAAATTGTATTTTAAAAGAAAAATCATATTTGTTTTTAGTTGAGAAGGTAAAGTGATATTGAGTGATAGTGCAAGGGGGTAAAATGTAATTTACTCTTATAGTTAAGTAGGTATTTTCATCGTTAAGGTCTACATTGAAAAGAATTAATAAATAAAGGGGTTAAGTGTTACAATTTTTAGTTCAAAAGAATCTATATAACAAAACAGTTCAGAATTTGAATCCTGATGTGACTTCTGTTCCTGTGTCAAAATTTAGACCATTAGATTGATTTAATCTAAGGGCTCAAAATATCTCACTCCCATTTGTCCCTCTCATTTTCAACACACACCCAATCTCTCTCTCTCTCTTTCTCTCTCTCTCTCTCTCTCCCATTTATTTTTTTTCTGATGATTTCAAATTTTGAAAACATACACCCTCTCTCTCTCTATTGAAGCCCATTCTTTGTCGGAGCCCATTCCCTCTCTTCATCTTCTCTTCCTCCCTCCCTCTCTCCGCATCACAATCTTCATCAACAGTGGTAGCCTCAAACACCCTTGAATATTGACGATAGCACCCCCTCTCTCTCTCTCTACCTCCATCGGAGCCCATTCCGCCCAACCCTTGCCAGCGACCGAACCCCAAACCCCCTATTACTCTCTTCATCTTCTCTCTTCCTCCCTCCCTCTCTCTACTATCCCAATAGTGGCAGCCCAAACCCCCTTGAATATTGACGACGGAGTCGCTGCAAAAGGGGAACAAGGGGACTGCAAAAGGGAACAAGGGTGTTCAACAAAGGAATAATCTGGTATACATACTGTTCAGGTGAGCAAACCTAGGCTTTTTCTTTAGTATTTATACTTTGTTGGTCATTTGTTCTATCTTTGGATATCTTTACTCTAATCTTTAATTTCAATAATCAATAATCTTTAATTTTAGTAATCAACAGGTTTGTCCAATTTGTGATTGAAACATTGATTCGGTGAAACATTGAAACATTGTCCAATTTGTGATTGAAACATTGTCCAGTTTGTGATTGAAATATTGTCCAGTTTGTGATTGATCATTATTGGGTTTATTAAAATCAAATTAGGTAGGGTGGTGGGTGGGTGGGGTAGGGGGAGCAAGAATCAAATTTATAAGTCTGGTTTATTAAAATCAAATTGGGTTTATGAAAATCAAATTTATAAGTCTGGTTTATTAATTTTTTCTTACAATTATCAACTAATTATTATTATTATTATTATTTTTTTGGTCTCATTTAAATCTAAATCACATTTTATTTTTCTATTTCAATGAATAGGCCCTTAACAGAATTATAGAATTCACGAATAGGCCCTTCACAATATCATACTGTTCAAGCAAAAGTCTTTGGAATTGGTTGTTGAGAGTTGCATTGTTCGACATTAGTTTAATTGAAGTGGGTTTGAATCCGGATGGAACATTTATCTTATGGATTTAAAGGTTGAGATTGTTCATTTCAGATTTACTGTCTTTTTATCTTCATCGTTCGATATAGCTTGAAAGTTGAAAACATTTCAAAACATTTCAAACCCATTTCACTCTCCCTTCACTGCCCAAAACCCATTTCATCAACATTGTTTCTCTCTCTTTCTTTGCCATAGTGGTTGTATTCGAACCCATTCATCATTATTGCTTCAGTGGTTCTTCGTTGCTTCACCGGCTCTTCATTGATTCGGTGGTTGTCGTCATATTCAGGTAACACCTCTCTCTTCTCCACAAGGTCTCAGTCCCCTCACTCTCACTCTCTTCATGTTTTTTGAGTTGTTTTCTCTCATCTCATGAAATGGATTAATCAATAAATCAGACAATTTTTGGGAATTAATCAACACATCGTACAGTTTTTGGCCAGTAAAGGGTTGTGTTTGTGTTTCTAAGGGTTTGAAAAATCTTCTATCATGTTTGGCAAGAAACCCAGGAAATATTTGATTTGGTGAAAGCAAAAAAGGTTGTTTTACCATAGGAAACAAAACCAATAAAGGGCTTTTCTATCATGTCTTTTATTTTTTTTAGTATGTATTGTTACACAATTCTATCCCGTCTTTTCTTATTTACTTGCACAATTCTGGTAGTGAGCTTGATTTGGTGAAATGTGTTGTTTGGAGGATTTGGTGAAATGATTTTGCAGTTTGGTTGTAGCTTGATTTCACTTCATTTTTTCTTATACAGTTTTGTAATGCCCCCAAAATAATACAATAAAGATAACTTCTATACGGAATAAATATGAGAAACAACATACTTTCATACATCAGAGTTTACTGTTTAACAAACAATTAAATGTCATATAAGCTTACATCTTTCCAAGTCATTGCTTGGTTACACAAATTGAATCTCGCTCATTACATCTTAAGCCCTTGGCTTTACAAATACCAACAAACACACAACAATACATAATTAAGAAGCTCTTGTTTCCCGAAAGTCCATCTACCCTATTGCCTTGGAGAAAACATCTTATCTGCACCTGAAAAATGGTATTCCCTTATAGAGTGAGCCAACAGCCCAGTAGAAATAATCTAACACAATTTATGAAGTTTAGCAAATGTATAAATACCACGTATATAAACAATACCGATATGGAAGCATCCACAAGGCCTACATACCCATATGCCACTGAGGCCAATCTTATTCAATGTTCCATCAATTCATTTCCAGTTCATATACACTACTCAATTCATGAGTTAAATTCATTATCTTTCAACAACTAAAATGAGACTACAACTCAATGGTTTTCCAAATATGCAAAACACACATAAACACTTCAAACTTTGCCATTTTACGGATATTTCATCTGAAGGAACCGACACCCATTTATATAAGAGATTTCGGGTCTTTCACCCAGGACACTCAGGCCAACTTACTTCAAATGGATTCCATCCCCTTTCTCCTCCCCAAACAAATATACATATGCAATGCATTTATAAACATAATCATATATGGAATACATCCCCTTTCTCCTCCCAATAAACATATATATTCAATGTATTTATAACATGGTCATATATGGAGTACATCCCCTTTCTCCTCCCAATAAACATACATATACAATGTATTTACGACATGATCATATTCAATGACATCAACAATGGGTTAGCATTAAATCGCCTAATCCTCATGTAATTTCTATAACAATCATAGCTATCCCTCACTGATAGCCCAATGCAATTATTTCCAAGATATATTCAATATTGAAATAAATAGTTTATTCAAAACTTCCATAGGTGAGATAATACATATCAAATATCACAATCTATATCAATAATCATCCAATTTAACATATTCAATGTTAATTCCAATTATTTATACAAAATAACCATTTTATCCAATTAGGGCAAAATCCCCCTTTTCCCAATATTGACTCAAACATCCAAAATCAACTATTTTGGTGCACCAAGATTTTATATTCAAACCCCATACTCATTTATCTCTTATACATCAAAAACCCTTCTTTTCATTTCACACCCAAATCTTAGATTTGTCCAAATCACAACCAAATCTCATCATCTATACACAATAGCAAATAACTAAGCTAAAAACCATATTAGAGTGTAGAAAATCCCTACCTCAAGAAGAGAAGACGAGCAAAGCAAGGTTGAACTCCAAAAATGATGAAACTCACTTTTACTTAGATCAATACGAAGTTCTTGAAGCCCTCTACCTTATTCTCAAAGACACTAGGGTAAAAAACACAATGAATTTAGATGAAATCTTAGAGAGAATGTGAGTTTCTAGAGAGAGAAGCTCAAGATCTGGAAATTTGGAGACTTTTAGAGAGAGAGAAAGCAGAAAATGATCTGAAATGTCACTTTCACGATCTGATAAAGTGCAGTCCGCTTGAGCGTGGAAAGCCCCGCTCGAGCATAAGACACAGACTCCCGCTCTAGTGTCGAATACATATTTCCAGTACTTTTGTAGACAGGTCAAAGTGTAGGAACCAAACATTCTTCGCTCGAGCGGGAAAATGGACGCTCGAGCAGACAAGCAACTTCGAATGCATTTTTCCTTTTTGCTTCGAGGGGCGCTGCCCCTCGACCCCGCCAGGGCGTTGCCCCGGACCAGCCAAGGGGCGCTACCCCCTCGACCCCCGCGAGCTGATCGGGCAGCTCGACCCTCGACCGGCCCAGTCGAAGTGGCAAAACTTGAAAGAAGGGTCGAAACCGGGATCGCTATAACTGTTTCATGAATAATTAAAAAAAAGAAAAAGAAAAAAAAGCAAATGAAATAAGATGCTTCACTCAATTTCTTGGCCAATAAAGGGTTGTGTTTGTGTTTGTTTCATGAATAATTTCTTGGATTAAGATGTGTCAAGTTCTTGAAATGATTAGCTTTGTTACAGGAATTCACTCAATTTTGATTGGAGTCTGATTTTATTTAGAAGTGCCATTAAGATATTTTTGGCGATTGACTTTATTTGTTGTTGTTCATGGTTAAGACGCTTTATATGGTTTCAATTACCTCATATCTCTCTCTCTCTCTCTCTCTCTCTCTCTCTCTCTCTCTTTTTGGGTCTCTTTTCTCCTAAAAATCATGTCCCGCCGTGTAAAAGAAGTAAAGAAAACTGTTGGTGAACTTATATGGTTTCATGATTTATATGGTTTCATGTCTCTTTTCATGATTTAAACTACAATCTATTAGTTGGTGAACAAGGCAAAGTAGGTTTGTTCTTCTCTACTTTGGCTAAAAGGCCAATGGAAACTAAAGCAAATAGACAATCATAATATGGTTATTTGGCATCTTCTTGAAGGGATGATTAGTTAGAGTGTATAGAGTATATAACCTGTATAATCACCATTCTTGCGTTTTTCTTTGTTATGTATATCTTTGTTAGATAACCTGTCATCATTTTTGTTTATCTATCATTGTCCAAGAAGAGTGATTGAACAATAACTGAGTTGCAAGTTTAATTTGTAAACATAATCAAAGTTGAGGACATCACTTTCTTGCCTTATTCAAAGGATCTAAGTGCATGACTGATCAACAATTTCTAAATTAAAAAATTAAACTTCTGTTTGAGATTCCTTTTTTGTTTTTGTATTTTTGTGTTTTTTTTTTTTTTTGGGCATATGTTTAGACTTGAATAAAATTTTAATTGGCAACCTCATCCCTACTCTATATTGCTCATCTTAGTTTTGTTTAATCTTAATTTATAGAAGAAAACCAATTTCAGTAATACCAATCTTTTGAACCAAGAATTTTTAGTGTTTGTATATGATGATACACCTAAAATTTTTATCATCTACCATGAGATAATTAATTTTGCCTATAATTCACTAGAAAAACACATGGACAATTTTTTATTAATACATTTTAATGTGAATATTCTGGTTTGATTCACTACATTTTTTTTTTTACAGTTTGGTTTGTATCCACCGTATTGGTTTCTATTGTTTGTTTCATAAATAATTACAAATAATTGTAATAAGATGTGCTCCAGGTCTTACAACGCGAGTTCTTTGCTTAGTAATAAGATTTGTTGCAAGTTTCTCTTCTTCTTTTTTTTTTCTTTTTTTGTCTCTTCTCTCCTAAAATCATGTCCCACTGTGTAAATTACTCTTGAGTTTGCTTAGTTGGTGAACTTATAGAGTAGTGAAAATAAGTAAAGAAAACTTTTTGAATTTAAACTACAATCTATTAGTTGTAGCATTATATAAAATTATTCTTGAGTTTGCTTAGTTGGCAAAGCAAGTTTGTTGGATAGAAAACACCATTCTTCTCATCTGCTTTGGCTAGAAGGCTAGTGGGAACCGGAGCAAATAGACAATCATAATATGGTTGTTTGCCATCTTCTTGAAGGGATGCTTAGATAGAGCATTGAGTAGATAAGCTATGTGATTGAACAATAATTGAGTTGCAAGTTCAATTTGTGATTTTTGTTTAGATATCTTTGTTAGGCTTAATTTTGATTTTTGTTTAGATATCCAAGACGAGTGATTGAGCAATAACTGAGTTGCAAGTTTAATTTGTGAACATAATCAAAGTTGAGGACATCACTTTCTTGCCTTAATCAAAGTATCTGAGTGCATGAATGATCAACAGTTTTTAAATTAAAACCTTGCTTTAATTAGCAACCTCATCCCTACTATAGA
Source organism: Camellia japonica (assembly GCA_030407325.1). Classification (NCBI taxonomy): domain Eukaryota; kingdom Viridiplantae; phylum Streptophyta; class Magnoliopsida; order Ericales; family Theaceae; genus Camellia; species Camellia japonica. The sequence goes on along the minus strand of JAPPVO010000010.1, from coordinate 103,144,342 downwards.
TTTTCTTGGTTTTGTTTAAGAAAATGTAATCTATGTGGATTAGCTATAAAGTTCAGTACAATAGTTCTTTTGTATGAATCTGCTAAGGGTATTGAATCATGGTTTTATGTAGAGATTTGGAAATGTAAAAGAAAAAAAAGTGAGTAAAATATGAATGAAATATAATTTTACTTTTTTTTTCATTTAAATATAATTCCAATTTAATTCTTTTAAACTACCTTTTAACAATTTAATTCCATTGTTGATTGTGTAAAGCATATTATATTGTTGTTGTTGTTGATTGTTACATTGTTGTTGTTCATGCTTTTGAATTATTTATCCATAAATATGTATTAAGCAGGTTATAATTTTTGAATCATTTTGTTGTTCATGCTTTTGATTATGAATGTATTAAGCAATTTATAATTGTATTAAGCAAATTATAATTGAAATGGATTGATTTTAGGGATTAATTAGGAAATTAGACATTTTGGGGTTGTTTTTCCTATTAATAATCCAATGATGGGTTGTTTTTTTCCTATTTTTTTCTTTCATTTTTCTACTTTCAAGTAATCAGTATCATTTATTAATCCAGTAAATTGGATTGTGATAATTGAAATGGATTGTCTTGCTTTTTGGCTTCTTATATAGTTGTGGCTTTTTGCTTATATTATTTTTTAATTGTATTTGGCTATAGAAAACCCAAGTATGTATTCAAAAATAGCAAAACTTAAGCCCTCTGATTTTAGCAACTAATATAACCTTAAGTCAAAAACATTGGTTTTTCAAGAAATGGATAGAACACCAAGTTTACACACAACTAGAGAACTATATGCAATTTTTAATTGTATTTGGCTATAGAAAACCCAAGTATGTATTCAAAAATAGCAAAACTTAAGCCCTCTGATTTTAGTAACTAATATAACCTTAAGTCAAAAACATTGGTTTTTCAAGAAATGGATAGAACACCAAGTTTACACATAACTAGAGAACTATATGCAACTGTTTGGTCCAGTCCGATGAATGCATATTACAAAAATGATGAGTTTCGTGCTCCAAGTTGAAAGTGTGTCAAGCCAAAGGGGAAAACCAAAACGAAGAGGTAAGAAAATACAGAGTCTTATATGACATTTAGCCAAAAAACCACTCCCCACCCCAACGGCTTTGATATGTAACTCCCTCGCTCGAAGCCCTCTCCCCACCCCCACCTTCAACACCCATCATTTCATTTTACGTCGTTACATATATATTTTAGTTTGTTTTGAAGATTGATTGTTACATTCAACCTTCTTTTTTTTTTTTTAAATATATTTATTACATTGTTATATTGATGCTTAGTTTGTTGTTATGCTTTTGAAATGGATTGAGCAGGTTATAGTTGTATCTTGAATCATTGTTGATTATGAATGAATAATGGAAATGGGTTGTTTTTCTCTGTTGTTTTCTCATCTCAGGAAATCAGACATTTTTGGGATATGGGATGGGATTTAAGTTTTTTAACATATGTTTTATGTGTTGCTGGAAATTGTTGTTTAGCGGATAGAGCTCTCAACTTTGCTAAATAGGAATTATTGTTTATAGGCTTGGATAGTCAAATTTGCTGGTTTTTGGATTTTTCCTATCATTACATTTTTACTTTTATTTTTTTTGTGTGTGACTTTTCTGGGTGTTTGATTATTGAAAAAAAAATAGAGGAAAATTTCATAGCTTCTGGAATTGTGAGGTTGGGGTGGTTGAGTTTGATTTGAATATATTATTTGTTGGTTTTTCAAAGTTTGACTTTGTTGGTTGTTTAGCCATGCTTGGGTGGGTTTAACTCTTTGTAGAGTTCAGTTAATTGACAATTTAGACAACTTATGTTCAAGCAATGCCTCGATGATAGAGTTAATTACAATCTAAAGTACCTTTCTTACCTGAAAACAAAAAATGAAAAAAAAAAAAAAAAACACTTCAAAAATAAATTTTGGGTCTTTAACTCTAACTTAGAACTTAGTCCTAAATATATTTGCTTCTTTCTACATCTATATTTTATTCTTGCAATTGGATATACCCTTTTCATATGTAACGTTTTCTTCTTACAATGTAATCTCTTTCCTACAAGATGTGCCTAGCCAAAAAAATTAGTGCCAAAAGCGGCAGACTTTGGACCAAAGCTCATCCAACAACCAACTGTATGTACAACATCACTAGATTGAAAGGAATTTTGCATATTTAGATTAGCTTAGAATTTGGACTTGTAGTGTCTTCAAATTGATGATTGATTAGAGAAAGGGAAAAGGTTGTTTACTTCCATACTATTTATTTGGCAGTTTGATTAAGTTTCTTCCCCTGTTTTCCTTTCCCCTATGTTTTAATCTTCTGGAATAAAATGTCACGTGAAACTCTAAGGTAGTCTTTGGTTCATTGTAATAAAGTGCAAAGATTCCTTGCACTTCTCATATTTGGTTGACTAAAAGAATAATGAAAAATTCATTGTAATGGAAATCATCATTTACCTCATTCCAATGAATCAAATAAAGTATCAATGAGATTGAAGTGTTTCAAATATGATTAGTGTTTTGATAAATGATTTGGGTTATTTTGCAAAGTAATGTTCTGTGATCTTTTGTTTTTATTTGATTGTTAAAAATTAGAATTATAGTGAGAAAGAAATAGCCCATTGTACTTAAATTATGGCACAATTAAGTAAATAGTCATTGTACAACCCATTAGTATTTAAACCCAATCTATTTATAACACTATTAAATGAATTATTTCTTCACTACAAGTCTCTGGTGTTTCAATCTCTTCAACAACCTTGGAGTTCATTTTAATTCATATCATACACAATATTCATATTTTTTAATTCATATTATAGTTTATGAATCGAGGCTTAATTTCTTACTTATTATTTATAATTTTTCTCATAATCAAATGCTTTTGTATTATTTTTTACAGGTGGATGATATGTTAGAGGAAACAGTAATATTAGATCTCTATACTCATTTTTTATTTAATCTTCATTCCTTAATATAATTTTTCCTTGACCTTTCAAATGCATTTCTATATATACACAGGTTCAGTTTCTTAAAAACAGAAATGTCAATGTTGTGATCCATAATGAACGGGACTTCAATGTCCTCTGTGTTTGTGGGGTAAGCCCACTAATCAAATTTATTTGCTTCTCATATTTTTTTTCTTAATAATTTTTGCTTATTTTTTTAAAGGCAAAAGCAAAGGCAATGGTAAAGGCGAAGGAAAATGAGAAGTTTAAAGGAAAGGAAAACTACTCAAGAAAGGGAATAAAAAATACACAAATGGTATGGTTGTTTTCAAGTTTGTTTTGGAACATGTGTAAAGAAAATCATAGGGGGAATGTGATATTTAGGGGGAATGTGATATTTTGGAGGATGCATAATCTCTATGTAATTTTCTTTTTTACTATAAAGTTTGTGAAGATGGGCATGATACTTTTAATGATGTTCAAACTAAATTATGCATCCTTAAAAAATTATAAAAGATCTTTTACAAAGAGATATAAAATTTTCCAAATACTAGAGGGAAGTAACTGAAGTTTAAAAAAGAACACAAATGATGAAAGAAAGAAATAAATTGAAAGTGTATTTTAATTAAAATTGTGTTTAAATTATGATCAAGTCAAACTTTTGTAGGATTGGGTTGAAAAAGCTATAGAGCTCAAGAGGATAAATAAGACTACACTGCTCTGATGGAATTGTAATAAGGTATCCTTGGTCCATATTGTTTCAATATCTATTTTTCGGATTGTTTCAATATGCTAATCTTATTGTTTTTTAAATATTAGATTGTTATGCATGCTCCTCACTGGAAAAAGTACACAGAAGTTGATACATGGACATTTCAAAATGTGATGGAGAACAAGTTTGGAGGTGTCCAGGTGCTTTAGAGGCGGCCAAGTACTTTTTGTAAAAGAACAAGTTTGAAGACATTATATGGCCTACATTTTGTAAAGTTAACAAATATTTTGTAAAGTATATCCTTAATGTTAACCACTTTTGTAAAGCTTCTTACTAATATGTACTTCATTGAATTTCTAATATTTTTGTAAAGTCTTTTATTAATGTAAAAGATTGGACCTTATGGATGGTTATTGAGTGTGGACAGTAAAGTGCCCTTGAAAATTCACTAAATTTAGTATCTTTGCATATTTTGGTGGAAGTCACATATGGTTGACATGGATTTTTGTGAAAATTTAACGTCTATTGTGCATGAATAATTTATTAGTGGGTTGAAGGAGGATGTTATAGTATTATAGCCTCTTAATTTTTATATACTTTAGTTCCCCCTCCCCTCTATCATGGTTATGAATTTTCATGGTTTGTTTCTGAATTCATTTTTCTTTTCAGGACCTCTAACTTTCCAACACAGTTGGTTGTGAAATTAGCTTGGGTTTGTTGTATCATCCATGATATTCTGGTATTAACAATAAGGTTAGTCTTTAAAATAACTTGGGTTAGTTTTATTTCATTTATTTATAAGTAGTTAGTTGAAACTAGTGACGGAGCCAAGAAATTAAATCAGAGGGGGCACTTATTAAATATAACATTGAAAATTTTACAAAATATTTCATATAAATTTTTACGATTGGCTTCAAGAAAGATATATATATATATATATATATATTATTTGTAATTAGTATATCATGGACAATATATAAAAAAAAAGAGTCATTGATATAAGTTTAAAATAAATTATATAATGATAAAATAATTTTTTATACAAAATTTCAATAAAAATTCAATATAATAGTAATATCACGTCATCATTGACACATAATATCACCAATCAATAGTAAAGAAACACATAGAGGATAAACCCCATATGTCAAATGTACCTAACAATTCAATAAATTCCACATTTTTATTGTGATTAATTATAATTGTATGTCAATAATGATAGATATCACGATTGTACTGAAATTTTCATAAATAATAATATGACTTATCGTAATATCTTTATTTTCAATAAAAAAAACAACCATTATTATTCTCATAATTTTAAAAATGTCATTGATATTTCACTCTAAATAATATTTTATAAATTTTTTTGTTTAAAATATTTTCTTTATATTTACACACACAAAAAAAAAAAAAAAATTATTCCAAAATCCAAGGGGGCCACGGGACCCCCCTGGTCTAGCTGTGGCTCCGCCACTGGTTGAAACTATGAAAATTTTTGGAGGATTTGAACTATTCCTATTGATATTTGATGTTTTATTAGAATGATTTGAACTATTTATCAAACAGGGTTGATTTTAAAAATATGTTAGAGAATGAGGTGGGAACTCTTGAAGGTATCACCCCAATTATGTGAATGAGGTGGGAAGCCTACATTCATGATAAATTCATTAGGAAATAAAAAATTTGAAATTTATTAGTTATTTATTTCAATTTTCTTTATATCTTTTATGTGAAGTTTTAAATTGGAGTGATATTGTCATTTTAAATTAATTTATTATAATTGAATTTCGTAACACGTTCAAACAAAAATTGTTCACAATACTTTTAGGCACGGGTTATCCCTAATAAAATGATGTGAGACAATAGTTTAGGGGGATAAAATATGATTTGCCCATCAAAATATTAAAATTCCGTTGGTGTGCCATATGATAAAAATAATAAAAATTTAACTTTATTTTATATGTTAAGATTTGTTAATTTAGTGATTATAATAGAAATGTTAAAATAAAATAAAAAATAAGAAACCCTTTATGTCAGATGCACCACATAAATTGCCTGTAGTTTGAAAATTTATAAAAATTTTATTGTCAGAATTTTTTATTTGGCAGAATTAATTAAAAAAATAAAATTCATAATTGTTCTCCTATATAATAATAAAATTACTTGAATTATTAATTGAAATACATTTATGATATCATTAAAAATTGTTAATTGAATTGATGATTTATTAATAAAATGGACAATTTATTATTATAAATTGGAAACTTCAAAGGAGATGTAATTTTCAAAATCACAAGGATAAATTAGATTTTAAACAAATTTCAAGGGTGTATTTATAATTTATCAAAAAAATAATTGATAGGGTTTTTTAAGGATAAATTACACTACCTCCTTATAATTTGGTGGTGTTTTGAGAAGTTAGTAAAAAGTTGACTTTTTGACTTTTTTAGTGGTTTTTTTAGCAAAAAAATTGATTTCTTTGGCTAAAAAAATTGACTTTTTTGACTTAAAAAGTCAAAAATCTAACTTTTTTTAACTTATTCCCAAAGTGCCCTTAACACCATTATGATTTAAAACCGAACACATAAAGCCCTTGTGCTTTGGACTTTCGTGTAATGACTTAACTTCGTTAACGATTTTTTCAGAAAGTCTATATCATCCTTATTTGTTTATTAAATTTTCAACTCAATGCCACTATTTTTCACTTTTTCTCATTAAAAAAATTAACTGTTCTTACTCTCTTTGACACATTTGTACCTCGAACTATTCTTTCACACTTTTTCTAAAATAAAAGCCATTAATTTCTCTTTCAATCATGCTATCTTTATCTATTATTTTTTCACTTCTTTATTTGAACATACATGTTTATATATACATGTGTTTATTTCACAGTATCATTGAATGAATCCCTCATTCTTTGTAACTCCTCCCAAACAAGTATTGAGAACTGCAAGAAATCACATATCATAAAATGGGAAACATTATAAACACTAATTAATAAATTCAAAAACAAGATATGATCAAATCAGTGTTCAATTGCAAGTAGCAAGTTCCCATAAGCATAACTAAGTGAATTTATATATATATGAACCTCTGTTTATATATTTTGAGGAAACCAGTTTGAGCAAGCTTTCTTGAGAGGGAAACAAAGAGAGACACATGGATGTTGGACCGTCATTGATGCAACTCTATGTTGGCAATGTTGAGTTTAACACACTGGTGGACCAAAAAATACAACATTTATTGATAACACTCTAGTACACAAAACACTTTTACACAATCACATACTAATTAATACATTTCACTTATCCACTGACACATACATTCAAGCACTCACACTTTGTGTCCTCCTCACATAAGACCTTGAGACACCTCACACTAGATAGTGCTTGACCACTTACTTTGGACTCACTCTTCTTTCACTCAATTGTCTAATTGTCCAATTGTTTAGTACATGCATTCATCTCATATTTATACTAGTTAAAGAACTTTCTAGAATACACTCACACTTTCCCTATGCTCTAAAACAAGATTATTCTAGTACATATTAGAGCTTTCTATTCTTCTTTAAAATATTCTAGAACCTTTTGGAACTTTTCAAATTTCTCTAGTTTTCTCCAAACTTCTTTAATATCCGAAACCTTTTAGGATATTCTAAAGTCTTTCGGATTTCTCTAGGTCTTTCCAAAATCTTCTAGATCTTTCCGGAGTATTCTAAATTCATGTGGAAACTTCTAAAATATTCTAGAGAGAAGATTCTAGAGAGTGAAGAGAGTTAGTGATGACTCTCAACAGGCAATAGAGGGTGAATTAAGATTTAAGATGGTGATGGAGGCAGTTGCTAGTCTTTCATTTGATTTTTCTTCTTGTATACAATGATGGCAAGAGTTGAGAGGTTCGCTAGAGATTTTACACTCATTTGGCAACTTGAAATTTTAGTCAAAAAACAAAAAAATTATTATAAGTTATTACATCACTCACTCTACTTTTCTATATATTTTTTCGTAAAAAGTTAAAAAATTACTAAAATAATATGTTCCCAAACCAAGTCCTAGGCTTTTTGTGTAGCTATGGCCGCCATAAGCTTCACTTCTCTACCGCTGGCTGAGAGCATTTGTTAGCAATTGACAACGATATAGGATTGGCTACAACAGAGTAGGGAGTAGAGTTAATAGTATGAGTTGTTTTGGATAGTGCAATTGGTGGCAGAAGATAGCGGTGGGTTGAAGTGGTTGCGGTGCTGGTGTGTGAGAGAAGAAAAACAGAGAGCTTGCAAAATGAGGAAGAACATGGAAGAAATTTTTTTAAAAATAAATTAAGGACACTATAGTGATTTTGCTTTTCAATTTGTCCTAATACATTTATGTTTGTGCATAACGTGCAGTTAAATTTAATGGATTTCGAAGGTAAAACGTAATTAACCCGTTTTTTAATCCTATATTCTATTACTAGGGTGGTGGCCTCATAAAGAAAGCAATTCTTTCATAGGAGTTAATCAAGTTCAATTTTTGAAGAACACGGAATGTTGACTGTCTAGCTGACTCTTTTCAGAGATCCCATATTGTACTACGATCGATAATGGACTTCTTTTATGATATGTGACTGAACTCTATTAAATGCCTTAATAATAAATCTATTTCTTTAAATTGAATTAATCTGATTACCGAGACTAGGACCGCGGATACTGGGAGTGTTTGGTAGAGATTATTTTAAGTTAAAAGCTAATAATCAAAAAGTAGAAGCTAAAAGTACTCCTCCCTAGCTTCTGAAAAATCAATTTTTTTTAACTTATTTAAGTTATTTCTACCTAATAAATTATAAACAGAAACTGCATCAAACATTATGGCATAAACTCCCAAATTAAAATAAGCTATAAGTTGCCTCTATTGTCCACCGAGCATATATATTTTTCAGTTTTGCTACGTAGCTCGAATGAGGCTTGCCCCGAATGGCTCAAATTCCAAAACGACATCGTTTTGGAATTTTTTTCTCTCTGAAACAAAGGCGAAGATGAAGATGAAGAAGAGAGAAGAGGGAGCTAGGGACCGAGAGAGAGAGAGAGAGCCTCAACATCAACAACACCACATCATCATAAACACCAGATCTGTGTGTATACACAGATCTATACACACACAAACATATATATATATATATATAGATATGAGAGAGATCTATACATCATCATCATCAACATCAACACTAGATCTGTGTATACACAGATCTATGCACATACATATCTATATATATATATATGTGTGTGTGTGTGTGTGAGAGAGAGAGAGAGAGAGCCACCCACTAGCAGAGAGAGAAATAGCCATCCACCGGCGCTACCCAATTGCAGAGAGAGAGAGAGAGAGCCACTCACCGGCGCCACTATCACCGTCTCCTCTGTGTGTATACACAAATTTGTATGTACACACACAGATCTGTGTGTATACAGATCTCCTTTTTCTCATTCTTTTTACTTTCTCTTCCTCATCTCCATCTTTTCTCCTTCTCTTTCTTTCGCTTCTTCTCTCTTTCTTCTGTTTGTTTCAGAGAAGAAAAGGAAGGGAAAGAAAGAAAAGGAAAAAAAAAAAAAAAAAGAAACCCAAAACAACATCATTTTAGATTTCGAGCCAATTCGGACCAATTATTTTGGAGCTACCACGTATTATTCTATTTTTTTTAGTAACTCAAAATCATATACTCCACCCGGTTTTGTCCGTATCCGAAGCTGCGATTGGTGGTCCATACCATACCATACCATGGGGGTGTTTGGTGGGGCTTTTTTGAGCCAACTTATGGTTTCTGGCTTTTAAAAAGTTATTTTGTACTGTTTGGTTAAACTTATTTCAAACAGCTTCTAATTTTAACAATTTATTTTAAGTCAAAAAAGCTGATTCTGAGAAGCTGCTCATCCCTTACTTCTAATTATCAGCTTCTGCTGTGGACATATTAATTCGCGGTTATACTCCTAGATTTTTTTATTTTTTATTTTTTAAAAATAGAAAAAGACACAAATAGATTATAAAATATTATTATTATTTTTTTTATGAGAAATATAGACAAATAGTGAATAAAAAAAATAAAAATTAATTGAAAAGTTACTTCACAATTTATATAACAAATACTACTCAGCAACTTAAATCTATAATCTAATAATTATACCAACCAGATTAACAAATTCTAATTAAAATCATAAACTATAATTTAGGTATAACCTATAACCTGTTTTAACAGCCGCACCAAATAGACCCATCAGCAAGAAGGATTTGGCATAGAGAGAGGGAGAGAGAAAGAAGCGGCCTGTAATGGAGTTTCTGTCTCTATCCTCATCACCGCCGTCCACGGCGGCACTGGCGGTTACTTCGTCGTTAACCACCACCTCTCCACCGCTCAGCCATTCCCGAAGGCCATTGTCTCCTGCTCTCGCTCTCCGACGGCGGCGATTGGAAATAACGCGTAGTCTTCGGAGGTCGCAGGTCGTGTGTATGGCGCCCGAAGAAGAGAAGATGACTCGCCGGTCTCCTCTTGATTTCCCCATCGTAAGCCCCTTTTACGCCCTCTCTGTGTAATTTCTTCCAACATCTTGTGGTCTCACCTTTTTGTTCTTGTACTTTGTTTCGTTGCTGAGTAAACGTGAGTAGAGGAAAACTCCCCTCAATTAAGTTTAAACTGGTTGTATTATGTGAAGTTGAGGGGAGAATTGGCTTTGATTCGGCCCAAAATAGCGAAATCTTTGTCTTAATAAGTGAAATTGTGTATAAGGTCTCAGCTTTTGATGTCTATCTCTGTAACTAGCTGAGTGCTTATTCAAATCCGCATAATCAGTGAAACATGAAACACAAAAACAATAAACGCTCAAGAAAGATAAATTTCATGCACACATGAAGAATTACAAGAGATAACTGCCTCCCCTAAATACCAGCATTTAGGAACCTGAGTAGTGGGCTATTGTATGCAAAATTTTCTGAAGAAACCTGCATTCAATGATTAAATACAAATTTGGCTTTGCCATGTTGTTTGTATCGATAATTTCCACCAAAACTTCCTGAATTCTGACCACCCCCTCACAAACTTGAAGGAAACACGAAAGTTAGGTAACAGTGATAAGTGCTTACAATGAATGGAACATTATTTATTTTGGGACAACCCCTCAAGGAGAATCTTGTTCTCGAACTCAAAGTCTTTGCACATGTATCTTTGAGTTTGTTCATGCCTTGCTACTTTGAAAATGAAATATGAAAAAAATTATTGATGTGGGTACGTATTTCTAGCAATTCTAATTCAAGGAAACTGGCCTTTACCACTGGAAACCCAAAATGAACACATAGAAGGCAGGGCAACTCCATAAAACTATGAACCTTAGTGTTAGTATGGCAGTGTTGCTTCCGACAGACAGTGACCGACTATCCCATGCTGAATTCCTTGCTTTATGTGATGCTAATAAGCTCAGTACATTTAATGTTGTCTTAGGTGTGAGAATTTTCTCAACACAACTTGATTTCCTCACCTGTTACTGGTCATCAACTGCGTCTATGATAGAGTCCTTCATAGTTGATGAAGATTAGTTTTACATTGTGTGAACAACAATTGTTTTGCTTATTGTTAAGGTTGGTCTCCAATTGAAATTGAACACTTGATAATGCAATGCAAGTTTGGATGTAACTGTGTCCAACTTTTTGGGGGAAGACTGTTCGTGAAGTGGTTTTGTGATCTGTTTGCAGACAGGAAGAACTAACCTGTAGTTCCCTGCATAGGAGTTCACTGAACTTTTGCCAAAACATTCTCAAGTAACTGCTTCTTGATCAGTTCAATGGTCCTTTGCAATCCAGGCAACCCAAAGATATTGTTTGCCAACACTTGATAGTTATTGCTGATGTTGAAGAATTCATTAAAGCCATAAAATGAGCATCCTTTTGCCATGGTCATACTTTTTTGTTGTGAAACTGGAAATCCCTTATTAAGATCCATAAAAATATGGCAGTTGCCTTTCCTTCCCTTCGCCATTAAACATTAAATTTCTCCCCTTATTTTCATCTTTTGCTGCCCAATACAATAAATGACCGTAAGGTCTATGCCATCCACCTTTTCTGATATCCTGTGTACTCACAAGTGACACCGCTATGGAACTCTAGCAATACTTTTGCAATTACATATTCACAATGACATGGTGTACCCATTACTTCCCCTGATGCATTAAGGCATTGATGTGGGGCCATTTGTTAGTTTATAAATTTCTACAATTCCTGATTATGCTCTCAAAATTTCTATTTGGCACTGCTTGATCGAAAGAAACACAATACACACAGCTTTTTGGTGCATCTTGACCCCATCTGCATGTGCCAACACCTTTCATGTTCCAATGGAACAATTGTTGCCTTTTGCACTAATGATCTACAGTGGACTCTTCTTGTGATAATATATAACATTATGTCCTATTGTTATTGCATATTAGCTTATATTAGCTTAACACTCATTTACTGCAGTACATCACAGGGATCAAATTAATCCGGTTAAAGAGAAAATAAATTGTACTTAAGTTGGTTTTTTTTTTTTATATATATATTTTTATTTTAAAGTAGGATAGTTTTAATACCCGCAATTGTGAATGGGCTGTTGAAGAACTGAGCACCAGCTACAAGTTTTGACAAATGTCATACTTTGCCAAGAAGGCGGTGGAAGTAAAGTTTTTTTTTGTTTTCCTCCCTGTGACATCATAGCACTCAAACTGGGTGTCAATAATATTCGTGCATGATGTGCTTCATATGATATAAGATATAATCCCTCGAGGTCATGTTTGGATGGCAAGGATGGAGGTTCATTCAATTGTTGCATGCATCCAAATTCCAGATTACTTTTCCAAGCAGAATGAGATTGCTATATTACCCTCTCACCATGGGAATCTAATTGTGATTGACATTCGGATGTAAAAAAGAATGGTGAGCCACTATGAAGCACGGGTACGGGGACGAGTACTGGTACTGGTACGATACGGGTACGCTGATACGGTAAAATTAAAAAAAAAAAAAGATACGGGTACGGTTTGGTACGCTTGTAAAAAAATATTTATTTTTAATTTAAAGTAATGCAAAAATTAATTAAATAGTTTAATTTGTTAAGGTCCAACCTATAATTAACATTTAATACCAAAAGTAAAAGTATAAATCAAAATTAAATGTCAATATATTAAATAACTTACAAATCGTAGTCTAATTTTAAAATCATGCTAAGTGTAAAACAAAAAATAAAGAATAAGGCTAGTGAAATGAGTTTTATTTGTGTAGTAAAAGAAAAATATTGTTTCAACTGAGGTACGGTACGGTACGGCTTGAATGTATGCTAAGTACGTCTGGGTACACCAAAAATTAAGAAGAAAAAACTTAGGTACGTGTTTCGTGTACCCGGTACGTATACAGAAGTACCATACGAGGTACGGTACGCCGGTAAGTATCCGGTACGGGTACGGCATGTTTTTTGAAGTACCCATGCTTCATAGGTGAGCCACAATATTTTAAAAATTTATCATGTTAATATTCCCAACTAGTACAAATACTTGAGTGGCATTAACATGGAAATCTTATTAATAGCAATGGGATTCCTAATTCCTTTGATTCGTGCGATCCAAACGTGGTCGACACTTTGTTCTCTTCTTGGAAGGAGCTGAAGCCAATTTCCACGACTCATGAAGTGTCTTGTTGTTGCACCCTGACTTTTTGGCTTCGTACATTTTTTTTTTTCCCAATTAATAACTACACTTATGTAACTGGAAAAGATCTTTGCTCATCTTGTTCACACTTATTTACATGGCAGGAATGGGAAAAGCCGAAGCCTGGGCGGAGACCAGATATATTCCCCCAATTCAGCCCAATGAAAACACCATTACCACCGCCGTTGCCAGCTGATCCTCCTGAAGAAGACGAGGAAGAGGAAGAAAAGAAAGAGGAAGAAGAGGAAGATCCTGAAGGGGAAGAAACGGATAAACCAGAACAGTAGTAGCATTGATCAGTCTTCTAGTTGGGAAGGGGAAAGGGAGTTTGTTCGACATTTAGACTCGCAGACATTGTTAATACTAATGGATGTATCCTTATAATGGCAGAGACAAGATTAAGCTTTCTTTGCACATTCAAGTTTCATTTCAGAAACATATTTTTGCAATTGTCGGATTAAGGATAGTTGTTATTTTTGACTCTTTTTTGAGTTTCATTATTTTATTTTTATCTGTCATGATGCATTTAGAGGGGGGCTTGATGGAATTTTGAATCTATTCTTTTTCATGCAAAAGCTTTTGCTTTCTGTAATGGTGGCACTGGCAATGAAATTCTTGTGTGCTATACAACTTGAGACCCTTTTATGAGGATATTGGTTTCATTGAGACTTCGTCAGATTCGCATTCGGGCTTGGCTTATTATGAATTTAGAAATTTTGTCAGCTATGTCTGACTTGTGATGAATGTGTATGTCACGAGGCTGGAAACAAAATTGAGTATTTTCAGAAAGCCTTTGAGTTGCTTCCATTTTCAGGTTCACGACAAATTTTCAAGTTCATCATTGTGTAGTTTAATTTCTTCATTTTGTATTTCCTCTCCACCGACTATAAAGAAAAATAAAAACCTTTATGAAACAGTCTCTTGCTTATACACTGTCAAAAGATACGAGGCATTCATCCAGGAAAAAAGAACTACGAATTGCATAAAAACATTGTTAAAAATTCATTTGAGACAAACTGGTTAAGTAAACAAGTTTGAATACATTTTAAAATTGATTAATTTTCTGAGTTTTGGCTCAAACTTAGCTAACTTGTACACAATGTATAACAAAAAAATATGCTCTTTGAACTCAATTCATGATTGACTCAAATAGAACTTATTTGATGTCAACTCAAGAAAGGATAAACTAGTCAAATTTGTATGCATTTTTTAACATTTCAAGTTTTTAAGTCAATTTTTACTTGACACGACTCAACCTGTTTATACTATAGATATACACATTGTGATATTAAAGGTGAAATGCAAATGACCAATGCATTTCAAGTCGAAAACATTTCATTTAATCATAGTTTTCAAGCGTCTTTCACAACATACTGGTTAGTTTCATAAAACTTACAATTCAATCGCAATACACATGTAATATTAGTATGTACCATTCATACTAAATAGTTTCTATAGTGTCAAGAAGCACATGTAATATATTATGTACCATTCATACTTGATAGTTTGGGTAAATTACAAACACACCCTGTGAGATTTACTTAAATTACAAATTTATCTCTTGTGATTTTAGAAATTACATTATGCCCTCTAAAGTTTCTAATTTCATAACAAATAAGTCCTTTTATTAATAAATCATCAAATTAAGTAACAGTTTTTAATAATGTTAAAATTTTATTTCAATTAATAATTCAGATAATTTTATTATTGTATAGGTGAACAGTTAGAAATTTCACTTTTTCAATTAATTCTGTTAAATAAAAATTCTGACGGAGAGATATTTGTAATTTTTCAAATCACATAGGACAATTCGTATTTTAAGCAAACCTCAAAAAGTGTATTTGTAATTTACCCTATGGACACGTAAATTTTTATAAAGCGTCAGGAAGCACGGATACAAACATGATAGGAAACACGTAAATTTTTAAAAAATAGGAAACACGAACGCTTTCAATATATATAATTAAATTTATTTATTATATGTCATAATTTTATAAATAAAAAAAATCATTAAAAAGTAATAAAAAATATAAAATAAAACATATTAGTTTTTATAATAAAAATTTAATTGGTTCCTATAATAAAATTAATAAACACATATTATTAAAATCAGTAACAATTTTAGCAATATCAACAATTTGAACTTTTCTTTAAATAAAACTAATCAATGTCAACAATTTAATTTTTAATTTAAATACAATTAATTTGTTTCAGGTTCGGCCAAAAAATAGAAAGAAAAAAAAAAAGAGGTTACATTCTACCAAAAATAAAAAAGAAAAAAAATCAAAGAGAGAAAAAAAAGAAAAGAAAAAAAAGAGAGATTACATTCAGTACCCAAAATAATAATAATAATAATAATAATAATAATAATAGGGGAGGGGGAGAAGGAAAAGGAGAGAGAGAGAGAGAGAGGAGAACGGCAGGTTAAATTCAGCCCCCAAATAAGAAGCCGAAGAAAGAGAGAGCGAGAGGGAAGAAATAGAGGGGAAAAAAAATCAAAAAACAGAGAATCGAAGAAAATCGCAGAAGGAGAAGAGAAGATAATCAAAGGAGAAGAGAGAAAAAGCAGCTGACTTCGATGGTATGTTTCTTCTTCTGCTACTGTTATTCTCTACTGTTCAAGATCATCGAAAAAGGTATGTTTCTTCTTCTCTTCTCTTCTCCTCCCTTTTTTCAGTTTTATTTTTTACAATTCAAACCAATTTACAAGTTTCTAGAAATTACGTTTTGTACCCCACGGTGTCCGAAATGTTTGTACCCCACGGTGTCCGAAATGTGTCCACCCCACGGTGTCCGAAATGTGTCCGGTTACAAAAAATTCACAAAAACAAAAGAAGACACTTTAGGGAGAGTGTCGGACATGTGTCCACAGCATGTCCATGTCCAACACTCATACACAGGCTCAGGGGAAGTGTCCGTACTTCATAGAGTGTCACCTTCTAATATTTAATAGTCTGAAAACTCAATTGTACACAATACACTAGAAATAGTATGTACATATCACTTCACTTACACTCCCAACTAGTGTGGAATGGACAATGGCAAAGTTGTAATTTTTACTTAATTTTTAATGAGTGATATGAAAGAATCGCAGTTTCAAAAAAGACACAAGTTGCAGAATCTCAACATTAACTCTACGATGATGATGATAATAATAATAATATGCAAGTGATCAATTTCACAAACAATGATAATTCCAGTTCAACTCAACTCAATCGATCAGGTTAGATACTACGTTCCCAAAACAAGCTCATCTACCATTGCTTGCTTCTCCTTTTCCAAATAGTAAATGTTGATTGATAGGCATTCAATGAAGAACTTGAGGAAAATGAATGAACAAAAGCAATACCAGTTATTTCCACAGCAATCCAATCACAAACAGATGCAGTCAATACTGAACAATCATACATATTTATGCATATCACAGAAGTCCAACACAATTTTTATTTAGATTTTTCATCAGAACACTCCATAAAAAGTTTGACAGCTAACTTCGCAAGAACTAGGGCAAGCACATCCATCCAAAGAAATCACAAGTGCATATTGTAATCATAGCATAACAAATTGGAGGCTGAATTAGGATTTGAGAACCCTCACTTCTTCCCACTTTTCTTGAGTCCAGAACCTCCAAATGCTCCCTTCTGTTGAGCCTTGGCTCTAAGCTCCCTAAGTGCCTGCTCATTATTTCACAATAATCAAATAAACAAATTGTTAAAGAAAATCTGGAGTACAATATGAGGTTACCACACGAAAATCTCACCTTTTCCTCGTCTTTCTTCTTTTGGATGTTAGCCAAATCAGACTGCACAAACATTTAAGATTGTAAGAACAAATATGTAAATAATCAAACAGGTATATAAGCTATGATAATATATCTAATGTGCAGCTCCCCCATGTTGTATTGGAAGAACTTGTGGACTTGCCATAGCATGACCCAATAAAATTAATCAATAATCCCTAAATGGAAAGGCAACCTTAGAATATATGAACCAACAAGCCCTAAATATTTGCACACTGAAGAATAAAGGTGTCTTTAAAATAAATAAAAAAATCAACAAATCCAATATATTCCAGAGGAAAAAGATAAATATAAACCTGGGGCTTACCTCTAGTACCTTACAAGACCAAAAAATCTGTAACAGTAGGGTACATAAACAATTTACCTCAACATCCCAATAGCCAGGATATTCATTAACATAAAGAATGTATGTCAATCACAAACATTCCACCAACCCTCCCCCCCCCCCCCTTCTATTTTTTGCATTAATGAATCCTTATCAGGATCTTCAATCTCAAATATTCTTTGGTTCCTCACCAACCAAATATGATGCACAAATAGCAACTAGCAACTATAGCTACCCTACCAACCATGTCCAAAAAATTCTCAGACAAAATATAACCCACTAACCAGCAATTTCTCAAAATTCTAATCCACAATCCTTTACTAAATTAACAACCAAAGAAAAGGTGATCATGGGATTCAACCCTGTTGCACGACGCAGAACACCCGTGTTGCTTGGTGTATAATATCATCCTCGTTCAATCTATCTTGGGTAGCTAATCTATGCATAATAGCCAGCCAAGCAACAAATCTCTCTCTCTCTCTCTCAAACCAAAGAGGGGCACAAGTTCTCCAAACCAATAGATCATAATTAACCAATCAATAAATTATCTCACTCTTATCCTTAAAAAGAGTATCACCCAATAATTCAATTTTTTATTGATAGGTAAATCATATCACTTGGAACATATCCAAACACAATCAACAAATCAAACCATGAAAAAACACAAAAACATCAAATTTTTTTAAAAAAAAAAAAAAAAATCAATATATAGATGATCATACCTCGTCGTATTCCTTCTTGTCAGCCTTGGGTTGCTTCAAAGGCTTTGTTTTCCACCTATACAATTATCACATATACTTTGTTATTCATCATTGTGCAAAATTAAAGAAAACAAACACAAATCCAAATCTACGATTCAAATCTGAAGAAACAAAAAGAAAATTGAAATCGATGGAAGATTAATTACCTTGCTTGGACGACATGGTTGGTTTTTTTTTCTAGGGTTAGGGTTTCGTTTGGATGCGAAGAAGGATTATCGCAGACAGAGAGAGCCCTACCCCAGACAGCAAATTTTAGTGGCTTAGAAAAGTCTGGAAAAGGAGAGTTTTATATAGAAATTTTTTTTTAAATTAAAAAATATTAATTTACTGTTATGCCCTTTAATCCATTGTTGTATTTGATTTGGAAAATTCTACTATACACCCCTTGTCCAGAATGGGGATGCTGTTGCGCGGGATGTGCAGTAACATCTATTGTGCGGTGAAATGAGTCCATTTCGGAATTTATTTTGATAATTTAAATTGTTCATATTTTAAAATATATCAAGTAGAACATGTCTACAAAAAATCAAGTTAATCGGATATCGTTTACCTATTCATCCACTCACATTTGTATTTATTTTAATACTTTAAATTACAATTATCATTTATTTTTGTAGATAGAAATGTGAGTGAATGAATGGATAAACGATACCCGATTAACTTGATTTTTTACAGGTATATTTTACTTGATGTATTCTAAAATGTGAACGGTTCGGATTATCAAAATAGACTCCGAAATGGGCCCATTTTACCGCACAACAGATGCTGTTGCGCACCCCGCGCAACAGCATCCCCAATCCCCCTTGTCCTATGCACTCCTAAATTATCCAATTTTCTTTTTTAATTATAAGTAATTTTATTTTTTAGTTATGATTTTATTTTAGTTATTACTCAAGTGTTGTTTTGGTTAAGATTTTTTTTTTTTAAATTTTTATAATTATGAATAAAAAGATATAAAGCTATGTCATTTACTTTTTTTAATTTAGAGATGTATACTGTACACATCCTTTTGTTCCATAGTCTTTCTCCTTTCTTTAAACCCCTCATTTCTTACCCATTAAGGCTCCGTTTGTTTTCAAATGTAGAATGGAAGGAATTGATAGCGAAGAGATTAAGTAAAATCGTATTTGTTTTGATGATAGTTGTTAGTGTAGGAATTGTTAAATTATTTTTACATAAAATAATAAAATAAATAAAAAATACAAAAAATTAAACATTAATGTTCAAAAAAAAAATGCCCAACATCTAAAAAATAAAAAAAAATTCTAGTCCCCTCACTATTTTTCTAATACCATCTCCATCTCCACCTCCACCTCCTTCATCCCAATCCCCCTTTAAACCTTCATCCTAATCCCCTCCTCCATCTCAATCCTTTCTCCAAATTTACAAACAAATACAACATTAAATGGGTCTCACATTCATCCTAATTTCGTCCCACCCTCTATACCCAAAACAAACAGACTCTAAAATTGTTCTTTTATTTTTACAACAGTAACAGAGAGCTCTACGCACGTGGTAAGGAAAAAATAAAAAAACAAACATACATATACACACATCACATCACAGATAAATCTCATCCATTTAGAACTCCTCTACAACTCTCTTTCTAAAACTCTCAATCATTTTTCCTTTAGCATCTACCATAATATCAACTTTATCTTTAGACCCTTTCCTCACAATTTTTTTTGAACTTTTATTTTATCTTTTGTTAAAAAAATTTACATTTAGCTTAAAAAAATTATTTTTTCACTTCATCTAATTTAGAAAAATTTTAAAATTAAATTAAAAAAATTCAGTAAAAACAAAAAACAGTAAAAAATTAAATTAAATTAAAAAATCAAAATTTTAAGTTTTTTTTGGTTTGAACTTTTTTATTTTTATTTTTATTCTATATAAATTTTCAAGTTAAAATCTAAAAGTATAAAAAAAAAAATTGAATTTTTTATTTACTAAAAACGAAAAAAAAATAAAAAATCAACAAAAGGTTGATAAAAATGTAATTGCCAAACCTCACCTGAATTGTTTTTTTTAGTTGCTTTTTTGGGATTTTAAGAAGTTGATGCCTTTAGTAATTGTTTTAAAAGAATGACTTTTTTTATTATGAAAAAGTTTAATTTTTAAAATCATTTTAGTCTAACACAACAAATTTTCTCTTTGACTTATTTAAATAAAAAATAGCTTTTTTTTTATTATGTTTTATATAGATCAGGCCAAACGGGTAGCATGCATTCTTAATTACAAACAATTAGTCCTCCTACACTTTCCCATTGAAAATTGAATACTGATCAAACCCTAGGGCTCTGTTTATTTAGAATGAAACAGGTAGAAAGTGAAAGAAAGAAAAAAAAAAAAAAAAAAAAAAAAAAATTTCTATGAGTTTGTTTAGTTTGAAAGTGATGAAAAGTATTAAAAAAAAAAAAAAAACTAATTTTCTTATACAAAACATATTATCATTGTAGCTAATTTTTTTATTTCTTGCAAAAAAATAAGAAAGCATAAGAAAAATTGAATGTGTGAGTTATTTATAACTAAACTTTTACATTTTTTTAAAATTTTTTCTTACAAAATTTTCATCTTAATCAAATACTTATAAGAATATATATATTTTTTCTTTCACTTCATTTTCTTTTACTTTCACTTTCTATCCAATGAAAGGTACTGAATTGATGGGAAAGTACCATAAAAGGAACCAAAAAAAAAAAAAAACATATATATTAACCAAGTTGGATGGTTATGTTGGGCTCGTGGGGCCCCACCATGAGTCCCGTTTTGATAATCTGAATCGTTCAATGTGTAGAACTCGTCCAGTACTATATGTTTGTAAAAAATTACGTTGATCGGATATCGCTAACTATATGATCAAATTATTTTTGTATAAAAAATGGATGGTGTTATAGTTAACGGTTGACAAAAAAACTAATCCAATCAGATAGCTATAGATATCCGATCAACGTGATTTTTTACAAACATATAATACTCAACGAGTTGTACACATTGAACGGTTCCAATTAGCAAAACGGGACCCGCGGTGAGCCCCCACTGGCCAAAGAGCACCATCCAAATGGTTGCCCGAAAAGGAGGCAACCATTTCCTATTACACCACTCTGCAAACCTTGCTGCCACCGTACAGCCTACACTGTCAAAACTTTTCCTACACACTAATTTACATAATTTTTTAATACACATTTTTTCGTAAAAAGTCAAAAAATTAACCCAAACATCCATATTTTTTTTCTTAATTTTTTAATTTAAAAAGACAAAAAGTGTACTTATTTAACATATCCCAAACAATATGTTGGATGTATTAGTGATGTAAAGTAAGTGTGTGTGACATAAAGGAAAGTAAGATAATTTCACATTTATCATAAATCCTAATGTATCACATGTGATATTAATTTTATTCATAATATTATAATAACTATTGGTGAGGATGTGCAGTCCATCATCAAAAGTAAAAATTTCTTTGGAGTGGAAAAAATTATAAAAATATATTTGAAAGGATAATATTATATAATATATATATATATATATCTAAGATAGTATAATGTAATAATGAGTTTATTTGGTGTAACTTGTAACAAATTAAAAATAATAATTCAAAAGTAGAATATAAAGGTACTTCTCCTCCTGTTTCCCAATAATTACTTTTTTTTAGCTTAGTCAAATCATTTCTATCTCATAAGTCGTAAGTTTTTTTTTGGGTGAATACTCATAAGTCGTAAGTTGAAACTACACAAAACACTCTGAAACAAATTACCAACCCCTTACCCCCCAAAAAAATAAAAAATAAAAATAAAAATTTGTATGCAATTTCATAAACTACACCAAACCACTCCAATATTGCATTTTAAACTTGAAGTAAAACAACAAAAATGGGAGACGCCTAGGTCTTTAAGGTTGTATTTGAATTATGAATTTGAATAAAAATCTAAAAAAAGAGAAGGAAAAAAACAAGGGAGATGTGAAAGAAATTTAAGATAAATTTTTTCTTCATTTTATTTTCCTTTTTCAAACTCTTATCCAAATTTATAATCCAATTCAACCACATGGATCAGCCCAGAAATATTGGGGCTTTAATCAAATCCAAAACTGAATTTAACAATTCAATCCTAGGGCCAAATGCTGAACATATTAAACCCACAGCTGATGACAACCCATAATAATTTGGATTCCTCATTAAATCCATACACAAAATAGGACACAAAAAATTTCTTCTATAATTTCTCAGCCATGCATACAACATAGTTATGTGTCTATGTATTGCTTCTAACTGTTGGTGCAAATTTCATAAATGAGATGGAAAGAGGTAAAACAGAAAATAATAAGTACTGCTTCAAGGCACGTTACAACGTCGCTTTCCTTAAGACGATATTCACCCCCACCAATTCTATCGAATATGGTGTGCACCGGGTTACCCGCGAATCCGCCTCCAGGATACAATGAAGCCCAGTCTAAAGACTAATGTGTAATTGCGTTATGCACGAACGAAATTAGATCCCGAGTACCTTTGGATTTTTCTAATCCACCAAGTAAAGAGGAAAATAACAATATGAATGTTAGAGAGAAATTCCATAGATTTCATATGGATTATATCTCTTAAATGCCAACCCATTCAGCCTTTATATAGGCATGGGTTTGTGTCCTTGGACCAAAGGTCATGTCCTTTAAATTCAAAGTGATACCCTTTAAATCCAAGAGTCATATCTTTTGGTTTAAATCCAATGGTTACACCCCATTATTTAAATCCAAAAGACATACCTTTTTGTTTAAACTCAATCTTTACATACTTTGGTTTAAACCCAAAAGTTACGGCCTTGTTTGGTTTGTTTCTCAGAAAAATTTTTGGGAAAAATTCTCTACAAACAAATTTTCAAGAGTAATCAAACCAAACAAATTTTTCCAAAAAAAAATCTCAAAATTTTGTTTGGTTACTTACTTTCCAAAATCACTCTCTCTCTCATACACATCAAATAAATCACTTTTTTTAAAACTCTCTCCCAAAACAATTTTTCAAAACTATTTCTGAAAAAAGGCAAACCAAACAAGTTTTCGTACTTTTTATCTCAAAAACTGCTCTACAAACACAAACCAAACACATATCTTTAATCATTCATATAACTATATTATATATAATATATATAAATATATTATGAAAATGTTCCAACATTTCCCCACCATTTTCAAAATATATGAAAATAACAACTAGGACAAATTAGGAAAATTTATGCATAAATGAAGATGTCTTTCGATTTGAATAATTCATTTAGTGAAAACACATCAAAGTTAATCAAGATGGCATAGTAGACTTGTCTTTGAACTAGCAATCTTATACGATTAACCGGACACGTCTCACACACAAATTTTCTTCTCCTTAGGTAATTCAAAAAGCCAACACATGGATTGGCCTTGTGTCTATATCCTGTTTCATAAGCGCTCTAGAGTTAAGCCCTTGAACTCATAGGAAGCGGCACCACCTTTTACACTCACATAGGTAAGCTTATTAAGAGTACCCCTGTAATTTACAGTACCTTAACAAAACAGTTGTAAGCTTATTAAAAGTTTGCTAACTCATCCTTTTGTTTTCACATTTTAGATACCAAGCACTTCAACCTTGGGATGAAAATAAAATAAAACTAAGTGCTTGCAATCACGACATATGGTGTACTTGGGCTCATTGAACTCAAGACTTGATGTTTCTTCAAATGTTAAGTCGAGTTTCCACCAGGAGTGATATATTACTTGGGCTTAAAACAGATCCCCTTTGATGATCTCATATCAAATTCCTTGCAAGTATTTCTTAAGATAATTTACAGTCACATGGACAAAATTCTTACATAGCTATGTATTACCACCGTTTATGACGTGATCAACATGTCCGGACTAACAATCACTATCATAACTATCAACTCATATTAATGATGAGTTTGCATCTTGAAAAATTCAAAAAAATCCGTGACAAAAATATCATGTCGCTCCATCTCTTTTGTTACAAGAGACTAACAAATTGTAAAAATCATCTCTTTAATTCTAAGAGATAAACCCTCACCAAGAGTAATATTTTATTTACTCCACGTCATAGTTTTAATGCTAAGTGTTTAAACAAGTGCCTATGTATCTTTTCAAATAATCGAATACCCACTTTAACATATAAACTAACCATTCTCAATAACCTTGAGAAATTTAAACTGTGGGACTTAAACAATCAAATACTTAAGATATTTAGAACCAACACTTTCTTATATCTCAAGTTTCATGATTTGTGTTTGTATTTGTGTTTGTTTTGAATCATAAATTGATCAATCAATATAAAATTTCAATTCAAATACAAATTACATAAATTAAAAATTCTAATTTAATTACATTCAGAAAATTCACCAAGTATACAATATATACTCTATATTTTCTCAAGTTTCAAGAGGTCACAAATAAAAAAATCATACATAATTTTATAATTAAAATCATAATTTGATTTTAAAATACATTCTTGAAACTTTCACAAAATATATTCTAATACTTGTGAATTTTTCCTTTAATCCAAAACGAGGATTTAAAGTTCAAACTTTGATCTTGTGACTCAAAATGGATTTGGGCCTTTTTCCATTTAATTCAAAACTGATTAACTAACATAGACCCAAGCAACCCAAATAACTAAAAATTCATTACATTGGGCCCCCAAGATGCCCATTATGATGGGTCCTTCTCATTGGCCCATTTCAATAAACAAATCAGATTTCTACCACATGCAATCTGGGAATGGATCTTATGGGCATTGAACCAATAACAATAATAATTAAATAAAAAGAAGCCAGTGGCCAAACAATCTAAACAGCAAAGTTGGTCAAATAACTGATACACCTGTTCAGAATCCAACCATCACGCCGATAGTTTATCCCACACTCTGGCGATACAGAATGTTATTGTCATGTTCAAATGAATTGTTATTTTTGCATGAAGTACAATAACCCACATAAAAATTATTACAAATCCTGTGACAATGCCCAAAAAGTTTACCTCACAAGAAATTGAACTGATGAGTGATTCAAATTATTTTATTGTGTGTTACATTACTCTTAACAAACCACACTACAAATTTTAACCAAAACAAAGTCATCATCCCAAGATATCGGGAAACTTCAATGTCCCAAACACACACACACACACAAACATATACATGTATATATTTAATAAATTCTTAATAACAAGCAACAGTCAAGATCATACAAAAATATTTGAAACTTTCAAATAAAAAAAAAAATTTGAAAGTTTCCTTTTCCAACTTCTAGCTATGAAAAAATCATGCATATCAATTTTCAAATATATACACAAACATAAAGCCTACCTATATAAACAGTTTTAATAAAATTTTCAAACAAATCATATTAACAATATCCTATAATTCTTGCAAAACTTAAAGTTCCATGTATATTGATAATAGATATAAACAACAAAATCATGTGTTTCACAAATAACATGCAAAACACGGTAGAAATTATAGTTGACTCAAGTTCTGGTCACCAAACACAGAAAGTTACAAAGATCTTATTTCTTGAATTACACCTCATTGATTGTAAACACATACCAACAACAATTATATTTATCATGCAATAGAGAAAGCAAAACTTAAAGCAACAATTATAATTAAAACACATAACTTGTTCATAAAAGTTTCTTTCATGGCATGTGAATAGTATATTTTCCTTGAAAATTATGTGTCACTTATAAACACACACTTTCTTAGTAAGAAACAACAGATATAGGCATGTAATTATTCATATAATATTAATTTCAAAAACATAATAGAAAATAACTCATACCTGGCAATTTGATTTTCATTAACATTATCATATAAAATTGCAAATATATTAAAAAGGCATACCTTGTTTCTTAATCCGCTTTATACCATAAATAAAATTGAATTTTGCCTTACTCGTTGTACATAATTCCAAATACACATTAATGTGCTTCCATCTCTTAGGAATATCATCTTAAGATTGTTGGTGCAAATTTCATAAATGAGATGGAAAGAGATAAAACAGAAAATAATAAGTACTGCTTCAAGGCACGTTACAATGTCGCTTTCCTTAAGACGATATTTGCCCCCACCAATTCTATCGAATATGGTGTGCACCGGGTTACCCGCGAATCCGTCTTCAGGATGCAATGAAGCCCAGTTTAAAGACTGATGTCTAATTGCATTATGCACGAACAAAATCAGATCCCAAGTACCTTTGGATTTTTCTAATTCACCAAGTAAAGAGGAAAATAACAATATGAATGTTAGAAAGAAATTCCATAGATTTCATATGGATTATATCTCTTAAATGCCAACCCATTCAGCCTTTATATAGGCATGGGTTTGTGTCCTTAGACCAAAGGTCATGTCTTTTAAATTCAAAGTGATACCCTTTAAATCCAAGAGTCATGTCTTTTGGTTTAAATCCAATGGTTACACCCCATTATTCAAATCCAAAAGACATACCTTTTTGTTTAAACTCAATCTTTACATACTTTAGTTTAAACCCAAAAGTTACATATCTTTAATCATTCATATAACTATATTATATATTTAAATATATATAAATATATTATGAAAATGTTCCAACATTAACCTCATCTGGGTACCATCACAGAAATTGATATCTCATTAATGGAACAATAATCTAATTTCGTAGGTATCGATGCCTCTTGCCTATTTTGTTCTATAAAGTATGCTGGTTGTTTTGGTGATGGTAGTATTATATTTTCATTTGTAAACATTGGAACAACATCTGACATGGTAGGTCTATCTGTTGTAAGATCCTGTATGCACAAAAGACCGATATGAATGCATCTAAGCACTTCATTATGAGGGTATGAGTTTGCCAGTGTCGAGTCAATTAGCTCTAAAGCTCTTCCTTCTTTCCATAATGCCCAAGCCTGAGACAAATTCAAAATCATGTTAATGATAAGTTCCTTAAATGAAACAATTTCATATTGGTGAATGTGGGATTTCATAAGAAATCTAAACCATAAAATCTCAAGTCAAATCAATAGAAGAAAATAATAATAGTTGCGTACCTGACGCCATTGATAATAGTTGATCTAAGCGGTAGACTTCTTAATGATTATTGTCTTCCGCTCCAAAACCCTACTCTTGTTTGCTCTCACACACTGATGGAAAAATATGAGATCAAAACTAGGGTTCAAGTGGGGATCTTAACCACATATTTATAAAGCCCCAATTCCATGTTAACCCATCATAAATAATGGCATTACAAGTGGGCTTAAACTGGTCTTTACACATATGGTTTAGCCCATACTCATTTAGTACACATAGCATGACCAAAAACATGTGCTACTAGAGATGTGTCCATGACCCGATCATGTTTTTGTATGGATCATAATTTAATGAGTCTAATCGACACCACTTATACTTCGTTTAACATAATACAATGTATAATTATTTGATCTATGTGGACCCATCTACAGAAAATTCCTTACAATCTCCCACTTGGGCCATATAGGTCAACTTGATATCAAACATTCTTAACTTTATGAGTTCAAACTTTTATTGTTAAAATTCATGAATGTCATCTCTAAAACAATCTGGTCGACTAAAAACATCAATATAGGATCATAGCGGTCTTTGTCGCATTTATCGTGGCAAGACCCATCCATGGTCACAAATACCAACGTCATCAGTGACATAGATCAAGTATGAACGTGTAGCATGGAAATTTCATGTAAAATGATCCCTTATCATATCTATTTCCAATTGGTCCAACTTTATAACTCAAAAGAGTTCATGTATTAATTTTTTTTTTCTAACTTTATGTTTAACCACAATAGAAAAAAAAATCTTTATTTCAGAATCATCCAAAAATAAACCAAAAGTGATCACTACAAGTGTCAATTAACTAAAGAAAGAGTAAGACAGACTTCCACTAACAACACACATCACGAGAACTAACCACTCACATAAGAGCTACATGCTCCTTGAACGCTTTAGATGGTAAGCCCTTAGTAAGTGGATCCGCAATCATGAGGCCTGTGCTAATGTACTCAATTGACACATGATAACTGTGAACTCTTTCCTTCACAACAAGAAACTTTATGTCAATATGTTTTGATTTTGACGAACTCTTGTCATTCTTGGAATAAAGTTCAGCGACTTTATTATCACAATAAATCTTTAGTGACTTCTCAATACAATTCACAACTTCAAGTCCTGAGATAAAATTCCGCATCCATATTGCTTGATTGGATGCCTCATAGCAAGACATAAATTTAGCTTCCATGGTAGATGAAGCTATGAGTGTCTGTTTAATAATATTATATCCAACACCGTTAATTTATAAACCCCAATAATAAAATTAAAAAAGTTATAATGAAACAATCTTTATTTAATGACAAGTAAGAAAAGCAAATAAAAACCCAATTAAAAGAAAAAGAAAAAGAAAAAGAAAAAGAAATTCTTGTTATCTTAAGGCTCCTAATAATAAAAGTGGTAAATCAACCTTGATTATAAGAATAGATATGTAAGGAAAATAAATTAAATAAAAAAACAAAAGCAAAAAACTTCATTAGAATGCATGATAGGGGCAGGCATCGGCCCGTTGGTCCGTCCAACCCGTCCAGTCCAGCCATATTTTTCTAATGTTAGAGAAGGTTGTTTTACCCCATAAGACTAAGTTGGATGAACATTTTCAGCCCGATATATTAATGAGTTGGAATTTGAGATTTATACTTTTAATCCAACCTGACCCGTAATTAAATTAATTAATTAATTATAATAAATTAAAAAATATATATTTTATTGGGATTTGATTTTATTTTTGTTGATTTTGTTGAAGAAAAATGTTTGAGACACCTAATTTATCACCCTTTAAAATCATCCCTAAAGATGTGTCTGACAAGTGTTAAATTTTGATTTGTCAAACATTCTATTATGTAAAATCTAACATCAATACCACATCATTAGAGGTCATTTAGGAGTGACAAATTAGAGAGATGTGGCGTTGTTGTTTATTGAAATTTACATTTGTAGTGATGTGTAATTGAATTTATTTATAAAAAAAAAATTAATTTATACACAAAATCTTTCAATTTATAATGATGTCAATATATGTATTTAAGAAATATAATATGTAATTGAATTTAATTATGGAACGTTTTAAATTTTTTTGGGTAAATTACACTGACACCACCTGAGATTTCTCTTTAATAGAAATTCCTCTCTCGCGTTTGAAAAATTACATTCACCTCCTTGAGATTTGTAATCTCATTACAAATTACTCTCTGGATTGCTGATGTCATGCCCTAAAATTTTCTAAATGACCATTTTGTCATTTTCACTGCCATTTCTTTTTCCTATTATTATGACTACATTCTACAACTTTCTATCATTAAATTCTATCTGAACATATTCTTATTAAGCGATGATATATAAACATAATGATATAGCTTAATGATATAGTTTAAATTTTTCAAACATAATGATATAGCTTAATGGTGACATCTTACTTTAAAACAAAACACACCATAAACTTGATTTATATTTACAACAATATCACTATCACAATATTTTTTATGATATTTTTTGAATAAATTTTTATATATGAATAGAATTTTTCATTTTTATTTCCACCATCATTTTTCTTTCTCGTCTATTCATCCACATTTATTATAGTATTATCAAACACCGTCATTTACATTTATTATAGTATTACTTAATTTTTTTATTTTTTATTTTTTTGTATTTGGTGAATTTAAAAAAAAAATCACAAAATATTATATTTCTTAAGTATATCTAGATGATTAGGTGTATCTAAAAAATTAAAATAAAAAAATTGCTTAAAATATTAGAAAATTTTAGTAAAAATAAAAGGGTAAAGCACCATTAAATTCCAAATCAAGATAGCTTGAACCATTTAGTCCTACCTTTCATTTTGTAGACTAAGAGGTCATGTTTCAATGTCAAAGTCATTGTAGCCCTCAATTTCAGCACGTGAGTTACCAATTGGAAGGGTATTTGTGGGTTTTTCGTGATGTGGAATTTACAAAAATGGGCAAAACCATATTATAGTGTTTTTTGATTTCCCTCTTGTGCAATGTTAACAGAAAATTCAAAATGGAAAGTTTTTTTTTATTTCGATTCCAATGTTACATCGATGATCTTGTTTCTGATTTCGTTAATGTGATGTTGTTTTGGGTAATGTTAATGTTAATTTCCCACTCGTCATTCCCAAAAATAACATTCGTTTTCCCCAAACCCTAGAAAGCCGATAAACCCCTTTTCTATTGTATATTTCGATGGTTGTTTCAAATCGTTGAGCAAGACGTTTTATACTGCCATTGATCGTGAAGACAACAGTGTTTATGGCGTCACAAATGGTGTTTATTGTTTGCTCGAATGACGATAGGTATGTATTCAATGATGTTAGGTTGCTCTATGTTTTTTTTTATTAATGTTCGAATGTATGATTTGTGCTTGATTGCATAGCCTATTTCCGTGCGATTGTGGTATTGAGTAATGTTAGGTAGTCAATTAAATGGTGTTTTGTGTGTAATGATAGTGTGGGAATCTAATGTATAGAGGGTATGTGGTGTGGTGGACATTATCATGATTGTAATGGTAATGTGGGGATGCAATGTAACTATATGCATTAGTGTAAGTAATCCATTGAGGATAATCTGTAATTAGGGTAGTTGAGACATGGTGTTTGTGATGTGTGAGTTGGTTGAGTTGATTTTGAGGTTTTTGTTCAAAATGTGGTTTAGGGTCCTTAGCATGTGTTTGTAGTTGAGTTAGGTGTTTTGGTGTTGTCTCTTTTACTAATATATGTGTAATGTTAGTGAGCACAAAGGTTCGTAAATCGAAAAAGTTATCTCATGTCGTTCTGTGGTCATTGTGCTTGACTGTGTTTTATCGATTGTGGTTCCATATGGTTTATGAACCCTTGTTTTCGGACTGCGTCTAATACATGTTTGTTATTAATGTTACGACAACGATAGTAGAGCATGTTTGAATATATATTGTTATATATGTTCACATCTTATTTAAGTGTTAAGTTACCTCGGCAATTAAGGAATTGTGGAGGTGAGTTTCAATGTGGTTGTCGATGTGTGATGGTATGTACAATGTTTCGTAGGTCTATGTTCTGATGTGGTTAGCATTTTCATTTGAATTGTGGGTTGGTCAGTATGCTTGGTGCTACTGTTTTTTTTTTTTTTTTTGGTTGTTGCTAAGTCTATGTGTGGAATCTTATTTTGTAAAACAATGTAGTAATGTGGTAATGATTATGGTAATGTGAATGAAAATGATAACAAAGCATGTTTGAATCTACATTGTTATATATGTCCGCATCCTAATTACTTATTAAAATACGTAGCTATTTTGGATTTTTTGTCGGAGACGAACTTGATGTGGTTGTAGTTGTCTGAATGGGAGTACAATGTGTAGTGTTAAGTTGTTAGTTGGTTGCGTTGACATGGTGTGTTTTGGTTGGGCAAATAATTAATGACATCGTCCTTATTTTGTGTGGGGTGTAGTTGTGTGTTTGTTATGACTGTTAATAATCATTGTAGTAGGTCATGTTTGAATGTATTTTGTTGTACACATTCGGCTACTGTATAATTATAATGTTACGTTGTAGGGTGGTGAATGATTTGTCATCGTTTGATTGTGAGCACAATAGTTTACGTCACTGTATTAGTGTTATTGCGTTAGTAGTTTATTTTCAATGGGTAATTAGTTAATGATATTCGTATACGGACGTCGCTTTGTCATCGTTTGAGTTGTGGGCACAGATGTGTTGAATTATATTGTTTAAGGCAGGTGGTTGTGTTGAATTGTAGATTTTTTGTTTCTGCTTTTATTTACTAATGTGATATTGTTGATTGTGTTTCAGGTAATGTTGGAACAATTATCTGTGTAAAATAAATAGCTTGAAACTAAATCAAACAAATAAAAATAAATTACTTACAGAATTTATTTTACCGAAATGAACAAGTATAAAAATAGATCAAGTCAAGTGTGTGACACTCTATCCTTAAAACAGATTTGCCCCGCTTCAGTGCTTACGGATAAATGTCGTCTATCTCCTAGGATACAATGATCTACACAAATTATAGTAACACTCCAAACAATTTGTTCGGCGAACCAAACCTGTGTTCTTATGCTCTCAGAATTTTTCTTAAAAACTAATATGAAGAATAATAATGCAAAAGAGTAAAAATTCAGAGCAACAAGTGTATTTTTCCAGTGAACAAACTGCTGGGAATGTTGTAGTATTTATAGGCAAATAGGTGACCTATAGATCTGTCCGAACAGATACAATTTTGAATTGAATATGTGCAATTCAAATTTGAACAGATAACTGTTGGGCAGTTTTAATCAGTTGGAAAGAACTGAATCTGTCCAGTGAAAAATAGGTTGAAAACTGTCTAGACTGGTTTTGGAAAAGACACACTGGTTAGGAGCAAAAAATTTGAATTCAAATTGATGCAAAATTCAAATTTTCCCTGCAAGAATTTTTGAAAAAATTCAAATAAATTTTGTCCAAAAAATTAAAGTTAGAACTAAACGGATCCACAACCCATACCCGCGCCCGGCACGGTTCGGCTGGCCGGTCGGACGAACGGTGGCAGCGACGGCTGTGGCGCTCGCGCGTGTGTGGTGGTTTAAGCCAAGGTTCACTTTGTCCATAACTCCTCCCTTCTACAAACTTGGGGTGCCTCTTGGGGCCCAACGTAAATGTTGCCATCTAGAGCTTATATACAAGCACAAACTCTCTTAAAATTTCAATGTGGGACAAACCTTACAAGGAAACCCACATTTTATTTTTTAATTGTCCATTCCACGAACCCGAAAATGATATTAACTTCTCATTCACTCATAAATGGTTTTAACGAACCGTCTTCACCGAGTGACTTGCCATGCGACAAGGAACACATCACCTCTTTGGACCCACTTCAAAAGACGTGTGGGACCCACTCAAATTTGGGCTCAAAGTTGGCCCAAAATAAGCCTATAAAAATCATAATTCCAACAATCCCCCACATGAATGAAATTTGACAGAGAGAAAATGCAACAACATGATCTAATTACAAAGAGTACAGAAATTGAAAATATTTTGCAAAGGATAGGTAGCTTTTGGCTTTGAACCTTCTCTTGTGAGACACTATCGGATTTACTAGCTAACCAATGAATATGATGTCTTCAACTGTTCAGCCATTTGTGTAAACCAAGACAATAGAACTCACATAGCATATTACCAAACACAGTTTAGTTCTTACTATTGTATTCATTTTGACCCTGAATAACCTGGTCTTTCATGAGTGTTCTAAAGAATTGTAGCCCTTCACAAATCTCGTAGAACCGGCCCAGTTCACACTCATATAAGTGATTCTAATGAAGAGTATTCTGCTATACTCCACTAAGTATTTCTAGATATAAGAATCATTAAAAATATTACTTAACCTAAAACGCTGCTGACATCATTATTTCATCATAGAAATGGGTAGGAGTTTGACTCGCCAGTAATCCTTATGAGTCATACATAACTCGGTTGTCTATTTGAACCTAGATCTTGGGATCTCCAGTCAACTAGGTTGTGTTGCCGTTGTAGTAACTCTTATTTAATAGGCTTAAGTCCCATTCCTGTCACGACCCAAACCCGTCCCTATAGGTTTAGCGTCGTAACCGGCCAGTAAGCCTTGGATTACCAAAGGCCTCTTAATATAATAATGTATAATTAGGGGCTACAGAAGCAAATACACCAAATATACATAGTTCATCGAGCTGTGAAGACATACACGGGACATATAATATTAAACTTTTATAAATATACCAGTGACGTCAAAAGATACAGTATTTACACGCCACTCCATGTACATAAAAACAGAGAAACTTGTTCATGGAGCAAGAGAAACAAAGTCTTATACATTCATAACAACATAGCCGCTAGACTTGACTTAGTTCAGAACCTCCCCGGGAAGCGTAAAGGTTGACTGACAAAAACTGAGACGCCAGGTCTGATCACCTACATACATATATAAATAGTGAGCGGGAGCCCAGTGAATAATAACAGAGTAAAGGGTTAAATGAATGATGTCCCATGACTAAGCTAGTTCACATTCGTATTCTTCTTCAATTCATATACAGAATTTAGAAATCATGCTTGATCATACATGGTTTATCCATTAGCGCTAATAGATCATATACAAAGCATCATAGATTATACTTGTCAGTTCCATAGAGGAACCCCCAGCCGAGTACAGATAGCATACTTGGATCATAACATAATACCACAAACATTTGTTAGAGTTGGACAATCATTCATAGTATAAAACATAGCATTTCATAGAACAAATCTTATTCCATATACAGAAAATAATTTAACTCGAACATAGATTTACTAAGTTATTACTCACAGATAACAGATGGCTCCAAGTAACGGACAGAGTAGGCAATTCAGATATCTTGTGGCATGTGACCTACACAAATACAAAATGAATACGTACTGAATTACACACCTGAAATCTTTAACTTAGTTCTTTCTTGTCTTGGTGTGTTTCTACTTCTTTATCCTCATTATGGTGTCTTAATCTTGGCCTAGAAAGGCCTATGATGAAAAAATGATGCAAAAATGCACTTGAAAATACTTAACAAAAAGTGTTGAAAATAGGGTCCTCGCTCGAGCGTGACTTCCTACACTCGAGCGGACATGTAGAATGTAAATGGTTGCTCGAGTGCAAGATCTGTCGCTCGAGCGGTCTGTAAACTTTTGCAAAAATGCTGGTTGCTTGATTTTTCTACTCGATGCTCGCTCGAGCGTGAGAGACATGCCTTCGCTCGAGCGCAACTTTTGTCGCTCAAGCGTGCTGCAAAACATAAGAACTTCTGGAAGCTTGCATTTCACGCTCGAGCAGACTTCTGGTCGCTCGAGCATAAGTGCACCCTCTCAGAGTGGTCGCTCGAGCGTGGATTTTTTCGCTCGAGCGTAGGAACAGAATTCTGGAATTTCCAGAATTGCTTCCAAGCTGTAAATTTTGATTTCAACACTTCAAAACTCATCATTTGGGCCAATAACTTGAGGAAACTTGTCTAAACTTGAAAAACATTAAGAATTAAAGGTCATTTCATGAAATCAAGGTCCATAAGCTTGACGATTGAGCAAAATTCAAACTTGAATTGTGAAGACATGACATGATCATGACATGCATGGAGTGATTTGAGCTTCAAGTTTCCAAATCATGAGCAAATGAGATGTTTGGGTCAAAGACATGTTGAGTTCCTTGAACAAAACCCAAGTATAGACATGCATGTGGAGATTCTTGAAAATCAACTTTTCAACTTATGAGAATTATGCATGCATGCATGATACATTCCCAAAATCAACTATCTAAGCTTAATTCTTGCCTTCCTATAGGATTTCTTTTGAATTCATGAGTTGGCTAACTTAATTATATTATCAAAAGCTCGAGTTCTCACCTAAACTTCTCAATTGAGCTTTAAGTAAACCAATTCTTGAGTAATCAAGCTAATCCTCCCTAGTTCTCTTCAATTCTCAAGCAAGTCCCACTTTGGTTGAATTCAAGTTTACCTCCCTCTCACTCTCTCTCACATTTGTGTGTGTGAGTAAACTCAAAAATGTGTTGAAAATGAAAGAAAGAGACGAGTGGAGCATGTAGGGAGTCTTGTATAGGCTCACTTGGTGGTAATTAATTAAAGTTAATCAAATGGGCATTAAATTAATCTAATTTAATCATTCTAAATTGAATTTTAATTAAACCTACCATAAAATTCTAAAAATTCTAATTAACTCAAAAATCAAGTCAATTTATGAATCGGATGCCGATAAGGCTTTCAATTCACAAACTGAAACAAAAACATGAACAGATCTTCTTACGTTAAACACATATAATGCAATGCACATGTAATTAACTCAGAATTTCATCTTAATTACTTGTTAGGCATACTTAAGCATGGATTAACGTTAATCATGGGTCGGGGTTGTTACAATTCCCCTCGATGAATTTTCAACTAACTCTCTTGCTAACCCTTTGGTTAGTGGATCCACTATGTTATTTTTAGACTTCACATATTCAATGGAAATAATTCCATTAGAAAGTAGTTGTCTCACGGTGTTATGTCGACGATGAATGTGTCGTGACTTACCGTTATATATATGACTCTGTGCTCTACCTATTGCTGATTGACTATCACAATGTATACATATAGCAGGTACCGGTTTTAGCTACATTGGAATATCTTCAAGGAAGTGGCGAAGCCATTTTGCTTCTTTCCCATCTTTATCTAAAACTATAAATTTTAATTCTATAGTAAACCTAGCAATGCAAATCTGTTTGGAAGATTTCCAAGATACAGCCGCATCACCAAGAGTAAAGACATACCCACTGGTAGATTTTGAGTCTCTAGTATCCGATATCCAGTTTGCATCACAGTATCCTTCAAGTACTGCTGGATATCTAGTATAATTTAGCATAATGTTACGATTAAATCGGAGATATCTAAGAATACTTATAATAGCTTTCCAGTGTTTTACTCATGGATTACTCGTATACCTACTTAATTTACTTACTGTATAAGCTATATCCAGGCGAGTGCAGTTCATCAAGTATATTAAGCTTCCAATGATTTGGGCATACTCTAATTGAGAAATACTTTCCTGTACATTCTTAGAAAGGAACAAATTAACATCCACAGGTGTTCTAGCAAGATGATCATCATCTTTGCTAAATTTGTCAAGTATTTTCTCAATGTAATGTGCTTGTGACAAAGCATAACCTTCTGATGTTTTGGTAATTTTCATA
Source organism: Camellia japonica (assembly GCA_030407325.1). Taxonomy (NCBI): domain Eukaryota; kingdom Viridiplantae; phylum Streptophyta; class Magnoliopsida; order Ericales; family Theaceae; genus Camellia; species Camellia japonica. The sequence continues at coordinate 103,107,273 of JAPPVO010000010.1, read as the reverse complement.
CCAAGTATTACATCAGCAATCCTCTTGTCTTTCATGTCAAAATGTTTATTTAACATTTTCTTGGTAGTGTTAATTGTGTCATTATTACTACCTATGATGAGCATATCATCCACATAAAGACATACTATAATATAACCGTTGTTTGTGTTTTTAATATAAACACATTTGTCACATTCATTAATTTTGAATGCATTTGACATCATTACTTTATTAAATTTCTCATGCCATTGCTTTGGCGCTTGTTTTAAATCATATAATGATTTAATTAATTTACACACTTTCTTTTCTTTTCCTGGAACAGAAAAATCCTTCTAGTTGTTCCATGTAAATTTCTTCATCTAACTCACCATTTAAGAAAGCTGTTTTAACATCCATTTGATGAATTTCTAAATTGTACAAAGATGCAATAACAATTAGCATTCTAATAGATGTTATTCTAGTAACTGGTGAGTATGTGTCAAAGTAATCAAAACCTTCTTTTTGTCTATATCCTTTGACCACAAGTCTTGCCTTATATTTGTCAATTGATCCATCTGCTTTCATTTTTCTTTTGAAAATCCACCAATTCTCAAGTGTGATTTTGCAGGATGGATTCAACTTCGCTGTTTATAGTTCTTTCCATAAAGAAGCCTCAGGACTGGACATAGCTTCTTTCAAAGTTAAAGGCTCATTTTCTAATAAAAATGTTAGGAAATCTGGACTAAAAGATTTTGAGGTTCTAGCACGTTTACTACACCTAGGTTCCTCTTCCTCATTTTGATTTATCTCTTGCTCTTGTTCTTGATCTTGTTTTTAATCATAACTAGTAATAGCATCATAAGATCTTTTATTAATACTAGTCTCTTGTCCAGTTTTATTCAGAAATACATGTTCAAAGAATGATACATTCCGAGATTTAATAATAGTATTTACATGCATTTCGGAATGTTCTGATTTATGAATCAAAAATCGATATGCATTACTATTCTTGGCATAACCAATAAAAATGCAATTAACGGTTTTAGGACCTATGTTAGTCTTTTAGGACTAAGAATAGCCACTTTAGCTAAACACCCCCACACTTTTAAGTATTTGTAGGATGGTACTCTCCCATGTCACATTTCATAAGGTGTTTGATTCACTTTCTTTCGGGGTATTTTATTAAGAATATAATTAGCAGAAAGTATTGCTTCCCCCCACAAGTTCTGAGGTAATCCAGAACTTATTAACATGACATTCATTATTTCTTTTAAAGTTCTATTTTTCCTTTCAGCAATTCCATTTTGCTGAGGTGAGTAAGTAGCGGTGGTTTGATGAATTACTCCATATTCTTTACAAAACTTACCAAAATGTGATTCATATTCACTACCTCTATAACTTCTTAGTTTTTAAATTTTCTTACCAAGTTGATTTTTAATTTCATTCTTATATTGAATGAAAGTTTCCAAAACTTCATCCTTGATTCGAATTAAATAAACATAACTATATTTAGTATACTCATCTATGAAAGTGATAAAATATTTTTTCCTACCTTTAGTTTGAATTGATTTAAAATCACAAATGTCATTATGAATTAATTCAAGTGGCTCCGTACTTCGTTCAATTGAATAAAAAGGAGTTTTAGTTAATTTTTTCTCAACACAAATTTCACATTTATGATTTAAATCAATGTCAAATTTAGGTAAACATTCCATATTAATTAATCTACGCAAAGATCCATAATTAACATGTCCTAGTCTACCATACCATAAATTTAAAGATTCAAGCAAGTAAGAAGAAGATGTATTATTATTAATAACAGAGAGGACAACAGTCATTACATTTAGTTTGAAAAGACCATCAAATATATAACATTTTTCTACATACATCCCGTTTTTGATAAGTACAAATTTGTCACTTTCAAAAACTAGCCTAAACCCATTTTTACTCAATAGAGATTCGAAGACTAGATTCTTGTGAATGTCTAGTACATGCAGCACATTGTTGAGAGTGAGTTCCTTTGCAGATGTCATCTTCGGAATAATCTTTCGTTGTCCTTCAACTTTAGAAGTCGAGGAGTTGCTCATAAAAAGTTGTTCACCGTTGTCCACCACAAAATAAAATATGAACATCTTTTTGTCGGCACAGATGTGGCGAGTAACACCAGTGTCCACACACCATTCTTTAGGATGTAACAACCCGAAAATTTAAGTTGTCCTTTAAATTTTATATTAGTATTATTTAATTATAAATGAGAAAAACCCTAAATGTTTAATTAAATATTCTGTAAGAGTAAAATAAAATATTGAATGTTATGGATGTATGTGATAAAGTGTAATTTAATTTATATTGTTATTGTGTAATTATTCTATTAATTAGGATTAATGTAAAATTATTTGTGTTAATTTGGTTCCAAATTAAAGTTAAAAATAATAAATAAATAAATACTAATAGCAAATCTTATAATAATAACAAATCTAATAATAATAAAAACAAATCTATCAAGAATCAACTGTGTATTTGCTGGACGACTCAAACTCAGCCATTTGGGCTGCCTAGGAATTAGGGAGGATGAATCATCCAATTCGGGCCATTAATGCCCCTAGGCTGTGTATATATATATAAAGGGAGATGAGTGGGGCTGTAAAGAGTATAGGGAGAAAGGAAAAGGAAATAGAAAGGAAAATGAGAGCGAAGGAACATTCGTGAGAAGGTACTAAAAATAAGAAGAAAATAGTAAGGGTCAATATTAAAGTGAGTTACATTATATCTTGAGTTACTATAATATATTTTACGTATGTTTTGACTTACCATAATTTATTTTATACAAGTTATGTTTTATAAATTATATTAATATTTCAGTTACGTGGATTAATTTCTGAACTCTATTTGTTTAAAATGAAACCCATGAATATGTTTGTTTAAATTTAAAAGAATATTTGACTATAACCTTATAAACAATTATGTTTTGTAAGTACCACCACAGAAGTCCCACGCTTTGGGGGACTTAAATAACCATTGGCCTCTATTTGGTCAGTTTGTGGCCCTCTGTTGTCATGGGTCTATTGACCTCTGTTCTGTGCGGAGATAAGTGTTATACTATTGTGGGAGCCACCTCTATAATCCGTATGAGCCACCTCTTGAATCCATACCTCTGTATTGTTATGAATCCATTGACCTCTGTTCTGACTATCACTCATGTGACCTATGTTCTGTTCTGTTCGGTACCGTGGTTATGGTTGTCTATTTACATAATCTCAATTTTGCTACTTAAATGATTATTTGTTCAGACTAAATTATTTTAAATATTTTAGTTACATAACTATCCATGGTTATTTTGTGTCCCTTATACTCTTGGCATAATATTTCTTACTCTGCCATGTGCTTATAACTGTTTACCAATTTTTAGGAAACAGTGCAATTTAAAAATAGCTTTTGGAAAGTCTTAGACGCGAGGCTGCGGAATAGACACACACAACACTTTATGATATTTTTCTATGTAAATATCAGCCTTTTTGGTCAATAAATTTTGTAATAAAAATAGAAGTTCCGATAATTATTTTGGTACCCTCAATTAAATATTATTTCCGCTCGCGTTTATTAATTTGTTCAAGAATTGGCCGGAGGTAAATTCAGTTACTGGCCATCACGATGCTTAACCTTGGGGTACGAGGAGCGGGTCGTGACATAGGATTTCCGACAAGGTTTGCCTCGGAAACAACTGCAGAAAGATTTATGTCATCTACACCATTGAAAATTTTGTCCACTTCAGTAATATTGGCTTGAGCAGGCTTCTTGCTTGATCTTCCTTTACCTTTGCACTTGTTACAGCAATCTTTGGCCCGATGTCCCTCTTTGTCACAAATGTAACATTTGCCATTAAACTTGTACTTCTTATTTTTTCTTCCTTTAGAGCCTTGTGCGAAACTTTCCCTAGAATACTTTCATTTTTTTGCTTTTGGAGCATGTTCCACCATATTTGTCTTAGACTCCATTAGATGCTTACTGACCTGCTTTTTAGAATTGCGGTTATCCTTCTTAATCCTCAAGCGCACAATCAATTCCTCTAAAGTCATTTCTTTGCGCTTGTGTTTGATGTAGTTCTTGAATTCCTTCCAGCCTTGTGGTAATTTTTCAATTAAGGCAGTAACTTGGAAGGATTCACTGAGAGACATGCCTTTTGTATGAATGTCATGTAGAATAAGTTGGAGATCTTGAACTTGGCTGATCATAGTCTTAGAATCAACCATTATAAAATCCAGGAATTTGCTAACCACAAATTTCTTTGAGTCAGCATCTTCTGTTTTGTACTTTTTCATAAGACTGCCAAAGTTCCTTTGCCGTTTTGATAGGGCTGTAGACGTTGTATAATGTATTATCAAGTCCGTTCAAGATGTAGTTCCGGTAAAGGAAATCAACATGTTTCCAGGCATCGACCGTAGCAACCACTTGCCGGTCAGTTTCATCCTCTTTTAGAGTAGGAGCATCATCCCGGAGAAAACGCACTAGATTGAGAGTAGTAAGATAGAACAACATTTTCTATTGCCATCTTTTAAAATCAGTTCCTAGGAACTTCTTTGGCTTTTCACCGTGATTGACTGGCACAATCACAATAGGAGAAGGAGTTGGAGCAATGGCAGTCACCATACCAGTACTGGTTTGAACATTAGTTTGACCAGTTTCAATAGCCATGAATTCTAAATTATAAAACAAAATTAGAATTAGAATTTTATACTACACAGGAAATTAAACCAAAACCACATAATTTAATTCTGTAAAAATAAAAGAAACAAAAATTATAACTTTTATTTTCAATTAATTTGAAAATAAAATAAAATTTTATTTAAACAAATTAATTCCATCAGAAAATTAATTTTCTGTGACATTTCAAAAATTAAAATACTGAAATAAAATTTTAATTAATGAAAACTTAGAAATTATTTCTAAAAGTCAAAATTAATTTCTGACCAACTTCGCAAATAAATATTCTGAATTGTTAATGACTACCAGTATATTACTACTAGTTGTCAAAGAAAATAAACAGTATATTACTACTCTTTGTTTTTCCAACTAGAATATTATTTGTAAAACCACAGAAAATAATTTTTGTAAGAAGAAGAAAATGAAACAAACGAAAAATTCTGTATAAACAAAATAATTCAAATTTGTCTTAAGATTGTTAGAACAATCTTCTGTGTAAAATAAATAACTTGAAAGTAAATCAAACAAATAAAAATAAATTACTTACAGAATTTATTTTACCGAAATGAATAAGTACAAAAATAAATCAAGTCAAGTGTGTGACACTCTGTCCTTAAGACAAATTCGCTCCGCTTCGGTACTTACGGATAAATGGTGTATATCTCCCAAGATACAATGATCTACACAAATTGTAGCAACACTCCAAACAATTTGTACGGCGAACCAAACCTGTGTTCTTATACTCTCAGAATTTTTCCTAAAAATTAATATGAAGAATAATAATGTAAAAGAGCAAAAATTCAGAGCAACAAGTGTATTTTTCTAGTAAACAAACTACCGGAATGTTGTAGTGTTTATAGGCAAATAGGTAACCTCTAGATCTGTCCGAACAGATGCAATTTTGAATTAAACAGGTGCAATTCAAATTTGAATAAATAATTGCTGGGCAGTTTTAATATGTTGGAAATTGCTGGCAATTTTAATTTGTTAGAAAGAACTGAATTTGTCCGGTGCAAAATAGGTTGGAAACTGTTTGGATTGGTTTTGGAAAAGGCATACTGGTTGGGATCAAAAAAATTTGAATTCAAATTGGTGCAAAATTCAAATTTTTCCTAAAATAAATTTTGTCCAAAAAATTAAAGATAGAACCGATCCACAACCGCGCCCAGACGGCCAGCTGCAGTGGCGCGCGCGCGTGTGTGGTGGTTTGAGCCAAGGTTCACTTTGTTCATACCTCCTCCCTTCTACAAACTTAGGGTGCCCCTTGGTGCCCAACCCAAGTGTTGCCACCTAGAGCTTATATACATACACAAGTTCTCTTAAAGTTTCAATATGAGACAAGCATTACAAGGAAACTCACATTTTATTCTTTAATTATCCATTCCACGAATCCAAAAACAATGTCAACTTCCCATTCACTTATAAATAGTTTTGACAAACCATCTTCACCGTGTGACTTGCCATGCGGCAAGAAACACGTCACCTCTTTGGACCCACCTCAAAAACATGTGGGACATACTCAAATTTGGGCTCAAAGTTAGCCCAAAATAAGCCTATAAAAACCATAATTCCAACAGGCAATGCATGCATGAGTAGCTCGAAACGTAATTCGGATGGGAGAACACCGAGGTCACAATTGTCCATTCAGACGACAACAGCAACACTATGAACTCCATACCTGCAAAGGAGGAGGAAAAAAAAATTACATTTACAAATTTATGTTCATATGAGTGTATTTGGGTAGTCTTTTTTGAAGAATTGACACAATGTTCATATTAATGGTATGCTTGCAACATCACGATGACACAACATTGAATTTACATAAAATTAACACAACGACCAACCAATACGTCAACATATCAACATAACAATTCCACAACCCAAGTTTGCAAAGCCTCACAAAACATTCAAGTATGTTAAACTTGTGAACAATATCATGACTACGTGGTTCGATAAAAAATATAAACATCATTACCATATATTGTGACAATATCCACACTGATGGCAATGTTTTACACATTCGGCCCACACAGAAAAATAAATAACATCCCCCCCAAAAAAGGGGAAATGGACGTTATTAACATCAAAAAGCCATGGTCCGATGTACATACCAACCCAACATCAGAAAACCTACAACAAAACAACATTAGAAATAAAGAAAGCAAACTAACTTGACATACATCGCACAACACGTGAAACACAGAACACCAGAAATCAGCAACGCCACCACCTAACCCACACACAACCCTTCAGCAAAAACACCAAATCCACAATAGTAAATGAAACATCGACTGGACGAAATCAAAAACTCCCCAAATCAATCCACTCAATCCCCTCAACAAAAATAGTAATGTTAGCCCACACCTTACCACAAACATCCAACACCAGAAAATAAAATCAAACTGAAATCACAAATAAGGGTAAACAAGTTGTACGGGAAAGAAATAAACCTTCTCGTATAATCCTGTTGATCAAGTCTGCGCTCCTTCAAACGTCATCGCTTTACTCCCTGAAAACACAAACGTGAGCTAGCCGGCGGGTGTGTGCCGGATACCTCTCCGATGCCTAAGTCAGCAAAATAGACAAATAGACAAAAGCTCTGTGTATTCAAGAATCCAAGTTGTGTTACCTTTCCAAAGGTGATGTTGTGAGCTTTTATAGGTTCCACGTGGCACAATCCTAGTAGGACTCTTACTTCTCTATGTAGAGTCCTCCTAGGAATTACATTCCTGAAAGATAGTGCTTATCCTTCAACACCCCCCCTCATTGCTTAAACCAAGTGAGATGGTTTTACCACGGTTGGATGTCAATACGACCAAGATAACATGGCCATGCTAGAGCCACAGACTAGACCGAGTTCCATCTAGCTCGGTTCTTCCATTCACTGCGTGTACCTCGGTTTGACATATTCCAACTGGGCTGTTGAGATCATGCTAACCACTCCAAGTCTTGGACCGAACTAACCCATAGCACGGTTATGAGGAAAGCCCAACATACTCGGCTCACTATGACATGACCGAGCTAACTGCTCCTACTCTGACTGTGGCAACCAAGCTAACCACAAGGCTCTTTCTGGACCGGGCTAACTTCTAGGCCCTTTTACTCGACCTCTTACTATGGCCCATAGATCAGCCAATTTACCCAGCTCGGCCCAATTTACTTATAAATTACCCTCTTAATTGCCCCTTAATTCCATCTGCGCAGCATGATAGGGATTACCTGTTACCAGCCGAGCTAAAAGCTTTAGCTTTTTAACCAAGCTAAAAACCTTAGCCTTCCAACTGAGCTAGAAACTTTAGTCTTCCAACTAAGCTGAATTCACACCGGGCTCCGTCTGTCCGATCAAAACGTCTCTTCAGTCGCTGTAACTAAATCGATTTCTATTCCATGGACACGTGGCAAACTCTTATCGGCCATGTGTAGTTGTCACGCCGTCTTCGTACCTCGCGTTTTTTGAACAGTCCCGCCATTTCTTTCTCTCTTTTCATAAAACCAAACCCTTTGTTTTTGAATCATTTCACTTGCACTATTTCACCTTCTTTTCACCCTCTTCTCTGAGTTTTCACTTTTCTCAAACACAGTGCCTGCAAAACTTGCGTTCTTGCTGCCATCGCTCCCTTCTTCAGTTCCTCTATCTTGAGCTGGTAAGTAGTTCGAATCTGTTTCCTTTTCATTTATTTCGCACTGTTTTTGCAATACATACTTTAGTATTCATATGTTTTTCAAAATACATCCCATATTTGCTTCCATTTTTCTGGGAAAAACCATGTAATAGAACCACTTGTATTTCACGAATAATCTGAGAAACACTGTATTTGATCCAAAATCACAACTCAACCGAACTAGGACACTGTTTGTATTAGGTGCAAGCTTAGCCACACCTAATCAACCGAACTAAAACTTCACGCCATACTTGTAGTTTCCATAAGATAGGGACCTTCTGTTTCTTTTAACCGAGTTATCGAACCGTACTAGGTTTGCGCAATACCATGCTAGAAAGCCTCAACCACCGACCGAGCTAAAATTTGGGGCTAAACCAACTCCCTTAGTTCCAACCGAATTAAGAATGCTGCCCCAAAGGCTAAACCGGGCTAAAGCCCCTTGCTTAAACCGGGCTAAGATTGGATAGCATCCTGCGTAGCCGAGCTAGGACATCATTTATTTTGCTTATGTTTCTTATAGCACGGTCCCACGGTCTGTGCTTAACACCTTTCTTTTTCACTTTGCAGACTCTGACTAGGTTGCCTAGGCACTCCTTTGAGCGCTCAACCGAGCTACTCAGCGTCGTTTCACGACCGAGCTAATACTTGAGCTAATTTATTCATAATTTAAAAGCAAATGGGTAAATATAGGTTTTTAGTAAACTCACCAGGGGCCATGGCCGAGTTCCGAAGGGACTACCATATCCCTGATGACGTCCATCTCACTTTAGCCGAACTAGATACCATACCCTGGGGGAACCCTGGCTTTGTTCCCTTTACCCTTCTTTCTATTGTAGAAACCGGCCTAAGATTCCCCGTACAACCCCTTCTTTGTGAATTCCTCAGACAAACAAACCTCTGCCCTACCCAACTTTCCATCAATTCTTACCGCATAATAAACGGCATAGCCGAGCTAAACTGCCGGGCTGGCCTTAATCTCGGTCTAGCCGAGCTCTTTCACCAATACTCCATAGGGTCGGCAGAAGATGGCTGGGTTTACTATCTTAGAATAAGGCGCCGTCGTGAAAAGATAATAAAAAATACCCCAGATAAAGATGTGAATGATGATGATTTCTTCTGGGTATCTGGGAACTTTGAGGACCAACAAGCCCAGATCCCTGGTGACAGAATAAACTGGAACAAGGGTGTAGCCGGTAGTATTACCTCAGTTCGATTCCATGCTTTTCTTTACTTCGGTTTTCTTATCTTGAACCATTCTAACTATTGTCTCCCTTCATGCAGATTTGGACTTTCTCAAGTCCCAATATAGTTACCTCGACTTGAATGTACTACGTGCCGCGCTGCGATACCCAAATAGAAGTTGGACCGAACTACTAAATTTTGAGCCGACCTACCGTTACAGCGGCAGACGAAAGGCCAAGGTAATTGACTTTTTGTTGGAAGCCTCTCTTGAACCAGACCCATCCTTGCCTCAAATCAATCTGATCCCTCTAACCACTGAACAAGAGATGGCCAAGAAGAGAGCGTAAGAGCCCTCCTCACCGAGAGAAACCAGCCCGAGGTACCACCATCCAGTCAAATACAGGAGACCGTGGTAGCCTTACCATCCCACCAGCCTTCATCATCTCGGGCAAGCAAGCGTGCTCGGACTTCTATAACCGAGCCACGCCTTGTCGACGAGGATGAAACCGTGGTGCCTCAAACCACTCCACCAAGCCCCCCACCTGAGCGCTCAGACCGAGCTAGCTCCTCAAAGTGGGTACCAAAGATCACATTTCAGAACCGCGCTATCATGGATTCTGACTCAGTGGTCGCAGAAAAAGACCACTTGATGGCATTCAACCTTGCTAAAAGCGTTTGCCTTCCAGCCGACATGAGGCACTACGACCACCTAACCGAGTTGAAGGCCCTTCGCTCGTCCACAAAATTAATGGTGTTGGTAAGTTGCTCCTTTGCTTATTTTTCAATTTTTTTTTTCAACTTTCAGCTCGGTTTTACTAAAAAGTGTCTTACCATCCTTTTGCAGGCCATACAGAAAAACCACATCGCTGAACTTCGAAAAACCACCAGGCAGGCCATGGCCGAGGCTAATGAAAAGGCAGCCGAGCTAAAAGAGACCCAACAAAAGATGGCCGAGCTAGAGACTGAGGTGGCTCGACTCACCGGGCTAGTTACCTCAGCTGATGCTGATAAACAAAAGGCCCTAGCCGTGATGAAAGATAAATACTTGCGCGAGCTGGCCAAGCTCGATGGCAAAAAGAGCGCGGAGATCGCCAAGCTGAAGAAGAAGGCAGAAGACGCAGAGGACTGGGGTTACAAGGAGGGGGAGGCCACTTACATCAAGCAATGCGAGGCGACCAAAGACCTATTCTTCAAATGTGGATGGAGGGCGGCCGTGGCGCAGCTCGGTCACGGCCCCGAGACCGAGGTCTTCAACCCTCCTTTATATTTCATACCGAGCTCAATGATGGAGTACGCTGCTGCCGTTCAGCAACAATTTCTTCAAAAGGAGGATGAAGATGTTACTCCAGAAGAAACTGAGGCTAACAATGCCCCGGTCGTCAATGATCCCGTTGTTCAGCCAGCTCGGGTGGAGCCATTGGTAAAAGACCTAACGACCGAACTACCAGCTGAAACCGGGCTCCGAGTTGAACTGGATGCGGATCTTGATGACCTCTTTGCGTAATCTTGTATTTTCTTCTTCTTGCTTTTGGAAAGAAATTGTAACCGGGCTGAGGCCCCACCTTTTGTACTTGATTTGAGTTTCCAATGAAATCTTCTTTTGTTCCAACTTTTGTTTCGGTTTAATCTATGCTTGCCTTATCTTTCCAATTGTAATCTGAATGAAGTGTAACACTTTCTGACCAAGATAACTATCTCGGTTTTAACCTTTATAACTCTGGTCTTACCTGCCAACCTCTTCAGTCTAGGTCTTAACCTCGGCTGAAGATTGCAATAAGTTATATTCCAGCCAACCACTTTTCAGCCTTGATCTTTATCTCGGTTAAAGAGTACTACCAAGTATTGGTTTTTCCAGCCAACCACTCTTCAGCCTTGATCCTTATCTCGGCTGAGGAGTACTAAGTGTTGGTTTTTCCAGCCAACCTCTTCAGCCTAGATCCTTATCTCGGTTGAAGAACAATAAGTGTTGGTTTTTCCAGCCAACCTCTTCAGCCTTGATCCTTATCTCCTGAGGACAATAAGTGTTGGTTTTTCCAGCCAACACTCTTCAGCCTGATCCTTTCTCGGTTGAGAGACTAAGTGTTGGTTTTTCCAGCCAACCTCTAAGTTGGTTATTCCTGCCAACCTAGAGTAAAGTGTTTGGTTATTCCGACCAAACGTCCTGCAGCCTGGATCCTTATCCTGGGCTTAGGAGGGGTGTTGGTTTTTCCAGCCAACCTCTAAGTTGGTTATTCCTGCCAACCTAGAGTAAAGTGTTTGGTTATTCCGACCAAACGTCCTGCAGCCTGGATCCTTATCCTGGGCTTAGGAGATGTGTTGGTTTTTCCAGCCAACTTCTTCAGCACTGATCCTAATCTTAGCTGAAGAGAGTGCAAAGTTGGTTATTCCGGCCAACTATGCTTCCAGTGCGCCTAACTCACTAAAACAATCTTTTACAGAAGGAAACAACTATACTGAAAAGAAACTACTTGTTTTATTGAGAAAGAAAAAATTACAAATACTTGAAAGAAAAGCTAAAAATAAAATAGTTTGAGATTGGCAGTGTTCCATGGCCTGGGAATGGCTTTGCTGTCTTCATCTTCCAAGTGGTATGCCCTTTTCCTGTTAATCCAACCACTTTGTAAGGTCCTTCCCAATTAGGCCCTAACTTGCCATCTTCGGGTACCAAGGTGTTTCCCATCACTTTGCGCAGTACCCAATCTCCAATTTTGAATTGTCTCGGATGTACTGTTTTGTTATACTTTCTGGACAACTCTTGCTGGTACGAGGCAATGTGAACCAGTGCTTTTTCTTCTTTTTTCTGCAAGGTCGAGTTCCAATGCTATGGCTTCTCCATTTAAGTCTGGATCAAAATTTTCACTTCTAATTGTGGGGAGGCCAACTTCCAGTGGGATTACTGCTTCCATGCCATAGGCCAAGGAAAAAGGTGTTTCGCCAGTAGACCGAGGTGTGGTACGGTAAGCCCATAAAACGTGGGGAAGCTCCTCAGCCCACTTGCCTTTGCTTTCTCTAACCTTTTCTTCAATCCATCCAAGATGACTTTGTTTGATGCTTCCGCTTGGCCATTTGCTTGGGGGTATGCCGGTGTAGAGTTGTAGAATTCTATCTTGTATTCTTCACAAAAGCCTCTAAAAATTTTGCCGTCGAACTGAGTGCCGTTATCTGATATTAGAGCTTTTGGTATGCCGAACCGAGTGATGATATTCTGCCAGACGAACTTCTTCACATCTTTCTCCTTTATTGATGCTAGTGCTTCTGCCTCTACCCACTTTGTGAAGTAGTCTGTTACTGCAAGAAAAACTTTCTGTTGCCGGTGCTGTTGGAAGTGGTCCTACTATGTCCAAGCCCCACATTGCGAAGGGCCATGGGCTAGTTAAGGTAGAAGCTCTCTGGCTGGTTGATGTATTTGGTGTGCGAACTTCTGGCATTTCTCGCACTTCTTGACGTATTTCTCTGAATCTGCTTGCATGTATGGCCACCAATATCCTTGCGAAATGGCTCTGTAAGCTAATGATCTTCCTCCTTGATGACTTCCGCATACGCCTTCGTGTATCTCGAACAAGAATGCTTCAACTTTGCTGGGGTGGACACACTTTAGGTAAGGTCCTGTGAAGGATTTCTTGTACAAGGCCATTGATGGGGAGAGCCAAAATCGCTGTGACTTTGCTCTTATTTTGTTGGCCTCTTTCTTTTCTTCCGGTAAGACGCCGTCTTTTAAGAACATTATAATGGGATCCATCCATGAAGGGCCTAGTTCGGCACAACATACCTCTTCTACTTCGGGTTCTTCAATGCTTGGTCTTGGTAGGTAGTCAATCAGTAACGGATGAGGGATGGATGTATCTGCCATCGAAGCAAAGCCTGCTAGTTCGTCCGCTCTGCTGTTTTCTTCCCTGTCGATCTGCTCTATTCACTACTTCAAATTTCTTGATCTCTTTTCTGACTAATTCTTGGTACTTAGCCATCCTATCATCTTTTGCCTCGTAGTCGCCTGAAATTTGGTTTACCACCAGCTGTGAGTCACTGTAAACCATTAGCTCGGTGGCCTTCATGTAGAATGCTGATTTTAGGCCTGCCAGAAGCGCTTCATACTCCGCTTCATTGTTTGATGCTGGGAAGCCAAGGTTGACTGCTTGCTCCACTACTAGGCCATCTAGAGAGATGAGGACTATGCCCAGTCCTGCTCCATGCCTGTTGGACGCTCCATCCACGAAGAGCTTCCACATCTCTCCAATAAACAGTTTCCAGCAAGTGGAGGGATCGGATGATGTCTTGGGGTCATGAGTGTTGCTAGTGTTTTCTTCAAAGTCCATGTTTGCTGTTTGCCCCTCATTATCTGATTGTACCAAGTCTTTATTTGTTGATGAGTCTTTGCTTGGTGTAGCATGGTTTGCTTCTTCCTCCATTTGCTCATTCTGGTCCCCCTTAGGATCTGATTGGGTATCCTGCACCAGGGGTTGCGCTATTCCGTCAACAATTTCCATCCCCTTGGTTGTATCAGTCAAGTCCACTGGGCAGATGTGATGACTTCCTGGAGTGAATTTTACGACAAAGTCTGCCCAAGCTTGGGCTTTTATCGCGGTTCTGGGTTGAAACTTGATGTCGAACTGTCCCAACTCTACTGCCCACTTCAAGATTCGCCCAGAAAAGTTCGCTCTCTCAAACAAAGCTTTTAATGGAAAGGCTGTGAGAACGATTATGGTGTGGGCGTGAAAGTAATGCGACAACTTCCTTGAGGCCATCATCAAGGCTAAGGCCAATTTTTCCAATGGTAAGTACCTGGTTTTAGCGCCCAGCAATGTCTTGCTGACATAAAAGATGGGCAGATGTTGGATTCCTTCCGCTCGGACCAATACTGCGCTAATTGCGTGCTGTGAAACTGCCAGGTATAGAAATAGTTCTTCTCCAGGTACTGGGGTCACTAGCAATGGTGGAGAAGACATGTATTCTTTTAAGCTTTCTAGGGCGCGGTCGCATTCTTCATCCCACTCAAACTTGGCCTTTAATGCTTGAAAAAATGGTCGACATCGGTCTGACGACCGGCTTATAAACCGGTTGAGTGCAGCTGCCATGCCGGTGAGATGTTGTACTTCTTTTACTGAGTTGGGCCTCTCTAGATCTTGGATTGCTTTGATCTGAGAGGGGTCTGCTTCTATACCTCGGTTGGTCACCAGGAAGCCTAGGAATTTGCCAGATCCTACGCCGAATGCACACTTGGATGCATTAAGGCGTAGCTTGTGCTTCTTCAGGATCTGAAACATCTCGCCTAGGTCCCTGAGATGGTCATTCTTATCCTTGCTCTTGACCACCATGTCGTCAATGTAGGCTTGCATTGTTCTGCCTAACAATGGTTCGAACATCCTGGTGACCATCTGTTGGAATGTTGCCCCTGCATTCTTAAGACCAAAGGGCATGACCTTGTAACAATAGAGTCCTCTTAGCATCGTAAAAGATGTGACCTCCTGGTCTGGCTTATACATAGCGATCTGATGGTAGCCTCTGTACGCATCGAGAAAACTAAGACGGTTGTGTCCTGCCTTCAGATCTACCAGTTGGTCTATCCGTAGTAGAGGAAAGCTGTCCTTTGGGCATGCCTTGTTGACTGTTTTGTAGTCTACGCAGACACGCCATTTTCCATTCTGTTTTGGCACTACTACTGTATTGGAGATCCATCTGGGGTAGTGCACCTCTCTGATAGCTCTTGCTTCTAGCAGGTTTTCTACTTCTTCTGCCACTATCTCGGCGTGGTGGAGTGCTGATCTGCGAGTGTGCTGTATAATTGGTCTGGCAGTTGGGTGGACGTTCAATTGGTGACAGATGAAGCTTGGGTCAATGTCAGGCATGTCATACGGCTTCCAGGCAAACACTTCGATGTTAAAGGTCAAGAACTCCATGACCTCTATTCTCTCAGTGCTGGACATAGATGAGCCAAGCAAAAAGAACTTATCCGGGTTTTTTTCATCTATTCTTACCTGTACCAAGTCTTCCACTGCCTTCTGTTCAGCAGCTTTGCCAACATCCGCGAACAATTCATTGCTCTCTGGTTCTTCCACCATCTGAACAAACCCCTTGGCAGCGCGGCTGCCATTTACTGTGACGAAGCATTGCTTGGACATAATTTGGTTTCCAAAGACCTCTTCAATTACCCGGCTTCGTTGGGGAATCGCATTACTTGATGGTAGGTTGATGCTACCGCTTCATGGCATGCAGCCATGTCCTTCCCAAGATTATGTTGTAAGTGGAGGGCACTTTCAATACCCAGAATTCCACTTGTTTAGTCATGCTTCCTGCTCTGACTGGGAGGATTATCTTGCCAACTGGCCACTCTGGCATTGAGTTGAATCCATCAGGGGAGATACGGCAGGTGCCAAGTCTTTGTCCTTCAGTTTCAGTTGTTTGAAGGTTTCGTAATACATTATCTCGCACGAGCTTCCTTGGTCGATCAAAATCCGTTTGATGTCGTAATCCATGACGCGGAGTGTGACGACCAGTGCATCATTGTGAGGGCAATATATCCTTGCCAAGTCTCTGTCTGAGAAGGATATGACGTTCGTGGCTTCTGTTCTCCCCTTTTTGATGGTAGGTTGCGCACTTAATACCTCCCTTAAGTGCTCAGCCTTCTTGATCGTTCCCCTGAGCTCACATACTCGCTCAGGCTCGAATACCCCATGTATTACGTTTATCACGCCTTGAGGTGGGGCGTCGATCGGCATTCCATCTGGGTGATCGTGGTTCTGGGGGGCTGGCTGCGTCCCTCCCCTCAATGTACTGGTCTAGACGCCCAGCTGCCACTAACTCTTCTAGATGCTGTCTCAACGGCGTGCAATTCTCAGTGAGGTGCCCTTTGTCCTTATGGAAGGTGCACCGGGATCTTTCGTCATAGTCCTTTTGCGCTTCTCCTAACTTAGCTGGCCACATGACGAAAAGTTCATCACGTATCTCACTGAGAATCCGATAGATCGGTTTTTTGAACACCGTGGTAATGGCAGTGCAGACTCTCAACCACCTTTTATCTTGGTCCTCTCCGTTGTCCCGCCTGCCTCGCCCGTTTCTGCTTGGACGTTCTACCGTATTGACTTTTGCTGAAGTCTTTTTATCTGGTATTACGGTTGTACCAGACTTTGTTTTAGCACGGGCACCATCCTCTTCCATCCGAATGTGCTGGTGTACTCTCTCCATCAAGGCTTCAATCGTGAGGGGTGGCGTCATAGTAATTGAATCCCTCAGCCTGTTTCCGACTGGAAGTCCTCTTTTGTATTGTGCGATGGCGAGATTGGTGGGGCAGTCCCCTATCTGGTTGAACGTCTCCCAGTAGCGACTGTTGTATGACCTCAACGTCTCCTTGTCGGCCATGTCAATAGAGAGTAGTTGGTCGATTTCCACCGGCGTCTTAGTGTTTGTTCTGAACCTTGTTACGAACGCCTCTGTCAATTGCGCCTAAGAGGCTATGCTGCCTTCCGGTAGCCTTTCGAACCAGGTTAAACCTAGGTCACCAAGGCTGGATGGGAATAGGATACACATTGAAGCTTCATTTCGTCGGTATACTGCCATGACCTGGCGAAAGTGGCTTAAGTGCGAGTAGGGGTCTGCCTTCCCCTCATACGTGATAAATTTGAGCTGAAGGAAGCTGGAAGGTAGGGGCGCGTTCTCAATTGCCGAAACGAACGGTGAGGTCTGTAGTTTTGCTAAGGCTTTGTCTGTCGGTTCGTAAGCAGGGCGCGCTATTGGCATTCCTACCTCAACGCTTCCATGCGTCCGAGGAGCCAACCGCTGAAAGGCTGAGACTTTGCATAGGTCGCGCGCCCTGGTATCCTCTTTCCATCGTGCCCTTTCTTCTAGCACAGTTCGTAAGTCGGACGATCTAGGCAATTCCGTCTGCTTGGATGATGTCTGGTGCGTCCGCAAGGGCCGATAGGTGCTTCCCTCAGTGTATGACCTCTCTGTTCTCGTTCTCTCAGACCTGGAGTAACGAGTCCTGGCAGTCTTGGATTGAGTATCGCCTGTTCTGAGGCTTCTACTCTCTGCTTGTGACGGTGTGGTATGCCTACCACAATCCTCCGAGTGGCGAGGGGACGTGTTGCCTTTGCGCCCCTCTCCTGTCGCCACCTATTTTCCTTTAATCTGGCGTTTCATAGCCTCCATGTCCGCCGCCATCTTCCTTATCAATTCGCCTTGTTCTTTTACGCGATCCTCAAGAACTTGAGGATCGATCCTCCGTCTCTGTCTTTCAAGACTTTGTGAGCGAGAGCGACAGGGGCTGTTGTTCCGCCTCCCCCTTGCATCTCTCCGGGGGTTCTGTCGCTGGGGTTCTAAGTCCGCCATGGGAGGGGTAGAAGGTAAACCTTCGCGCCTCCCACCCCCCTCTGGGGTTTGTCCGTCGATGGCAGACTGCGGCAAATCTTCGTTGTGCGCCATTACTTCCAATTAGAGAGGAAAAGCTTGATCAAGAGGTCTTGTTCTTTCTATGATTCCCACAGACGGCGCCAATTGTACGGGAAAGAAATAAACCTTCTCGTATAATCCTGTTGATCAAGTCTGCGCTCCTCCAAACGTCGTCGCTTTACTCCCTGAAAACACAAACGTGAGCTAGCCGGCGGGTGTGTGCCGGATACCTCTCCGATGCCTAAGTCAGCAAAATAGACAAATAGACAAAAGCTCTGTGTATTCGAGAATCAAAGTTGTGTTACCTCTCCAAAGGTGATGTTGTGAGCTTTTATAGGTTCCGCATGGCACAATCCTAGTCCTCCTAGGAATTATATTCCTGAAAGATAGTGCTTATCCTTCAACACCCCCCTCACTGCTTAAGCCAAGTGAGATGGTTTTACCACGGTTGGATGTCAATACGACCGAGATAACATGGCCATGCTAGAGCCGCAGACTAGACCGAGTTCCATCTAGCTGGTTCTTCCATTCACTGCGTGTACCTGGTTTGACATATTCCAACTGGGCTGTTGAGATCGTGCTAACCACTCCGAGTCTTGGACCGAACTAACCCATAGCACGGTTATAAGGAAAGCCCAACATACTCAACTCACTATGACATGACCGAGCTAACTGCTCCTACTCTGACTGTGGCGACCAAGCTAACCACAAGGCTCTTTCTGGACCGGGCTAACTTCTAGGCCCTTTTACTCGGCCTCTTACTATGGCCCATAGATCAGCCCATTTACCCAGTTTGGCTTAATTTACTTATAAATTACCCTCTCATAAGTAAACTCAAATACCACCAAATCAAAAATAACTAAAATACCAAAAATAAAAAAGACTAAATGGTTTAATAAAAAACACTTTGGACTAAATAGAGTAACATTTTTTTATATGGGATTTATGAGTAATTTCTCCAAAATAAAAGAGCACAAAAAATAAAAGAATAAAAAAAAAGACTCAATTTTTTGTGTGGGTAAACTAAAGAAGATGATTGTTATTTCTCTTAAAATGACATAAACAAAATATTAGTATTATTTTATTATTTTATATGTATAAAGATTAAGGGATAAATATGTCATTTTAATCTGATAGAAGGTAAATGTAATTTTCCAAACGTGAAGGGAATCTATAATAAATAGAAATTTCAGGGGTGTCAATATAATTTATCCAGTTTTTTTAAATATATAACCCTATAGATGAATTTAAAATTTATAATTATTTTTTAAATCAAAATTACACAAATATAAAGACCTGATATTACGACTGAACTACTCAAATACAAAACCCTGTACTATATAATGACGGCTGACGAAAGCGGTCCTGTTCCGAGAAATGCCACGGTGCCACCCCTATGATAAACTACACCTAAGCTGCCGTTAATTTTTGGGTAAACTACCAATAGGTTCTATTTTGGAGATTTATTACTTAATAGGTCCTACTTTGGAGACTTATTACCCAGTAAGTCCTATTTGATAAATTTATTAAGTGATAAAGATAAATTTATCAGTCTTTTATTTTTATGAAAAAATTTATAGTGATAAATTTATCAGTCTCTTTATTTTTATGAATAAATTTTTAGTGATAAATTTATCACTCTCTTATTTTTATAGTGTTAAATTTATTACTTAGGACCTGTAGGTAAATAAGTCTAGTTAATAGGACTAATTGGTAAGTACCCCTTAATTTTTTAGGACCTTTACAAATCTATCTAAACCAATTTTTAGGGATGTTAAAAAAATTAAAAAATCCATTGAATCAGATTGAAATGGTTATATTTAATTTTTTTTTAATAAGAATCAGTTTGTGCAATTTTTTAATTTAATTTTTTTCGATTTTCAATTTTAATATCGATTCAAACACATTTAGGTACCGAACTAAACTGAAATCAACAACTTCAATATGTATTGTATTCATAATATATATAGAGAGAGAAAGTGGTACTACATGTACTAATTAGTATACTAACTAGTATACCAATACTAGTTATGACATTATTATTAACCTCACTCATTAAATAAATTACAAATACCAAAAATATTTTAAATTATGTCACATTATCAATTAGTATACTAGTTAGTGCACTAATTGGTACATATAGCATTACTCATATATATAATATAATGATATTAATAAGTATGATAAATTATTAATCTCAATTAATTAACCTTATCTTATCTATAATCTAAATTAGTAAACGCTTATTATATATAATGTTAATTTAACTCATTATTCTTGAAATCTTAATATTTATTTATTTTTATTTTTTTTGTATTTTTGTTAATCTAAGAATTTGAAAGTATTTATTGGCTTTGTTTGGCTATGTGGGTTGGTTGAGTTGGGACTAAATTAGCTATTAGAAAACAACATATGTTAAAAAGTCAATAAAAATATCATATCCAAACTCATTTCACTTTTTCTTTCAAAAAAGTTTAAAAAATTTGCCAAACGAACTTTTTAGTTCCAAACTAAAAAAATCCTAACTCCAAAAAGTCAACTAAAAAAGTTTTTGCCAAACGACGACATTAAATGGATGAATGGATTGGATATGTTTAAAGTGGTGGATAAATAACTAATTCAGCATTTTTATATAAACTGATAACTATATTAAAAAGTGGCTTAAGTTTGAAAAGTTTAATTAAACTGTACCGAACCAAACCATTTCAATCGGTTCAATTCGGTTTGATAAAAGAAACAGTCTGTATCAGTTTTAAAATAATAAAACTGACATTATCAGGTAGGTAAATTTTTTTAACCTAAATATCAACTATACTGAACCGATTACATCCCTACCAATTTCACCCATTTCAAAATAATAATATTTAATGAAAAATTCTAATAAAGTTCACGTATACACAAGAAAGATGTATGCATGGCAATACCATCTTTCCTAGCCAACAGTTTTCCAGCCAAATGTTTTCAATTACTGTAACTAAACAATAAAACTATGTACTAGAAAACTTACTCCCAAAATTTACCAACAGTTTTCCAGCCAAATGTTTTCAATTACTGTAACTAAACAATAAAAGTATGCACTAGAAAACTTACTCCCAACAGATTTGAATTATATTTATAATTTTTGATTTTTTTTTTTTTAAATTTCTAAGTGTATATACTCTGATCTTAAAATTATATACAATTTTCTTACATGATATGTGGGTTCCATCCTATATATGAATATTGTAACTGAATTTATAATCAAATTTTGTATATGAAGAAAATTTATTTTTTTTAATATTTTTTTTTTTAAATCCTTAACATAATTATTACCAAAATTTGAGGATGATGGCATTGGAAACCAAAATCTCAAGAAAATCTCACAGGTATATTTACTCTTTAAGGATTATCACAATTTGATTATATGTCTTGAGCATCAAGGCAAGCAATTTCCATAAAAATTTTAAGGTAAATTATAAATACAACGCTGAGATTTACTTAAAATATAAATTCTCTTCTATTATTTGAAAAATTACAAATATCACTTGTTAGAATTTTTAATTATAAAATTAATTGAAAAAATAATTTTTTTTAACTATTTTCTATACAATAATAAAATTACTTAAATTATTAATTAAAATAAATTTTAATATCATTAAAAACTGTTAATTAATTTAATAATTTATTAATACAAGGACCATTTATTATGAATTTATAAATCACAATTAAAAAAATATATATAATTTTCAAAACTATAAAAATAATTTATATTTTAAATAAATTTCAATGATGTGCTTGTAATTTATCCAAAACTTTAATATTATACCAGTGTTTATAAAATTTTAAAATAGAAGAAGAGATGAGTGAGTGGGAGTGGGGTGGTCGATAGGCCCGAAGTTATAGCGGCAACGAAGGCCCAATTGCTTGGTCTGCACTTTCAACTCCTCAGTCCCTTCTCTGCTCTTGTGTTTCTCAGTCTATTTTTTTTCTCAGATTCAAATCGACACGTAGGGTACAGAACAGTAGGCCTGAAATTTAGCTCAAAAGATTGACAGTTATACTACCCTAACCTACCCTCCACTTTTAAGAATTATTTGAAATTATTTAAATAGGATAAATTATAAATACATCTTTAAAATTTAGTTAAAATATGAATTGTCTCTTATAGTTTGGAAAATTATAAATACTTTTCTGTCAAAAGTTTTTATTTAACAGAATTAATTGAAAAAATAAAATTTCTAACTATTCACCTATATAATAATAAAATTATCTGAATTATTAACTGAAATAAAATTTTAACATTATTAAAAATTGTTAATTAACTTAATAATTTATTAATAAAAAGACCTATTTGTTATGAAATTAAAAACCTTAAGAGGCATATGTAATTTTTAGAACTATAATGAGTAATTTGTAATTTAAGTAAATCTTAAGAGATGCGTTTATAATTTACCCATTTAAATAAATATATTTTAAAATTTTTTATAAAAAAATATAAAATATGATAAAGAAATAATGTAAAAAAATAAAAATATATGCTATTGTAACACATCCGAAACAAATGCCTTAAAACACCAACCCATCAAAGTACAGTACACTACAGTACAACTTCTCACGCTCTCTCTAAAATGGCAAGATTGCTCATATGAATGGTAGCATAATTCTTGATTCATTCATGACATCCCATCTTTCTCAATCAAAATCATGGTATGTCTTTCCCTTCTTTCTCATTATAATTAATTATTTTAATTGATTTTATTTTATTTTTTACAAAAAATAAAAAAGTGTAAAAAAATAAACAAGTAAACTTTCCTTTTTATTTAATGACTTTTATTTTGTTTACTATTTTAACCAATTATCAAAATAAGCCTAAGAATGGGGTAGAGTTTTGTTTTGTCTTTCAAGAATCCAAAAAGATTGATGCATTTTGTAATTGTTAATTTAATTTTAATTTTTAATCTTTTCAATTTTATTTTTTTTTAAATTTAAGGAGTCTTGTTGCAGCTTTTGCTCATTGATTATTTAAGTGAAAATAATTTAAAATTTTAAAAAGTTTGATTATTTAGAAATAGAAGGCAAGGTGTTTTTGATTTCTGATTTTTATATATATAAAACTATACCAAACAGACCCATATTTAGTAGTTGCAAAAGAGATTATTATAAATGTAAATGGGTTGTGATTATAAAATATGATTGTTGTTTTTTGGTTGTAATTGCAGAGTATAGTAACACCATTGATGTTTAGATCACTGGCGAGGCTAATGAGTGGAATGGTGACTGATCCAACGGCCACTATCACCACCTTGTTGTACTGCAGCGATCTCCTCCCTCGCAATCTCAATTTGGATCGATTGGTTCGACCCGATTTGCTCCATCGAGAAAACTACTTGTTCCATTTTCTCATCACCATCTTGAGGTGCTTCTGGTAGAGCCCCATTACATGATCTTCATTCTCTTGCACTTAAACTCTCATTTTATTTTATGTTTTTTTATGTTTTGTTTGGTTTTGGGTAGGAGTGTTTAGGAAATTAATTATTTTAGTAAGTTACTATTTTAGTTTTTAGTTATTTTAATAAGTTAAAATAGTTGTGTTTGGAAAGAGAATTAGATTTTTTTTGTAATTGAATGTGATATTTGTAAGAGAAAAAATGAAATGATCATGAGTTTGATGTGATATTTTATTTTATTAATTATTTTATTTTAGGGAAAAAGAAAAAAAAAAAAAACTTATTGTGAAACACCTCCATAATAATAAGAAGAATAATGTGCAGGACCCCCTTTTTAGGACCCCTTTGGACTCCCTCTTGATTTGATTGATCACCTTTTTTTTCTTTTCTTTTTTTTTTTTCTTTTCCCTCCAATCACCACCCGCCACGTGTCAAGGGGGTGGTGATTTGAGGGGGTGCCAATCACCACTGTAATAAGAAATCACTATGGGCAAATGTAGCTGGTTACTTGAGAAGATCCCCATTACATGATCCTCATTCTCTTGCATTTAAACTCATTATTTTTATTTTTATTTTTTATAATGTTTTTTTATTTTTGTTTGGTTTTGGGTAAGAAATCTCTATGGGCATATGTAGCTGGTTATTTGAGAGAAAAGAGGAGGTCTGAACTCGAACACGATATTAATGAGGCTTTGATTTCTAGTGATCTGTTTTGTCTTTTGGATGTACATGGTGGAGAAAGGGGAGAACCAATGCAATTTTATATGAAAATACTAGCTCATATATACTTGATGGTAATATATAAATAAAAAATTTATAATAATTTAGTTTAATGTACCGTTGAGTATAGGGTTATTCAAATCGTATAATTTGTCCAACTCGAATCGATCTGCATATTAATGGGTAATTTCGCATATATAATGCGGACGGATGCGGTTTGAAATATGATATTATTGCAAGTTGCGGGTTGTACCCGCATTTACAAAAATCCGCTCGTACTAAAATATATATATATATATATATATTTAAATGATGGAGTCTGCGAGTTTGTAAATATTTTTATTTTATTTAATGAGTTTGAATTGGATGGAGTTTGATAACAAGTTATTATTTTTTTATTATTATATTTGAATGAATGTAAAAGTTAATGAAAAACTATATTTAGGTAAGTTTAGGATTTTGAATGATTTTACTTTAATTGTATTATTGGGTAATGAATGATTTTGATGATTTAGTTTCGGATTTTAAAAGATATACTTGTATTAGTTTATGATTTTATTTAAAAGTTTAAGATTTTGAATAATTTACTTGTATTAGGAATTGATTTTGTTATATTTTTAATTTATAAGTTTTAATTCATTAATTATTAATGTGAGCATTTTAGAAAATGGTGAAAAAATGACCAAAAAAAAATATTTACAAAACGGAAAAAAAGTCCAAAAATAATTTCTTTTATAAAAAGTCTAATCTACAAACCGCTTGCACATTTGCAAATCCTATCCGTACAAACTGTAACCTACACTGCGAGCGGTTGCGGGTTTAATTTTTTCCAAACTGTATATATGCGGGCGGGGTTTAAACCACAAGTTGAATTGTTTAAAAACGAACTGCGAGCACCCTTAGTTTAGGCCTTGTTTGGGAAGACTAAATAAGTGCACTTTTTGTCTTTTTAGACAAAAAAATTGAGGTTGAAAATATGGATGTTTGGGTTAACTTTTTGATTTTTTATGGAAAAATGTGTAATAAAAAATTGTGAAAATTGGTTTTTAGAGGAAAATTTGAATTGGGAGTTGTGCAGTTGACTTTTGGTAAATAGTGTTAACTTTTTAACTTTTTGAGTAACTTTTTGGCTTTTTAGATTATTTGGGAGTACCCAAACTTGGCCTTAATATAGATTATTTTTTATTTAAAACAAAATAATTATGAAGATATATTTATTTACAACAATAGTATTGTTACATCGTTGACGTGAAATTTGTTATATATGAATACGACTTTCCATTCACGATTCATGTTGGCTACCCTCCTCTAGTACCAGATTTTGAAGGGAGGGTATTTGCCCTAGCCTAGGAGATTCGCTGCTAGCTCATTTTAGTGAATTTTTTTTTTAAATTATGCATATATTATTCCAAAAAAAAAAATTGTCAATCTAACAATTATAATTTTTTTAATTTATTATATTTGTCTCTAAAAAAAGAACAATAAGTGTATTTTTTAAAAAAAAAATCATTCTTTTTTTGATAATAATGCGATAAAATAAAAATATTATAATTATTAAATCAACTTAAAATTTTTTCATAAATAATATATCTGAAATATTTTATAAAATAGATAGTTGGAATCATAAAATATGATTACACAAGCCTAGGTAACACCAGACATTACCTGGAGGGAATCTCAGCCGTACACAATTAAGCTAAATCTGGCTCACCCGATAGTCCACTGAGCCCAACTCAACCTACGCCCAACAATGGATCCACTTGTATTTATCAGTATACATCTCCTTACTTTTGCATCTATAACATAATAATTCATAAAAAATTGGGTTATGTGGTGCGCAGCAGCATCTGCTGTGCGCGGAAATGGGCCCATTTTGGGATTCATTTTGATAATTCGAATCGTGCACATTTTAGAATATATCAAGTAGAACATGTCTGCAAAAAATCAAGTTAATCGGATATCGTTTACTTATTTATCTACTGATATTTCTATCTACAAAAATAAATAATAATTGTGATTTAAAGTATTAAAATGAATACAAATGTGAGTGGATGAATAGGTAAATGATATCCGATTAACTTGATTTTTTGTAGACATGTTCTACTTGATGTATTCTAAAATGTGAACGATTCGGATTATAAAAATGGGCCCCGAAATGGGCCCATTTCGCTGCACAGCAGATGCTGCTGTGCACCCCGCGCAGCAGCATCCCCAAATTCATGCACAACATTATTTTTTTATTTATACTATTTAATAAAGTCCTCATAACTAGAGACCATTTTATAGACAAAGGTTACTTAATAAAATGCATAATGACTTACTAAAGCTTACTTAATAATTGTTGTACTGAGTTTAGTTTTCTATTAAACATAAAATTTGGGTCTGATTGTTAGTTAACTATTACTTGCCAAGATGAAAATTTTGTTTTGATGAGGCTTATTTTAAATTTGTCTAACACGAACTCAAAATTTAGTAATATATTATCATATATGATAAACATAAACATACACATATAAAATATGGAATTAAATCATATTGTAATTAAATCAATTTTATTGTTTGGTATAAATAATTAATCCGGACTAGAAGTTGGGTTTGGACAAGCTAGTTTGGACTAGAAGTTGGGCTTGGACAATTCCTTTATACTTTAAACTGATGGTGAATAGACTGTTCAAGTTACCGTCCTACAATTTTAGTCTCGAAGACCCATACACTAAGGATCCTTTTTTTTTTTTTTTGGTGCCATTTATGAATGCAAAAAAGGATTAGCTTTTAAGAGAGTAATGCATAGTTTACATTCCTGCAAGTACATGGAGACCATTCATAATTCAAAAATGTTAGTAGCCTGGCCTCAATCTCAGAGCAAAAAGTAAATAAATGAATAAAATCTAACGCTGTGTTTGGTTGGGGGATTTGAGAAGGGATTTGGAAAGAGAAAGGAAAAAGTTAGGTGAAATGTGAATAAAATATACTTACATTTCACCTAGTTTCACACACCTTTTTCCTTTTTCTTTCCAAATCCCTCCTCAAATCCCTCAACCAAACACAGCATAAATCAAAACAAGTCTTGGATAGGTAATCTCAGATATTTTTCCATTTGGGCGAGTGGTTTTCCACAAAACCCTTGTATTTAAATTAATGGTTTTTCTATTTTTGTTTCCACACCCCACCCACCCTCCTAAATAGCACACTTCTACACATATGTTTCGGCTTTACGTAAAACTTTTCTTAAATTTGTTTTTTTTAACAGAAAATATGTTTTTATATTTGGTTGAACTAATGGTGGTGGTGTGGTAGAAATGGAGGCGATGGCGGTGGCAGCAAGGGAGTGGTGGTTGGACGATAGCAATGTGATGATAAAGGTGACCGTGCCGTTACAATTATATTAGAAAACTTTAATCTAAATATTATTTTTTATTTTTTAAAAAATTAAAAAAAAAATTGATCAAATATAATTATTTTTCATTGATATAGACAAGATTTTTCTTAAATAGAAAAGAACTTGGCAATTGCATGCAACGATGGATAAAAATATCATTGAGACTGTTTGTTGTAACTTTTAAGAACTGGTTATGATGATATTGCTAATCCCTAGAAGGCGGGTCAGGCTGACCCACACTTCCTACACCGTTTACCTGTCGCCAAGCTCATTGGTGTGCTTGCAAAAATATCCAACGGGGAACGGAAGTCGCCCAGCGGACCCTCCGACGACCAAGTTAGAAGAGAGGAGATTGATAGTGTGTAGAGAGAGAAGAATAGAGAATTTAACCTCTTTCTATCTTGGAAGCCTTCTTATATCCTTTGTCCATCATTTCCTTGTCTACTCCGACCTGTCGTGTTGGCTGAAAGTCTATACTTTACCTTACATTGTTCATGGTGAGGCTGCCCGTTCCGTCGTGAAAGGGTTATCGCATTTAATGCTGCAGGAACCTCATTAATGGCTGATGTGTGGTGCAATAACTCTGCAAGATCCTTGTCTGCTTACGTGGCTGGTTCTCTTCTTGACAAGTGTTTAGATGCCGTTGGTTCCAGGTGCAACGTTGGGTTCTCAATAGTGTTGGGCTTTAGTGTCTAAGCCGTGAATTGAGCTCTAAGTGGTGGGCCACAAGCTGCTGTGGGCCCATGGTGGGCCCATCGATGTCAGTAGTCCCCAATTCCTATGTGCAGCTTTAGTCCAACGAAGGGAATAAAGAAGAAAAATAGGGGGTGTGTGGGGCCGATCGGGAGATCGAGCGAAAGGACCGATCGAGAGAAGAGCCGATTGCGAAAGGGGCCGAGCGAGAGGACCAACCGAGAGGAAAGCCGACCGCGAAGGGGTTCGAGCGAGAGAACCGGTCGAGAGGAGAGCCGACCGCGAAAGGGGCCGAGCGAGAGAACTGACCGAGAGGAGAGTCGACCACGAAGGGGTTCGAGTGAGAGAACTGGTCGAGAGTAGAGCCGACCGAGAAGGGGACCAAGCGAGAGGACCGATCACGAGGAGAGCCGATCGCGAAAGAGGTCGAACGAGAGGACCGGCCGAGAGGAGAGCCGACCGCGAAGGGGGCTGAGTGAGAGGACTGTGACAACCCTCACCACTGTTTACTAATAATACCACTGATTACTGCTAAACTGTGACTGAACATGATTAAGTAACTGATTTGACTGACATTCTGAATTGACTGATTGAGTGTATTAGTTTAAACGCATTTTTATCTGTTTGACTGTTAATTGATCTGTTCATGTTTTAGGTTTGAACTGTAAATTGAAGGCCTTATCGGCGATCGAATCTGAAATTGATTAGTGTTTCATGTTAATTAGAATTTACATGATTTTATAGTATGTTTAATTGAAATTTGATTTGCAATGATTAAATTAGATTAAATAATGTTAAATTACATTAGTTCGAGTTATTTACCTAATTGCTACTTAGTGGCTTGACACTAGACCATCCATTTTCTACCTCATTCATGTTGGATACATCATTTGCTCATCTTTGAAAGACAAAACCGATTAGAGAGAGAGAGAGTTAGAAGAAAGCTTGATTTCAACAAATTTAGCTTGGAGACTTGAAGAAATTGAAGGTAGATTGCATAATTGAACTCCTAGACTTGAAATTGAAGACCTAAGGTAGGAGAATCATCTTCTTGAACTTAAATTCTAGTTGTATCTTGCATGGTCCATGAGTCATTAGTGATCTAAGTCTAGAATTGGTTCAAAATGTTGAATTGAAGCTTAAATCATGCATACATGTACATGTTTTAACATTTTGAGGTTGTTTTCATGGAAATTGCTACATGCATGTCCATATCTTGATTATAGTCCATGAATTCATCATGTTTTTGGAAGTTTTGACTCATTTGCTCTTGTATTAGAAGCTTTGAAGTTGACTAAGTTCATGCATGTTGCATGTACATCATGTTCTTGAAGTTTTGTTTGGAAATGGGTTCAATTGAACTACCTTTGGGCTTTGGTTTTGCAAATTGATCTTTGAAATATGTCATACTATGAGTTTTAAAGTGTTTTCCAAAAATTAGCCCAAAAGGATCGAATTTGATGCTTTAAATGTTGAGTTTCATACTTGGAGACAAATCTGGAAATTCCAGATTTTGGATCCACGCTCGAGCGGGGAACTCCACGCTCGAGCGTACCCTCTGAATTCATGCAGTCCGCTCGAGCGGGGAAAGTAACGCTCGAGCGTGAAATGCGTGTATCCAGTACTTTAAATGTGTTTACAGTTCGCTCGAGCGAGGGAATGCACGCTCGAGCGAGGACTTGTGTCTCGCGCTCAAGCGGGGGTCGAGCGCCCGTCGAGCGTGAATTTCATGCATCCAGTACTTTTCCAGTCCGCTCGAGCGAGGAAAGACACGCTCGAGCGTAGCTCTTTTGTCTGCATGTCCGCTCGAGCGGAGAAAGCCACGCTCGAGCGGGACCCCTATTTCAGCAAAAATTTGTAAAGTGTTTTATAGTGCATCTTTGCATCCTCATTCCATCCTAGGCATTCTTAGGCCTAGTTTAAGGCATCTTAATGAGGATAATGCTATAGAACCACACCGAGTCAAGATAGGGACTAAGTTATTGTTTCCCAAACGTGCAACTTAGTGTGTGTTCATCCTGTAACTGTGTAGGGTTGGCATCCGAGGACGCTCACTAGCCTATCTGTAGCCCAGAACTCTGTGAGTAACAATGTTGTAAAGATATATTCAATCATAAATATTTTCTGAATGACCAACTGTACTGCTTTCTGAACTGATATTTCTTACTGAATGAATATTTGTTCTATTAGCGAACTGTATTCGTGGCATCCATAGCAATTTACTGTTACTGTACTGTTACTGCTACTGTTACAGAGATCTCTGTCAGTTTCCATGTTGGAACCACTACTGTTTACTGATATGATGGCCATCAACTGACTGTTTGGTCTATTAAGACCCACTATACTGTTTTGCTATAGGATGTACCACATATGACTGCTATGACTGAATGATTTATATACTGTTATAACTGACTGTTTTAAATACTGAAAGGACATTCATTCTTAACCTCTTTACGCATATGTTATTCACTGAGCTTTAGCTCACTGTTTATATATATATGTAGGTGTCCAGACACCGAACCGGAGCTAAGAGCGTTGGGTTAAACTCCCTTTTGGTCAAGCCAACCACTGTGCCTCACTGCGAGGTTTCAAGTCCTGTTAAGCCAAGGCTGCTTTGGGGTGTTTTAGATTCCCCCTTTCTGTAGTTGTTTTGTATAGACTGTATAGACTTGTACTGTACTGTTATGGTAGGGATTTGGTCCCTAACCTGAATACCTGTATATGATGTATGTACATACCGCTTTTGTTCCAAATGTGGACATGTTATGAAAAGTCTTTTTGCATACAGACTGTCACAGCTCATTGGACACCTTTTATTACTGTTGTGGTTTCCGCCAGCCCCTGTACTCTGTATTACTGTTACTACTATTAAGCAGGCCTTCGGTAATCACGGATTACTGGCCGGTTATGGTGCTAAACCCATAAGGGCGGGTTTGGGCTGTGACAAGAACCGACCGAAAGGACAGCCAATCGCGAAGAGGGCCGAGCGAGAAGTGGTGGCGGCGCACGGGACTCGAGGAGTGAGGAAAGCACGTGATGATGTGAAGTGAAATAGACGGGGAAGGGAAAAGGTTGGGGTATCGTGGTGGTACACGTGGTAAGATCTAAACCAATGATGAGGGAGGCAAGGTGTTAGCAGGAAGCAAAGGGTTAGGACTAGAACGGGACATGCAAAAGGCGGGTTTGGAAACTTTCAAAATTTTCAAACTAGCGAAATTTAATCTCGATCCTTGGAATATAGACAAATTGTGGACATTTGGAGTGATTCGTTTTACATATCTCTTTGCGAAAAATCAACACATCCCAGAGTTAAGCTCATTTGTTTCGTATGATACGCCCCTCCAACACTTTGCGAACTTCCTCACGCCGACGGCAGAAACAATACACAGAAAAGTAGAAGAGATGGCTCGAGACGATATTTTTATGGTTACAGTTGATTCTCAGTTACAAGAATTAAATAATAGGTTTAAAGAATATGTAATGGCATTGCTTGTTCTTAGCTCAGCTTTGGATCCTAGGAATGGTTATAAATCATTCAAAATTGAGGATATTTGCAATCTTGCAAATAAATTTTATCTTATAGATTTCTCCGAGCAAGAAAAATTGCATTTGAAGTATCAATTGGAAAACTATAAGCTTGATATTTCCATACTTCCCGAGTTTCAGAAGCTGTCGACCATTTATGAGTTGTGTCAAATGTCGGCAAAAATAAAAAAGTCAACAAGTTATCCTCTTATTAATAGATTGATCCGTCTTGTGTTGACTTTACCTGTTTCAACTGCTACATCGGAACGTGCATTTTCAGCTATGAAACTCGTTGAGTCTAAATTGCTCAATAGAATGGAAGATGGTTTTCTGGCTAGTTACTTGATTACGTATATTGAAAAAGACATTGCTCAATGGTTTGATGTAGACTCTATCATTCATGCTTTTAATATTATGAAAGAGCGTCGAGATCAATTGAATATGCCTAATTTTAGTAAATAAATGCATGTAGAAATAGTTACTATTTTTTGTAAGTGAATATGGGCAAAAAAATATTCTCAATTATATGATCATCTTTTGGTACTCAACTATGTTGACAAGGAATATATAGTTCAATATTTTATCGTAACATTTTTGATTTTTTTCATGTTAGTAGAAATTGGTATTGAACTTCAAATTTTATTGGTTAGAGGTTAAATGTACTTTGGCCCTCCCAAAGTCATAATTCTAGATCCATCCCTGGGGGCGGGCATCAGCCCATTGGTCCGTCCAGCCCGCCCAGTCCGGCCATATTTTTTTAAGGTTTGAGAAGGTTGTTTTAGCCCATAAGACTAAGTTGGACGAATATTTTCAGCCCGATATATTAATGAGTTGGAATTTAAGATTTATACTTTTAATCCAACCTGACCCGCAAATAAATAAATTAATTAATTATAATAAATTAAAAAATATATTTTTTATTGGAATTTAGATTTTATTTTTGTTGATTTTGTTGAAGAAAAATGCTTGAGACACCTAATTTATCACCCTCCAAAATTACCTCTAATGATGTGCCTGATAAGTGTTAAATTTTGATTTGTCAAACATTCTATCATGTGATATTTAACCTCATTACCATATCATTAGGGGTCATTTAAGAGTGACAAATTAGAGAGATGTGGCGCTGTTGTTTATTGAAATTTACATT
Source organism: Camellia japonica (assembly GCA_030407325.1). Classification (NCBI taxonomy): domain Eukaryota; kingdom Viridiplantae; phylum Streptophyta; class Magnoliopsida; order Ericales; family Theaceae; genus Camellia; species Camellia japonica. Next base: position 103,074,498 of record JAPPVO010000010.1, on the reverse strand, counting down.
TGTAGTGGTGTGTGATTGAATTTATTTAAAAAATTCTTTAATTTATACACAAAATCTTTCAATTTATAATGATGTCAGTATATGTATTTAAAAAATATAATATGTAATTGAATTTAGTTATAGAACATTTTAAATTTTTTTGGGTAAATTATACTGACACCCCTTGAGATTTCTCTTTAATACAAATTTCTTCCTTGCGTTTGAAAAATTACATTCACCTCCCTGAGATTTGTAATCTCATTACAAATTACCCCTTGTATTGCTGATGTCACGCTCTAAAATTTTCTAAATGACCATTTTGTCATTTTCACTGCCATTCTTTTTCCTATCATCATGACTACATTCTACAGCTTTCTATCATTAAATTCTATCTGAACATATTCTTATTAAGTGATGATACACAAACATAAAATTTTATATAAAATTTTCAAACATAATTATATAGTTTAATGGTGACATTTCACTTTAAAACAAAATACACCATAAACATGATTTATATTTATATTTACAACAACATCACTGTCACAATATTTTTTATGATATTTTTTGAACAAATTTTTATATATGAATAGAATTTTTCATTTTTATTTCCACCATCATTTTTCTTTCTCGTCTATTCATCCACATTTATTACAGTATTATCAAACACCGTCATTTACATTTATTACAGTATTACTTAATTTTTGTATTTTTGTATTTTTTTGTATTTGGTGAATTTAAAAAAAAAATACCAAATATTATACTTCTTAAGTACATCTAGATTAGGTGTATCTAAAAAATAAAAATAAAAAAATTGCTTAAAATATTAGAAAATTTTAGTAAAAATAAAAGGGTAAAGCACCATTAAATCCCAAATCAAGATATCTTGAACCATTTAATCCTACCTTTTATTTTGTAGATTGAGAGGTCCCGTTTCAATGTTAAAGTCATTGTAGCCCTCGATTTCAGCGTGTGAGTTACCAATTGTAAGGGTATTTGTGGGTTTTTCGTGATGTGAAATTTACGAAAATGGGCAAAACCATATTATAGTGTTTTTTGATTTCCCTCTTGTGCAATGTTAACAAAAAATTCAAAATGGAAAGTTTTTATTTTGATTCCAATGTTGCATCGATGATCTTGTTTCCGATTTCGTTAATTTGATGTTGTTTTGGGTAATGTTAATGTTAATTTCCCACTCGTCATTCCCAAAAATAACATTCGTTTTTCCCAAACCCTAGAAAATCGATAAACCCCTTTTTCTATTGTACATTTCGATGGTCGTTTTGGATCGTTGAGCAAGACATTTTGTACTGCCATTGACGGTGAAGACAAGAGTGTTTCTGGCATCACAAACGGTGTTTATTGTTTGCTCGAATGACGATAGGTATGTATTCTGTGATGTTAGGTTGGTCTATGTTTTTTTTATTAATGTTCGAATGTGTGATTTGTGCTTGATTGCACAGCCTATTTTCGTGCGATTGTGTTATTGAGTAATGTTAGGTAGTTAATTAAATGGTGGTATGTGTAATGATAATGTGGGAATCTAATGTATAAAGGGTGGTGTGGTGGACATTATCATGATCGTAATGGTAACGTGGGAATGCAATGTAACTGTATGTATTAGTGTGAGTAATCCATTAAGGATAATCTGCAATTAGGGTAGTTGAGTCGTGGTGTTTGTGATGTGTGGGTTGGTTGAGTTGATTTTGAGGTTTTGTTCACAATGTGGTTTAGGGTCCCCTGTATAAGGTCTTTAGCATGTGTTTGTAGTTAAGTTAGGTGATTTGGTGCTAATAGTGTTGTCTCTTTTACTAATATATATGTGATGTTAGTGAGCACAAAGGTTCGTAAGTCGAAAATTTTATCTCATGTCGTTCTATGTTCATTGTGCTTGACTGTGTTCTATAGGTTGTGGTTCCATGTGGTTTATGAACCCCTGTTTTTAGACTGCGTCTAATATATGTTTGTTATTAATGTTACGACAATGATAGTAGAACATGTTTGAATATACATTGTTATATATGTTCACATCTTATTTAAGTGTTAAGTTACCTCGGCAATCGAGGAATTGTGGAGGTGAGTTTCGATGTGGTTGTCAGTGTGTGATGGTGCGTACAATGTTTCGTAGGTCTATGTTCTGATGTGGTCGGCGTTCTGATTTGAATTGTGGGTTGGTCGGTGTTCTTAGCCTTTTTTTTTTTTTTTTTTTGTTGCTAAGTCTATGTGTGAAATCTTATTTTGTAAAACAATGTAGTAATGTGATAATGATTATGGTAATGTGAATGAAAATGATAACAAAGCATGTTTGAATCTACATTGATATATATGTTCACTTCCTACTTACTCATTAAAATACATAGCTATTTTGGATTTTTTGTGGAAGACCAACTTGATGTAGTTGTAGTTGTCTGAATGGGAGTACAATTGTAGACACCCCATTTTTGACAGCCCTTATGACTTGGATGCCATCGCTTGCACACCAAATGATGAGTGTTTATGCTTGTCAAGTACTCGAAATCCTCAGCGAAATGTCACAACTTTGAGCCTTTCAAATCTTACACCCCTGTTGCCTTGTTTTTGGGACCAAACCCAGAGATTTTCAAGCCTGCAGCCTATGGTGACCTGTCGGCCATTGTTTTAGGCTGCCGGCCATTGCTCATGGCTGTCAACCACTGATATGGCTTACCGGCCATCAATGTGTTTTACAGATATTTTGTGACAGCAGTGCCGGCCATTTGCACAGATGCTTGCATCTGCTCCCACGTGTATGGCTGGATGTTTTTCAGGGAGATTCATGTTTCTCTATATATATATAGAGGACCTCCCTCCTTGCATGGGGTTAGAAAAATTTTGGAGCAAAATTTTTCCTTTCTCTCTACAATTCTCTCTCTCTCTTGCAAATTTCTTAACCTTTGCCTATACACTCTTAACCAAACCTCTCCATCTTTGAGCTGAGGTATCTTAGAGCCTTGTTTGAGCTCTTGAGGGTGTGTTTGCCTTGTTTTATTGCCTAGAAAGTGATCTCCTCTTCAAAGGTATAAAGTTTTGCCTCTTTACTTGCTTTAATCACTCTTTTTCTTACTATTTTTCAACTATTTTTGGGCTATAAAAACTCTGTATTTTTTGGCTGAAACTTGGGTTTTAAGGCCAATAAAGGTTAAGGGGTGATTCACCCTTCTTTACACCTTGCTCTCAAGGCCTTTGCCCTTGTGTTTCCCACCTTTGCACTATCTTTTTTTGAGCTTTTAAATACTGATTTTCAGAGTTATTTCAGTGGCTAAAATCATGATTTGAAGTCCAAAATTGAAGGGGTTAGCCTCCCCTCCTTGTGTTTTGCTTACTAGTCTAGCATGATTCATGTTTTAGCTTATTATTATAGCTATTTTTGTATTAATTCCAGCACGTTTTAGGACTTATTTAGGACTGTTTTCAAGTGTTTGTGGCATTTGAGCTTTGTTTTGCATACTTCTAGTGTATTTGTCTTCATGAGTTTGGTGTTTTAGACATTAGACACCATCTTATTTAAATTGATTGCATTTATTTATGGCTTTCCATACTTGTGATCACTCTTAATCACCTCTGCAACTTCCCTCATTTCTTGGCTTTTGTTTTGCTTTTAAAGTGGTTTCAAACTACTTGTTTGTTTAAGCATGAGATTGAGATGTCATGTTTAATGGTTTAATCCCTTTGGGGGTTCATTACCAACGGTAAGATGTCTCTTTCATGCCTAAAGTAACTCTTGGTTTGAGCCCTCTTCCCATTAGAGGACTTAAATTCACCTTTAGACTCAATTGATTAAAGAATGAATGATAATCTAAAATGAAGTAATAAAATTGAGGCTAAAAAAAGTGTAAGATAATAACTTATTTGGGTTTAATCGGACGTTAATTGAACCTTTGAGTCTTGAGTTGTTTCATACTTATTAGTGACGAAAATGGCTCAAGATTTATTGTCAACTACTCCCATTGATCTTTCATGATAGGGAGGTGATTTTAAGAGTCTTGTTTTGTTGCATTCAATAAACTTGCACACTTGATTCATGAGCCATCATGCAATGAAATTATATCCATTGATGGTTTGTGAACCAAGCTTACTACTCCTTTGAGCTGTTCATGATAAGGAGGGGTAAATTGTACAAATAAATCCTTGAGAATACACTCTCTCTGCTCTATTTGCTCTCTGTTGCAACAAGACAACCCAGTTAGCAGTGGCCGGCAGGCCCTCTGCCGGCCACCAGTGCAAAATTCAGCAGTGTACTTCCCCAACAAAATAGAGTTGGTCTTGAGATGGAAATCAATGCAAGTATTCTACTGTGCAACAGAGGCATTTAGCGGTGGAAACCGCATTCATGCATGGGCCTTCCATCGAGTCTCGGGATCCGTGTTGTAACAATATTAGTATCGTGCTTAAAGTAGCGGCTTTGTAATTAATTAGTTAGAATAGTTAATTTGTCTCGTGTTGTAATTATTTTAATTAGTTAGAATAATTAATTAGTTTGGGTGTTAATAATTAGTTAAGTAGTTTAGCTATTTATTCATTTCGTTTTGTAATTGTTAATTAATTAGTTTAACTTTAATTAGTTAGCTAGTTAGTTCTTTCAGGCTCTCTTTCATGAGAGCGCAATATTGTAATAATGTGTATGTCTTTCAACCCCACGTCTTTCTCCCTTTTATTTACTAGCTTACGATAGTTAGTTTAGGATGTCATGTTTCATTTAGCATTCTCTATATTTGCATCCACTTGTATTGCATCCACCGAGGCTCGGTTCATCATTCTAACTTGCATTGTTAGTTTAATGTTTCTTTGAATACGTGCTTAGACTGCATGCTATCAAATTGATTCATTTGCCATATTAGTAGACGAGCCTAGTAATTGCATATCGCATGTGTTGCATTAGTCATATTGCCCAGTTAGGATCATGTATTTTTCTAACTAATTTCTTTTTTTGGCTTGGAGTACTAGGTGAGCTTTTACTCCCTTTAGCATATTGCATGAGTGTGATTGTTGCCATGTTTATCATGCTTGCCATGAGGCTAAATGCTTAAGTACTATAAACTACTTGAATGCCTGTGGATGAAGGCTAATTGCTGGAATTGGAATAATTTGAGTAATGTTCATAAGCGATTACTTTTTTAAGTGGTACATATTCGAAATAGTTTTACAAAACAAACATGAATCAAGTGTTCTAATTTTTACAAATATTAGTCTATACTTGTGTGTATGCGCATCATATAGTAATGCTAGCCTAATAACCAGAACAAGAGCATATAATGTAGATAAGATTCATATCATGATTAGTAGAGGCCGATCTTTGATCGGGTGAGTGGGGGTGCTCAATTCATGACCTTCCCCTCTCGTACTTAAGTTCCTGAGTCAAGACAATCTTGGTGATGATGAACACATGGCCTTTGGCATAAGTCATGGGTTTCCTAAATTTTTCCAAAAAATATTTAGGTGGCGACTTTATATCTGGTAAAGCAATCCATTTTTGACAATTTGATTCAAAATTGATTTTCTAAAAAGATTTGCCGAATTGAGACTCTTTGGTGATTATCTATTTCACGTTGCACTTGTGAAATCAGATTCAGAACCGCGGGAGTCCGATACTGTAGGGTTTATTTGTCTTCCGAAAATGGGGTACGAAAAAGTCGAGCCACAACAATGTGTAGTGTTAAGTTGTCAGTTGGTTGCGTTGGCATGGTGTGTTTTGGTTGGGCAAATAATTAATGACATCGTTCTTATTTTGTGCGGGGTGTAGTTGTGTGTTTGTTATAACTGTTAATAATCATTGTAGTAGGTCATGTTTGAATGTATTTTGTTATACACGTTTGGCTACTATATAACTGTAATGTTGCATTGTGGGGCAGTGAATGGTTTGTGATCGTTTGACTGTGAGCACAATGGTTTGTGTCACTGTGTTAGTGTTATTGCGTTGGCAATTTATTTTCAATGGGTAATTAGTTAATGATATCGTATACGGACATCGCTTTGTCGTCGTTTCAGTTGTGGACGCAGATGTGTTGAATTATATTGTTTGAGGCTGGTGGTTGTGTTGAATTGCAGATTTTTTGTTTCTGTTTTTGTTTACTAATGTGATATTGTTGATTGTGTTTCAGGTAATGCATGCAAGAGTAGCTCAAAACGTAATTCGGACAGGAGAACACCGCGGTCACAATTGTCCGTTCAGACGACAACAGCAACACCATGAACTCCATACCTACAAAAGAAAGGGGGGAAGGGGAAATTACATTTACAAATTTATGTTCATATGAGTGTATTTAGGTAGTCTATTTGGAAGAATTGACACAATGTTCATATCAATGGTATGCTTGCAACATCACGATGACACAACATTGAATTTACATATAACACAATGACCAAACAATACGTCAACATATTAGCATAACAATTCCACAACCCAAGTTTGCAAAGCCTCACAAAACAGTCTAGTATGTTAAACTTGTGAACAATATCATGACTAAGTGGTTCGATAAAAAATATAAACATCATTACCATATATTGTGACAATATCCACACCGATGGCACTGTTTTACACGTTCGGTCCACACAGAAAAATGAAATAACATCCCTCCAAAAAAAGGGGAAATAGACGTTATTAACATCAAAAAACCACGGTCTGATGTACATACGAACCCAACATCGGAAAACCTACAACAAAACAACATCAAAAATAAAGAAAGCAAACCAACCTGACATACATCGCACAACACGTGAAACACAAAACACTAGAAATCAGCATTTTCGAGTTTTTAGTTATTTTAATAAGTTAAAATAGTTGTGTTTGGGAAGAGAATTAGATTTTTTTTATAATTGAATGTGATATTTGTGAGAGAAAAAATGAAATGATCATGAATTTGATGTGATATTTTATTTTATTAATTATTTTATTTTAGTCCAAAAAGGCAAAAAAAAAAACTTATTGTGAAACACTTCCATAATAAGAAATCACTATGGGCAAATGTAGCTGGTTACTTGAGAAGATCCCCATTACATGATCTTCATTCTCTTGCATTTGAACTCCTTATTATTTTTATTTTTATTTTTTATAATGTTTTTTTATTTTTGTTTGGTTTTGGGTAAGAAATCTATATGGGCAAATGTAGCTGGTTATTTGAGAGAAAAGAGGACGTCTGAACTCGAACACGTATTAATGAGGCTTTGATTTCTAGTGATCTGTTTTGTCTTTTGGATGTACATGGTGGAGAAAGGGGAGAACCAATGCAATTTTATATGAAAAATTCTAGCTCGTATGTACTTGATGGTAATGTACAAATAAAAAATTTATAATAATTTAGTTTAATGTAGGGTTGGGTATAGAGTTATTCAAATCATACAATTTATCTAACTTGAATCGATCCACATACAAATGGGCGATTTCATATATATAATGCAAATGGATTCGGTTTATAATATGACATTATTGCGAGTTGCGGGTTGTACCTGCATCTGCAAAAATCTGCCTGCACTAAAATATATATCTATTTTTAAATGATGGAGTTCACGAGTTTGTAAATATTTTTATTTTATTTAATGGGTTTGAATTAGATGAAATTTGACAACAATTTATTATTGTTTTATAATTATATTTTGGATGAATATAAAAGTTAATGAAGAATTACGTTTAAGTAGGTTTAGGATTTTGAATGATTTTACTTTATTGTATTGTTGGGTAGTGAATGATTTTGATGATTTAGCTTAGGATTTTAAAAGATGTACTTGTGTTAGTTTATAATATATTTACAAGTTTAGGATTTTGAATAATTTGCTTGTATTAGAAATTGATTTTGTTGTATTTTTAATTTTATAAGTTTTAATTCATTAATTATTAATGTTGAGCATTTTAAAAAATAGTGAGAAAAGGACCTAAAATAAATATTTACGCAACGAAAAAAAACCCCAAAATAAATTTTTAAAGAAAAAAAGTTCTAGCTGCAAACCACTCATCCATTCTCGAATCCTATCCGTACAAACTGTAACTTGCACTGCGGGCAGTTGTGGGTTCAATTTTTCCCAAACTGCACATATGCCGGCAGGTTTAAACCGCAAATCAAACTGTTCAAAACCGAACTGCGAGTACCCCTAATTTAATGTGGATTTTTTTTAATTTTAAAACAAAATAATTATGAAGATATATTTATTTACAAAGATAGTATTGTTACATCGTTGATATAAAATTTGTTATAAACAATGATACATCTCTCTAATTTTGAAATTTTAATTGAGCTCTAATTATGTGGCAGAGAATAAAAAAATAAAATAACATAAAACCAAGACTAAAATATCACATCACAATGGGATCTACTCCTATTAAAGCTTATTAGAACTTTTTTATTAGAGCTCCCAATTATTTTTCATTTGTTATATGAATTTATATGTGAATAGGACTTTCCATTACGATTCATGTTGGCTACGCTCCTCTAGTACCAGATTTCGAAGGGAGGGTATTGTCCTAGCCTAGGAGATTCACTACTAGTGTCATTTTAATGAATTTTTTTTTTTTAAATTATGTACATATTATTCATAAAAAAAATAAAATTATGTCAATTTAACAATTATAATTTTTTTAATTTATTATATTTGTCTTTAAAAAAATGAACAATAAGTGTATTTTTAAAAAAGAAATCATTCTTTTTTTGGGTGATAATGCAATAAAATAAAAACATTATGTTTATCAAATCGGCTTAAAAAAATTTCATAAATAATATATCTGAAATATTTTATGAAATGAACTGTTGAAATCATAAAAATATGACTCACAAGCCCAGGTACGCCCAGACATTGCCTGGAGGGAATCTCAGCCGTACACAATAAAGCCAAGTCTGGCTCACCAGATAGTCCATTGAGCCCAACTCAACCCCCGCCCAACAATGGATCCACTTGTATTTATCAATATACGTCTCATTACTTTTGCATCTATAACAAAATTCATAAAAAATTGGGTAATGTAGAACATTATTTTTTTTAGGAAAATGATTTGGAGCCCTAAAATGATCCCCCTAATCCCCCTAATTTCCATTTTGGGAAACTGTTTCCTTTTTTTTTTTTACTTGATATGGAAATTAGGGGGATTAGGGGGGGTGTTTTTAGGGGGATGTAGCAAGGTCCTTTTTTTTATTTATACTATTCAATAAAGTCCTCATAACTAGAGACCATTTTATAGACAAAGCTTACTTAATAAAATGCATAATGACTTATTAAAGCTTACTTAATAATTGATGTACTGAGTTTAGTTTTCTATTAAATATAAAAGTTGGACCTGATTGTTAGTTTACTATTACTTGGGAAATTGTTAGTTTACTATCACTTATTTTAAATTTGTCTAACACGAACTCAAAGTTTAGTAATATATTATCATATATAATAAACGTAAACATATACATATAAAATATGGAATCTTGTTCGCCGTTGGATTAAATCATATTGCAAATAAATCAATTTTATTGTTCGGTATAGATAACTAATTCGGACTAGAAGTTGGGTTCGGACTAGAAGTTGGGCTTGGACTTTTCTTTTACACTTTAAACTAAAGGCGAATAGACTCTAAACCTGTTCAAGTTACCATCCTACAATTTTAAATCTCGAACACCTATACACTAAAGTCTCGTTTGACAAGTGACTTTTTAATTAAAAAGTCAAAAAGTCATTAAAAAAAATTAAAAAGTCAACAATTCATATTCAAAAGTCAAAAATTCTCTTTTCTCTTTACTTTTTGCACATCTTTTTGTAAAAAGTCAAAAAGTCATCCCAAACATACTAGTTTTTTTTACATCACATTTTAGCCTAAAAGTTACTAAAACAACCTGTTCCCAAACGAGGCCTAAGCTCCATTTTTTGTTTTTTTTTTTTTATTTTTTGGTGCCATTTATGAATGCAAAAAAGGATTAGCTTTTAAGAGAGCAATGCATAGTTTACATTCCTGCCAGTACATGGAAACCATTCATAATTCAAAAATGTTAGTAGCTTGGCCTCAATCTCAGAGCAAAAACATAAATAAATAAAATCTAAATCAAAACAAGTCTTGTATGGGTAATCTCAGATATTTTTCCATTTGGGCGAGTGGTTTTCCACAAAACCCTTGTATTAAAATTTAAATTTAAATTAATGGCAATCTTTAATGGTCCTCCCCCCCCCCCCCCCCCAAAGCACACTTCTACACTTATGTTTCGGCACCCAAATTGTTTTTTAAGTAAAACTTTTCTTAATTTTTTTTTAAACATAAAATATGTTTTTATATTTGGTTGAACTAATGGTGGTGGTGTGGTGGAAATGGAGGCGGTGGTGGTGGCAATGAGGGAGTGGTGGTTGGACGATAGCAGTGTGATGATAGAGTTGACCGTGCCATTACAATTATATTAGAAAACTTTAATCTAAATATTATTTTTTATTTTTTTTTTTAAAGAAATTGATCAAATATACTTATTTTTCGTTGATATAGACAAGATTTTTCTTAAATAGAAAAGAACTTGGCAATTGCATGCAACGGTGGATAAACATCATTGAGACAGTTTGTTGTAATTTTTAAGAAGTGGTTATAAATTATTTTAGTTTAGGGATATGTGCTAGACTGTTTAGTATAACTTTTACTTATATCTTATTAAGTAAGAATAACTTAAATAAGCTGATTATTTGGAAGCTGAGAAATAAGTGTTTTTAGTTTCTGCTCTCTGATTATTAACTTTTATCTTAAAAGAAATTCCACGAAACAAGCTCGGAATGACTTCAAATTTGATAGTTTGATAATAAAAAAATGACTTAATGAACAAAATTCAAGGCTAAGCAATGACTTTTAACCTTTTTTTGGCCGAATTCCATACCATTTATGGCTAAGCAAGTTTTGTAAATAATAACTATCCCCCCATAAGTTTTATTTTTAAACAAAAAATTCACATTAAATCATATTATTTTGTATAAAAAATTAGTATTAATTATTCATGTATATATCAATACTCATTTACTAATGTCAGCAACATTATTTTAAGAGTTTCATTTGCTAGCTCCATATAATTATGATTATCCGGTAGCAACATTAAATTTTTTTTTTTTTATAAATAATTTATACATGAAATTTAATTAAATAAACAATTTAAATAATTAAAATAAATTTTATAATTAAGGTAAATTACCAATACATCATAATAGTTGAACTTAATTCTCATCAAGTTCTATTGAATATAAGTGCTAGTTAAATCGTCGCTAAAAATAATTTTTTGCAACAATTTTTTACACATCGCTAAAAATTAACAATTAGTGAGCTTTTTTTATCATTATTTTTATAAATTGTCTCTAAAATTTACAATTAATAACATTTTTCTATAACGAAATTTTCAAACTGTCGCTAAAATTTAAAAATTAGTGTCGTTTTTTGTAATGATTTTTTTAATTGTCACTAAAATTTATAATTAGTCACATTTTTGTGATAAATTTTTTAAACTATTATTAAAATTAATAATTAATAATATTTTTAATAATATTTAATTAAAAATATCATTAATTATTATAAAATTTATTAAATAATAAATTCATCTACTACAATCTCTACGTAAATTCTCTTAATAATTAATCGTACGAAGCGGAACAATACCCGGTCTATACTTGACCATTTTCGCAACATGGCTACGCGCGTAAGAAGGTGGTCAATGCTTGAAAGTGAGAATATTATTTGTTGACCAAACCCTCATTAAAATAATAAAGCACCTGAAACAGCTAAAGGTCTTAATTAAACGAGTAATGCCAGGTATTATAAAAAATTTATGAAACTAATCCAAGAATAACTACCTAACATATAATAAAATATTACAAATTAATTGAACAAAAAAGAATTTTCATAAAAAAATTTAGATGAAGTGTCAATAAATCCCAAAATATGATCTTGTGAATTAAAAGTTCAATAAAAATAGAAATTACACAAAAAGATAGTCACTTATACGTTTTGATTTAATTTTTGAGGTATAAAAGTTGATTTCTCCCCGTGTAAATTTACACATTTGGACAATTTGGACTATAGAGGTTTTGAATTTTTTCTACTTCTAAAACAAATCTAACATTACGAATAATAACGTAATTCCAATGTAACACTCTAATAACGTAACATTTTAATGTAACATACTAAAAAACTCTTTAGTATATTTTTTTCAAACGTAACAACGTAACTCTCCGAACTTTTTCTAAACGTAACACTCCAATTTAACACACAAAAACTCTTTAGTATATTTTTTCTAAATATTTGTTTGGGTTGTATTATATAAGTATACCTTTTATCTTTTTTGGGTCACATTACTTCTCTACTTTTCTACATATCTTTTTCTAAAAAGTCAAAAAATATACTTATTTAGATTATCTCAAACAAACGTCACTCCAATGTAACCCACATAAAAATTTTAAAACACTACCTGGTGTACTTTTTTCAAACATAACATTTACAATTTGAAATTATACAATTACCCAAAACTTACTAATAAATTTTTGTACTTCTTTTGGAACGGTTTGAAAAATCCCACACATTTTTAGAATGGTTTAAAGAATCTCTCATCCTTTTTTTGGAGTGTTACATTGGAATATTACATTTAGAAAAAGTATACTAAGAAATTTTTTTCTATGTTACACACGTTTGGAAAAAATATAATAAAGAATTTTTTTGTGTTACACACAATTGAAAAAAGTATAATAAAGAATTTTTTTTAAGTGTTATATTAGAGTGTTATATATTGAAATTATACATTTGCTTAAAATTTACTAAGGAGTTTTTTGTACTCTTTTTTAAATATTTGAACAATCTCACATCCCTTTAGAATGTTTGAAGAATTTAATATATAAAAATTTATAATCATAAATTGTGTATCTTACCTTTCAATATAAAAATTTATCTTACCTTTCATAAATTGTGTGTCTTACCTTTCAATATAAAAATTTATAGTCATTCCAAATAAATAAAAAAAAGATTTCAATATAAAAATTTATCCCAAATTTGATTATCATAAATTGTGTATCTTACCTTTCTAACACAAAAATAAAAAAAATAGAAATAAGGATATAATTATAAATCTAATTTTTAAATAATATATTAAATCTGCATTTCTAAAATTAATTGAACTAATTTATCTATAAAAAACTTTTGAGATTAATTGAATCATCATTTCTTAATATGAGATTTATAGATAAATTTTTTAAAAATTTCCATAATATTTCTTTTTTGATATTTAGGCCTCGTTTGGAAACAGATAATTTTAGTAACTTTTTAACTTTTTGAGTAAAATATGAGATAAAAAAATTAATATACTTTGTATGTCTTTTTAATTTTTTATGAAAATATGTATAAAAAATAGAAAGAAAATAAAATATTTAATTTTAATATAAATTATTAAATTTTTAACTTTTTTAATGACTTTTTAATTTTTTAACTAAAACCATCACTAATCAAATAAGACCTAAATATTATTATAATTAAACAGACATTATTGCTTTGACTTCTTTTTTCCACAAAACCCGTATATCAAGCGGATGATTCGGTTTTTGATTCCAAAAAAAAGCATTTTACAAAAAGCCGTTAATCATTATCTAAAAACAGGTTTGAGTGAGGAAAAAGGAAGACGCAATAATGTCACTGAATAGATGCTGTGTACTGTACGATGAATAATATTAGAGCATCTCCAACGGTTCAACTAATATTTCATCAAATTTGAGTATAAAAGTATCTATTTCCTTAATTTGATACATCGCGCTCCAACGATTCACCTTCATCAAATATCATTCAGGATAACCGGATGGTCGATCGACCGGTTGATCAACCGGTCGACCGAGTAGAGGAAAATATATATATATATTTTTTTTAAGCTTTCTGAACTGTTTGAACCAACCACTGAACTATTTGAACCAACCACTGAACTGATCGATGTGAACTATGTGAACTGGTAGGGGGGCGACCGGTTGGTTGACCGGCCGGTCAACCGGCCGGTCGACCGGTAAACTTAAATTATTTTTTTTTTTTCCTCTATTTATGTTCCTAATTCTTTTCCTATTTGTTTTTTCCTCCATTACAGCTATGGGGTTTTGGTTTACCCGTAATAATTAATTTCTTCTAAAAATTCATAGAACATATTACACATTCATCTCAGATTCAATATATATATATATATATAAAAAGATAAGAAGATAATATGATTTTAAAATATATATATATGGGTATATATATATATATAAAAGAGAAGAAGAATATGAGTTGCAGACAAACAATTGTTTCTTTTATATATATCTTTTCTTTTAAAGAAAATGAGTTGCAGGACAAACAATTATAAGTATCCCATATAAAAGTATATTCCATTAAAATGAGTTTGCAGACAAAACAATTGTTCTTTTTAACAATTCATTTGCAGCTTCTTTGATTCCTCCTGAATGAATTATAGTGCAACACTATTATTAGCTGAAGCTGCTTCTTTGATCATGAAGGGTCGCGCCGGTGGTCAATCGGCCGGTCGACCGGTAAGATTTAATTTTTTTTTAAAATTTGTTTGAACTTTTTGACCTGTTTGAACCTAGTTATCTTAAAGGGAACCGTTATCTGAAAGGGAACCGGTTGACCGGTTGGTCAACCGGCCGGGCAACCGGGTGGTTGACCGGTGTACCACTTTCAACGGTCAGTAACAGTGATTTGATAAAATCTGTGTCTTTATCTCAGTTTGATGTTTTGTTTGCTGAATTCTCATTTTGGTATGACTTTGGTGCAACCGTTGGAGCATGAAAAACTGGGTTTTTCATCAAAATTTAAATCTGATGCTGGGTTTGGTTCATCGTTGGAGATGGTCTTAGGTGCTACAAAAAAAAAAAATATTATGAAATTTTTTTATTCTTTAATTAGTATGTGATATTTTATGATATATTTATGCCTCCGTTTGGTAAGTGCGTTGATTTTTTAAATTTTTAACTTTTTTGGCTATTTTAGCCTGGGCTAAAAAACTTGGTTTGAGAAGGACTTTTTGATTTTTTTGACTTTTTTTGTGAGAGAAGAGTGTAATGATTATGGGTTTAATGTAATGTTTTGTTTGTTGTGGCTAAAATAGCCTATTTTGTCTTTTATGGCTAAAATAACAAAAAAAATCATAAACTCATCTTCCCAAACGGTGCCAAATAATTTTTTATGATTATTCTCATAATATTTTTTTATGATTTCTAATACTACTCTTATACAATAAGCTCAAATGAAGGACTCCTAACAAATTAACAATGCCTTACTTATTGATATGATTGTGATATACTCTTCCATTTATTAATTCATTCGTAATAAAAATAGAATTTGAGGGATTGTTTTCTATCTGACTATATTAAATTTTAGTCTTACCTTATATTACATGTCAATAAATAATATTACATGTCAATTAATAAATAAAAAATTGATATGACGTCATGTCAGTTACGTGATATATCTGTTACATAAATATAATATATATATATATATATTTCTAATTTTGTATTTTTATTTTACCATTATAAATGATAATGGGATGAGACCAGATTTATGACATGTCTCTATTTTGTTTTTTTTTTTGGACAGGAATGTACGAGATAATTAATGTAGGGCGAGAGTAAAGAGATGTCAGAGTAATTTATCACCTTGAGGAAACGGTACTAATAATTTAGAAATATATTTAGGTGATGCTATAGAGTTCGAAAGGGGCTCCCCGAATCCCCCGAATTCGAAGAAGAAGGAGAAGAAGCAGGGGAAGGAGGAGGAGGAGGAACTGGAGGAGGCCATCAAAATGGGCAGAGGCGGAGGCGGGGCTGGGTAGAGGCTGCAACGGCGGGGCTGGGCAGACGACCGAGGCTAGGCAAACAACCGACGACGGCGACAGGCTGGGCGACGACGGCGACGGGCTGGCTCTCTTCTCTCTCTCTCTCTCTTTCTCTCTTCCCCTCTTCTTCTCTCTTTCTCTCCCTCTCCCTCCTGCGTTTCAGAGCCGAAATGGAAGAAGAAGAAGGAAAAAAAAGGCTAGGGGGATTCGGGGGGAAGAATTTCGGGGGACAAATCATTATTCAATAGATTTTATGAGAAATGAAAATTGATGAGTTATGGCAATTAAAAAGATTAAAGTTAAAATAGAGACGTGAAAAATGACATTCATATTTAGGGTTTTAGTTTTATTAGTATTTAGGCTTCATTCGGTATTGGTTAAGAAAAAAAATTATTTCACTAAAAAAAAATCTTAGTTCATTTGATACTCTCATATTTGTCAAAAGCTTAGCCAAATTTACTTTTATTAAGTCATTAGAAAAATCAAAATAGGTAAAAATGTACCAAACAAATTATTTTTTTAGCGCTGGGTTTTTAATAAAATTATATTTACTCAATAAATTAACATTTTAACTAACTCTCAAAATGAGTTTTAATAATATAAATTATATATACATTAAAAAAAAAATTAATATAATCAAGATATTGCGGGGAAAACATGGTAGGAAAGTGAGCCTCATCCCTTCATCTTTAAACACGGCTGAGGGGCAAATCCCATTTAATTTTTGTATTGAGACTAAAGATAATAATACAAATTACGTGATCAGAATAGAGTGAGGTTGTTTTGGGAATTAAGAAAAAGGCTAATTTATTGACTTTTAAAAAAAAATATGTAAAAAAATAAATAAATAATGTGACTTAAATAAATTAATAAATTAACTTTTTTTTTCCAATGGCCAAAATAGGCCAAAATTGTGATCCTTACCCAACACTTTTTTTTTTCTTTTCTTTTAAAAAAAAAATTGTTTAGCCTAATTTGTGCGGTGAAGGTTTATTATTGGCTCAACTTTATGTTCCGTTTGTTTAGACGAAAAATATTTTTTATTTTTTAGTGTTTGATACAATAGAAAATAAAAGTCAATGGAAAACATTTTTCATGATCAACAAAAAATAAGATTATATGGGCAAAAAATATTTTTCACTTTTAAAAAGTAAAAAATATTTTTTGAACTAAAGTCTTATTAATATCACCACACTACTACCGTCACTCTCACTTTCACCACCACACCACCATTAACACGGCCACTATCACTATCATTGTCGCTATCACCCGCTACTACCACGCCATCACCATGCCACCACCATTTCACTACCACCACTATCAAACACAGAAAAATATTTTCTCCATAAAGTATTTTCTAATTTTTTTTTTTTCATAATTTGAAAATAATTTCTGCCCAAATAAACGGAGCGCTCAAACTCTCTACGCATCAAACCAGCCTAACCCCAATCACGTTATAACCAATTCATTCACTATTATTTTAAATTTAAGTTTTATTCATGAGTATTTTATTTTAAAATAAGAAATTTCCATTTGTGCCACATCATTTTGTATAATTTTTTTTATTTATATATTATTACCCTTTTGAAAATGAGTGTTTTGATGTGATTTTGTTTTGTTTTGGCTTCAATAATTTTGTTTCCTACTCCAATGTGTTTTCCTAACTCCACTCACTACTCCTGATACTGAAAAAGTTCGGTATACCAAAAGCAAAATAAGGTTATTCATCTACAGCGGCTCTTAAGAAAATTTTCCTTTTGTTTCCCGAGAAACACACCCTCTCAAATACGTTTAAAAAAAAAAAAAAGTGCTCGTTTGACTTCCTTTTGCCTAAAAAAATTGCCTTTAATTAAGTTGATAAGCTCAGCCTTTAATCACTTTAAATTCTAACACAAATATTTTAAAGATCAAAATTTTTTAAATTTAGAAGTAAAAATTTTGTTATAAAAAAATATTAAGGAGTTAATTCATATCGTTGTGAGGGATGTGGTTTACTTTTATGGACAAAATGATTTGCTGACAAAAAAAAAAAAAAAAAGTCTACATTTTGAGAAAGTTTTTTGGCTCTGGCCTAAAAACTAGTTTTGTTGATTAAAAAAGTTTGTTTTTAAAAAAAAATAAAAACTATGGGAAAGTATTTAGTGAATAACAGCACGTGGTTAAGGTGACGCCGAAGTGTTAGCCGAGGTAACACATGGCCTGATCATGCTACCGAGATAATCTCGGCTAAGCTGAGGTTATCTACGGAGATCTCGGAATCCAAGATAATCAGAGAAGAGACAAGAGTCCTAGAACAGAGGAGGATCTCAGTTTGGATAAAGATGAAACTCAAGAAGAGTTTATCTCTATCTAGCTGAGGGTCCATGATGAGCACTGAGCCTGAGTCCATTAAAGTAAGACTTCTAAAAGGATCAGGTCACTGCTGGTTATACAAGCAAAATACCCTTGTGGGTCTAAAATAAGTTTTTTCTTGTGAGTTTAAGCACAATTTGCTATCTTTGAGAGATATTCATTACTGATTTGATCATCGAAGTACCCCTGAGTGGACGAACCACCACCGGATTCTCATCTTCTTGTTTCAGGTTGTTAGGCTTAATCTATTCTACCGGTGCTCTCAAGTTAAGTTCCCATTTTGATTGTGTAATCGGAAATCAACACCCACAAAAATAAAAAATTTGAAGCTCATTTGAAAAACTCATTTTTTTAGTCAAAATGTTCATTTTAGTCATTCTAAAAAGTCATCAAAAATCTATTTGATGTAACTTTTAGAAAGCTAAAAGTTAATAATTAAAAAATTAAAATTAAAAACATTTCTTATACTTTTCAATAGTCAACTTTCTTCAATTTAAAAATTACAAGTAAAAATTACAAGTAAAAATTACATTAAACACTTTAATAGAGATTTCCACAACTATATAACCAAACTAAACCAAACCAAACCAAACTAAATCAAGCCTTAAGTCCTTAGAAAAGTCTAAAAAAATTAAAAATATGCCAAACAAACTAATGTTTTAGCATTAACTTTTTTGTGCACTTATTTTTTGCTTTTTAACTGTTAGAATAGTAAAGAGAGAGAGAAAAAAAGAATAACATGTATTGTATTCAATGAATTGTATTGAATGTATGTATTGAATGATATTGTTCTATACAATAGAAAGCCTTTATATATAAGCTGAGAAATAGTATCATACTAGAAATCTAATTATGAGAAAGAGTATCCTATAAGAGACCTAACTATGGCAATACCTAATATATCTAGAAAATCAATACCTAATATACGTAAGAATATATATCATAGATACATTAACATCCCCCCTCAAACTCAAGGAGGATAAACATCTTGAGTTTGGAGAGAGAAATTAAAATATGAAATAAAACTAAATAAAATAAAAGGCAAATAGATTGCAAAATCCGAACGGAAACGCAAGGGTACTTGAAATAGATCAAAGGCTGGAACTAAAGTCGGGAGATAGTGTATGGTTGCGTCGAACTATTGTAGAAATTAGCTGAAACTAATGCCAGGACAATTTAAGGTCGTGCCGAACCGATATAGAAATTGGTAGGAACTAATGCTGAGAGACAGTTTAAAGGGGTCATGCCGGACCGATATAGGAGCTAACCGGAATCAATATGGGGATAGTTTACGGGGTCATGTCGAACCGTTGTAGAGATTGGATGTTAAACCAGTAAGCATGGCACACACATAACTTATGACTTGGTGCTGAACGATGATAGCAACAGATGACTGAGTGCGCTAGGAAGCGGTTTGGATGGTGCGCTAGAGGGCGAGTTTGGTGGTGCGCCAACGGAAGCGGCTTGGATTGTGCGCCAGAGAGTGCGGCTTGGATTGTGCGCCAAAGGAGGTGGCTAAGTGGTTTGCATGCTGTATAACCATGTTCACCATGATATAAGTATAACCATGTTAATGTATCTATGGTATATTCCTACATCTATTAGGTATTGATTTCCTAAATATATTAGGTATTGTCATAGTTAGGTCTCTTATAAGATACTCTTTCTCATAATTAGATTTCTAGTAGGATACTCTTTCTTAGCCTTATATATAGAGATTTTCTATTGTATAGAACAATATCATTAAAATACAATACATATTATTTTCTCTCTCTCTCTCTCTCTCTCTCTCTCTCTCTCTCTCTCTCTCTTCTCTCTATTATTCTAACATGGTATCAGAGCTAGGTTAAAAACCTAGTAATTTTGCTTCACCGGCGGGCGGCAATCTCGCCTTGGTCGCCCGCCGAATCTCAACCTATTCTGCTGTCATATTTTCCTTTCATTATCGCTTCGTGGTGATCTCTTCCTCTATCCGCTGGTTTATTTCTACCCTAAATATCTCTATCATATATATGTATATATTTTTATTTTTTATTTTTTTACTCGCAATCCATTTTTTTATATGCTTTTGTTCCCTCTGTTTCATCCTCAAATAAGTTTCTAGCTTCAAACCTATTTGAGTTTAAGGGGGGATATTATACCTATATCATGGTGAGCATGATTATATACCATGCGAACCATCCAAGCCGCCCCCTTTGGCGTACAATCCAAGCTGCCCTCTCTGGCACACAACCCAAGCCGCCCCTTTTGGTGCATAATCCAAGCCGCCCCTTGGCGCACTCAGTTATCTGTTGCCATCATCGTTCAGCACCACGTCATAAGTTATGTGTGTGCCATGCTTGTTCCTTCAATATTCAGTTCTCTACATCGGTCCGACATGACCCCTTTAAACTGTCCCAACATTGATTCTGGTTAGCTCCTACATTGGTCCGGCGTGACCCCTTCAAACTGTCCCAAAATTGATTCCGGTTAGCTCCTACATCAATCCGGCATGACTCTTTTAAACTGTCCCGACATTGATTCCGTTTAGCTTCTACAACGATCCGACACGATCATAAACTGTCTCTCGGCATTAGTTCTAGCCAGTTTCTACATTGGTCTAGCACGACCTTAAATTGTCCTGGCATTAGTTTCAGCCAGTTTCTACAATGGTCTGAAACGACCATAAACTGTCTCCCAGTTTTAGTTCCGGCCTCTAATCTATTTCAAGCGCCCTTGCACTCCCGTTCGGATTTTGTAATCTATTTGCCTTTTATTTTATTTAGTTTTATTTCATATTTTAGTTTTTTTTCTCTCCAAACTCGAGATGTTTATCCTCCTTGAGTTTAAGGGGGGATGTTAATATATATATGGTATATATTCTTATATATATTAGATATTGTTTTCCTAGATATATTAGGTATTGCCATAGTTAGGTCCCTTATGGGATACTCTTTCTCATGGTTAAATTTCTAATAGGATACTCTTTCTCAGCCTATATATAGGTCTTCTATTGTATAGGATAATACATTCAATACAATACATATTATTTCCTCTCTCTCTCTCTCTTCTTTTCTCTCTATTATTCTAACATTAACTAAGTCTCAAAAGAAGAAAATTGAAAAGATACAAATTGCAACATACAAATCTTAACGTTGTATTTGAATCATGAATTTAGATATAAATTTGAAAATAGAAAGAGAATTAGTGAAAAAATTTAACTTATATTTCATTTAAATTTCACTCACTTTTTTACTTTTTATTCTTAAAATTTTATTCAAATTTATGATCGGAATATAGGCTGACTAGATTGGTATGAGAATTTGGTTGGAGGGGTTGGTAGAGTAGCTCACCAAATTAATATTAGTTTGGTGATGGAACTTGTGATCCCCAACCCAAACATCTAGGGAGAAGAAGAATAAACCTCGAAGGTGTGGATGATTGAAGGGTCCAGCCCCCGACTACACCACCATCCAACTTCACATGACCATTTGTCGCGAGTTCAACCTCAACTGTGTTAAACAAGATATATAAGATCAACAACTACCAAATTCCATGTTCGAATGTGCCCTTAATTTCATAACCATAATATCAACAATATTAACTGAAAACAACAACACACTACTTTAAAAATAAAATCTTAATATAAAATCATAAAATAATTTTATGTGTAGGGAATGTTTAGTTTAATGGGAGAGAGAGATGAGACGGGATTCGTTTGGGATGTGAATTGTTTTTTTGATTTTTTCACTTTTTAGCTATTTTTAGTTTGGAGTTAAAAGTTTCATTTGGGATGGACTTTTTGATTATTTTTATTTTTGTAAAAGAAAAAATAAAATAATTATGATTTAAATATAATATTTTATCTTATTAATTTTTTAATCTGTTTTATCTTTTTATAATTAAAATAACTAAAAAAAAACCTCTCAAGTCTTTATGTGAAACGAGTGCTATGTTCTTGAAGTTCAGGGTTGACCACTTAACGTGCTTTCCTTAACTACTTTTCTTGAAGTTTAGGGTTCACCAGTTAACATGGCCACTTTTCTTCATATTCTTCTTCCCCCTTTTTTCTCTACTATTAATGAAATACTGATGAAGTTACAATTTTTTGAAGAAATATAATTCTTCTAAAAAATTTATACGAATATTATTCATTAGAGTGATATATTAGTGACATTTTTTATACTAAAAAGTATGCTTATGATTTTTTTTAGATAAATTATAAATACACTTTTAAAATTTGCTTAAAATACAGATGATCCTCTGTGATTTGAAAAATTACAAATATCACATTGTCAAAATTTTTTATTTAACAAAATTAACTGAAAAAATAAAATTCATGATTATTTTTTTATGCAATAATAAAATTACTTAAATTATTAATTGAAATATGTTTCTAACATTATTAAAAAACTGTTAATTCACTTAATGATTTATTAATAAAAGAGACGATTTGTTATGAAATTAGAAACCTCAGGGGTTGAATGTAATTTTTAGAACCACATAAGTGATTTATATTTTAATCAAATCTCAGAAAGTGTATTTATAATTTACCTTATTTTGTTTTAACGCTACAACCTTACAATTCTACCACTTCATTCTATATGTATTTTTTTTATTGGATTAATTACATTGTTAGTCTTTATAATTTGATTTAAATTTTACTTTAATTTCTATATGTATTTTTAAATTGAATAATTTAGCCCTCACACTTTAAGTCTATTTTTAATTTGATCATTCTATCTAATTTTTTTGTAATTTTTTCTCCATGTCATTTTAAAAAATTGATAAATGTTATAAGATTATTAATTTTAACATCAAATTTAAATAAAATAATCAAATTTTAAAAAAGTAAAAAATAATCAGTGGCCTAGTATTTGTAGGCACTCAAGAGTCATCCCACCCGTCCTACATATTTATTTGTTACAATTTGACCATGTGACTTTCGAGCCATAGGTGAAGTACTATAGGGTAGTTTTTTAATTATCATATGTACGTATATCTGTATAAAGTACAAAATCACTGTTTAAATACTAAGAATTGGGCACATATAAAATTTAGAAACCAATAATGGGACCATTAGGCTGACTTGCCTCTCACTGGCTTTTCTACTGTTGTTTCTGCACAACCTTTTTTTGCCCCCCTGAAATTGGACACTTATACACTTTTCGGCACCCAAATTATTTTCTACGTAAAACTTTTCTTAAATTTTTTTTTAACAGAAAATATGTTTTTATGTTTGGCTGAACTAATGGTGGTGGTGTGGTGGAAATGGAGGAGGCGGTGGTGGTGATGGCAACGAGAGAGAGTGCTAGTTGGACAATAACAGTGTGATGATAGAGATGACTGTGCCATTACAATTATATTAGAAAATTTTAATTTAAATATTATTTTTTATTTTTTAAAAAATAAAAAAATGATCAAATATACTTATTTTTCGTTGATACAGACAAGATTTTTCTTAAATAGAAATGAACTTGGCAATTGCATGCGACGGTGGATAAAAATATCATTGAGTCATGTTGTAACCTTTAAGAAGTGGTAATAACTTATTTTAGTTTAGGTGTATGTTCCAGACTGTTTAGTGTAATTTCTGCTTATACTGTATTAAGTAAAAATAGTTTAAATAAGTTGATTATTTAAAAACTGAGAAATAAGTGTTTTTAGTTTCTAGATTTTGATTATCAACTTTTATCTTAAAAAAAGTTTCATCAAACAAGCCATTTGTGACAAACAAGTTCAAAATGACTTCAAATTTAATAGTTTGATAAAATAAAATAAAAAAACACTTAATGAACAAAATTCAAGACTAGGCGTCGTTTGGCAAGTAGTTTTTTTAGTCAAAAAGTCACTAAAAAAACTAAAAGCCAACAACCCATACCAAAAGTCAAAGATTTTCTTTTCTCTCTGCTTTTTGCACATTTTTTCGTAAAAAGCCAAAAAGTCATCCAAACATACTAATTTTTTTTACATCAAATTTTAACCAAAAAGTTACTAAAAAAATATGTTCCCAAACGAGGCCTAACCCTTTTTTTGACCAAATTCCATACCATTTATGGCTTAGCAAGTTTTGTAAATAATAACTACCCTCCCATAAGTTTTATTTTCAAATAAAAAATTTACATTAAATCATCTTATTTTGTATAAAAATTAGGTATTAATTATTGGAAAAATTACTCATAAATCCTATCTTTAAAAAAGTTAGACCATTTAGTCCCATAAGTTTTTTTGTACACCATTTAGTCCTAATGTATTGCCAGATTTTGAGAGTGTGATTTGATTCCATTTATTTTTACATCAATACCCTTTTACATCAATAACTGGCCAGATCTTAAACCAGATGAGTTTTTCAAAGGCTTCCATCGAAGACATGGATCCATCATCAGATTCATCCTTTAGTAACTGGAATAAGAATTGGAAACCATATCAACAACATAAAAAAAAGGAACACAAACCCTAGCCTCCACGCTCTTCCTACACAAACACATCTCTTCTCAAAATCATTGAACAAGAAAACAAAGATCGAGGCCTTCAGATTCATTTCACAATCCCTTGTCAAGATCGAGGCCTTCAGATTCATTTCACAATCCCTCGCCAATACTCATGGGGTACTCCGTTGCTTTTGCTTCATGATCGGATTTTGGATGAATCTAAGAAACGTAACCGTCACAATTGTAATGGGTTGTTGAAGGAGGTTTATCAGATCGAGAAATCCATTCGTCACATGACAGACTTGGTAGAATCCGATCGTCAAGAGATCGATCGATACTTGCAAGCCGTTGATGAGATTCAACGATCGATGGAATCGGTGACTGTGACCGATGATCAAAACAAGGTCAATGGTGTGTTTGTGTTTTCTGATTAGGCTTTTCAAGATATGTAAAGGGTTTCTTTATTTATTTTTTTTTTTTTATTTGTAGGGTGTAATTGAACCAGTTACTTGGTGTTTATGTTTTAATACAATGATTTTTGGTGTTTATGTTTAAATGAATCCAATGTGTAATTTTTCACGATGTTTGTTCCTGATGTTCTGACGTTGATGTTCAATGTTGATGATGTTGTGATGTTTGATGTTGTTGATGTGTTTGATGATGTTTGATGTTTGTTGATGTTTTAATGTTTAATGTTGTTAATGTTTACAGAGTTTTGGGCATTTCAGTCAATACCATGTTGGAGTTTTCCTCATTTACCCTTACTAAAAAGCGTAAAACATAGTGTAACACTAGTTATTTTGTCATTAACATTAGTTTGGGACTAATTGGATCATAAGATAAAATATAGAATCAAATGGATCATAAGATAAAGATTTAGGATTTATTGGTGCATCGCCCTTAATTATTCATGTATATATCATTACTCATTTACTAATGTCAGCAACATTATTTTAAGAGTTTCATTTGCTAGCTCTATATAATTATGATTATCGGGTAGCAACATTAATTTTATTTTTTTTATAAATAATTTATACATAAAATTTAATTAAATAAATAGTTTAAATTATTAAAATAAATTTTATAATTAAGATAAACTAGTAATAGAACTTAATAGTTGGATTTAATTCTAATAAACACCAATTGAAAATAAGTATTAGCTAAATCGTTGCTAAAAATAATTTTTACAATTTTTTATATATGTCGCTAAAAATTAACAATTAATAATTTTTTTTTCACGATTTTTATAAACTGTCTCTAAAACTTACAATTAGTAACGTTTTTATATGACGATTTTTTTTAAACTGTCGCTAAAAATTAAAATTGGTAGCGTCTTTTTGTAATAAATTTTTTTGATTACCGCTAAAACTTATAATTAGTTATATTTTTTATGATAAAATTTTTAAATTGTTTCTGAAAATTAATAATTAATAATTTTTTTAATAATATTCAATAAAAATATTATTAATTATTATAGAATTTATTAAATAATAAATTTATTTATTAAAATCTCCACGTAAATTCTCCTAATAATTAATCGTACTAAGCGGTAGGGGTGTTCACGGTTCGGATTTGGACGGTTTGCGGATTGGTTTGGATCCGCCCGCATCTATGCAGTTTGGGAAAAAGACAACCTGCAACTGCCCGCAGTGTGGTTTGCGATTTGTGCGGATAGGGTTCGCGGATGTGCAGGCGGTTTGCGGATTGGACTTTTTTCTTCAAAAAATTATTTTTGAGCCTTATTTTTTTTCCTATTTTGTAAATATTTATTTTGGACCTTTTTCTTTCCATTTTCTAAAATGCTCCAACATTAATAATTAATGAATTAAAACTTATAAAATTAAAAATACAACAAAATCAATTCGTAACACAATCAAATCATTAACTAACACAAGCATATATTTCAAAATCCTAAACTATAACTCCATATTTATTAAAGACTTTAAAATTCTAAATCGCACTTCATCCATGACAAGTTCAGTTATGTAGCAATAATAATATGATCAGTATTTATTCAGTTTCAGTTAATATAATACTATTAGCAAATGTAATGCTAGAGTAAGTTCAAAAAATAAAGGGTGTTTTGTTTTGGAAAAAAATATCTAAGTGAGATATAGAAATGAAATTAATAGTTAAGATAAATAAATAAATAAATAAAGTGCGGATAATTTTTTACGAGTGCGAGTTAAACCCGTAACCTGTTCGCAATCTCCAAAGATATCATATTTTAAATCGTATTCATCCATATTATATTTATAAAACCATCTATTTATATGCGAATTTGGAGAATTGAATAATTTTTATGAATTGGATAAATCGTTGCCCATCCTTCCTAAGCGGAACAATACCCGGTTACTCTTTTGCAGCATGGCTAGGCGCGTAAGAGGGTGGTCAATGCGTTGAAAGTGAGAAAATTATTTGTTGACTAAACGGTTCATTTGCTCATCTACAGCTAATGTAAGAAAATCTTTCTTCTGTTTTTTTTTTCAAATTTAATCAAACCCTCAATAAAATAATAAAGCACCTGAAACAGCTAAAAGTCTTAATTAAACGAGTAATGCCAGGTATTAAAATAAATATTATAAAAAAATTATGAAACTAATTCAAGAATACATACATATAATAAAATATTACAAATTAATTGAATAATAAAGAATTTTCATAAAATATTTTGGGTGAAATACTAATAAATCTCAAAATATGAACTTATAAACTATTTAGTTCTTCCTCTTTTCTTATGAACCCAAAGGTTCAATTAAAATAAAAATTACACAAAATGATAGTCACTTATACGTTTTGGTTTAATTTTTCAGGGATAAAAGTGAATTTCTCCAAATGTGAAATTATACATTTGGATAATCTGCACTATAGAGGTTTTGAATTTTCCCTACTTCTAAAACAAATCTCACATTACTAATAAAAACATAACACTCTAATGTAACACTATAATAATGTAACATTTTAATGTAAAATATTCAAACACTCTTTAGTGTATTTTTCTCAAACGTAATAACGTAATACTCCGTACTTTTTCCAAACATAACAGTCTAATGTAACACAAAAAAACTCTTTAGTGTACTTTTTTTAAATGTAATTTGTTTGGGGTGTACTATATAAGTACATTTTTTTATCTTTTTATTTTTTTTGAGTCACATCACTTCTCTACTTTTCTTCACATCTTTTCATAAAAAGTCAAAAAATACACTTATTTAGATCATCCCAAACAAAGGTAACACTCCAATATAACACACACAAAAACATTAAAAAAACTAGCTAGTTTACTTTTTTCAAACATAACACTCACAGTTTGAAATTATACAATTACCCAAATCTTACTAAGGAATTTTTTTACTTCTTTTGAAATGGTTTGAAAAATCACACATCCTTTTAGAATAGTTTAAATAATCTCACATCATTTTTTTTTAGTGTTATATTGAAATATTACGTTTGGAAAAATATACTAATAAATTTTTTTCTGCGTTACATTGGAGTGTTACACACGTTTGGAAAAACTATAATAAAGAGTTTTTTTGTATGTTACATTACAGTATTACACACATTTGAAAAAAAGTATAATAAGAATTTTTTTGAAAGTGTTACAATAGAGTGTTATAGATTGAAATTATACATTTGCTTAGAATTTACTAAAGAGTTTTTGTGTTTTTTTTGAAATATTTGAATAATCTCACATCCTTTTGAAATGTTTGGAAAAATTTATATATTAAGTCATTCCAAATAAATAAAAAAAATCATTATAAAAATTCATCCTAAATTTGATTATCATAAATTGTGTATCTTACCTTTCTAACATAAAAGGGGGGGAAAAAAATAAAAATGTGTGTGTTTGGTTTGAGTTTTTTAGATTAAATTTTTTGCAAATTGAGATTTTTTATTTTTCATATTTTTTTGTTTTTAGTGAATATTTTAAAAAATTTAACCATTTTTTTTTTACTTTTTTAGATGCACCTTACTTAGATGTATCTAAAAAGTAAAAAATTTGTAAAAAATATATTTTAAAAAATTAATAAATACATAAAAATATGAAAAATATACTAAATTCTCGTATTTTTTTATATTTTTCTTATTTAGTAAATTTTTAAATGATTTTTTCACAAAAATTATACTTTTTATGTGTATTTATGTAAGGTATGTCTAAAAATTTTAAAAATTGCTTAAAATATTAAAAAATTCAGTAAAAAAAAAAGGCGGAAAATAAAAAAGTAGAATTTTCTGAAAAGTGTTTTTAGAAAACCAAAAACAAGCAAAATAATAGAAATAAGAATATAATCGGAAATCTAATTTTCAAATAATATATTAAATCTATCTTTCTAAAATCAGTAGAACTAATTGATCTATAAAAAAAAAAAAATTGGGATTAATTGAATCACTTATTTCTTATGAGATTTATAAATAAATTTTTCAAAAAATTTCATAGTATTCCTTTCATGATATTTAATATTATTATAAGAAAATATTTCAGAATTCTAAAGCTGCTCTAATGACATAACAATTGTATAGGTCTCATCTTGATGTGATATTTTGGCTTAATATTTTTTTTTTTTTGAAGCTGCCAGCTCAGTAGAGCTTTGTTTAGAGCTCTATTTTAGAGCTACCAATCACTGTTGTTATTATAACTAGCATATGAACCCGTGCAATGCATGGACTAAATAAATAATTAAAAATAATTTTAAAATTAAATAATAACATAAAATTTATTTAAAAAGTATAGAAAAATAATTTAGAATGAATTAAATTTTAACCATTTTATTACAATATATATTGCAATTGTTATATCATTAATTATATATTTTCAGGTCACAATAAGAAATAGATGTTGTAAAAATAAATTTCATTTGTTTTATGATAAAGTAAGAAATAGATGTCACAAAATAAAAATAATTGGTAAAGCTGAAAAAATAGAAGAAATTACAACAAAAAAAATTAATCCATCTTTTTATCTTTTTATCTTTTTTTCATCACATCACCTCTCTACTTTTCTGCACATCTTTTCATAAAAAAACAAAAAGTGCACTTTTTTAGGACACCCCAAACCAACCCTAATGATAAAATAAAAATAAATTTCATTTCATAAATTTTTTAGTTTTAGTTTATTCTATATTAAAGTTTGTCATAAAATTTAAACATACTTATTAGAAATAAAACAATATACGTGTGTATATTGATAAAATCATTAAAATTGGTCAAAAGATCAACTAATTTACCTAAAAATTAATTAATTAAAACTTTTAAATTTTATTTTATTTTAAAATTTAAATTATTTTCAATTGAAACATGCATAACACTATAATATTAAATGGAAACATAAGTTTACTTTATATAATTGATCAAACAACTCACTTTTTCATTTTTTTTTCCCGATGTGAGATTGTATAAAATAAAATTTAACAATTGTTCGGGCGGGAAGTTTATTTAGAATCAAACAATATCAGTCATTTAATCTTTAATTAGGTCAATCTTTAATTTATTTCGAATCAAATAAATCTAATCAATATATTGTGATAAAACCGTTAAGATCGCGATTAAATCAGCGAGTCAGTTAAATTGAAAACGGTTCAGTCTAATTGGCTAGGCCAAAAGACCAATTAACTTATACAAAAATTAATTAATTAAAACTTTTAAATGATTTTTAATTTTGAAATTTAAACTATTTTGAACTACAACATACACAATACTACAATATTAAATATGAGCATATGATTCATTTTATATACGTGAAATAACTCCTTTTTTTTTTTTTCTCGATGTGAGATTGTAAAATAAAAGTTAACAATTGTTTGGATGAAAAATTTATTTAATCATGTCAATCTTTAATTTATTTCGAATCAAACAAATCGTAATATTTTGAATAAAACCGTTGAAATCGCAATGAAACTAACAAATCAGTCACACCTTAAATGATTCAGCCTAAACAATTAGGTCAAAAGACCAATCAGTTTACACAAAAATTAATTAATTAAAACTTTCAAATTTTATTTTAAAATTTAAACTGTCTTAAATTGAAACATGCACAACACTATAATATTAAATTGGAGTATAACATTCACGTTATATAAGTGAAACAACTCACTTTTTCTTTCTTTTCCCAATGTGAGATTATAAAATAAATCATATCATACACTAATTAGAGTTTTTATTTTAAAATTTAAACTGTCTTGAACTGAACTATGCACAACATTACAATATTAAATGATAGTATAAGATTTACTTTATATAAATGAAACAACTCACTTTTTTTCTTCTTCTATTGACGTGGGATTATAAAATAAATTATAAACTAATTAGAATTTTATTTTTATATAATTAAATGAGAGCTAGCCAATGAAAAAAAAATTAATTGTTTAAAATTAAGAAAATCAGTATGAGAAATTACGATTAAACCGACTAATCAGCCAAATTGAAACAGTTCAGCCTAATCGGTTAGGTCAAATGACCAACCAACTTATACAAAAATTAATTAATTAAAATTTTTAAATGATGTTTTAATTTTAAATGATATTTGAATTGAAACATACACAACACTACAATATTAAGGTTCACTTTATATAAGGAAAACAACTTACTTTTTTCTTATTTTTCCAATGTGAGATTATAAAATAAAAATTTACAATTATTTGGATGGAAAGTTTATTTATAACCAAGCAATCGCAATTATTCAATCTTTAATCAGATCAATCTTTAATTTATTTCGAATCAAACAAATCTAATCATTATATTTTGACAAAACTGCTAAAATTGCGGTTAAACCAACAAATCAGTCAAATAAAAAATGATTATGTCTAATCGATTAGATCAAAAGACCAACCAACTTACATAAAAATTAATTAATCAAAATTTTTAAATTTTATTTTAAAATTTAAATTATATTAAATTGAAATATGCACAACACTACAATATTAAATAAGTGTATAAGTTTTATTTTACATGAATAAAATAATTTACTTTTTCATTCTTCTCCTGATGTGAGATTATCAAATAAATCATAAAATAATTAGCTAGCCAATGGAGATTTTCTTAATTGTTTAAAATTAAGAAAATCAAGAAAATTAGTATGAGATATTGAAACACTCACAATACTCCTCACTTAAAACGGTTCAGCTTAATCGGTTAGGTTAGACAACCAACCAACTTAAATAAAAATTAATTAATTAAAATTTTTAAATGTTATTTTAATTTTAAAATTTAAATTGGTTTTATAGAAGTAAAACAACTCATTTTTTTCTTATTTTTTCAATATGGGATTATAAAATAAAAGTTAACATTTATTTGAATGGGAAGTTTTTTTCGAATCAAGTAATTTCAGTTGTTCAATCTTTAATTAGATCAATCTTCAGTTTATTTATAATTAAACAAATCTAATCAATATATTTTGATAAAACTGCTAAAATCACGGTTAAATCAACGAATCAATCAAATCAAAAATAATTCAACTTATCGGTTAGATCAAAAGACTCACCAACTTACACAAAAATTAATTAATTAAAATTTTTAAATTTTATTTTACAATTTAAATTATATTAAATTGAAACATGTACAACACTATATAATATTAAATAGGAGCATAAGATTTACTTTATATGAGTAAAACAATTCACTTTTTTCTTTTTCTCCCGATGTGAAATTATCAAATAAATCATAGACTAATTAGCTAACTAATAAAGATTTTTTTTTAATTATTTAAAATTAAAAAAGTCAAAAAGTCAAAAAATCACTATCTTATTTAAGTCACATCATTTTATTTAAGTCACATCACTTGTCTGTCACATCACTTCAAACCCAACTCATACACAATCCATATTTCGTAAAAAGTCAAAAAATACATTTATTTAGATCATCCCAAATAACTCCTAAAACTCATTTTTCCTTATGTGATATATAGTGGGTGTTTGGGAAGTGGGTTTTTTTGTAGGTTTTTTTAGTTGTAGGATATTATTAGAGAATTTTTTTTTTTTTTTTGTGTTTGGGAAGATAGTTGGGTGTTTTGTGGTTGGATGTGATATTTGTGAGAGAAAAAGTGAAATGATTATGGGGTTTGATGTAATATTTTGTTTGAATTTATTTTTTTGGTTTTGTAACTAATTTATCTTTGGGAGCTTTTTTGATAAATTCACTTTGTAAGAGTTTTATTCCATCCAACCTATATTCTTTTTAACTATTCCATTAGGTCCTATTTGAGATAAGAAGACCAAAATACCCTTTTCATCTACTTATATTCCATTTAGTTCACATTATTTTTTTATGTTTCAATAAGTCCTATGGGTGACATAATTACCAAAATACCCCTAATATGAATGTTCACACCGTCAATGTGAATGTTCATATCGTCAATGTGTAGAGGCCTGGCCCATGTCGATCCTCGTGGGTGCCGGGAAAAATTCGAGTCGGGCCGAGGCGAGTCCGGCCCATTGACAATGTGAATATTCACATTGACATGTTAACATTCACATTAATAGGAGTGTAAAATTGGCCCGTGTCCCGTGGCGGCGCGAAACCTGCCCGCGGCGCATGGGCAGCCCAGGGCGGGCCCGGTCCGGCCCGTTGACAATGTGAATATTCACATTGACATGTTAACATTCACATTGATAAGAGTATAAAATTGGCCCACGGCCCATAGGCGGCCAAAAGCCCGCCTGCGGCTCGGGGCGGCCCGACCCGTTGACAATGTGAATATTCACATTGACATATTAACATTCATATTGATAGGAGTGTAAAATTAGCCCACGCCTAGTGGCTGCCCAAAACCCGCCCACGGCCCGTAGGCGGCACGGGGCGGGCCCGGCCCGGCCTGTTGACAATGTGAATATTCACATTGATATGTTAACATTCACATTGATAAGAGTATAAAATTGGCCAGCGGCCTAGGGCTGACCCGGCCCGTTGAGAATGTAAATATTCACATTGACATGTTAACATTCACATTGATAGGAGTGTAAAATTAGCTCGTGCCTCGTGGCTGCCCAAAACCCGCCCACGGCCCGGGGCGAGCCTAGCCATTTTTTTTAAATTCTTTTTAATTTTTTCTACCAAAATTTTATTATTTTCCACAAAAAAAGACACTAGGCCTCGGTGCGGGCTGGGCATCGATTGAGCCTTGAATGGGCCTTAACGGGGTCGATGGGCCAGGCCAGGCTTCAAAGTGATGGCCTAGGCCCTAGCCTAGGGTCTCGGACTAGGCTCGAGCCTGGGCCCAAACGAGCCTTTCTCGGGCTGGGTCGGGCCGGCCCACGGGCAAAAAAATTAGGCTCAGGCCCTAGCCCTGGCACAAGGGTATTCGGGCTTTGGATGGGCCGATGGATCAAGCCTTGGGTTGGGCCGGTGGGCTTGGGCCTAGCCTCGAGCTTAGGTCGGGCTTGGGCGGGCTTGGCCATTTTTTTTTAATTCTTTTTAATTTTTTCTACCAAAATTTTATTATTTTTCACAAAAAAATACATTACACCTCGGCGCGGGCTGGGCCTCGGATCGAGCCTTGAATGGGCCTTAAGCGGGCCGGGCTTCAAAGTGATGACCTAGGCCTTAACCTAGGGTCTCGGACATGCTCGGGCCCGGACCCAAACGAGCCTGCCCCGGGCCGTGGGCGGGCTTCGGGCAGCCCACGGGCCGCGGGCCAATTCTACATTCCTATCAATGTGTATTTTAACATGTCAATGTGAATATTCATATTGTCAACGGGCCGGGCCTGGCCTATCCCAGGCTGCGGGCAAGTTTCGGGCAACGGGCAAATTTTACACTCCTATCAATGTTAATGTTAACATGTCAATGTGAATATTCACATTGTCACGAGTCGGGCCAAGCCCGCCTCGGGCTGCAATCGGGCCGTCTACGGGTTGCAGGCCAATTTTACACTCTTATCAATGTGAATGTTAACATGTCAATGTGAATATTCACATTGTCAACGGGCCGGGTCGGGCCCGCCCTAGGCCGCTGGCCAATTTTATACTCTTATCAATGTGAATATTCACATTGTCAACAGGCCGGGCCGGCCCCGCCCCGGGCCGCCCACGGGCCGTGGGCGGGTTTCGGGCAGCCACGAGGTGCGGGCTAATTTTACACTCCTATCAATGTGAATGTTAATATGTCAATGTGAATGTTAATATGTCAATGTGAATATTCACATTGTTAACAGACCGGGCCCGGGCCGCCCCGGGCCGCCCACGGGCCGTGGGCGGGTTTCGGGCAGCCACGGGGCACGGGCTAATTTTACACTCCTATCAATGTGAATATTCACATTGTCAACAGGTCGGGCCTGCCTTGGGCCGCGGGCCAATTTTATACTCTTATCAATGTGAATGTTAACATGTCAATGTGAATATTCACATTGTCAACGGGCCGGACGGGGCCCGCCTTGGGCCGTCCATGGGCTGCGGGCGGGTTTCGCGCCGCCACGGGATGCGGGCCAATTTTACACTCCTATTAATGTGAATGTTAACATGTCGGCCGGGCCCGCTTCGGCTTGCGGGCGAGTTTCGGGCCTCCCACGGGTCAATTTTACATTCCTACCAATGTGAATTTTAAAATATGAATGTTCACATCATAAAATTGCTAACCGTTCAAAAAATATTTATAAGGGTATCAAAATTAAATATAAGGGCATAAGTGTCCAAAAAAATAGTGTAAATCAAGAAAAAAGACTTTATGGAATAAAACTATACATACATGGGACTAAATGGGTTAAAAAATTCCTTCATGGACTTCTTGGGTTAAAACACTTATAAATAGGATTTATCAATAATTTTCCTTTTATCTTTTAGTGAAAAAAACCAAAAAAAAACCTAAAAACTAACTTCCTAAACACCCCTCATGGATAGATTAAACAGACGTTGGCTTCATTTGGGAAGAAAGGGTGGGTTGAACTTGGGATTATTTTAGTCACAAAAAGATAAATTAAGTTTTTTAGTTTAATAAAATAAAACATCACATTTAACCAATAATCATTACATTATTTCTTTCACAAAAAGTCAAAAAAACCGAAAAACTTTCTCAAACGAAACTTTTTAATTTCAAGCTAAAAAAATCAAAAAATCAACCCATTTTCCAAACCAACCCATTATTGCTTTGACGTCTTTTTTCCACAAAACCCGTAATCAAGCGGGTGATTCGGCTTTTTGACTCCAAAAAAAACATTTTACACAAAGCGTTAATCATTACCCAAAAACAGGTTTTTTGGTGAGGAAAAAGGAAAACACAATAATGTCAAATGCTGAGTACTGTACGATGAATAATATTAAAAATCAGAAAAAAAAATATTATGAAATTTTTTTTTAATGAAATTTTTTTATTCTTTAATTAGTATGTAATGTTTTATGATATATTTAATTTAATAGTGAAGAATATTTTATGATTATTTTTATAATATTTTTTTTTTCATAATTTTTAATGTTACTCCTATTACTCTCTGAGAGGGAGAATTATGAGCCGGATATGGACCGAGGTAGATGCCGAGCAGGTTGGGAGCCCAACATGGTATTGTGCCGAGATAACTTCGGATCCGCCCAGAGTTGGGCTTCTAAGACATGGGCCGAGCTACTTGGGGCTCCGCGGGAACAACCGTGCAGCTTGCGTTGCCCGGTCAAAGGCGCGCACCGTTAGCCCGGCTGAGGACCTCATACCCCGAAGCAGGCAGGAAGGCCTTTGGTTGACCAGGTTGACCGATCTCCAGCTCAGCTTCGCCGGAGTGCAGCCGAACACAGTTGAAAGGAGCTCGGTTCACGGAGCACTTGTGCGTATAGCATAGCATGGCCGTTGACAGTCGAGGTGGTACAGCCCGGTTGCCGTGCTCCCAGCAGAGTGGGCTGGCAGCTGGGTTAGGTGGTGTTCAGCAAGGTTTATGCTGACAGATGGGACAGCAGAGCCACGTGTCGAGGGATCACTGGGAGTAGGTTCGGGGCGCAGAGGGTATATAAGCATGTCTGCGCCCCCCATACAGGGAGATGAAACACTTGGTAAGACTTTCTTACACTCAAACACTTTCCCCCCTCTCTCTCTATCCCAAAGTGTGTGCTAACTTGATCGTCGGAGGGGTTTTCCGGCCACACACCGCCGGGTAGCTCACCGCCGTTGTGCTTTCAGGTGATCGGACAAAAACGGAGCTTGGAAGAAAGGAGTACGGGCTCGCCGGAATATTTGCTCCCCGTACAATTGGCGCCGTCTGTGGGAATTTTGCAGACAAAACCTTGTCTTCCACGCTGGTCTGATCGCCGTTCATGGCGAACAACGATGAGTTTCCGTTGTCCGCCATTGACGGAGTTACTCCGGAGTCAGGCAGACGGAGAGAGGGGCATCCCGACATCCTCCCGATGGCGAACCTGGAGACATTCCGAGGAGGACAGTCGGGAGACGCGCGAAATAAGCGCGGTAGGAGTCATGGTCATTCCCGGAGTCCCGACGGTCATTGGCGACGGAGAGAATCGCACGCCAGGCGTCTGGAACACAAGCTAAGAGACCAGGATGCCGTCATCTGGCGAATGGCGGCGGAGATGGAGGAGCTGAAGCGGCATGTCAAAGGAAAGGGTGTAGCTGGAGTGGGAGACCATAGTGAGCGCACCCAACCCCGCCGTTCAGGCAGTCAGAGTCAGCGGCACACTCCATCCATTTCCATCACCAGAAGTTATAAGGTTGGTGATTCCGATGTGCGTGCAGAGAAGTCCAGCGCGCAAGATAGCACTTACTAGCCTTCACGTCTGGCGACGACGTCGAGGTACTCTTATTCCGCTCATTCAGAAGACTTGCGGGCAGTCCTAAAGGAGCGAGCTTGCCGGCGAGAAGCTCAAAGGGTGCCGGCGTTTCAGCGGCTATCCTACAGAGTTCACGCCAGCGAGGTCGGAATGCCTCCACCCCGCCTAGTAGCACCGCTCCATGTAGATTCAGACTTGGCAAGGCTGAGCGCCACCCCTTTTTCCCTGGAAATAGAAACAACACCTCTCCCGTCGGGCTTCCACTAGCCAAAGTTCACATTGTACGACGGGAAGACCGATCCCTACATGCATGTAAGTCATTTCCGACAGGTCATGGCCGGACATAGGCGGAATGATGCTCTTATGTGCCTCATCTTTCCGTCAAGTTTGACGAATTGGGTTTGAAGTGGTTTGAAAGGCTGCCGGAGGGGAGTATTGAGAGGTGGCATCAATTGGCCGAAGCATTTGTCACGCGCTTCAAAACCAACACCAAAACACCAAAAGAAGTTGATCACCTACTGAGTGTCAAGATGGAACCGAGCGACACATTGAAGGCGTACAACTCCATATATTGGGAGACCTTCAACGAGATCTTGGATTGCCTGGTCAACCTTGCAATCACTCAATACAAGCGTGGTCTCCCGGTCGGACATAGACTGCGGGACTCGCTTACCATACACCAACCGACGTCCATGGGCCAGCTCATGCAGCGCATCAATGAGCACATCCGAGTTGAGGATGATGCGTCAACATCTGCCATGAAGGCAACTCCGGTAGCAACAGACAAGAAGACAGCAGACAAAGTGCACGCAGTTGGGTAGGAGTCCAACCGCTCAATTGACCGAGCAGAGGAATCGGACCGTGGCTCGAATCGTAAAAACCAGGGTAGAGGACGTCGGAATGACCGGGATGACTACCCCCGAGATGACGTAGCGGATGCCAACAGAAGATTAAAGGCAAGGACTGGCATAACCACGGTCTTCAAGATTCCAATCTATCGTATACTTAGTGAAATCCGAGACGAGAAGTATGTCCGGTTTCCTGCTAAGTTGGGCGATAGACAAAAGGGCTACAATCCGCGGTATCGTTGCACATTTCATCGGGAGCGAGGCCACCGGACTGAGGATTGTATGCCTTTGAGGCAACACCTGGAAGAGCTAGTCGCGGCCGGACACCTAGACCTTTACATTGATGGGGGCGTAAAGGCGAACCAGGCTCCGGTTGATCCCAGGGGACAGGATGACCGAAATGCGCCACCACAAGGAGTTATTAATGTCATCCACGGCATAGTGGAACCGGAGCGTGTTTGCGAACTCCAGGGTATGATCAAAAAGGCAGAACATATGAGGGAGGTTTTATCGGTACAGCCTGCCATCAAGAGGGGGAAGACCGAAGAGAAAGATGTGATTAGTTTCACCTCAAGGGATCTAGAGCGTATTCAGACGCCGCACAACGATGTCTTAGTAGTAACACTCCGCGTTAAGGAATTTGATGTCAAACGGATCTTGATCGATCAGGGAAGCTCGGTCGAGATCATATATTACGACGCGTTCAAGCAGCTCAAACTCCGGGAGACAGACTTGGCTCCGGCAACTTCGCTACTGGTTGGTTTCAACTCACAACCGGAGTGGCCCTTGGGAAAGATTATCCTGCCGGTCAAAGCGGGATCCGTGGTCAAGCAAGTGGAGTTCTGGGTGTTGCATGTGCCTTCTACTTACAACCTGATCCTTGGAAGGGGATGGCTTCACGCTATGCAAGCCGTAGCGTCGACCTACCATCAGGTGATGAGATTCCCCTCGGCTATGGGGGCAATTGAGGAGATTTGGGGAGACCAAGTCATGTCAAAGCAATGCTTCGTGGCAGTGAATGGGAGCCGGGCTGCTAAAGGCTTCGTTCAAATGATAGAAGGACCAGAAGACCGGGGGGTTCTTGATGATGTGGGCACCAAGGCAGAGGACAAAGCTGTTGAGGAATTGGTGGAGGTGCGAATTGATACTGAGCAGCCGGACAAGTTCTTCCTGTTCGGCTCCAGTCTTACAGCCCAAGAAAGGACCGAAATGGTTGAGTTTTTGATGACCAACATCGAAATCTTCGCATGGTCACCTTACGACATGCCCAGCTTCGATCCAAGTTTTATCTGTCATCACCTCAATGTTTTCCCCGGAGCAAAGCCAGTCATTCAGCGAACAAGGAGGTCGGCGTTGCATCACGCCGAGGTAGTTGCAGAGGAAGTGAAAAACTTGCTTGAGGCACGAGCAATTCAGGAAGTGCACTACCCTCGGTGGATTTCCAACACAGTAGTGGTGCCCAAGAAGAATGGGAAGTGGCGAGTCTGTGTCGATTACAAGACAGTCAACCGAGCTTGTCCGAAAGACAGCTTCCCTTTGCCCCGCATTGACCAGCTTGTGGACTTGACGG
The DNA here is from genome assembly GCA_030407325.1 of Camellia japonica. Lineage (NCBI taxonomy): Eukaryota > Viridiplantae > Streptophyta > Magnoliopsida > Ericales > Theaceae > Camellia > Camellia japonica. Next base: position 103,034,847 of record JAPPVO010000010.1, on the reverse strand, counting down.
CTGGACATAATCGGCTCAGCTTCTTGGATGCCTATCGCGGCTACCATCAGATTGCCATGCATGGGCCTGACCGAGAGATCACCTCCTTCACGACTCCAAGGGGACTCTTCTGCTACCGCATCATGCCTTTTGGTTTAAAAAACGCCGGGGCAATCTTTCAGAGGATGGTGACCAAGATGTTTGCTCCTTTGCTTGGGCGAACAATGGAGGCCTACATTGATGATATGGTGGTTAAAAGCCGGCATGCAGGAGACCACTTATCCGACTTGGCCGAAATGTTCGCCATTCTAAAAAAACACAAGCTACGCCTGAATGCGTCTAAGTGTGCCTTTGGCGTGGGATCCGAAAAATTTTTGGGATTCCTAGTCACGAACCGAGGCATCGAAGCAGACCCCACTCAGATCAGTGCCGTGCAAGATTTGAAACAGCCCAGCTCGGCTAAGGACGTGCAGCATCTGGCCGAGATGGCTGCCGCGCTTAATCGATTTATAAGCCGGTCATCAGATCGCTGCCGCCCTTTCTTTCAGGCATTGAAATCAAAGTTCTCGTGGGATGAAGATTGTGACCAGGCTTTGGCCGAGCTCAAGGAGTATCTGTCTTCTCTGCCACTGTTGGTTACACCAAAGCCAGGCGAGGAACTCTATCTCTACCTTGCCATCTCACAGCATGCAGTCAGTGCGGTGCTTGTCCGAGCTGAAGGAATTAAGCACCTCCCAATCTTCTACATCAGTAAGACCTTGCTACCGGCAGAGTCGAGATACTTGCCGTTGGAAAGCTTGCGTTAGCATTGATGATAGCTTCAAGGAAGTTGGCGCACTATTTTTTCACGCCCATACATCATCATCGTCCGACCGAATTCCCCCTTTAAGGCTCTTGTTTGAGCGAGCGGACTTTTCTGGTTTGAATTCTCAAGTGGGCTGGTCGAATTGGGGACAATTTGATGTGAAGTTCCAGCCGCGCCACAGCTATCAAAGCCCAGACCTTGGCTGATTTCGTTGCTGAATTCTCATCTGGAACTCATCCGGTGTGCCCGGTTGACATTGCCGCGGCAGATGAGGTGGTGAATGCAAGCCTAACCGAGATACAATAACTTGGTGGAGTTTGCGACGCGGAATTTGCGCGCCCCACTGAAGCACCCTCAGTTTGTACAACTCCACCGGCCGGCGATGCGATGACGGAGTCGGATCCCACCGATCAACCTGCTCCGTCCGGAGCCACATCACCACGGGGGGAAGGAATGGACCCACCCAGCACAGAGCCTGCGGCCGGCATAATACCGCAACCTGGTGATTCGCCTATGGACTTGGGCATTATAGATCAACTTGCTGAGTCCGGTGCCGAATCACCAAGGGGGGCTGAAGTGGAACCCATCAGCGCAGAACTTGAAACCGGACAGCCAAGCAACCAATATCCCATAAACCTTTGAAACTCTCAGGACCCTTCAGAGTGTTGGAAACTCTTTGTGGGGGAGATGTGGAAACTTTTCGTTGATGGGGTCGAACCGTCACGGTGCCGGGCTAGGTATCGTTCTTATCTCGCCATGGCCTAACTATTGAACATTCTATCACCCTTGGCTTCCCAGCATCCAACAACGAGGCTGAGTACGAGGCGCTTTTGGCCAGACTCAAGAGCGCTCTTCAGATACAGGCTTCCGAGCTAATGGTGTACAGTGATTCCCAGCTTATGGTTAACCAAGTCGCTGGGATTTATGAAGCAAAGGATGACAGAATGGCAAAGTACCAAGCTCTGGTCAGGGAACACATCAAGCAATTTCAGGCAATCAGAGTTCAACAGATTGGCCGTGAAGAAAACAGCCGAGCAAATGAGCTGGCCGGCCTTGCTTCAATGGTTGATAGTACATCTCCTAACCCCCTGTTGATTGAATTCCTTCCACGGCCAAGCATTGAGGAAGCCGGGCAGACGGATGTACTCTGCGCCGCGCTAGGTCCTTCCTGGATGGACCCAATAATGTTTCTCAGAGACCGGACTCTGCCAGCCGACAAGAAAAAGCGCACAAAGTCCGGGTGAAGTCAGAGCGGTTTTGGCTCTCTCCATCTGGAGCGTTGTATAAAAAGTCCTTCACCGGTCCTTACCTGAAGTGCGTGCACCCGAGTAGCGTGGAGGCCTTCTTATACGAAATTCACGAAGGCATCTGTGGCAGTCATATAGGGGGCAGGTCCTTGGCCTACCGAGCTATTTCGTAAGGCTACTGGTGGCCGTGCATGCAGGCCGACGCACAAAAATATGTACGCAAGTGTGAAAAGTGCCAGAAATTTGCCCATCAGATCCACCAGCCGGCCAGGGAACTTCTTCCCCTCACCAGTCCTTGGCCCTTTGCAATGTGGGGGCTAGATATAGTCGGGCCGCTACCAACAGCACCAGGCAACCGGAAATTCTTCATCGCGGCCACAGATTACTTCACCAAATGGGTTGAAGCTGAGCCCTTGGCAACAATCAAGGAGAAAGACGTGAAGCGGTTTGTCTGGCAGAATGTGGTCACGCGGTTTGGCGTCCCCAAGATTTTGATCTCTGATAACGGCACCAGTTTGACGGTCGCCTATTCAGAGGATTTTGTGAAGATCTAAAGATTGAATTCTACAACTCCACTCCGGCTTACCCGCAGTCCAACGGTCAAGCCGAGGCATCAAACAAGACTATCCTGGATGGGTTGAAGAAACGGCTGGAGAAGGCAAAGGGAAAATGGGCTGAGGAACTACCCAGCGTCCTTTGGGCATACCGAACAACCCCGCGGCGATCTACCGGGGAAACTCCATTTGCTTGGCTTATGGCATGGAGGCGGTCATACCTTTGGAAGTTGGCATGCCCACCCTAAGAAGTGAAAGTTTTGAGCCCGAGCTGAACGCCGAGGCTATTGCCCTGGAATTAGACCTAGTGGAAGAGCGTCGGGAGAAGGCCCTCATCCACGTGGCCGCCTACCAACAAGAGCTCTCAAGGAAGTACAACAAAACGGTGCACCCCAGACCGTTTAAAGTGGTGATTGGGTTTTGAGGAAAGTTATGGGCAACACCCTGGTGCCAGGTGAAGGCAAACTAGGGGCAAATTGGGAAGGACCCTACAAGATAACCGGTCTGGCGGGCAAGGGGGCATACCACTTGGAGGATCTGGATGGTAGAGCAATACCCCGGCCATGGAATGCGGCCAACCTCAAACTGTATTATTTCTAGCTTTAGCTTTCTTTTTGTGCAAAGGAATTTTTTGCCTTACACTTCAGAATGTAATTCTTTTTGTCAATATATAGAAGTGTCTTTGCTTTAGCATTCAGATTGTTGTTTTAATGTAAAGACCGAGATGATTTACTCCGGTTGAAAGAGTTGATGTTTTGTTCAACTTAGGTATTCTCAACCGAGATGATTTACTCCGGTTGAAAGAGTTGATGTTTTGTTCAACTTAGGATTCCAACCGAGATGATTTACTCCGGTTGAAGAGTTGATGTTTTGTTCAACTTAGGATTCCCAACCGAGATGATTACTCCGGTTGAAGAGTTGATGTTTTGTTCAACTTAGGATTCCAACCGAGATGATTACTCCGGTTGAAGAGTTGATGTTTTGTTCAACTTAGGATTCCAACCGAGATGATTATTCCGGTTGAAGAGTTGATGTTTTGTTCAGCTTAGTATTCTCAACCGAGATTTTATTCCGGTTGAAAGAGTTGGTGGTTTGTTCAACTTTATTTTCCAAGAGATGGGTACTCCGGTTGAAGAAGTTGATGTTTTGTGCAACTTAGTTTTTCCAGCGAGATGATTTATTCCGGTTGAAGGCGTTGATGTTTTGTTCAACTTTGCTGTCCCAACCGAGATAAATATTCCGGTTGAAAGTAGTTGGTGGTTTGATCAACTTTGTTGTCCAACCGAGATGGGTATTCCGGTTGAAGAAGTATGTATCGTTCAATTTTGTGATTTAAACCGAGATGTTCAGCTGAAGATAGAAGTTGAAGAAAACCGTGCAAACACTTGGTGAAATTGAAGCTTTTCATTGATAAAAAGTTAATACAAAATGTGGGGAACTTAGCCCGGTTATATTTGCAGACAAAAATAAAAAAGAAACCTAAGCTAAGGGAGAGAGGTCAGGGAATTCCTCATCAACTTCCAGGTTGACCGTTGCAGTCTGGTCCTGGACACCGGTCCCAGTCTGGCCGGGCTGGTCCTGCTCGGTTTGGTCATCTCCTTCAGCGTCTGCCTCGACCTCTTCTTCCAGTCCTTCCTCGGCCTCAGCTTGCAGCGCACTGAAGACGTCATTAGCGTATGGAATGAGGTAGGTCGGTAAGAAGATAGCCGGTGGAGAGGCAAACACATCAGTGTCAGGACCCTGACCGAGCTGTTGACAGACAGCCTTCCATCCAGTTTTGAAATAAATGTCCTGAGTGGCGAAGACTTGTTTCTTGTAATTTTCCTCGGCTTCGTTGAAGCCGGCGTTGTTGGCATCTTCGCAATCTTTCTTCCTGGACTTCTTCAAAGCATCAAGCTCGGCCTGGAGCTCGTCCTTCTTTTTCTTGGCTACTTCAAGTTGGCCCAGTAGCCTGTTGTTGTCGGTATTGGCAAATTCGAGCGAGGACTTTGCTCAGCCAAGCTCGATTTGGAGGCTTTCGACTTGGCTGGCGGTGTCGCTCACCTTTTGCCGAAGTCTGTGGATACGCTCCATGACCAAGTGTTGTTTTTGGATGGCCTGCAAAAAGAGAATTTGATCAGAGAAGAAACCGTGCAAACACTTCTGAAAATTGAAGATTGAGATTCTTACCCTGGTCATAGACTTCACGGTTGATTTCACCAGCCGGGTGTTAGGAACGTGGTCGCTGCCAACCACGTCGCTCGGCAGCAGCAGAGCTTTCGAAAGCTCAAAGGCAAGCAAATGTTCTTTGTCGCCTTTGACCGAGGCATTTGCCGGGATCTCTTTGCCCCGGTGCTTCAGTTGCGGCCGCCATGCCGGAATGGGGTCAACCGTGTCGACAGGTTGCTCTGTGGTTAGCTCGGCAACCAGCTCGGCGGACGGGTCTGTGCGTGCTCTTTTTCCAGCCCGGCGAGTATCTCGGCTGGATTGTCCAGCAGCTGGGGTAGCTAGGGCGACCACGGCGGCACTTGATTGACCTGCAGCAGGGGAGCGGGTGACGACGCTCGGTATCTCGGCCGAAGTTACGGTGAGCAGGTTTTTGATTCGTCTTCGCTTGGCCATCTCTTGTTCGTCTGTCAACCGGATCAATGGGACGTCAGGCAGGGTTAGGTCTGGAGGAGGTGATGGAGCATGGAGAAAGTCTGTCACTTTACTCCGGCGCGGAGCAGAGTATCTGTAGGTAGGAGTGTAACCGAGCAGCTCGTTGCAATCTCGGTGGCGGTAGCGGAGCGCGGTCCTGATGGCCTCCGCGTTGGGATATTGGTAGTTGGCTTGCAAGGCTTGAATTGTTGCAAAAGAAACAAGAAAAATGGTTAAGTACAGAATTATGACGGTAAAAAGCTAACCGAGCAAGTTTGCGCGACTTACATGTGGAACCGAAGTTCTTGCTTACGAACCAGCCCGGTACCTCGGCTATTTCGTAATTGCCAGACACCCAGAAGAAATCGTCGTCGTGCAAATCCTTGTCTAGAGTGCCGGTCACGATTTTTTCTTTGCCCGGCCTAATCTTTAGGTAGTAGGCGAGGCCATCGCCGGTATGACCGAGGGTGTACTGCCGCAGTATCTCGGCTAAGCCTAAGTTTATGCCTAGCCGGTTGTTTAGCTCATGCACACCGTTTATTATCCGGTAGGTGTTGGTGGACACTTGGGTGGGTGCTAGCCCGGTTCGGCGCAGGAACTCGGTAATTAATGGATTGAGCGGGAAGCGGAGGCCTCCTTCGATGATAGACAGCACGGTGAAGGGGCATTGTTCTGGTCTGCCCCAAGGCATTGTCTGTTCTGCTGCAAGTTCAAGGTGGACATCGGCCGGGATGCCGTACTCCTCCCTGAACGCAGCCAACGCGGCCGGAGTATCCACTAGGAAGCGGAATTTCCCCATTTACGACCGGCCTAAGTTAGCTCGGCTGAGGGGTTTGGCACTGTGGTAATTGGTGGTTGCTCGGTCTTTGAGAGCTTCAGAAGTAGGGGTGGGCGCGGGTCGGTTGCGGCCACGGAACTTCCAATCCGCCATCCGTCCGCCAGATTGGCGGATTGAAGAAAATCAATCCGCATCCGTCCGCCAATCCGGCGGATGTGGATTGAGCGGATTGGCGATTTGGCGGATGGATGCGAATCGGTTTGGCGGTTTAAAATTTTATAAATTTTCAACATAATTCAACTTGTGCACTTCCTCAAAAAAAGAAAAAAAAAAGAAAAAAAAAAGAAAGTGTTACAGTCAATGACTTAAAAAAGTATTACAATCACTGTATGCCTTATCTAAAGAAAGAACGTTTGAAACTTTAGAATATCACGATCACTGCATGCCTCATCCACATATTACAATCACAGCATGATTCATCCACATAAAGTATTATAATCTGTAATTCTTAAAATATAATAATAATTCAAACCACCAAAACCATGAACAAAGCAGTAGTAGAGATTGTATGTCTCTATATTGTTACATCTACATATGTTTTTGAAAACAAAAACCAACAAGCATATATTATATTTTCTATTTATTATTTTTAGAGCTAGATTTAAAAACCAAAAAATATAGATAAATAATATATTTATTTTTTTCAATTCAAAAAATATATTCAAGTTGAAAACTTTTTTTCAACAGAATATTTAAACTCTTTTTCAATTGAAAACAAAAACATAATATTTAAACAAATTGAAAATACAAAGTCTTATAAATTACTAGGGGTGCTCGCGATTTGGCGGTTCGGTTGCGGCCAAAGAAATCTCAAATCCGCCATTCGTCCGCCAAATTGGCGGATTGGAGAAAATCAATCCACAACCGTCCGCTCGTCATCACGCATCCGTCCAAAATGCGGCGGATCGGATCGGTTCGGTCGGTTTTGGCGGATCGGTATATCCGCTGCTCACCCCTATTCAGAAGTGGTCAGTGGTCCCCTTGGACTCTGCAGGAAAATGATGGCAAGTGTAAGTGTGAGCGCGGTCGCGCGAAGCGAGCTTGACTTTAGCTCGGTCATTCGGAGTGCCAAACCACCTCGGTTGTAAAGCCTAACCAAGGAGCTCGGTCGCCCAAGCGGGCCAGATGTTAGCCCGGTTGAGCGGTCAAGTCCTTTTGTTATCACAGTTTCTGCTAAGGTTGGGACAAACATATTACTTGCTCGGTCAGATTGGTTTTTTGGATTAAATGGAGACCAGGAGCCCGATCCTCCCCAGTTCTTCAGTGTTCTTCAGGAAATGTGAAGAACACCTTGAACAGTTGGAGGTTTAAGATGTTTTTGGTGCCTAATGTCCTATAAACTACGTTTTAATGCCCTAATGTGTGAAATATCAAAGGAAGTGACAACAAAAGAAAAGTTTGAGGACTTACGAGCGTAGGGCAGAGTCCTCTTCTTCAAGGCACGAACTCAACGTTGGCAGGGAACAGAAGGCAAGAGCTCTGTAATGTTTGAGGTGCAAGAGAGTCAGTAAGGACGGAATGAAGAAGGCAGGTGCATGTTTATAAGGGTCGTGAGGTCGCCAAAAATTCAAATTTTAGAAGACGGCTGGGTTGGCTGTTCGAGGACCAGTGGAAGCTTGCCACGTGTCCTCATTAATGGCAGCGGCAGAATTGAAGAGACAGGAAGGTCAGGCGAGGCGTCGACCAAGCAAGTCGAAGAGACAGGAAGGTCAGGTAAGGCGTCGACCGAGCAAGCCGAAGAGACAGGACTGTCAGACCGGGCAAGTTTGAATTCACGCATGTCGACTAGCCCGGTTGCCGATTAGTAAAATTGAGGACCGAGGAGATGCTACCCCGGTCGAAATAGATAATCCCAGTCATGCTTCAGCGGACGAAATTAAGGGGCAATTGAGAGGGAGAATTATGAGCCGGATATGGACCGAGGTAGAAGCCGAGCAGGTTGGGAGCCCAACGTGGTATTGTGCCGAGATAACTTCGGATCCGCCCAGAGTTGGGCTTCTAAGACATGGGCCGAGCTACTTGGGGCTCCGCGGGAACAACCGTGCAGCTTGCGTTGCCCGGTCAAAGGCGCGCACCATTAGCCCGGCTGAGGACCTCATGCCCCGAACCAGGCAGGAAGGCCTTTGGTTGACCAGGTTGACCGATCTCCAGCTCGGCTTCGCCGGAGTGCAGCCGAACACAGTTGAAAGGAGCTCGGTCCACGGAGCACTTGTGCGTATAGCATAGCATGGCCGTTGACAGCCGAGGTGGTACAGCCCAGTTGCCGTGCTCCCAGCAGAGTGGGCTGGCAGCTGGGTTAGGTGATGTTCAGCAAGGTTTATGCTGACAGATGAGACAGCAGAGCCACGTGTCGAGGGATCACTGGGAGTAGGTTCGGGGCGCAAAGGGTATGTAAGCATGTCTGCGCCCCCCATACAGGGAGATGAAACACTTGGTAAGACTTTCTTACACTCAAACACTTTCCCCCCTCTCTCTCTATCCCAAGGTGTGTGCTAACTTGATCGTCGGAGGGGTTTTCTGGCCACACACCGCCGGGTAGCTCACCGCCGTTGTGCTTTCAGGTGATCGGACAGAAACGGAGCTTGGAAGAAAGGAGTACGGACTCGCCGGAATATTTGCTCCCCGTACACTCTCAAATGAAGTACTCCTAACAAATTAACAATGCGGTACTTGACTGATATGATTGTGACATACCCTTTCATTTTTTAATTCATTCGTGATAAAAATAGAATTTGAGGGATAGTTTTGTGTTCGATTTAAAATGTTGAGTGTTCAATTATTTTAAATTTCATCTTACCTATATTACATGTCAATTAATAAATGAAAAGTTAATATGACGTCATTTTAGTCACGTGATGTATTCATTACATAAAATACTATTTTTTTTAATTTTGTATTTCTATCTTACCATTATGAATGACAATGGGACGAGATTAGATTTATGACATGTCTCTATTTTGTGTTTTTTGGACAGGAATATACGAGATAATTAAAGCAGGGCAAGAGAAAAGAGATATCGGAGTAATTTATCACCTTGAGGAAACAGTACTAATAATTTAGAAATATATTTTATGAGAAATGAAAATTGATGAGTAATGGCAATTAAAAAGATTAAAGTTAAAATAGAGAGGTAAAAAATGACATTCATATTTAGGGTTTTAGTTTTATTAGTATTTAGGCTTCATTTGGTATTGGTTAAGAAAAAAAAATTTATTTCACTAAAAAAAAATTTAGTTTATTTGATAAACTCATATTTGTCAAAAGCTTAGCCAAATTGATTTTTATTAACGTCATTAGAAAAATCAAAAAGGTTAAAAATGTACCAAACAAATTATTTTTTTAGTGTTGGGTTTTTAATAAAATTATATTAATAAACTAACTTTTTAACTAACTCTCAAAATGAGTTTTAATAATATAAATTATATATACATAAAAAGAATTTAATTAATATAATCAAAATATTGCGGGGAAAACATGGTAGGAAAGCGAGTCTCATCCTGTCATCTTAAACGAGTTGGGATCCCCTCATTTCAACTCCTCCTTGCAACGGCTGAGATCAGCTGTTGCAACATCCAACGACTGATTTCAATTTCTTTAGCAACTGATCTCAGCCATTGGATGTTGCAACAACTGATCTCAGCCGTTGCAAGGAGGATTTGCAAGGAGGGGATCAGGACTCATCTTAAACACGGATGAGAGGCACATCCCATTTAATTTTTTTATTGAGACTAAAAATAATAATAAAATTACGTTATTAGAAGGGAGTGAGGTTGTTTTGGGAATTAAGAAAAAGGCTAGTTTATTGACTTTTTTTAAATAAAAAAAAAATTTATAAATAAAGTAATGATGTGACTCAAAGAAGTTAATAAGTTTTTTTTTTTTTTTTTTTCTAGTTGTCAAAATAGGCAAAAATTGTGATCCCTATCCAACACCTTTTTCATTTTTTTTATTTTTTATTTATTTGTTAAATAATTGTTTAGCCTAATTTGTGCGGGGTAAAGGTTTATAGTTGGCTCGATTTTACACTCCATTTGTTTAGACGGAAAATATTTTTTTATTTTCTGGTGTTTGGTACAATAAAAAATAAAAGTCAACAGAAAATATTTTTCATAGAAAACAAGCCTATATGATCAGAAAATATTTTTCACTTTTAAAAAAGAAAAAAACATTTTTTAGACTAAAGTTCTATTAATATCATCACACTGTCACTATCACTATCACTCTCACTCACTTTCCCCATTACACCACCATTAACACGGCCACCATTACTATCACCGTCGCTATCACCCGCTACTGCCACCCCACCTCCACTCCACCTCTACCTCCACCTTCACCTTCATTTCACTACCATCACTATTAAACATAGAAAAATATTTTCTCTATAAAATATTTTCTAGTTTTTTTTTTCATAATTTAGAAATAATTTCTACCCAAATAAACGGAGTGCTCAAACTCTCTAAGCATCAAACCAGCCTAACCCCAACCACACTATAACCAATTCATTCACTAGTTAATTCATACATTTAAAAAAGAATGATGCAACAACGATATTATTTTAAATTTAAGTTTTATTTATATATTATTGCTTGCCGCTTTGAAAATGTGTGTTTTGATGTGATTTTGTTTTGTTTTGGCTTCAAGAATTGTGTTTTCCTAACTCCACTCACTACTCCTGCTGCCGAAAAAGTATTGTATACCAAAACCAAAATAAGGTTATTCATCCACAGCAGCTCTTAAGAAAAATTTCCTTTGTTTCCCTAGAAACACACCCTCTCAAATACCTTTTTTTTTTAAAAAGTGTTGGTTTGACTTGCTTTTGCCTAAAAAAATTGCCTTTAATCAAGTTGATAAGCTCAGCCTTTAATCACTTTGGGAGTGTTTGTTTGGGTTTTTTTAAACTAACGTATAATTTTTAGCTTTTAAAAAATTATTTTGGATTGTTTGGTCAAACTTATTTCAAACAATTTCTGATTCTAACAACTTATTTTAACTCAAAAAAGTGGATTTTAAGAAACTGTTCACCCCTTATTTCTGATTATCAGTTTTTACTGTGGACATATTAATTTACGCTTAAACTCTTAGATTTTTTTATTTTTTATTTTTTTTTAAATAGAGACCTAAATAGACTATAAATTTTTTATTTTTTTTTTTATGAAAAATGTAGACAAGTAGTAAATAACAAAAAATAAAAATTAATTGAAAAAGCTACTTCACAACTTATTTAACAAATATTAATCAGCAATTTAAATTTATAATCCAACAGTTACACTAAACAGATTAACAATGTAGCACTCTGTGCTTCCTATTATAATGGAACTATATTTGACTCTTTGATTACTTTGAGTGAGAACCTTCTTAGTTGTTATTTGAGCCTTGGTTGAGGTGTTACCATAGTAGTTAGGTGAGATTGAATTAGAAACTCCAAATTTAAATAATTGTTATTGAGTAATTTTCACTTTTTCATCATTTTCTCTCTCCATACTTTGAATCTTGATGTGAGGCTAGAACCATTGTAAAGCTTACTTCCGGGGCATCAATTGGGACACAAGAATGACCCTAAACGGAGTTCGGACGAGAGAGAGTTATACCTGTTTGAATTTTGTGTTTCTATGCTCGAAGCATGCTCGTTCGAGCAAGCTTTTCTTCGTTCGAGCAAACTGCGCGATTTTCAGAGATTCTGGAAGCTTCTTTTGTACGCTCCATCCAAGCTTTCTTTGCTCGAGTGACCACGTCGCTAACAGACATTATAAAGTGACTTTTTGGCCTTAAAACTCTATTTTTTCTCCCTCTCTTCTCCTCCCATCCTCCAAACTCGAAGCCCTAACTTTCCAAACTCTTGATTTCTCTTCTATTTACCCAAGATTCACCCCAACTCTTTCAAGAATGTTGAAGAGCAAGCATAGATCAAGACTTCTACCGATTGTTTTGCGATTTCATTGGAGTTTCAAGTTAGGTCTTCATCTTTAGCTTCAAATCTTGATCTTCGAATCTTGAGATAGGGATTTGTAACGCCCTCAAAATAAACCCATAAATCAACCAACAATAGCATGCTCATTCATAAGAAAATAAAGCATAATTATATTCCATCAGAGTAATCTTTACAAAATGTATTACATGTTGACATTAAAAGTAAATGCCCTAAGGGCTTACAACTTTCCAAGTCAACACTTGATTACAAAAAGAGAGTGCTAACTCTATACAAAGAAAGCCCTTGGCTTGATATACATGTAATACAACCAAAAACACAAAACAGTCCAACAGTCCCAAGCCTCCCAAGCTACGTCCTTGGAGGTGGCATGCTACCTGTACCTGAAAATGATGTCTCATATAGGGTGAGCCACAGCCCAGTAGAAATATACTAAACCAACTATAAACAATGACTAAAATAATAGCATTCAACAGATGGTCCATACTTATATTCCAACTCATGCCATATTACCGTTTCATGACAACCATAACCATATTACATTTCACTTTTCATTTCTTATTCAACTTTGAGTTTGAAAACAAGGCTCAGAATCTGGCCAAATAATTTAATGAGATTATAACTCATTACTAAAACACTTTTGAAATTCACGACGGATACACATTTTGGTGTTGTATCAATAACACATAAACCACTTCCTTACTTCACAAGTGATACACATGTTGGAGCTATATCAATATAACATAGAAACACTTCTATACTTCACAATTGATAATGATATACATTTTAGTGCTATATCAAATCAACAAACACTTCCATATTTCACCATGATACACATTGTAGTGCTGTATCAACATCACACAAATTCCGGTTTAGAAGTCCATCCCCTATCTTCCCCTAAACCGTGGAGTACATCCCCTATCTCCTCCCACACAACACAATGTATATAAACACAGATCATATACATAATCAATCAATACATAAAGTTAATGTATTTTTTTCAACCGTCATATTCGATGACACATCCCATTGATTAGTTTTAGTTTGCCTAATCATCATGCATTATCTACAACAATCAAGACTATCCTCCACAGATAGCCCAAAGCAGTTATTTCTAAACAGGAAATAAATGCACCAAATGGATAAAATATCAACATTTGTCTAGGTGCGATAAATTAATCCAACTACACCCTTTAATCCCAACCCTTTCCAATTTGAATATTTCTTATTCAATTTCTCGTTTCCCAAAATTAATTATACAAATTAATTTATCAACAATTAGGGCTTTTTCCCATAATTACAACACCAACCCTAAGGTTCCATCTTCCTCAATAATCCCACACCAAGTCCATTTTCCAATGTATTACATACATAAAGGTTTGAAACTTTGAAAACCCCTCTTTTGAAAATTACATAATGACCCCAAACTTTTTCGAAATTACCCAACAACCCCCAACATATCGAAATACCAAAATTTAAAGACAAAGCTCATAAGATGGAGTAGGATATCCCTACCTCGAAGTTAGAGCTCAAATGGAGAAGAAGACCAAAACCAAAGTGCTCCAAACTCCAAACTTTTCGGATCAAAACGAAGCCCTCGACGATCAACACACTCTTTACAAAGGCCGAAGGAAATGAGAACACTCTAACTAGACCAAACCCTAGAGAGAAGGGAGATTCTAGAGAGAGAAGCTCTCAAAATCGATTTTGGGAAAGTAAGAGAGAGAGAAGAAAAGTGAAAAGTGATTCAAAAATGCCCAATTGCTATCTGATATACGACAGGTCCGCTCGAGCGTAGAACAGGACGCTTGAGCGTCAAGAACAAGAAACTGGATCCGCTCGAGCGCAACAAGGCCCGCTCGAGCGCCAAAACACAAGAATAAAGTACATCCGCTCGAGCGCGAAAACCAGTCCGCTTGAGCGTAGATTTCTCCCTCCCAAAACTTTCACAGACAAAGCATTACCCGCTCGAGCGCCAAAAGGTCCGCTCGAGCGCAACCTGCTCGAGTGTAAGAAAACTCGCTCGAGCGTGAAAAACACACCTGCAAAAGTTTTGCAGAGGCACGAAATACTGAAAGTGTATAAACTCCGCTCGAGCGCAATAAGACCCGCTCGAGCGGACAACCAAAAAGCAAACTCCGCTCGAGCGCAGAATGACCCGCTCGAGCGTAAAACCAAAACTCTAGGCAACAACACTTGAGACCAAAACTCAACCTATCTGTTCGAAACACGCCCAACACATCCTAAAATTCAAACATAGGGAATTAAATGATGACAACAAGACATACAACTACCAACTCCACGGAATCAAAGTCCGGAATACAACCATTACAGAAAAGGAAAACCGGAATCACTATAGGATTTCTTTGCTCCTTTTCAATACCTCATCTATAGATAGATATATGGTAGATTTTATTGCATAAAAATCATATCCATTATGGATTTCTTTGAAGATCATGAAAAGGAGATCTAGGGTTTATCATTTGGGAATGAGATTGTTAAATTGATTGTTGTTTAGGTTAATTGGGGAGTAATCTAGCATGTTTATGTTAAAAGAAGAAAAATCTCTAATTTAATTTTTTGACTAGGTGAATTAAAAAGGGGTAAAGTTAAATATTGTTTGTAAATTGTTATTATGGGTTGTGTAAATATGTTAATAGCTAAAAGGAAGAATTAACTATGGTATTGGAATTATTTTGGATTGAACATATTAAGTTGAGTTGGGTTGCGGCTTTGATATCCATGGATTTAGTTTTGTGAAATGAAAATAATGAATTGGGATAAAGAGTGGAGTATGTTAACTTGGAAAATAAGATAATTGATTTTTGAAAGGAAAGAATGAAATCATATATGAATTTGAGAAATTAGCTTGAGATTGGATTATGAATATTTTATTTTACTATTGTTGTTATTGGATTTAAAATCTCATAAGAGTTGAATTATTATAATACGTGTGTTGAATATATACATTTAGAGGTTTTGTCCTTGGTCATCAGTGGAGGATGACATTGTTGTGACAACCCTCACCTCTAATTAGTGCTAATATGTGATTAAGCATGATAAGTAATTGATTAGAATGAAATCCTGAATTGATTGTAGGAGTGTATTGTTTTAAATGCATTTCTATTTGTTTGATTTCTGAATGAATCTGTTCATGTTTTAATTTCGAATTGCAAATTGAAGGCTTTATCGGCGGCAGAATCAGAAATTGATTGGTGTTATGTGTTAATTAGAATTTATGTGATTGTATGGTAGATTTAATTGAAATTTGATTTGAAATGATTAAATTAGATTAAATAATACTAAATCACATTAGTTCAAGTAAATTACCCTATTGCCACTTAGTGGACAATTCTAGGCCATTGTTTATTCTCCTTGTTAGATGTTGGCATCATTTTCATCCATCTTCCTAGGCCAAAACCGACAAGAGAGAGAGAAAGATAGAAGGAAACTTGAGTTCATCAAAATTGGCTTGGAGAATTAGGAGTATTGAAGAGCATTTGCATTTTTGAGCTTCCACACCTTGAATTCAAGACCTAAGGTAGAGAATTCATCATTTTAATTATGAATTTAAGTGGTCTCTTGCATGGTTCATGGAAATATTGGAGATTAGAGTTAAGTTTTAGCTCAAAGTGTTGAATTATGAGGCATTGTGTGCATGCATGTCCATATCATAGTGTTTTGAAGTCATTTTCATGAAATTCCCACATGCATGTTTCTATTTTGGTTTTGATCCATGAATTGATCATATTCTTGATCTCAATCTTGCATTTTATCATGTCTTAGAGCGTTAGAGTTCTTGGGAACTCATGCATGTATGATTTTGAATTGTTCTTCATATTTACATTTGAATTTGTGTTCAAAATGGCTTACCTTTGGGCTTAATTTTACAAATTGATCTTCAAAGACATGTTATACTATGAGTTTTCAAGTGTTTTCCAGAAAATTGATCCAAAAGGTTGAGTTTTGATGTGTTGAATGCTTGGTTTGAGCTTGGGAGGCAAATATGAAAATTCCAGATTTTGGCTTGCACGCTCGAGCGAAGGATTCCACACTCGAGCGACCATCTTTTGTTCAGAGCTCCGCTCGAGCGAAGGAATGCTAGCTCGAGCGTAGATTGCAAGCTCTCAGGTTTTTGGTGCACGCAGACGTACGCTTGAGTGACGAGACCTACGCTCGAGCGAGGACTGTGTCTCACGCTCGAGCGAGCATCGAACGAGCGTCGAGCGGAGATTTTCAACATCCAGCACTTTTTGCATTTTTACAGACCGCTCGAGTGAGGAAGTCCACGCTTGAGCGACCCCACTGTTTTGGCAAGCTCGCTCGAGCGAAGAAAGCCACGCTCGAGCGAGACCCATGTTTTTTAAAAAATTCTGAAAAGTGTTTTAAAGTACATTTTTGCATCCTCATTCCATCCTAGGCATTCCTAGGCCAAGTTTAAGGCATCTTAATGAGGATAATGTTATAGAACCACACCAAGTATAATTAGGGGCTAGGTTATTAATCCCGAGTGTGTGTTCGTTCTGCAACTGTAGGGTTGGCATCCAAGGACGCTCGTTAGCTTGTCTATAGCCCAGTGCTCTGTGAGTAACAATGTTGTAAAGATATATTCAATTATGATTATTTTCTGAATGATCAACTGTTCTACTTACTGAAACGTTATTGTTTAATGAATGAATGTTTGTCCTATTTATAGACTGTATCCGTGGTATCCATAGCAATTTACTGTTACTGTACTGTTACTGCTGCTGTCACAGAGATCTTTGTCGGTTCCCATGTTTGGAACCACTACTGTTACTGTTATGATGGCCATCAACTGACTGTTTGGTCTGTTAAGACCTACTGTACTGTTTTGCTATGGGATGTACCACATATGACTGCTATGGTTTCTAAGTGACTGATATGATTGTTTAATTACTGAGAGGACATTCATTCTTAACCTCTTTACATAACTATTATTCACTGGGCTTTAGCTCATTGTTTATATATATACGTAGGTGTCCAGGCACCGGACCGAAGCTAGGAGCGTCACGCTAAGCTCCCGTTTTGTCAAAGCCAACCATTGTGCCTCACCTCGAGGTTCCGAGTGTGTCAAAGCCAAGGCTGTTATGGGGTGTTTTAGATTCTCCATTTTTGCCTCTGTTTTGTAATAAATGTTAAGACTTGACTGTACAGTTAGATAGGGATTTGGTCCTTGACATGGATGTTTGTGTTTAAGTCGCATGTACATACGTTTTGGTTATCTATGTGGCATGTTTATAAAAAGTCTTTTTGTATTCAGATTGTCACAGCTCATTGGACACCTTCAATTTACTGTTTTGACTTCCGCTAGCCCCTTTACTCTGTATTATTGTCATTATTGTTAAGTAGGCCTTCGGTAATCACGAATTACTGGCCGGTTGTGATGCTAAACCCATAGGGGCGGGTTTGGGTCGTGACAATTGTTGTATTGAATAGTTGTGTGTATGCATTACACTTGTCTTGGTTGTACTTTGTTGAATAGTTTGTGTGTATGCATTACACTTGTGTTGGTTGTACTTTGTCATGTTGTGATAATTGGTAACATATGTTGCACTGAGAATGAGAGGTACCATTACCTTCCAGCTAGCGCCTGGAGAATTGGTTGCGCTTAGAATGAGAGGTATCAATACCTTCCAGTTAGCGCTTGGAGAACTAGGCAGAGGTACCATTACCTTTCAGCCGGTGTTTGATAAATTGGTATTTCATTGTGGAAATGTGTTTCATTGGCTTACCGTGCTTAAAGCAGGTAAAGCAGAACTTATTTATCATTATTGTCTCAGTGTATCTGGGTATATTATGGGTTATGATGGTTATGGATCTGGAAGACCGAGTTACCTCATTTGTTGAGTAAATAGTTGTTGGTTGCTTGTTGTTTCCTTTTATACTAAAGTTATACATGTATAGATACGAATGTGTTAGAAACAGACGTAAGTACTGTATTGAGATTGTGAATAATGTGAAAGACATCGGATACTTGTGAACATGTTTTGAAAAGGCAAATCAAGTGTAAGTCCGAAAAGTGGGAGAAAACGTAATAGGCTTGGTGAAATTGTTTTCAAGAATTTGTTATTGTCATATGAATTTTGGAAAAAAGTAACAAGAAGAAAGAAAAGTAAATTGCTTATGTTATTGAATGAAATGAATAATTTTGAGAAAAGTTCTTATATACGTATATTTCTGTATGAACCGTTACATTATTTATATAGTATGAGACTAAGCATTCATGATAATAGCTATCTATAAGTTGTTATTGTTTAAGATCATGTTGAAATCTCTACTGGACTTTATGTTCATCCCACGTTGCTAATCATTTTTCAGGTGAACGTCGAGAAGTGTTTCAAGGTTATGGATCTTTTTTACTTGTTGGCCACAAGGCATTTTATTTGTGGGCAGAATGCCATTGATGTAAAAGGGTTAAACCCTTTCTCTTAATTTAAAAGATGTAAGCCTACGGGCAATTTATTTAATTATAACTCTTGTTGCATTTATGTTGTACTCGGATGAGAGAATATTTATTCATGTGTTCTTGTAAATATAAAGAGTTTCCGTATGTTTTCTCTGAAATTGAATCTATAATAATGGTTTGGTAATGGAATCCGATTAATAAAAAGGCGGGGCGTTACAAACAATTTATGATTAAAGTCATAATTTATAATCTGTTAAGTTATAATTTATAATATGTTTTAATAGTTATACCAAACGATGCCTTTAAATTCTAATTTTAAAGATCAAAATTTCTTAATTTTAAAAGTAAAAATTTGTTATAAAAAAATATTAAAGAATTAATTCATATCGTTGTGAGGGACGTGGCTACAAAGTTGTTTAAAAATAAATAAATAAATAAATTTAATGATAAAATTTTTAAAATGTCACTACTAAATTACTTTTATGGACAAAATGATTTGGTGAAACAAAATTCTAGTTTTTGAGAAATTTTTTTGGCTCTAGCTTAAAAACTAGTTTTATTGATTAAAAAAAGTTTATTTAAAAAAAATTTTAAAAAAAAACTCATTTGAAAAACTAATTTTTTTCAGTCAAAATGTTCATTTTAGTCACTCTAAAAAGTCATCAAAAATCTATTTGATGTAACTTTTAAAAAGCTAAGAGTTAATAATTAAAAAATAAAAATTAAAAACACTTCTCCTTCTACTTTTTAATAATCAACTTTCTTCAATTTAAAATTTATAAGTGGAAATTACATTAAATACTTTAATAGAGATTTCCACAACTATATAACCAAATCAAACCAAACTAAATCAAACTTTAAATCTTTAGAAAAGACTAAAAAAATTAAAAATATGTCAAACAAACTAATGTTTTAGCATTAACTTTTTTGTACACTTATTTTTTACTTTTTAAGTCTCAAAAGAAGAAAATTAAAAAGATACAAATTGCAACATACAAATCTTAACGCTATATTTGAATTATAAATTTAGATATAAATTTAAAAATAAAAAAAATTAATAAAAAAATTTAACTTAGGCCCCGTTTGGGAACAGGCCAATTTAGTAATTTTTTAGCTATTTGGCTAAAATATGAGCTAAAAAAAATTAGTATGTTTGGGATGACTTTTTGACTTTTTACGAAAAGATGTGCAAAAAGTAGAAAGAAAAGAAAATTTTTGACTTTTTGATATGAATTATTAGTTTTTTGGTTAATTTAATAATTTTTTGACTTTTTAACTGAAATGAAAAATTTTCAAACGAGGCCTTATGATTCATTTAAATTTCACTCACTTTTTACTTTTTCTTCTTAAAATTTTATTTAAATTTATGATCGAAATGTAAGGGGTATGAGAGTTTGGTTTGAGGAGTTGATAGAGTAGCTCACCAAATTAATATTAGTTTGGCGTTGGAACTTGTGATCCCCAACCCACCATCTAGGAGAAGAAGAATAGACCTTTAAGGTGGGGACCACGTGACTAAAGGGTCCGGCTCCCATCCATCTACACCCGGAGAGGGGGGCTGTTATAACTTAAGGCACAGCAGTTACTGTTGTACCTTTTGAGAGAGATTTTTTTAAGTACTTTTTGATAATTTGAATTATTTATATTATAGGATTTGTTGAGTAGATAATTCATACAAAAAATTAAATTAATTAGATATCTGTAACCCTATAACTAAAGCACATTTATTTTTATAAAAATTAATGGTTAACATAACTTTCATAAATTTTTAAAAACAACTGGGATCTAATATGGGGTTATAAATATTCGATTAATTTGATTTTTTACAAGAATAACATTTTTGACGAACCTTACAATATGAACAGTTCAAATTATCGAAAAATGCTCAAAAAAACCTCTCAAAAAAAGACAATAATAATTGTTGTGCCTTAAAACGCAACAACAACCCCTTATCCATCTACACCACCATCCAACTTCACATGACCATTGGTCACGAGTTCAACTTCAACTGTGTCAAACAAGATATATAATAAGATCAACAACTATCAAATTCCATGTTCGAATGTGCCCTTAATTTCATAACCATAATAACAATAATAATAATATCAAAAATATTAATACTGTGCTTAGTTGAGAGATTTAGAAAAGAATTTTTAAAAAAAAAATGTAAAATTATGTGAAATATACGTATATTTTATTCATATTTCATATGCTTTTTTTCTTTTCTTTTCTTTTCTAAATTACTTTTCAAATTTTTCAACCAAAGACAACATAACTGAAAACAACAACCCATTTTATTATGTAGGGAATGTTTAGTTTAATGAGAGAGAGAGAGAGAGAGATGTGGGATAATCAGGGTTGACCACTTAACATGCTTCCCTTAAACCACTTTTCTTCATGTTCTCCTCCCTTTCTTCACTACTATTAATGAAATACTGATGAAGTAACAATTTTTTGAAAAACTGTAATTCTTTTAAAAACTTTATACGAATATTATTTATTAGAATGATATATTAGTGACATTTTTTATATTAAAAAGTATTTTTATGATATTTTTTTGGATAAATTACAAATAAATCTCTTAAAATTTACTTAAATTACAGATTGCTCCTTGTGATTTACAAAATTATAAATACCTCATTATCAGAATTTTTTATTTAACAGAATTAACTAAAAAAATAAAATTCATAATTGCTCTTCTATACAATAGTAAAATTACTTAAATTATTAATTGAAACGTGTTTCTAACATTATTAAAAACGGTTAATTGACTTGATGATTTATTAATAAAATAAATAATTTGTTATAAAATTATAAATCTCAGAAGTGAAATGTAATGTTCAGAACTACAAGGGATAACTCATATTTCAATCAAATTCCAAAAGATGTATTTGTAGTTTATCCTATTTTGTTTTAAGGGAGACTTATTTATAAGTCCTTTTTCAGACACTTATGCTAGGTTAAGTCCTGTGTAATTTCTTATAGAGTCTCAAGTCCTATTTTCATAAGCATGTATTCCACAAGATCCTACATAAACGTAACATGACATGACACTTACATAAACGTAACGTAACGTGACACCTATATATACGTAACGTAACGTGACACCTATATAAACGTAACGTAACGTGACATCAATATGAACGTAACGTGACACCTACATAAACGTAACGTAACGTGACACCTATATACACGTAACGTGATACCTATATAAATGTAACGTGACACTTACATAAACGTAACGTAACGTGTCACGTTACGTTTCGCAAACTTAATAAGTTTTTATTTTTTTAAATTAAATGTGAAAATGTTACTGATTTATATTGATGTCATATTACGTTTTATATAAATATGATCTATGATAATATGACTAAAAAAAAATAAAAAAATAAAAAAATTGACTTTTACTCTGGATGCCAAAAGGGGTCTTATTTGCAATTTCCTCTTATAATAATTCTACGTGGGTCCCTTCAATCATATCTTTGGGCAATTCTATGTGTTGTGTTCATAGCACACTCACTGTGAAAACTACAGGTAACCAACATTTTGAAGATCAGGCATGCCTATAAATAGAAAATTTGACACGTGGTTGCATATATGCGCACTTCGGAAACGACAATGCATTCGGCAGTTGGTGTTGAAAAGCATCACCCCAGGTTGTAATTGTCCAATCACCTCGCAAGCGCATGAATGCAGTATGCAACATCGGCTCGAGGCCGAATCACTGACGTGGCAGAAAAAATTTCTAAAAAAAAAAAATAAAATCCAAAAAATAAATAAAATCAATTTCTTATATAAAAAATTGAATGTTACCATAGATCATAGGTGTTACGTTACGTTTATGTAGGTGTCACGTTACGTTTATATAGGTGTCACGTTACGTTTATGTAGGTGTCACGTTACGTTACGTTTATGTAGATATGTCACGTTACGTTTATGTAGATGTCACGTTACGTATAGGTGTCACGTTACGTTTATGTAGGTGTCACGTTATATTATGTTTATATCAATTTCCTATATATGGTTTTACTATTATTTATGATATTAACAACTAATATTGAGGGTAAATGTGTCAACAAGCTTCCCACAGGATTTATGGGAACATAAATTTTTTAGTAGGACCATATGTAGCATAAGTCTCCCTGATAGGACTTATAAATAATTTTCCCTTGTTTTAAAGCAACAACCTTACAATTCTACACTACTTCATTCTGTATGTATTTTTTTTATTGGATTAATTACACTATTCAAATTTTAATTTAATTTTTTATATAGCTTTAACTTGAACAATTTGACCCCCCACACTTTAAATCTATTTTTAATTGGTCATCCCGTCTAATTTTTTGTTAATTTTTTCTCTGTATCATTTAAAAAAATTGAAAAGTATTATACAATTATTAATTTTAACATCAAATTTAAATAAAATAATCAAATTTTAAAAAAGTAAAAAATAATCAGTGGCCTAGTCTTTGTAGGCACTCAAGAGTCATCCCACCCGTCCTACATAATT
The DNA here is from genome assembly GCA_030407325.1 of Camellia japonica. Taxonomy (NCBI): domain Eukaryota; kingdom Viridiplantae; phylum Streptophyta; class Magnoliopsida; order Ericales; family Theaceae; genus Camellia; species Camellia japonica. The sequence goes on along the minus strand of JAPPVO010000010.1, from coordinate 103,011,942 downwards.
ATTTGTTACAATTTGACAATGTGCCTTTCGAGCTATAGGTGAAATACCGTAGGGTAGTTTTTAATTATCATATGTACGTATATCTGTATAAAGTACAAAATCACTATAAATTTCTGTTTACTATTTAATTGAAAAAGTAAGAATTGGGGCACATATAAAATTTAGAGGAAAAATGCTTGGGAGCACTAATTAGTGCTCCCACTAATTAGTGGTAGTGGGTCCCACCAGTAATGATGTGATGTTTTGTTCTTAAAGTTGTATTTTTTTTTTTTTATACTTTTTTAATACATCAATACTATTAGTAGTGGTATTTTTAGTTGGATGAATCATTGTTGAATTTAGAAACCAATAATGGACCATTAGGCCGACTTGTCTCTCACAACTGGCAATTTATTATTATTTTTAATTTTTGTAAATAGCCGCCTAGCAAGCAAGTAAAGATTGGTTGACAGGGCAGTGCCACATGTCACATCCACAGCTGCGTTCTAGCAAGCACTACTTTTGAACTTTGAGATTATTTTTGTATAATGTTAGAAGTTTTAAGAATTTTATTAAATATTTTATAGAAAAATGCTTGGGAGCACTAATTAGTGCTCCCACTAATTAGGTGGCAGTGGGTCCCGCCAGTAATGATGTGATGTTTTGGTCTTGGAGTTGTATTTTTTTTTTTTTTTTTACTTTTTTAATACATTAGTGCTATTAGTGGTGGTGTTTTTAGTGGGATGAATCATTGTTGTATTTTATATAGATATAAGATTCATATTATATGGATTTTAGGTAAATTTTATATTCATATAAGATATTTAATAAAGTTTTTAAAATTTCTAATATTTTAAATTATTTTTTTTGATGGTCCACTTGCCTTTCTATTGCTTTGTAACCTCCTAGTGATGTGTTTGTGTGGACAAAATTTGAGTTTGTTTGTTGCATTAATTTGCATGAAACAAACAACCTAACTGGCCACCCTAAATGACTATAATAACCCTTTCATGATCTTTTCTGTTTTTATTTCACCAATATAATTTGACCTTTTTTTAAAAAAATAATTTTACAATCATTATATTTATATAATACATTTAATTTAAATTTATCATATATTGTGTCATCACTATATTAATAACAAATTTGAGTTGTGAGACCCATTTAACTAATACAATTATAAATAAAAAAAAAATGCTAAAAGCAAGATTTTTAAGGTTATTATTAGTGTGTAAAAGTATTTTAAAACATATAAAACTGATATTATAAAATTTTTAAATTTTTGTGACGCTTATTGACAGCTTAAGGGCAGCATTAGAAGGACCCTATAGTAAATGAGATGATAAACTTATGATATTGTTATCTTGTTAGATTCTTTAAGTTGTGTTTGGTTGGGAGATTTAGAGAAAAATTTGTAAAGGAAAAAGGAAAATGTGTGTGAAATTATGTGAAGTATAAGTATATTTTTTTAAATTTCACCTACTTTTTTCATTTTTTTTTCCAAATTTCTTTTCAAATCCACCAACTAAACACACAGCATACTAATTAAGTAGTGATTGATTTTTATAACAATGGGATTCATATTCCCAAGCCAGGGTTGTCAGTTTGATGGTGTAGAATAAAGGTTGTTCCTTTGTAATCGAAATAGTTCAAGCATTGAATGGAAGAGGAATAAAGTTAGGTCCCAAGTTAAAAACTGATCATATATATTTCTTTTTGTTAATAATGAATAATGAATAATGAATAATGAATATTTTCAAAATTTTTACTTGTAAAATTCGAGTGAATTTTTTAAACTAATTTAATAATTAAGTTGGTCCCAAGTTAAAACTGATCATATATATTTCTTTTTGTTAATAATGAATAATGAATATTTTTAAAATTTTCACTTGCTAAAATTCGAGCCAAAATTTTAAACTCATTTAATAATTAAGTTGGGCTTGAGTAAAATTCAAGCTTGGTTCAAATAGATTCGTGGACCTAATTATATATAAAATTAATATTTAGTTTTAATCATGTATTAAACATATTCTCATTAGTTTATTATATTTCTCTATTTATGATTGGTATTTATGTGAATTTACATATTTAATTAAAAAAATTAATTAATAATATAACCGTTATGTTATATTTTTTGCTCACATTTTTTTTTTCTTTTTTCTTTTAATATGCACTCTGATTTCTTAATTATTTCCTTTTAATTTTATTTTTTTTAAACGAGCTTGGCACATTTGTATAATCAACCTGATTTTGTCCTAAGCTCAATTTTTAAAACTTAACTCGAACTCAGCTTAAACTCCGACAATTTTTTCGTGAACAAATCTCAAACAACTCATGGCTCAACTCGATTTATTTGCAGTATGAGGGAAACTCACTATTTTAAATTAATAATAAATTATGTTTTAATCACACGCTTTGTCACTATGAACAAAATCATTTTTACATTTCCAATGCACCATTTAGCACCTACTTTTCATTTATCTATTTTACTCCATAATTGGAAGCACATCTTTGTCTTTTTCATTAACTTTCAAGAGCTAGCTAGTCCTATAGACAAGGGCACATGTTGTCCTTTTTCATCACCACAAAACAAGGAATGGTTTTGGTTAATCGTCTAAAGAAGTTTACTCCCTCGTACTCTTTTCTTCTCTTGGGTAAATCATGATGCATTTTTACTTTTTCATTTATTTATTTATTTTTATCAAATTGCCATTTAGCAATAAAAAATTAAAAAAAAAACAATTGTTCTATTTTTATTTTGCCAAGACCACATCCTTTTTTCTTTTTTTATTTTTTCTTTTTTTTTTGTGTGTGTGGTTAGTTTAAAAATTTTAGTTACAAAAATCACAAATCTTTAGTATTTTGAACTATTAGCTAATAAACAAACAAATTATATTTTTATAACTCAAGGTAAATAGAGATATGCTTATAAATATGAACTATCTTGGAGCCTTATGTAGAGACTTCAATTTGTTGTAAAGCATGTGTGTTGTACCTATTTTGTAATTCAGGAATATATCAATGTTTCCTTTCTATGAAGGTAGAGGTCTTAATTTGTTTAAGGCCAGTCATAAGAATATTTTTTTGGGAATAATTGTACAGAGAAATGTCTCAGACGTCTAATCTAAGTGCACTAATAGTTCTAATGTTGGTATGGGTCTCACATGATATTTTGCTCTGGGCAATGATAGAGACCACTAAAAGTGGTACTCTAAAGCAACCATTGGCATTTACTTTTAAAAAAAAAAAAAACGCAACAACATTGTGGCAGTGCGTGGGACCCACTGCCACAAGTCATTAGTGGTGGCACTAATTAGTGCTTTCACTCATTTTCCTTTTGCTCGTTGTGTTGTTTTGTTTTTTTTTTGTTTTTTTTTTTTTTTTTTTCAACTCATTAGAGCTGATTTAGTGGTGCAAATTTAGAGATTGCAATAACTGTTGAATTGTATATGATATGTCAAATGAGCAAATACACAAAATAAATCAAATGCGCTGGTTATGTTTGAATTTTAGTGAAAATTTATGGTGAAAAAAAAAAAGAGAAGGAGAATATTATAAAAAATTAACTTACATTTTATTTGCATTTTTTTTTTCTGTATACAAATGCCTACTAAAATTCAGAATTCCAATACAATCTAAAAAATCATGACAAATTTTATTGTTAATTAAAAAATGTATAAAAATTCCAAATTCAAGACATCTTGCAGCCATTCGAATTATGTTGGATTGAGTTTTCAGAATTTATTTTTTTTGAAATATTTTAAAATATTTAGAAATTAGTTGTGTTTTTATATTTTATTTTTTTTCACAAAACTAATTTTTGAATTTTTCCATAAAATTGATTTTTACAAGGTTGAATTTATCTCAAATTCAAATATGAACTTGACTGCTATGTTCGGGCTTATAAAGCCGATCATAGATCATATTTCAATTATTTAAAATTGTTCATTTGTAAGACCATCCACGTATATCATTAAAAAAAAAATTAAGCAAATTTGACAATTATAATTTTAAAAAAAAAAACACATGATAAAATAAAAATATTATAATTATATTTGAATTTCAACGAAGTCCGACGAATTCAACAAAACATAGTTTGGAAAAAAATGATTAGTAGTAATTTTTATATTGCAAAAAATAAATATATATTAATTTTTTTATTAAAAGCTATGTTCAAGGTCAAAAACTCATAATTACTAATTTACCCTAATCCCTAACAAACAACAGTGTTCCTCGACGGTTTGTCTCCCGCGTTTTCCACTCCTATTCTCTCTTGCATCATGTGGACCCCGCTCTCTTCGTATTGGATAAACCTCCACTCCACTACACTAATTTTCCCAAACTACCCCTATCTTCGCGCCCAAAATAACCCCTTTTGCCTCCTAAACCCAAGCCGAATTCAGTCATTTCACACCCATTACACTTTTACACATCCACCAGTTTTGTATTTTTTTTTAATACACAAATTCTACTCTCTCTTTCTCTCTCTAAAGTTGTTCATCTTCTTTCTTTATTAACCATTTTATTAAATAAAAATAAGGACTTAATTGCATTTGCTCTTTTTAAGTTATTTATTTATTTATTTTGATCCTTAATATTTTAAGTTATTTACAATTTATTTCTGAAATTTTTGTTTAAAATTAGACAAAAAAATATCACTTTAACTATAACATGACATAAAAATAAATTATATTGACATTTGGATTTGTGTTAAAGATATAAATTATATATAATAAAATATTTTTATGTTACATGATTGTTAATATATCAAATCTATTTAATTTTAACAAAAATTAGCCATTAGAATATATTGAAAAAAAAAATTAAAAATGAAAGGCCAAAGTGAGTTAGAAAATGTCATGTTAATTATAACATGATAAAAAATATATTATTATATTAATATTTGAATTTATGTTAGAAGTGTAAATTATATATAATAAAATATTTTTATATTATGTTGTTGTCGTCTATAAGTTAACTTTTTAAAGTAAATTATAAAAATTTAAAATATGAAAGACAAAAGTAAGAAAAATAAAATTTTAAAAGTCAAAATACTCCTTCCGTCCCAAAATAATGGTTCCTTTTGGGGAATTTAATTGTACTTGATTTTTGAAGAGGGACTAATATTTTGGGATAATGAAAAATGAAATAAGGGACTAATATTTTGGGACGGAGGGAGTATAAAAAAAAGAAAATCAAATTGTAATTTAGCCTTAAATAAATATACCTTTTTTCATTATCACTCTCTCTCTCTCTCTCTATAACTCTATTACATAGGGAGAGAGAGAGAGAGAATTTCGTTCTTCTTTCTGTATCCATCTGTAGCCGGGTTTCTTGCTTTCTCTCTCAAAACTAGCTTCTTGTTTTCTTTACTTTGGCTTTATTCAATGCGAATTCTTGGCGTAACTTGATTCACATTTAAAGAACATTTGTTCTTTAAATTCTCATCACATCATTCAATCTTTTTTGTAATCTTCGATATTGATACATTCTTTTTGATATATACGTAATAATAATAATAATAATAATAACAAAGAGTGCAAAAGATCAACATGTTTGAAGGGTTATTGAAGAGCAAATTCTACTCAAAATGGTTGGTTTTCGAAAACCCAAGTCGTCTCTCTGTTTTTTTTTTTTTTTTTTTTTATTATCAACGAATTGTGTTGTTGTAATCTGATTTTGTTTTTGTTTTTGTTTTTTTGGGTGTTTTTGGATATAGCAAGTCTGCAATCAAGCTCACGAAGACTCGAATCGATATGATAAAGAGGAAGAGAAACGCAATGGAGAAGTTTCTGAGGAAAGACATTGCAGATCTTCTCAAAACTGGTCTCGACATCAATGCCTATGGCAGGGTAATGACAATGGGTTTTTCTCACTTTTTCTTTTCGTATTTTGTGATTTCTTGATTTTCTGCTCTGTTTTTCAATTTGGTTTTCATGAATTTGAAGCTTTTCTAATTCATACACACATTTCTTTCTCTATTTCTTTTTCGTATTGAGTAATTTCTTGATTTTCTGCTCTGTTTTCCAAATGGGTTTTCATGAATTTGAAGCTTTTTTTAATTCACACATGCACACATTTCTTTCTCTATTTTTTTTTTCTTTCCCGTATTGAGTGATTTCTTGATTTTTCTGCTCTGTTTTCCAATTGGGTTTTCATGAATTTGAAGCTTTTCTAATTTACACACACACACACACACACACATATTTCTTTCTCTATTTTTTTCCGTATTGAGTGATTTCTTGATTTTCTGCTCTGTTTTCCAATTGGGGTTCCATGAATTTGAAGCTTTTTTAATTCACACACACACACATATATATATACTAGTTTTACATCTAATTATTTGACGATTTAATGAAGGAAGAAGATGGGTTGAATTTGAAAACTGTGTTTAATATGATAGTGTATATATATATTGAATTACTTTTAAATCCATAGTTTGTAACTGGGAATTTCTCGTCAATGGAACAGTCTGAAGGGTTTCTGGTTGAGCTGAACATGTCAGCTTGTTATGATTTCATCGAGCAATTTTGTGGGTGTATCTTGAATCATCTTTCCTTGATGAACAAACAGAGGTATATATATATATATATATATGTATATTCAAATTCAAACATAACTGTCTATTTTGATCAATTTTACTGCTCTTTATCTATGCCGAGTCCTTTGAAGATACGATACAATCCTCTCTATATATAACATCTGATTGTTTCTGTAGTTGCTTAATCGTTAAGCCATTTTTTTTGCTCCGATTAATTCATAGAAATTGGGTTTTTGTCAAAAATTACTTCATGGGTTGTATCTGGACTTGCAACATATACTGTCAATTTTCACAATCATTTCTATAGAATTGGGTGCAATTTGTTGTCAAATTGTCTCTTCATGTGAGCTCCTTTTGTTTTCCCATTTCAATTAAGGATTTGAAAGCCCCACTTGTACGAATATTCATAACGTGAGATATGTGTATTTTACAGTGTTGATGGATATTCTGAATGAAAATTGGAAACATAGTAAGGTGTCTAGATTTGTTTTAGGTGCCTTTTTTACATTAGCTTAGTAGTTAAGCTTAAAAATGTTCATGGGCAACTCATAGAATATTTTTCATAATATTTAGGATTTCCGAAATCAGTTGTAGTATTAAACATCAATACTACAAAGCTAAGCCAGCAGTGATAAAAGTAATTCCGCTATTTTTTATTTCAAGGGATTTGAGGGCGGTGTGTGTTTAGTAGCTTACGCCCTTGAGAAGTTTTGCTTTTTTCGCCCCTTTTGCTTTAGCAGACTTCTTGACTTCCAGTTTCTTTGTAATCCTTTTATTTTTCCTTATTAATAATATTCCTTTTGTTGCCGATCAAAAAACAAAATAGTAGAAGTATCTAATTATTTTTAACTTTCTTGATATGGTACTAACACATCTTCCCTTGATTTTTCTTTCCCTGCTCTTTATAGAGAATGTCCAGAGGAATGCAAGGAAGCTGTACCATCTTTGATGTTCGCAGCAGCAAGATTTGCTGATTTGCCAGAACTACGCGACCTTAGAAGTATATTTTCTGAAAGATACGGGAATTCCATTGAAGCTTATGTGGATCAGAAGGTGCTTAATCCATAATTTCACTCTAAAACCCAAAAAGAAAAGAAAAGAAAAAAAAATCAGCAGCATTGTTTGTTATGACAATTTTACTTCTCTAGTTTTCGTTTTAGAAGAAAAAAAACTAACTGGGCTAATTGGTTATGCGTAGTTTGTTGAGAAGTTGAAGCCTATGCCGCCTACGAAGGACATGAAGCTTCAATTGCTGCAAGATATAGCATTAGAGTCTGGTTTAGAATGGGATTCAAAGGCTTTGGAGCAGAAGCTTTATAAGCCTCCCCCATCGGAACAAGTGAGCTTCCCTATATAACCTTATATACTTCATTTGATTATCACATAATATTGAGGGAGGAAAGGGAAATCAGATTGAAGGCAGGACTACAATGACTTATTTTTCTCCTATAAAAAAAGTATGTTGTGCCTAGGGTTTTTAAAATTAGCCGATAAGTATTGTATGAGTCTAGAACCTTCATTCCATGAATCTGAAACATGACTTTCTCCAAGAAAAAAGAGCTCCCCTTTTTTAGGGTTTGTCTTCGGTTAATGAATAGAGGGGGGTGACCAAATCCAATCTTGGACAGTACCAAGTCTAAAACATGCCTTTCTGAGGGTTGCTTTCCTGCTAACATCGGAAGCCCTATCGGGATTTTGGGTTTTCAATACTCATATTCACCTATATATTGTCATATTGGCTGAGATTGTTCGATATCGGCTGATACATAACCTTATTGTCAATATGGTTATTTAAAACCATGGTTGCACCCCCAACATTTGCGATGCAATTAGTTATTAGAGTTGTGTTTTGTGTCAGAGGGATGGGGGATAATATCATAGAAGGCTAGAGCTTTCTCTAATCCTGTCTTCTGTGTTCTAATCACATTTTATTCATTTGCAGGACTTGTCTGAGAATGCCAATGATGGCAAAAACAAATTGCACAGAAGCAAGGATGAACCTGTCCGAAAAACAGACAACCCCGCTAAACAACACCATGCAAGTGATGCTGCTCCAAAAAGGAACAAGGAGGGCGATGATCAATACAAACCACGTGGTAGTGAAAATCGGGAAAAAACTCCCAGTAAAGATATTCGAGTGGCAAGTACTGACCGAAATGACCCACAGATGAATTCAAATTCAGAAAGAAAAGTTTCTGAGGAAAACGCTGATGGCAAGAAGCAGCAGCCCTCCCACCATAGATTTATCCCCCCTCCTTACACCAAACCAAAAGCCGGTGAAACTGAAATCAATGGTCGTGATACAGTTGCTGATGCTAAGCCAAAACCAAGATCAGTTCGAAGGACGCGCGTGAAACCTCCACCGGCGCATGAGAACATTGGCAGCAATGAAGCTGCAAAACCAGGCCTTAAAATGGTAAAGGAGGATGTTTGGATCGAGGAGGATGAAGAGGAAAGGGCGATAGATAGGCTTTTGATGCGTTACAGTACAAAACAATCGCCTTATGAGATGGGGAAAGTAAAAGAAGCTCTCAAGCCTCCTCGTTTGCAAGAACAATCCAAAGATGGTCCTACTCCAGCTAGAGCAACGTCTCTCCGATCCGAACCAACGAATCCAATTGAGACGACGAGTAATGGACCTGAGCGAGCATCTTCATTTCAACCAGATACCGGGCACGTGCATCCAAAGCTGCCGGACTATGATGATTTTCTTGCAAGGCTTGCTGCTCTTAAAGGGAAGTAAAAATGATCAGAAAATCATGAAAAGCTTAAACCAAAAAATCATTTTTTATTAACAATTGTTTCATTCTTTACACACGAAGTGTACTACATTCTTATAGTTCTTCCCATCAAAATTGTAACTGTGCATCGGTGATCTTTATTGGGTTCTCTACAAGTTTATAGGCATATGATATATATCAAATTTCTTTTTCGACTCTCATGAAATTCCATGACCCGGGCATCTTGTGGTTCTGTTAGTTCTTCTTCACCAAATTGTTGTTTGTTTGTGTTGTGTTGTTTCATTCACATGGTGGGATGACTTATTGAGATGGTATGCAAAGCATGTTATTTCACTTAGAAGCCATTGTCAGATTCGAAAGAATGTCGGTAATATTACTTGCTGCCAATGGAAGAGGGTAATTGTATAAGCCATGCTTGAAATTGAGATCGTTGAAGGCATGTGCTAATACAGAGGTGAAAATCGAACTTTTGACTTCTTAGTGAAATACCAAAGTTTTAGCCAAGCCCATTGGTTAATGGTAGGGCTGCAATCGAGCTGAGCCGAATTGAGCTTTTGGATGTTCAAGCTCGTTTATTAAGAATTGGTCAAGCTCGAGTTTGAACTGAGCTCTAGTCGAGCTTCAAAAATCAAGCTCGAGCTCGGCTCGTCAAATATTTGTTGAACTCGAGCTTGGCTCGAGCTTGCTCGATTACATAAACGAGCCGAGTTCGAGCTCAAGCTCGAACTTGAAAAAAAAAATTAAATTTATATTAATTAACTTGTTAAGATAAAAAAAACACAAAATTATGAGTAAATATAATAATACTTATATTAATAATAAATTTTATCATCAAATATGTAAATTTACACAAATTCCAACATAAATAAAAAAATAAAATAGTTTATTAAAAATATGTTTAATATATTATTAAAAATAAAATATTTATATATTTATTTTTATGTTCACGAGCCTTATCGAGCCGAGCTTAGGGCTACTCAAGTTCGGCTCGATTAACAAATGGGCCTAAAAATTGAGCTCAAGCTCAATCATTTAGGAAACAAGTCAAGCTCAAACGAGCTTTAAACGAACCGAGCTCGTATTGTTTATAAACAGTTCAGTTCGTTTGCAGCCCTAGTTAATTGTATAGATATGTCTGGAGTTGAAATTTTTGAAATTAATACAATTGTTCTAACTTCTATCCAAAATTTTGTCAATGAAATGTTAGTCAATCCCTTCAATGAAAAATAAAGCTTAACTTCAACCTAGAGCAAGTTAGGGCTTTAAAAAATTTGTACTCAAATTTCTATATCACTTTATCACTAAATTATATGAGAATGTAGAATGAATCTATTAATGCCTTTTAAAAAATTATGATTCCCAGTCTTAAAAAATTATGATTCCCAGTCTCAAAAATTATGATTCCCATAATGTCATTAAATTATGGAGAATTTTTTTTAAGGTCCCTCGTATTAAGATTTTATAGCATAAACTGCATGAAATATTTTCATAATAGTTGGAGTTCCTTAAATTTTTGCAGAGAAATTTCGAAACAGAAAAATTTCGATCCAAAGAAATTTTGAAATATGGAGAAATTTGTCTGAAATTTCTCTAGTTTGCTCACAAATTTCTCTGTGTTTTAACCAATTTTGTCTGGTGTGGCTTGTTTGATTTTCACTGGAATTTCTCTAGGCAATTTCACTAGAATTTCTTTGGGCACATCACAATCTCCTTGGAATTTCTCTAAGTATGTGTGTTCATGTTTGGAATTTCTCTAGGCATTTTCATTGGAATTTCTCTGGACTCTAAGTGTGTTTGTGTGTTCATGTTTAGAATTTCTCTAGCATTTTCTCTAGACATGTCGCAATCCCCTTGAATTTTTTTTGAGTGTTTTTGTGTGTTCATGTGTTAGAATTTCTGTGGATACATCACAATCCCCTTAGAATTTCTCTGAATTTGTTTGTATGTTCATGTTTAGAATTTCTCTAGGCATTTTTACTGGAATTCTCTATAGACACATCACAATCCCACAGTGTTTGAGAAAATTTACACAGTGGCCATAGCCAGAGAAAATTCATACAGTGACCACAATCAGAGAAAATTTACAAAATTACAAACAGTGACCATAATCAGAGAAAATTCATACAGTTAGAGAAAATTCACACAGTCAGAGAAAATTCACAAAATTACAAACAGTGATCACAACTAGAGAAAATTCACACAATTCCCACATATAGAGAAAATTTACACAGTCTAGAAAAAATTCAATATGATTTACTCACACAACTTTCAATCTAATTTGCTCACAAAATTCACATAGACTCTATATCCCCAAAACCCCTAGACCATATCACAAACTTCCTCTTCTTGTCTGCTTACATGGCCATTCAGGTTAGGTTCGAAGCCATTGCTATATACACAATGCATATATATGTGTATGTATGATATATATATATATATATATATAGAGAGAGAGAGAGAATACAAAGATAGAGATTTGGTATATGTACATATATATATATATATATATATATAGAGAGAGAGAGAGAGAGAGAGTATGATATATAGGTGTGGGTGATAGACTTTAGGCAACAACAAAAATATTGTGGAAATTTTTCATTACTAAAAGTTAAAGAGAGATGTTAGACCAATTTTTCTTTAATTTATCTGGAAAGTTTGAAACGTGAATCTAAAAAATATAACAACTATGAAGGTTTCAAGATAAGAGTAGTGCAAAAAATACTAAAAATAATTGAGTAACACCGTTGAGTAAGAATTAAAAATAAAAATAATATACTGTTGAAAATTAAAAATAATGTTTCAACAATTAAGTAAGAATGCAAGAAAGTCCCAAAAATTAAAGCTTGATAAAAAATAATTTTAATTTTAGTCTAATATGAAAATATTTAGACTATATATTAACACTGTTGAATTAACTGTCTCAGCTTGTTAATAGAACCCAATAAAAATATTTATTTAAAAAAAAGTAAGACTTATTTCATATTTTTCCAATTTTCTTCTCATTTTTTTGTTTGTTTGTTTGGTTTTTTTTTTTTTTTTTCTTACTTAAGGGGAGGGGGAGGCGGGAAAATTACAAAAAAAAAAAAAAAAATCTAGCTTTAACCATTCTAATAAAATAAATTCTAAATTTTTGTTTTATTAATTTAAAATCTAATATTTTATTTGTTTGCAATTTAAATTATTGATCCATTTTTATAAAATCGGTGAAAAAAATAATATTTTAAATAATTTATGTACATATCTATCTTTATTGAGTTAATTAAACATATCTATCTTTATTGAGTTAATAATTAAAATACTTTTCTTAATTAAAATTAAATTGACAAAAGTCAAATCTTGATTTTTTATTTTTGTAATTTTGTAATATTTTTTATTAATTTTTTTTCCCCAAACCCAAACAAGAAAAAAGCAAAGACGAGATTTGTCAACTAGCTTTCTCTTCTTTTCCATCACCAAACTGGTCATTCAAATACCTAGCGCAGAAGAGCTCGCAGTTGATTTTCCCTCTCCTATTTTAGGTTCGATTGTTTTGTTTCAATGAACGTCAGAGAGGACTCGTCATTGTCTTCACCACCACAACCAGCTCCGCCGCCATTTCCAGCATCGCCGACGCCGGAGGAGGAGGATATCGTGATGAGCGAGGTTCACTTGGGTTGCCCACCTAATTTATCTGGGCCACAAATCTCCCGCTTCACCTTCTCACTCCCACCTGGTGCCAACCCAATTGCTTCTTCTTTCCACTCTGATTTGGGTTTCTTCTATCTTCTCCATTTTTTAACATCATTTTTTAATGGAGAATTTTATTATACACGCCTCCGTGCATAGGAACTCGTACTTGCGTCATTTTCTTGCTAATTTTTTTCTTGTGTTATTATTTTGAGATATTTACACTATGTTTGGATTGAGTGATTTTGAGAGAAAAGAAAAGAAATAGAGTGATATGTATTTCTGTTATTTGTTTGGATAACCTAAGTAAAGAGAAATGAGAAGAAATTGATTGGATAACCTAATAAAGAGAAATGAGAAGAAATTGAGAGAAATGGAGAGAAACTCATTTCTCTTATAAGCCACATTTTCAATCTTCTCAAAAGTGGAGAGATTGGGAGAGAAAAGAAATCACTATTTTCATAATATCAATTTTGTCCCTATAAAAATGAAAGAAATAAAATGATTGAAAATATAAAAAGATTATTTTGGTAATATAATATAAAATAATTTTTTTTCTTTTCTCTGAATGAAACCTAACCAAACAAGAATGAGAGAAATCACAATCATTTCTTTTCTTTTATTTCTTCCTTATCCAAACAAAAAGGAGAGAAATCACAATCATTTCTTTTCTTTTCTCTCCTAACTTCCCAAACATAGTGTTAGTTATGATGTTTTTGTATTTGTTTATGATATTTTTTTAGCCCTATTTTGGAGAGCGGTTTTTTTCGTTTTATTGAGTTATCATGAAAAATCATATAAGGTGATATGAATTAAACAAGTTAATAAGTCAAAAAACCGGCTTTTTTTTACCTTCTCAAAATTATTCAAAAAGTACAGAATTATGCTATTTAAGTGTGTTGTTATAAGGTACATATTTCCATTTATTTTATTTTTTTTAGAATTTTTAAATTCTTATCCAGTAAAACCCATATAAACATTGAAATTGAAAAGACGAGAGAAGGTAAATTAGTTGGCAATCCTTTTTGTAGTATGTGTTTCTGTGATGGGTTCAATCAATGAGCTGTAATGCAATAGAGTTAGATGACTATCTGGGTTCATTTTTAATTGTGAGCCACTGAGCAAGGCTAGGATTTTTTTTGCAGTCTGTTTGGTTAATGCGATTTGGTGAGAAATGATTCTTCATTGATGAGAAATGGAGAGAGAGCTTACTTATTTTATATGTTTTATTTCTCATCAGATTTGGTTTGAATCAAGTTGATTGGTTGTGTATTCCAATACTTTGCTTTCTTAACCCTTCACCAATTTTTCTATCTAATTCCAAATTTGATCAAAAAGTTTGATTTGATATGAACTACTTCAATCCTTTCATCAAATTTTTATCAAAATCTTTTTAAAAATTCCCCTCTTATCTCAAATTTCCCTTGTCATCAAATTTGATGAACAAATATCATCTCCAATGTTGTATCTTTTTAAATTTTTATCAAATTTAAATTTGTTGAATGATTTGATGAATTCCCGATTTGACGAAAAAAATGAATCTCCCTTGATTTGATGAATATTTGATGAAAGGATTGGAGATGATTTTTGACACTTTTTCATCAAATTTAAATTTGTTGACAGAAAGGTGAAGGATTGGAGGTGCTCTGAGGCCAAGTATTTTTTATATGTATTCGTTTTTTTCAGCTGCTATAACTAGGATGAAATGCTTTTAAAACTAAGGAGATTTATTCTAAATGCATTTTCTTTGAGCTTAAAGAAATTGTGCATCTTAGAATGTACATACCAATTTTAGTATTTGCAATTCCTGGTCTATATAACTCTTGCATGCATAGATTCTTAGAAGAAAAAAATTTCTAAAAGTTTGTTGCTAAACTCATTTATATAGATTGTGTTATTCAACGTGTACCATGTATCGTTTACAAAACCAGGTGATACCGAATTGAGGACCAAAGAGTTTGACTTGTCAAATGATAATGGAAATTAATAAAGGTATTTGGAAACGTGAGAAGGCTCATATACTTCATTTTAAGAAGGGGCATCTTAGAAATGTCGAACTCTTGTCGCACATAAGCCCACATTTTGCAGTAATTTTGATAATATTGTTCTTTTCATTCAAAAATTTTCATTCAATGATATAGCTCTACTTATTAATAGTGTGCACAAACTTGGTGTCATCTTTATGTGTTATGATTTTTGCCTGCATTGACAGTTTTCCTGTCAAAGCTCATTAAAATCTTAGTAGAATTATTTTCATTTTCAACTGTGATATCTAGTAACATGTATTGTAATGTTCAATAATTTTGAAGTTGAGCCCATGGATAGAAAATATATTGACGCATTTAAAGATGAAGCAACTCCAACACACCAAGTTGCTAGCTTGGATGAAGATGGTGATCTTGTCGTAACTCGACGCTGCAGTAAGCTGTTATTAACTATTTGACATGAAATCTTATATCATCCATCATGTTTTCTTTCCTTTATTTCATTATATTGTGAGCTTATCCATGTTTTTCAGGGCAAGTAAGATGATAATTCAGTATTGGTAACCATGATCACTCAGCCGAAGGACTAATATTATTTTTTTCTTCACAATATTTGTGCTTCATACATCCAGTCTGCTAGACTACAAATTGTTGATTTGATTGATTATGCAAGGTTCTAGCTGGTTTTTTTTTTTTTTTAAATATATATTGTAAAGAACTTTGATGATTTGATGAATTCGTTAGCACATCAACTGTGTCTTGGGCATATAAATAAATTGCATGAGGGTTCAAAAATTTTAAAATGGGCTCTTTTTTATCTTTCTCGACAAGGGCAAAAAATAACTGAAGCTGGCTCAGCTTCCCAAACGTTTGCTCACACAAAAGTATATATTGTTAATTCATTAATCAAATAGTTCGAACTTGGGTAACCTGAGTTTGATTCAAATAGTTTGAGTTTTCCCTCGCTCTTAACCATCTAAAATCTTTACTGGGGATATGTGTGTTTTATTTACTCATTAAGCATTTAGATTCTAGCTTGATATGAATGAGTTTGTGGATTATTTTCAATTCGATCTTTCAATATATTGTTGGCTTCTGGTTGAGGTTTTACCAATTTGAACTGGTTTGGCCAAAATGCAACCCAACCTTAGTACCCACAGTTTCAAATAATCATAAATGTTGTAATTGAAGTACTTTTTCTGTTACTATATGTTTACTTGATTTTCTGGATAAAATAAAAAGGGACTCTGAAGAACCACATTTTTCTGCGTGCAGGACAATCTAAGGATAATTATGTTGTTACCATCAAGCATAATATCACTTCATCAATTCCAAGCGTTGGTTTGCAGGTAAGAAATGGTTTCATGTGATGCTTCATGTAAGCTTCTTAAGCTGTTTCTGTGGTACATTATTATTTCACTAATGTCCTCTTCCCTTTCAGGTATGGAGAGCAGAACTGATACTAGCTGATTTTGTTTTACATAAGATGGTTGCATCATCAGAATTTAATGGAATTGTTGCGATAGAGCTTGGTGCGGGTACAGGTAAAGATGATTATCAGTGCATTCTTTTTGTTTGCTGTGTGATATGCTATTTTAACACAAGGTCTAAATTATTGACAAACATGTCTCTTCCCTGGATTGCATTGTCTTTGAAGTTGGCCTAAATAGTGAACCACAAAACATGATCGTTTCTTCGTTCTTGCATGACTTGTGTAGCATATATAGATTCTTCTGAGAAAGGACACAAATAAAAATTAAGAAATATAAAATGAAATCACTAATTAAAAGTTAAGAATAATCAAAATAAATGTAAATTCTTGGTTTCCTCCTACAATATGTGCGTATTCCTCCATTATCAAATGACACTATTTATTTCATTGTCTTTTTCAGGTTTGGTTGGCATATTACTTGCACGTGTTGCTAAAACCATCTTCCTGACAGGTATGAGGTGAGCAAGTATAGTGATAAAACATTTTATACCAGGAGTGCATACTTTGTATGTTGAGTTTCAATATTGGTTTGTGATCGTTTTGTTTGATCAGAGAAAAATTGAAAAAGCAAAAGAAAATCTGAGGCTCTGTTTGGTAGAGCTTTGGAACGTTAGTTCCAGGCTTTGATTTGCACACCGTGTTTGTTTACGGTTTTCAAAAATTAATTCCACACTCACTTTTAAAAACTCTGTTCAAGGCGGGAAAATTTGGGTTAACCGGTCGTCCGGCCGGTTGACCGGAATAGTGCATTTTTTTTTTTTTGCAATTGACACATGTTAATTTTTATATATTCAATAAAAAATATTTTCTGAATTTTTAAAATTTTTTTATGAGTTTTGAATTGAATTTTGAGTTATGTGTTTGTTTATGAGTTGTAAGTTTTTATATCAAATATCATATGTTACATCAAAAATTCCCTACTCAATTCAAAAAAAATTTCAAAACTCATTCACCAAATGAATTTTCCACACTCAAATCATAATTTCAAAACTCACAAACTCAAAATACAACTCTATTCTCAAGTCATATTTAGAAAACTCTACCAAACGCAACCTAAGTTTTGACAAACTTTTATCACTATATTACTTTGCTATCATCAAATGGGATCAGTTACATGAATTTTTCTTCTCCATTCAACTCTATCAACAGCCATTTGGTTAGTCAAATTAAAAAGATTTATATCTCTATTTACTACACTCGCCCACATCAATCTAGGTTTGTCCCTTCTCCTAACACTTTCATCTACCGTTACTGTATCACATCTCTTCACTACTGCCTCTGTTGGTTTCCACTGTATATGACCAAACCATCTTAATCTATTCTCGCTCAACTTATCTTCTATCGGTGCTACTCCTACCCATGCACAAATATACTCATTCATAATTCTTTTTTTTTTCTAGTCTTGCTACACATCCACCGTAGCATCTTCATCTCAACAACATTGATCTTATCTACATGTTATTTCGTAGTTGCCTAACATTCCGTCCCATACAATATTGCTAATCTAATAGCCGTTTTATAGAATTTTCTTTTTAGTCTCGTGAGTACTTGTTTATCACACAATACCCTAGATGCACTCCTCTACTTAAGCCACCCTGCCTTAATTCTATAGGCCTAGCATTTCCGACAGTTAATGTAGAATATCATATTTATAAAATTTTTTTTTTTTTTTTTTGCCAAAAGTAAAACAAACATGTCAGTTGTCAATCTTAATTTCATATATTCTGTTAAGCCCTTTGGCATTGTCTCACAGACCATGGTGATGAAGTAGTTGACAACTGTGCTGACAACGTTCGTCTCAACTCTGAATTATTCCATTCTCAAGCGTCAGTTCATGTACGAGAACTTGATTGGAAGGATTCCTGGCCCCCTAAAGTAGTAGAAAATTTTCCATCTAAAAAAAGGTGAACTTTATGTTTGATCATCAAACACATTTAAATTCTTCTGTGATTTCCCGCTCATTCGTTCCTTTTTTTGTGTTTGGATTTAGAATTTGAGTGATTTGTGGATGCAAAGGAAAAGGAAATGTGAAAAAGAAGAAATTAACTTTTATTTCATTCACTTTTCCCTTTCTATTTCATTTTCCTTCACAAATATCTCCTCTAATCTTTGATCCAAACACAACCTTACAGTTAGTAGACTATTTCAAAGTACACATGCACTGAAAGAGATTATTACATTTGTGTAGTCCTGTTGTCCAGGCACATTTGGACCTCAGCGGAAGTTGAAGAGCTCCAGAGAGCTTCTCTGATTGTAGCTGCTGATGTAATTTATAGTGATGACCTGACCGATGCATTTTTCAATACTTTAGAGAGACTAATGATGCAGAGACCAGAAAAGGTACAGATTAGAAAAGTAGAATGGGCCGAATAAGAATATATAGAGAAAAACTAAATTCATATAAATATAAAAAAGCTGTGCCATCTCGCTTTAAGTATCCATCTAGTATTGTGCTTCCCACTTGGACCTATTGCAATTCTGATGTGAGAACCTTGGTTGCACGAATCCGGGGTGGGGGAGCTATGGCATATAAAAGTTTCCAAAGTTCAAAATGCCTATAGGAGTGTGTATATATTTTATTATTAAATATATAAATATATTCTAACAAATATTTTTTATGCTTTGTTGTAATATGTGTGTTAAAATATAAATAAATATTAGAAATTGATATCAACTGTAAATTATCTTTGTCAAGTATAAATATATTATTTTGTAACTCTGAAGTGTTAGAATAGTTTTGAGTTATTTTTTTTTTCGTTTGTTTGAGATTTGTATGCTTGAGAAGTTCTATCTCAGTTGAGAGCGAGTTTTGTTATTGACGGGAGTGGGTTTCTTGCAAGTTACCTTGATAACTGTTAAGGAACATCGTACTTTTCTCTTATTTCAGGTGGCATACTTGGCATTGGAAAAACGTTACAACTTCACTCTTGATGATCTGAATGTTGTGGCAAATGGGTATTCACGCTTCCGAAGTTATCTGAGGGATGAAGGAGGTAAATTCTGCTATTTAAGAAAGTTTCTATCATTGTATGTTCTTAAATTTAAGCTGCTAATGGGTTTTTTGCAATGTATAATGCAGAATGCAATGATCTAAAAAGCAGATCGTTGCCCTGCTTTGTTGGCAAGCGCATTGATCTTACACAGATTCCACAATATGTGAGAGAGTACGACAGAGGAAATGATGTCGAGCTTTGGCAGATAAAGTACGAGAAGCGGAAACCCTAACCAGCTTCTGCTTGTAGACAACCTTCCATTTTTGTAGAACTCTAATTACTACATTGTTTTTTTTTGCTTCTGTTATTTGGAACTGCATTCTGGGAAAGAAAGTGCCTTTTTTCCCCAAACTGTCAAATGACTGTCTGTTGTATCTATAACTAACTGTTTGGTTGTTTGAGGTTCATTTTATGCGAATATATATTTACCCATTTCCAATATAGCATTTCCATTCCTAACTGTAGTGACATCTAACACAAGCTATTTAAAAATGTGTTTGGATCTTGAATTTATGAAAGGAATAAAAAGATAATAAAAAAAAGTGTGCAGTACATAAGCATGAGATCACCCTCATCTCAACATGTAGTTTTTCAAGTTGAGTTCCTATCAAGAGCATGTAACATTGTCAAATTGGAGGAGGTTTTGGGTTAATATCTCTTTATTTGCATTATTTCTAGCATACATTCCTAATTATCATCGCATCTAACACAAGCTATTTAAAGAATGTGTTTGCATTTTGCATTTGTAAAGGAAAAAAAATGTAATGTGCAATATATAAGTTTGAGGCACTTTTATCTCAACAACTAACTTGTGGATTGAGTTTTACTTAAAATCTTGTGACATTAGGCTTGTTTGGTAAAGCTTATAAGCTGCTTATTTCAGCTTTTAGGTTAATTTAAGCTAAAATATTGTGTTTGATGCAGCTTAAGTTAATCAACTTATAGCTTAAATCAAGTTATTTCTTAGCTTATCTCAAAAGTTGGTCAAGGGATGCTTAAATTTTTGACTTAAGTGCGCAACTGGTGTGGGGAGCTAAAATTACTTAAATACCCTCGTCAATACTCAAATATTAATATTAATTAAAAAATAAAAATTTATATTTCTGAAGAAAAAGAAAAAAATCAATATTAATTAAAAAAATCAATATTAATTGGTATTAATTATTAATAAATTAATATTGTATACTTTTGTAATGAATTAATTATTAATTGATACTAATTAATAACAATTGTTGATTATTAATATTAATTGATACTAATAAAAATTAAATATTAATATTAATTTATACTAATTAATAATTTTAGTACTAATTGAGACTAATTAAGCCATTAATTGATACTAATTAATAATTTTAGTATTAAATGATACTAATTAAGCAATTAATTAATACTAATTAATTTATAATGGAAAATAATTGTGACAATAATACTTCCGTTCATTCTTAGCAAATGTATCAATTTTTATATTAATTGATACTAATTAATACTAATTATATTAACTTTTATTAATGAAAATTAAAACTGAAAAAAATGCCAAAATAATCATTTTTATATCATATAAGGATAGAAAGAATAATTATACAATAAAAAATTATTTTACAACTTATTAACCAAACACTACTGTACTGCTATATCCATAATCCCACAATTGCACCAAACAGGTTAACAACTTATGTTCACAGCTATAAGTCATAATCTGTTAAGTTATAATCTATAATCATTTTTCCACGACTCTACATTATATTAGAATTCAAATTGGGGAGATCTGTTTGCATTAGTTATTCAATTGTTTGTTTTTCTTTTTCTTTTTTTCTTTTTTTTTTTTTCTCTTTCTATATGTATGAATATTTGTGAAGACAGTATTGTGCATAAGAAAAAGTACTGAATCATTATATATATATATATATATATATTATTGGACAAATTTCATATCAGTTTAAGCTTTTTGACATTGAATAATGTCGCAAGTGATCAATTTTATTGTTTTAACCCATTAATTAATTAATTGGGACCTACACTTTTGTAGTAAAAGGGGACAAAAAAATTGATGTGGAATTTTGCAGGGTGCAGTGTCAATCAGCATCAACTTGTGCAACAAAAAAGATCAATCAAGGAGGCTTGAAGTTGAAGCTGGACACATGCAAAACTTTAGAATCTTTTTATCTATAGGGGTGGTGGTGGTGGTGGTGGTGGTGGTGGTGGTGGTGGTGGGCCTAAAGCCACTTTAACAATTGCATGGCAAAAAGAGAGGAAACAAAAGCTTCATAAAGGCATTTGTTTCTCTTCTTCCAATTCTTACCTTAATTTAGGAGTGGAACCAGAATTTTTAATTGAGGGAGTTAAAATATGTTCTCTCTTCTAGATTTTTTTTGAAATATGATTTTTTACAGCAATACAATTTTAAAAGTTTAATTGGTATATAGATTTTATCACATTGTGTATTATTATTTAATACTTTTTGTTTGGTTTTAATTTTCTGAATTTAATTTTCTAAAAATTGAGTTTTTTATTTTTTGTGTTTTTTTTAGTGAATACTGTTTTAAATGCACCTTATTTGGATGTATCTAAAAAGTTAAATATTTGTGAAAAATATTTTAAAAAATCAATAAATATACAAGAAGACGAAAATATACTGAATTTTCAATTTTATTTTATTTTTATTTATATTTTTGGTATTTAGTGAATTTTTTAAAGATTTTTTTTACAAATATTATACTTTTAAAGTGTATTTACTTAGATATATCTAAAAAGTCAAATATTCGTAAAAAATATTTTAAAAAATCAATAAATATACAAGAATACGAAAATGTACTAAATTTTCATTTTTTTTATAAAGATTTTTGGTATTTAGTAAATTTTTTAAGGGAGATTTGGTGATAGACTCCTCATTGTCTAATTTATCTTTCAAAATGATAATAATTATATAGGTACTTTCAAAACCTTCTAATATTTTAAAACTTATTTCTTTTACTATATTACCCTCATATCTATCAGCTCTCCTATTAAGCCATCTTTACAGTGTATTTCAGAGTAAAATTTTACTTTGAATCATAGTAAACTTTACTCTGATTCAGAATAAAATTTCAGATTCTGAATCAGAGTAAAGTTTACTGTGATTCAAAGTAAAATTTTATAACGTTAAGCAAATCAACATGTTTTTAACCAGAGTAAAATTTTACTTTGAATCATAATAAATTTTACTCTTACTATGATTCAAAGTAAAATTTTACTCTGAAAGTACAAATTTACTATCACTATATAATTCAAATCTCCAATGAATTGATAGTAAAATTTTACTATCACTAAGAGTCTAAAAACAAATAACAGAAGTACACAATAACAAAATAAAAGTTTACTATCATTGTATTAAAAAAGAATAAAAATAGAACAAATAACACCAAAGTAAAAGTTTACTCTCATTTTATCAAACAAAAATAGAGCACATACCAGAGTAAAATTTTACTCTCATTTTATCAAACAAAAACAAAGCACAAACCAGAGTAAAATTTACTCTCATTTTGTCAAACAAAAACAGAGCACAAACCAGAGTAAAATTTTACTCTAATTTTGTCAAACAAAAACTAGAGCACACACCTGATTGAACTCAGCAAATCAACTAAAATAAAACAAAAACAAAAAAACTAATCAACATATGTCGAAGATGAAATAACGATATCGAACCAAAGGTGAGGGTCAAGTCATCAATCCAGATCTTAGGCAAAATTTTGAGCTATAAGGTTGACTCCAAATCAAAACTCAAAATCGAGTTCATAATGGTGAAATCACACCAAATTCAAAATACCAAAAACTAGATCTGAGATGTTATTAGTCAAATCCAGATTTGAGATGTTATAAGTTGAATCAACCTTACCAAGCCTCTTAAGCATAGATCGTAAACTCAAATTAGGGCTCTCTCAGATCACAAATTGAACTGAGGACTGAAGGAAGAGGGAGAACTTTTGTTAGAATTTCAGTCCAGTAAACAAGTGAATGGAGTATAGTACAGGTGCATGAAGCCTCTGGTTTCTTCAATTCTAGGGTTTCTAGAAGAGAAATGGAAGGCTTGACTGATATTGGATGCGGAGGAGGGGGTGGCGCCAACAATCATGGCGGTTGGTGGCGGGAATACATTGGTGGATGATGCTCCGGCGGCTGAGGTGGCCTCTAACATGGCTATGAAGAGAAGCTGTGTTTAGATAGAGAGGAGACAAACAGAGAAGGTGGGAAGAGACTGGAGGGAGAAGGTGAGAAGATTTAGTTGAGGGTATAATAGTCTGATAAAATATTTAAATAATAAATTTTGTCCTTTATGAAAGACTTTATAATTATGAAGGGGTTTAGAAAGTATAATTTTTTTTCTTAGTCTTTTTAACAATGAAAGGAAGGTAAGGGAGGTTTATAGTCAAATTTCCCTAAAGATTTTTTTTACAAATATTATACTTTTAAAGTGTGTTTATATTTGGTGTATCTAAAATTTTTTTTAAAAAAAACGCTTAAAATATTAAAAAAATTCCATGAAAACAAAAAACACAAAAAATAAAAAATTTCAATATGTAAAGTGAATCTTAAAAAGTGAAACCAAACAAGCTAAATAATATTCATGACGTTAATTATATAATGGTGTTATAAAGTGTAGAAGGTGAATAAAAATGATAATATAAATTATGCAATAATATTAAAGACGAATAAGTCAGATAAAAAAAGTATCAAGAAAATTAATGTATGAATCTCAACCATACAATAATTCAATCTAGACCACATATTAATTTTTATTTTATTTTATTTATTTTTTTTGTGGATACTTTTTTGTTTCTGAATTCTTATTCTCTAACATTACTCTTTAGTTATATTTAATTTACAAAGAGCAATTGGAAAATATTGGGATAACAAAAAAAATTATTCAGATTTGAAGGGGATCAAATTAAATTTACTTAGAATTTAAGAATAATATACTAATTATATTATAAATACTCAAAATTATATAAACTTAGTAAAATTTTCTATATTTTCGGAAGAGGCCGAGGCCACCCCCGGTCCCTTAACAGTGAATTTATAGAAATTTTAAATTATCATTATATGATTGAGTAGTCTTGTTACGCAGCATTACTTTAAGGCAACCTTTGAGATTTTAGTTCTGTTGGAGTCTAATTTCAAAGGTCACTCCTATGTAATTAGTCATTTTTTTACTCCTTTGTAATTGATGTTGTCATCACTTTTATACTAAAATATATATTTTTCTTCTTTATCCTTGTGACTTTGCATTATTTGTATTAGTTTGAGTCTTTTTAATCTTATAAAATGGGAGTTTGATAATTATGTTAAAATTATGAGGTTATTTGAATTTTTTTCTTCTTCTAAATTTAGGAGGGGTCAATATAATTTATCATAAATAAATATGAGAATATGACTAATTAATAAAAAAGATTCGTATGATGATAGTGTGAACCTATATGGTTGGATTGATAGATATAATGTCAAGTTTGGTTACTGCCAGATTAGATAATTATGGCTGTGGACCTTATTCACAACGTGTTTGCTGTTGAAATAGGAAGCCAAATTGATAATCCAAGGGGGTTAGTAATCCCTTTCAGTAGAGGGATTAGCTTGGCTGGGTAGAGGATGGCATTAAGAAAATAGTGAGCGAATTAGGCCATTTTTAAAAAAAACCAAGTGCACCTATTTGTTTTAATATTTGATTTAGATTCCTTTTAAGGGGAAATTATCGAAAAATCCCATAACTGAATCAGTAACACCATTTAGTCCACCAATTACATTTGCACTGTAGAATCCCATCAGTGATAACGTGATAACCGCTAGGTCCTGGTTGATTTTGAATTATACTGTGTGGACGTTTGTACCCTTTCTTTTATATGGGTCATACAATTTCAGGGCACATCACTTACCCATCCCGTTACACTCGCACACACACTGTTGTTCACACACAGTCACACAACACACATAAGAACCACATAACAATGCACATTCATCAGGACACAACCCAATAACCATACCCACACACAAACCATAATCAATTTTACAGATCGATGTGAACAATGTTTGGAAGGAATCCTGCAGATCTACTTCGCCGACGTGTACACCGACTTGACGATGTTCACCTAGAAGCAACAATGGCCAACTGTCACAACAATGGCAGACTGTGTGAATCTGTGAGATTTGGTGTTTTTTATTTGGGTGACGTAGTGACGATTACGATTGTGTTGTTGGTAGGTGGGCAGGAATACGGCAGATCGACTTTGTCGACGTGGTACACCGACTTGACGATGTTCACGCTAGAAGCAACAATTGGCGGACTGTCACAACAATCGGACTGTCACAACAATGGCGGATTGTGTGAATCCACCGGAACAGGCGATCGGATTCTGCGTGAACCAACAAATGGTAAGGTTCATGTCTGCGACCCCTCTCATCATGTGCCGTCGATTCCGCTGCAGTTGATGGATAGCATCAAAAAGCATGAGAACGAGATTGAGAAGAGAGAGGGGATGATGAGAGTTTCGAATTCTAGGGCATTCAATGTTTCTGAAGAGGAGAGGACGGAGAATCGGTGGCATCGTGTTCTTCGTCTTCGAAACGGGTTTCGATCGAGCGGTTCGAGCTTCACGTCTCGAATCGCGACGGAGTGCAGTGCGGGCTTGGGGATCAGTCGCCTGCGTTGCAGACCCGGATGTTTTTGATATGAAGAAAAGCAGAGGCAATTCAAAGATCGAATTGATAGCTTCAGAGAATTTGTATTGCCGGCTGTGATGAAGCTTTGGGGAGCCATTTGACGAACAAGTACTCGGAAGGAATGCTCGGGACAAAAAAAAAAGTGTGGAATCGGAACTGTGGAACAGATCTGAGATTATATTGAGAACCAGAACTGTGAATCGGTGAGATTGAGAACGATAATCGGTGGAATCGGTGAGGTTCACGTTGAATTCACGTCACAACCCACGTCACAGAAAAAGAGATACTATACCTTTTTTGGAACGTGAACCTCAACACCCCTTCCATAAATACATCGCGGGTTTACAAACTCAAATTAACACTTTAATGGCAAAATAGTAAACAAACAATCCAAAGGACTAAACGGTTTAAAAGAAAATAAGTTAACCACATAATCTACAAGATGATTAAATGATAGTACTGTCATTTCCTTTTATAAATTGAAATAATTTATTATTTATTTATATAAAATAATTTTATAATCCCATCACTAACCATCTCTTACACTATCATAAAAAAAAAATACTTTTATTTAATTCCCTCACTAATAATTCCTACATTAACAATCTCTTCACTAACTATTTTCTCACTAACAATCCTATTCAACCTAATCCACCAAACAAATGTGGCGTAAAAGAGTTTACTCAATTTTGATTTTGTATGGTTATGGTTTAAAAACTAATTTATTGATTAAAAAAGTTTATATTACTAAAAAGGTCAAAATTCATTTGATAAATTTATTTCTTATATTAAAAAAATTCAAATTTAACCACTCCAAAAAATTACAAAAAGAGTTTAAACAAAAGGTAAAAATATGTCAAACAATTTTATTTTTTATTTATTTATTTTTGTAGTCTTATTTTTAACTAATTAGCTAGTTTTTTTCAACTAATTTAAAAAAGTTGAAAACTAATGCTAAAAATTCTATTAAACGAGTGATAAACGGGTATTAATGAGTGTCACTGCCAACTATAAATCGTATTATAAAAAATGGTTTTGTTGAATTAGCGATTCGAACTATAATAGTAAAGTTCTCCATCAATTAAACAAGTTAATATTTTACGGTGATAAACTAATTAATAAAAAAATTCTATGATTAGTCTATATTGCCTTCGAAATCTTGGGTTAAAATAGTCACAAAATGACAAAATAAGTTAAAAATAAGATAAAATGTCATATTTAAATCATAATTATTTCATTTTTTCTCTCACAAAAGTCAAAAAAGTCAAAAAACTCATCCCAAACGGGATTTTTTAGCCCAGGCCAAGGCCACGTTTGGGAACATGTTTTTTTTACTAATTTTTTGATTTTTTAGCTAAAATATGATGTAAAAAAACTAGTTGTTTGGGATGGCTTTTTAACTTTTTATGAAAAGATGTGTAAAAAGTATAGAGAAAATGAAATCTTTGACTTTTTAATAAAATTGTTGGCTTTTTATTTTTTTAGTAACTTTTTGATTTTTTAGCTAAAATCACCACTTGCCAAATGAGGCCTAAAATAACTAAAAAGCCAACTCACATTCCAAACGAACCCATTGTTGTATTGGCGACGAATAAAAGATGTTCACTTAATTTTGATTTGTTTGGTTATAATTTAAAAGTATAACTTATTTGCTTAAAAAAAATTATTGGGGAATTGACTAGTAAATCCCATTTTGTGGACTTGTAATCCATAAGGTCCTGAATGTTTTCTTGGTGACTGGGTGGTCCCTTAATTTGTTTGTTGACAGTTTTGCCACTGCTAGTATTATTGATTGACATTTGGTGTGGGTTTGTATGGGAGAAGGTGAATGTGTGTTTGTGTGTCACGTTGATTGGAAAAGCACACTAATACTTTTTTTAATGTAGTAAGTGTGTGAGAGGGAAGATTTGCGTGACAGTACGGCCGAGCAACGGCGACGTCAAATGCACGGCACCGAGCTAATTCGTCTATTAACGCGACTGAATTGCACGGTCGGAAACGTTGACCGGGCAAGCGCGAACTGGACCTAGCCGAGCTGTTACTCGCACGTGCGAGGAGGAGCTCGGAGTGGCGAATGGAAACCGAGCTATAGAATGGTCCGGGTTGTGCCGGGGATGCAGCCAGGTCGGCATGCCTCTGACCGGCCAGCCAAGGCGAATGGCTTCGTGTGACCGAGATTGTAGATAGGACGGTTGGAGGCCGGCATGCCTCGCAACCGGTTGGTCCTGATGAATCGGTTCAGAAGTAGCTCGCCCGAGGTGGTCTGTCTTTCACGGGATGACAAGGGACAGCTCGGCAATATGTAGCTCGGTTGGTGATCTTCCGCAAGCAATAGGCCGGTTGTGGTATCTCGGTCAAGGGTGCCACCTGGGCCAATGGTGAGAAGGAGAGGACATCTGCTCCACGAACGCCTCAATACCGTTAGACAGTTCAGTGTGTACTGGTGAAAGGACAAAACCTTTACACGCGTAAGGTGGTGAGAGGAGCACACTGCCACCTGTCCAGGGAAGGACAGCAGAGGTAGTGCGCGCACAATCTTGAGGCTGCATGGCCAGCCTAGAAATAGAGGAGAAAGACGAGCGTTGAAGGTATGCGAACTCACTCTCACAAACACTCTATCCTCATTGTCTTCTTCCGAAAATCTGACTTGATCGTCGGAGGGTCTTTCCGGCACACCACCGCCGGGCAGCTCACCATTTTCGTGTTGCAGGGATAGACGCCGTTACCAGAAGCTTGACGTTCAAGGCGTACGGAGAGCAAAGAATATTTCGCCCCCGTACAGTGTGTAACACTCATAGCATGAGACGTGGGTTGTGACGTGAACACAAGTAATTTGACATTTTTTTTTTTTTTTTTTTTTTTTTGTGAACTAAGTAATTTGACACAGTTTGACCCTTTCTTTCCCGATTGCCATTTGTGACATTTCGACGTGAACCCGGTGCACACCCCCAGCGCAATCTCGCTTCTTTGAAGAAATCGATGCCTTCGTTTCGTGGATTCACTTTGCAATCTATGACCTTGGTTGAGTCCAAACACTTTGCAATCTATGACCTTCGTTTCGTGGATTCACTTTGCAATCTCGCTTCTCGTCCCAGCAAAGTGATCCCTGGCCGTTGTATCCATTGTTGGGTTCATAGAAATTGTTGATTTGTTGGGTTCACATTTGTTGGTCATCCGGGTCGTTGCGCAGGTTAACCCGGTGCGCATCCCTAGCACAATCTCATTTCTTTGAAGAAATCGATGCCTTCGTTTCGTGGATTCACTTTGCAATCTAGATTTGAGATTCACTTTGCAATCTATGACCTTGTTTGAGTCCAAACACTTTGCAATCTATGACCGTTGTTTCGTGGATTCACTTTGCAATCTCGCTTCTCGTCCCAGCAAAGTGATCCCCGGCCGTTGTATCCATTGTTGGGTTCATAGAAATTGTTGATTTGTTGGGTTTACATTTGTTGGTTCATGCAGTGTTGTGTGACTCCATAACCCACGTTATCACACCCCAAAACATGAATCCGAATTACCAAACGTGGATCAGGAAACGTATCCCACAAAATCTGCATTCAATCCCAATATACACCTCTAAAGAAAAAACAAAAGAGGGTCAAACCGGTCCATACATACATCACATAAATTTAAAACAGGACCTGATTGTCCACAAAACATGCCAAACAGGACTTGCCAATCCAAGAGAATGAATGTGGGACCAGATGGAGTGATAGATTGGTAAATAGGACTTTCTGATAATTTCTCCAAAATTATTTTATTAAAAAAAATAATAACTCATTCAATAAACTTATTTCTTACAAAAAATTTCACTTTAGTTATTCTAAAGTTTTTTAGAATAGTCAAAAAAGTTTAAAATATGTCAAATTAACTTTTTCAACATTATTTTTTTAAGATTTATTTTTAGGGAAAGTTACGGATAAATTCTGAAACTTGAAAAGGTGGTCCAGGTAGTCCTGAAAGATATTTATTAGTCTGTTTGGTCCTACTTCATGTGTGTTTACTAAAGTACCCTCGTTATGCACGGCTGTGGGGATTGTGTTGTTAGTATTCCATCTGGAGTGGGACGTGTTTGGGTGTCACGTTGGCAAAAGGGCTGTAGTAGGTTTTATTATTTTGCACATGTGTGACGGTGTGTCAACATACCAAACGTAACCCAACCCACCCAACGCGCCCCGGTTGTAAAATATGGAATCCCCAATTGATTAACTCAAATTTTGGAACCTATTTGTCTTCGAATCCCTGTAATTTTGCTGTTGCCGTTTGTTTGATCCTATTTTGTATGACTGTGTAAATCTTGGAGATTTGGTGTTCTGGCTGTGGGTGACATAGTTGAGGATTACGTTTGTATTGTTGTTGGGTGGGCGTTGAATTTCGAGTTTTGATGGCTAGAGACGACATTTATGGTTTATGACGTGCATTGGTGGGCTGACCATGTGTCGACGGAGGGATGTTGTAACGAATTAGTTATCCTGTGACAATGAGACACAATCATAAGTGATATTCCTTGAATCATAAAGTGAAATGGTGGGGTTTCAATGTGTGTATATCGTAGACAACAGATTGGGGGTTCGATTGTATGTTTGTGTGCCAAGCATACATGTGTGTGGTGTGTGAATGTCATGTGGGAATGTTTGTTTGTTATACTCTGTGTGTGAAATTAGATATGGTTTGTCTGTATGTATGGGTATTGGGTTGTGGCCTGATGGATGCCTACTGCTATGTTGCTTTTTACGTTTGTTGTGAGACTATGTGTGAACATCACTGTGGATCTGCATGATTGAGAATGACGTGATCTCTCAAATTGTGTGACCTAGTAAAAGAAAGGGCACGAACATCCATAAATAACCTAATTCAAATCAAAACAGGACCAACCGGTTATGCTGTTACGATGAACGGGATCTACTAGTGCAAGTGTAAATCGGTGGAACTAAATGGTGTCACTGATTCTGTAATGGGATTTTTGGATAATTTTTCCTTATTTTCAGTCAATAAATTAGTTTGTAAACTAATTTAATAAATGTAAAAAGCTAATGCCAAAAATTTTGGGGGAAATTACAAAAAATATAAAAGTTTGAACCTTATAACAAAATAAATTTTAAATTTTATCAATTTAAACTCTAATATTTTAATTTATTTTAAATCTAAATCATCTACCTATTTTTGTTAAGTGAAATTAACCAAAAAAAAAAAAAATAGTAAATAAACTAAATCTAGATGTACAAAAAATATTTAAAATATCACTTTTCATTGAGTTTAACAAGTAAAATATTATTTTTTTGGTCAATTTTATTTAAGAAAAATAAGCATATAGTTTAAATTGATAATAAATAAAAAATTACGATTTAAATTAATAAAATTCAAATTTTATTTTATTATAAAGTTCAAATTTTTGTTTATTTATAATTTTCTTAAAAATCTATTAAACCGGGGAGTTTTTTTTTTAATTTTTTTTCTAAAAAATCAAATTATTTATCAAAATAACCAACTTTCAAATTATTTATCAAACTAACTTATTTTTTAAAAAAAAACACAATTTCAAAATGCGTCTTCATCATGAAATCGCATCTTCGCAATGTAATTTAATGCGATTTTATATTGACATGATTTACTAGAGTGTAGATGTGGGTTATGTCAATATGAAGTCGTATGTTCAAAATGCGATTTCAGTATAAAATTATATTTTGAACTTGTATTTTTGAAAAATGAATTAATTTAATAAATAATTTTAAAAGTTAATTATTTACGCAAATAGTGTAATTTTTTAAAATATTCATAAAATAATAAAAATAAAAATAAAAACTCATTATACCACGTAAACTAGAAAGTGTCACTGTCAACTATCAATCCTATTTAACTTTTTTTTTGTGTGGCTGAATTAGAGATTTTAAGCCTTTGTTTGACATGAGATAAACTGAGATTTTTTTGATTAAAATAGATATAAAAAGATAAAATAAATTTTTTAATATAATAAGATAAAATGTCACATCTAAATCATAATTATTTTATTTTATTTTCATAAAAATCAAAAAAATTAAAAAATCTATTACAAATAAAACTTTTTAACCCTAAATTAAAATAATTAAAAAAAATTTAAAAATCAACTCCTATTCTAAACCAACCCTATCCTTAATACTAGTAAGATTCCCCAACAAATAGTACTATAAACTTTAATAGTAAAATTCTCCGACAAGTAGTAAACTTTAACAGTAAAAATTCCAATCGTCTATCTAAAGTTAGGAATTTTAGATCTTTAGCTTAGTTTTTTTTTAAATTTAATTTAATTTATTTTTATTTATTTATTTATTTGCTAATTTAGAGGCGTTTTGGGAAAAGTCTTTTTTGACTTTTTTTTTTTTTTTCTTCTTTTGGCTTATTTTTGTTTTTAGTATTTTTTTTAAAAAAAAATTTGAAAATTTTTTTAGATTTCTCAATTTAACTTGACAAGACGAACTGAAAAATTATAATTTTTTTAAAAAAAAATTCAGAAAAACAAAAATAAGTCAAAATAAACAATCTTATTTTGGCTTTTTTGTCTTTAGTATTTTTTTTTGGGAATTTTTCAAAAAAAAATATATATATTTGTCTCGGCAAGACATATTGGAAAAGTAAAAAATTTTGGCATAATTTAAAAAAAAAAAAATCACTAAAGACAAAAAAAAAAAAGTGTGGCTTTTTTTTTTGTTAGCTTGGTTAACTTTTGCCTTTTTTTGGTTTTGATATGATGGTTATTAGAGAAAACGGAAATGCATTAGACCCCCACTGGGGGTGACCCCAGGACCTCCAGTGGGGTCTAATTGGTCAAATATATATATATATATATATATTTCCCAAGGCTTGAGAGCACGGCACGTGGTGCTGGGGGTCCCTAGCACGGTTGTTAGAGAAAAAGTAAAATAATTATGGTTAGATGTGCTTTTTTATTTTATTGAAATTAACATATTTTATCTTTTTGTGCTAATTTAGCCACTTTAGCCCTTCCCAAACAATGCCCAAAAAGTTAATTATATGAAAAATGTTTGATATACCTAATTTATCACCCCTAAAAATCACCTTTAATGATGTGTTTGACAAGTGTCAAATTTTAATTTGTCAAACACTTCATCGTGTGGGGTCTAACCTCAATATTACATCATTAGAGATTATTTATGAGTGATAAATTAGAGGATGTAGCATTATTATAATTATATATCAATATATCTTTCAATATTTTTTATATAATTTTTTTTTATCTTACATAAAAAATTATATTCCATCATGTAATCAAATTCTGTGTATTCAAAAAATTCTTTCAAACTGAAACAAATCTTGCTAACAAGCTCCTAGAAGAAGATGATAAAAAAAAAAAGGTTCCTAGAAGAAGAGAAAATGACCAAAAAAAAAAAGAAAAAATGTAAATCTCAAAACATTTATTATTAAATTTAATATATTTTTTATATGAATTTCAAAATAACTTTTAACCTCTAGGTCATATTTGTTTCGCAGTTTGAGTGGCTGGATTGAATTACCATGGCTGTGGGTTCCATCCACAACATGTTTGGTAGTGAAATAAAAGGACAGATTGATAGTCTAAAAGCATCTCCAACCACATCTTCTTCTCAAGAGGATGGAAATAATATTTTTTATTCAAAAAGTAAATATAGAGGAGGTCACTATTCATTCAAACTCCAATCACAAACCTTCATTTCCTTCATTCAAACTCCAATCAAAAAGTAATTTTTGTTCATTAATAAATATTTAATTTTAAAATTTCTGTAAAATATGTTTAATATTATACTCATTTTAAAAGTATGATTTCATACTTTTTATTGATGTCAATTTTATAAATATTAAATTTACTAGGGGTGAGCATGGTCCGGATTGGACCGGATTGGAGTAAAACCAAGACCAATCCGTTATCTACGGTTCTTGAAAAATTGGAACCAATCCAATCCGTTTAAATCATGGAACCAATCCGAACCAATCCATTTAAATACGGATTGGATCGGTTTAGGACCACAGATTCACATAATTAAATAACAAAAATATATATATAACACTTTAATTTCATAAAAATATAAACATAACGCTATATTAGTTCCACAATAGTAACATGTTTTTCTATAATAGCGACATACTGTTCTAGAATTTAAACAACCAGAAGAAAACTGGTTTCACCATAAGTATTTACACCATTACAAATTAAAACTAAAAACTAACAAACAAAAGTAATAAAAGAAGATATTATATAGTTTTAGGTTTGAGTTTAGATTTTATATAAAATAAGAGAAGATATTATGGGGGAGGATCTATAATAAAAATATAGACTATTTGTATACAGTCCGGATCGGTTCCAATCCGGAACCGTGGGGTTCAATCCGGAACCAATCCGTGGACTACGGATTTTTAATTCTTCAATCCGGAACCGAACCGCGGATTCAAAAAATCAATCCAAACCTATCGGATTGGACTGGACTGGATCAGATTACGGATTTCACTGATTCCTTGCTCAGCCCTAAAATTTACACATTAAAAGTTATTTCGAATATAATAAAAAATATAGAGTGAATACAATTTTAGAGTCTCCTTCATTTTGTTCATCCTCCCTTCATATTTGAAGGATCAATCCATCTTCCTTCATTTGGGAGGAAGAAATAAAGGATGGGTTGGAGCTCAAAATTAGAAAGGATCCTTCATATTTGAAGTTTTGAAGGATGGGTTGGAGATGCTCTAAGGGGCTTAGTAATCCCCAGGGGGATTGGCTTAGATGAGTTTTGGGTGGGATTGAAAAAATAGTGAGAGGACTGAATCTATTTTATATAAATATATTTTTTTTATACCAAGTGCACTTGTTTCTTAATATTTGTTTTCATTTTTTAATATAAAAATAATTTATTTATTTATTTTATATAAAAATAATTTAATACTCTCATCACTAACCGTCTCTCATACCATCATTAAAATAAACACACTTTTACTTAATCTCCTCACTAACAATATCCACATTAACAATCTTTTCACTAACTATCTTTTCACTAACAATCCTATCAAATTTAATCCGCCAAACAAACATAACCTTAGATTATATTTGATTAGGAAGATTAATAGGGAAGAAATTAACAATTTATGAAAATTAGTGTAAGATTCGTTATTCAACTAAATTAGTGAGGCAAATAATTTTTTGTTATCCACGTTTATTTCGCAATGGGTATAAAAATATATAATTCTCACGTTTGTTTTGAATTAATAGTTGTAGAAATAAAAAAAATTATCAATTTTATTTGATAGAATATCTATCGAAATCTAATTCAGTTAATAAAAATTACAACTAAATAATGAAATATGAGTTTCATAAATTAATAATTTCAATGTCATATTATAATCTATCAATTAATTTATTTTAAATTCTTCAAATTCGAGATATTCATCAAATTCAACTTTATCCCAAAATAATAATATAATAATTATTAGAGTAGTAGTCGAGATCATGAGTTAATGACAGTACATCATAAAGTAGAGCAAACTATTATTGAACTTGGGTTATATTAAACTATCAATAATGGTTGAGACCATTAAAAGTGGTGCTTTAAAAATATTATTAGTGATGTGACAGTGGATAGGACTCACTGTTTGTGTTTTTTTTTTTTTTTTTAAAAGTACTTGTCAACTCATTAGTGATACTTTAGAGCACTACTTTTAGTGGGATGTATCATTACTGTTAAACTATACTCTTCCGCTCTCATCACAGCATGGGGATTGTTACTCTCTTGGGTTTGCTGCTCATTCATTCTTATGCTTCTGGAATCTTCCTCACCCATTTTTATTTTTATTTTATATTTTATTTATATATATTTGAGAAATACTTCAGTGTAGGATACATATCATATATAATTCAATCACAAAATTATACAAATTTTTATAAATTTACATAAATAATCTCATAAATTTACGTAAATTGAATACAAATTTACGTAAAATAATAAAAACTTACACAATTTTATAAATTTATACAAATTTGTGTTCAACTTACGTAATTTTGTAATAAGATTATATACAATATATATTCACACTAGAGAATTTTTCTTAAAGCTTCGTTTGACATTAGCTACGATAGCCAATTTTTTTGTATTGGGACTTTTTCAGCCTGACTTTTTTAGCTTTGTTTGGTTTTTGTTTTTAAACTTTTTTGATTTTTGTGAGAGAAAAAACTTAATGATTATGATTTGGATATGAAATTTTATTTTATTGGCTTATATAACTTATTTTGTCTTTTTATACTTTTAAACCCCAAAATGTTTACTAAACGAGAACTTAATAGATTGGATAAATAATGAGATAAAGAGAGTTAGATATTGTATTTAGTTAAAATAAATAAAAATATGTAATTATTTTTTACCGTTGAATAAATTTTTTTTTTAAAAGACTTAAGTTTCATTTGACATTGGCTACTGTAGCCAACTTTTTTATATTAAGATTTTTTTAGCTTGAATTTTCTAGTCTCGTTTGGTTTTTATTTTTGAACTTTTTTGATTTTTATGGAAGAAAAAGTATAATGATTATAATTTGGATGTAACATTTTTTCTTATTGATTTATATAGCCTATTTTATCTTTTTGTATTTTTTTAACTCTAAAATATTTACCAAACAAGAACTTAATAGATTGGATAAATAATGGGATAAAGAGAGTTAGATATTGTATTTAGTTAAAATAAATAAAAATATAAAATTATTTTTTACCGTTGAATAAATTTTTTTTTTGAAAAGACTTACCCTTGCTAGTACAATACTTGTCAGCTTGTTTGGTTCTATTTTTTCAAAAAAAATTTTTCAGAAAATTATACTTTCTTATTTTTCGTATTTTTTTTATTTTTATTGAATTTTTTTAATATTTTAAGCAAATTTTTTTATTTTTTAGACACACTTAACATAAATACACCTAAAAAATAAAAAAATTGTAAAAAAATCTTTTAAAAATTTACTAAATACCAAAAGTACAAAAAAAATATAAGAATTCAGTATATTTTTTATATTTTTATGTATTTATTAATTTTTTTAAATATTTTTTCACAAATTTTTTACTTTTTAGAAATAACAATTAAGGTGCATTTAAAAAAGTAAAAAAAAATTTAAAATTTTAAAAATATTCACTAAAAACAAAAAATACGAAAACCAAAAAACTCAGTTTTCAAAAAATTTAATCCAGAAAACTCAAACCAAACACACTGTATGGTATTATTTTTGATTTCTTATTTTCTTTTATTTAATTTTTATATTGATATTAAAATTACTAAAAATTTTAGCAACCATATAAAATAAAACATATGTCTAATGATTTAAATAAGTGTATTTTTTTTAAATTTTTTACAAATAAAACATATAGAAAAGTAAAAAAGTGAGGCAAACTCAAGTGTGGGATTCGACCCACATGCCCTTCACTTTCGATCCTTTTTTCCTTATCCCACAATTAAATACTGAATTACAAATTTTATAGGGGTGATATATTCCTCAATTTCAATCCTACCTTTAGCTATGCAAACAAGCATGTTGTTATTGTTGCCATTAACATCATATTAGTGTGTCTCGTATCATATTATTGATAAAATATGATACAAGAAAATAGATAAATCCAACTAATATAAAAATAAACAATGTTAAGTATATATTTTTATGTAAAAAATATTACGACATCATTTTTTTATTTATATAATTAACAAATTATTGATGAAAAATGAGTTAAGTATTATATGAATTAAAATCTCAAATTAGTTCAAATATAATTATATCAAAATTATAAAATTTATTATATATTTTTTTTCTAAACTTCAAGAAAGATCAGTATAATTTATCCCAAAAAAATATCATTATAATATTACTCTTCAACAATAATCATGTTTAACATAAATTATTTAGGAAGCATTTCAATCCAGTGTGGGCTTTTGAATTTTTTTTACAAATAACTGATAAACTTTATATATTTTAATAATTAAAATTATAAATCTTACTATCATTTTGTAATAATTTTTTTTCAATGATACAATTGCTAAGTAATTTCTCAACCATTTACTATCCCATGCAGAGAAGTTATTGTCGTAGTATTCCATATATATATTGTGATTGATAAAATGAATGAAATTTATAATTTTATATTGAATGATTAAAAAATATAAAAATACATAAAATTTATAATTGACCTAAAACATAATCATATGATATCGTAAAACCAACTAATAATTTTTCGTTACATGTAATGTACATTTTTTTGGGTGGATATCATCTAATGTATGTTATGATTACCAAAACCTAAAATGCTCCATCACTCATTATGTTTTGAATATATTTACAACACGGAATTTGGTAAACACTTTATAATAATATTGATATGGGTAAGATAGAGACCTTAAAACTTTTATTAAAATTTTTACTATATGTCTCACATGAGTGTGGGACCCACATAATATAAGTTCTATACCAAACGTTTAGTAAAACTTTTTATAAAATTTTTAAAATTTCTAATATTTTTAAAAATAATATTTCCTCATATCTTTTATAATCATTAATTAATTGTATAACTTACACATGATTGATCCAAAATAACCTCATTATGGCATTAATATTATTTCCTTTTTCACATGCCATCTAATAACCTCTTCACCAGGTAAAGCCTAACAAATATAAAACGACGACGTGTTACCCTTTGACAACATAAAACGACACCGTGACTCACAACAAACTCAGCAAAAATTAACACCCACTCTTGGCTCTGCCTTTCCTTCCTTCCTTCCCCAAAGCAAAGCAAGGGGCAAAGCAAGGGGCAAAGCAAAACAGCATTCTCAGAAGCTAATTCAAATCCGAATTCTCACTTTGTTTCTTCAAATTCTTCAATTTGTTCATAATCAAACCCTGAATTCCCCAAAAATCGATTCACAGTGTGTGATCGGTGAGCCTCGATGGGATGTACGCAATCGAAGATCGAGAACGAAGAGATAGTAAATCGATGCAAGGATCGAAGGCAATTCATGAAAGACGCCGTAACGGCACGGAACGCTTTCGCGGCGGCGCATTCTACCTACGCCGTCTTCCTCAAGAACACCGGCGCCGCTCTCAGTGATTACGCCGTCGGCGAGGTCCGACACCCCCACATCTCCTCTTCCTCCGCCGGCGGCGGCGGCGCCTCCGCAGCACTGCCTTCCTCCGCCGCCCAATCTCACTACGAAGCCCCCCGCCCCCCTCCTCCTCTCCCTAACTATCCCCCCTCTCCTCTCCAACGCGCCGCCAGTATGCCCGAAATTTCTGTTCACAAGTCCGATCTGAAGCGCTCCGATCCGATAATTGAGGAAGAGAACGAAGAGGAAATCGAGAATGAGAGTCACAGCTTGAAACACCGGACCTCTCGGAGCTCCGGCGGCGGCGGAGGTGGGGGTGGGAGTATGAGTCGTGTTTCTGATCGAAATGTCGAAGATGAGGGTTTACCAGCGCCGCCGTCTCCGCCGCGGACGGATCGGGCGCCGCCGCCTCCGCCGCCGCCGGAGTCCAAAGGGATTGGTTGGGATTTTTTCTTTGCTCCCATGGAGAACGTGCCGGCGCCGAGCTTGGCTGAAGTTGATGACGATAGGGTTGAGAGAGAGGAGATGGAAAGGAAGATGAATGAGGAAAGGGCTAAGAAAGCTGCAGCTGCTGCTGCTGCTGCTGCTAATAATGCTGAAGTTGTTGATGGTGGAGAGAGGCGGAGCGTGAAGGCTGAGGCTGCTGAGGTGGCGGCAGAGAAGAAGGCGGCAGCAGCAGCAGAGTTACCACCACAGCCACCGCCTGCCGCCAACAAGACCGCCAAGAAAGGGAAGCAGGTGGCTATCGTGGAGGGTAAGCGAGGGGGAAAAGTCCCCTCCAATGTTAATTTGTTGCTGATATTTAGTGAACTTGATGATTGTTTTTTAAGGGCATCAGAGAGTGCCCATGACGTTTCAAAGATGCTTGAAGCAAATCGGTTGCATTACCATTCCAATTTTGCAGATAATCGAGGTATTAGGCTTTATCTTTCTCATTGATTTAGATGCTTTTAGTTTTTGAGAATTTTGAAGATCCGAAATTTGAAGCATTGGTGTTTCTTCATACAAGTCCTTTGAAGTTTGATCCTACATTGTATTAAACCTGCCAAATTTGGTACAATATGCATCTATGATAATCTCAAAGATGGAAACTTGAGAACAATATGAGTTAGATTGCACGAATTTCTTCGCTTTCATGGTGTCATAATTGTTCAAGGCACTCAATTTATATACACTGATAAGTGAATTTGGTGTTGGCTTGGCACTAAATGCTAGTGTTTTCATTGCCCTGTAATTTGTGGGAATAATGGGTGGACATTTCATAATTTCATTGAGAAAGAAAATGTTTATCTGACCCCAAAATGAATTGTTGTATATAGAGTAATGTGTTGTGTTTTCCAGAGGCAATTATGTTGCTTTTCTAGTACTACTGTGTTATGATAACCTAGTTTACACATGTATATTGTATGAGTTTCCTCACTTTCATGTTGTAATAATTATGAAAGGAACTTATTTTATATCCACTAGGAAGTGAAGTCCAAGTTTCTTGGCATGAACATGAAGTACAACTGTTTTCTTTTGCCCTGTTATATGAGATATGATAGAATGGGCATTTCGTTATTTTGTGGAATTAAATTTTTATTATGGTATTTGTAGTATTTGTTAGAACAAGGCATTTGGATATCCTGGGGGGAAATTTAGCAACTGTTCCAATACTACTATATTGTAGAGTAATGTATTTACAGAACTAATTAATTCTTCTTACTAACAGTTCAATTATTGTGATATTTTCTTTGTAGGACACATTGATCATTCTGCGAGGGTTATGCGAGTGATTACTTGGAATAGGTCTTTCAGAGGCTATCTCAATACCGATGATGGGATGGACGACTTTGATTCAGAAGAGCATGAAACACATGCAACGGTGCTGGATAAGATGCTAGCATGGGAGAAAAAGCTTTATGATGAAGTGAAGGTACATTTCAGCATTCCATTCAATTATATTTTCACCTTTTGTCCTTGCATTTTTTTCTTTTGCAACAACCGATCATGATTCAGATTTTCTTTTGCTGTGCTTTTAACAATTGGAACCTTAGCTTCAGTGAGATAGATTTAGGTGCATTTCTTTGACTCTTTGGCTTGTCATTTTTTTGACTTTTCTGATTGCGAGCTGAAAATTTGGTTGATTGAGACCTGAAAATTTGGTAATAAAAGCTATGATCGTCTTTGCAATCAGCAAAATTACCAGATTTGGGAAGTTCAACCGCTCTCCTGCCCAAATTTGGTTCGGGAAGAAAACCTGTATTGGTTTCCAATAAAAGCTATGATCTTGTGTGGTGTATACAAAATTTAAACATATGTTGAAGTGCCACTTTACATTGTAAACTTTGGCTTTTTCAAGTGTGTAATAGATTTGGCAGAGATTGCCAGAATCGATCAGAAGTCTTTCTTTCTCTCTTTCACATGAATTTAGTTAAAATTATATTAATAAAATCGGACTTTGAAGAAATTTAATATTGGGTATTTTTCTATTTCAAAGAAAATTAGTACAATTTTGCTAATTCATAGAAGTTATTTAATTACCTTTTATTATTTATGAATTGTGAATGTAGATGTCTATTAATCACAATGCTATGTGGCCTTAAAAGGTACATAAAATACAATATGTTTGAGAAAATAGTTTGTTGGAACCAAAATGTCGATTAAAAACTATTAAAAACATTCAAATTGTGATAAATAAGGTAAGAACACATTGTCTATGAGTTTTTTGGCATTTGCTAGTGCTTGAAAAAATTCATTTTTTTGGTTTCCGATTCTGATACACATTGACTTATACTCCTAATTTCCGTTTCACATGACGACGTCCGTTACGCCAGCTAATGCCGCAATTTATATAATTGAAATTATATGAGATTTAGGGGATTAGGGGATTTCTATCTCTTGTCCATGTCAAGGTCCAGAAAATTTTCTCTACTACCAAGTGTGAGCTTTTTCTCCTTCAAGCATTGTAAAAATCAGAGGATTCAATCGTCCAATTTGGGAACCTTGGAAACATTAAGGCTCTGTTTGTTTGTGATCTCAAACTAGTTTTCAACGCTTGAGTTTGAGCATGATGTTTGGTAAGAGTTTTGGAATTAATTTTCCAAAACTCTACCGGAAGCTCTGTCTATTATGTCAAAACATTCTGTCACAACAGAGGGCGTGTTTGAGGGAATGGGACGTCCGGCTGGTCGTCCGGCCAGTTGACTGGCCGGCTGTCTGAAACAGTGAAATTTTTATTTTATTTTATTTTTTTGCAATTGATTTATATAATGGAAAAAAACATTTTCTGAAATTTTTAAAATTTTTTATGTGCTTTAAAATAATTTTGAGTTGTATGTTTAGTTATGAGTTGTAAATTTTTGTATCACATATCAAATGTCACATCAACAATTCCCCACTCAAATCAAAACTATTTTCAAAACTATTTTTAAAACTCTTTACCAAATAAATTTTCTACACTCAAATCATAATTCCACAACACACAAACTCAAAATACAACTCATACTCTCAAATCACATTTACAAAACACAACCAAACGCTACCTAAGTATTCCATTCCACCATATTTCTAGTTTTGCATTCTTAATAATCTCACTAGTAAACTGAATAAAAGGGAGGTCCATGAAACACCTAGTAAACAAACTCAATTTTCATGTTGCTACTAATTTATTAGTAATTATCACAAGGTGTGCACTGAAGGCTTCATGGTGTGACCAACTGCACTTGCGAACTTAATCTGTCTTTCCATTGTTTATCTTGTGTTAGTCATATAACTTCAGAATACCCTGTTTCCTTCATATACATGCCATGTTCATGGTTAAAACTTAAACTTTTGTTGTGTGCTGATTGATGCTCTACAGGCC
Organism: Camellia japonica; assembly: GCA_030407325.1. Lineage (NCBI taxonomy): Eukaryota > Viridiplantae > Streptophyta > Magnoliopsida > Ericales > Theaceae > Camellia > Camellia japonica. Next base: position 102,968,929 of record JAPPVO010000010.1, on the reverse strand, counting down.
GGGGAGCAGATGAAGTTTGAATATCAGAAGAAGGTTGCTTCACTGAATAAGCTAAAGAAACGTAATGCTAGTACTGAATCAATAGAGAAAACAAAAGCAGCATTAAGTCATCTGCATACAAGATACATTGTCGACATGCAGTCCATGGATTCTACTGTGTTGGAAATAAATCGTTTGCGAGATGAGCAATTGCACCCAAAACTTGTTGCACTTGTTGATGGGTAAGTTCCAATTCAGGGAGACAATTATATTGAAAGTACAGATACAAAACCTGCCTGATTTATATTGAATATTGTCTTCATGAACAGTTTATTGTTCCTCTTCTTGTCATATGATCTTATTGACACATCTAGGCTCCGTTTTAATAGATGGATTTCAGATGAAGGGATTTGAAGTTGAATTTTATAAAAAATATAGGAGATTAAGCTATTATAGATGGATTAATAAACTAAAGGGGAAGAAAATTAGAGATAGAGATGTATCTTTATTGGGATCCTTGTAGAAATAATCCCTAGCACGAAGGATTTCAATTACTATTTTGACATTGTTATTTCATATTCATCATGACAAACGCCTCAAATTCAATCTTAAAATCCATATCTAAATTGTCATATATAAATTTACGTTATTCTCCTTCAATAAACGATGCTAAATCCTTTCATTTTAAATTCATAAATTCAAACACTAATCTCTATGTCCTCTCGATATTTATTTTTTCATTGTTTCCGTAGAATTGTCTACTTAGGAAGCCCACTTTTATGCTTACCTTTTTTAGAGCTTGCAGCTCTCATCAACCCTGAAGCCTCTTTTGTTTGTACTTTGTTTAGAATCTAATATGACTCTTGTTTGCATATTCACTGGAAAATTAGTGTCATATAAAGCTTTCAACTAGGTGTGGGCCTTCCTAGTTCAAGTTTGTGATAAAATTTGGCATGTTAAGGAAGTGATGGGAAAACCACATAGAACTTTTAGGTAGCGTTTGGTAGAGTTTTGTAAATGTGATTTGAGAGTATGAGTTGTATTTTGAGTTTGTGTGTTGTGGAATTATGATTTGAGTGTAGAAAATTTGTTTGGTAAATAGTTTTGGAAAGAGGTTTGATTTGAGTGGGGAATTGTTGATGTGACATTTGATATGTGATATAAAAATTTACAACTCATAACTAAACATACAACTCAAAATTATTCTAAAGCACAAAAAAATTTCAAAATTTCAAAAAATATTTTTCCCGATTAGGTAAATCAATTGAAAAAAAAAAAAAAAAAAAAAAAAAAAAAAAAAAAAAAAAAAAAAAAAAAAAAAATTGTAAGCGCATCCGACATCCGATTGGACATCCGGATGGTCTACCGGTGGTCATCCGGGTGGTCTACCGGTGGGTCATCCGGTAGACAGAAAATACAGAGCACTCTGCAGACAACTCTGCAGAGAGTGTAGAAAACTGATTTGAAACCGGAACCAAATATCATGCTTCAACGCGTGTGTTGAAAACTAATTCTAGAGCACAACCAAACAGAGCCTTAAGCTTCCTAGAAATTTCCTCAAAAACAAATACTATTATCTGGTGTTTCAAATATAGCCTTATGTGGCAGGCATATGGAACTTGGCTTATTTGTAAATATTTTCTTCATGAATGGTTTGTTGTTCCTCTTCTTGTCATATGGACTTATTGACACATCTGATCTTTGCTTCCCTTTACCTTTTCTCTCCTTATTTTTTTCGTTATTTCCATAGAATTTACTACTTGGGATGCCCACTTTGTCTCTACCTTTTTTTGAGTCTCTCTCTCTCTCTCTCTCTCCTGAAGCTCCCTTTTCGTTGTACTCTGTTCAGAGTTTCATATGACTATCTTCCATTTGCGTACATACTGTTTAGTGACGTATAAAGCTTTCAACAATGTGCAAGCTTTCCTACATAAAGTTTGTGGTAAAATTTTGCATGTTAAGGAAGTGATAGTAAAACCACATAGAACTTCAAAGTTTCCTTGAAATTTCTTCAAAATAAAATACTATTATCTAGTGTTCAAATATGAGAATTAAGGCCATTTTCTTATTCTTGGCACCAAGTTTATTGCTCGTGCAATTATTATTATTTTTTTTTAGGTTCTTGGCTACAGCACACAGTGCCCTCAGCTCTGGGGCATTTTTAGAGGTTCTTATGGGGAATTCACCTATTTTTCACTCTGTTATTGTTAATTACCAGGGAATTTGATTCCAAATATTTCTTCCTTGCCCAATTATTGCACCATCTTTCGCCATAGATTATGGATCCTTGGAAGTCAGATTATGAATTTAGTTGTAAAGTAAACATTCTTTGGGATCACGCATGCCAAGTGAGATAATCCTTATCTCATACGATCAAAGTGGTTTTCTGTTTTAGTATTCTTTTATTCAATATCATCGCAGGAAGCATTGCTATCCTATTTCTGTTTTTAAAATTAGTTAACATATGTATCCTACATGGACCAATATAAAATTTACTGTACAATTGACTTCATAAATTAACGACGGATGTTCTGGATTCTAATTATTATGTTTTTGTAAAATGTGTCTTCAGATTGATATAATGAAGCACCCAATAGCCTTGTTGGATATTTCAGTTGCCTCAAATTAACCCGAGTAGATATTTATTGAACTTGTTGATATTACCCCCTGGTTACTAAGGTTAAACTTTGTTACTGCCATTGGAATTGAGTACCCATACTGTGCTTGTCAAATAATGACAAAATGTTGGAATCAGGGAACTCATGCTACTTCACATTCCCTATTATTGCACCATCTTTCACCAGTCTGGATCCTCTGCCTTTCATTGATGGTGGGTTTGTTTTGAAAGATTAGGGCGTGGGATTAGACTATTAGTCCCACCAGACTAATAATCCATTATTTGTTTCAATTTTTTTGTTCTGGACTAATAGTCCCCTCGGATTATTAGTCTCATATTTGTGGGACTATCCTGTCCCATGGGAGGGGGGGGGGAAGTGGGATTATTTCCATGGGATTGGTATCCCATGGGATTAAGCTCTGAAATGTCTTTTTACCCATGTATTACTTAGCAAACAATTAGAAAAGGGTAAAATGTCTTTTGACATTTATAAATTATTTTTTTAGTGTTGTTAATTTAAAATTATATATTAAATAAAAGTTTAAATATAAATATAAATTAAATTTTAATTAAAAATAATAAATTAAAAATTATGGCCTTATAAATTAAATTTTTTAGTGTTGTTAAAAAATTAAATTTACATATTTGATAAAATTATTTTTTTAGTGTTGTTAATTTAAAATTATATATTAAATAAAAAATATAAATTATAAATTAAATTTTTTTAATGTTGTTGAAAATTTAATTTATATATTAAATAAAATTATTTTTTATTGTCATTAATTTAAAATTATATATTAAATAAAAAATATAAATTATAAATTTAATTTAATTGAAAATAATAAATTAAAAATTATGGCCTTATAAATTAATTTTTTTTAGTGTTGTTAAATTATAAATTATAGATTACAAATTTAAAATTATATATTAAATAAAAATTATAAATTGCAAGGGTAAAATAGTCTTTTGAACATTTATCCTTATCCAGTCCGTTTAACCAAACATTAGATTCACTAAAAATAGTCCAATTCAGACATCTAATCCCATGACTAAACAAACATAGGATATAAATCTAATCCAACCAAATAGTCCGGGGACAATGTATCCCGAGACTAATAGTCCAATGGATTACAATTTCCCTTTATCCAGTCCGTCCAAACAAGAATGTTTGGAAGGAGAGGATTGGAAGGTCCTTTTAGGAGATCAAGCTGCCCTTGCTTAGATTGAAGAGTGTTATGGCTCAATTTTCCCAGTATTCCATGAAAGAGAAGTTCTCAGATTTGTTGTCATCTATTGTGGATTTTTCAGATGACTTGGGCTCCATGGAAGAAGCTAGTTTAGTGCTTATATGAATTTTGACAAATGACAAATTTACTGTCATCTTCATTACTGTACATCTATGAAGCACCGAGACTTTAAAACAAGTGCCGTATCCGTGTCGGACACACGGATACTTCGGGGACACATATGGGACAAACCACATGACGTGTCTTCTTATTTAATTAATTTATTTTTAGCCGGGGACACTTCGCGAATACACTAGAGACATGCAAAGTTGTCTTTTTTCTCATTTTATTTAGTACTTTTGATGAATGTTGAATACTTATTATTTTTTTTTAGATTTAAAACTTAATAGATCATCCATAAAAAAAAGATATAAACTGTAAATATTAATTTAAAAGTGTTTAAAAAAAAAAATAGTATTAGAGTTAGTTTTTGTTAATATTGATTGTTTGTGGATATAATATTAATCTAGATAGCTAATAAAAACACATGAAAACATATTTTATTGTCGTGTCCCCGCTGTGTCTGTATCCCCATTTTTTTGAAATCACCGTGTCCCATATCCGCATCCGTGTCTGTATCCGTATCCGTATCCATATCCGTGCTTCTTAGCTATACGTTGTGTATATTTTGGTTTATGCCCCTATGTTTGCAAATGTACCTTATGTCTTAAATGTGTATATTCACTTACAAAATTCATGTTCCATCTCTTATTTGCATTATGTTTAATAGTACTGACAAATTTATATACTATGTTGTCTTAACTGCAAAACCATAAATTTTTTGTGCATGGATGGCAGGATGGCTACAATGTGGGCGACCATGCGGACACACCATGAGAACCAGTCAAAGATAGTGATAGCATTAAAATACCTTGACATCTCTCAATCCCCGGAATATACAACTGATCATCATCACGAGCGGACATTACAGCTGTTGGCTGTCGTCCAGGACTGGCAGGAACAATTCGAAAGACTCATGGGCCAACAGAAGAATTACATAAAATCACTCAATAATTGGTTGAAGCTAAATCTCATTCCAATAGATAATAACTTGAAAGAGAAAGTTTCATCCCCTCAAAGGCCCCAAAGTCCCCCAATTCAATCCCTCCTACATGCCTGGCATGATAGTCTCGAGAAGATTCCAGAAGATATTGCAAGAACTGCTATATCTAACTTTGCAGGTGCTGTAAGAACTATATTGCAGTGTCAAGAAGAAGAGATGAAATTGAGGGACAAATGCAACGACACCCAAGATCTTCTTACCCGTAAGAATCAACAGTTTGAAGACTGGTATCATAAACACATGCAGCGAAGAACACCGCCTGATGGGATGGATCCAGAGGGGCCGCAAGAGGATGAACTTGTCGCAGAAAGGAGGTTAGTGGTGGAGACACTGCAGAGGAGGTTGGAGGAGGAGAGAGAAGCTTATAGCCACCAGCGTATTCAAGTCAGGGAGAAGTCTCTGAATAGTCTGAAATCTCGCTTGCCAGAGCTTTTCCCAGCATTGTCATATTTCGCTAGTGCTTGTTCAGATATGTACGGTAACTTGAGGTCCATTTCACAGTCCCATAATTTGAATGGGGGCTCATAATCAAAATGTTTGCTTGATTTTGTATGATTTGTTTGTGTTGTGTATAACTTAATTATTTTTGTGGGAACTGAGGCCCTTAAAATTTTAAAGTTGTCTTTGTCGATCTATTTTTGAGTTTTGGCACAAAGGGATCTTATTCATAATGTTGTCTTTATTTGTTGCATGTTTGTGATTTGAGGACATGCGTTTTCATTCTCTCTATCCGTTTGTTTCGACAAAAAATATTTTCTTATATTTGATTATGTTTTTTAAACTAATGTATTAGTGGTGATGGGGGTGGTGGTGGTAGAATGGAAGTGGTGGTGGTGATAGCATGAGTAAGGTTTTAATTAAGAAAATATTTTTTACCTTTATTAAAAGTAAAAAATATTTTTTATTTATACAAATTTATTTTGTCGATCATAGATTATATTTTTTTTTTTGGTTTACTTTCGGTTTTCTGTTTTTAATGCTAAAATATGTTTAAAATATTGTGTCTGGAGCTTTAATAGATTTTAGAACAAATTACATATACCTCCCTTGAGGTTTGGTTAAATTACAGATACCCCTGAGGTTTCAGAAATTACATCCCGCCTCCTAAGGTTTGTATTTTCATAACAATTTGTCCCCTGAGGTTTAAATTTCATAACAAATTACCTCCTAATTTGTTATGCAAATATAGCATTCAGGGGGAAATTTGTAATTTCTCAAACCTCATAGGGGGTATTTGTAATTTAGCCAAACTTCAAGGGGTATATGTAATTTGCCCTAAAAAAACTCTTGATTTGGATACAGTATGGGCTAATCCATTGTTTGATTGATTGTACACCAAAAACAAAATTGATTGTACACCAAAAAAAAGGGGAAAAAAAAAAAAAGAAGAAAAGGAAAAAGGAAAAAGGAAAAAGAAAAGGAAAAGGAAAAAGGGAAAAATTTTATAAGGCGTATATTATATACATTTTTAGTTATGACTTGTATATTATTGTCATATTAGTTATGATATTATTTTAATTAAGGCGTATATTAGTTATGATATTAGTTATGATATTATTTTAATTAAGGCGTATATTATATACACATTATTTAAATATTGTGATATTAGTAATGATATTATTTTACTTTTGTACTATTTTATAAGGCGTATAATCTATTGTGATATTAGTTATAACATTATTTTAATTAAGATAAAATTTATTTTAGTGATATTGTCTCGAAACATTTTACATCCTTAATATTTAAATAACAATATTAGGGATATTAACAATCTTACTAACACACTCACAAATTTTAATAAAATCAAACATCACTTAATATAGGACCCACATTAACTTACGAGTATATTAATAAGATTATAAGTATTCCTAATATTTTTCATATTTAAAAATAACTACAAAAGCCTCTTGTGATTTTACCCGTTTTGCACTTCTCCCCCACAATAACTAATTCCGTTTAAATGGACAAAATTTGTGACACACGCACCTATATTGAGAGTTGATAAAATAAATGCATTCTCAGTCAAAATACAATACAAAATGTCAAATATACCCTTATCTTTATTCTCTTTTCCAAATCAAGATAAAAACTTAAAAGGGACTTAGGTATGTGCTTGTTTTAGTTTAAAAGTCAAAAAATTATTAAAAAAATTTAAAAATCTATAATTTATATCAAAAAGTCAAAGTTTTTTTTTTTTTTTTGCATATCTTTTTATAAAAAACTAAATAGTCATTTCAAACATATTATTTTTTTACCTCATATTTTAGTTAAAAAGTCAAAAAATTATTAAAATAGCCTGTTCCCAAACGAGGCCTTAGGTTCTAATAAGTAAACTTATTGTCTAATAGGTCCTGTGAGAATTAATGACGTTTTTCATCAAACGCTATTAAAAAATATCACAAATTGTTAATTTTCAATGATAGTTTGAAAATTGTCACAAAAATATCACTAATTATAACTTTTAGTGACAGTTTAAAAAAATCGTTACAAAAGAATATTATTAATTTTTAATTTTTAGTGACAGTTTGAAGAAATCATCATAGAAAAACGTTACTAATTGTAAGTTTTAGCGACAATTTGTAAAAACCGTGACAAAAAGTCAATAATTGTCAATTTGTAGAGACATGTGCAAAAAAATCGACACAAAATTATTTTTAAAGACATTTTTATTAAGACTTATTTTTAATAGGATTTGATAAGAATTAAATCAAATTATTAAAACTTATTAATAATTTTCCCAAACCTTCTCAACTATAAAATCCCTAACGCACTAGTCACCTTCCTACTGCCTTTCCCTCAACCCTAAACCTCAACCACTTGCCACTACTACTTTTCCTCTTCTCCATTGACCCCACCACCCTACCACCCATTGCCCTTTGTCACCACTCTCTCTCAAGTCCTCCATCACCCTCACAGTGAAGATTAGTAGATATTAAAGAATTTTTTTTGATCGGCAAATGTTAGTTATTAATTGTCAGATTAGTACATATGAGAGAAAACATTTTTACTATTGACAAAGTATTTAAATACTTGCACTCTCTTAATTCAACTTTCCTAAGACTAAGGAGAGTTGAATCTATGATCTCTTTAGAGACTAAACCCTAAGAAAAGTATGGTAACCAACTAAGCGAGACGTAATGGATTTAGATACTAAAGATTTTGGTGTATCAGAATGTTTTATTTGACCATTTTGCAAGATTGTGAAAGAGTAGAGCCACAATTTAGTGTATGGGGTTGTTCTCTGCCTATGTATATTCATTCGAGTGAATCCAACGACCTAGCCACAATTAATGCTATATTAACTGTGCCAAAATGAGATAATAAAAAAAGAATGATGTTATATGTACTAATTAATATACACTAATGTATTAATAGATGATATAACATAATTTATATGGCTTTGGGAGTTAATGAAATTTATATTTATCTAAGGCACCGTTTGGGAAGGAAAACTCGGGCTAATTTAGCCACGGCCCGACAAATTAGGCTATTTTAGCCACGTCCAGACAAAATGGAATTCACGGGTATTTTGAAACCCTTATTGTTGTAAATTTACCAAAATGCCCCGAAGAGAACCCTCTTCAATTTGAGGGACAACGTCTCATCCAAAACACACACACCTTTTCGAAAGCTGAAGAGAAGAACAAGCGAATTATCCCATTTGGAAAGACTAGCGGCGACGAGGACATCTGAACGACCTTCGCAGAGGTAATCGGCACAGGAGTACGCATCCGCGGCGACGAACAAGAACCAACCCTCTCAAACACAAACCGATCTGCAGGTAATGCTTTATGGCCTATCTGATTTCTCTTTTTCTTCTTTCGATCTGCATAGTATGGGTTCATAACGGCATCGGTTCATGACCGATCTGTTGCTTTACGGTCGTGATTGGGTTGATTACGCTTACATTACACACATTTGGGGCACCGATCTGTTTCTGTGAAAAATCTGGGTTTCGGATCTGTTCTTATGTTAAAAATATGTTCAGTTATCACGGAATGTTAGGGTTACAGCTCACACATTTGGGGCAGATATGTATATATACATATATATATATATATATATATATAAAAAATATCTGTTCTTATTTATGAAAATCAGATCTATTGATCACAAACTGAAGGCACTGTTGTTCAAACTGAAGGAAAAGCAGATCTTATATATCTGTTCTTATTTACAAAATGCTCAATTATCAGATCTTATAAATCTGTTCTTATTTACAAAATGAAGGAAAACATGAACATTTTTGTTATATTTTTTGTTTATAGTCAATGCTGAAGCCTGAATTTTTGCTAATTTAGAAATGCTCAATTCCCATTTGTCAAAAATATATTAATTACATAAAAAATATATTTCAAACTAAATTTGGGAAGGAAGGTAGATATATTATCTATATATATATTAACAACAAATTGCAAAATATATAAAACTTATAGTACAAATATATTACAAAATTGGGTTTATTAAGAAATATATTAAAAATATATTAGCAAGATATTAAAAATATTTTAAAATATATATTACAAATTTAGATTTAAAAAGTAAAGAGTGTAAAAATTTTATTAAACATATATGACAAAATTTAATTATGAAAAAATATATTAAAAATATATTCAAAAATATTTTCAAAATATCATAAAAAATATATTCAAAATATATTACAAAATAGATTTATTAATTTGAATATATTTTTTACTCAATACGAAATGTTCAATTCTCATTTGTAAAAATATATTAATTAGATAAAAAATATATTTCGAACTAAATTTGGGAAGGAAGGTAGATATATTATCTACATATATCAACAACAAATTACAAAATATATAAAAATTATATTACAAATATATTAGAAAATTGGGTTTATTAACAAATATATTAAAAATATATTACAAAGATATTAATAATATATTAAAATATATATTACAAATTTAGATTTAAAAAGTAAAGAGTGTAAAAATTTTATTAAACATATATGACAAAATTTAATTATTAAAAATATAGTAAAAATATATTCAAAAATATTTTCAAAATATCATATAAAATATATTCAAAATATATTACAAAATAGATTTATTAATTTGAATATATTTTTTACTCAATACGAATTGCTCAATTCTCATTTGTAAACAATATATTAATTAGATAAAAAATATATTTCAAACTAAATTTGGGAAGGAAGGTAGATATATTATCTATATATATTAACAACAAATTTTATCCAAAATATATAAAAATTATATTACAAATATATTAGAAAATCTGGTTTATTAACAAATATATTAAAAATATATTACAAAGATATTAAAAATATATTAAAATATATATTACAAATTTTGATTTAAAAAGTAAAGAGTGTAAAAATTTTATTAAACATATATGACAAAATTTAATTATTAAAAAATATATTAAAAATATATTCAAAAATATTTTAAAATTATCTTAAAGAAAATTTACTCAAAAATATTTTCAAAAATATAACAAAAATTTAGTTTTCAAAAACTTATTTCAGTAAAAAATATATTCAAAATATATTACAAAATAGATTTATTAATTTTAATATATTTTGTACTCAATACTCAATGCTCAATGCTCATTTGTGAATAACATATTTCACTAAAAAATCTATTACAAACTAAATTTGGGAAGGAAGGTAAATATATTAAATGTATTCGATTACAACTATATTAAAAAATTGGGTTTATTAAAAAATATATTAAAAATATATTAAAAAGATGTTAAAAATATATTAAATGTATATTAAAAATTTAGATTTAACAAATTATATGTCAGTAAAATTTTTATTAAACATATATTAAAAAAATAAATTATTACAAAATATATTAACATTATATTCACAAATATATTAAAAAATATATTCACAAATATATTACCAATATACCTAAATTCAAGATGCACAATACTTTTACAAACAATCTAGTTCGTTCATGGAATCAAATATAAAATTGCGTTAGTCTTTGTATGTGTTCATGTTGATTCATGTAAATTTAATTGAAATTTAAAGCGTAGCATGGCGTCGTTCACTTCTACTGCAACTTCCAGTACATGGCCACGACGAATGTGTGCCTGTGGACATGGCCCCTGTATTGTTAAGATTTCCAGGTCCACCAAAAATCCAGGGCGTCCCTACTTTGTCTGTCCCCGCCCTGTGGTGAGTGACCCATTCTTTACCGGTCATAACTGTATGAACATTAACAACCCATGAAACTAATAGTTCCATAATTTGCACTCATCAGCCCTGTGTCAGTTGGATTGGTTGGTGCGAAGAACGAAGGCGAGAGAACCAAGACTATGCGTCACCCGGAGATAAAATTGCCATGCAATTGTGGGCTGATGTCATAGACATTCAACAATCCTTGCGTGTCCTTAAGACCATTGTGTATGTGCTCTGCATTGTCATTGTCATTTTGTTGTGCCGTATGTAAGCACCGTTACCATGTTGTCAGTATGTAGAAACACGTTAGTATGTTGTCAGTATGTTGTTAGTATGTTGTTAGTATGTAATTAGTATGTTCGTAGTATGTTGGTAGTATGGTGTCGCATATGGGAGCCGTATTACTAACTATCATATTTTTGTCCACTACTAACTTCCATGGAACCTGTGTACGTACGTTATTAATGTGCAATGGTTATATGCAAATTTAACTTTAGCATCCTATATCTCTGTTTGTTGTTATTAATGTGTCATGGCGTATGCGTGTGTATATAACAACCGAATTTGTGATGGTAATCTTTTGTAACCGTACATTAGTAATGGCTTCGACACGTACTTCTCCGTGTACCCAATCGAGAAGCAAAGACATTGTCACTGACAAGTCAAGAAGTCTTGAAGAGGCACATAATCAGTTTAGCCACAAGGCCTTATGGGACAGTGACTCAATTCGAGTTTTCCTACGGTTGATTGTAAATGAGATTACTAAAGGAAATCGTCCTTTCCTAGTCCTCAGCCAAGCAGGGTACAAGTCCTTGGCAAGGAAATTTGAGAAAAAAACAGGAAGAAAACATGGACAGAAACAGTTGAAGAATAAGTACATGAGCTTGAAAAAAGAGTGGCAAGCGTGGACAAAGTTGATGGATTCAAGCAAAGGAGTGTCAGGGATAAGCTTTGACAGTGACACCGGTATGTTTCAGGCACCTGAGGAGTGGTGGGACAAGATGGAATCGGTAAGTACACGTACAAACAAGTTTCATATTTGTCATTTACCAGTATATATTTGGTAGTTTGTAGTTCAATTTTAATTATTTATATGAAATGTAATGTAATTCTCTTTCATATATCTGTATTTCTACAGGTAAACAAGATGTGTGCCAAGTTCAGGAAAAAATCCTTGGAACATCGTGAGTTGATGGAGACGGTCTTCATGGGGGCATCAACTACTAATAAGCACCACTGGACCCCGGGAGAGAAACTTGCTGAAGCTGCTGACGACTCCTCTGATTCAGCGTACAGTTTGGGAGCCCAACCATTTGCTGATCCGATACCCGCAGGAGTGCAGGACGTGGATTCAGATTCTTCACTGGAGCATGTTCCGATTGAAAAGGGGAAAAGGAGAAAGGCGCCATCAAGCAGTGTTTCAAAGTCCAAGAAGGCAACAAATGGAGCATCAGTTATTGCGGAAAGCATGAACAATCTGACAGATGTGGTGCGTACGAAGAATCAGCAGGTCACGGTGAGGCACCTCACAGGCAACGAATCGTTGTATACTATTTCGGAGTGCATGCATCGCCTAACGAGTATTCCATCCCTGCTTGGTACGCCGTTATTCCACTTCGCCTCGACACTTATGGATAACGCCGAATTGCGGGAGGTGATGATGTGCTAGCCTGATGACGACTCTATCATAAGGTGGCTTACACAAAAGCAGCTCTAGTGTACTGCGTCGGCGCCTTTTGCAAACCTGTTTGGGGCTCGCCAGATGTGATGTAGTGGTGTTGAGAGTGTTGAAGATGCCTGTCCTTCTGTTGCATTATGAAAACTTTTACTTATCTTAATGTTGGTACTGTATTAAAACAGGATGTTTGTGTGTTCATGTTTTTATTCTTTTTTTTTTTTTGTGGTTTTTATTGCTACCTATGGTGCACAAAACTTTTAGTTCAGTGCATGGGTTGTCGTTCATGGAAGCATGGTTGTGCATGTTTTTGGAGAAATGAATGGGATGCTTTTGTATGTCTATATTATGCAAATTTAATTGGTAGTTTACTTTGACGTCTACTTTTGTGGTTGTTACCACTATCGCCCCCCAGTAAATTCAAGTTGAATAGGTTACCAATTTGTCAAACTCATATCATTACACGTTACTACTGACAATGGTGACGGCATTGCTTACATGAAAACCAATTTTAATATATTTGTTTATTGCAATTTTCCAAATAATTTGAGTCAATGAAAGGGAAGCAAATTAATTGACAGAGTGCCACTCTTGTAGGTTTCGCATCAACGAAGATGTAATGAATCCGTGGGATGGAAGCAACAATGACGGAATAAGGGAAATGCTTAATCAAATGGCGGTCCAGGTGCAATAAGAACACAACTGCACATTTCTACAAGCATGCCAATATGCGACAGAATGGTACGCAAAACACATGGCCAAAACGCCATGTCACAATTCTATACTGACCGGAAATCCATGGATATCCGAACTATATGCGGGCCATATAGGGCGATTTGAGGAAAATGTTTGCATGCCGAAGGAAGTTTTTGTCGCCTTGTGTGAGACATTAGTAAATGATTTCGGGTTACAAGTCCCGCAACGTCCACATGGCTTAGCTATTGAAGAAAGCGTTGCAATGTTTATCCATGTGTTGAAAGGGAAGCAAAATCGGGAAATTCAAGAACGGTTCCAACATTCGGGGGAGACTGTGTCTCGGCACGTGCATATATAGCGTATTAACTTCCATGAAAGCGTTCACTGTAGTTCATTGCCGGCCCACATACAGTCAGCATCGTATGCATCCATACGTGCGGTCTAGACGGAAATACCTACCGTTCAAGGTACTACTGAAAACCATTATTGACATATAAATAAAGAGTGTCAGTTATTTTGTTTTTATTATTAACTGGAGGTGACGTATGGGAAAAACCAAACACTTGTTACCTGTTTAAGCAACAAACGAAGTGGGTTGTTTGCAGGACTGCATTGGCGCAATAGACGGAACACATGTAAGTGCATGGGTTACGGGGCCAGATGCGGCAACATAGTTTGGTAGGAAATACTGTCACACGCAAAATATCATGGTCGCAGTGGATTTTGACATGTGTTTCATATTCATTTCGTGCGGATGGGAAGGAAGTATGCATGATAGTCGCATATTTAACGAGATACTAACGAATGACAATGTGCCATTCCCACATCCTGACGAAGGTAACACATGGCCATGAAATAGATTTATGGGGCTATACATTTTTTTCCGGAAATAGCGTTACTTGAAAATGAAGCACAATGTTTGGTTTTCGTGTCATACATTGTTGTCATGTCTGCAGACAAATATTATCTTGTCGATTCTGGCTATCCAAACCGGATAGGTTACTTAGCACCATTCAAAGGCCACCGTTACCACCAACAAGAATTCCGACGTATTGCACGGAACAGGACGACAAACACGCCAAGGAAATTATTTAACAAAGTGCACTCGTCCTTACGCAGTATGGTAGAACGCACTTTCGGTGCCTGAAAAAATCGATGGGGGTTTATTCGAGACATGCCTCGGTATGACTTTGCAAATGTGCAAGTTCAGTTAGTAGGTGCATCAATGGCATTACATAATTATATACGGCGAAACACAGGTAACCCAACAACTGTGCACCCAATCTGTGACGAGGAAGAGGCTATGACAATAGTAAATGCCATACCAGAAGTTGAACATGACGAGGATGGTTTAATGGTTGGGGATGAGGACCCCCATATGGCATTGGTGCGCCTTCACATACGCGACAAATTATGTTACATGCGCAATAACGGAATGTTAGGAAATATATAATAGTCGAATTAATTTTCGTATGGTTGTAACATTACTAATGACACACGTAGAACAGACTGTATTCAAAAAAATATATCATGTACAATATGTATGAGTTTCCACGGGAATGTAGCCCCTTCCAGTTGGTGCTGTGCCTAACTTTGAAAAACCAAAATCCAAGGTAGATATTTTTTTTTCGAAAAAAAAAAAAGGTGAAACAAATAACAAAAAATAAAAAAGAAAACTAATACAGAAATGGTCATGTGCGACGTCAATTAAAAACATAAAAACAGAAGTTGAAAACAACAAGAAAACCAAAACAGACCCTCATTTTTTGTCATGTGCCACGGCAATATATGATTTTCCACTGTATTTTGACTAATTGAAAAAAAAAACGTTTTTCCAAACAAAAAAACCACCCGAAATTAGCATTTGCCACATAATTTACAAATAAATAAAACAGATGAAAACACATTTGTCAAATATAAAAACAAATTACTGTATACAAATTTTAAAAAATTACAGAAACGTAAATTAAAAAAAGAAGAACCACAAACATAGGCGTCATCCAAAAAAAAAGGAAAAAAAAAAAGAAAAAAACAAAAATTACCATTTGCCACGTCATTTACAAATTAATAAAACGACACTAAATCTATTTTTTAAATATAAAAACAAATTAATGTGAGTGAATAAGACAATGACAAAATCGTAAATTTTGAAAAAATAACGACAAAATTACGCCACATTCAAAAACATTTAAAAAAAAACTATGAAAACATAAATTACCATTCGCGACGTAATTTACAAATAAATGAAACACATAAATAAAAAAAAAGTTATTGTATACCAATAAAAATAAAGAAGAAGAACTAATTAATGTAAAAAAAAACAAAAAAAAGACAAAAACATAAATTTTAAAAAAAAATTCAAAAAATTTAAGCACAATACGCCAAATCCAAACCCAAAATAAAAAAAAGTAATAGAAAAAAAAAGATAAGCAAAATACGAAAAATCCAAACCCAAAATAAAAAAATTAAAAGAAAAAAAAAAATTAAAGCAAAATATGCCAAATCCAAACCTAAAATAATTTTTTTATTTTTTTTTTAAATTTAAGCAAAATTCGCCAGATCGAAACCCAACATAAAAAATAAAAAATAAAAATTAAGCAAAAACATGGCAAATCCAAACTCAAAAAAAAAACAAAAAAAAAAATTTTAAGCAAAATACGCCAAATCGAAACCCAACATTAAAAAAAAAAAAAAACCAAAATATGCCAAATCCAAACCCGAAAAAAAAAAAAAAAATTTAAGCAAAATACGCCAAATCTAAACCCAAATTTAAAAAAAAAATAAAAATAAAGCAAAATATGCCAAATCCAAACCCAAAATAAAAAAATAAAAAAAGGCAAAAAGGGCAGTTTGGTAATTTGACAGAAAGACACCTCACCAAAAAGTCAAAAAGTCAAAAAAGCCAAAAAACCCTTCTCAAACCAGGCTTTTTAGCCCCATGTTAAAATAGTCAAAAAAGCTAAAAAGCTAAAAAGCCAACCCACTTCCTAAACCGACGTATAATTTAAGATATATGTTGTATTATATATATTTGATAGTATAGATGTATATATGTGTATAATTTAAGATGTAGTTTAGTAAGAGGTTAGATTAAAATGTTATAAATTAAGTTCAAAAAATAAATATGTGTATATGTAACAGATGAGAGTGGAAGATAAGAAAATGGAAAAGCAGATAGAATAGAAGGGTAAGAAAGTCAATTTACATTAGATGTTAACGGTATTAATATTGCATTTTAATTCAAAGACACATTACCGTTTTTAAAACATTAGAGAGATGAAATGTTTTAGAGTCATATCACAAGGATTGAAATGAATTTTTATTTTTTAATTATAATTCAAAAAGTTTTTGATTATATCTTAAACACTGTTTGCTTGTAACTCACTTTTCTTTATTTGACATTAGCCAAAACAAAAACAATCAAGAACAATCAAACAAGCTAAAGTGGGCCCTAAATTGGGCCCACCGAAGCTTCCTCTCAACTTACCACGCCCAAAAAGCCCAAAGGCGCCAAACCAGTACACTACACTACACTCCACTCCACTCCACTCCATCTCCTCCTCTCCCTCTATCTGTATCTCCGAACCAAAACACACACTCAACAAGAAGAACAAAACCACGTCGTTTTTACACCATGCCTCCATCAAAACCCGCCGAACTAACACCTTATCACTACCACCAAGAACAAGAAGAAGTAAACTACGTCGTTTTACCATTCTATATCCTCCCTGAGTACCTCCGCCGCCGCAAGCAGCGCCGGTGCCGCCTCATCTCCGCCGCCGGATTCCTCCTCCTCCTCAGCCTTTCCCTCTACTCCCTTTGGCCCTCTGAACCCTACCTCAATCTCTCCCGCCTCCGCCTCCATCGCATTCACATCCACACCGTCCCTTCCATCTCCGTCGACATCGCATTGAATCTCACCGTCAATGTTCACAACGTCGATCTCTTCTCTATCGATTACAACTCCATCGTCGTCTCGATCGGGTACAGGGGGAAGCAGCTAGGGCTCGTTACATCGGATGGTGGATACGTGAGACCCAGAGGGTCTTCGTACGTGAACGCTACGCTTGAGCTTGAAGGAGTTGAGGTTCTCTCTGATGTGATTCTCTTGCTTGAAGACTTGGCTAGGGGTTCGATTGCGTTCGATACGGTTACTGAATTTCACGGCAAGCTAGGGTTCTTCTTCTTCGATGTTACTCTCAAGGTAGATTGATTATATACATATCTAAAGAGGGTTTTTAACCAAAGTCATGTGGGAGTTTCAATTTTTCAATTTAAATTTTTTGATTTTTTGATATTTTGGTTTAAAAAAAAATAATTTTAGCATTTATTAATTTCTCTCAACTCTCAAGTCTTACCATCATGCATTAACAATAAACATAAAAAAAATTCTTTGAAATCCAACACATATGAATTTCTTGAAAAGTCCCAACACATATGATTATTATCCCTCATAATAACACTTTAATACATTAAGAACAAGTATAAAAAAAACTTCTTAAAAAGTCCAACACATATGATTATTATCAAAATATTAAACTTTAATATAATAATAAAAAAAAGACATTTAATTCTTTAAAAAGTTCAATACATATGATTATTATCAAAATATTAAACTTTAATCTAATATAAAAAACGGAAAAAAAGAAGACATTTAAAAAAAAAAAAACATTTAAAAATCACAATTCACACATATAGATAATTGTAAACACAATTCGTGTATAGTACGGGTGGTATGCTAGTATGTATGTATGTATGTATATATGCAAATGAGTAGTATTTTGATATTTTGATTGTTTGATTCATCAAGTTTTTTAAAAATCTTTTATCTGTGATTCGTGAAGCATATGGTAGATTTTAGTTTTGAAGTTTATTTCAAAGATGTCTAATGATGATGTACATCTTGTTTGTTGTTGATTAGTATAAAGGAATAAAGTGATTAATACTTTGGAATTTGACACTCTTTAAAAAAAGAAAAAAAAAAAGAAAAAAAAAAGGAATGATCGGATTTCTCACCTAAGTCGGAATAAAAAAATGAATCAGCGTGTTTGGTTTGATTTGAATTTTCTGAATTTATTTTTTAAAAAATTAATTTTTTTTGTTTTCTATATATATTTTTTCTGATTTTTTTTTGAATAATTTACGTAAATTTTTTAATATTTAGATACATTTAACATAAATATATTTAAAAAGTATAATATTTGTGATTTTTTTTTAAAGTTCACTAAATTTCAAAAATATAAAAATTCAATATATTTTTATTATTATTGTGTATTTATAATTTTTTAAAATATATATTTTTAAATACATTGAAGTAAGATACATTAAAAAGTAAAAAATTTACTTAAAAATTTAAAAATATTCACTAAAAAAAAAAATATAAGAGATAAAAAATCTAATTTTTAACAAATTTGAATCTAAAAAATTAAAACCAAACACAATAATTATGATCCATCAACTTGTTGTTTGAATAGACAATGATTAAATGGTGGTTTAGGCCTCGTTTGGAAACATATTTTTTTAGTAATTTTTTAAATTTTTGACTAAAATATAATGTAAAAAAAAACTAGTATATTTGGGATAATTTTTTAATTTTTTACGAAAAGATGTGCAAAAAGTAGAGAGAAAATGGAATCTTTGACTTTTTGATATAGGTTGTTGGTTTTTTGATTTTTTTAGTGACTTTTTGACTTTTAAACTAAAAAGTGATGTTGTCAAACGAGACCTTACGTGTTATTTTGGACTTTTTGGGAAGATGGTTATAATCAACTTTTTGGTTAAAAACTGATTATAATCCACTTCCCAAAAGACTCCTTTGTATTTAACGGGATAATTTAGGTATATATATATATATTTGTGATTTTGTAGAGAGTAATTTTAATTTCTTACTAAATACCACTTTTGGTAAAACAATTTTTTTTTTGGTAACTCAATATCCAGTGCATTAGACCGACTAATTCAGATGACCAATCTCATCCTTCACTTGTGAGAGTCCCAAGTAAAGTCAGGACAAAATTCCGTATGGACGGTTGAAACAAAACTTAATTTGTCTTTCTCACAATTTTTTCTTCATTTCTCACTATTACTCAACTTATTAATCATCTAAATAAGTGGTGAGGAATTTCATTTTCTCCCTTTTTTCTTCTTTTTTTTTTCTCACCAAACCCTTTAAGCCAAATGGAGTGTAAGGGAATCAGAAGAAAAAATATGAAGGATGAATCTTTGGTACAGGAATGGAAAAGAGTTAAAAATGAATTGACTCAACTTTTAAGTATTTCGGATCAATAACTTAAGTAGAGAGAGATTGAAGCGAATAAATTGACAACTCAGTACACGGAACTTTTGCTTCCTACTAAAGCAGGGTTTAGAGAGAGATTGAAGTGAATAAAAGAATGATTCAATGCACAAGCCTCCTGCTTCTTGCTAAAGTAGGGTTTAGAGAGGGTAAGATGTACGCGATCTTACTTCATTTTTGGTGAGGTTGTTTTCATGAACTCAAAAATATTAGTTTAGGATGAGCAAAGATTAAAGTGGAATAAATAAAAGTATTTTCATAGGACGGTTGTAGAGTAGAACATTTCGGGGGCAAACAAACTAAGTTACTCTTGAGGAGCCCGAGCTAGTATTGTGTACTGCCTGTTTAATTTTGCTTAGATTACTAGTAGTGAAGCTTGAGTTCATTGAGGCTTTTCTTTTTTTCTTTTAATTTTTAACAATTATTGTTCTTGTAGCAGTTGGTCTTCTACAACTTCCCATGATCCAATGCACTTTGTAAGGATGGACAATTGGATTCATGTTGATTGCTTCAAAAAATAAAGAGATAGGCCAAAAAGAATGTGTGTTATGGGGGTGAAAGAAGACATGATTGGTTATGCTAACATTTCTACCGAGTCTAAGAAAACAAGTCGTATGCCTTCTATGAAATAAGAGTCGCTGCATGTTGTTTGTTGTTGTAGCCTAGCTCTCAAGCTGTGAAAGTTTTTGTTTAGTGCTAGGCTTTAATTTGATTGCGTTGCTTTGATGGCTTGCTCAGCCATCTTTCTAGTTCCCCTTGGGAGTGTATTGAGCCTCGTATATTTTTATTTTTTTGTATCAAACTTATGACTTACCTACCCAAAAAAAAAACAAAAAAAAACCTTGATAAAGCTTAATTGCAAGAAGAATTCATACAACCGACCTTAATTAGTTTGAATTTATGCAAAAATGTTGTGGTAGCTCATGGTAGCTCTTCGTATTTACCTCATAGCTGCGACTATCATTCTTTTTAGCCTCTCTCTCACCCGTAACAGCTCCAAGATTAATCAAATTACTTCTTGCTAGTGTACTCGTTGGTTTTCTCTGCACTTGATGTGAAAAGCCTTGGAGAAACTTTGTACCTTGTCTTTCTAAATTCTACATCTAATGTATTTGTGAATATGGTTATTTTATCTCCAGATAAGTAAATTATTGACGGGAATTCAATGCTGATACGTTGAGGATGTTTGAGAATCTCAATTGCAGATCAATATATTGGTCTTTCTAATCTGACGAATTACTTTTTTTATGATTTTTAACAGGCGAAAGTATCATGTGAAGTTCATGTAAATACTCGCAACCAAACAATTATCCGTCAGAATTGTTACCCCGAGGTGAGTCTCAATTTTTTTTTAAAAAATTCTTGAAAAAAATCAACTAGAAAACTGATGTAATTCTAATCTTAAACACCGTACACAATCAATATAAAAGTTAGCACCCAAACTGTCTGTTATAGTGACTCTAAATGTTTCTTTGGCCAGTGATCATACTTGGAGGGTGAAGCAGAGCTAAGCTAGAAGGTTCAATGGTGTCAGTGGTCTCTACATCTGTATTCATTTAAACAGTTTCCGGTACGTGAAATCCGGAACACGCATATCGTATGATCATATCCCTGTTTCTGTAAAATATAAACATATTAAAAACTGTTGGAAAATCATTGATTGAATGTCATATATATTACATATGTGTATATTATTATTTTTCCGGGAAAATATTCCATATGTTGTGCAAGGACAGTTTCCTGTTTGAGAAAATTACAGTAAGGTATTGAATGGCAATTGGGATAAAGAGTTGAAAGTGTGTATTGTTCTTCTATTTTTATTTTATTATTATTATTATTATTTTTCTCTCCACAAACCCATCATTAAAATTCTCAACCCAAAGATAGTTTTCTTTGTTTTTTTTTTCCCCTCGGCGTGGTCAGTGCAGTAAAGGGTTTGCTACTGTTTTACTACATCAATGGATTTGGAGTTTATTTCCTATTGTGACAACCATTATAAGCCATCTCTAATAAAATGAATCAAGTTACTTAAGCCTAATTCATATTCAATTCATTAAAAGTTCATTTGAGAATTGTTTGTAAAGTTAACAAGTCGAATTTAAACAAAGTTTGAAACTCTTGCTAAATTTTGTTTAAAATTAAATAACTCAAATTTATATTCTCTATTACTCAACTCAAACTTTGCTCGGTACAATTTATCTCCATTGTAAGCATGACACCATGCTAGAAACATTTCACATGATTGAAAATAATGATGTTAGTATGACCACATTTGTATCGAGATTTCAAGTAATAGTTGTAGATGTTGTAACGATAATGGTGGCATTGATGTGGTTGCTTGTATATCGGTGCTTTGTAATGGTTACTGAAATTCTACAATTTTTTTATTTTTTGCACAATTTTGTGAAAACTTATAAATACACATGTTTTTATTTTAAAATCACATTTGTTGAGATTTAAAAAATATATATTTTTAGGATTTTTATATTTTTTTAGACATGATATAATATATGTACTAAATTTTAAAGTATTATTTTTGAGTCACTATGAAAAGAGTTTTGACATATTTGTATTTTAATATTTAATGATTTTATATTTTATATGTCATAAATTCATAATGCATGACTTTACTGTTGTTTATTTTGTTATTATTAGATATATACTTATTATGTTATATTGTGTTTCAAATTTGCAAGTTATATATGTTCAATAAATAAATGTGAATATATTGTTGCGATTTTATCAAACAAACTAACATATGATTCATATATTCCAGTTATACAAGTAACACCACATACAACTTACAAGTTACAATTACATAAAAAAAAAATTGTTTAATCTTTAATGTTGAGTGATTAAATAAAAACAAAAATTGAAAGATGAGAAAATAAGTAAAAAAATGTAGTTTTAAATGTAGCAAATGCCACCAATATTATGTAACTAGGGTATGCCCGTGCCTGAAGGCACGGTGACCATTAATTAAATATAAAATTATTGAGTTAAAATGTAATTTATTTAATTTGCTGTGAAAAAAAATTTGAGTGAAAATATAAAATAGATGATCCGTATGGTTTTGAATTTTCAAATGAATTTTATAATTAGATTTTGAAAAGAGTTTGGTGTATTGTAGTATGATGACACAAATGCAAACAAAGATCATATCACCAAATATTTTATTGTAGTTTTTTGTTTATGTAACCCACTTGCAATTTGTAATAGAAAATAAGCATTTTATTATTCTAGCCAATACAGTACCCAAATAAATTTCTATATTCACATTTTTTAGATAGTGAGTTTTGGTTGAAGTAAAGAAGAGAGATCTCAAAACTATAATTTTGCATCAATTTTAATGTAATGGTTAAAATCTACCAATTTTTATGGTTTGGTGGTCAGTTTATTGTGTAGAAAATTAAATAAATGAAAAATAAATAAATTGTATGCTGCTTGGTGAAAAATCAATTTGAACATAAATTTCCAAATTTATAGGTAAACGAAATAGTGAAAAGTAAACACATAATTGCTACGTAAAATTCAAGCATAATAAAAGCATAAGATTTTAAACAAAATCCACAACACAAAAACATTTATATAAAATCAGACGAAATACGCCAGCCAATGCTATGCAATAGAAAAATAAACAACAAATTAAGCACACCAGCCAATGCTCTGCAATACAAAAAAAATGCCAAATAACAAATTAAGCACCAGCCAATGTTCTGTAATACAAAGAAATGCAACAGCTTCCTAATAAATGATAACCAAATAAAAATGATTAGTTTTGTTTAACCTAATTCAAGAGCATATTAGGAAGAAAAAACAAAAAAACAAAAAAAATATATATTACCTAGTGTGTTACATTTACAAAAACAAACTCATAGCATAAATCAATAATTCAAATGAAAATTATCTAACATACATCTAAACTTAGTTATAAAATTTCACATAAATAAAAGACTTTACAAAACTATTGTAAGTAATAAATTTCACATCGATCGGAAACTTTACAAAATATGGATCATAGCTAGCATATGTACGCTTTCACAAAAATAAATATGAGATTCAAACTTTTCTTTCTTAGAATCTAGGAGCGCTTCATCACTTTCCAAAAAGTCCTCGTATCAACTTGTATGTACCCCCAGTGAGGAGCATGCACGACAATCTATTAATTTATGAAAATAAAAAAGTTAGTATATTAGCAAAAGAAAATTTATATATATACAAAACACTTTCAAATTGAAATTACCTTGTTACATCCCCATCGAAGCAATCTAGTTGTATTTATATTTTTGAGCTCCATATATTTTTAACCCAATCCTACAAAAGTCGACACATATAGTAAAATATTTTAAAATAACAATTTATAATCAATAGAAACAAATTTATCAATTTAAATATTGTACCTTTTGACAAAGTGTTTTGATCCATAAGTAACACTATAACAAATTTCAGGATAAACAATGTTTTAGTAGAATCTGGCCATCTTGGGAAGGAGGACACTTATACGATCAAAAGATGTGCATCTAGATAGGGCCACATACAATTGCCCATGACTAAACACTGGTGTGCGCAAATCAACTCCAACAAATTTCACAGATTGCCCTTGAGATTTATTAATGGTCAGGGCATATGCCAATCGAACTGGAAATTGACGTCTTGTCATTCGGAAAGGCATTTCTGAAGAAGACGGTGTCAAGGATATACTTGGTATGAATACCAAATTGCCACATTTTTCTCCAGTTAAAATTTGAGCTTCAATTATGCGAGAGTATTGCATCTAGAAACCATCAATCTTGTGCCATTGCACAGTCCATCTTTTGGTGCAATATTTCTTAACAACATTATAGGACAACCCACTTTCAACTCTACCTTAAAAGCCGGTAGCCCAGGAGGATCTAATGAATTTAAATATTCATTAGGATATCTATTTATTATAGTACGATCAATTTCATCATCTTCAGACATCTTGTCTGCTGCCAAATAAGTATGTGTGTTGCCGGGAAAAATATTCAATGCTGCAGTATTGATAGCACTGACATCATCATTCCGTGCAGAAAGAATTGTACGTTCAGTTAAAAATGTTGCAGTCGATGTCATTGCCACATCCAGTTGCGGATAAACTACTGAGATTATGTCTTTTAGATCTTCGCATTTGTGTATTGTTGATGGAAGTTTAACAATTTCCTGAGGATTGGTCCCAATCTATTTATAAAAATAAATAAATAAAATAGTAAGTAAAATCAATTAAAGTACATAAACGTAAATATATTTCGTCAATTTAAAAGAACCATATAA
Organism: Camellia japonica; assembly: GCA_030407325.1. Classification (NCBI taxonomy): domain Eukaryota; kingdom Viridiplantae; phylum Streptophyta; class Magnoliopsida; order Ericales; family Theaceae; genus Camellia; species Camellia japonica. The sequence goes on along the minus strand of JAPPVO010000010.1, from coordinate 102,943,854 downwards.
TAGAGAAAAAGTTTGAAGAAATATTACCTCCATCAAGAATTTTGCAAAATTAGCATTTTCAAGATTTGCATGATTCAAGCGCATGTTCAAATTTAAAGACAGAACATTGTAATAGTGTCATAACCCCATTACGGACATTACAAAATGGTGGCAACCATTACATCTGTGAAACTGTTATAATGACTATAGCGGATAGTAACAATTACCAATACGCTTTTCATTATGTGATGGTTACAAGCCCATTTATAATATTGTGACTTGTATATTATAAAGTGTTTATGATCTCAAGTGTCACTGTTACGGTAGTAACAAATATGAGCAGTGGAGACCTTTGAATTAATGCAATGATACCAATACAGTGATGACAAAAGAAATCGTAAACACTTTATAGTATACAAATCATGAGCACCCATCATAATCTCAAACTCTACCTTTTATTTTACACCTCCCTCCTAGATCCTCCCATGCCACAAACCCCTTAACCATCGCGATTCTTGCACGCGCGCGCACGAGGGAGAGAGAGAGAGTATATCTTGGGTTTTTAGATGTAAATCTAGGGTTTAGAAAGAAAGGTAGCAAGAAGTAGAATAAGGAAGAGGAGCGAGAACGTGGCTGACAAGGATGGACTGGAAAAGAGTAGGCCAGGGAAGGGAGGGTTGTTGAAGCTGAGGATGGAAAGTGAAGGGTATCGATCAAAGCTTGTGGTGGCTAGGATGGGAGGTAGGGTTAGAGTTTAGGAGACTAAAAATGAGAATAAAATTAAGGGAGACTTATCCTTTTTCAGACACTTATGTTAGGTTAAGTCCTGTGTAACTTTTTATAGAGTCTTAAGTCCTATTTAGATAGGAATGTATTCCACAAGATCCTACATAAACGTAACGTGACGTGACACTTACATAAACGTAACGTAACGTGACACCTACATAAACGTAACGTAACGTGACACCTATACGTAACGTGACACCTACATAAACGTAACGTGACACACCTACATAAACATAACGTAACGTGTCACATTACGTTTCGCAAATTTAATGAGTTTTTATTTTTTTAAATTGAATGTGAAAATGTTATTGGTTTATGTTGATGTTATGTTACGTTTCATATAAATATGATCTATAATAAGGAAATTGAATGTTACCATAGATCATAGGTGTCACGTTATGTTTATGTAGATGTCACGTTACGTTACGTTTATGTAGATATGATCTATGGTAATATTCAATTTCTTATATAAGAAATTGAATTTTGCCATAGATCATAGGTGTCACGTTACGTTTATGTAGGTGTCACATTACGTTTATATAGGTGTTACGTTACGTTACTATTATATAGATATGATTTATGGTAACATTCAATTTCCTATATATGGTTTTATTATTATTTATGATATTAACAACTAATATTGAGGGTAAATGTGTCAACAAACTTCCCACAGGACTTATGGGAACATAAGTTTTTTAGTAGGATCATATGTAGCATAAGTCTCCCTAATAGGACTTATAAATAATTTTTCCTAAAATTAAAATTATATGTTTCTATAAAATTATAATAAAATAATAAATAACTGAAAAGGAAATTCAATAATAAAAAAAAAAGAGGTAAAAATTATTAGTAGCACCACACAATAGTCATTGTAGAGTATAAGATTAGTGTTCAACTCTACTGGTTCTATTTTTTAGGGATGAGCAGCGGATATACCGATCTGCTAAAACCGACCGAACCGAACCGATCCGTCGCATTTTGGGCGGATGCGTGATGACGAGCGGACGGTTGCGGTTTGATTTTCTCCAATCCGCCAATCTGGCGGACGGATGGCAGATTTGAGATTTTTTTGGCCGCAACCGAACCGCCAAACCGCGAATACCACTAGTAATTTATAAAACTTTGTATTTTCAGTTTGTAAAATTATTCTGTTTGTATTTTCAATTAAAAAATAGTTTAAATATTCTGTTGAAAAAAAGTTTTTAACTTGAATATCTTTTTGAATTAAAATAAATAAATGTATTATTTATCTATATTTTGATTTTTAAATTTATCTCTAAAAATAATAAATAGAAAATATGATATATGCTGGTTGATTTTTGTTTTCAAAAACAAATATAGATGTAACAATACAGAAACATACAATCTCTACTAATGGTCTGTTCATGATTTTTGTGGTTTGCATTGTTTTTATATTTTTAATAACCACAGATTGTAATACTTTATGTGGATGAGACATGCTGTGATTGTAGTATGTGGATGAGACATGCAGTGTTCTGATATTCTAAAGTTTCAAATTTTTTTACTTTGGATGAGGCATGCAGTGATTGTAATATTTTTTTAAGTCATTAACTGAAATACTTTCTTTCTTTTTTTTTTTTTTTTTTTGAGGAATTGCATAAGTTAAATTATGTTGAAAATTTTAAAATTTTAAACCGCTAAACCGATTCGCATCCATCCGCCAAACCGCCAATCCGCTCAATCCACATCCGCCGGATTGGCGGACGGATGCGGATTGATTTTCTCCAATCCGCCAATCTGGCGAACGGATGGCGGATTGGAAATTCCGTGGCCGCAGCCGACCCGCGCCCACTCCTACTATTTTCATATGACCCTACAACTGCAATGTAGAGCATCCGATAAAGAATGACATCATTATTTTTTTCATAAAAAATATTTGAGACACTTAATTTATCACTCTTAAAAATTATCTCTAATGATGTGTTTGTCAAGTATTAAATTTTAATTTGTCAAACATTTCATCATATGAGATTTAATCTCAATACCATCAATGTTTTGAAAATCGGACCGGTGAGCGAACCAAAAAAGGGACTGGGTGGACGGGTCACCGGTTCAACCGTCGGGTCAAAACGGTCGAACCGTGACGTCATAATTAATATTATATAATTAAAAAATATAATTAAAAATTATAAATAGATAAAAATATATATAAATACTCAAATAAAAATAAAAATTGTTGTATAGTATTTATTAATAATATTTAATAAAGTCATAATTGATAAAAAAAAGTCACTTGTTTTAAAGAAATTAAAATTTTTAAACATTCCCTCTAAACAAATTAATTGAATGCTAGGTTTAATTTTGGCGAGAAATGAAATTTTCAACTCTCCCTCCAATCAATATGTTTCAAATAATTTGATTGAATCCCATATAGAATTTTGTAGGTTCTCTTTGAAAAATCTTTTCCTATAAATAGGAATAGATTTTCATAATCTTCTCAAACTTCCAATGAGACTCTTCCTTATGAGAGGAGACTCTTGAAGTAAGAATTTTTAGTCAAAATTTTGAAATATATTTATATATATATAAATATATATAAATATAAGAAAGAAAAAAAGAAAATAATAAAAAAAAATGAAAAAATCAACGGTTCAACCCACCAAACCCGGTCTGGGTCACCGGTTTTCCCAGTTCGACCGCCGGGTCTTCCGGTTTTCCATTTCTAGGCCGGTTTTGCTCCTACTCCGGTTTTAGGGGATTGACCGGACTGGAACAAGGCCCGATTTCTAGTCTAACCGGTTTGACCGGCCGGTCTAGTCCGGGTTTCAAACCATTAAATACCATACCATAAGAGATCATTTAGGAGTAATGCTAGGGATTCCAAATATTTTACCAAATATCTCACATAATACGAGACTTACATGAAATCCACACTTATATAAGATATTTAATAAAATATTTAGAATCTCTAACATTTTTCATTATTTAAAAATGATAAGTTACGGATGTAGCATTGTTTTTTCATTGTATAAATAGTCCAAGTTCATGCATGTTATGTTATACAGTCATTTACCACACATAGACCAACTAGAAAAAATTTCTCAGAACCTCAAAGCCTAACAACACCACTCTTCAACTGCCATGCACATCGGAAGTTGGTTCAACCCCGGCAACCGACCCATCGTTAGATGCCAGAGCTTCAGGGAGACATCCGAGACCGAGTACGATAGGTTTCTGCCGGTTAGTTTGCCAGTGACAGGATCGAAAGTACCAATTTGGATAATGATGTGGAGGAAGATCAAGAAACCGAACAAGAATAAGAGGATGATCAAAAAGAAGAGTTTCGGGCATTCAACTACGATGAAGTTCAGTTATGATCCAAACACCTACTCGCAGAATTTTGAAGAGGGATCGATTTGGGATGATCTTGATGATGGTCTCTCTCGGTCCTTCTCGGCTCGGTTTGCTGTTCCTTCAAGGATCTTTCAGAAGAGTGAAGGGATTGATGGATTAATGGGATGACACAAGAATGATATGTGTTTTTTTAGTTCAAATCTTTGGGAAATTAATGTTATGCGTAAAATTGTTGTCTTTTTTAACTTATTAGTTCGATTTATTTTCGTCTTTCTTCAATGTTTATCAATTTGTTTTTACCATTTAAATGTCACACACTACAAATTAAAACAATAAATCTATTATAATTTTTAAAGTTAAGCTAAAAGCAAATAATTTTTTATTAAAAAAAAACCTAAAAAAAATACTTATTTTTATTTTTTAGTGAATTTCTTTTTTTTTTTGAAATTTTATAAACTTTTGAGGTTTTTTAATTGAGACGATCTATAAAAAGTCAAATTTTTTTGACATAATTTAAAAAAAAAATCTGATGAGAAAGGAATATAATTAGATGTAGCTTCTTCTATGTAGCTTCTTCTCTATCATCATCATCACTTTTTTTTTTTTTTTCCCTTTATTTATTTATTTATTTATTTATTTGTTTTCTTGATTTATAAGCAAGCGAAGATGCTTCAGAGACTTTTTTGGCCCCCTTATCTTGACTTTATTTATTATTATTATTATTATTATTATTTTTTTTGTTGAAGTAGAAACAAAAACTATTAACGGCAAAAGGAATCAACAGCATTTGCTTTTCCTTGCTTTTATTTATCGTTACTTCAATAGTAGTATTAATATTAGCATTAATGTTATATCTACTGAATTTAGTCTCACTCGAGTTATTTGAATTTGTGCATATCAATCGTTTAACAGGTCATCCGGGTGGATGCCGGTTGATATACTAGTTGACAAGAATGACAACCGTGATTAATAAGGGTGACACTGATTATCTAATCGGTCATCCGAGAGGTCGTGTAGCCACGTCATTCGGGAGGAGTTGAACTTCCTCTATTTCAGTATACCAAGCATTTTTCTAATGTTATTATACTAGTATATGCCTGTGCCTTCAGACACGGTATAAATAAAAATGAGTGAGACACGGTATAAATAAAAATGAGTGAATAAAAAGGAGAAAACAAAAAAATAAACAAATAGAGAAAAAAAATAAAAATTGGGGAAAATAAAAAAATAAAAACAAGAGAGGGAGGAAAGAAGGAAGGAATGTGAGATCATGAGATCATTCATGAAATCATGAAATGATGGGTAAAAAAAGAAAAAAGTAAGAGAGAAAAGCGAAAAAGTAAAAAATATACACGTAGGACATTTTAAAAAAATACATCTTAGCTATTATTTTGTAATTTGAATAGATCTGAACTGCCTAAACGTCACAAAAATATGTTAAAAATTCAAAAATCCTCATACTTTGTTATATAGATTTTATTATCTCATGCAAATTGAAATTAAATAATCACTTTCCTCAAACTTCACACAACACAGCCATATTCATACATTACGTAATTTACTAATGAGACTCTAAGGTTTGCATTTTCCTTTTTTTTTTTTTTTTTCTTTTTTCTTTTTTTTTTTCTGATGCCTCTGAAGAGGAAAAGAAATGCTAGGCAAACTTATAATATAATAGGTTCAGGTATAGACATGTGACCACGAATTCTACTGTCTTATTTGACTAATAACAACATATTAGTCCGAATAGTTTAATTGAAGTGTTGTTTTATTTTCGTATTTTTAATTTAAATAATTTAAAATTTTAATTTTGTTAGAATATCTTTCGTTATACGTGTTAATATTTTATTTAAAAAAATATCACGTACAAAATTAGAAGAATCAAAATAAAATTTAAAAGAAATTGCAGGAACCACTACTGTAATGAATAAGTTACACCAGTGATCCATATAATTTTTTTTAAATTCTATTTTTGTTCCTCTAGTTTTACATGTGATCTTTTTCCTTTCAAAATTCTGACGTTTAGAATGACTAAATTACAACAAAATTGAAAATGTAAAATTTAAATTGTTCAAATTAAAATTATAAAAAACATAAAATTTTACTTAAACTAAAGAGACTAACAATATAATTTACCCTCTATATAATATAATAACGTCATAGAAGTGCTAATTTAAATATAGAGAATATATTACTTAACAGTTGGATAGAGAAAAAAAAAATACACATATATGTAGGGATGCAATGCACTCTCACAACTTTATACTTGCACCCCACCACAAATTACACCTTCCGTGTTTTTGTAATTTTTTTTCTTTTTTCTTTTTTCATCTTACTGTCAAGTAATTTCCCATTTGAATAATAGGCATGACTTAGATAAGCATGTGCTACACTGAGGAACAACATTAAAATGCCTAACCTGCATTTAATGGTTGCTCTTAACTGGCTACTTGTCATTTTTTAACTTTAATTTGGTACTTTCATTTGGATAATATATAGCTTATCTGCATTTAAAAATTGATAATTAAAAATATTTTTTTCATAATTTTTAGATAATTAATTTTTTAAAAATTTATTTAAACTATTTATATTTAATGAACTATAAATAAAAATTATATCAAACAATCTAATACAAATTCTTAAATTATAAATAAATTATAAATAACTCATTTAAATTGCACCACACAACCATAATGTAAAGTGGTTTATAAACTCCCGAACACTAGAGTGAAATTACTGGATTCCAAGATATGCCGTTAAAATCGCATGAAATCATGGATCTCCCATTAATAGGGTGGCCAAGGCAACAAAAAGAATGAGAGAAAAGTCAAACAAAACAAAAAGAATCAAGTTTGTAAATCTAGTAAGTAATTAACAAGGATAATCATAACTAAAAAAAATTGAGTAATGTTATATGTACTAACTAATGTAGTATCATTTATATAATTTTAGATATTTATAACTTGTATAATAAATGTGGTCAATAATAATATCATAATACTAGTTGATACATTAATATATATACTAATTGGTGCATGTAGTATCACCGAAAAAAACTAACGGAGAGAATTTTTAGTACCAAACAGTTCTCCACTTCTACTTGCATTTTTGTTAAGGAAGCATATCTTATTTCCCGTGTATCCAAAAAAAAAAAAAAAAATAAAGTTAAGGAATCCTATCTTTTAAACTTGAATATACAAAGAAAAATAACCATCAAGGGGTTAATTTAGTAGATGGAGTGTTTCCTTATTAATCGTGATGTCTGAGTTTGAATTTTATTATTGTACTTCTTATTTCTCTTATAAGGGTTATCATTTGGTCCAAAGGTCAACAGTCCTACTGGCTTTTATTCAGCTTAAGTTTGTACCCTAAGTGGACCGACCTAGCCCAAATGAGGCTTGGGCTAGGCCTAGGCCCTAGGGTTTGAAGCTTGGTCCAATCTACGAACTTCGCACAAACAATAAAAAATAAAAAATGGAGGAAAAACGAAAAGAATAAAAAGAAACTTGAATCTCGACCCGTTAAGTCTGCGATCGCACCCGTTGGCCTTTGAAAGCCAGCCTACTCGTCCGCAGTGATCTTACAAAAAGGACCCCTAGTCCCAACAATGTCCTTACATTAATAACAATAATTTAATTTATTCTCATGCCATTTGGGTAAACACAAAATGTAATATGTAAGGTAGATAGATACCATTGTGGACACAAGAAAGACCCCAATTATAGAAGCTCTCACTTTCCAGCATGATTTCTTGGTCATATATAAATGGTCCAATTCTCTGAATTGATCCCCTAATCATTCATTGAATTAAAAGCAACTCCTCAATCAATTATCCTCCCTTACCAGTGCCAAAGCTTCAAACTAGCAACACAAACAAAACCACCTATCTAAACAATTCATTAATACCTACAAATAGGAACACAATTCATTATTAGATGAATGTAACGATGTTAAAATGAAGTCAACTTAGAAGTCAAGACATAAGTAGATATAAACAACATTGGAAGCAACTCATTAAGAGGCAAACATGATTACATCAGTGGAGCAAAAAAGAAAATAATCACGAAAAACAGGAGTGTTATTTTCCCGGTGATTCCATATAGGGACATAAACAGGGAAAACCAACCGAGTCAATAATAATATCATGTTCATAAAAATTAAAAACCAAAGAAAAACAAGTTTCTCATTGGAATTAGTTGTCATGACTAGACTCTGGAGAGACCGAAGAAGCTGCCAGTGATCATTACCACAACAAAAGCTAAACCAGAAAAAGGCCACAGATGACGACTACCACATAGAAACTGCAATCTATGAAAACAGTGCATATTGTTTGGTAGAATACCAAACTGTAACAACCCCGTACCGTTTACCGATAAATTACTGATTTAAGTACTGATTACTGCTAAACTGAACTGCTTATGACTGATAATTGAACCAACTGAAGTACTGAATGGACTGATTGAAAACTGGAACTGAATTGACTGAGCGTATCTATTGTATTGCATTTCTATCTTTTCAATTAATTGATTATCTGTTGGTATGTTTATGTTTAAATTGCGAATTGAAGGCCTTATCGGCGGCCGAATCGAAAATAGATTGATGTTTTGGAATTATTAGAAATTATGTGAATTTATGGTATATTTATCTGAAAACTGATTAGGTATGATTAAACTAGATTAATTTAAGCTAAACACATAAGTGGCCTTATTTACACCTTTGCCATCTAGTGGGCCTTTGTTTAATAATTTGTGGGGCCTCATTACACTTGAAACAAACCTCTTCCTCAGCCAATTTGAGAGCTCAACCGAATTTATAGAGAGAGGAGAATTTGGGGAATTGATTTCATCTCATTGTTGCTTGTAAATTGCTTAGTAATTGGAGGAATTGGAACATAGGTTGCAAATTTAGCTTCCACACCTTGAAATTGAAACTCTAGGTAAGAAATTCATCTTCTTATTGTTGTCCTTGAGCTAAGTCTTGTATATTTCATGCTCCATTGTAGAACTAAGTCATGTTGTAGCTCATACATGGTGAATTATGCTAGAATTCATGCATGCATGTTTGAAAAGATGAGTTTTGAGTTGAATTCATGGTAGAATTGTACATGCATGTTATTAATTAGGCTTGAGTCCATGATTTCAACATGTTCTTGAAGAAATGAATACATTTGAACAAGTTTTGAAGTTTAATTTTGGTTTGAATCTATGCATGTTTGCATTTCTCCATGTTTATGAAAAATGGGTTTGAAAAATAGTTTTAATTGACTCACCTTTGGGGCTTGAATTCATAAATTGAGCTTTGAGACTTGTTATACATTGAATTTAGATATGTTTTCCAGAATTTGGGCCCAAGTGGTCGAGTTTGGAGTGGTAGAATGCTTGGTTCGAACTTGGGAGACAAATCTGGAAATTCCAGATTTGGTTTCCTCGCTCGAGCGAAGGATTCCTCGCTCGAGCGAGCACCTTTGTCTAGGGCTCCGCTCGAGCGAGCATCGCGCGACCATCGCGCGTAAAATTGTAACATCCAGTACTTTTACTGTTTCATCAGACCGCTCGAGCGAAGGATTTCTCGCTCGAGCGAAGCCTTTGATTTTGGAAGCTCGCTCGAGCGAGGCTCCTATTTTCAGCAAATTTTGCAAAATATTTTCTAAGTGTATTTTTGCATCCTCATTCCATTCTAGGCATTCTTAGGCCTAGTTTAAGGCATCTTAATGAGGGTATAGATGTAGAACACACCCAAGCAAATGAGGGATTAAGTTATGGTATTTCCCAACTGTGTAGCTTAGTGTGTGTTTAACCTGTGAACTGTGTAGGGTTGGCGACTGGGGAGACACGCTCTAGCATACTGTAGCCCAAACTCTGTGAGTAACAATTGTGTAAAGATATGTTCAAAATGACTACCTTTTTGAATACTGAACTGAACTGTTTACTGAACTGAAATTGATTACTGAATGAATGTATGTCCTTTATTTCTGAACTGTACTGTGGCATCCTTAGCACCTACTGTTTACTGTTACTGTTACAGAGATCTCTGTCGGTTCCCTCGTGGAACCACTACTGTTTACTGATTGATGGCCATCATTACTGTTCGGTCTTTAAGACCTACTGTTTACTGCTATGCTAATGGATGTACCACATACGACTGAATAACTGTTCTGACTGAAAGACGAAAATACTGTTTAATGAACTGTTTTCATTACTGTAAGGACATTACATTCTTAACCTCTTTATGCATTATGTTATTCACTGGGCTTTAGCTCACTGCTCATATATATATGTAGGTGTACAGGCACCGGATCAAAGCTAGAGGCGTCAGGGTTACTCCAGTTTTGTCAAGCCAGCCTATGTGCCTCACCGCGAGGTTCCGAGCCTGCTATGCTAAGGCTTAGGGGTGTTTTAGCATTCCCCCTTCTGTACTGTCTCACTGTTTTGTATAGACTGTTATCTGCTTTACTGTACTGTTATCAAGGGATTAGGTCCCTGCACTGAGTGACTGTAAATATTGGTATAGACTGTACTGTTTGACTGCATGAATGTATGAAAAATCTTTTTGGCATACAGACTGTCACAGCTCATTGGACATTATTTACTTACTGTATTGGCTTCCGCCAGGCCCTGTACTCTGTCTTTTCTGTATCACTGTTAAGTAGGCCTTCGATAATCTCGGATTACTGGCCGGTTACGGTACTAAACCCATAGGGCCGGGTTTGGGTCGTGACACAAACTCATTTCTAAAATCTTAACTGCTCCTTTCCAATTTTCCTCGTCTTCCAGCATACCAACTTTTCCTTCTTCCTCAATCTTCTCAGGATCTCTTTGCTTCCCTAACAATCGTAGAAGCACAATTGTTACATCAGTCAGTAGGAGTATATAAAGAGGCCTCGATGCTATGGTGCTCTGTGACTTCACTATATAGCATTTCCCCTCGAATACCCGGCATTGATGTCATGTTTCGTTAGTGTATCAGAATAACCATCTTCACCCTTAAGACCAGCTACAAAAGCAATAATGTCATCGATGAGATGTATTATATTCAGATATAAGTACTAAATGACATTTTTTGATAACTGCAGGAATTTGAGCTAATATTAAATTTCTTGCTTTCATATCGAAAATTGACACAAGATTACTTCATTCACATGACATCATTTAGCTTATCACCCGATTAAATATCAATTGCCACCCTATCTCCTGAAGACAAGTTATGCAGGTTTAGGGTAATATCTGCAAATAAATACATTTAAACTAGAGAAATTTCTGTTACCCCATAAATGATCCCTAACTTGAACTCAAAACAATAATGCTAGAGATTTCAAATGCATTGATCGATCCAAAGTGCAGCAAGAAATGCAATCCTATTCTGACATTCTGCTAAGCTAAGGCACTCTAAGCCAAACCCTTGATGTCCTCACAGTTATAAATGAAACAATTTAAACTTGAAAAAACAAAACAAATGCATATACCCCAATCATATGCTAATGCTCGTTGTCATTTCCCTTGTACTAGTTTTTCTCTTTTTTCTTTTTTCTTTCTTTTCTTTTGCAAAAGGAAACATGCAGGACGATTTTCAGGTTGCAGTGAAGGAGGTTTAAAGATCAATCATGAGAATAGTCAAATTGTTTGACAAGAGAACTTCATTCGCATTCCTAAATGGATTTTTAACTATAGTGCTATTTGGGACTTCCACCAGGTCCAAACCAATTGGAGATAAGGTGAAGAAGTAAAAGACACAGGCCGGTTGTTTTTGACATATAGAGTAGGAATCCACACAATTTTTCAAATTTTGGAATCATGTTCTTTCCTTGTATGTGTTGTCCAAACTCAACTTGTTGTGAGGGGTAAAAGAATACTTTAGAGCATCTCCAAGTTTACTTTTTTTTTTTTCTCATCAAATTTGAGTAAAAGGTTCATATGATATTGAATGTTCCAACAGACAATTTGCATTTATCATCAAAGCACTGGTCGACCGGGAAGACGACTGGGCGGATGTCTGGCTGGTCGACTAGTTTATGTAAATTGACCAACACCTTTACATCAATTTTGCAAGGATGGGGTTGTCCAGGAGGATGTCCAGTACAACGGTCACTTACAAATTTGATACGGAAGGATAAAGCTACATTTGTTGGATATACCTCCTTATTAGAGTGTGGGACACAATGGTTTATTAAAAGAGTTTTAATTTGGTTTGGTATTAGTTATAATATATTTTTATATATTATATCTAATTTGTGGAAACCCAATTCAGTTTGGAAACAACTAAAGTTTTGATAATAAGCCCTAGATTCACAATATTTTAGGTATTGTTTTTGCTCATCCCGAGGTGAAGAGAACGGCTATTACACATACTCCATTTTGGTGAAATCAATTATTTGGGTGTGTGAACAGTGGAATTAATTTGGGTGGTTCTTTGCTTCGTTTTCGGTGTTGATTTGGTTCGTTATTTTGGATCTTCTACAACTCTGGTTCTGAAGATTTTGGTTCATCTATTTGGTGAGGTCTTTCCTCTTTGTTTATTTGTGATTATTTGGAATTCACCTAAGGGTGGTTTGTGAGACCATTTGTGTCTCGTTTGTAATCGTTTGGAAACTTATTTGGTTGATAGTAGAATTGGATTTTGATCCCGTAGACGTACCTTACATTGAGGGAACCACGTAAAAATTCTTGTGTTGCCTTTGATTTAATTTTTCCGCATTAGTTTTTATTCCCATTGATTGATTTACTTGTGGGGAATCAAATATTTTTCCAAACAACATTGATTTGATGAAAAAAGTAACTTTCTCTCTATTTGATATCAGTTTGATGTTTAGGCATTTTTCATCAAATTTGAAATTTGATGAAGCATTGGAGACATCTCATGGCAACTAGATTTCTTTCATACAAAGAAGAATTAGAATTAGTGGTTTTCTTGTTTATTGTTTAAAAAATAAAGTATCTACGGGAGAAGTAGAAAGTGAACAAGTATTCTATATTTCTATTAGGTGAGGTGAGTTCAGGCCATGATATGTAAATTTTTTTACAATGTTTTTACACCAATCAATAAAAAATAAAAAGAAAGAAAGACATAAAACGCACAACTCAATATATTTTTAAAACCTTACCACACAAATTCAATTTCCAAAAGACGCACATAAAATGGGTAAATGAATGAATAAACATGTCACATCGGGTAAATAACAGGCAATTGGTCTTCAAAATGAAGATAGCAGGGGATGATTGCGAGTGAGAATGTTTGGGAGACAGGTTTGGAATACGCCCTGTGATCAGAGCCAATCGATCTGACCCTCTGTCCACGATCCTCCTCCTTGTAGCTTCTCTTCCACTCATCCCACCACCGTCACCGCCACCGCCACCAACACCGACATCTCCACCACCACCCACCTCCGTGGTCTCCATCTCTCTCTTCAAAATTCAGAAAAATGCTTTGCAAGTCGCTAACCACGGGAGGCAGTTGGGGGCTTCGGTATAACACGACGTCGTAGGATGATGACAACAACAACCATGTAGTTTTATTTGTGGTTTAAATTATAGGAATTGGAAGTTACTCTTGGTAAAATTATCATTAAAAAAAATATATTTTGATAATTTTTTTTGTCATTAAAAATTGATAATTATTAATTTTATTTTTGTCACGATTGTTATAAATTGTCGCTAAAATTTACAATTAGTGACGTTTTCTTATAACGAAATATTCAAATTATTGCTGAAAGTTGAAAATTAGTGATTTTTTTGTGATATTTTTTTAAACTGTCGCTAAAATTTACAATTAGTGACTTTTTTGTGATAATTTTCAAATTGACGCTGAAAATTAATAATTAGTGACTTTTTTTTATTAGTGTTTGATGAAAAATGTCGTTAATTGTCGCATGATCTATTGGACAATAATGTTGTGTTTGGTTGGGGGATTTGAGAAGTGATTTGGAAATAGAAAGGAAAAATGTGTGTGAAATTAGGTGAAATATATGTATATTTTATTCATATTTCATCTATCTTTTTTCTTTCCCTTTCTAAATCTCTTTCCAAATCTTTTAACCAAACACAACGTAAATTCACCTAATAGGACTTACCTACAGTAAATCCCCCTTAATTATACAAACACTCCTAAATTACTGTTGAATATCATTTGGGTAATTACATTTTTTACTCACGTTACGTTTGATTAGACGCATGATATTTTAATAAAAAATGTTTTTGTGAAGAAAATATTTGCTATTTTTGATAGTGGTGGTTATGGTGAAATGAAAGTGGAGGTGGAGATGATGTCATGGTAGTAGGGCAGTGATGACAATAATGGTTACAATGGCCCTAGTGATGGTGTGGTGGTAGAGGTGAGAGTGGTTGTGGTATTGTAGTGACATTAGTAAAATTTTGGTTTGGAAAATATTATTCACGTTTTAAAAGTAAAAAAATGTTGAGTGATACTAGGTTTGGTAGAAAATTTGATAAATTATTTGGGACCCATAACATTTTTCAAAAACATTTTCTGCCCATATAAGCTTGCTTTTTGTTGACTATAAAAAATATTTTTTTTGTTAATTTTCGTTTTCTATTATACCAAATACCAAAAAATACAAAAAATATTTTCCAAAAAATGTTTTCTGCCCAAATAAATGAAGCGTTATATAATTTGATCTAAATTTCACTTTAGTCTTTATAGCTTCAATGTGAACAATTTTAAGTTCACATTCAATTTTCTTCATTCAAATTTTTGTTACTTTTTTATACGTGTATATCTAAGAGGACTCATAAATATTTCAAAATTATTAATTTCTTCCTTCAACTTCAACTTGAGGAGAATGATCAAACTAAAATTAAATTTAAAATATAGAGATTAAATTGTTCAAATTGTAACAATTAAAAATAAAATAAAATTTAGGGGTCAAAAATGTAATTTACCTACATCATTTTATTATTCTCAACTTTAATATCTTACATTTAGACTCTTTAATTATAAAATTCTTAGTGGTTTAAAATTCTGAATGTTGATTTGAACCTGAAGCTTCAAATCTTGTTCCATGAAAAGGTTCAAAATGACTAATTTGTTTATTCTGAAACAAGTTTATGCGATTTACATATTCACCCAATTTTTATTTTTTATTTTTTTAATATGATTTACACGAAATAAGTCTGTATAATGTAACAAGTAGAACAGTTAAGCGTATGATGTAAAAACCAGTTTATTCAAAATTTTACAACATGAGAAATTAGGTAGATATTTATACCATCACATATGCCAAGGTAAGAGTTTGTCGACTTTTTTGATTTTTTCAAAGAATATTGATTTATTCCTTTAATTTTGCTCTCTTAGTTCCAGTCTTAATGATGTGAAACTAGGAAGACTAATGTTGTGTTTGGTTGAGAGATTTGGGGAGAGATTTGGAAAGTGAAAGGAAAAATGTGTGTGAAACTAAGTGAAATGTATGCATGTTTTATTCATATTTCACCTACCTTTTTCATTTTCCTTTCCAAATCCTTTCCCAAATTTCCAGACCAAACATAGCATAAAGATGAGAAAAAAAAGAGTATGAGACCGTTTTATATGAAAGTGGGTCATGTTATTAGAGGTGAAATTTGAGATACAAAATGAGAGGATGTAGCACAAAATATCCTTATATGTGAAGATTAAAATTGGCGTTGACATCTCATTTTTTGAATTTCTCCAAAATACTCTTACGCTATGTTTGATTAGAGGATTTGGAGAGGGATTTGGAAAAAGAAAGAGAAAAGGTATGTGAAACTAGGTGAAATATAGGTATGTTTTATTCATATTTCACCTACCTTTTCCATTTCCCTTTCCCTTTCCAAATCCTTCCTCAAATCCCCCAACCAAACACAGCATTATAGTAGTTACATAGACAGTTATGCTCTAAATTAACCTTTTTTTTTTGTTGTGTTTTTTTTGTTAACTTCTAACTTTTTAAAATTTATTTTAAATTTAATTATACAATTTATAATTTTATTTTTTAAAAATAAAATAATCATATACGCACACATCGCACCAGCTATCATTTCTAGTAGTGTAATGTGTAAACCTAACCTTCAAAATTCAAAGGCTTACTATGCTTTTCAACTCTTTAATCATTATCTTTTTAATTCTTGGGATAATATTTGATAAATAAATTCAAAACAATTGTAAATCAATAATATGCAAGTGAAATGCGATCTCATGCAAGTGTGAATTGTGCATGACAGTTCTCGCTTTCATCACTTTACACTATATTAATTTATATTTATTTTTCTCATTTTTTCCTATATTTCTAGATTATTTTCTTCCTTTTTTTTATAAAATTTTTCTTATATTGTTAATAATATATATATATATATATATAAACTTCAAACGAAATGACCATCCTTGATTTTTGGTCTATAATTAAATGGCCACCATATCAATTAAACTGTGATGATTGTTTTTTGGATTGGCTTAAGAAAAATACTTGGACCTTTTTTTGAAAATCTCGCAATTTCTTTTGAATCTTAACTATTAATGTATATATGGGATCTATTCATATATGTGTGAAATTTATATCATTAATAATTGAGATTCAAAAAGTGAAGTGTTATAAAATCTTAAAAACAGAAATTTCAATCATTGTTGGTGACTTAAACTGTGATGATTGTTTGTAATTAAAGTCAATTGTAACGCTCTGACAAATATTCCTAAATGGAAGTCAAAAAATAGGCCTACGAGCTGGGCCTAACTTAGCCCAAATTTAGCCCAAGTGTTTCAATTAAATTAATATCGGTAGGTTTGACTAATCACCATATTAACAACCAATTTATATATGGACCTTGCTACATCTCCTAAAAACATCCCCTTAATCCCCTTAATTTCCATATCAAGTTAAAAAAAAAAAAAAAAGGAAACAGTTTCCCAAAATGGAAATTAGGAGGATTAGGGGGGTTGTTTTTAGGGCTCCAAATCATTTTCCTTTATATATATATCATATACAGTAGCATATAAAAACAAGTTGCTTAAGTCCACATTCAGTGACGGAGCCAGGAAATTAAATCAAGAGGGGCACTTATTAATTATAATTTTTTTTTTATAACCAACAATAAGAAAATAATAATTTTTGAATTAATATTAAGTACAAAAAAAGTAAATAAATTATTACAAAAGTATTTCACATAAAATTTTACAATTAACTTCGAGTAAAATCGAAAAGAAAGTATTACGTGTAATTAGTGTATCATGAATAATGTAAAAAAGTCATATATTTAAGTCGTAAAGTAAATTATTTAATGGTAAGATAAATCAAATTTTTACAAAATTTGAGTAAAAATTTCATATAATAGTGATATCACGTCATTATTGACATATGATATTACTAACCAATAGTAAAACAACGCATGAAGGGTGAACTTCGCATGCAAATATAACTAACACTCTAGTAATTTTTATATATATATGGTGAGATTAATTATATTTACATATCAATAATGATGGATATTACCTTAATAGAGATTTTTTCACAAAAATTTTATGCATAAAAATATAATTTGTTGTAGTCACTTCATTTTCAATAAAACAATCACTATCGTTTTCATAAATTTAAAAATGCCCTTAATATTTTATTCTAAATATTATTTTTGTTTAAAATTTTATTTATATACATATATATAAAAAAAAAAAAAAATGAAAAATCTAAGAGGGGCACGTGACCCCTAGGCCCATGTGACTTCGCCACTAACCACAATCATCATTGTTTTGTTGCATAAATAATCAAATTATGACCATCTAACTTTCTGCGGTACAAAAAAAAGGAGTTTTCTTAGGTGTGCAACCCACAAAAGGTGTAAGTGGGTTGCACACCGTGTGTCACTCACACAAAAGGTGTAAGTGTAAGGTGTAAGTGTAAGGTGTAAGTGGAAGGTATAAATAAAATGTATAAGTTGCACACCATGTGCCACTTACACAAAAGGTGTAAGTGCAAGGTAAAAAAGGTATAAGTGTAAGGTGTAAGTGAACACAAAAAGGTGTAAGGTGTAAGTTGCACACTATATCATTACCCAAAAAAAAAATATGACTTTCCTTGTATGAAAAATTATGACTATAAATCAGAAGTATTCACAAATAGCTTATATTATTAACTAACCAAAACAAGCTTAAATGTTGAGATCAAGCTTGTCATATGTCAAACAGTAAAGAAGCTAATAGCTTTAACTTAATTAGACTTATGAAATAGTTGAAGATATAAAAACTATTTATTGATTAAAACATTTTAAATGTAGTATAAAAATGAGGGATTGCAAAATGTTATTTACTCTGAAGTATGATACTCAAAATTCTCACATGGCAGCAATTATCAGGCAGAGCCTAATAGTGAATAAAATAGAGCTTCATCAAATATATAACTGTCAACTTATTACAAAGACTAGTTTTAAGCATAAGCCAAGCCCAAGTTCAACTTCATCTTCATATCATAAAAACAGAAGTAATTGTCACTAATAAACAAACTAGAAAAATAAAATCAAAGAGATTAGATCTTGCCATTGCTAATTGGAAATTGAAAGGAAAAATATGTGTCCTAGTTGAAGAAGGGTAATGTTGATAGTTGATACCAAGATTTTTAAGAAGGGATTGGATTGTCGCTAATTGGCTTGGCTAATTGCATTGTCCAATCTAGCTCACTGTGGGCCCCATTTCAAATTCATTTTAATTATTCGAATTGTTTATTTTTTAGAAGTTGAGTAAAACATCTTTATAAAAAATCAAATTGATTATATATTGGTAGCTACTTGGTTGAATTATTATTGCTTGAAAAAACGAATATTGTGCAGAATCATATTGTTTGCTCATTATTATTATTATTATTTTTTATCAACAAAAGGAAACTTTATTGATGATAAGCTAAAGGTTACAAAGATCAACCATCAAGAAGAAGGAAGGTGCAAAGGGCATCAAAGCTAGACTCAAAAGATCCCAACTAGGTTGGCACCCACGAGCAAGCCCAATCATATGCTAGCACACAGCCCAAGATTGACGAGCAACAAATCAAACAATCAAAAAAGATACAAAAAAGAAACCAATAATAGCAAATAGCAGCTACCAGCAACAACACCTATAATAGTAGCTGAACTACCCCTTACAAACACATCCTAATCTACTAAAAATTGCACAAGAAGTCATGCACAGAGTATTGCAAACCTGACACACAACTCTTGGCCCAAAAAGCTACTCTAAATTTTACAACTTCCACCAAATTTGTAAAATTTGCCTGCCCATTATTAAAAACAATCTCATTCCGAAATTTCCAAATTGACCACAATACAATCAATGGCACAATCTTCCAGATGCACAAAACTTTTTTCTTGAATCTAGCTCCAGACTACCATTGTAGCAGAGCTTCAATAGAACCTGGAGTTGCCCAACACACATCCCACCAGCTCAACATTCCAGCCCACACTTTCCAAACCAATGGGCAATGGAGGAGAACATGACTAACTGCCTCACTTCATTTCTGCAGAAAACACACAAAATACTAGCATTAGCAGGCAACACTCCAATCCGATGAAGGAAAGCTGCTGTTTTTACTCTGCCACCATGCTAGCCACCCAAAAAATTGCAGTTTTGAAGGGACAGCAATTTTCCACAACCATTTGGCAACATTCAAGTCCAGACCCCTAGCTGCTTGTAACCACAACCGAACTAAGGACAAATGAATTGACCCGAAGTATTCAACTCCCACGACAGATAGTCATCAATTTGCCCACTATTAACAGAGGCATCAACCAACCAGGCATAGAGACAACTTACCTCCTCTTCCTCCTACACTCTAAGTGGTCTTCTAAACCTTAAATTCCAATCCCTTGAACTCCCCATTCTCTGTTTGAACTGCATAACAGAACCATCCCTATCTTCAGATAGACAAAACAACCTTGGAAATTCCTCAATAAGCTTATTGTTATTACACCAAATATCAGTCCAAAATTTGACTCTCTCCCCATTCCCAACCCTTAACCTTACATTCTCCAAATAAAACTCTACTAACCAAGGATGAACCTTAGCAATATCAAGAATACCCTGCCAAATTGGAGACACTCTCCTTACAGCCCCCCAGCTCTGGCCACCACCCCCCACCAACCCTCCCATAAATGCTACAAATAACTCACTTCTACAAGGCCCTATCCTCTGCCCGAAACCTCCACTACCACTTTAGCATCAAACAAACATTCATAACTTCTATACTATTGACCCCTAAGCCACCTTGGCTTTTAGACTTAGTTAGCTCCTACCATTTTACTAAATGGACTTTTCTCCTCAACTCACTGCCCCCTCAAAGAAATGTAGCTTGTAATTTTTCAATCAACCTAACCACTCCCTTAGGCATTTTGAAGACCGAAACATAATATAATGGTAAACAAGATACAACTAACTTGATCAACGTTAAACATCCAGCGAAAGACAACACCTTTCTCTTCCAAAGAGACAACTTCTTCCTCACTTTATCGACCACTGGCTGCCAAATAGACTTCCTTTTCGGATTAGCTTCTAAAGGGAGGCCCAAATACATCAAAGGCAGCTTCTGAATTTTGCAATTTAGCACAGCACTTAAATTTGATACCTCACTATTTGATATACCCACCCCACAAACAATGCTTTTGTGGAAATTTATTTTGAGACCCGACATAACTTCAAAACACCTTAACACCCTTTTAATTGAAAGTCCGAAACCTCAGCTTCGCAAAAAATAGTTGTATCATCTACAAACTACAAGTGCGAGATGTTCATGTTAGTAGATCTCACTGTAGCTCTCTTAAACAAACCCAGCTGCTTAGCTCTACTCAGAAGCAAATTAAGGCCCTCAACCACAATATTAAATAAGAAAGGGGATAGGGGATCACCCTGTCTAAGACCCTTTATGGTGTAAACTCATCCGTGGGTGATCCATTTACCAGAACAGAGATCCTGGAAAATGATAGACACTCCTTAATCCAACATAGCCACTTCTCATCAAAACCAAAATTACGTACCATTGAAAATAAAAAATCCCAATTCACAAAGTCGTACGCCTTCTCAAAATCGATCTTCAAAATCATCCCTTTACTCTTTGAGCATTTCTACCATTCAATAACTTCATTTGCAATCATGACCCTATCTAAAATACAACGACCCTCGATAAACGCTATCTGAACCTCATTAATTATTGCAGGAATCACCCTTTTCAACCTCCTAGATAGGACCTTTGCCAAAATTTTGTAAATTGAATTCACTAAGCTAATCAGCCTAAAATCCCCAAACTCCACAGCATTCTCCTTTTTAGGCACTAGGGCAATGAATGAACTGTTCAACCCTTTGACCAATTTCCCATTTAAATGGAACTCCTGCATGAACTGCATAACCTCATTCTTCATAACTTTCCAATTTTTCTGAATACATGCTAAATTAAAACCGTCGAGCCCTGGAGCTTTGTTTCCATCACATTCCTTCACTGCAGCCCACACCTCTTCCTTGGAAAACTCAACTACTAACTCCACTGAAATCCCACCCCTGCCAATAATAGCAAATGGCCCTTCTAACTTTGGTTTACCTCTCCACATCTCAGAATACAAATCTTTGAAATGCCTAAATATAGCTTGTTTGACCTGATCTGGATCACCAACTCTAACCCCATCCACAACAATAGAATCAAGCACATTCTTACTTTGCCTTCTACTAGCCACCACATGAGAGAATCGTGTATTTTCGTCCCCCTCTTGAGCCCACTTCAGCCTAGATTTCTGACGCCACAACCATTCTAACCTTCTACTGTAATTCCAAACTAGAGATCTTAACTCGCGTCTTCTATCAATAACAGTCTCTAGCAATGGCCCATCTTCAGCTAGCAAATCAATCTCATGTAACTCCTCTTCAGCTACTTTTAACTGGTGCTCCACATTGTCGAACACATCTACATTCCATTTCTTGAGATCTGACTTAAGCTTAGCCAATTTACCTTTCAATCTATACCCTGCCCCCCAAGAGCATTGGCCTATTCCCAAGACTTCTTAACCACTGACTTAAAATCAGGATGAAAGAACCAGGCATTTATAAACCTAAATGGCCTAGGTCCCTAATTCTTGACATCTTCCATGAGCAATAAAGGACAATGATCAGACACATTTCTTGGCAATCCCCATTGCTTGAGCCGAAAAACCTCTAACCACTCCGGATCCAACACAAACCGATCAATCCTACTCCATCTCTTACTTTCAACAGAGTTGCACTAGGTGAACCTTCTTCCTAACAAAGGAAGATCACATAGCTCTATTTTTTCTAAAAACTCATTAAATTCAAACATACCTTTATCACGCCGCAAATAACCCTTTCTCTCGCCCAAACTTCTAACTTCATTAAAATCCCCTCTAATACACCAAGGTTGTTGAAAAGATGGCTTCAACCTAAGTAAAACTTCCCATAGCTGACCCCTCTGCCTACTATTAATCGGTGCATATATGTTGACTACCACACACCCAAATGACTGATTATATATACCTGACAATAAAATGAAAGACCTTGCACTGCAACACTCAACGAGGTTAAATACATCTGGGTTCCAAATACATAATAAACCCCCGGCACTCCCTTCCGAATCCACATCCATAAACTGCAAGGACTCCCAAGGCCACATAGACTTCACAAAACTACCATCCACACTACTCCTTTTGGACTATTGCAATAAAAGAATATCAATCTTCCTCTCTTGGACTAGCTTCTTAATCTTCACCCTTTTGTTTTTTCTCACCAAACCCCTAATATTCCAGGACATCAATTTCATAAGCATAACAAATAACCCCAAAAACCCCTTTCGGATACCCACTCAAACTGGGACATCCCTTCCACCATCTCCCATCTGGCCCAGATCCTTGACTTTCATCTCCACAATGCGATTTATGATCTCCTCCTCCTTACCCATATAGTTTATCCCCAATATCTTGCCCACATGCACCGTAGCTCGAGCTTCCTTAAACAGCGAATTCCTCTAGAGAGCCTCAACCTTCTGAGAAGAGGAGACCGACAATGCAGTAGTCGCAACTCGGAAAACAGCTCCTCACGAAAAGCTACAAGAAGTACCTGAGCCAAACCTTCTCCTCCTCTGAACACCCTTACTTACTGCTGATCTTTGCCTAACCTTACTACTCTCCACCTTACCTTGTTTACCCTTATCCTTTCTTAATCTAGCCTGTGAAGTAACTAATTTGAAACCAGGCCCAACAGAATTAAAAGAACTACCCCTTACAGTTGGGTCAACCCCCTTACTACCCATTACCCCCCAATGGGCCTTATTCAACACAACTTCCAAATCAACACTGGGCCTATCTTTCTCTAGCCCACTAATACTTCTTAAAAAGCCTTGGGTCACTACCTCCTCATCCACCCTCTGCGATTTACCCGTTTCCTCAACCCGCGACTCTTCCCCTTCTCCCACTACCGCTCCACTCTAGCAACCTTCCTCACAAACTTTTTTCATTCCCAACACATTAATTGTAAAGTACAACAAACCATCATTACAAATGCCCACACCAGGCAGTACACCATTAATGTTTACCACCTCATTGACATGCTCTGATACTTGCACCAAATCCTTGTTGACCACCTGTCCTTGTGGCTCCACCTCAGTAATTGTGTTTGCCTCCTCTCTCACCTCACCTTCTGATGCTACACCACCATTAATAGAGGACTTATCAAGCTCAGCAATGGTACCAACCTTAACATCATCACTTTTACTGCTACTACTCATACCACTATTTAGAATCTCCAAAGCCTCGCATACTCTAACAGGGTACAACCAACCATTACAGTTCAACTGAATCAACCTATTAATAGATTCCAAGGACTTTGTAATAATTTTAACTTTTCCACACTGAAAAGATTGCATTCTACTTGTGTCCTCATCAACCTACACTACCTCATCCCAGACACTACCGATTCTTGTAAAAGTATTCACACTCCATAGATTGGACGGAACACCAAAACAAACAATCCAAACACATCTCTCTGATTCCTCAATAACCCTTTGTCTCCCCTCTATCATAGTCTCGCACCAATCATAAATCCACTTCTTCAGACTGCCAACATCCTCCTTTAAAGCTTGTTTTGAATTAAATGTTAGTACTGCTAACTTACATCCCCCTTCACGAACAAGAACATCCTTCAACCCTCTACTACTAATCTCCTCCTTTAAATCTGAGAATGCAAAGCAAGCTTTTAGCTTAACAAATACGCTGTCGTATATCCAACCATTACCTTCTTCTTTTGTGACGACCGTGATCACATCTGTCCTTTGTCCTGCTCCTTTAACCACTACTTCAGCAAAGGTTCACTGATCCCTCCTCGCTTCTTTGCTTTGCAACTGAAACTGCTTCACTCCTTTCACCATAGCTGTATTTGCTTCCATTCTCCATTGCACCTTCTGCCTTATCATACTGCACCTTAACCCCTTGCTCTACCTTAGCAAACTTTGCTTTCTTAACTTTTAATCTAGAATCATCACACCATAGCCCATTCGCCTTTTGAATTGCAACACCCGCCGCAATCGAACAATCAAATCGAACGAAGCCGAACTTTGAACCCGTTGATTTCCTCCTCTTCATAGAATTAAAGACACCTTGACCACTTCAAAGTTATTGAACATATTGAACAGATTCTTCTAGCTCATGGATGTGGGAATATCATCAACAAACAACGTAACTAAACCTGACTCCACTGGTGGTCCGCCTAGTTTTCATCTCCATCTTTTCCTCACCACCGGTTTCTGTAGACATCCCATTTTTGACCGACCTTAAGACTCAGACGTCACCGATTAAGCGCTTGGTGATGTTGCATGTTGTGCTCGTTCTGAGGTTGCAGAGTCCTAGCTGCGAGCCTTGCCTCCGGACTCTTTTGTGCTTTGCCTCGGTTTGTGAACCAGGCTCCGTTTTCTCTGTTTTCTCTTCCCGAAGGGAGGGAGAGGTCTCGTAGATCATCTCTCAGTGGCCATAGGCTACGTTTCGTGGTCGTAGGCCATTTTTCCCGTTTGGAGCCCAGTTTCTGGTTTTTCGGAGCCGACGGCCGTGCGCCTCGGTTTGGGACCGCTTAACCACCTCCGTTTGCTCCAGTTTTTGGCACATACCTTATTTCCTCCCTTTTGAGGGACACTATGGTCCGAGAGACCAACTTCGTGGTCGAACACCACTCCCGGTGCCTAACAGTCAGTTTTCGGGGCCCCAAGCTGTGCTTTTTGGCCCCCCAGCCTTGCTTGCAAGCATTGTTGGGCTCCGACCCAAACTGTAAATAGTCATATTTTGAGCTCCTTTTCATGTTTGATTAAGGACCTTTTGCTGTTTGAGGTCTCCTACTATCACCTGCCTCTTTAACTCTCTTTTAGGTCTATTTTTGCATGGTATTTTCGGCTTACTTGTGAGCTATTTTGGACTTGGTCATAAACTAAAAAATGTCTTGTTTTGAGCCCCTCTTCAACTTTGTTGAAGGGCTCTCTTCGGTTTGAGGCCAGCAGCTACTACTTGCCTCTTTATCTCACCTTTTGGCCTTTTTTGGGGGAAATTTGAATTTGAATTTCCCCCCCTTTTCCCCCACTCTTTTGCCTATATAAACACCCCCCTAGCTCTGGTTTTAGGGGTTAGAAAAATTTGGTTTGAGCCTCTTGCATTGCATCTCTCTCTCTCTATATTCCAAGCACCAAAACTCTCCAAATCCTACACCATTTCTACACCACCACCTAGCATCACACCACCACTCTATTCCAGCAGCTTGGAGGATCTTCTCAGAGCTTAGGAGGCATCTTTTCTCAAGCCAAAAAGCTGTCAAAGATTAGGCTACAAGGGTAAGCACATTTCTCATCTTTTTGGCCTTATTTTGCTTAATATATTAGCTTCTCTTGCTTTCATTTTTGGGCTCCGACCCTAACTGTAAAACATCATATTTTGAGGCCCTTTTCATGTTTGTTTAAGGATCCTTCCCTGTTTAAGGTCCCTAGCCACCACTTGCCTCTTTACCTCTCTTGTATGCCTATTTCTTGTGTAGTATTTTAGGCCTATATGTAAACTGTTTTGAGGCATGTTGCAAACTGAAAAGTAGCTTATTTTGAGCCCTTATTCAACATTGTTGAAGGGCTCATCACTGTTTTAGGCCTCCATATGTCACTTGCCTTTATATCCCTCTTTTGGCCTTATTTTTGCATGATTTGTTAGCCTCTTGTGCTTCTGTTTTTGGGCTCTGGTCCAAACTATAAATGGCATTATTTTGACCCCCTATTCATGTTTCATTAAGGGTCTTTTGATGTTTGAGGCTTCCTTTTTGTACTTTGTGTTATAGCTCTCTTTTTGGCCTTATTTTGCATAGTATTTTGAGCATGCTTGTGCACTGATTTGGGTTTGGTCATCAACTGTAAAATACTATATTTTGGGCCCCTCTTCAACATTGTAGAAGGGCCTTCTCTGTTTGAGGACAGCAGCTGCTACTTGCTTCATTATCTCGCTTTTGGGGCCATTTTTGCATGCTAGCTTAGCCCCATTTGTGTTCACTGTTTGGCCTTCCTTAAAACTGTAAATATGCTTGTATTGGGGCTGCCTTGATTCTTTCTTCACACTTCATGTTCAAATAATGCATGCATTGCATAGCCATAGGTCATTCCATGCGCCTAATTTCATGTTTCGGGATTCATTTCATGCATCGGGTGTCATTTTGCCATCTTTCGGGGCTGTTTTGCATCACTTATTGCCTCTGAAATTTGCATGCTAGTATGCCACATTCCATGCTTTGCCATGTCTTGTTAGAGTGGCATTTCGTGCCTTAGGGTCGGTCCTCGGTTTGCGTGCATGTGTGCACGTATTTCGAGTATCTCATTTTCATCTAATGGCCTCCTATGTGAGTGTGGCTGAGGTCCACTTGTGTTGGTGTAAGCCCATTATGCATTATGTATGCCATTTCATCTCATAGCATTGTGTATGCTAGGTTGTATGTTAGCGCATTGTGTATGCCATGTTACCTCGTGCATCGTGTATGCCATTTCATAGCATTTTGCATGTTAGGTTGTATCTTAGTTGCATTTCATGCATGTCATGCATATTGCATTGTGTTCGGGATAGGAGTTAGCCTGAGCACGGGAAACGAGGTACGTTTCGTACTCCGAGTGACGGAACGTGTCTCAATTCCCCAGTCACCGACACTCCGGATCATCCATGATGGAGTTAGGTCTTGTTGTGTTTTCATGTGCATTCATTTCATATTGAGTTGTGCAATTCGACTCATCGGCCATCATGCATCGAGATGCGTGATTGGTGGCACGAAGATTGAGACATGCATACATATTGTGAAAATACATTGCCATGCCTCTTTGTTGCTCTCTGTTGCAGCAAAACAAGAATCAGCAGCCTTTCGAAGCTTGGCACGCATTCCAAGAATAAGTGCAAAGAGAGGCTAACTGGGGCATCGCCATGGATTTCCGCGCAAGGCAACCCGGACATGCATCATTCATCATCTGGAGAAGAGTCAAGGCAGTCCCTAGCTTGCATGCTAGTTTATTGCTTTCCTTAGTTAATTTGTTAATTAATTAGGGATTTGTACATATTTGGACTGTATTATTCATTTGGACTGTACTATTCATTTGGGACTGTATATTATTTTATTCGGACCCTTTGTGCGAGGGCATAATTGTAATAAGTGTGTGTAGACGTCCCCGAACGCCCCGGGAGGGTTAAGTCCCGTTCCATTCATATTGGGGTCACTATAGTTCAAGGACTCAAATGTCACGGTTCTTAATTTTGAACCAAAGAGTCCAAATCCGGCAAATCGATTTTGAAAACAGATTTTTTGAAAAGAAGTGCCAAACATGGACTGCTTTGCCAGATACAAAGTCGCCACCTAAATGTTTTTTTAATGGGAAATTTAGGAAACCCTGACTCGGTGCCGAAGGCCACGTGTCCGTCATCACCAAAGTTGCTTCGGCTCGGGAACTTGGGTACGATTGGGGAAGGTCACTTCGTGAGCACCCCCGCTCGCCCGGTCAAAGACCGGCCTCTACTAACCATGATATCTTATTTTGAAAACATTGTGTGTTCTTATTCCGGTTATTAGCCTAGGTTACTATGTGATGCGCACAGCATACAAGTATAGACCGGGCCGCCTGAATTGGAACAAAACATTTCATGTTTGTTTTTGAAAGATGGTTTGCTACCCGCAGGTAGGCTTAAAATGCAGATTTTGCCACCCTCAGGTGGGCTTAGAAAACATGATTTTGCCACTATCTAGTGGGCTTAAAACACACAGTCAATGATTTGTTCCAATCCAACTAACCCAACCTCCACCCACAGGCATTCAAGCAGGTATATCACATAAGCAAATAGCCTCATGGTGAGCATGCTATTCATGGCAGTCACTCACACGCATGCAAGGATGCTAAAGCATAAAACTCACCGAGTACTTCAAGCCAAAACAGAAGCTAATTAGAAATCATGCATGATCCTAATTATACAGAAATGCCTAATGCAACACATGCAAAGATGCAAACTATAGAAGGTTCGGCTATTCTAAACATGGCATGTGGAATGCTACAACTAACACGTATTCAATTTGGAATTGAAATACAAATGCAGTTCGTATGATGCGCCGAGCCCGGTGCGTGCAAAACAGATGAATGAATGCAAACATGCTGTCATACTGTATGCTAATTGAAATATGCCCTAATCTAACCATCATAAGTAGGTAAATAAAATGGAAGAAAGACGTGGGGTTGGAAGACATACATCACACTCACGCACACTTATTACAATTGTGCCCTCGCACGGAGGGTCCGAATAAATATACAGTCCCGAATAAAAGAATAGTACAGTCCAAATAAATATTACAGTCCAAATATGTACAAATTCCTAATTAATTAACAAATTAACTAAGAAAATAAATAAACTGGCATGCAAGCCAGGGACTGCCTTGATTTTGATGAATGATGTATGTTTAGGCTACCTGGCGCGGAAATCCACTGGGATGCCCCAATTAGCCTCTGTTTGCACCTGTTCTCGAAATACGTGCCAAGCCTCGGAAGACTGCTGATTCTTGATTTTGCTGCAACAGAGAGCAGGAAAGGGGCATAGCAATGTATTTTCACAAATGTATGCATGCCTCGATCCTCGTGCCACCAATCACGCATCTCGATGCATGATGGCCGAGAAGCCGAATTACACAACTCGATATGAAATGAATGCATATGAAAATACAACAAAACCTAACTCCATCATGGGTAATCCGGAGTGTCGGTGACTGGGGGATTGAGATACGCTCCGTCACTCGGAGTACGGAACGTACCTCGTTTCTCGTGCCCGGGCTAACTCCTATCCCGAACACGATGCAATATGCATGATATGCATGAAATGCGACTAAGATACATCCTAACATGCAACATGCTATGAAATGGCATACACGATGCACGAGGAAACATGGCATACACAATGTGCTAATATACGGCCTAGCATACGCAATGCTATGGAATGAAATGGCATACGCAATGCATAATGGACTTACACTAACATGAGTGGACCTCAGTCACACTCACATAAGAGGCCATCAGATGAAAACGAGACAACTCGAAATGCGTGCACGCGTGTACGCAAACCGAGGACCGACCCTCAGGCATCGAAATGCCACTCTAACAAGACATGGCAAGACAAGGAATATGGTATGCAAACATGCAAAAATCAGTGGCAAAATGAGATGCAAAACAACCCCGAAACAAGGCGAAATGACACCCGATGCATGGAATCATTCCCGAAACACGAAACTAGGCATACGGAATGGCCTACAGCTATACAAAGCATGCATAATTGGTACATGAAGTGTAAAGGCAGAAGCAAGGCAGCCCAAAAAAAAGCATTTTTACTGTTTCGAGTGAGGCCAAACAGTGGGCACAAGTGGGACTAAATTAGCATACAAAAATGGGGGCCAAGAGAGGGGTAATGAAGCAACTCACAAATGCTGGCCCAAAACGGGGAAGGGGTCTTCTACAACATTGAAGAGGGACTAAAAATATGACTGTTTTTAGTTTATAGCAAGCCCCAAAAACAGATACAAGTATGCTAAAGATCTCATGCAAAAATGAGGCCACCAAGAGGGCTATAACATGAAGTATACAAAATATGCATCAAACAGCCAAAGACCCTCAATGAAACATGGAGAGGGGGTCAAAATAAGACCATTTTCAGTTCTGATTAGGGTCGAAAAACAGAAGCTCAATGTGCTAACAAATCATGCAAAAATGGGGACCAAAGAGGGGTTCAATGGCAAGTGACACATGGAGGTCCCAAACAAGGATGAGCCCTTCTTCAATGTTGAAGAAGGGCTCAAAATAATCCTATTCACAGTTTACATCAGAGCTCAAAACAAACTACACATAGGCCAAAAAAAATCATGCAAGATTATGGCATAAAGGAGGGTAATGAAGCAAGTGCAACAAGGGGGTCCCAAATAGTGAAGGACCCTTAATGGAAGATGAAAAGGAGCTCAAAAAATGACATTTTAGTTATGTCCGGAGCTCAAAACAGTAAGCAAAGAGGGCTAAGATGGTGCAAAAATGAGCTAGAAAGAGGGAGAAATCAACTCCCTTGTAGACCATCTTTGGTTGCTTCTTGGACTGAGAAATGGTGCCTCTTTGCCTCTGAAAAACTCCCCAAGTTGCTGGAAATGGAGTGGTGGTGGTGGTGCTAGGTGGTGGTATAGAAAGGGATAGGAACTTGGATGATTTTGGGTCTTGAAATGGAAGGAAAAGGGAGGGGTGTGTATGCAAGCTCCAAGGATCAATTTTCCAACCCTAAAACCAGAGTTGGGCAGCTGGTTATGTAGACAAATGAGAGGGATAAAGAGGGGGAAAAAAAGGGAGGGAAAATCCCTCCAAGTTTCCCTCCAAAAAGTGTCCCCCCGAATACAGAATCTGGGGGGAAAAGGAGGGTATATCTGCACTGTACTCCCTGTAAGGAAGCTGACCGGCCAACTATTGGAGCTGCAGGTGGCCGGCCGGCCACCCCCCATGGCCGACCGGCCAAGGGTCAAACAGGTCAACTGGAAATAATGGCCGGCCACCACAGATTGGTGGCCTCCCATGTGTCCTCAACAAAACCTTGTGGTTGAAAATTGGCAACTATGAACCAGGAGAGAGAACAACCCACTTTTCAAAGGGGTTCAAAAGGGTCAACTGGAATTACTGGCCGGCCACCACATATTAGTGGCCTCCCAGATGTACATCACAAATATATGGTTTGGAGCTGAAGAAAGTGGCCTTAAGGTGGTCAACATTGACTCTGAAGTGAGAAAAACAGGCGTCGGAGGGCGATAATGGAATAACTGGTTGCTGGAACAATTACTGGCCTCCCACCCTTCTACGACCTCCTGGTGATAAAACAGAGGTCCCTGCCAAAAATGAACGAAAACCGATGCAAAATGAAGGTTCGGGGGCCGAAATGCGCAGTCCGAGGCCCCGAAAACCGACTATTAGGCACCGGGAGTGGTGTTCGACCACGGAGTTGGTCTCTCAGATCTCAGTGTCCCTCAAAATGGAGTAAATAAGATGCATGCCAAAAACCGGGGCAAACGGAGGTGGTTAGGCTGTCCCGAACCGAGGCACATGGCCTGACGGCTCCGAAAACCGAGAACCGGGCTCCGAAATGGGCAAAATGGCCTACGGCCACGAAATGTAGCCTACGGCCACTGAGAGATAGTCTACGAGACCTCTCCCTCCCTTTGGGAAAAGAAACAGAGAAAACCGAGTCTGGTTCGCCAACCGAGGCAAGGCACAGAAGAGGGTTCGAAAGTCCAGAGGCAGGGCTCACGGCCGAGACTCCGAGACTTCTGAACGAGCACAATATGCAACATCACCGAGCGCTCAATCGGTGACGTCTGAGTCTTAAGGTCGGTCAAAAATTGGGTGTCTACAGTTACCCCTCTTTGACAGAACTCGGAAGTCAAGAAGTGACGGGAGTGAATGTCAAAGCCCAGAGACGATCCATTTTTGACAAGGCCGAAGACTTAGACAATCATACAAGATGAACAGAGATATGCCCTCAGGCGTGCCCGCAGGCAAAGGGGGCAAAATGCAAAGCGATATGCACAGAGCCAGATGTAACTTAATGATAATGCAAATGCAGCAAGCTGTAATGAAGCAAGTATTCGCAAATAGATGCAACAGTTTTAAGCAAGAATGCAAAGCAACAACTACATTTCATGCAGTTAAGAATACAGAGAATTGTTCAACTCTCGTTACGTCTCACACGGAGAAGATACGATACCTGCGCGATTCGTCTGGTCACACCAGCTTCAAATGAACCGTACATACAATATCGTGCCTGCGAAAGAGAGAAACTCAACAAGCACAACATGTTTAGCAAGATATATCCAATGTGATATCGAAAGTTCGACAAAAGCGGTGTCGGTGGGTGAATGCATCGCAGTGCGAGAAAGGAGCGTGCGTGATAACGCAAGCTTAAACACAGTGGCTTGGTAATATCAAGAAAACATGCATGACAATGCAAGTATGTTCATGAGAATGCAAGTTATGTGCACAACAATGCAGAATAAGCGCGAACTAGAATGCATGTTTGTCACAAACCACGAGACAGAAACGCGCGTTTCGGCGAGGGCGACTCGATCGCGCCTCTGTTCAACCCCCGGAGAGGTTCCAACACGTTCAAAAAGGATACACCTTGATTTTGATGAGTAATGATGAGTCACATGTCAGAAGTTGAAGCTGAAGTTCCGGCGGAGCGGTTTCGCGACAGGACGTGCACTTCTCTTGTACTTTTTCAGGTCCCGGGAACTCCAATCTTCCTCAAAATTTGCAGAGAGCTAGGTGAGCATGTGGGGAACACCACCGGCCAGTTTCTTTCCCCTGGGGAGGCCACCGGCCAGGTTTCAAAAAGAGGATGGCCGGCCAGCCAGAAAAGGTGGCCGGCCGGCCACCTGCCCAAATCCGCGGGCACTTTGGTCTTTTTACCTTCTTTTCTTTATATTCACTCACCCAAACACTTTGAGCTCATAACATCAGGTCCGAAATCTTCTCTTCTAGCTTCCCAAACCATTTTCTCCCTCAGATCCGAGCTCTATACACGTTTTTCAACCCCCCACGCAAGTTGTTTTCGCGAAAACTTTCAGTTTTAAACACTTTGAACCGATTAAATTTTGATTTCGGGGCTTCTTTTCTCATTTTCGCCACTTGAGGTAAGTTTGTCTCAATATTTGGAAGATTTTCTCGGGGGTTGACTTTTGTTGACTTTTTCATTTCCCGAGAGTTGACTTTTGTTGACTTTTTCCAATTTTGGCTCATTTTTGCAGATTTTCTGAAATGGCCGGTCATTTTCCTCACGGCGGAGGTCCTCCGGGTGCCGGGGATGATTTTGATGTCATGACTCTGCCTCCGAGGGTTCGACCCTTCATTCCCGAGAGGTACGCCCCGCCGGCACACGTTCTTCCGCGGGCCGTTTTTCGTCACTTCACTGACTTTAATGAGCGAGCACCCGGAGATCTGCTTCTGCGGGAGCCAGAGTATCACCTCTCCCACGAGGCACGAGAGGTATTTACTTCTTCGTTTTTTACCTTTTCTGCAACATATTCTGTGTTTTTCATGCACTTCGTGTCTTTGCCATGTTTGCCTGCTCAGTAAGCAACTTATTTAGAATGTTTAGTTCATGACACAGCATCCTGTTTGCATTCTGAACACACAGTTCAATCACTTGAATTTCTGAACACTGGGCCCATAAATTGATTGTGGACGCACGGCACACACTGGTAGGGAATTGAACACACGGCCCAATACTTGAATTCTGAGATGAACACACACAGCCCATTCTTTGATGTCGAACACACAGTTCATCTTTTAGGTGAACACACGGCACACACTGATTGAGAGTTGAACACGCAGCCCAAACATTTGAGATGAACACGCAGCCCATATTTTGATGTCGAACACACAGTTCATCGTTGAGGTGAACACACGGCACACACTGATGTAGAGTAGAACACACAGCCCTAACTCGGATTTTCTGAACACACAGCCCAAATTGAAGGTGAACACGCAGCACACACTGATTGAGAGTAGAACACGCAGCCCTAACTCGGATTTTCTGAACACACAGCCCAAATTGAAGGTGAACACGCAGCACACACTGATTGAGAGTAGAACACGCAGCCCTAACTCGGATTTTCTGAACACACAGCCCAAATTGAAGGTGAACACGCAGCACACACTGATTGTGAGTAGAACACGCACAGCCCTAACTCGGATTTCTGAACACACAGCCCAAATTGAAGGTGAACACGCAGCACACACTGATGTAGAGTAGAACACACAGCCCTAACTCGGATCTTCTGAACACACAGCCCAAATTGAAGGTGAACACGCAGCACACACTGATTGAGAGTAGAACACGCAGCCCTAACTCGGATTTTCTGAACACACAGCCCAAATTGAAGGTGAACACGCAGCACACACTGATGTAGAGTAGAACACACAGCCCTAACTCGGATCTTCTGAACGCACAGCCCAAATTGAAGGTGAACACGCAGCACACACTGATGTAGAGTAGAACACACAGCCCTAACTCGGATCTTCTGAACACACAGCCCAAATTGAAGGTGAACACGCAGCACACACTGATGTAGAGTAGAACACGCAGCCCTAACTCGGATCTTCTGAACACATAGCCCAAATTGAAGGTGAACACCCAGCACACACTGATGTAGAGTAGAACACACAGTTCGCTTACTTTACTTCGCACGCAGCCTATTTACTTGCACACAGCTTATTCATTTCATTTGCACATAGCTCATTCATTTTATACTGACACATGTATTCATTCTGAATGCAGGTTAGTTCTCGCACTGTGCGGGGGTACGGCTCTACCGCTGCTAGAGATTGGTATGCTGAGCTCCCAGAGGCTGTCCGGGATTTAGTTGATTTGGCAGGGTTCGGGGCCTTCTGCGTTGGGTTATCGCGTTGTCCTGCCAGAAGGACACTGATGGCCGCTTTGGTGGAGAGATGGTGGGACACCACCAACTCCTTTCATTTTTCCGCCACTGGGGATTTGACTATGACCCCGTTGGATTTTGCTGTATTGACCGGCCTGGACATAGGAGGTTGGCCCATTCCTTACGACGAGGACATGGGCGAATGGGAGGCCGCTTGGATACATTTGCTGGGGGCCCGCCCGCCTGTCGATAGAGCTTCAGGGAGAGTCCGATACACCTGGTTCTCTTCCCATTTTCGGAGGGAGGGGATGGAGCCCGGGACTCCTGAGGAGGCAGAGCAGTATGCCCGTGGTTTTCTTATGTTCCTCTTCGGGACTACTCTGTTCGCCGATAGAGGGAACACGGTTGGGTTGTATCTGTTGAGCGCTCTGGTGGACCTATCACAGGTCAGCCGGTATGACTGGGGTGGCGCCGGCTTGGCTACCCTTTACTGCTACATGAGCGCGACCTCCGCGGGCAGGGAGACTTACTTGGCGGTTATTGGAGAGCCTGGGAGGTACTTTCTGCCTCTTGATTTACATTTCTGCTCCTCATTACTTGTACATTGCACACACAACGCACTTTACACTCTGTATTTTGCCCTCAGCACTTTGTATTTACATTCTGCACTGCTTTCCTCAGTTATGGGTCTACGTATATTTCCCGACGTTAGCCCCAGAGTTGGTGGTGGCAGGGCCCCTCATGACCCCGTACTCACTGGTATTCGAGGGCCAGCACCGGCCGAGACCCCGAGAGACTCTCTTTTATCTACGGCAGTATTTCGATACTGTGCGGACGACGGAGGTATTTCAGAACTCTCAGTCCCTTCCGTTTTCATCTTTGATCTGCCCTGTATATTCCCGATTTCTGATTGGTTTATGCACTGGTTATCCGCAGATTACATGGCAGCCCTGGGCACCCTTGGGTGATGGTCTCCGATTTCAGTATGCCGGAGGATCGGGCACCTCCCAGTACAGGATCCTACTCGAAGGACCAGTTGGTAGAGCATGGTTTCTGGGGGAACGTTTTTTGCGTCAGGTATGGGGGTACACTTCTCAAGACCCTCCCGCAACACCCCCAGTCAGTATGCGGACTGCTGATAGGCTCTCTTCCCAGGATGTTGTTAGTGCTATGCTGGGCACTGATGCTTTGCTATATCTTGAGGAGGGGGCTATGCCACTTATCGCCACGTATATCTGATGCCTCCCTTGACGGGAGTGCGTACTCCGTCACTGAGGCCTGCTGTGTGCCATCTTCGAGTCAGGCTCGTGCTACAGATATCCCTTCCTCCAGCAGGGCTGGTACGTCTAGAGGTGGGGTGGGTCGATTCCCCCGATCCCTCCGACTCTTCATCATCCTGGGTGGCCAAACATGCCGACCGAGTTGACGAGTTGGCGATTTGGGGCTCCTTATCAGGTCTCGCTGGAGCCTCCCCTTCCTGACCATAGATATGTCAGAGATCCTGA
The DNA here is from genome assembly GCA_030407325.1 of Camellia japonica. Taxonomy (NCBI): domain Eukaryota; kingdom Viridiplantae; phylum Streptophyta; class Magnoliopsida; order Ericales; family Theaceae; genus Camellia; species Camellia japonica. Next base: position 102,907,351 of record JAPPVO010000010.1, on the reverse strand, counting down.
TTCACCACCGGTATGCTTTACAAGCTTTGATTTATCAGTCGGATACTTGGATATTCATTCCTTTACTGATAGTTTGCATTTGTATCTGCAGCCTCCTATTGAGTACGTGGATGAGATGCTCGGAGTGATGGCCGCATTTGAGGGCATGATCCTGCGGAGGAGGCACAGCTGGCCATTATGGGTGTGCAGGTACTGTTCATCTTTCTTGCATTTATCATATTTTGATGACACGCTGGTTTTGAACATTCTACTGCATTGATAGGCTTGTTTGTGTAGAACACATTTGACACACACCCCACTCATACTGTACTTGCATCTGATTTTCATATTTGAACTGATGTATTGAACTCTTCACTTTCAGATGCCTCCTGTATATGCTCCGCCGCGGGCCGGGCCACCCGGGCCTTCTCAGGGAGGTCGATCGTCTGGACCTTTTCGAGGCGCTGGGCCATCTGGGCCCTTTCGAGGAGCTGGGCCATCCAGGCCTTTTCGGGAGCTGGGCCATCCAGGCCTTTCCGGGAGCTCGAGGAGGGTCCTCTCGCAGACGCAGGGCACATATTATAGAGGCGGAGCCCGATGAGGATGAGGAGGAGGAGGTCGCAGACCGTCAGTCGGAGACATCCGCTGAGGGGGATTCCGGTCTTGGTTCCGGGAGTGGAGGCGAGGCTGAGGGGAATCCTGAGGATGACAGCTCCGACCCGGATGATGATGGTGGTGCAGAGGTTGTCTCGCAGAAGAGGATGAGGAGGGCCCTCATTCCCGCTCCCGAGGTATTGATGCTGCTGTTTCCTGCTTTATTTTCCTTTTTGCTAGTAGTTTGTAGCACTTTGCATATTGTTAGGCAGTTTTATTTTCTGTAAAACTTGTACCTTTATTTGTAAAAGGAAATATGATGGGGTGAAACAGCTTTTGAAAAAGTGTTGTATTTTTATACTCTCAGCATCGCATCGCATCATTTTGCACAAAAATGGGATTGAATGGAAATGTGCACTGTGTATTTACCGGGTCAGGTAATGAACCGACGCAACAAATCAAACAACTCGACTCACTAAGAAATAACAGAATCTTAGCAAGTTTACAACTCGATAAGCAAAATACAACAATGTTAACGACTCGATAAACAAGACTTAACAAAATTGCATAAACAAAGAGTAACAACTCAAAACACAAAATACGACAGCTCGACAAAACTTACAACTCGATAAACAAAACGACAACTCGATAAGAAAAACTTAACAAAACAAAGTGTACTTCGGACGATCTGGGCAACGGAACGCATCCGAAACAGAGGGAAATGGAGGCCTTCGATACACCCGATGCTTGGAAATGCCTGGAACTTTCCTCTGGAGGGCAAAACAGGACCAAAGGCATACATTGGAGCATGGCCGGCCACTTTTTTGTATCTGAGGGGAGAAATGTGGCCGGCCAGCTAGAAAAGGTGGCCGGCCGGCCACTTATTTCAGCAGCCGTCAAATTTTTGACACGTGTCCCTGAATAGTGTCCCATCCTCTATAAAAGCTCCAACTTCGGGACTCATTCATTTCATCACTGCTTTGCACAAAAAATGGAGGCATTTCTCACAGAAAATCTCACATCTTGGATCTCTTCTCTAGATGGCTCGGAAAAGTTGAATTTCCGAGGTTTCGGCTTGAATGCACTATTCCCACTGAGCCGCACTCCGCTGCACTTTCCCTTCCTTCATGCCGCGGCGAGGTTTTGGAACCCAGTGACGCATGTTTTCAGCTTCGGCGGGCAAGAGGTATGTCCAACTTTCGAAGATTTTCAGGTTTTGATGGAATCTGAACGCTGTGAAGAAATTCTGCCTCAATTTCGCTTTGGCCACGCCCAAGCTTTAGGGGAAATGTGTGGGCTCACCATGCATGATGCTCGGTCTCTGCTCTGCAACGGGGAACTGGACGTTCTCGGCTTGATCCATCGCTTTTCTGATGCTGGCGACCGCGGCAACCATTATTGGCAAGGCTTTCGGCAACACGCCCTTTGCTTGTGTATGCTATCCCACTTTCTGCTCACTTCAGGATTTGGTGGATCTAGCATCCGTCTGGTTGAAGTTGCTCACGGCTTGAGAGAAGGAAAGAGCTGTATCGCTATGACACTGGCCGAGACGCTGATGGGCTTGGATGCTTTCTATCGCCGGGAGACGACCAGATTTGCAGGGAGTCCACTATTGCTACAGGTAATGTTTCCCACCCAATCTCGCATATATATTTGCTCACATCACTCGGCCCTCAGGCTCGGTTTTTCTCACAAAACCCTTTTCTTACTTTTCTCTCATCGCACATCTCTCTATTCTTTATTCTCTCATTTTTCATCCCTCCCCAGGTATGGTTGATGGATAAATTGCAGGTTGTGGACTCTTGTCCAGCCTACTCAGCCCGCGGCTACTTCTTTCGCCAACGCTTAGTTGATGCCCCTGATGAAATGGTGGTTCGACTGGATGTGCAACTTGTCTGCAGATCGCATTGCTTGGCGCTGCCCTTGGCTCAATCTCCCAGCAATGGGTTATAACATGTCCCGGCTGATCGGGATTCAGTTGATTGGTCTGACCCACTGTGTATTCTACTTTCCGTTCCGGTTCCTGCGTCAGTTTGGTCATGATCAGACTTGCCCACCAGAGGGGATTGAGTATCCGGCTGCTTTCTCGGTCCGAGGCGCACAACTTGCCCGGTATGCCACGGCATGGAGGACTAGAGAACTCCTGGCCCCCGCCCTACTTTCAACTGCACTTTGTCTGACGAGTGCTGGGATTGGCTCAATGAGGAGGCACAGGCCGGGCCCAGCTTGGCATCAGAGGCTTCAACTAGCTCTGGGAGGGGGCGCAGGGACACCTGACTTGACTATGCCCCAGATTTATTGCTTTATTAGTACTTTCAAGTTTTCATTATGAGTGTAATAAAAAGCAACTTCAATTGTATGCAAGAGCAGGAGAACTCTGTTTTGAAATCAATGAAATTGAAGGTTGTGGTACTGAAAATTTTCCGCTTTGGTCCAAAAATGGTCTTAGTTGTGAAAAGATTAATTTGAACAAAGTCAACTTTTATTAAAACTTTTCAAAACTATTTTCGATATGGATCAGAACTGGACACGCCTGAGATCTGTCACTGAGATGCACAACCCCGGATCCTAGCAACTGGAAAGTTGCCCCTAGTCTGAATGGTACGGCACACTGTTATGGCAACGGAAAGTTGCCCCTAGTCTGAATAGCACTGTACCGGAGATCACGATGAATGCTGATGGACAAAGATGACTGAGATGATCAATATGGACAAAGTTGATCGGGGAAAAGTTGTGGCTGAACTTCAGATGAAGCTGCCTACGTATCCCAAGATGGGAATCAAGCCTTACGTAGTTCAGGCTTGGTTCGCTCGGGTATTTTCACTCTCCTTTTGCGCTCTAACTTTTGCCAAGGCCGCCCTTTGCGGGTTTTCAACCTTGCGAGCTCAGTTTTTATAATTTCAAATTTTTGTGCTCTGAGTTTTGCCTAGGTCGCCCTTTCGGGTTTTCGGCCTAGCGAGCCTCTCAAGGGTGTATTTCTTCAACTTGTCCATGTTGATCGGTTGGGAAACTCTAAGCCATCTAGATCCATCAGAACCACAGCTCCACCTGACCAGATTGACTTGATGATGTAGGGACCAGTCCAATTAGGTCTGAACTTGCCCCTTGGGTCGTGGATGGGAGCTCGGTTGTCTTGAGCACCAAATCTCCTTCTTTAAATTCCTGGACTTAACCTTCTTGTTGAAAGCCCGGGCAATTCTGCGTTGATAACCTTGGAATGGTACAGTTTCAGTTCTTCTTTCATCGAAAAGCATGAGTTCCTCAAATCTGCTCTGTTGCCAGTCTGCCTCGGCTATTTGACACTCGGCCAATACTCGTAATGACGGAACCTCAATCTCAATAGGTAGAACGGCCTCCATCCCATAAACCAGAGTACGGAGTCGCCCAGGCCCAGTAGAAGTTCTGATTGAAGTCCGGTAGCCCCACACGAACGGCAGCTTATCTGGCCAGTCCCGGTAGGTTTCCACCATCTTCTGTAGTATGTGCTTGATATTCTTGTTGGCGGCCTCAACCGCTCCATTGGTTTGCGGCCGATAGGTAGACGACTTATGAAAAGCCACATTGTATTTCTCCAACAAATCAATCACCTCCTTCTTGAAGTGGGAACCATTGTCTGAAATTATTTCGTTTGGGACCCCGTAGCGACAGATGATGTTGTTTCTGATAAATTTTGCGACGTGCGAAGCCTTCAACACCGCATAAGATTGGGCCTCAACCCACTTTGTGAAATAATCTATCGCTACCAAGATGAACTCATGCCCATTCGACCCCTTCGGCGTAACTCCGATTACATCAATTCCCCAGACTGAAAATGGCCATGGCGAAGTCATGTTGTACAGCTTTGACGGCGGAATGTTCATGCGATTTGCATGAATCTGACATTTGTGGCATCGCCGGACGAAACCAATACAATCCTCCTCCATGGTGGACCAGTAATAACCCTGTCTGAGGATCTTCCGTGCCAACATTACCCCATTCATGTGCGCACCACATTCTCCCCCGTGGATGGCTTCCATCAGACGCTTTGACTCTTCGGCATCAACGCACAGTTTATGCATTCCCAGATGACCCCTTTTATACAGTTTACCCCCGCAGATGATGAACTGAACTGCCATTCTCCTGATTGCCCTTTTGTCTTTGGCATTTACCCCTGGCGGGTATGCTTCTTTCTCCAAGAAGTTCCAGATGTCGTAATACCAGGGGTTTTCGTCCTGAACTTCATCTATAGCGGCAATCGACTCGTAGGCAGGTGCAAATTTCTGGTCGATGATGACTGGACGCATCCGGACTCCACACGGGATGTCTATCATAGAAGATAGAGTTGCTAAAGAATCTGCGAACCTGTTGTTCTCTCTTAGTAGATGAGTAAAACTTAGCTTCTCAAACCGAGGAATCAGCAAATCCAAGGTCTGGTGATACATCATCATCTTTTCCTCTTTTACTTTCCAGTCTCCTTTAGCTTGAGACACAACAAGGTTCGAGTCCCCAATGACGTCCAACCGTCTTGCCCCTAGTTCCAGGGCTGCTTCTAGACCAGCAATGCACGCCTCATATTCTGCTTCATTGTTCGAGACTTTGAATCGGAGTTTGAAGGCTAGAGGGATACGGGAATTGTCGGGTGCTATCAGCAACACTCCTATCCCATACCCGTATTGATTTGACGCTCCGTCAAAGTACATCGTCCAAGTTTCGTCGTCGATGTGCAAAATATTCATCTGGGAATAGGTACTCACTGCTTCATCCCCCTTCACTGGATGGTCGGCTAAGAACTCTGCCACTGCCTTCCTTTGACTGACTTGCGTGTACATACTTTAGATCAAATTCGGAGAGCAACAGCAACCAACGAGCTAGCCTACCCGTAAGTGCTGGTTTCTCGAAAAGATATTTGATGGGATCAAGTCGTGAAACCAACATTACAGAGTGAGCTAACAGGTAGTGCCGCAGCTTCCTGGTAGCCCATACCAAAGCTAAGCAAGCCTTTTCCAGCGGAGTGTAGGGTTTCATACTCCAGCATCTTCTTGCTGAGATAGTAGATGGCTCTCTCCACCTTGTCTTCTGATTCTTGTGCAAGCATGCAGCCCATTGTAGTTTCAGTTACTGACAGATACAAAATCAACGGTTTCCCTGGTTCTGGCGGTGACAACACGGGCGGGTTCTGTAAATATTCTTTAATCTGTTCAAATGCAGCTTGACATCGGCCGTCCCATTGGAATTTCTTGCCTTTCTTCAGGAGACCAAAAAGTGGTTCACAAGTTAAGGTTAATTTTGAGATAAACCGTCTTATGAATTGCACTTTACCCAGAAAGCCTCGCACCTCCTTTTCAGTCCTTGGTGGGGGCATTTCTAGGATGGCCTTGATTTTGGAAGGGTCGACTCGATGCCTCTCTTGTGATCAGAAACCCCAGCATTTTTCCCGCTGTAACACCGAATGTACATTTCTGAGGATTTAGCCGCAACCGGAATTCCCTGATCCTTTGGAAAACTTTTGCAAGGCGGTGTAGTGGCCCTCTCTTTCTTTGGACTTGACAATCATGTCGTCCACATACACCTCAACCTCTTTGTGGATCATGTCGTGTAATATTGTGGTCGCGGCCCGTTGATAAGTAGCTCCAGCGTTCTTCAACCCAAACGGCATTACCTGTAGCAATATCCCCCACGGGGTGGTGAATGCAGTCTTTTCCCGGTCTTCTGGCGCCATCACTATCTGGTTGTAGCCTGAGAAGCCATCCATGAATGAGAGCAAAGCATGCCCTGCTGTGAAATCCACCAACTCATCGATATGCGGTAAGGGAAAGTCGTCCTTCGGACTAGCTCTGTTCAAATCCCTGAAATCCACACATACCCGGATCCTGCCATCTTTCTTCGGCACCGGAACAATGTTGGCCAACCAAGTCGGGTACTCTGATACCAGCAGGAAGCCTGCGTCGATTTGCTTGGTGACCTCTTCCTTAATCTTGAGAGCCCAATCCGGGCGGATCCTTCTGAGTTTCTGTTTGACAGGTCGGGCCTCGGGGTCAAGGGGGATCCGATGCTGTACAATCTCAGGATCGATTCCAGGCATGTCTTCGTAGGACCACGCGAAAACATCTTTGAAATCTTTTAATAAAGCGACTAAGCGCTCGCGTTCCTCCGAAGACAACGTGGACCCGATCTGGACCAGCCGCGGGTCCTCCTCAGTACCAATGTTCACGGTAGTGATTTCATCCATTAAAGGTTTACAAATCTCTCTTGCTCTTGCTCAATTAAACGTTGCAAAACCGGAGGAACTTCGTCCTCGTCGTTTTCATCAAAGTTTTGAAAGTCTGAATTAATGCAATAAATCAAGGGCACAGAAAAATACTCAGAAACCACAGTCACCTGATTCTCATTAAGTTCATCCAAATCGTCCGATTCATTTACAACAGACTCAAATGAAAAGGAAAAAGACGACCTAGACAGGACTGTGGCATCCGGGTTATCATCCCCAGGAGTACCAGACTCAGACTCAGTCGAGCTGGAACCTGATTCCGACTCACAAGACTCGGTGGAATCAGATTCCGGCTCACTACCTGACCCGGTGCTGCTGGACAAAAATCCCTCCTCGTATTGCCAAGTGAGAGAGGGTGCGATAGATGCATCCAAGATAGCTGCTGGTTGGCTCGCAGCCGTTTCATCCCCAATCATGGAAACCGCGAAGTTATCCCCCAAGCACTTATGGTCGATCGGAGGATCAGAGAGTAGACATGCCAGCGCTACCCCCATTTCAAATTCTGTGCCCTCAGGATCCACTGCTTTGCACTGCTCAGCCTCAGCTGATGGGTCTGTCTGCTCTGTGGCAACGTCATCCCCGGATAGTTGCAGGTCAAAGAAGATCTCGAAGCCTGGGACGCGCTTCTTCTCCGCGTTCAGCCACGGCTCGGGGAAGCCGCAAAATGGAAAGTCCTCCCCCTCCCGGACGAAGCGTCCGTTCAGGGTACCCTGAATGGGCCTGTGTATTAAGTCAAAAGGCTTCCCCGCCTTCTTCGCTTTGGCTCTCCCGGCCATTTCTTTTCCCTTCCTCACCCAGTCCTCTTTGGTGGGCAGATAACCCAAGCCAAAGGTATGAGGGTTGTGCGGCACTTCGGCCAATGCTGCGACTCCTTTTCGGCCGCTCCTTCCCAATCCCATCCCGGGGATGTGTTGTAGCTTGTTCATGAGGTAGACGGATTGAGCACTGACGTACACCCCCTCATTCACAGCCATAATATTCTGTACTACCCGGGCCTCAGCCAAAGTGAATCCTGATAAGAATACGTCTTCTGTGCCATGCTCAATTTCCAGGACTGGCGTAGATACCTCTGGAGGCGGATGGATTGATGAGTTCCCGAACACAATGGCTACTCCCTTTCCATAGGGGTATTTCACCATCTGATGTAGAGTGGAAGAGACTGCTTTCACTTGGTGCAGCCACGGCCGCCCCAAGAGTAGGTTGAAGGTTGCGGGAACGTCCAAGACATGAAATTCGATGTCGTGTTGTCCTGGACCAACCTTGGTTTGAATCTTGACAGTCCCCATCACTTCCCTGCTAGTATTATCATATGCTTTGATCACCTGAGTAGTTGTGTGAAGTCCGCGGGCTTCAACCCAATTGCATACGCTGTTCTGGCTGGGCAGACATTGATGGCGGACCCGGTATCAACAAGTACCACCGGTATCCACTTGTCTCTACATTCCACGGAAACGTAGAGGGGTTTGTTATGGTTTGTGCCCTCAGGCGGTAGTTCCTTGTCTGAAAAGGTTAATGCCGGGGAACCTCCTCCCGGAAAAACCAGCCCAACCAGCTGCTCTGGTGTAGTGTCTATAGAGAGTTTGGCCTTGTCCATGGCAGATAGGACGGCCTGTCTGTGCACCCGATGCCATAAGCAGTCCCCAGATGGAGATATCCGCTTGTATCTTCTTCAATTGCTTGAGCACAGCTTCTTCTTCAATCTGTTTCTCTCTCTGTTTCTCAGCTTCTTTGTCTTTCCCAGACGCCTCAGGTTGGTCTAAGTGTTGGGGCTTGAAATACTGCCCACTTCTTGTCATATGAGCGACCTCGTCAATATACCAGGTATCATCTGGTTGACTACTTCCCCAGTCCTCATCTGTGTGGGCAAGACATAAGTCATCGTCTTCCCACCACATTCCGTCGGCAGCTGACAGACACTGTCCGGCTCCGGTATGATCGTACTCGCAGCACCTTCAGTCTTTATGCCCGCAGCATTTGTTGTTCCCGTGCACGCAGCACTCTCGACCCCCACATGGGCCTTAGCTTTTCTGATTCTCTCGGAATCCTCAAATCTCTGTTGCTCCAACTGCGTTAGTACAGCTGGTTGGTCGATATTCCCGGTATTTACAATCCCCAAATTTGAGCGAAATTCTTAGTGCCGGCGCTCTCCGGCGGTGGATTCTGACTCTCGGCCCTTCCGGCCACCATTGATACTCTCGCCCCTGCCGGGCCCTGTTCTGGTTGATATTCTACACGTCTGGTTGATCATCTAACCATCCGGTAACTTCTGCCGACTCCTCATATTCGAACCAGTTGATTGCTGCATCCCCGATTCTTGGTCACTGAAGAACTGGAGGTTGGCAAAGTCCTCTCCCACAGCTGTTAGATCATTGTTCCCCATTCAAATCTGTCCCCCTGAATCACACATAACTCTGCTTTTCTGGCAGCCCTACTCAGCTCAGACTGGCCCACTGACTGGATGTATTCACTCGGATCATAGCTCCTTCAGCAAGATTCCCAGACTGTTCAATCTCAGACTCAGCAACCCCTTTCCTCTGAAATCTGCCCTGTCCCATCTTCGGTGGTCACCACCATGGCTTAGATTGGGTTGTGGAGATGTCCATCATGCACAAGTCAGTGCAGACAGGAAGGATCACCTCCGGCTTAGGTAGGTGGGATGGGGTGATATAGATACTAGGATCGTAAGACACGACCCCAGTTTGGATGAAGTTGATTCTGTTGGGAGGAGGGGCTTGGTTATGTGGTGGGAGGGATTTGTTGTGACGTTGGGTTTTCGGGAGGCGCGATCACCTGCTTGTCAATAAGATCCTGGATCTCATGACGCAATCTAAAGCAACGGTCGGTGTCATGACCATGCTGTTGGTGATACGCGCAGTATTTTGCCGGGTCATGAGAGGGAGGGAGTGGATTTGGCAGTGGCCTCGGCTCTAGGGGTCAAATGCTTCAGCTTCTTGATAATACCCCAGAGCTTTGGACAGGGGCATATATAGGGGGTGAAGGTTCTTTGGCCTCTGGGTTGATATTTGGTGTTTTGGGTATTGCTTCCAGATGCGCCAGAGAAAGGCGTGGCTGTCATGGGTCTTGGGGGAGGGGGATGGTGGTGACCATGCTCACTCTGAAGCTCGTGCAGTTGCAGCGCCACTCGGGCCTGCGTTGTTGTTACGGTTGAAAGTCCTTCTGGTTGCTCCTATCCTGGTCGATCAGACCTTGTTTCATGGCATCCTCGATCTGTACCCCCATCTCGTGTAAATCTGAGAAGGTGGGAAAGGGAGTACAATCATCTTCTGCATCAATTTCGGTTGGAGATTGCGCACAATCATCCTGATTTGATCTTTGTCTGTAGGCCTCAAGTCATCATCGATGCCTTTGCCCTCCATCGAGTTACGAAGTCTGAGAAAGTCTCCTTGGGTTCCTGCCTCGTTGTTTCGAGATCACGGGTTGTAATCTCGATCTGTGTATTGTACGAGTACTGTGCAACAAAGGCCTCAGCCATTTCATCCCAGCTTCTTTTTACCTCATCTTCTAACTTCGCGTACCAGATGGCTGCCACACCCGACAAAGTTCGGCCAAACAGGGAAAGCTTTTGTGGTCGGGTTAGGCCCATTGGCCGCAGGATGTCTGAGAATAGCCGAAGATGGACCATGGGGTCCGGACCCGTCAAGCGGTCAATTTGTGGCATCTTGAATCTGTCTGGCAATGTTACGGCTACATCGGTGTACCCATCTTCGATGTCCGGAATGGCCTTCACCCCTTGTGATTTCTTGAAAAGCTTCTCAAGCTTGCTCAGTTTCAGAGCTGTATGGTCTATCTCGAACTCGAAGGGAGAGTCCGGGTGGTTGGCAGTGTATGGGTCTTGGACAGTTGAGGCGGAAGTGGGGGCGGAGCCGGCCCCGTTGGAAGGTTTGTCCTCCTGATATTCTGGACATTGGGGGTGTTTTGGGTGTTTGCAGAGGTTCTGAACAGTAGGAGCCTGCTCGGGTAATGGGGCCCTGGTGGAGGAGGAACCTGATGTGAAGCAGATGCCGCATTCTGCTGTTGCAGCCTAGTAATGAGCTCGGCCTGCTGGGCCATGACTGTGGCCTGTTGCTTAGAAAATTCCGCTTGGCGGATGGCATCCTCCTGCATCTGTCTCATGCTCTCTTGCATTTGACGCATCATTTCCTCTATCCCGGCCATATTCTGTTGGTCCAGCTGACTGACCGGTAAGTGTATCTCTATGGCGGAAACAGAAATCCCAACCTGACTGTTTGCTGCTAAAGTAGCCCGCTGTCCCGGTAATCCCTGCTCTGACACACTGCGCCTCCTTGGCCTTCTTCTAACAACTGGGGGTAGGGAGTGGAACACTGGATGTCCGTCAACCAGATCCTCAGATCGATTGAGTCGGCGACCTCGTGTCCAAAGTGCTTGGGGAATATCTTCTGGGTTGGAAGCAATTGTGCTAAAAAAACTACCCTAGCAAAAGATAAATAAAGCAAAAAAGGAAATAAATAACCAGATAAACGGACAGCATAACAGCTTAAATTAAATACACAACACACGGCTGGTAAGCTGAATACATACTGTCCTCAAACACTGATCAATATCCCTGAATTACTGTCCCCAAAACTGAATCGGATACCCGCAGATAACTGATTCTCAAATACTGACTGATGCCCGCAGGCCTGATGCCCAAACTCATACACTGATACATGCATTCCTGTAGAGACGCACTCTAAAGCACATAACAGATAAGTGAGAGCCAAAACACCCCTATGTTGGGGTAGGGTTTCCCTGTCCTATTTTGTCAGGAGCTAGGGTTTCACTACGCACGCAGCGGTTTCAAACAACCTATAAACGGGTAAGCAACCTGTCCTAGTTTGGAATGGTCACTATGGATCCGAATATGCACTAGGTCGAATGGTCAAAAAGGGTGCCCCGGTAAAACCGGGGTTTGTGTTCCCATACTGGCAGAGCCCACAACCGGTCAGCCTTATGGTCATGCCTTGACAAGACAAGCCTCCGGCAAACCGTTCAGGAATAGCAGATGGCAAACACGGTGTCCTAGGCGCACCAATGCAAATGCAATGCAAAGAAACACACAAGTGTAGTCAAAACCAGATATCATGAGTTCGAGTCAAGTTCTCTAAATCCCCAGCAGAGTCGCCAGAAACTGTAGACGTCCCCGAACGCCCCGGGAGGGTTAAGTCCCGTTCCGTTCATATTGGGGTCACTACAGTTCAAGGACTCAAATGTCACGGTTCTTAATCTTGAACCAAAGAGTCCAAATCCGGCAAATCGATTTTGAAAACAGATTTTTTGAAAGAAGTGCCAAACATGGACTGCTTTGCCAGATACAGAGTCGCCACCTAAATGTTTTTTTAATGGGAAATTTAGGAAACCCTGACTCGGTGCCAAAGGCCACGTGTCCGTCATCACCAAAGTTGCCTCGGCTCGGGAACTTGGGTACGATTGGGGAAGGTCACTTCGTGAGCACCCCCGCTCGCCCGGTCAAAGACCGGCCTCTACTAACCATGATATCTATTTTGAAAACATTGTGTTCTTATTCCGGTTATTAGCCTAGGTTACTATGTGATGCGCACAGCATACAAGTATAGACTGGTCGCCTGAATTGGAACAAAACATTTCATGTTTGTTTTTTGAAAATGGTTTGCTACCCGCAGGTAGGCTAAGATGATTTGCCACCCTCGGGTGGGCTTAGAAAACATGATTTTGCCACTATCTAGTGGGCTTAAAACAAACAGATGATTGTTCCAATCCAAATAACCCAACCTCCACCCACAGGCATTCAAGGCAGTTATATCACATAAGCAAGCCTCATGGTAAGCATGCTATTCATGGCAGTCACTCACACGCATGCAAGGATGCTAAAGCATAAAACTCACCGAGTACTCCAAGCCAAAACAGAAGCTCATTAGAAATCATGCATGATCCTAATATACAGAAATGCCTAATGCAACACATGCAAAATGCAACTATAGCAGGCTCGGCTATTCTAAACATGGCATATGGAATGCTACAACTAACACGTATTCAATTTGGAATTGAAATACAAATGCAGTTTGTATGATGCGCCGAGCCCGGTGCGTGCAAAACAGATGAATGATGCAAACATGCTGTCATACTGTATGCTAATTGAAATATGCCCTAATCTAACCATCATAAGCAGGTAAATAAAAGGGAAGAAAGACGTGGGGTTGGAAGACATACATCACACTCACCACACTTATTACAATTATGCCCTCGCGAGGGTCCGAATAAATATACAGTCCCGAATAAAAGAATAGTACAGTCCAAATAATACAGTCCAAATAATGTACAAATTCCTAATTAATTAACAAATTAACTAAGAAAATAAAACTGGCATGCAAGCCAGGGACTGCCTTGATTCTGATGAATGATGCATGTTTGGCTGCCTTGCGCGGAAATCCACTGGATGCCCCAATTAGCCTCTGTTTGCAATGTTCTTGAAATGCGTGCCAAGCCTCGAAGACTGCTGATTCTTGATTTTGCTGCAACAGAGAGCAGGAAAGGGGCATAGCAATGTATTTTCACAAATGTATGCATGCTCGATCCTCGTGCCACCAATCACGCATCTCGATGCATGATGGCCGAGGAGCGAATTGCACAACTCAATATGAATGAATGCATATGAAAAACAACAAAACCTAACTCCATCATGGATAATCCGGAGTGTCGGTGACTGGGAATTGAGACACGTTCCGTCACTCGGAGTACGGAACGTACCTCGTTTCCCGTGCCCGGGCTAACTCCTATCCCGAACACGATGCAATATGCATGATATGCATGAAATGCAACTAAGATACAATCCTAACATGCACATGCTATGAAATGGCATACACGATGCACGAGGAATGGCATACACAATGCAATATAACCTAGCATACCAATGCTATGGAATGAAATGGCATACGCAATGCATAATGGACTTACACCAACATGAGTGGACCTCAGCCACACTCACATAGAGGCCATCAGATGAAAAGACAACTCGAATGCGTGCACGCGTGCACGCAAACCGAGGACCGACCCTCAGGCACGAAATGCCACTCTAACAAGACATGGCAAGACATGGAATATGTATGCAAACATGCAAAAATCAGTGGCAAAATGAGATGCAAAACAGCCCCGAAACAAGGCGAAATGACACCCGATGCATGGAATCATTCCCGAAACACGAAACTAGGCATACGAATGGCCTACAGCTATACAAAGCATGCATAATTGGTACATGAAGTGAAAGGCAGAAGCAAGGCAGCCCCAAAAAAGCATTTTTACAGTTTAAAGTGAGCCAAACAGTGGGCACAAGTGGGACTAAATTAGCATACAAAAATGGGCAAGGGGGTAATGAAGCAACTCACAAATGCTGGCCCAAAAGGAAGGGGCCTTCTACAACATTGAAGAGGGACTAAAAATATGACTGTTTTCAGTTTATGCAAGCCCCAAAACAGATACAAGTATGCTAAATCTCATGCAAAAATGAGGCCAAAGAGGCTATAACAAAGTATACAAAATATGCATCAAACAGCCAAAGACCCTCAATGAAACATGGAGAGGGGGTCAAAATAAGACCCTTTTCAGTTCTGATTAGGGTCGAAAAACAGAAGCTCAATGTGCTAAAATCATGCAAAAATGGGGACCAAAGAGGGGTTCAATGGCAAGTGACATGGAGGTCCCAAACAAGGATGAGCCCTTCTTCAATGTTGAAGAAGGGCTCAAAATAAGCCTATTCACAGTTTACATCAGAGCTCAAACAGATACACATAGGCCAAAAAATCATGCAAATAATGGCATAAAGGAGGGTAATGAAGCAAGTGCAACAAGGGGGTCCCAAACAGTGAAGACCCTTAATGGAAGATGAAAAGAGCTCAAAAAAATGACATTTTCAGTTTGGCGGAGCTCAAAACAGCAAGCAAAGAGGGCTAAGAAATGTGCAAAAATGAGCTAGAAAGAGGGAGAAATCAACTCACCCTTGTAGACCAATCTTTGGTTGCTTCTTGGACTGAGAAATGGTGCCTCTTTGCCTCTGAAAAACTCCCCAAGTGCTGGAAATGGAGTGGTGGTGGTGGTGCTAGGTGGTGGTGAAAGGGATAGGAACTTGGATGATTTTGGTCTTGAAATGGAAGGAAAATGGAGGGGTGTGTATGCAAGCTCCAAGGATCAATTTTCCAACCCTAAAACCAGAGTTGGGCAGCTGGTTATGTAGACAAATGAGAGGGAGAAAGAGGGGGAAAAAAAGGGAGGGAAAATCCCTCCAAGTTTCCCTCCAAAAAGTGTCCCCCCGGATACAGAATCTGTGGGGAAAAGGAGGGTATATCTGCACTGTACTCCCTGTAAGGAAGCTGACCGGCCAACTATTGGAGCTGCAGGTGGCCGGCCGGCCACCCCCCATGGCCGGCCGGCCAAGGGTCAAACAGGTCAACTGGAAATAATGGCCGGCCACCACAGATTGGTGGCCTCCCATGTGTCCTCAACAAAACCTTGTGGTTGAAAATTGGCAACTATGAACCAGGAGAGAGAACAACCCACTTTTCAAAGGGGTTCAAAAGGGTCAACTGGAATTACTGGCCGGCCACCACATATTGGTGGCCTCCCAGATGTGTACATCACAAATATATGGTTTGGAGTTGAAGAAAGTGGCCTTAAGGTGGTCAACATTGACTCTGAAGTGAGAAAAACAGGCGTCGGAGGGCGATAATGGAATATAACTGGTTGCTGGAACAATTACTGGCCTCCCACCCTTCTACGACCTTCCTGGTGATAAAACAGAGGTCCCTGCCACAAATGAACGAAAACCGATGCAAAATGAAGGTTCGGGGGCCGAAACGCGCAGTCTGAGGCCCCGAAAACTGACTATTAGGCACCGGGAGTGGTGTTCGACCACGGAGTTGGTCTCTCAGATCTCAGTGTCCCTCAAAAGGGAGTAAATAAGATGCATGCCAAAAACCGGGGCAAACGGAGGTGGTTAGGCGGTCTCGAACCGAGGCACATGGCCTGACGACTCCGAAAACCGGGAACCGAGCTCCGAAATGGGCAAAATGGCCTACGGCCACGAAATGTAGCCTACGGCCACTGAGAGATAGTCTACGAGACCTCTCCCTCCCTTTGGGAAAAGAAACAGAGAAAATCGAGTCTGGTTCGCAAACCGAGGCAAGGCACAGAAGAGGGTTCGGAAGTCCAGAGGCAGGGCTCACGGCCGAGACTCCGAGACTTCTGAACGAGCACAATATGCAACATCACCGAGCGCTCAATCGGTGACGTCTGAGTCTTAAGGTTGGTCAAAAATGAGGTGTCTACAGTGTGCGTGAGTGTGATGTATGTCTTCCAACCCCACGTCTTTCTCTCCCTTTTATTTACCAGCTTATGATGGTTAGATTAGGGCATGTTTCAATTAGCATATAGTATGATAGCATGTTTGCATCCATTCATTTTCTTTGCACGCACCGGGCTCGGCGCATCATACTAACTGCATTTGTATTTCAATTTCAAGTTGAGTACTTGTTAGCTGTAGCATTCCATATGCCATGTTTAGAATAGCCGAGCCTGCTATAGTTGCATTTTTGCATGTGTTGCATTAGGCATTTCTGTATACTTAGAATCATGCATGGATTTCTAATTAGCTTCTTTTTTGGCTTGGAGTACTCGGTGAGTTTTTATGCTTTAGCATCCTTGCATACGTGTGAGTGACTGCCATGATAGCATGCTTACGATGAGGCTATTTGCTTATGTGATATATCTGCCTGAATGCCTGTGGGTGAAGGTTGGGTTATTTGGATTGGAACAATGCATTGACTGTAAGTTTTAAACCCACTAGATAGTGGCAAAACCATCTTTTCTAAGCCCACATGAGGGTGGCAAAATCTGCATTTTAAGCCTACCTGCGGGTAGCAAACCATCTTTCAAAAAAACAAACATGAAATGTTTTGTTCCAATTCGGGCAACCCGGTCTATACTTGTATGCTGTGCGCATCACGTAGTAAATCTAGGCTAATAACCGGAATAAGAGCAAACAATGTTTTCAAAACTAAATATCATGGTTAGTAGAGGCTGATCTTTGATCGGGCGAGCGGGGGTGCTCACGAAGTGACCTTCCCAATCGTACCCAAGTTCCCGAGCCGAGGCAACTTGGTGATGACGGACACGTGGCCTTAGGCAACGAGTCAGGGTTTCCTAATTTCCCAAAAAAAAATATTTAGGTGGCGACTCTGTATCTGGCAAAACAGTCCATGTTTGGCACTTCTTTCTAAAAATCTGTTTTCTCAAAACGATTTGCCGGATTTGGACTCTTTGGTTCAGATTAAGAACCGTAACACAAATCGAGTCCGAGCTGTAGCGAGGCCCCCCCGCGGGCTTGTTACAGTTTCCATCCTATTTTTCAAACACGTGTGAGACTTTATTTTATTAAGGCGTCGTTTGGAAACAAGTTATTTTAGTAACTTTTGATTTTTTATGAAAAGATGTGCAGAAAAATAAAGAGAGAGATATGACAATTTATAGCGACTTTTTGATCTTTTTGGCTAAAATGTTTAGTCCCTAAATCTGTTGAAAATTTGGGATATTTGGCAATTTGAATTTTTTGAGACTTTCTTGGCGAGTCTTAAGCAACAGATTAAGTAGCTTAATAGTTGAACCACTTCATATTGTTTTCCCTTCCAAATACTAACATGAATATGATGGATCTTATTACCTAAATCAATCAAAAGAGAGGAATACACCATATCATCATGTTCCTATCAGCGTGCAAAAATTCAATTTTCTAAAAATTCACTACAAGAAAAAACACTTTTGACGGCTAAATTTTTGGTTGCCAAAAGGCATGTTTTAGTCTGCGAAGGTATTTAGCGACTAAAAGTTTTAGTCGCTACGTTAGTCGGTGACCAATTGTCGGAGAAGGTTTTGGCGACTAAAAAAATTTTAGTCGCCAAAAGTGATAAATTGCAAACCATTTTTTTAGTCACTAAAAGCATTGAAGTAAAATTATCTATCACAGTTTCAGCGACTAAAAGTTTTTGTCGCCAAAAGTTGAGAATTATCTTCTAAGACTAAAATTTTAGTTGGCAAATATTTTTCTTATGTCATATTATTGTTGTTTAGCTGCTAAATATTTTAGTCGCCTAAAGTTTAATTTTTTCCGCTACTAAATTTTTAGTTGCCGAAAGTCTGATTTGTTTTTGCCCACTAACCCTTTAGTCGCCAAAAATGACTTGTTCAGGTTATTTTTGTTTAGCTACTAAATAATTTAGTCACCAAATGTTTGATTTTTTTTTGCTACTAAACTTTTAGTAGCCTAAAGTCTCACTTATTTTTACCTACTAAACCTTCTATCATGACTAAATAAATCTTCTATCATAGAGGTGCCATGAAGAATTAGTATTAGCACTTACTTTTTATCTCACAACATAATTACAAGAACATGACAAAGGGCTACAATAAGGAGAAAGTAAAGTATGAATAAGGTTTTCCATTACAACGAGTACTAAGTCATGATTATCAAATTGATCAAATTTTTCTTATAAAAAAGTACATGCCAAATTTTTTTTACATAATAAAATATTCAAATTATAAAACCAAACTAATAATAACATTTTCTGAAATTCATATTTGAATTCCAAAGACATAAGTGTAGAACTTAAGACGGAAACAACTGTATTTCCTCATGTATGAGTATGCCTACTACATCTCTTTTAGTTCAGAAGGGAAATAAATGGAAATAATGCTTCCAACAATGATTAAGCAGTTAAACAGGAGATGTTAACTTCTCGAGAACTGTACATAGTACCAAATTTGTCTCTATGTTGAAAAGGAGCAAACATGGTTATTGGACCAAGTTAACTGACCCAAAAAACATTCATTT
This sequence comes from Camellia japonica, assembly GCA_030407325.1. NCBI lineage: Eukaryota > Viridiplantae > Streptophyta > Magnoliopsida > Ericales > Theaceae > Camellia > Camellia japonica. Next base: position 102,888,659 of record JAPPVO010000010.1, on the reverse strand, counting down.
CTAATAATAAATGACGACAAACTTTACACCCTTCTAATCGCAGAAACGTCTTTAATCTCTCAATTCCCTGTTTCTCTCTCTCAATGCATTCCGTTATGCGTTTTATCACTCCTCTCTCTACTATCTACACATCAAGATTCAAGTAAGTTCTATTCTTTTTTCTTTTTCTTTTTTTATGCCTTAATTTGTTATTCGTAAGATTCTTGTTCATGTTAAGTGAAAATGCATTTATTCGGAAGTAAGTTTTTGATCCAATTAAATAGAAAAAGCAAATATAATTTGGTAGACCTCTAAAAGCATCATATCAAACCCTAGAGTATTGTGTGAGAAATGGGGAAATAGATGAAGCGAGCGAGTGTAACAACCCCGACTCGTGATTAACATTAATCCATGATTAATTATGCCTAACAGTAATTAAGGAAGAATTCTGAATTAATTTGCATGTGTGTGTTGCATTATCTGTGTTTATATTTGTTTTGCGTAGGAAGATCTGTTCGTGTCTTAGTTTCGATTTGCAAATTGAAGGCATTATCGGCATTCAATACAGAAATTGATCTGAATTATGTGTTAATTAGAATTTATAGGATTTTATGGTAGGTTTAATTGAATTTCGTTTCGGAACGATTAAATAAGATTAATTTAATCCCACTTAATTGCCTATGACTTAAAGTAATTAGGCACCATTTCTTTTATAAGTCCACTCACCTCTTCTCATCCACTTACATACACCTTTGAGCCTATTCTACAAAAAACGTGAGAGGGAGAGAGAGGGAAGGAGAATTGAAATCAAAAGCAAGAAGAAATGAGAATTGCTAGGGAATTCAAGGAGATTGAATAGAACCTTAGAGAATTCACCAATTAGAGCTTCATTGAGAGTTGAGGTATGAATTCAACACCTAGATTATGTAATTGTGTGTTAAACATGGATTCATGAGGATTAAGTTGTTGAGTATTTAGATGGACAAAAAAAAAAAAAAATGAGAGAATATAGACCATATCATGCATGCATGCATGTTTCATAGCATTTTGAAGTTGATTTTCAAGAATTCCCTCATGCATGTCTTGTATTCACTTTAATTTTGGGAAAACAATGAGTTTTATGTTGTTTGGTAACACTTGATCATGTTTTGAGAAGCTTTGGTTCAAAGAATTGCATGCATGTCATGTTCTTGGGTTATTCTTGAGATTTAAGTTGAATTTTGTACAATTGGCATGTCATTGGGCCATGATTTCTTGAAATGATCCTTTAAACATGTTTTATGAGTTTCTAAGTGTTTTCTCAAGTTTTGGCTCAGAAAAATGAAGTTTGATGCTTTAATATTTGAGTTTGAGCTTGAAGATCAAATCTGGAAATTCTAGAAATTTGATCCACGCTTGAGCGGGGGACTCCACGCTCGAGCGAGCACTCTGAGTATGTACACTTTCGCTCAAGCGATGTGAGTTACGCTCGAGCGTGAAATGCATGTACCCAAAAGTTCATATGTTTTGCAATCCACTCGAGCGAAGGACTGAGTTTCACGCTCGAGCGTAGGTCGAGTGTCCGTCAAGCGTAAAATTCATGCATCTAGTACTTTTGTTAAAATTTGTAGTCCGCTCGAGCGAGGGAATTCACGCTCGAGCGAACCTTCACTTCACTTCTTGTATGTCTGCTCGAGCGTGGACCCTGTTTTCAGCAAGATTTGGAAAATGTTTTCAAAAGCATTTTTGCATCCTCATTCCATCCTAGACATTCCTAGGCCATGATTAAGACTCCATAATGAGGTTAAAGGTTAGAAACACACTAAGAATAGATAAAGTAAGTTATGTACGTTTTGGGCGTATGTTTCAAGTGTGCGTTTGTTACATGTTCTTGTAGGTCACGTGCCATATACTGTTGATTAGTCAGCTCTGTCTGTCTGCACCTGAAGCCAATTGTGAGTAATAACTTAGTAAAGTTATGTTCAATTTTATTTATTTTCCATACGATGAAATAAGATCTGTTTTCTGAAATGTTCTATTCTGTACAATGAATGACTGTCCGATTTCTGACATGTATTCGTGGCATCCTTAGCATCATGTGATACGTGTTAGCTGTTACCCGGTATTGGAGGTCTCATTATGGGACTTATTATGTCTGTCATCTGTTACCCGTACTGGAGGCTCCATCATGGAACTCATCATGTTCATTCTCTGTTACCTGGATCCAGAGGTTCCTTTATGGAACTGGTTATTCATAACCACCACATGTTCTGCATCTGCTCTGTTAGCGCTAATGGATGTACCACGTATGATTAAGCACGACTTACGATTTCTGTATATGATCTGAACATGATTATGAACTTGAATCTGATTTATGATTTCTGAATCTATATGGACTTCATTCATTAAAACCCTTTACTCCGTTATTATTCACTGGGCTTCCGCTCACTGTTTATATTATGTATGTAGGTGAGCCGGTTCGTGATTAGGGCTAGAGTTGACGGCCCACGTTTCAGTTTTGTCAGCCAACCCTTGCGCTTCCCGAGGAGGTTCCTGATGAAGTTCAGTTTTGTGGCTGTTTTTGTAATCTGTATTAGACTATGTTTGTTTGTTAAGATGTGGGCGAGATTTTTGTCATGAACGCCTAAGTGTGTTGTGTATATATTATGTGTGTTGACTTCGCTCGAATTTTATAAAAGTTTCAAGCTTTACTGTCCCATGTATGTTATCACAGCTCATTGGACCTTGTCTATTTTGTATATTTGCTTCCGCAACCCCTATCTATATGTTAATCTGTCATGAGACCTTTGGTAATCCAAGGATTACTGGCCGGTTGCGATACTAAACCTGTAGGGGCGGGTTTGGGTCATGAAAGAGAGAGAGAGAGAGAGAAAGAGAGAGAGAGAGAGAGAGAGAAACTTGTGATTCGCGACAGTGGGGGTGGTGATTTGCGGCGGTGATAGTGGCGATGGTGACCAGCAACGGTGGTGACTGTCGGTGGTGAGTGAGGGTGAGGTTTGGTGCTGACTCTGTTCTCTGTATGTGTGTGACACAGAATAGAGAGCAAACTATGTAAGTGTAGAGAGAAAACGCGGGCACCAATATTAATTTGTTTCCTTGTAAAAAAAAAAAATTCAACCTTTAGCGACTAAACTACTTTTCGTCGGAAAAGATACTGTCAATACCAACAAAACATTTTGTAGCCAAAAGATAGGTTATTGGCGACTAAAACTTTCGTAGCCAAAAGTACCATTTTGCTATTTTTTTTTTTTTCTGGTCGGCAAAGAGTTATTATAGGATGACTAAATTTTTTTAGTCACCAAAACCTCATATTTGGCAACCAAATTCTTTAGTCGACAAAGAGTAAAAAAAAAAATCGCTAACTATTTGGCAACTAAACTTTCTTTTGTCGGCAAATAATTGTATTTGGTGATCAAATTAAATTTTTAGTAGCCTAAAGTGCAAACGATCGCCGACTACTAGTTTTTTAGTCGCCTATTAGTGAATATTTAGCGACTAAATATTTTTTTTAGTCACCAATAAATAAGATATATCGACTAAAATAATGTAGTAGCTGAAACTTGAGTCAACGTTGACTAATTTATTTTTAGTTGCCAAAATTGTCACTTTTGGAGACTAATTTTATTTTGGTCGCCAAATGTGATCACCAAATGTGTAATTTCTTGTAGTGATTGAGTTTTTTTTTTTGTTTTTCGTGTTTTTTTTTTGTTTTTCAGTGAATATTTTTAAAATTTTAAGTAGTTTTTTTACTTTTTTAGATGTACCTTACTTAGATATATTTAAAAAGTAAAATATTTGTAAAAAAAAATATTTTAAAAAATCAATAAATACTTAAGAATACAAAAAATGTACTGAATTTTCATTTTTTTTATATATTTTTTGGAATTTAGTGAATTTTTTTTTAAAAAATCAAAAATATTATACTTTTAAGTGTATTTATGTTAAATGTATCTAAAAATTTAAAAACTGCTTAAAATATTTTAAAAATTAAGTAAAAATAAAAAAATACAAAAAATTAAAAATTTTAATTTTCTGAAATGTAAATCTTGAGTTGGATAACTAAACAAGCTGAATGTTTTTTTAATTTAATTAATGCATTATTCAATCCAAAATTTAGGACCATGTTAGCAGTGCCAAAATTATCTTAAATTGTCTAGTTTTTTTTTTTTTTTGCACATTTAAATTTTCTGGTTTAAGAGAGGAAATAGTTGGTGATAAAACTTTCAAATTAATAAGTGGGGAATGAAATATATAACATTCATTGAGATGTGGGTTGACTTTTTAATTTTTTAACTATTTTAGTCTACGGCTAAAAAGTCTTATTTGGGATAGGTTTTTTGACTTTTTTAACTTTTATGAGAGAAAAAATGAAATGATTATAGTTTAAATGTGATATTTTATCTTATTGACTTTGTAACCTATTTTATCCTTTTATAACTATTTTAACCCAAACTCTATATGCCAGACAAAGCCATAATGAGACAGAGATAGATTACAAAGGATTTAAAGTTATTTTATTGGAAACTAAACAATAAATTCCCAACATTCAATCCAAACTCAAGTATGAAAATTAATATCTTACACAAAACAGTACCAATAAGCAACTCATTAAATGGCTTCCTAATAACTCCTTGCAACCATATCTACCATTCTATCTTAACAAAATCCAAAACTATCATGTCATAATACTCATTAAACAATAATATTACATAATCCAACAAAATTAGTTAAAAGATTATCAGAAAAGAAATCATATGATTACATAATCCAACAAAACTAGTTAAGAGATTATCAGTAAACAATTATGTCAATTGGATTTATTTTAGATGTGATCCTAATAATTACACTAGGGTCTGTTTGGATAATTATGTATTTCAGATCAAGAAATTTAAAGTTAAATTGATAGAAAACAATAGAGAAGATAAGTTGAGCGAATAAATATTTTTAGTAAGATCCTTTGTAAATGAATTTAGTATAATTTTAAATAATTACTTTTATATGGTTCTTTTAAATCGATCATGATATAACTATTTAACCCAATCTTAAAATATTTAAATAAACTATCCTATCTAAATTTGAGTTTATTTTTGAATGATTAAGGTTAAGTTCTTTAATTTGAAATCTACAATTATCCAAACATACCCTAAGTTTAAATTTACATTTACATTACACACTTCATTCTCAGATAGGAAAATGTTATTTATAATTATATTTCATACCATATTTTCTTACTTCTAAATGTAAGTCAATGGATCCTGTGTATATTTATTAATGTAAATATCATTACATTATATCAAGAGTGTGAAAATAGAATGAAAATGTAATTATATATAACATTCAGTGTGTTTGGTTTCAGTTTTCTAAAAATTAAATTTTTATTTTTCATATTTTTTTTTGTTTTCAGTGAATAATTTTAAAATTTTAAGCAATTTTTTTTACTTTTTAATATGCACCTCACTTAGATGTATTTAAATAGTAAAATATTTGTGAAAAAATGCTTAAAAAAATTAATAAATACACAAAAATAAGAAAAATGTATTATTTTTTGTAATTTTTTAATATTTTTGGTATTTTGTGAATTTTTTAAAGATTTTTTTTCACAAATATTATACTTTTTAAATATATTTATGTTAGATGTGTCTAAAAATTAAAAAAAAAAATTCTTAAAATATTAAAAAAAATCATTAATAACAAAAAATATAAAAAAATAAAAAAATAAAATGGTCTCAAAAGTATTTTCATATAACTTTCCTAACTATTTTTTGAGACTTTTTAAGTTGTTTTCCCACCCAAATTTGGGAAGAAAAGTCAAAATGTTGAAAGAGAAAGCAGTAAATACACCCATATTAATACCCATCTTTTAAAAAAAAAAAAAGAAAAAAAAAGTATATGTTTCAATTAATATACTAACTAGTATATCAATTGATGATATGACATAATTAAAAAAAATTTTAAAATTTATAATATAATTAATAAGTGAGGTCAATAATAATGTCATAATTAATATTAATACACTAATTAATATACTAATTAATACATGTAATATCACAGTAAAAAAAAAAATTTCCAATATAATTCATATTTGATGTTACTCCTTTCCTTTATTTATTATACCAGCACTTTGCTTCTTCATATATATAACACCACATCCATCCCCAAAGTTTTTACAATTCACTCAGACCCACCACATTTTCCCAGTAACCAAACAGCAAACCAGGAAAAAAATGCCCAAACCCCTTCAAAAATCTCTTCACCACTACCTCTCCAAGATCAAAAAATCACCCACAAAACACATCCATTTACTATCCAAAATCCTCTCATCTCCAGCCAGTTGGATCCTCAGAGGCTGCAAACACCCTAAAACACTCTCATTCGCTGCCAACGATCGCAACCCAAAACAAACCCACAACAATAATGGTGATGAAGATCGTGATGATGATGCAGCAACCCTAGAAGACATCGATCGCTTTATGTTTGAGAATTTCAAGTCACTGTATCTAAATGATGACGACAATGATGAAGAAGATAATAACAACAACAACAACAAGAAAACAGGTCTTAAAGATGATCATGAAGAAAAAACAAATGGGTTTTCGCTCGAATTGCCTAGGGTTCTCAACCCACCACCAGACCTTTATAGCTCTCACCGGTTTTTCGTGGGAAACCCTAGCTCATCGAGTTCATTAATGGAGGAAGCGAGGACAAACTCCTCCACCACCGCCACTACGGCCACTACTAATGAGTCAACGACTAGAAGAGTTGGTAATGATAATTGTAAACGAGTAATGGGTCCCGATGATTTTATCGCCTTGTTCACGTACTCGCCAAGTCCATACAATGATTTTAAGGATTCGATGCAGGAAATGATCAAGGCGAGAGTGGAGTATTGTGGGAAGGTGGATTGGGAATTCATGGAAGAGCTCTTGTTTTGTTACTTGGATTTGAATGATAAGAAGTGTTACAAGTATATACTGAGCGCTTTCGTCGATCTTGTTGTCGTTTTACGGGAGAATTCCGGTAAGATTCCAGCGGGATCATGGCAGAGGAGGAGAGAGTGAAGAGGAGATGTAATGTAACAAAAGGTCTTAGTTAGATTTTAAAAATATTTTTTTTAATAATTGGATGTTTGACTAATTTACATACATCTCGACTAATCTCGATATTTTGAAATTAACGATCGTGCAAACTTTCAATAATTCTAAGAATTGGAATGTTTGGGTAGGTTTTAAAAATATTAAAGAACATTTTGGGCGTTGCAAGCAATTGTTGGTGTGTAGAGTACTTGTTTTTTTATTTTTAGCCTTCATATCACATGCAATATATGCATATAATATGAAATGTGTAATATATATATATGGTTGTATAGTAGTAATGTTGAAGAAGAAAACTTTGAATATGAATAAAATTTTGATTTTTTTTCCCCACATCTTAGACCTGATATCACATGCACTATATACATATAATATGAAATGTGCAATATATAAGAGTAGTGTTGAAGGAGAAAAGTTTGAATATATGAAGAATGAAGTTTTGTTTGTTTGTGGGTTTCGTGGGGAAAGAGATTTCAATAGATATTCAAATAGTAGTGTGTTGTCTGTTGCATGTTCCCCGGTGTGCGAAATTGCATTTTCTAGGTAGAATATATATAATCTTCTTTATATGTTTATACAAAATGAAAAATTTTACATTAAGGTTTTGTTTGATTAATTAGATTAATAATAAAGGAACTAATAATGGATAAAATTAGTGTAAGAATGATTATTTAGCTGAATTAGTGGTAATAAATAAACCCTGTATCCATTTCATTTTTCCTTAATTGGTATATGCTACTCAATTTAATCTGCCTAGATAACAATATTGCAATAAATCCTACGGATTAATAATTTTTATCCTATACTAAATCCTCTCAATCAAACAAGCCCTAAATTTATACATAACAATATAATAAAAATGTATTTATTTATTTATGTCAAACTAAAAAAACTATTATAACAATTGATTATTTTAAAAATATTATTATTGCATCATTTTATTCGGACTTTTTATACAAAATTTTATTTGCAAATTATTTTCCTTAACATTTGTAATGGAGGGCATCATGGGTGCATATGATGCTTTGGTCATTGAAGTTTCAGAATTCTAAAACTGTGTCCTGAATTATGATTTTTGTTGATGGTCGTCACATTCTTTATCATTAGGTATTGAATACACTGATTGGTTGGTGAGACATGAAATACAACAAGAATAATAAATTAAGAATTGGAATTAAACGCCGATCAAAAAAAAAAAAAAAAAGAATTGGAATTAAACATATAAAATTATATTATTCACTTTAAAACAGTGTGAGGTTTTAACTCTTAATTTTATCAATGTAAAATTTTACACTGAATTTTTATCTCATAGTGTGAAACTTGAAATTCTGCCAATTACATAGTTACGAGTTTTATAGTGCACAAAACCAATTTTTAAAAAACTCTTGTTTCAAATTTTATAGTCCCAAATCCCAAATTTACAAAAGTGTGATTTTACAACAAATCTCAAACGATCATAACATGTAAGCTAATTGTGTATATATTGAAATTGTGACAATTCAAAACCACATTACTTGTAATATGTAATCTTTTGAGAGTTTAGATTACATATTAGATGTTTGTAATCCCTCCCTATGTTTGTAATCCTCCCTCCATATTCATAACCAAATTCAACAACCAAATTTCTCAAAGTTAGAATATATATGCTCCAATCCATTAAGAGTTGGATTACATATTATTTAAATATATATTTTTTTAAACAGTTGGTATTTATTGTTATTGGTATAGGAAATTAACTTCTAAATTTTCCATCACTTACTGTCTTGTGTGTCTGGCGCCACTAGTTGCTATATTGAGAGATGACCCTAAAACGAATGGAACTATACAAGTTTGATTTAAATTTGACTCATTAAAACTTTATTTGAAATCAACTCATAATATAAACAAATTAAATTTAAACATATTTTAAAAACTATCAAATTTTTAGAACCAAACTTGAATAACGAGTTGATTAAGGGGTCTTTTGAAAAGATGATAAAATAACCAAAAAGCTATTAAAAAAATAAAAAAATAAGAAAATGTATAAAAAAGGTCAAAATTTTCTTACATTCTCTCTAATTTTTACATATTTTTTTGTATATATATATATATTCAAACATTTTAATTGTTTTACTTCATATTTTAACCAAAAAATAAAAAAACTACTAAAACAGACCCCAAAAAAAATCAAGATACTGCTCAACTCAGTAAATTTTTATACATTATAAAATTCAAGATATTTGAGCTTGTTCAATTAAAACTCATTTAAAATTGAGAGATATCTTAGCTTTATTTTTGTGCAATTGTTAGTGGAACCTAGCAATACCCAAAAACAGTTTGTTGCGTGTTGTGGCTTTGAAAGGCTGAGTGCTTCCACCGAAAAAGAGGGTGTTTGGGTGCAATTTGGAAGGTATGAACAAAATAATGTCTAAGAAAGTCAAAATTAAAATTACATAGATTTGGTGGAGACAACCCCCTTGCAGTGTTCTTGCTTCCAGACCCGGTTGCTTTATTCCAGCCAGTATTTTAGGGAAGAAAACACCCTACACCATTAGCTAAAGAAGAAAACATGGTTGGTGAATTATAGACATGAGTGGTTAGCGTTGGAGGATGGACAAATGTGATGGTCTGTGGTGGGATTGGTTAGAATTAGCAGCCGAAGTTGGTGGTTGAAATGTAGCCGGAGTTCACAAGGTGGTGGAAGTTTGTCAAAACATGGTCAGAGATTAGTTACGATGATTGTTTGATCACTAGAGCCCGCAAAAACATGGCCAGTCATAGATCGGTGAGGGAAAGAGTAAAAACCTTTTGAAAACACTTTTTTTTGCGTAAAAATTTTGAAATCGATTTTAATTTTTTTAAAACAAACAAATTTAGAAAATAAAAATAAAAAAATAAAAAATGAGAACGTTTGGTAACGATACCTTAGGCCTAGAGGAATATCATCATTGCCTTCACCCCTCTCTGTCTCTCTTGTCAACAAGTGAAATTAAGCCCCAGGCCTAGATAATGTTGAGAATCCCACTACATTTGCGGGAGAGAGAGAGCCCAACCAGAGGGTTTGTGGGGGATGGATAAATTCATTGCTTCTCCCTAAAATCTCGAAAGAGGTTTCTAATTGGGTAGCTCATCAAATAATTATGTTTCTGGGTAATACATAGAAGACAATGATAGCAAAAATAAATACATTTATGTAATTTACAGTACAAAGGATACAAGATTTGTGACAACCTTAGATGTACAAAAACAAGAAGCAACTGTCTAATTTCCCTATGCAAAAATACTAAAAGATATTATAGTACATTTCATCTTCCTTTTTGTGAGTACTGGTGGGCCGAGAAAACCATAATACCAAGGACTATCTTCATGTCTACTTTTTTTTTTTTTTTTAATCAGCAAAGAAAGTCCTTTATTGATGAAGAAACCATACATTACATATGAGATTATATTAATAAGGAGGAAAAGAAAAAAGGACAAGAAAGGAAACCAAGCATAGTATTGGTGAGAAACCAATACTAACTCACAAGACCACTAACACTTGATGCCAAAACTCATAAACTAGCTAACAAAGCTTATAACCCACTAAAAAAACTCCAGCTAAGCTTACTTGTTGCCATCCTTCAACCTTTTAAGACCAAACCCTCCTATTTGGATCTCTCTTTGTCCTTTAGCTCTAGCTCAATAATCTTGTTCAGCACATCATCTTCTTTCCCATTGAAATTGATGCCAAGAGATTTGCCTAATTGTATAGTGGCTTTAGCTTAATTGAAGAGAAGATTGTTCAGACTAGTAACACCCTCAGACAGATCTGAACGTGCTATCGCAGTTGTTGCTGCACTGAAAATAACAGACCTAGAAGTGTGCTTGCTGACTGCTGCAACTTTTTGCTCATGAAGTCTAGCAAAGCTGGTGAGCCCCTCTAGTTGAAACTTCTTCTTTCTTTTTCTCTTCTCATTCCGTAGGAGATTTGGGACAGAAGTAGGTTGCCTAATTAAGCCTGAATGATTAAGGCCCAGAAGACCCTTCCTATTAAGATTCTTACTAAGAGCTTGTACCAAATCCACTTCAAGATTGATACCAAACCCAATTCCATCACGAGATCCACTGAAGCTTCTGATAAAACCAGGTGTAGATACTTACTCAACATTAAAATTTGGACTGTGCACTAACTCTTCCAATATGGTCTCCTCGATAGCTGTGTTTAACTCCTCACCCAAATGACAATCACTAGACCCTGTCCTCTAATCTACCTCCTTGGTACATACTTCCTCTTCTCTGTTGAAACCTTCATCCCACTTTGACTCCTCAAACTAAATTTCTAGGCTTTTTTTGTATCCCCCACTTATTTACAGATGCAGCTTTGATTTCAAACAAAACTTCTGATTCATTAAGCTTCAAAATTAGTATAGATGGAGCACCAAATTGTACCTTTCGTAATCTGGAGGTGGCAGCCCCCACAACATAATAGAGGAAATGTTTCTTGGACTTCCTTGACAGTAACTACACTGAAACTATAGCTTTCATATTGTGTATGTTCTTTCATATAGCTTTCATCAATAAAGTCTTCTTTTTGCCGTTCAAAAAAAAAAAAAAAATTTGTGTATGTTTTTTTCGCCTCTCAAAATCACAAAATGATGTTTATTTTTCCATTGTCCTCAAATACTCTGCATATTAAAACATACGAAGTAAGAAATTACCAAATGTTCTAAAGTATGAACACAAATAGAGCACATATACAGATTCTTTTTGGCCCATCCAGTAACTTCATCATTTAGTTGTCGAGCCTTTCTGAAAATCAACAATAAAATTCTGCTCTCAAAGAGGTTATCTTGCAAAACATATCAAGCAAAAAATAATAATTTAATTTTTTCCTCAATTCTGAAACTAGTTTACTCAAATTGCATTCAATACGCCAATATCACTTGTGTTCAACTTAAAATCTCAACAACCTGTAGCAGTACTACATTTCATCGTACTAGAAGGGAAGGTACACACTGTGTAATATATATATATATATATAAAGTAGTTGTAACTATTTTGTAAGTGGAAAGTCAGGTTTTACTTTTGGAAGATAAAAGCCCACAAAACTTCATGAACACCAAATTAGGTGCTCCCCTCTCTCTCTCTCTCTCTCTCTCTATATATATATATATATATATATAAGTATATAACTAACATTTGTTTCTATTTCAACAAGGTACTAAGCACAAAAAAAATATGATTTTAACTCCTTATACATGCATATTATTATCGAATATTCAATAGCATTTATTCAGTTCATCTCATGATAGTAATGGCTCTATCAAATATCTTTGACATTGAATCATTCGACAATAATACTCACCATATTTCTGTCTATAGGATACTAAAAATGGCCAATGGTGTAATGCAATGGATGGGGAGAGGTGGAGTAGGATTGATAGATTTTTGCTTGATCCTGCTTGGCTAGAAACGTATAAATTTAAACAATGAGGATTATCCAGAGGCATTTCTGATCACTGTCCAATTTTGCTAATGGAGGATGGAAGGGATTGGGGGCCAAAATCTTTTCGGTTTATTAATGCTTGGGCATCCCATCCTCAGTTTAAGAAGAAAGTGAAAAAGGTCTGGGAGGAGGCTCAGAATCATGCATAAGTTGAGAAGATTGAGAGCATATGTAAGAAGGTGGAATTTAAAGGTCTTTGGTAATGTTGATGATCAACTTAAAAAAGCTGAAGATGTACTCCATGAGTGGGACTTAAAGGCTGAATCTAGATCCTTGTTGGAATCAAAAGTGAATAGAAGACGAGAGGTCAGAAGTCAAGTTTGGCATCTCAGTAGAAGTAAGGAGAGGATGTGGTTACAAAAGTCTAGAATGTCATGGGCACAAAATGGTGATAAAAATACTAGACTATTTCACTTGATGGAAAGTAACAGGCAGAGGAAGAATTTATTTGATTCAGTTAAGGCAAATAGTGTTGTGGTGGAAGACCCAAGTATGGTGAAACAAGTAGTGGAGAATTACTTTAGAAGAGTGTTTGCTGAAAGTTGGAAATGTAGGCCTAAGTTGGCTGGTTCTTTTTTGTCTATTAGTTCTGTTGATTCAAAGGAAGTGCTGGAGGCTGATTTTAGTGAAGCAAAAATCTAGGCAGCCATTCAAGATTGTGATGGAAATAAGGCCCCTGGGCATGACGGTTTCAATCTGCATTGCATTCAAAAGTGCTGGTCTATAATGAAAGGTGAGTTTATTCAGTTGTTCCAAGAGTTTCATCGTAATGGGAAGTTGGCTAAAGGGGTAAACAACTCTTTCATCACTTTGATTCCTAAACAAAAGAACCCAATTGATGGGGTTTTAATTGCAAATGAAGTGGTGGATTGGTGGAAAAAGTCCAAGAAAAAATGAATCATTCTTAAATTGGGTTTGAGAAGGCCTATGACTCAGTTAACTGGGAGTTTTTGCTGTCAATGATGAAAAATTTTGGGTTTGGTGAAAAATAGATTGGCTGGATTAGGTCTTGCATTTCTACGTCAAGAATTTCAGTGCTTGTAAATGGGTCACCCACAGCAGAATTTTCTCCCCAGACAAGGTGACCCACTATCGCCTTTCCTATTTAATATAGTGGCTGAAGGTTTAAATATTCTATTGGAGAGAGCCAAAGAAAAGGGGCTGATCAAAGGAGCTTCAGTTGGTCATCAAGAGTCGAAAATTTCTCATTTACAATTTGCAAATGATACTATTATTTTTTGTGAAGCCAAATGGGATGAAATCATTGTGCTTAAAAGAATTTTGAGGTGTTTTGAAGTCATGTCAGGTCTTAAGATTAATTTTCATAAAAGTATTATTTGTGGAATTGGTATGGAAGAGGAGTTAGTTAAGGAGTTTGCTAAAAACCTGAATTGCCTCAGCCAGAATTTACCTTTGTCATATCTTGGATTACCTTTAGGGGCCAATCCAAGGAAAAGAAGTACTTGGCAACCAGTGGTGGAGAAGTTTAAAAAGAAGTTAGCATCTTGGAAGAGGAGATTCTTGTCCTTTGCAGGAAGATTGACCCTAATTAAGTCCGTATTGTCAAGTCTACCAATGTATTTTATATCCATCTTTAAAATGCCTGTTGGTGTTGCCAAAACAATTGATACGATTCAATCTAACTTCTTGTGGAGAGGTTCTGAAACTCAAAGGAAAATTCATTTAGTTAAGTGGAAGAAGGTGTGTAAAAGAAAAGCTCAAGGGGGGTTGGGTGTGAGAAGTCTCAGTGATGTTAATGTGTGTTTATTAATAAAATGGTGGTGGAGGTATGGTCGAGAGCATCAGTCATTATGGAAAATGGTGGTATGTAGCAGATATGGTGGTTTTGGAGGCAGATGGAAACCAGAATCAGTGTTAGATGCAATGGTATATTCGGTATGGAAAGATATTGCACCATTAGCCTCATCCAACAGTGTAGTGATTGAGTTTTTCTCCCAAAATTTCAGGATTATCGTGGGAAATGGGGAGAGGATACATTTTTGGATGGATAGGTGGTTCAATGATGTAAGTCTTAGGGATGAGTTTCCTAGATTATTTAGTTTATCAGTGGAGAATGAAGGTTCCTTGTAGTTTTTCTATCAACGGAAAGGGCAGGATAGTGATTGGAAGCTGGCATTTAGAAGATCACTCTTAGCTTGAGAGGAGGATGAAGTTCAAAGGCTAAATGTATTATTAGTAGAGGTTCCTAATCTAAATCCTATGACTGAGGATAACTGTTTGTGGAGAGCTAATAATTCAGGAATGTTCTCTGTGGCTTCAGTATGGAAAAGGTTGGAGTTAGTTAATGGATCCATGATTAGCATTTCAAAGTTCCTGTGGAGAAATGCTGCACCCGCAAAGGCTCAGTTCTTCAGTTGGTTAGCTTGGAAAGAGAGAATAAAAACCACAGAATTTATGCAAAGGATTTGAGCTCTACCTGTCAATGTCAGCTCCTTATGTGTGTTTTGCAAAGTAGAGGTAGAAACCATTAATCATGTGTTGCTTTTGTGTCCATTAGTATTAAAATTATGGTCTGAGTTAGTTAATTAGTGGGAGGTACAGTGGGTAACACCAGGTTCTATGGGTGTTTTGCTTCAATAGTGGTCTGGTATGAAATTTAGAAAGAAGGAGTTAAATATTTGGAAGGTTGTCCCTTTGGCCATGTTATGGTCCTTATGGAAACTTAGGAATGAATGCTTATTTAACAATGGTAATGTTGATTTCGCACAGATGGTGGAGCTTTTGAAAATTAGAATTGCACTATGGGTTAAGTCAAATGTTAAGGGAGTGAATTACTCAGTGCATGATATTGTGGCAAACTTGAAGCAGGTGAGAGGTTGCATGACATAGGTATATTGTTGTATGTTACTGATGTATGTTGTTGTTTGGCCTTCTGTATACTGTAGCTCAAAGGCCTGCAGATTGCTTGATTGTATTGTTGTTCTGTTTGGCCTTCTCTATTGCTGCTGGTGTCTTGGTAGGGGTTGCTGGTGTCTTGCTGCTGATGTATGTTGTTGGTTGGCATGCTACTGTAGGAGGCTGCTCTAGTCTGTGCAGATATTAGGAAGGGAGTTATAATGCTACTGTTGCTGGTGTCTTGGTTGGGGTTGATTGCTGTTGGTCTAGTAGATTGCTGTTGTATGGTGTTGGTGCTTGTAGACATCTCATTTTGACCGGCCCTAAGACTTGGACGCTTTCTTTTGATTACCCGATGATGACAAGCAGAATGTGTTTCTCACAGAATCCTCAGTAAGAGAGATGAAATTTGAACTTTAATCCCAACCTTCACCATTATGGCCAAATTGTTTTAAAATACTAAGTATTTCATTAGTTTAGTATTTTTGTAATTTTGCATAATTTTATGTGTTTGTTCATATTTTTGGTGTTTTTATATAAATTGGTATAAATTATATATTTTATATATATAAAATAAAATAATAAAAAGTTATATTATTATATTATATGTTTAGTATTTTGGTATAAATTATATAATTTATATATGTTATATATTATATTATAAAAATCTTTTGATGTCGGTCAGCCCTCGGCTGCCGACATCCAAATCAAACAACATAAGATATATATATATGTTATATTATATGTTGTTTTGAAGCAATGGAGGCTCAGCAAAAGAGAGGGGCGAATCTGAAGAGAATTGAAGAGAGTTAGAAAGAGTTAGAGAGAAAAGAAAGAAAATATTTCAACTTAGGCCAACACATACCATAAACTCCATAATTTCGAATTAAGGATTTGAGAACACACTTTCTATATTTGAGGGTGATCAAGAGGGAGTTTGTGAACTAAGAAGTTCATCCTTTCCTTGGAAGATGAATTTTACAAACCTTTCATTTTCTTGAATTTCTTACTTATTTAGCTATTTTGCTTTGATTTATTGTTATATTGTATATTATTGTAATCTAATTGAAAGTGATGAATTGATGTCCAATATATGTTGTTTTTAGTATGAGAAAGAGACCTTCCATGCTAAATGGTTAATCTCTTCGGAGGTTCATTACCAGGGCATTACATCTCTCTCATGCCAAGAACAACTCCTTGTTTGACGCTTCTTTCCATTTAGAGGACTTAAACTCACCATTGGACTTAATGAATTAAAGAATGGATGGTAATTTAAAATTGAGTAACTAAAATTGAGGCTAAAATGGTGCAAGATAATAATTTGGTTGTGTTCAATCAGACGTTAATTGAACACATGAAAACTTGAGGCAGTTTATACTCATTAGTGATGAAATGATTCAAGTTTCCAAGATCACCACTACCCTTGATCAATTCCATGAAAGGAAAGAGGTTAGAGTCATATTTTGTTGCATTTATTGAATTTGCACACTTTGATTCACAAGTCATCATGCAATGAAATTGCTTGAGTTAGTGGTTTGTGGCTTAAGTTTACTTCTCCTTCAATTCATTCATGAAAATGAGGGGTGAGTTATGCAGACAACCCCAGAGAATACCCTGTGCATGCTTTGTTTGTCCTATGTTGCAACAAGGTGAACTGGGCAGCAGTGGCCGGCAAGCCACTTTCCATGGCCAGCAGTGGCCGGCAGACCACCTTTGATGGCCGGCATCCCTCACCAGTGGCCGGCTGGCCACTAATGCAAAATTCAGCAATGTGTTCCTTTGGCAGAGTAGAGCGATTCTGGAAGTGGCCAACAGTGTATGTGTTCTATTGTGCAACAGAGGCTATCTAGAAGCAAAACAGTGGCTTTTCAGGTGGATATCGAGCATGCACATAAACATTCTTCGCTTCCCGAGGTGGAGTAATTAGTTGTTTAGCTTAGTTACTTCTTTTAATTATACTTGTGTGGTAATTATTTAATTAGCTAAAGTAGTTAATTTTAGTTGTGAGTTAATTTATTTCATTTGGTTTGTAATAGTTAATTAATTAGCTTAGCTTAAATAGTTAGCTAGTTAGTTTATTCATTCGGACTCTCCTTCGTGAGAGCATAATGTTGTAATAATGTGTATGTCTTCCAACCCCACGTCTTTCTCCATTTTATTTAACTGCTTATGATGGTTAGTATAGGGACATCACATTTAAATTAGCATTCTGCATGTTTGCATCCATTTGTATTGCATACACCGAGGCTTGGTTCATCATTCCAACTACATTGTTAGTTTAATACTTATTTGAATACGTGCTTAAACCACATGCTATCAATTGATTCACATGCCATGTTAAGTAGCCGAGCCTATTTTAGATTGCATATTGCATGTGTTGTATTAGTCATATTGCATAGTTAGGAATCATGTATTTTTTCTAACTCTCTTATGTCTTTTTGGCTTGGAGTACGAGGTAAGCCTTTACTTGCTTTAGCATATTGCATGAGTGTGAGTGTTGCCATGTCTAGCATGCTTATCATGAGGCTAAGTGCTTAATTGATATACCTGCTTGTATGCCTGTGGATGAAGGCTAATTGCTTGAATTGGAATAATTTGAGCCATGCACATTTAAGCCCACTTTTCAAGTGGTAAATTCAAACTCTTTTCAGAAAACAAACATGACTCAAGTGTTCCAATTTTTGCAAGTTAGTTTATACTTGTATATGCGCATCACATAGTAATGCTAGATTAATAATCGGAACAAGAACATATAATGCAAAGTAAGATTCATATCATGATTAGCAGAGGTCGATCTTTGATCGGGCCAGCGAGGGTGCTCAATTCATGACCTTCCCTTCTCGTACCTAAGCTCCCGAGCTGAGACAATCTTGGTGATGACAGACACGTGACCTTTAGCACGAGTCATGGATTTCCTAAATTTCTCCAAAATAAAACATTTAGGTGGCGACTCTGTATCTGGCAAAGCAGTCCATTTTTGACAATTTGATTCAAAATCGATTTTTCAAAAGATTCACCGAATTTGGACTCTTTGGTGTTTATCTATTTCACATTGCACTTGTGGAATCAGATTCAGAACTGTGGGAGTCTGATATTGTAAGGATTATTTCAACTTCTGAAAGGAGGCGCGAAAAAGTCGAGCTACAATGCTGCTAATCTGCTGCTACATTTGTTGCTTGATTGTATTTGATTGCTGCTGCTGCATTGGTTGATTAGTTGCTGCTGCATTGGTTGTTGTTGCCCTATTGGTTACATTGTTGTTCTATTTTTTCTCTTTTTCTGGCTTTGGTTATTTTTGATTGTTTTCTCACAAATCTTGGGGCTAGTGTTAGCAAATGATTGTGCTTTCTTTGCGGTGCCAACTTAGTTGGGATTGTTAAGGTTAGTTATGATGCTTAGTGCACTTTCCCGTATTGTTGATGTAAATTATGCATGTATTGTGTTTTTTTTTTATCAATAAAGCTTTTTTGTTGATCCAAAAAAAAAAAAAATGCAACACCTAGAATTAAATCCAATATATAAATACTTTACATGGAAGAATTTCTTACTTTATATGTCGACTGCGTTGTCACTTCTTTTAAGGTACTGCTCATATAAGGAATGATACTTTGCAAGGATATAATCCTTGAATCTGTCAATAATGACAACAAAAAGATTGAGATCCAGGAATGTTAAGGCAAGCAGATAAAAGACTTTCCACAAATATAGTTATTGAGTGCAAAGGAAATTCCTTGATAAGAAGTTAATGGGATTATAGGAAAAACTGTAAAACTGCAGAATAATTTGTAACAGGAAATAAATTATCTCTCTCAAAAGCAAGTCCAAGAGGAGCTAATTCATGTAGATTCATGTGCATACGATATTAGACGATGTGAAAGTGCATGGTCAACACACACCTAAAGCGCTTACGTTTTGCTTGCAGCCAGTACAATTAAAACCTAACTTGCAGGAGATTCAATAACCAAAGCTACTGGTTTGGCATATTCAAACCAAAGATTTGCAAATGCATCATTTAGAAGATGGTTCCCATCCAGAAATCCTTTGACGTCTGTTGGTTAGTTTTTTGGTTAATGCATATATAAAGAAAGAGAAAGAGACACATCCCACTAACACAACTATTTGTTGTTGCATTTGCTAAGTTAGAAAAGTTAAGTAGGGAAGATGTAACAACCCCGACCTGTGATTAACTGTTAAACCATGATTAAGAATGTCTAATAAATAATTAGGAGGACATTTTGCTTTAATTACATGTTATATGTTATTTGCATCTATTTGTCTGTCGTAGAAATATCTATTTGTGTTTCTGTCTTGTTCTGCGAATTGAAGGCCTCATTGGTATCTGATCACGAAATTGACTTGGTTTATGTGCAATTAGGAATTTTTAGAAATTTATGGTAAGTTTAATTGAAATCCAATTCAGAATCGAATAATTAGAATTTAATAATGCCAATTAGCTAACTTAAGCCTAGCTTAATTAAGCCCACTAAACTAAGCCTATATAAGGCTTCTTGATTACAACACTCTCATTTTTGTCATCTTTAGAGAGAAAAACGTGAGAAAGAGGGTGAGACCAAGAAACCACATCTAAGTTTGAGAATTGGAGGAGAAAGTGAAGGAATTTGCTAAAGAATTAAGGAGAATTGGAAGAATTTAGCAAGAACTCACCAGGATTTAAGGAATTGAGAACCTTAGGTAAGAAATTTAATCTTTGAGCTTTGTTTTTGACTCACTCATGCTTGAATTCAAGAGAAGTTAGAGATTAAGAACAAGAATTGAGCTTAAGAACAAGAATTGAGATCCGTGCATTGCATCCATAATTCATGATTTTGAGTCCTATTGTCATAAATTCTTACATGCAAGTGCCTACCTTTGCTATGTCTTCAAAGCTCACCTTGATTTTAAATGAAAACACTTCATCTATTCATGTTTTGGAAGTTTGTATCCAAGTCATTGCATGCATGTTATGTTTTCAAAAGTTTAAGGTTTACTTTGGAAGAATTCACTTGCTTTTGGGCTTGATTTTGCGAAATGACTTTCAAATCATGAAGTACCATGAGTTTACAAGTATTTTCTCAAGTTTTGGTCCAAAAAGATGTGCTTTTGTAGCTTTGAATTCGAGTTTTGAAGCTTAGAAGTAAATCTAGAAATTCCAAAATTTGCAGCACCGCTCGAGCGACAAATTCTGCACTTGAGCAACCACTCTTGGTTTTGCACTTCCGCTCGAGCGACCAAAAGTTGGCTCAAACGTAAAATTCATGCTCCCAAAATTTTACAAATTTTGTAGACCACTCGAGCAACCAGAGTTGCGCTCGAGCAGAGACCCCAGTCTTATGCTCGAGCAACCGTCGAGCAGAGAAATCATGCAACCAGTACTTTTGTAGAGTTTACGAGCGACCGAAATTGCGCTCGAGCGACTACCGTTATTTTTAAACCTCCGCTCGAGCGAAGACCCTGTTTTCAACAAATTTGACTAAGTGTTTTGAATCACATTTTAACATCCTCATTGCATCTTAGGCCTTCTTAAACCCTAATTAAGACATAATAATGAGGATAAGACTTAGAAACATACCCAAACAAGAAAGAAATTAATTAAATGAATTCCGAGCGTGTATTTCAATGTGTATCCGTTCTGTGTTTGTGTAGGTCACGCGTCATAGGCTATCTGATTATTTGTTCTGTCTGTCTGCTATTGGAAGCCAACTGTGAGTAATAACTTTATAAAGCTATGTTCAATTTATAAGTATTTTCTGAGTTATATAAGATGATCTGTTTGCTGAAATATTATTTTCTGTATGAATGAATTGTTGTTTAATGTTTCTGAAATGTACTTGTGGCATTATTAGCTTCAGATGACATCTGTTATATGTTTTGTTATGTCCCAATTATGGGCCAACTGTACATCTCATGAGCCAACGGTTATGGATCCTTCTGTATACATCCTATTTATGGGCCAACTGTACGTCTCATGAGCCAACTGTACCGTTTCTATGCACGTGAGTCAACTGTATGCCCTTATGGCCGTCCCTTTATGGGTCAACTGTTTCTGCTAGCGCTAATGGATATACCACGTACGATTAACTGTAAATTCTTATTATGATTCTGATTCTAATTTCGTTTCTGTTATAAATATTGAATCTGTTTTTGTACCTGTTATGGACAACATTCATTACACCCTTTTACGCTGTTATTATTCACTGGGCTCCTGCTCATTGCATTATTTATGTATGTAGAGAATCAAGTGCGTGACCAGGCTCAGTGATGATCGCCTGGAGTTCTGTTTTGTCGGCCAACCTTTGTACCTCTCGAGGAGTTTCCAGAAAAAGTCAAGTGGTCATGTTTTGTAAACTATGTTTAATATCTTGTTTTCTTTTTGTGTATCTTGAATAAGTTTCTGTTTACATGTATATTGGGCTAAGTCCCACTTTTGCTTTATTTGTATAAGTGGGTGGTGTAAGACTACTATAATTATGACGTCACGTATATGTATATAAAGTTTTAAATTATTTATCCCATATATGTTTGCACAGCTCAATGACTATGTATGTTTTATATATCTACTTCCGCTAGACCCTTAATTATATGTTATTCTGTACAGAGGCCTTAGATAATCCAAAGATTACTGGACCGTTACGACGCTAAACCTATAGGGGCGGGTTTGGGTCGTGACAGAAAGGGTTGTCTTAAGGCAAGGCTAAAGCAATTGACCTAAATAGAGAGTTAAATCAAATTACATAATAATCTCTGTCTCTCTCTCAAGCAAGTTCAAAAGGAGCTAATGGTGTAGATTCGTGTGCTCAATCTAAAATAATGAATATAAAGTCTTGTTGGATTGACTTGAATAGAGAGTTAAATTAGTTTTAATTTAATAGAAAGAGGGAAGCCATTGGGAAGAATGGATGTATCTGGTTTATCAAATGCCAACTGTTGATTGAAATTACAAAAGAAGTGAGCAAAGAGTGCAAGCGCATCTACAAACACATGCAAGATGCAATTCCATTTTTTTTTTAAAAAGTACAGGAGTATATCCATAAAAAGCAAGCTAAAGTTTGATACATTCCATCCCAAGTTACTAAATCAGAATTGCCAACATGCTTCTATCCGTACTCAAAAAGATCTAATGAAAGAAAAATGACCAGCAACAGAAAAGTGGATCCTGTGCAACAAATAACACATACATCACATTATCAATTTTGTTCTTGGATGTGCTTAGTTATACTGCACAACATAATGATCCAATAAAAATAAAATGACAAAATCAAACTTGTGCATATGATATACTCCAAATAGCAAGATATTAGAACACAAGACAAACTGCTGGGATATCACAATCAAAGACTGTAGGAGGTGCAGCAACTCTTTTTTTGTTTCACTAATTTATCAGTAACCACACTCAAGCAGTGAATAGGTTCCGTTATAAAGAATGATTTTGAACCTTATAGAACTGGTAGTGTAGATAGCGCTCTTACCTTTCAAGAAGTGAGAAACTATCTGGAAAAGAGAACAATCTCACAATGCATTGTAAAACTTGACCTATCTTCATGGTTTTAGACTTGAGTGCTTTCACAAAACCCAAAAATTCTTTATACTCTGCATCAGTAAGCTTCTCTTTAACCTGTAAGGTTCACGGTTCCAAACATATGCTTAGTCAAAAACTGTTCATTGACATCCAAGATAAGGAAAGCATAAGATGGTCACTTTTGCTTTCTTAATTAGAGAGAGAACAATATAGCAGTATTCAGAAATAAAAGTTCCAAAAAGTCGAATGTAACGTTACTGCCAAACCTACTCGAGGCTACAATGTTCTTCTGCAAAATATGTATTCCATGACGAACTTTTCAAGATATTTTGTAGGGGTACTTTGTGATAAAGATATAACAGATGATGCACATTCAGCTGATATATGTTAGTTAGTAACAGAGTTTGTTAGAGTTGTTAATAACAGAGTTTGTTACAACAGTGGTTAGTTTGTTAGTGTATGGTTAAGTTTGTTAGTGTATGGTTTAGTGCAGTAGTTAGTGCAGTATATATACTGATGTAATACATTGATTTGTTAATAAGAGAGATGATGCTTAGTTGATAAAACTTCTTCATGGTATCAGAGCTTGAGAAGCTCCAACGAGCAACAATGGCGTCTTCATCTACAACACCTCTGCTTCCTTCAAATCTGAATGTATTGCTCTCGAATCTCAGTTCACTTGTTACAGTGAAGTTAGATGGTACGAACTTCCTTGTTTGGAAAGGCCAACTGCAGAATATCCTTAGAGCAACAGATCTCTTAAAAATTGTTGATGGATCTTTTCCATGTCCTGATGAGAAAATCCAGAATTCATCTGGTGTTGAAGTTCCAAATCCTGAAGCAGTTCAATGGAGGTTGTTAGATGCACATCTACTTAGTTGTGTTACAGCCACACTATCTCCTGCAATATTCACATCTGTGAATCATCTTCAAACCAGTGCTCAGGTTTGGCAATGTCTTGACAAAAGATTTACATCCTTGTCTCGTTCACATATTCATCAACTTAAAAATAGGCTGAATTCTATTTCAAAGAAGAATGAATCTATGGAGACCTATCTCCATCAGATTAAAAATCTTGTAGATCAATTAAGCCTTGCATCTTCTCCTGTTGATGATGAAGATGTGGTGCTCATCACATTAAACGGACTTCCGAGTGAGTATGATGCTATGAAGAAGACAATTCGCACACTCGAGCAGGAGTATTTCAATGGCAGATCTGTCTTCTCTACTTTGTTCTGAAGCCTTACATATTGAAGCAAAGACTAAACAGTCATCTGATCTAACTGTTGCTTATGCAAGTCAAAGAACCTAATTCCTCAAAAGGTTTTCAAACTTATCATGGCAGAGGTAGTTCACGAAATGATTCTCGAGGATTGTTCAGAGGCAATCGATCTCAGTTTGGGAGATCAAACTCTACTTATCGTGGCAGATCTTCATATTTTCCAGGTCGTAGTCGGCCTACTACTGGCTTAATCTGTCAGATTTGTGGAAAATCCAATCATTCAGCTTTGGAATGTTGGCATCGGTTGGATGCTCAATTCCAACCCTTGTCTTCAGCACCTACCTCTCAGTCACAGCCACACAGCAGCAGCAGTTCCTTTGCTCCTCATACTAGCAGTTCATTTGCTCCTCATACATCTAGAGCTTTTGTTGCATCTGCTACTGATGAAGCCTCTCAATGTTCAAGTCCTTGGTTTCTGGATTCTGCTGCATCTGATCACATTACTCAGGATCTTCATCACCTGCATTCTTATCAGCCATATTCTGGTCCAGACCATGTCACCATTGGTAATGGCTCTTCTCTTCCCATTACTCATACTGGCCAAGGTATTTTACCTACTCCTCATCACTCTTTTCGGTTGAATAAGATCTTGCGAGTGCCTCATATTTCTTCTAATCTTCTTTCTGTTCATCAACTAGCTAAAGATAACAATTGTTCTGTTATATTTGATCAGTCTTCTTTTTCCATTCAGGACAATCATTCCAAGGCCATTCTGCATAAAGGCTATCATGCTAATGGCCTGTATCATTTTCCTGTCATGTCATCTCCTGTCTCACAATCTGCTCCTCATCATGCTTTCCATAGTTCTACTGTTAATGCTACTGCATCTGCTGATACTTGGCACAAGAGATTGGGGCATCCTTCTGCTTTTAAATTTCATTTACTGCAGAAGCATTTGTTTTTAAATAATACTAATAAAACTCCCATCTCATGTATTGATTGTGCTATGTCTAAATCTCATCGACTACCATTTAAACTGTCCAATTCTACTGTTAATCAACCTCTTGCTTTAATTCACACTGATGTTTGGGGTCCATTTTCTTGTGCTACCTCTAATTACAAATATTATGTTGTGTTTGTTGATGATTTTAGTCGTTTTACTTGGCTTTATCCCTTAGCTTACAAGAGTGAGGTGTATGTCAAATTTACTGAGTTTAAAATGTTTGTTGAAAAACAATTTGGCTATCCTCTTAAAATTTTAAGATCTGATGGAGGTGGTGAATTTCAAAATCATTCTATGCATAACTTCATGAATACACATGGTATACTTCATCAGTCTTCTTGTCCTCATACACCAGCTCAAAACGGTGTAGCAGAACGTAAGCATCTCCATATTACTGAAACTGCCATTGCTTTATTACATCAATCTGCCTTACCACTTACTTACTGGTTTGATGCTGTAGCTGCTGCCACTTATCTGATTAATAGACTACCTAGTGTGGCTATTTCTAATTGTTCTCCTTTTGAGAAATTGTTTCAAAAGCCACCTGACTATTCCTTGCTTAAAGTTTTTGGTTGTTTGTGTTTTCCATGGCTTCAGCCTTATTCATCTCATAAATTGTCCCCTAAATCTGCTCCTCATGTGTTTCTTGGCTATCATCCTGCATTTAAAGGTTATAGGTGTTTGAATCCTCTCACTGGTCATATTATTCTTTCCAGGCATGTTAGATTTGAAGAACATATTTTTCCTTTTGCCTCTTTTCCATCAGTGTCTGTCCCTTCTTCTTTACCTGTCTTGCAGAATTTCTTTTGGTCCACTACTACTGCTTCAGTTCAGTCTCACCGGCAGCCTAATTCCTCTGCTTCAGCCCAGTCTCCTTCAGGTCAATCTATTCTAGCTCGGCCTGCTTCAGCTTCAGTTCAGCCTTTACCAGTTCAGTCTTCTCCTACTCTGCATGAATCTGCTTCAGGCCCTGTTACTGCTACAGGCCCTGTTACTGCTACAACTTCTGCTACTGTTCCAGTTCACTCTGCAGCTCTAAATCCCTCTGCTTCAGCTCACACTACTCTGCCTCAATCTGCTGCAGCTCTAAATCACTCTGCTTCAGCTCACACTACTCTGCCTCAATCTGCTTCAGCTCACACTCCAGATGCCATTTTCCCTGCTGTTGCTGCTAATTCTTCTGCTGCTGCTCCAGTTCTACCTGATACTGCTGCCACTTCTATACCACTTATTCCTCCTACACCTATTACTTCTATTTCTATTCCTCTTCCTCTTCCTTCTCCTACCATCAATACTCATTCTATGCAAACTAGATCTAAAACTAAGCATCCCATTTTCACTGTTCAGACCACTGATGGGTCCACTGAGCCGGTTTCTACTTCATCTGCTCTTGCTTCTCCCATATGGTTTCAGGCTATGATGGAGGAATATTCTGCTCTTCAACACCAAGGCACTTGGTCTTTGGTTTCCCTTCCTCCTTCTAAACATGCTATTGGATGCAAGTGGGTCTTTAAGATTAAGAAAAATTCCGATGGTTCTGTGGCTCGTCACAAAGCTCGACTTGTGGCTAAAGGTTTTCTTCAACAATATGGAGTTGATTTTCAGGACACCTTCAGTCCTGTTGCTAAGCAACCTACAATTCGTATTTTCCTTTGCTTGGCCTTGCATCATCAGTGGCCCATTAAACAATTGGACATCTCCAATGCCTTCTTACATGGTAAGCTTGAAGAAGAGGTTTATATGGAACAACCCCCAGGCTTTGTTGATCCCTCTCATCCTTCTTTGGTTTGTAAGCTTCATAAAGCCCTCTATGGCTTGAAACAAGCTCCTCGAGCTTGGTATTCCACCTTTTCCTCTTTCCTTCTTTCTCAAGGTTTTACTCATAGTAAGTGTGATACCTCTTTGTTTGTTCACAAAACCTCTTCCTCTCTTACCTTCCTTTTGATATATGTTGATGATATTCTTCTAACTGGCACCAATGCTACCTACATCCAAACTCTTTTATCTCATATGCATCTTGCCTTTTCCATGAAGGAATTAGGTGCTCTTTCTTATTTCCTTGGTATCTCTGTCCAGTCTCACTGTAATGGTTTCTTTCTTAATCAACACAAATATGCCTCTGATTTACTTCTTAAGGCTGGCATGATTGGGTGTAAACCTTGCTCTACACCTGTTTCTTCCAAGCCTACCTTGACTGCTTCTGATTCTTTGCCTTGTCCTCATCCTTTTTTGTATCGCAGTATTGTGGGTGGTCTTCAGTATCTTACTATTACTAGACCTGAGTTATCCTATGCAGTAAATCAAGCTTGCCAATTCATGCATTCTCCCACAGTTGGCAATTTCTCTGCTGTCAAAAGAATTCTGCGCTATATTAAAGGCTCTTTATCTCATGGTCTACTCTTCACTCCTAGCTCTTTTCAACTTCATGCTTATACGGATTCAAATTGGGCTGGTGATCATATTGACAGACGCTCCACCTCTGGCTATTGTATCTTTTTGGGTAGTAATCTCATCTCTTGGTCTTCCAAGAAACAACCCACAGTTTCCCGATCATCAACTGAAGCTGAATATCGTTCGCTGGCTAACACCACTGCCGAACTCACTTGGCTTCAAATGTTGCTTCACGATTTTTCTATCCCTCAACCTGCTCTTCCAGTTGTCTGGTGTGATAGTCAATCTGCCCTTGCTTTGGCTGCCAACCCTGTGTTTCATACCAGGTCTAAGCATATCGAAGTAGACTGCCACTTTGTTCGCGACAAAGTTCAAGCTCATACATTGCTTCTCCGCCATGTTCCTACTGCCTCCCAGCTTGCTGATATTTTTACTAAACCATTATCCACTGCTCGGTTTTCTTTTCTCACTTCCAAACTCAATGTTGCTTCTGCTCCCTTGCGTTTGAGGGGGCCTGATAAAGATATAACAGATGATGCACATTCAGCTGATATATGTTAGTTAGTAACAGAGTTTGTTAGAGTTGTTAATAACAGAGTTTGTTACAACAGTGGTTAGTTTGTTAGTGTATGGTTAAGTTTGTTAGTGTATGGTTTAGTGCAGTAGTTAGTGCAGTATATATACTGATGTAATACATTGATTTGTTAATAAGAGAGATGATGCTTAGTTGATAAAACTTCTTCACTTTGTAGGGGTACATCATGGAACACTTCAATTTTTTTAGGAAGGAGGTGCCAGGGAAACTCCTTTAAGGTCATTTTTAAAACACACAGAAAACTCATAATACCTAGTTATAGAAAGACTCTCAAGGATAAGAGACTAAAAAATCCTTATTTCCTAGCTGACCTCGCTGAGGTTTTGTCACAAAGTCGATCAACTCATCTCTAAATTCAGTTATTTTCGACATTTGGGCTTGCTTTGATCTGATTAATACATTAATTCATGTTATCTACGGGAGCAATGACCTTTTTCAATTGCATAATTCAATAAAGAGCATAAATATATGTAAGAACAAAGAAACATATGTGAAATGAGGATGGTGCATGGTAGGGACAAGATGGTGCCAACATTAAATTTCAAGGAAGAATTGTTATGTTTAATAGTCAGAATGGAGGTGATAGTAGATACGATGGTAAATACAAAATCTCAAGGAATGCTTCTTACTTGAATTCTAGCTAAAATCATTTGGTGACTAAACAAAACATAATTATTTTTCTCTCATTTGATATGTTCATAATGACAAATCTCCTATTATAAGAATACACAATAACAATTTATATGCTTGGCCTGTCCTCCGTCTCAGTCTTGAAAATTCTCAAACAATTGGTGATCAAGTCGCAATAGAATATGAATCTATACAGTAAGTAAACACTATGTGTATTTATTTTTTTTAGTCCACCATTTTCCAGATCAAAAGCAACACACACACACACACACACACACAAAAAGAAGATTAATTTGTAATATGAAGAGTCAAACAACATTGACAAAGAGGGAGAAAACTATCAGTTTTGAGAAGAGAAAAGTTAGAGGTATGTGTGGTATCTTATCCCCTTTTATATTAAATCATTAACATAATTACAAGAGTGCCCTAAGGTATAAAATAAGGATACTGAATATACATAAGAATAAAATAGGAAATATTCTAACACATTCTAACACTCCCCCTCAAGCTGGGGCAAAGATATCTCTCATGCCCAACTTGTTAAGAATGTCACGGAATGGTTTATTCCTTAATCCTTTGGCGAGAACATCAGCCAGTTGGTCCCCAGTCCTCACGAATGGCGTACATATAGTGCCATTAGTGAGCTTTTCCTCGATAAAATGCCTATCAATCTCCCTATGCTTGGTCCTGTCACGCTGAACCAGATTGTGAGCTATATTGATGACTGTCGTATTGTCACAGTATAGCCTCATAGAATCTCTCTGATGAATCCCCAAATCCCTCAAAAATAGTCTAATCCATAATAGCTCACACACACCCTGAGCCATAGCTCTAAATTCAACCTCTACACTAGACCTCGCAACTACATTTTGTTTTTTGCTTCTCCAAGTAACGAGATTTCCTCTAACAAAGGTACAATAACTAGAGGTTGACCTTCTATCAATGACTGATCCAGCCCAATCAGCATCTGTATATGCCTCCACACTAAGATGACCATGTTTTCAGAAATAGAGATCCTTTCCCGGAGAAGACTTCAAGTGCCTCAGAATCCGCATAACTGCCTTTAAGTGAATTGTACGTGGAGCATGCATAAACTGACTAACCATACTCAATGCAACATCAATGTAAGGACGCGAATGGAATAAGTAGATAAACTTACCCACTAGCCTTTGGTATCTCCCCCTGTCTACAAGCTCACTGTAGACACCCCATTTTTGACCGACCTTAAGACTCAGACGTCACCGATTGAGCGCTCGGTGATGTTGCATATTGTGCTCGTTCAGAAGTCTCAGAGTCGCGGCCGTGCGCCCTGCCTCCGGACTTCCGAACTCTCTTTTGTGCCTTGCCTCGGTTTGCGAACCGGACTTAGTTTTCTCTGTTTTCTTTCCTGAAGGGAGGGAGAGGTCTAGCAGATCATCTCTCAGTGGCTGTGGGCTACATTTCGTGGCCGTAGGCCATTTTGCCCATTTCAGAGCTCGGTTCCCCGGTTTTCGGAGCCGGCAGGCCGTGTGCCTCGGTTCGGGACCACCCAACCATCTCCGATCCCTCCGGTTTTTGGCATGCATCTCATTTACTCCCTTACGAGGGACACTGGGGTCTTAGATACCCACTTCGTGGCCAAACACCACTTTCGGTGCTTAACGGCCGATTTTCGAGCCCCGAACCTCGCGGTTTGGCCCCCGAGCATTCGTTTTGCATCGGTTTTTGTTCATTCTTGGCAGGTACCTCTGTTTCATCATAACGAGGGACACTGGGGTCTTAGATACCCACTTCGTGGCCGAATGCCACTTTCGGTGCTTACAGTCTATTTTCGGGACCTCGAACTGCGTGTTTTGGTCCCCGAGCATTCGTTTCACATCGGTTTTTGTTCATTTTTGGCAGGTACCTCTGTTTTATCATCAGGAAGATCACTGGAGGGTGGGAGGTTAGCAATTGTCCAAGCAACCTGTTATGCTCTTCCGGCGCCCGTTTTTCTCACTTCCGGGCTAATGTTGACCACCCTAGGGCCTTTTCTTCGAGCCAAAACACATATTCATGTTGTACACACATGGGAGGACACTAAAAACCCATGGCCGGCCAGTAATTTTTCTTTTCATTTTTGAGCCTCTCCTAAAAGTGGATTGTGTTTCTCCTGGTTCAGAGTTGTCAATTTCCAACCACAGGGCCTTGTTGTACACACCTGGGAGGACACCATCATGTGGTGGCCGGCCAGCAAATCCATCTTTCCATTTTTGCCCTTGGCCGGCCGGTTAGGGGGGGTGGCCGGCCGGCCACCTCCAATAAAGGTGGCTAGCCGGCCATACTCCTTGGGAAGTGTGTTTCACAGCTGTATAGCTGTATCCCCCAAAAGATCTGATTTCGGGGGATATTTTTTGGTGCAAGGGAACTTAATCCCTTAAGGCTACACTTTTGCCGTGACTTTGATACACAATTCTTGCATGCATACACTCTTCTCCCTCTCCCTCAAGACCTAGAACCTTTGCCTCAAGCATAACTCTCTTGATCTCTCTCAAATCCTCAAGTTTTACTTCCATTTGTTCATCATCATCAAGCATCACCATCACCAATCCATTTCCAGCAGCAAGGAGGGATTCTTGAAGGCTTAGAAACAACATTTCTCAAGTCAAGAAGCAAAGAAAGAAAGGTCTTCAAGGGTAAGTCTCAAATCCCCTCTTTTACACCACTTTCTTGCCTCATTTCTTAACCTTACTTGCTCACTGTTTTGAGCTCCGACCATTACTGAAAGTGGTCTTCTTTTGAGCTATTCTTGATGTTTGTTCAAGGGCTCAACTCTGTTTGATCCCTCCATCTTGCACTTCTTTCAATATCCTCTTATATGCCATTATTTTGCATTGAATATTTGGCCTATGTTTGATCTGAATTGGAGCATCTCATGAACTGATATTGTGCTTATTTTGAGCCCCTCTTCAACATTGAAGAAGGGCTCAACCTTGTTTTCATGCTCCATATGCAAGTTGCTTTGAATCCATGTTTTACCCTTGTTTTTGGCATGACATATTTGGCCTATGAGTGATCCGTTTTAGAGCATAAGGTAAACTGTGAGTGGGCCTATTTTGAGCCCCTATTCAACATTGAAGAAGAGCTCAACCCTGTTTGGCCTCTCTATCATGCACTTGCTTCATAATTCCTTCAAATTACCGTAAACTTGCATGATTTATTTGACCTACATGCAGTCTGTTTTGCAACATGCCATGAACTGTGAGTGAGCTTATTTTGTGCCCCTCTACAATATTGTAGAAGGGATCAACTTTTTTTGGGGTCTCCATGTTATACTTGCCTTTATATCTCTCTTTGACCCCATTTTGCATGCTTTTTTAAGCCTATCTAGCTTCTTATTTCGGCCATCATCAGTACTGAAAATATCCATATTTTAGCCTTCTTGTCATATTTCATTAAGGGTCTTTGCTGATTTGATGAATGTTTGGGGTACTTCATGTTATAGCCTTATATATCCTCATTCTTGCATAGCATTTTTACCATGTTTTCATACTGATTTGGGGGATGTCATCTACTAAAAATGTGCATATTTTTAGTCCCTCATCAGTGTTGTAGAATGGTACTTTTCCATTTGAGCATTGCATGTATCACTTGCTTCAATACCCCTCTCTTGGCTCGTATTTTTGCATGCTATTGTTGCCCTATCCATGCTTGCTATTTAGCCCTTTTTGTGACTGAAAAATGCTATTTTGGGGGCTGCCTTGCTACTTTTTTGCATGTCATGTACCAATTATGCATGTTTAGTATGGCTATAGGCCATTCCGGGTGCTTATTGTCGCATTTCGGGACCATTCCGGGCATTCGGTATCATTTCCCCACCTTTCGGGGCTGTTTTGCATCATTTGTAAGTGCTGAAATTCCATTTGCATGTTTGCATACCATTTCGTATGTCATTTCATGCTTTAATGCATCGCCTCGGTTTGCGCCTGTGGGCACGCATTTCGAGGCACCCCATTTTCATCTCCGGCCTCTTATGTGAGAGGCTGAGGTCCTCTCATGTTAGTATAAGTCCATTTCGTTTGTATGTCATTTCATGCTTTAATCCATTTTCTCGGTTACGCGCCCGTGGGCACGCATTTCGAGGCACTTCATTTTTATCCGACGGCCTCCCGTGTGAGAGTGGCTGAGGTCCTCTCATGTTGGTATAAGTCCATTTGCATTCTGTATGCCATTTTCGCATCATTGCATTCCGTATGCCATTTTCTCGGTTTGCGTGCCCGCGGGCACGCACTTCGAGACATCTCATTTTAGCCTCATTACATATCATTTCCATGTCATTTTGCATTCCGTATGCATCGCCTCGGTTTGCGCGCCCGTGGCACGCATTTCGAGGCACTTCTTTTTTATCCGACGGCCTCTTATGTGAGTGTGGCTGAGGCCACTCATGTTAGTGTAAGTCCAATTGCATTGCGTATGCCATTTCATGCCTTAGGATCATCGCCTCGGTTTGCGTGCCCGTGCACGCATTTCGAGGCATCTCATTTTCATAGCATTGTGCATGCTAGGATTGTATTTAGCATTTCATGCATATCATGCATATTGCATCGTGTTCGGGATAGGAGTTAGCCCGGGCACGGGAAACGAGGCACGTTTCGTACTCCGAGTGACGGAACGGGTCTCAATTCCCAAGTCACCGACACTCCGGATTACCCATGATGGAGTTAGGTTTTGTTGTGTAGCATTCATCTGCATTCATCCTATATTGAGTTGTGCAATCCGATCCTCGGCCATCATGCATCGATATGCGTGATTGGTGGCACGAGGATCGAGGCATGCATATATTTGTGAAATACATTGCTATGCCCTTTCCTGCTCTCTGTTGCAGCAAAATGAGAATCAGCAACTTTTCGGAGTCTGGCGCGCATTTCGAGAAACATTGCAAACAGAGGCTAATTGGGCATCCCAGTGGATTTCTGCGCAAAGGCAGCCAGCATACATCATTCATCAGAATCGAGGCAGCCCCTGGCTTGCATGCCAGTTTAAAGCTTTCTTAGTTAATTTGTTAATTAATTAGGAATTGTATTGTATTTCGGACTGTATTATTCTTTTATTTCGGACTGTATTATTTATTCGGACCCTCTGCGCGAGGGCATAATTGTAATAAGTGTGGGTGAGTGTGATGTATGTCTTCCAACCCCACGTCTTTCTTCCCTTTTATTTACCCGCTTATGATGG
The DNA here is from genome assembly GCA_030407325.1 of Camellia japonica. Taxonomy (NCBI): domain Eukaryota; kingdom Viridiplantae; phylum Streptophyta; class Magnoliopsida; order Ericales; family Theaceae; genus Camellia; species Camellia japonica. Next base: position 102,854,719 of record JAPPVO010000010.1, on the reverse strand, counting down.
TTAGATATAGGGCATATTTCAATTAGCATACAGTATGACAGCATGTTTGCATCATTCATCTGTTTTGCACGCACCGGGCTCGGCGCATCATACAAACTGCATTTGTATTTCAATTCCAAATTGAATACGTGTTAGCTGTAGCATTCCATATGCCATGTTTAGAATAGCCGAGCCTGCTATAGTTGCATTATTGCATGTGTTGCATTAGGCATTCTGTATAATTAGGATCATGCATGATTTCTAATCGTTTTGTTTTGGCTTGGAGTACTCGGTGAGTTTTATGCTTTAGCATCCTTGCATGCGTGTGAGTGTTGCCATGAATAGCATGCTTACCATGAGGCTATGCTTATGTGATATAACTGCCTTGAATGCCTGTGGGTGGAGGTTGAGTTACTTGAATTGGACAATTCATCAATGTTTGTTTTAAGCCCACTAGATAGTGGCAAAATCATGTTTTCTAAGCCCACCTGAGGGTGGCAAATCCGCGTCTTAGCCTACCTGCGGGTAGCACCATCAAACCATTTTCAAACAAACAAACATGAAATGTTTTGTTCCAATTCAGGCGACCAGTCTATACTTGTTTGCTGCGAGCATCACATAGTAACCTAGGCTAATAACCGGAATAAGAACTCACAATGTTTTCAAAAACAGATATCATGGTTAGTAGAGGCCGGTCTTTGACCGGGCGAGCGGGGGTGCTCACGAAGTGACCTTCCCCAATCGTACCCAAGTTCCCGAGCCGAGGCAACTTTGGTGATGACGGACACGTGGCCTTTGGCACCGAGTCAGGGTTTCCTAAATTTCCCATTTAAAATATTTAGGTGGCGACTCTGTATCTGGCAAAGCAGTCCATGTTTGGCACTTCTTTCAAAAATCTGTTTTCCAAAACGATTTGCCGGATTTGGACTCTTTGGTTCAAGATTAAGAACCGTGACACAAATCGAGTCCGAGCTGTAGCGAGGTCCCCCGCGGGCTTGTTACAGTTTCTGGCGACTCTGCTGGGGATTTAGAGAACTTGACTCGAACTCATGATATCTGGTTTTGACTACACTTGTGTGTTTCTTTGCATTGCATTTGCATTGGTGCGCCTAGGACACCGTGTTTGCCATCTGCTATTCCTGAGCGGTTTGCCGGAGGCTTGTCTTGTCAAGGCATGTCCATAAGGCTGACGGTTACGGGCTCTGCCAGTATGGGAACACAAACCCCGGTTTTACCGGGGCACCCTTTTTGACCATTCGACCTAGTGCATATTCGGATCCATAGTGACCATTCCAAACTAGGACAGGTTGCTTACCCGTTTATAGGTTGTTTGAAACCGCTGCGTGCGTAGTGAAACCCTAGCTCCTGACAAAATAGGACAGGGAAACCCTACCCCCATAGGGGTGTTTTGGCTCTCACTTATCTGTTATGTGCTTTAGAGTGCGTCTCTACAGGAATGCATGTATCAGTCTATAAGTTTGGGCATCAGGCCTGCGGGCATCATGGCCTGCGCATCAGTCAGTATCTGAGAATCAGTTGTCTGCGGATATCCGATTCAGTTTTGGGGAACAGTGATACAGGAACAGTGATCAGTGATTGAGGACAGTGTATTTTCAGCTTATCAACTGCGTGTTGTATGCCCGACTGTGTGTTGTGTGTATTTAATTTAAGCTGTTATGCTGCCCGTTTTTCTGGTTATTTATTTCCTTTTGCTTTATTATCTTTTTGCTAGGGCAGTTTTTAGCACGATTGCTTCCGAACCAGTAGATACTCCCCAAGCACTCTGGACACGAGGTCGCCGACTCAACCGATCCGAGGATCTCGTTGACGGACATCCAGTGTTCCACTCCTACCCCCAGTTGCCAGAAGAAGGCCAAGGAGGCGTAGTGTGTCAGAGCAGGGATTACCAGGACAGAGGGCTACTTTGACAGTAAAAGCCAGGCTGAGATTTCTGTGTCTGCCATAGAAGTACATTTACCGGTCATCCAGATGGAACAGCAGAATACATCAGTGGTAGAGGCGATGATGCGCCAGATGCAAGAGCATGAGGCAGATGCAAGAGGATTCCATCCGCCAAGCGGAATTTTCTAAACAACAAGCCGCAGTCATGGCCCAGCAGGCCGAGCTGATCACTAGGCTGCAACAGCAGAATGCAGCCTGCTTCACATCAGGTTCCTCCACCAGCGCTCCACTACCCGAGCAGGCACCTGGGTCAGAATACCTTGCCAATCCTCAGAATACCTCCAAACCCTCAGAATACCCTCCCGAAACCCAGAACACCCTACCCAATGTCCAAAATATCCAAGAGGACACCAACATTCCAACGGGGCTGGCTCCGCCCCCGCTTCTGCCTCAACTGTCCAAGAATCTTACACCCAACCACCCGGACTCTCCATTTGAGTTCGAGGTAGATCATACAGCTCTGAAGCTGAGTAAGCTGGAAACTTTTCAAGAAGTCGCAGGGGGTGAAGGCCATCCCAGACATCGAAGATGGGTACACTGATGTGGCTGTAACATTGCCAGACAGATTTAAGATGCCACAGATCGACCGTTTTGATGGGTCCGGGGATCCTATGGTCCATCTCCGGCTATTTTCAGACATCTTGAGGCCAATGGGCCTAACCCGACCACAGAAGCTTTCCTTGTTTGGCAGAACTTTGTCGGGGGTGGCGGCCATCTGGTACGCCAAGTTAGAAGATGATGTGAAGAGAAACTGGGATGAGATGGCTGAGGCCTTCGTGGCGCAGTACTCGTATAATACACAGATCGAGATTACAACACGTGATCTCGAAACGACGAGGCAAGAACCCAAGGAGTCTTTCTCGATTTTGTAACTCGATGGAGGCAAAGGCATCGATGATGACCTTGAGGCCAACAGATAAAGATCAAATCCGGATGATTGTGCGCAATCTCCAACCGAAGTTAATGCAGAAGATGATTGTACTCCCCCCAACTTTCTCAGATTACACGAATGGGGGTACAGATCGAAGACGATGAAGCAAGGTTGATTGACCAGGACCGGGAGCAGCCCCGAAGGACATTCAACCGCAATAACAACGCAGGCCCGAGTGGCGCTGCAAACAAGGACTTCTGAGGTCGGTATGGTCACCACCACTCCCCCTTCCCAACCAAGGCCCGCAGCGGCCACACCCTTTTCCAGTACATCCGAGAGCAGTAACCAAGCCTCGAGATTTCAGCCCAGAGGCCAAAGAACCTTCACTCCACTATACATGCCTTTGTCCAAGGCTCTCGGGGTGTTAATCAGAAAGAAGCATCTGACACCTTTAGAGCCGAGGCCACTGCCAAATCCACTCCCTCCCTCTCATGACCCAGCAAAGTACTGTGCGTACCACCAACAGCACGGTCATGACACCGACCGTTGCTAGATTGCGTCATGAGATCCAAGATCTTATCGACAAGCAGGTGATCGCGCCTCCTGAAAAACCCAACGTCACAACAAATCCTCTCCCACCACACAACCAAGCCCCTCCCCAAAAGAGTCAACCTCATCCAAACTGGGGTCGTGTCCTACGATCCTAGTATCTATATTACTCCCTCTCACCTACCCAAGCCGGAGGTGATCCTTCCTGATTGCACTGACTTGTGCATGTTGGACACCTTCACAACCCAATCTAAGCCAGTGGTGGTGACCACCGAAGATGGAACGGGGCAGGTTTCAGAGGAGAGCAGAATTGTTGAGTCTGGGATGGAACAGCCTGGGAATCTTGCTGGAGGAGCCTATGATCCAAGCGAGTACATCTTATCAGTGGGCCAGTCCAAGCTGAGTGTGGGGCTGCCAGAAAAAGTGAGCTGTGCATGATTCGGGGGGACAGACTTGAACAAGGGGCAGATGATCTGACAACAGTGGAAGAGGACTTTGCCAACTTCCAGTTCTTCAACGACCAAGAATCAGGGATGCTGCAATCAACTGGTTCGACTATGAGGAGTCGGCAGAAGTTGGGTGGTTAGATGATCAGCCAGATTGTAGAATTTCAATCAGAACAGGGCCCAGGGGGAGAGTATCATGATGGCCGGAAGGGCCGAGGGTCAGAATCCACCGCCGGCGTTAAGAATTTCGCTCAGAATTCGGGGATTAAATACAGGGAATATTGAACAACCAGCTGTACTGACGCAGTTGGAACAACAAAGTTTGACGATTCCGAGAGAATTAGAAAGCCAAGGCCCATGTGGGGGTCGAAAGTGCTGTGTGCACAGAACAGAAATGCTGTGGGCATAAAGACTGAAGGTGCTGCGAGCACGATTACCGGAGCCGGACAGATGTCTGTCGGCTGCCGACGGAATGTGGTGGGAAGACGATGACTTATGTCTTGCCCACACAGACGAAGATGGGCAGGTGCTCAACCAGATGATACCTGGTATATTGACGAGATCGCTCATATGACCAGGAGTGGGCGGTATTTCAAGCCCCCACACCTTGACCAACCTGAGGCATCTGGAAAGATAAAGAGGCTGAGAAACAGAGAGAGAAACAGATAAAGAAGAAGCTGTGCTCAAACAATTGAAGAAGATACAAGCAGACATCTCCATCTGGGGACTGCTTATGGCATCAAGGGTGCACAGACAGGCCGTCCTATCTGCCATGGACAAGGCCAAACTCTCAATAGACACTACACAGAACAGCTGGTTGGGCTGGTTTTTCCGGGAGGAGGTTCCCCGGCATTAACCTTTTCAGACAAGGAATTGCCGCCTGAGGGCGTGAACCATAACAAACCTCTCTACGTCTCCGTGGAGTGTAGAGATAAATGGATACCGGTGGTACTTGTTGATACCGGGTCCGCCATCAATGTCTGCCCAGTCAGAACAGCATATGCAGTTGGGTTGAAGCCCGCGGACTTCACACCAACAACTCAGGTGATCAAAGCTTACGATAATACGAGTAGGGAAGTGATGGGGATTGTCAAGATTCAAACTAAGGTTGGTCCAGGACAACACGACATCGAATTTCATGTCTTGGACGTTCCCGCAACCTTCAACTTACTCTTGGGGCGGCCGTGGCTGCACCAAGTAAAGGCAGTCTCTTCCACTCTACATCAGATGGTGAAATACCCCTATGGAAAGGGAGTAGCCACTGTATTCGGGAACTCATCAATCCATCCCCCTCCGGAGGTATCTACGCCGGTCCTGGAAATTGAGCATGGCACAGAAGATGTCTTCTTATCAGGATTCACTTTGGCTGAGGCCCGGGTAGTACAGAATATTATGGCTGTGAATGAAGGTGTGTACGTTAGTGCTCAATCCGTCTACCTCATGAACAAGCTACAACATATTCCCGGGATGGGATTAGGAAGGAGCGGCAGGAAAGGAGTCGCTGCGTTGGCCGAAGTGCCACACAATCCGCATACCTTTGGACTGGGTTATCTGCCCACCAAAGAGACTGGGTGAGGAAAGGAAAGGAAATGGCCGGCAGAGCCAGAGCGAAGCAGGCTGGGAAGCCTTTTGACCTAATACACAGGCCCATTCAGGGTACCCTGAACGGACGCTTCGTCCGGGAGGGGGAGATTTTCCATTTTGCGGCTTCCCAGAGCCGTGGATAAACGCGGAGAAGAAGCGCGTCCCAGGCTTCGAATCTTCTTTGATTGCAACTATCCGGGGATGACGTTGCCACAGAGCAGACAGACCCAACAACTGAGGTTGAGCAGAATAAACAGGGGATCCTGAGGGCACAGAATTTGAAATGGGGGTAGCACTGGCATGTCTCCTCTCTGATCCTCCGATCGACCAAGAGTGCTTGGGGGATAACTTCGTGGTTTCCATGATTGGGGATGAAACGGCTGCGAGCCACCAGCAGCTATCTTGGATGCATCAATCGCACCCTCTCTCACTTGGCAGTACGAGGAGGGATTTTTGTCCAGCAGCACCGGGTCAGGTAGTGAGCCGGAATCTGATTCCACCGAGTCTGTGAGTCGGAATCAGGTTCCAGCTCGACTGAGTCTGAGTCTGGTACTCCTGGGGATGTTAACCCGGATGCCACAGTCCTGTCTAGGTCGTCTTTTTCCTTTTCTTTTGAGTCTGTTGTAACAGAAGAATTGGACGATTTGGATGAACTTAATGAGAATGAGGTGAATGTGGTTTCCGAGTATTTCTCTGTGCCCTTGATTTATTGCATTAATTCAGACTTTCAAAACTTTGATGAAAACGACGAGGACGAAGTTCCTCCGGTTTTACAACGTTTAATTGAGCAAGAGCAAGAGAGATTTGTTAAGCCATTAATGGATGAAATCATTACCGTGAACATTGGTACTGAGGAGGACCCGCGGCTGGTCCAGATCGGGTCCACGTTGTCTTCGGAGGAACGCGAGCGCTTAGTCGCTTTATTAAAAGATTTCAAAGATGTTTTCGCGTGGTCCTACGAAGACATGCCTGGAATCGATCCTGAGATTGTACAGCATCGGATCCCCCTTGACCCCGAGGCCCGACCTGTCAAGCAGAAACTCAGAAGGATCCGCCCGGATTGGGCTCTCAAGATTAAAGAAGAGGTCACCAAGCAAATTGACGCAGGCTTCCTGCTGGTATCAGAATACCGACTTGGTTGGCCAACATTGTTCCGGTGCCGAAGAAAGATGGCAGGATCCGGGTGTGTGTAGACTTCAGGGATTTGAACAAGCTAGTCCGAAGGACGACTTCCCCTTACCGCACATCGATGAGTTGGTAGACTTCACAGCAGGGCATGCATTGCTCTCATTCATGGATGGCTTCTCAGGATACAACCAGATAGTGATGGCACCAGAAGACCGGGAAAAGACTGCATTCACCACCCCGTGGGGGACATACTGCTACCGGGTAATGCCGTTTGGGTTGAAGAACGCTGGAGCTACTTATCAACGGGCCGCGACCACAATACTACATGATATGATCCACAAAGAGGTTGAGGTGTATGTGGACGACATGATTGTCAAGTCCAAGGAAAGAGAGGGCCACTACACCGCCTTGCATAAGTTTTTCCAAAGGATCAGGGAATTCCGGTTGCGGCTAAACCCTCAGAAATGTACATTTGGTGTTACAGCGGGAAAAATGCTGGGGTTTCTGATTACACAAAGAGGCATCGAGGTCGACCTTCCAAAATCAAGGCCATCTTAGAAATGCCACCACCAAGGACTGAAAAGGAGGTGCGAGGCTTTCTGGGTAAAGTGCAATTCATAAGACGGTTTATCTCAAAATTAACCTTGACTTGTGAACCACTTTTTGGTCTCCTGAAGAAAGGAAAGAAGTTCCAATGGGACGGCCGATGTCAAGCTGCATTTGAACAGATTAAAGAATATTTACAGAACCCGCCCGTGTTGTCACCGCCAGAACCAGGGAAACCGTTGATTTTGTATCTGTCAGTAACTGAAACTACATGGGCTGCATGCTTGCACAAGAATCAGAAGACAAGGTGGAGAGAGCCATCTACTATCTCAGCAAGAAGATGCTGGAGTATGAAACCCGATACACCCGTGGAAAAGGCTTGCTTAGCTTTGGTATGGGCTACCAGGAAGCTGCGGCACTACCTGTTAGCTCACTCTGTAATGTTGGTTTCACGACTTGATCCCATCAAATATCTCTTCGAGAAACCAGCGCTTACGGGTAGGCTAGCTCGTTGGTTGCTGTTGCTCTCCGAATTTGATCTCACGTACGTGACAGCAAAGTCAGTGAAAGGAAGAGCAGTGGCAGAGTTCCTTGCCGACCACCCGGTTGAGGGGGATGAAGCAGTTGAGTACCTGTTCCCGATGAATCAATTCTGCACATCGACGATGAAACTTGGACGATGTACTTTGACGGAGCGTCAAATCAACACGGGTATGGGATAGGAGTGTTGCTGATAGCACCCGATGATTCCCGTATCCCTCTAGCCTTCAAACTCCGATTCAAAGTCTCGAACAACGAAGCAGAATACGAGGCGTGTATCGCTGGTCTAGAAGCAGCCCTGGAACTAGGGGCAAGACGGTTGGACGTCATTGGGGACTCGAACCTTGTTGTGTCTCAAGCTAAAGGAGACTGGAAAGTAAAAGAGGAAAAGATGATGATGTATCACCAAACCTTGGATTTGCTGATTCCTCGGTTTGAGAAGCTAAGTTTTACTCATCTACTAAGAGAGAACAACAGGTTCGCAGATTCTTTAGCAACTCTATCTTCTATGATAGACATCCCGTGTGGAGTCCGATGCGTCCAGTCATCATGACCAGAAATTCGCACCTGCCTATGAGTCGATTGCAGCCATAGATGAAGTTCAGGACGAACACCCCTGGTATTACGACATCTGGAATTTCTTGGAGAAAGAAGCATACCCGCCAGGGGTAAATGCCAAAGACAAAAGAGCAATCAGAAGAATGGCAGTTCAGTTCATCATCTGCGGGGGTAAACTGTATAAACGAGGTCATCTGGGAATGCATAAACTGTGCGTTGATGCCGAAGAGTCAAAGCGTCTGATGGAAGCCATCCACGGGGGGAATGTGGTGCACACATGAATGGGGTAATGTTGGCACGGAAGATCCTCAGACAGGGTTATTACTGGTCCACCATGGAGGAGGATTGTATTAGTTTCGTCCGGCGATGCCACAAATGTCAGATTCATGCAAATCGTATGAACATCCCGCCAACAAAGCTGTACAACATGACTTCGCCATGGCCGTTTTCAGTCTGGGGAATTGATGTAATCGGAGCAGTTACGCCAAGGGGTCGAATGGGCATGAGTTCATCTTGGTAGCGATAGATTATTTCACAAAGTGGGTTGAGGCCCAATCTTATGCGGTGTTGAAGGCTTCGCACGTCGCAAAGTTTATCAGAAACAACATCATCTGTCGCTATGGGGTCCCAAACGAAATTTTCAGACAATGGTTCCCACTTCAAGAAGGAGGTGATTGATTTGTTGGAGAAATACAATGTGGCTTTTCATAAGTCATCTACCTATCGGCCGCAAACCAATGGAGCAGTTGAGGCCGCCAACAAGAATATCAAGCGCATACTGCAGAAGATGGTGGAAACCTACCGGGACTGGCCAGATAAGCTGCCGTTTGCTCTGTGGGGCTACAGGACTTCAATCAGAACTTCTACTGGGGCGACTCCGTACTCTTGGTTTATGGGATGGAGGCCGTTCTACCTATTGAGATTGAGGTTCCGTCATTACGAGTATTGGCCGAGTGTCAAATAGCCGAGGCAGACTGGCAACAAGCAGATTTGAGGAACTCATGCTTTCGATGAAAGAAGGTTGAAAGCACTGTACCACGTCCAAAGTTATCAACGTAGAATCGCCCGGGCTTTTAACAAGAAGGTTAAGTCCAGGAATTTGAAGGAAGGAGATTTGGTGCTCAAAGACAACCGAGCTCCCATCCACGACCCAAGGGGCAAGTTCAGACCTAATTGGACTGGTCCCTACATCATCAAGTCAATCTGGTCTGGTGGAGCTGTGGTTCTGATGGATCTAGATGGCTTAGAGTTTTCCCAACCGATCAACATGGACAAGTTGAAGAAATACTACCCCTGAGAGGCTCGCTAGGCCGAAAACCCGAAAGGGCGACCTAGGCAAAACTCAGAGCACAGAAAATTTGAAATTATAAAAACTGAGCTCGCAAGGTTGAAAACCCGCAAAGGGCGGCCTTGGCAAAAGTTAGAGCGCAAAAGGAGAGTGAAAATACCCGAGCGAACCTGAGCCTGAACTACGTAAGGCTTGATTCCCATCTTTGGGATACGTAGGCAACTTCGTCTTGAAGTTCAGCCACATCTTTTCCCCGATCAACTTTGTCCATTTGATCATCTCAGTCATCTCTATTCATCAGCATTTATCGTGATCTCCGGTACAGTGCTATTCAGACTAGGGGCAACTTTCCGTTGCAATGAAGTGCTGCGGTACCTTTCAAACTAGGGGCAACTTTCCAGTTGCTAGGATCCGGGGTTGTGCATCTCAGTGACAGATCTCAGGCGTGTCCAGTTCTGATCCATATCGAAAATAGTTTTGAAAAGTTTTAATAAAAGTTGACTTTGTTCAAATTAATCTTTTTACAACTAAGACCATTTTCGGACCAAAGCGGAGAATTTTCAGTACCACAACCTTCAATTTCATTGATTTCAAAACAGAGTTCTTTCGCTCTTGCATACAATTGAAGTTGCTTTTTATTACACTCAGGAAGAAAACTTGAAAGTACTAGTAAAGCAATAAATCCGGGGCATAGTCAAGTCAGGTGTCCCTGCGCCCCCTGCCAGAGCTAGTTGAAGCCTCTGATGCCAACCTAGGCCCGACCTGTGCTTCTTCGTTGAGCCAATCCCAGCACTCATCAGACAAAGTGCAACTGAAAACAGGGGCAGGGGGTAGGAGCTCTCTAGTCCTCCAGGCTGTAGTATGTCGGGCAAGGTGTGCACCTCGAACCGGAAAAGTGACCGGGTACTCAATTCCCTCCGGAGGGCAAGTCTGATCATGACCAAATTGGCGCAGAATACGGAATGGGAAATAGAATACACAATGAGTCAAGCCGATCAGACGGATCCCAGTATCCTGGAACATGCTATAGCTCATCGCCGGAAGGTTAAGCCAAGGACAGCGCCAAGCAATGTGACCGGCAGACAAATTGCACATCCATTCAAACCACCATCCCTCATCAAGGGCGTCAACCAGGCGTTGTCGAAAGAAGTAGCCCGGGCTGAGTAAGCAGGGCAAGAGTCCACAACTTGCAATTTTCCATCAACCATATCTGGGGAGGGATGAAAAATGAGAGAATAAAGAATAGAGAGATGTGCGATGAGAAAAAAAGTAAGATGTGGGTTTGTGAGAAAAACCGAGCCTGAGGGCCGAGTGAGTGATGTGAGCAAATACATATGTGAGCTTGGGTGGGAAACATTACCTGCAGCAGTAGTGGACTCCCTGCAAATCTAGTGTCTCTTGGCGGTAGAAAGCATCCAAGCCCATCAGTGTCTCGGCCAATGTCATGGCGATACAACTCTTTCCTTCCCGCAAGCCTTGAGCGACTTCAATCAACGGATGCTAGCCCTCCGGAGCCCGAGACAAACAGAAAATGAGATAGCATGCACAGCAGAGGGCATGTTGTCGGAAACCTTGCCAATGATGGTCGCTGCGGTCACCGGCATCAGAGAATCGGTAAATCAGGCTCGGATATCCAACATCCGTTAACTCAGAGATCGAGCATCATGTGCGTTGAGACGCACATCCGCCTAAAGCTTGGGCGTGGCCAAAACGAGACTGAGGCAAATCTCTTCTGAGCGTTCAGACTCCATCAAGACTTGAAAATCTTCGAAAGTGGGACATACCTCTTGCCCTCCGAAGCTGAAGACATGCGTCACCGGGTTCCAAAACCTTGCCGCGGCATGAGGAAAGGAAGATGTAGCGGAGTCCGGCCGCAGTGAATAGTGCATTAAGCCGAAACCCCGGAAGTTCAACTTTTCCGAGCCGTCTAGAGAAGAAATCCAAGATGTGAGATTTTCTGCGAGAAATGCCTCCATTTTTGTGAGAAACGTGATGATGAAATGAATAGTTCCAAGGGGGGCTTTTAGGGGGTAAAACACTATTCAAAGGACACGTGTCAAAATTCTGGGTTGTGGGGGAGGTGGCCGGCCGGCCACCTATTCTAGTAGGCCGGCCACCTCTAGTCTCCAAATGCAAAATGTCGGCATGCATTGGTCCTGTTTTGCCCTCCGGAAGGAAGTTTGAGGCATTTCTACGCATCGGGGATGTGTCGAAGGCCTCCATTTCTCTCAGTTTCGGATGCATCCATCATCCAGATCGTCCATCCGAAGTGCGCTTTGTTGTATTTTGCTTATCGAGTTGTGCTTGTTTATCGAGTTGTAAGTTTTGTCGAGCTGTCGATTTTGTGTTTGAGTTATTACTTTTGTGCGCAATTTTGTTAAGTCTTGTTTATCGAGTCGTTAACATTGTTGTACTTTGCTTATCGAGTTGTAAACTTGCTAAGATTCTGTTATTTCTTAGTGAGTCGAGTTGTTTGATTTGTTGCGTCGGTTCATTACCTGACCTGGTAAATACACAAGGCACATTCCCATTCAATTCCATTTTTGTGCAAATGATGCGATGCGATGCTAAGAATTTCAAATACAAAATCTTTTCAAAAGCTGTTCATTCCATCATGTTTTACAACGAATAAAGGTACAAGTTTTACAGGATATAAAACTGCCTAACACAATATGCAAAGTGCTACAAACTACTAGCAAAAAGTAAATAAAGCAGGAAATAGTATCAATATCCTCGGGAGCGGGAATGAGGAGGCCCTCTCATCCTCTTCTGCGGGACAACCTCTGCACCATCATCACCATCCGGATCAGAGCTATCATCCTCCGGATCCCCCTCAGCCTCGCCTCCACTCCCGGAACCAAGACCGGAGCCTCCTCCCCAGCAGATGTCTGACTCACGGTCTGCGACCTCCTCTCCTCCTCCTCAATAATGGGTGCCCTGCGTCTGCGAGACGACCCTGCTCCTCGAGCTCCTCGGAAGGCCTAGATGGCCCTGCTCCCTGAGAAGGCCTGGATGGCCCAGCTCCTCGAAAGGCCCAGATGGCCCAGCACCTCGACCTCTCTGAGAAGGCCCGGGTGGCCTGGCCTGCGACGGAGCATATAAGGAGGCATCTGAAAGGAAGAGTCAATGCATCAGTTCAAATATGAAAAGCAGATGCAAGTACAATGCGGAGTGGGGTGTGTGTCAGATGTGCTCTACAAGCCTATCAATACAGCAGAATGTTCAAAACCAGTATGTTATCAAATATGCTAAATACGGAAAAAGATGGACATACCTGCACCCATGATGGCTAGCTGTGCCTCCCTCCGTAGGATCATGCCCTCGAATGTGGCCAGCATCCCGAGCAGCTCGTCCGTGTACTCAACTGGAGGCTGCAAATACAAATGCAAAAACTATCAGTAAAGGAATGAATGTCCAAATATCGACTGATAAATCAAAGCTGTAAAACATACCGGGGGTGAATCAGGGTCTCTGACATATCGTGGTCAGGAAGAGGAGGCTCTAGCGGACCTGGTAAGGAGTCCCGAACCGCCAGCTCGTCAGTCGGTCGGCATGTCTGGCACCCAGGCATGAGGATGAGAGACGGGGGATCGGAGGAATAGACTACCTCTACCCTAGCATGCACAGCCTGCTAGAGGAAGGGATGTACGTAGCACGGGCACGACTCGAACATGTTTAGTATGGCTATAGGCCATTCCGGGTGCTTATTATCGCATTTCGGGACCATTCCGGGCATTTGGTATCATTTCCCCACTTTCGGGACTGTTTTGCATCATTTGTAAGTGCTGAAATTCCATTTGCATGTTTGCATATCATTTCCATGTCATTTCATGCTTTAATGCATCGCCTCGGTTTGCGCGCCCGTGTGCACGCATTTCGAGGCCCTCATTTTATCCGACGGCCTCTCATGTGAGTGTGGCTGAGGCTCACTCATGTTAGTATAAGTCCATTTCGCATTTCGTATGTCATTTCATGCTTTAATGCATCGCCTCGGTTTGCGCGCCCGTGTGGCACGCATTTCGAGGCACTCATTTTCATCCGACGGCCTCCCGTTGAGAGTGGCTGAGGTCCTCTCATGTTGGTATAAGTCCATTTGCATTCTGTATGCCATTTTCGCATCATTGCATTCCGTATGCCATTTTCTCGTTTGCGTGCCCGCGGGCACGCACTTCGAGACATCTCATTTTAGCCTCATTACATATCATTTCCATGTCATTTGCATTTGTATGCATCGCCTCGGTTTGCGCGCCCGTGGGCACGCATTTCGAGGCACTTCTTTTTATCCGACGGCCTCTTATGTGAGTGTGGCTGAGGTCCACTCTGTTAGTGTAAGTCCAATTGCATTGCGTATGCCATTTCATGCCTTAGGATCATCGCCTCGGTTTGCGTGCCCGTGTGCACGCATTTCGAGGCATCTCATTTTCATAGCATTGTGCATGCTAGGATTGTATTTTAGTTGCATTTCATGCATATCATGCATATTGCATCGTGTTCGGGATAGGAGTTAGCCCGGGCACGGGAAACGAGGCACGTTTCGTACTCCGAGTGACGGAACGGGTCTCAATTCCCAAGTCACCGACACTCCGGATTACCCATGATGGAGTTAGGTTTTGTTGTAGCATTCATCTGCATTCATCCTATATTGAGTTGTGCAATCCGACTCCTCGGCCATCATGCATCGAATGCGTGATTGGTGGCACGAGGATCGAGGCATGCATATATTTGTGAAATACATTGCTATGCCCTTTCCTGCTCTCTGTTGCAGCAAAATGAGAATCAGCAACTTTTCGGAGTCTGGCCGCATTTCGAGAAACATTGCAAACAGAGGCTAATTGGGCATCCCAGTGGATTTCCGCGCAAAGGCAGCCAGCATACATCATTCATCAGAAGCGAGGCAGCCCCTGGCTTGCATGCCAGTTTACAGCTTTCTTAAGTTAATTAATTAGGAATTGTATTATTCGGACTGTATATTTCGGACTGTATTATTCTTTATTTCGGACTGTATTATTTATTCGGACCCTCTGCGCGAGGGCATAATTGTAATAAGTGTGGGTGAGTGTGATGTATGTCTTCCAACCCCACGTCTTTCTTCCCTTTTATTTACCCGCTTATGATGGTTAGATATAGGGCATATTTCAATTAGCATACAGTATGACAGCATGTTTGCATCATTCATCTGTTTTGCACGCACCGGGCTCGGCGCATCATACAAACTGCATTTGTATTTCAATTCCAAATTGAATACGTGTTAGTTGTAGCATTCCATATGCCATGTTTAGAATAGCCGAGCCTGCTATAGTTGCATTATTGCATGTGTTGCATTAGGCATTTCTGTATAATTAGGATCATGCATGATTTCTAATAGTTTCTGTTTTGGCTTGGAGTACTCGGTGAGTTTTATGCTTTAGCATCCTTGCATGCGTGTGAGTGTTGCCATGAATAGCATGCTTACCATGAGGCTATTGCTTATGTGATATAACTGCCTTGAATGCCTGTGGGTGGAGGTTGAGTTACTTGGATTGGGACAATCATTGAATGTTTGTTTTAAGCCCACTAGATAGTGGCAAAATCATGTTTTCTAAGCCCACCTGAGGGTGGCAAATCCGCGTCTTAGCCTACCTGCGGGTAGCACCATCAAACCATTTTCAAACAAACAAACATGAAATGTTTTGTTCCAATTCAGGCGGCTCAGTCTATACTTGTTTGCTGCGAGCATCACATAGTAACCTAGGCTAATAACCGGAATAAGAACTCACAATGTTTTCAAAAAGATATCATGGTTAGTAGAGGCCGGTCTTTGACCGGGCGAGCGGGGGTGCTCACGAAGTGACCTTCCCCAATCGTACCCAAGTTCCCGAGCCGAGGCAACTTTGGTGATGACGGACACGTGGCCTTTGGCACCGAGTCAGGGTTTCCTAAATTTCCCATAAAAATATTTAGGTGGCGACTCTGTATCTGGCAAAGCAGTCCATGTTTGGCACTTCTTTCAAAAAATCTGTTTTCCAAAACGATTTGCCGGATTTGGACTCTTTGGTTCAAGATTAAGAACCGTGACACAAATCGAGTCCGAGCTGTAGCGAGGTCCCCCGCGGGCTTGTTACAGTTTCTGGCGACTCTGCTGGGGATTTAGAGAACTTGACTCGAACTCATGATATCTGGTTTTGACTACACTTGTGTGTTTCTTTGCATTGCATTTGCATTGGTGCGCCTAGGACACCGTGTTTGCCATATGCATTCCGAGCGATTTGCCGGAGGCTTGTCTTGTCAAGGCATGTCCATAAGGCTGATCGGTACGGGCTCTGCCAGCATGGGAACACAAACCCCGGTTTTACCGGGGCACCCTTTTTGACCATTCGACCTAGTGCATATTCGGATCCATAGTGACCATTCCAAACTAGGACAGGTTGCTTACCCGTTTATAGGTTGTTTGAAACCGCTGCGTGCGTAGTGAAACCCTAGCTCCTGACAAAATAGGACAGGGAAACCCTACCCCAACATAGGGGTGTTTTGGCTCTCACTTATCTGTTATGTGCTTTAGAGTGCGTCTCTACAGGAATGCATGTATCAGTCTATAAGTTTGGGCATCAGGCCTGCGGGCATCATGGGCATCAGGCCTGCGGGCATCAGTCAGTATCTGAGAATCAGTTGTCTGCGGATATCCGATTCAGTTTTGGGGAACAGTGAAAGGAACAGTGATCAGTGATTGAGGACAGTGTATTTCAGCTTATCAACTGCGTGTTGTATGCCCGACTGTGTGTTGTGTGTATTTAATTTAAGCTGTTATGCTGCCCGTTTTTCTGGTTATTTATTTCCTTTTTGCTTTATTATCTTTTTGCTAGGGCAGTTTTTAGCACGATTGCTTCCGAACCAGTAGATACTCCCCAAGCACTCTGGACACGAGGTCGCCGACTCAACCGATCCGAGGATCTCGTTGACGGACATCCAGTGTTCCACTCCTACCCCCAGTTGCCAGAAGAAGGCCAAGGAGGCGAGTGTGTCAGAGCAGGGATTACCAGGACAGAGGGCTACTTTGACAGTGAACAGCCAGGCTGAGATTTCTGTGTCTGCCATAGAAGTACATTTACCGGCATCAGATGGAACAGCAGAATACATCAGTGGTAGAGGCGATGATGCGCCAGATGCAAGAGAGCATGAGGCAGATGCAAGAGGATTCCATCCGCCAAGCGGAATTTTCTAAACAACAAGCCGCAGTCATGGCCCAGCAGGCCGAGCTGATCACTAGGCTGCAACAGCAGAATGCAGCCTCTGCTTCACATCAGGTTCCTCCTCCACCAGCGGCTCCACTACCCGAGCAGGCACCTATGGGTCAGAATACCTTGCCAGAATCCTCCAAACCCTCAGAATACCTCCCCAACACCCAGAACACCCTACCCAATGTCCAAAATATCCAAGAGGACACCAACATTCCAACGGGGCTGGCTCCGCCCCCGCTTCTGCCTCAACTGTCCAAGAATCTTACACCCAACCACCCGGACTCTCCATTGAGTTCGAGGTAGATCATACAGCTCTGAAGCTGAGTAAGCTGGAAAAGCTTTTCAAGAAATCGCAGGGGGTGAAGGCCATCCCAGACATCGAAGATGGGTACACTGAGTGGCGTGTAACATTGCCAGACAGATTAAGATGCCACAGATTGACCGTTTTGATGGGTCCGGGGATCCTATGGTCCATCTCCGGCTATTTTCAGACATCCTGAGGCCAATGGGCCTAACCCGACCGCAAAAGCTTTCCTTGTTTGGCAGAACTTTGTCGGGGGTGGCGGCCATCTGGTACGCCAAGTTAGAAGATGATGTGAAGAGAAATTGGGATGAGATGGCTGAGGCCTTCGTTGCGCAGTACTCGTATAATACACAGATCGAGATTACAACACGTGATCTCGAAACGACGAGGCAAGAACCCAAGGAGTCTTTCTCTGATTTTGTAACTCGGTGGAGAGCAAAGGCATCGATGATGACCTTGAGGCCAACAGATAAAGATCAAATCCGGATGATTGTGCGCAATCTCCAACCGAAGTTAATGCAGAAGATGATTGTACTCCCCTTTCCAACTTTCTCAGACTTACACGAATGGGGGTACAGATCGAAGATGCATGAAGCAAGGGTTGATCGACCAGGACCGGGAGCAGCCCCGAAGGACATTCAACCGCAATAACAACGCAGGCCCGAGTGGCGCTGCAAAACAAGGACTTCTGAGGTCGGTATGGTCACCACCACTCCCCCTTCCCAACCAAGGCCCGCAGCGGCCACACCCTTTTCCAGTACATCCGAGAGCAGTAACCAAGCCTCGAGATTTCAGCCCAGAGGCCAAAGAACCTTCACTCCACTATACATGCCTTTGTCCAAGGCTCTCGGGGTGTTAATCAGAAAGAAGCATCTGACACCTTTAGAGCCGAGGCCACTGCCAAATCCACTCCCTCCCTCTCATGACCCAGCAAAGTACTGTGCGTACCACCAACAGCACGGTCATGACACCGACCGTTGCTACAGATTGCGTCATGAGATCCAAGATCTTATCGACAAGCAGGTGATCGCCCTCCTGAAAAACCCAACGTCACAACAAATCCTCTCCCACCACACAACCAAGCCCCTCCTCCCAAAAGAGTCAACCTCATCCAAACTGGGGTCGTGTCCTACGATCCTAGTATCTATATTACTCCCTCTCACCTACCCAAGCCGGAGGTGATCCTTCCTGATTGCACTGACTTGTGCATGTTGGACACCTTCACAACCCAATCTAAGCCAGTGGTGGTGACCACCGAAGATGGAACGGGGCAGGTTTCAGAGGAGAGCAGAATTGTTGAGTCTGGGATGGAACAGCCTGGGAATCTTGCTGGAGGAGCCTATGATCCAAGCGAGTACATCTTATCAGTGGGCCAGTCTAAGCTGAGTGTGGGGCTGCCAGAAAAAGCTGAGCTGTGCATGATTCGGGGGGACAGACTTGAACAAGGGGCAGATGATCTGACAACAGTGGAAGAGGACTTTGCCAACTTCCAGTTCTTCAACGACCAAGAATCAGGGGATGCTTCAATCAACTGGTTCGACTATGAGGAGTCGGCAGAAGTGTCGGGTGGTTAGATGATCAGCCAGATGCTGCAGAATTTCAATCGAACAGGGCCCGGCAGGGGCGAGAGTATCATGATGGCCGGAAGGGCCGAGGGTCAGAATCACCGCCGGAACCGAGACGCGGAGAGAATGGGGAATGATACAGGGAATATTGAACAACCAGCTGTACTGACGCAGTTGGAACAACAAAAGTTTGACGATTCGAAAGAATTAGAAAAGCAAGGCCCATGTGGGGGTCGAAAGTGCTGTGTGCACAGGAACCGAGAATGCTGTGGGCATAAAGACTGAAGGTGCTGCGAGCACGATTATACCGGAGCCGGACAGATGTCTGTCGGCTGCCGACGGAATGTGGTGGGAAGACGAGACTTATGTCTTGCCCACACAGACGAAGATTGGGCAGGTGCTCAACCAGATGATACCTGGTATATTGACGAGATCGCTCATATGACCAGAGTGGGCGGTATTTCAAGCCCCCACACCTTGACCAACCTGAGGCATCTGGAAAAGATAAAGAGGCTGAGAAACAGAGAGAGAAACAGATAGAAGAAGAAGCTGTGCTCAAACAATTGAAGAAGATACAAGCAGACATCTCCATCTGGGGACTGCTTATGGCATCAAGGGTGCACAGACAGGCCGTCCTATCTGCCATGGACAAGGCCAAACTCTCAATAGACACTACACCAGAACAGCTGGTTGGGCTGGTTTTTCCGGGAGGAGGTTCCCCGGCATTAACCTTTTCAGACAAGGAATTGCCGCCTGAGGGCGTGAACCATAACAAACCTCTCTACGTCTCCGTGGAGTGTAGAGATAAATGGATACCGGTGGTACTTGTTGATACCGGGTCCGCCATCAATGTCTGCCCAGTCAGAACAGCATATGCAGTTGGGTTGAAGCCCGCGGACTTCACACCAACAACTCAGGTGATCAAAGCTTACGATAATACGAGTAGGGAAGTGATGGGGATTGTCAAGATTCAAACCAAGGTTGGTCCAGGACAACACGACATCGAATTTCATGTCTTGGACGTTCCCGCAACCTTCAACTTACTCTTGGGGCGGCCGTGGCTGCACCAAGTAAAGGCAGTCTCTTCCACTCTACATCAGATGGTGAAATACCCCTATGGAAAGGGAGTAGCCACTGTATTCGGGAACTCATCAATCCATCCCCTCCGGAGGTATCTACGCCGGTCCTGGAAATTGAGCATGGCACAGAAGATGTTTCTTATCAGGATTCACTTTGGCTGAGGCCCGGGTAGTACAGAATATTATGGCTGTGAATGAAGGTGTGTACGTTAGTGCTCAATCCGTCTACCTCATGAACAAGCTACAACATATTCCCGGGATGGGATTAGGAAGGAGCGGCAGGAAAGGAGTCGCTGCGTTGGCCGAAGTGCCACACAATCCGCATACCTTTGGACTGGGTTATCTGCCCACCAAAGAAGACTGGGTGAGGAAAGGAAAGGAAATGGCCGGCAGAGCCAGAGCGAAGCAGGCTGGGAAGCCTTTTGACCTAATACACAGGCCCATTCAGGGTACCCTGAACGGACGCTTTGTCCGGGAGGGGGAAGATTTTCCATTTTGCGGCTTCCCAGAGCCGTGGATAAACGCGGAGAAGAAGCGCGTCCAGGCTTCGAAATCTTCTTGATTTGCAACTATCCGGGGATGACGTTGCCACAGAGCAGACAGACCCAACAACTGAGGTTGAGCAGAATAAAGCAGGGGATCCTGAGGGCACAGAATTTGAAATGGGGGTAGCACTGGCATGTCTCCTCTCTGATCCTCCGATCGACCAAGAGTGCTTGGGGGATAACTTCGTGGTTTCCATGATTGGGGATGAAACGGCTGCGAGCCGACCAGCAGCTATCTTGGATGCATCAATCGCACCCTCTCTCACTTGGCAGTACGAGGAGGGATTTTTGTCCAGCAGCACCGGGTCAGGTAGTGAGCCGGAATCTGATTCCACCGAGTCCTGTGAGTCGGAATCAGGTTCCAGCTCGACTGAGTCTGAGTCTGGTACTCCTGGGGATGTTAACCCGGATGCCACAGTCCTGTCTAGGTCGTCTTTTTCCTTTTCTTTTGAGTCTGTTGTAACAGAAGAATTGGACGATTTGGATGAACTTAATGAGAATGAGGTGAATGTGGTTTCCGAGTATTTCTCTGTGCCCTTGATTTATTGCATTAATTCAGACTTTCAAAACTTTGATGAAAACGACGAGGACGAAGTTCCTCCGGTTTTACAACGTTTAATTGAGCAAGAGCAAGAGAGATTTGTTAAGCCATTAATGGATGAAATCATTACCGTGAACATTGGTACTGAGGAGGACCCGCGGCTGGTCCAGATCGGGTCCACGTTGTCTTCGGAGGAACGCGAGCGCTTAGTCGCTTTATTAAAAGATTTCAAAGATGTTTTCGCGTGGTCCTACGAAGACATGCCTGGAATCGATCCTGAGATTGTACAGCATCGGATCCCCCTTGACCCCGAGGCCCGACCTGTCAAGCAGAAACTCAGAAGGATCCGCCCGGATTGGGCTCTTAAGATTAAAGAAGAGGTCACCAAGCAAATTGACGCAGGCTTCCTGCTGGTATCAGATATCCGACTTGGTTGGCCAACATTGTTCCGGTGCCGAAGAAAGATGGCAGGATCCGGGTGTGTGTAGACTTCAGGGATTTGAACAAAGCTAGTCCGAAGGACGACTTTCCCTTACCGCACATCGATGAGTTGGTAGACTTCACAGCAGGGCATGCATTGCTCTCATTCATGGATGGCTTCTCAGGATACAACCAGATAGTGATGGCACCAGAAGACGGGAAAAGACTGCATTCACCACCCCGTGGGGGACATACTGCTACCGGGTAATGCCGTTTGGGTTGAAGAACGCTGGAGCTACTTATCAACGGGCCGCGACCACAATACTACATGATATGATCCACAAAGAGGTTGAGGTGTATGTGGACGACATGATTGTCAAGTCCAAGGAAAGAGAGGGCCACTACACCGCCTTGCATAAGTTTTTCCAAAGGATCAGGGAATTCCGGTTGCGGCTAAACCCTCAGAAATGTACATTTGGTGTTACAGCGGGAAAAATGCTGGGGTTTCTGATTACACAAAGAGGCATCGAGGTCGACCTTCCAAAATCAAGGCCATCTTAGAAATGCCACCACCAAGGACTGAAAAGGAGGTGCGAGGCTTTCTGGGTAAAGTGCAATTCATAAGACGGTTTATCTCAAAATTAACCTTGACTTGTGAACCACTTTTTGGTCTCCTGAAGAAAGGAAAGAAGTTCCAATGGGACGGCCGATGTCAAGCTGCATTTGAACAGATTAAAGAATATTTACAGAACCCGCCCGTGTTGTCACCGCCAGAACCAGGGAAACCGTTGATTTTGTATCTGTCAGTAACTGAAACTACAATGGGCTGCATGCTTGCACAAGAATCAGAAGACAAGGTGGAGAGAGCCATCTACTATCTCAGCAAGAAGATGCTGGAGTATGAAACCCGGTATACACCGCTGGAAAAGGCTTGCTTAGCTTTGGTATGGGCTACCAGGAAGCTGCGGCACTACCTGTTAGCTCACTCTGTAATGTTGGTTTCACGACTTGATCCCATCAAATATCTCTTCGAGAAACCAGCGCTTACGGGTAGGCTAGCTCGTTGGTTGCTGTTGCTCTCCGAATTTGATCTCACGTACGTGACACGCAAGTCAGTGAAAGGAAGAGCAGTGGCAGAGTTCCTTGCCGACCACCCGGTTGAGGGGGATGAAGCAGTTGAGTACCTGTTCCCGGATGAATCAATTCTGCATATCGACGATGAAACTTGGACGATGTACTTTGACGGAGCGTCAAATCAACACGGGTATGGGATAGGAGTGTTGCTGATAGCACCCGATGATTCCCGTATCCCTCTAGCCTTCAAACTCCGATTCAAAGTCTCGAACAACGAAGCAGAATACGAGGCGTGATCGCTGGTTTAGAAGCAGCCCTGGAACTAGGGGCAAGACGGTTGGACGTCATTGGGGACTCGAACCTTGTTGTGTCTCAAGCTAAAGGAGACTGGAAAGTAAAAGAGGAAAAGATGATGATGTATCACCAAACCTTGGATTTGCTGATTCCTCGGTTTGAGAAGCTAAGTTTTACTCATCTACTAAGAGAGAACAACAGGTTCGCAGATTCTTTAGCAACTCTATCTTCTATGATAGACATCCCGTGTGGAGTCCGGATGCGTCCAGTCATCATCGACCAGAAATTCGCACCTGCCTATGAGTCGATTGCAGCCATAGATGAAGTTCAGGACGAACACCCCTGGTATTACGACATCTGGAATTTCTTGGAGAAAGAAGCATACCCGCCAGGGGTAAATGCCAAAGACAAAAGAGCAATCAGAAGAATGGCAGTTCAGTTCATCATCTGCGGGGGTAAACTGTATAAACGAGGTCATCTGGGAATGCATAAACTGTGGTTGATGCCGAAGAGTCAAAGCGTCTGATGGAAGCCATCCACGGGGGAGAATGTGGTGCACACATGAATGGGGTAATGTTGGCACGGAAGATCTCAGACAGGGTTATTACTGGTCCACCATGGAGGAGGATTGTATTAGTTTCGTCCGGCGATGCCACAAATGTCAGATTCATGCAAATCGTATGAACATCCCGCCAACAAAGCTGTACAACATGACTTCGCCATGGCCGTTTTCAGTCTGGGGAATTGATGTAATCGGAGCAGTTACGCCGAAGGGGTCGAATGGGCATGAGTTCATCTTGGTAGCGATAGATTATTTCACAAAGTGGGTTGAGGCCCAATCTTATGCGGTGTTGAAGGCTTCGCACGTCGCAAATTTATCAGAAACAACATCATCTGTCGCTATGGGGTCCCAAACGAAATAATTTCAGACAATGGTTCCCACTTCAAGAAGGAGGTGATTGATTTGTTGGAGAAATACAATGTGGCTTTTCATAAGTCATCTACCTATCGGCCGCAAACCAATGGAGCAGTTGAGGCCGCCAACAAGAATATCAAGCGCATACTACAGAAGATGGTGGAAACC
Source organism: Camellia japonica (assembly GCA_030407325.1). Lineage (NCBI taxonomy): Eukaryota > Viridiplantae > Streptophyta > Magnoliopsida > Ericales > Theaceae > Camellia > Camellia japonica. Next base: position 102,831,148 of record JAPPVO010000010.1, on the reverse strand, counting down.
TACCGGGACTGGCCAGATAAGTGCCGTTTGCTCTGTGGGGCTACAGGACTTCAATCAGAACTTCTACTGGGGCGACTCCGTATCTCTTGGTTTATGGGATGGAGGCCGTTCTACCTATTGAGATTGAGGTTCCGTCATTACGAGTATTGGCCGAGTGTCAAATAGCCGAGGCAGACTGGCAACAGAGCAGATTTGAGGAACTCATGCTTTGATGAAAGAAGGTTGAAAGCACTGTACCACGTCCAAAGTTATCAACGTAGAATCGCCCGGGCTTTTAACAAGAAGGTTAAGTCCAGGAATTTGAAAGAAGGAGATTTGGTGCTCAAAGACAACCGAGCTCCCATCCACGACCCAAGGGGCAAGTTCAGACCTAATTGGACTGGTCCCTACATCATCAAGTCAATCTGGTCAGGTGGAGCTGTGGTTCTGATGGATCTAGATGGCTTAGAGTTTTCCCAACCGATCAACATGGACAAGTTGAAGAAATACTACCCCTGAGAGGCTCGCTAGGCCGAAAACCCGAAAGGGCGACCTAGGCAAAACTCAGAGCACAGAAAATTTGAAATTATAAAAACTGAGCTCGCAAGGTTGAAAACCCGCAAAGGGCGGCCTTGGCAAAAGTTAGAGCGCAAAAGGAGAGTGAAAATACCCGAGCGAACCTAGCCTGAACTACGTAAGGCTTGATTCCCATCTTTGGGATACGTAGGCAACTTCGTCTTGAAGTTCAGCCACAATCTTTTCCCCGATCAACTTTGTCCATTTGATCATCTCAGTCATCTCTATTCATCAGCATTTATCGTGATCTCCGGTACAGTGCTATTCAAACTAGGGGCAACTTTCCGTTGCAATGAAGTGCTGCGGTACTTTCAAACTAGGGGCAACTTTCCAGTTGCTAGGATCTGGGGTTGTGCATCTCAGTGACAGATCTCAGGCGTGTCCAGTTCTGATCCATATCGAAAATAGTTTTGAAAAGTTTTAATAAAAGTTGACTTTGTTCAAATTAATCTTTTACAACTAAGACCATTTTTGGACCAAAGCGGAGAATTTTCAGTACCACAACCTTCAATTTCATTGATTTCAAAACAGAGTTCTCTTGCTCTTGCATACAATTGAAGTTGCTTTTTATTACACTCAGGAAGAAAACTTGAAAGTACTAGTAAAGCAATAAATCCGGGGCATAGTCAAGTCAGGTGTCCCTGCGCCCCCTGCCAGAGCTAGTTGAAGCCTCTGATGCCAACCTAGGCCCAACCTGTGCTTCTTCGTTGAGCCAATCCCAGCACTCTCAGACAAAGTGCAACTGAAAAAGGGGCAGGGGTAGGAGCCTCTCTAGTCCTCCAGGCCGTAGTATGTCGGCAAGGTGTGCGCCTCGAACTGGAAAAGTCCGGTACTCAATTCCCTCCGGAGGGCAAGTCTGATCATGACCAAACTGGCGCAGAATACGGAATGGGAAATAGAATACCAATGAGTCAAGCCGATCAGACGGATCCCAGTATCCTGGAACATGCTATAGCTCATCGCCGGAGGTTGAGCCAAGGACAGCGCCAAGCAATGTGACGGCAGACAAATTGCACATCCATTCAAACCACCATCCCTCATCAAGGGCGTCAACTAGGCGTTGTCGGAAGAAGTAGCCGCGGGCTGAGTAAGCACTTAAGACTCAGACGTCCGATTGACGCTCGGTGATGTTGCATATTGTGCTCGTTCAGAAGTCTCAGTCGCGGCCGTGCGCCCTGCCTCCGGACTTCCGAACTCTCTTTTGTGCCTTGCCTCGGTTTGCGAACCGGACTTAGTTTTCTCTGTTTTCTTTCCTGAAGGGAGGGAGAGGTCTCAGATCATCTCTCAGTGGCCTGGGCTACATTTCGTGGCCGTAGGCCATTTTGCCCATTTCGGAGCTCGGTTCCCCGGTTTTTCGGAGCCGGCAGGCCGTGTGCCTCGGTTCGGGACCACCCAACCATCTCCGATCTCCGGTTTTTGGCATGCATCTCATTTATCCCTTACGAGGGACACTGGGGTCTTAGATACCCACTTCGTGGCCAACACCACTTTCGGTGCTTAACGGCCGGTTTTCGGCCCGAACCTCGCGGTTTGGCCCCCGAGCATTCGTTTTGCATCGGTTTTTGTTCATTCTTGGCAGGTACCTCTGTTTTCATCATAACGAGGGACACTGGGGTCTTAGATACCACTTCGTGGCCGAATGCCCACTTCGTCGGTGCTTCCCAGTCTTATTTTCGGGACCCCTCGAACCTGCTGTTTGGGTCCCCGAGCATTCGTTTTGCACATCGGTTTTTTGTTCATTTTGGCAGGTACCTCTGTTTTATCATCACAGGAAGATCACTGGAGGGTGGGAGGCTAGCAATTGTCCAAGCAACCTGTTATGCTCTTCCGGCGCCCCCGTTTTTCTCACTTCCGGGTAATGTTGACCACCCTAGGGCCTTTTCTTCGAGCCAAAACCACATATTCATGTTGTACACACATGGGAGGACACTAAAAACCCATGGCCGGCCAGTAATTTTCTTTTCATTTTGAGCCCTCTCCTAAAAGTGGATTGTGTTTTTTCTCCTGGTTCAGAGTTGTCAATTTCCAACCACAGGGCCTTGTTGTACACACCTGGAGGACACCATCATGTGGTGGCCGGCCAGCAAATCCATCTTTCCATTTTGCCCTTGGCCGGCCGGCTAGGGGGGGTGGCCCGCCGGCACCTCCAATAAAGGTGGCTAGCCGGCCATCTCCTTGGGAAGTGTGTTTCACAGCTGTATAGCTGTATCCCCCAAAGATCTGATTTCGGGGGATATTTTTTGGTGCAAGGGAACTTAATCCCTTAAGGCTACACTTTTGCCTGACTTTGATACACAATTCTTGCATGCATACACTCTTCTCCCTCTCCCTCAAGACCTAGAACCTTTGCCTCAAGCATAACTCTCTTGATCTCTCTCAAATCTTCAAGTTTTTACTTCCATTTGTTCATCATCATCAAGCATCACCATCACCATCCATTTCCAGCAGCAAGGAGGGATTCTTGAAGGCTTAAAGCAACATTTCTCAAGTCAAGAAGCAAAGAAAGAAAGGTCTTCAAGGGTAGTCTCAAATCCCTCTTTTACACCACTTTCTTGCCTCATTTCTTAACCTACTTGCTCACTGTTTTGAGCTCCGACCAATACTGAAAGTGGTCTTTTTGAGCTATTCTTGATGTTTGTTCAAGGGCTCAACTCTGTTTGAGCCCTCCATCTTGCACTTCTTTCAATATCCTCTTATATGCCATTATTTTGCATTGAATATTTGGCCTATGTGTGATCTGAATTGGAGCATCTCATGAACTGATATTGTGCTTATTTTGAGCCCCTCTTCAACATTGAAGAAGGGCTCAACCTTGTTTTCATGCTCCATATGCACTTGCTTTGAATCCATGTTTTACCCTTGTTTTTGCATGAAATTTTGGCCTATGAGTGATCTGTTTTCGAGCATAATAAACTGTGAGTGGGCCTATTTTGAGCCCCTCTTCAACATTGAAGAAGGGCTCAACCCTGTTTGGCCTCTCTATCATGCACTTGCTTCATAATTCTCATATTTACCGTAAACTTGCATGATTTATTTGACCTACATGCAGTCTGTTTTGGAGCATGTCATGAACTGTGAGTGAGCTTATTTTGTGTCCCTCTACAACATTGTAGAAGGGATCAACTTTTGGGGTCTCCATGTTATACTTGTCTTTATATCCTCTTTGACCCCCATTTTGCATGCTTTTTAAGCTTATCTAGCTTCTGTTTTCGGCCATCATCAGAACTGAAAATCATATTTTCTTCTTGACATATTTCATTAAGGGTCTTTGCTGGTTTGATGAATGTTTGGGGTACTCATGTTATAGCCTTATATATCCTCATTCTTCATAGCATTTTTACCATGTTTGCATACTGAGTTGGGGATGTCATCTACTGTAAATGTGCATATTTTTAGTCCCTCATCAGTGTTGTAGAAGGGTACTTTTCCATTTGAGCATTGCATGTATCACTTGCTTCAATACCCCTCTCTTGGCTCGTATTTTTGCATGCTATTGTTGCCTATCTGCTTGCTATTTAGCCTTTTTGTGACTGAAAAATGCTATTTTGGGGCTGCCTTGCTACTGTTTTGCATGTCATGTACCAATTATGCATGTTTAGTATGGCTATAGGCCATTCGGGTGCTTATTCGCATTTCGGGACCATTCCGGCATTCGGTATCATTTCCCCACCTTTCGGGACTGTTTTGCATCATTTGTAAGTGCTGAAATTCCATTTGCATGTTTGCATATCATTTTCCATGTCATTTCATGCTTACGCATCGCCTCGGTTTGCGCGCCCGTGCACGCATTTCGAGGCACCATTTTCATCTCGGCCTCTATGTGAGTGTGGCTGAGGCTCACTCTCATGTTAGTATAAGTCCATTTCGCATTTGTATGTCATTTCATGCTTTAATCCATTCTCGGTTTCGCGCCCGTGTGCACGCATTTCGAGGCACTTCATTTTTATCCGACGGCCTCCCGTGTATGAGTGGCTGAGGTCCTCTCATGTTGGTATAAGTCCATTTGCATTCTGTATGCCATTTTCGCATCATTGCATTCCGTATGCCATTTTCTCGGTTTGCGTGCCCGCGGGCACGCATTCGAGACATCTCATTTTAGCTCATTACATATCATTTCCATGTCATTTTGCATTCTTATGCATCGCCTCGGTTTGCGCGCCCGTGGCACGCATTTCGAGGCACTCATTTTTATCCGACGGCCTCTTATGTGAGTGTGGCTGAGGCCACTCATGTTAGTGTAAGTCCAATTGCATTGCGTATGCCATTTCATGCCTTAGGATCATCGCCTCGGTTTGCGTGCCGTGTGCACGCATTTCGAGGCATCTCATTTTCATAGCATTGTGCATGCTAGGATTGTATTAGTTGCATTCATGCATATCATGCATATTGCATCGTGTTCGGGATAGGAGTTAGCCCGGGCACGGGAAACGAGGCACGTTTCGTACTCCGAGTGACGGAACGGGTCTCAATTCCCAAGTCACCGACACTCCGGATTACCCATGATGGAGTTAGGTTTTGTTGTAGCATTCATCTGCATTCATCCTATATTGAGTTGTGCAATCCGACTCCTCGGCCATCATGCATCGATATGCGTGATTGGTGGCACGAGGATCGAGGCATGCATATATTTGTGAAATACATTGCTATGCCCCTTTCCTGCTCTCTGTTGCAGCAAAATGAGAATCAGCAACTTTTCGGAGTCTGGCGCGCATTTCGAGAAACATTGCAAACAGAGGCTAATTGGGCATCCCAGTGGATTTCCGCAAAGGCAGCCCAGCATACATCATTCATCTCAGAAGGGCAGCCCCTGGCTTGCATGCCAGTTTACAGCTTTCTTAGTTAATTTGTTAATTAATTAGGAAATTTGTATTTCGGACTGTATTATTCTTTTATTCGGACTGTATTATTTATTCGGACCCTCTGCGCGAGGGCATAATTGTAATAAGTGTGGGTGAGTGTGATGTATGTCTTCCAACCCCACTCTTTCTTCCCTTTTTTACCCGCTTATGGTTAGATATAGGGCATATTTCAATTAGCATACAGTATGACAGCATGTTTGCATCATTCATCTGTTTTGCACACCGGGCTCGGCGCATCATACAAACTGCATTTGTATTTCAATTCCAAATTGAATACGTGTTAGTGTAGCATTCCATATGCCATGTTTAGAATAGCCGAGCCTGCTATAGTTGCATTATTGCATGTGTTGCATTAGGCATTCTGTATATTAGGATCATGCATGATTTCTAATCGTTTTTGTTTTGGCTTGGAGTACTCGGTGAGTTTTATGCTTTAGCATCCTTGCATGCGTGTGAGTGTGCCATGAATAGCATGCTTACCATGAGGCTATGTGCTTATGTGATATAACTGCCTTGAATGCCTGTGGGTGGAGGTTGAGTTACTTGAATTGGACAATTCATCAATTGTTTGTTTTAAGCCCACTAGATAGTGGCAAAAATCATGCTTTCTAAGCCCACCTGAGGGTGGCAAATCCGCGTCTTAGCCTACCTGCGGGTAGCACCATCAAACCATTTTCAAACAAACAAACATGAAATGTTTTGTTCCAAGTCAGGCGGCTCAGTCTATACTTGTTTGCTGCGAGCATCACATAGTAACCTAGGCTAATAACCGGAATAAGAACTCACAATGTTTTCAAAAACAGATATCATGGTTAGTAGAGGCCGGTCTTTGACCGGGCGAGCGGGGTGCTCACGAAGTGACCTTCCCCAATCGTACCCAAGTTCCCGAGCCGAGGCAACTTTGGTGATGACGGACACGTGGCCTTTGGCACCGAGTCAGGGTTTCCTAAATTTCCCATAAAAATATTTAGGTGGCGACTCTGTATCTGGCAAAGCAGTCCATGTTTGGCACTTCTTTCAAAAAATCTGTTTTCCAAAACGATTTGCCGGATTTGGACTCTTTGGTTCAAGATTAAGAACCGTGACACAAATCGAGTCCGAGCTGTAGCGAGGTCCCCCGCGGGCTTGTTACAGTTTCTGGCGACTCTGCTGGGGATTTAGAGAACTTGACTCGAACTCATGATATCTGGTTTTGACTACACTTGTGTGTTTCTTTGCATTGCATTTGCATTGGTGCGCCTAGGACACCGTGTTTGCCATCTGCTATTCCTGAGCGGTTTGCCGGAGGCTTGTCTTGTCAAGGCATGTCCATAAGGCTGACGGTTACGGGCTCTGCCAGTATGGGAACACAAACCCCGGTTTTACCGGGGCACCCTTTTTGACCATTCGACCTAGTGCATATTCGGATCCATAGTGACCATTCCAAACTAGGACAGGTTGCTTACCCGTTTATAGGTTGTTTGAAACCGCTGCGTGCGTAGTGAAACCCTAGCTCCTGACAAAATAGGACAGGGAAACCCTACCCCAACATAGGGGTGTTTTGGCTCTCACTTATCTGTTATGTGCTTTAGAGTGCGTCTCTACAGGAATGCATGTATCAGTCTTAGTTTGGGCATCAGGGCATCAGGCCTGCGGGCATCAGTCAGTATCTGAGAATCAGTTGTCTGCGGATATCCGATTCAGTTTTGGGGAACAGTGATACAGGAACAGTGATCAGTGATTGAGGACAGTGTATTTTCAGCTTTCAACTGCGTGTTGTATGCCCGACTGTGTGTTGTGTGTATTTAATTTAAGCTGTTATGCTGCCCGTTTTCTGGTTATTTATTTCCTTTTTGCTTTATTATCTTTTTGCTAGGGCAGTTTTTAGCACGATTGCTTCCGAACCAGTAGATACTCCCCAAGCACTTGGACACGAGGTCGCCGACTCAACCGATCCGAGGATCTCGTTGACGGACATCCAGTGTTCCACTCCTACCCCCAGTTGCCAGAAGAAGGCCAAGGAGGCGCAGTGTGTCAGAGCAGGGATTACCAGGACAGAGGGCTACTTTGACAGTAAGCCAGGCTGAGATTTCTGTGTCTGCCATAGAAGTACATTTACCGGTCATCCAGATGGAACAGCAGAATACATCAGTGGTAGAGGCGATGATGCGCCAGATGCAAGAGAGCATGAGGCAGATGCAAGAGGATTCCATCCGCCAAGCGGAATTTTCTAAACAACAAGCCGCAGTCATGGCCCAGCAGGCCGAGCTGATCACTAGGCTGCAACAGCAGAATGCAGCGTCTGCTTCACATCAGGTTCCTCCACCACAGCTCCACTACCCGAGCAGGCACCTGGGTCAGAATACCTTGCCAATCCTCAGAATACCCTGCCAAACCCTCAGAATACCCTCCCGAACACCCAGAACACCCTACCCAATGTCCAAAATATCCAAGAGGACACCAACTTCCAACGGGGCTGGCTCCGCCCCCGCTTCTGCCTCAACTGTCCAAGAATCTTACACCCAACCACCCGGACTCTCCATTTGAGTTCGAGGTAGATCATACAGCTCTGAAGCTGAGTAAGCTGGAAAACTTTTCAAGAAATCGCAGGGGGTGAAGGCCATCCCAGACATCGAAGATGGGTACACTGATGTGGTAACATTGCCAGACAGATTCAAGATGCCACAGATCGACCGTTTTGATGGGTCCGGGATCCTATGGTCCATCTCCGGCTATTTTCAGACATCTGAGGCCAATGGGCCTAACCCGACCACAAAAGCTTTCCTTGTTTGGCAGAACTTTGTCGGGGTGGCGGCCATCTGGTACGCAAGTTAGAAGATGATGTGAAGAGAAATTGGGATGAGATGGCTGAGGCCTTCGTTGCGCAGTACTCGTATAATACACAGATCGAGATTACAACACGTGATCTCGAAACGACGAGGCAAGAACCCAAGGAGTCTTTCTCCGATTTTGTAACTCGATGGAGGCAAAGGCATCGATGATGACCTTGAGGCCAACAGATAAAGATCAAATCCGGATGATTGTGCGCAATCTCCAACCGAAGTTAATGCAGAAGATGATTGTACTCCCCTTTCCAACTTTCTCAGATTTACACGAGATGGGGGTACAGATCGAAGATGCAATGAAGCAAGGTTTGATCGACCAGGACCGGGAGCAGCCCCGAAGGACATTCAACCGCAATAACAACGCAGGCCCGAGTGGCGCTGCAAACACAAGGACTTCTGAGGTCGGTATGGTCACCACCACTCCCCCTTCCCAACCAAGGCCCGCAGCGGCCAACCCTTTTCCAGTACCTCCGGAGCAGTAACCAAGCCTCGAGATTTCAGCCCAGAGGCCAAAGAACCTTCACTCCACTATACATGCCTTTGTCCAAGGCTCTCGGGGTGTTAATCAGAAAGAAGCATCTGACACCTTTAGAGCCGAGGCCACTGCCAAATCCACTCCCTCCCTCTCATGACCCAGCAAAGCTTGCGTACCACAACACGGTCATGACACCGACCGTTGCTAGATTGCGTCATGAGATCCAAGATCTTATCGACAAGCAGGTGATCGCGCCTCCTGAAAAACCCAACGTCACAACAAATCCTCTCCCACCACACAACCAAGCCCCTCCTCCCAAAAGAGTCAACCTCATCCAAACTGGGGTCGTGTCCTACGATCCTAGTATCTATATTACTCCCTCTCACCTACCCAAGCCGGAGGTGATCCTTCCTGATTGCACTGACTTGTGCATGTTGGACACCTTCACAACCCAATCTAAGCCAGTGGTGGTGACCACCGAAGATGGAACGGGGCAGGTTTCAGAGGAGAGCAGAATTGTTGAGTCTGGGATGGAACAGCCTGGGAATCTTGCTGGAGGAGCCTATGATCCAAGCGAGTACATCTTATCAGTGGGCCAGTCTAAGCTGAGTGTGGGGCTGCCAGAAAAAGCTGAGCTGTGCATGATTCGGGGGGACAGACTTGAACAAGGGGCAGATGATCTGACAACAGTGGAAGGGACTTTGCCAACTTCCAGTTCTTCAACGACCAAGAATCAGGGATGCTGCAATCAACTGGTTCGACTATGAGGAGTCGGCAGAAGTCGGGTGGTTAGATGATCAGCCAGACGTAGAATTTCAATCAGAACAGGGCCCGGCAGGGGCGAGAGTATCATGATGGCCGGAAGGGCCGAGGGTCAGAATCCACCGCCGGCGTTAAGAATTTCGCTCAGAATTCGGGGATTAAATACAGGGAATATTGAACAACCAGCTGTACTGACGCAGTTGGAACAACAAAGTTTGACGATTCCGAGAGAATTAGAAAAGCTAAGGCCCATGTGGGGGTCGAAAGTGCTGTGTGCACAGAACAGAAAATGCTGTGGGCATAAAGACTGAAGGTGCTGCGAGCACGATTACCGGAGCCGGACAGATGTCTGTCGGCTGCCGACGGAATGTGGTGGGAAGACGATGACTTATGTCTTGCCCACACAGAGACTGGGCAGGTGCTCAACCAGATGATACCTGGTATATTGACGAGATCGCTCATATGACCAGAAGTGGGCGGTATTTCAAGCCCCACACTTGGACCAACCTGAGGCATCTGGAAAGATAAAGAAGCTGAGAAACAGAGAGAGAAACAGATAGAAGAAGCTGTGCTCAAGCAATTGAAGAAGATACAAGCAGACATCTCCATCTGGGGACTGCTTATGGCATCAAGGGTGCACAGACAGGCCGTCCTATCTGCCATGGACAAGGCCAAACTCTCAATAGACACTACACCAAGAACAGCTGGTTGGGCTGGTTTTTCCGGGAGGAGGTTCCCCGGCATTAACCTTTTCAGACAAGGAGTTGCCGCCTGAGGGCAACCATAACAAACCTCTCTACGTCTCCGTGGAGTGTAGAGATAAATGGATACCGGTGGTACTTGTTGATACCGGGTCCGCCATCAATGTCTGCCCAGTCAGAACAGCATATGCAGTTGGGTTGAAGCCCGCGGACTTCACACCAACAACTCAGGTGATCAAAGCTTACGATAATACGAGTAGGGAAGTGATGGGGATTGTCAAGATTCAAACCAAGGTTGGTCCAGGACAACACGACATCGAATTTCATGTCTTGGACGTTCCCGCAACCTTCAACTTACTCTTGGGGCGGCCGTGGCTGCACCAAGTAAAGGCAGTCTCTTCCACTCTACATCAGATGGTGAAATACCCCTATGGAAAGGGAGTAGCCACTGTATTCGGGAACTCATCAATCCATCCCCTCCGGAGGTATCTACGCCGGTCCTGGAAATTGAGCATGGCACAGAAGATGTCTTCTTATCAGGATTCACTTTGGCTGAGGCCCGGGTAGTACAGAATATTATGGCTGTGAATGAAGGTGTGTACGTTAGTGCTCAATCCGTCTACCTCATGAACAAGCTACAACATATTCCCGGGATGGGATTAGGAAGGAGCGGCAGGAAAGGAGTCGCTGCGTTGGCCGAAGTGCCACACAACCGCATACCTTTGGACTGGGTTATCTGCCCACCAAAGAACTGGGTGAGGAAAGGAAAGGAAATGGCCGGCAGAGCCAGAGCGAAGCAGGCTGGGAAGCCTTTTGACCTAATACACAGGCCCATTCAGGGTACCCTGAACGGACGCTTCGTCCGGGAGGGGGGATTTTCCATTTTGCGGCTTCCCAGAGCCGTGGATAAACGCGGAGAAGAAGCGCGTCCAGGCTTCGAATCTTCTTTGATTTGCAACTATCCGGGGATGACGTTGCCACAGAGCAGACAGACCCAACAACTGAGGTTGAGCAGAATAAAGCAGGGGATCCTGAGGGCACAGAATTTGAAATGGGGGTAGCACTGGCATGTCTCCTCTCTGATCCTCCGATCGACCAAGAGTGCTTGGGGGATAACTTCGTGGTTTCCATGATTGGGGATGAAACGGCTGCGAGCCACCAGCAGCTATCTTGGATGCATCAATCGCACCCTCTCTCACTTGGCAGTACGAGGAGGGATTTTTGTCCAGCAGCACCGGGTCAGGTAGTGAGCCGGAATCTGATTCCACCGAGTCTGTGAGTCGGAATCAGGTTCCAGCTCGACTGAGTCTGAGTCTGGTACTCCTGGGGATGTTAACCCGGATGCCACAGTCCTGTCTAGGTCGTCTTTTTCCTTTTCTTTTGAGTCTGTTGTAACAGAAGAATTGGACGATTTGGATGAACTTAATGAGAATGAGGTGAATGTGGTTTCCGAGTATTTCTCTGTGCCCTTGATTTATTGCATTAATTCAGACTTTCAAAACTTTGATGAAAACGACGAGGACGAAGTTCCTCCGGTTTTACAACGTTTAATTGAGCAAGAGCAAGAGAGATTTGTTAAGCCATTAATGGATGAAATCATACCGTGAACATTGGTACTGAGGAGGACCCGCGGCTGGTCCAGATCGGGTCCACGTTGTCTTCGGAGGAACGCGAGCGCTTAGTCGCTTTATTAAAAGATTTCAAAGATGTTTTCGCGTGGTCCTACGAAGACATGCCTGGAATCGATCCTGAGATTGTACAGCATCGGATCCCCCTTGACCCCGAGGCCCGACCTGTCAAGCAGAAATCAGAAGGATCCGCCCGGATTGGGCTCTCAAGATTAAAGAAGAGGTCACCAAGCAAATTGAGCAGGCTTCCTGCTGGTATAGATATCCGACTTGGTTGGCCAATATTGTTCCGGTGCCGAAGAAAGATGGCAGGATCCGGGTGTGTGTAGACTTCAGGGATTTGAACAAAGCTAGTCCGAAGGACGACTTCCCCTTACCGCACATCGATGAGTTGGTAGACTTCACAGCAGGGCATGCATTGCTCTCATTCATGGATGGCTTCTCAGGATACAACCAGATAGTGATGGCACCGAAGACGGAAAAGACTGCATTCACCACCCCGTGGGGGACATACTGCTACCGGGTAATGCCGTTTGGGTTGAAGAACGCTGGAGCTACTTATCAACGGGCCGCGACCACAATACTACATGATATGATCCACAAAGAGGTTGAGGTGTATGTGGACGACATGATTGTCAAGTCCAAGGAAAGAGAGGGCCACTACACCGCCTTGCATAAGTTTTTCCAAAGGATCAGGGAATTCCGGTTGCGGCTAAACCCTCAGAAATGTACATGGGTGTTACAGCGGGAAAAATGCTGGGGTTTCTGATTACACAAAGAGGCATCGAGGTCGACCCTTCCAAAATCAAGGCCATCTTAGAAATGCCACCACCAAGGACTGAAAAGGAGGTGCGAGGCTTTCTGGGTAAAGTGCAATTCATAAGACGGTTTATCTCAAAATTAACCTTGACTTGTGAACCACTTTTTGGTCTCCTGAAGAAAGGAAAGAAGTTCCAATGGGACGGCCGATGTCAAGCTGCATTTGAACAGATTAAAGATATCTACAGAACCCGCCCGTGTTGTCACCGCCAGAACCAGGGAAACCGTTGATTTTGTATCTGTCAGTAACTGAAACTACAATGGGCTGCATGCTTGCACAAGAATCAGAAGACAAGGTGGAGAGAGCCATCTACTATCTCAGCAAGAAGATGCTGTGGAGTATGAACCCGATACACCGCTGGAAAAGGCTTGCTTAGCTTTGGTATGGGCTACCAGGAAGCTGCGGCACTACCTGTTAGCTCACTCTGTAATGTTGGTTTCACGACTTGATCCCATCAAATATCTTCGAGAAACCAGCGCTTACGGGTAGGCTAGCTCGTTGGTTGCTGTTGCTCTCCGAATTTGATCACGTACGTGACACGCAAGTCAGTGAAAGGAAGAGCAGTGGCAGAGTTCCTTGCCGACCACCCGGTTGAGGGGGATGAAGCAGTTGAGTACCTGTTCCCGGATGAATCAATTCTGCATATCGACGATGAAACTTGGACGATGTACTTTGACGGAGCGTCAAATCAACATGGGTATGGGATAGGAGTGTTGCTGATAGCACCCGATATTCCCGTATCCCTCTAGCCTTCAAACTCCGATTCAAAGTCTCGAACAACGAAGCAGAATACGAGGCGTGTATCGCTGGTCTAGAAGCAGCCCTGGAACTAGGGGCAAGACGGTTGGACGTCATTGGGGACTCGAACCTTGTTGTGTCTCAAGCTAAAGGAGACTGGAAAGTAAAAGAGGAAAAGATGATGATGTATCACCAAACCTTGGATTTGCTGATTCCTCGGTTTGAGAAGCTAAGTTTTACTCATCTACTAAGAGAGAACAACAGGTTCGCAGATTCTTTAGCAACTCTATCTTCTATGATAGACATCCCGTGGAGTCCGGATGCGTCCAGTCATCATTGACCAGAAATTCGCACCTGCCTATGAGTCGATTGCAGCCATAGATGAAGTTCAGGACGAACACCCCTGGTATTACGACATCTGGAATTTCTTGGAGAAAGAAGCATACCCGCCAGGGGTAAATGCCAAAGACAAAAGAGCAATCAGAAGAATGGCAGTTCAGTTCATCATCTGCGGGGGTAAACTGTATAAACGAGGTCATCTGGGAATGCATAAACTGTGCGTTGATGCCGAAGAGTCAAAGCGTCTGATGGAAGCCATCCACGGGGGAGAATGTGGTGCACATGAATGGGGTAATGTTGGCACGGAAGATCCTCAGACAGGGTTATTACTGGTCCACCATGGAGGAGGATTGTATTAGTTTCGTCCGGCGATGCCACAAATGTCAGATTCATGCAAATCGTATGAACATCCCGCCAACAAAGCTGTACAACATGACTTCGCCATGGCCGTTTTCAGTCTGGGGAATTGATGTAATCGGAGCAGTTACGCCGAAGGGGTCGAATGGGCATGAGTTCATCTTGGTAGCGATAGATTATTTCACAAAGTGGGTTGAGGCCCAATCTTATGCGGTGTTGAAGGCTTCGCACGTCGCAAAGTTATCAGAAACAACATCATCTGTCGCTATGGGGTCCCAAACGAAATAATTTCAGACAATGGTTCCCACTTCAAGAAGGAGGTGATTGATTTGTTGGAGAAATACAATGTGGCTTTTCATAAGTCATCTACCTATCGGCCGCAAACCAATGGAGCAGTTGAGGCCGCCAACAAGAATATCAAGCGCATACTGCAGAAGATGGTGGAAACCTACCGGGACTGGCCAGATAAGCTGCCGTTTGCTCTGTGGGGCTACAGGACTTCAATCAGAACTTCTACTGGGGCGACTCCGTACTCTTGGTTTATGGGATGGAGGCCGTTCTACCTATTGAGATTGAGGTTCCGTCATTACGAGTATTGGCCGAGTGTCAAATAGCCGAGGCAGACTGGCAACAAGCAGATTTGAGGAACTCATGCTTTCGATGAAAGAAGGTTGAAAGCACTGTACCACGTCCAAAGTTATCAACGTAGAATGCCCGGGCTTTTAACAAGAAGGTTAAGTCCAGGAATTTGAAGGAAGGAGATTTGGTGCTCAAAGACAACCGAGCTCCCATCCACGACCCAAGGGGCAAGTTCAGACCTAATTGGACTGGTCCCTACATATCAAGTCAATCTGGTCAGGTGGAGCTGTGGTTCTGATGGATCTAGATGGCTTAGAGTTTTCCCAACCGATCAACATGGACAAGTTGAAGAAATACTACCCTTGAGAGGCTCGCTAGGCCGAAAACCCGAAAGGGCGACCTAGGCAAAACTCAGAGCACAGAAAATTTGAAATTATAAAAACTGAGCTCGCAAGGTTGAAAACCCGCAAAGGGCGGCCTTGGCAAAAGTTAGAGCGCAAAAGGAGAGTGAAAATACCCGAGCGAACCTGAGCCTGAACTACGTAAGGCTTGATTCCCATCTTTGGGATACGTAGGCAACTTCGTCTTGAAGTTCAGCCATAAACTTTTCCCCGATCAACTTTGTCCATTTGATCATCTCAGTCATCTCTATTCATCAGCATTTATCGTGATCTCCGGTACAGTGCTATTCAGACTAGGGGCAACTTTCCGTTGCAATGAAGTGCTGCGGTACCTTTCAAACTAGGGGCAACTTTCCAGTTGCTAGGATCCGGGGTTGTGCATCTCAGTGACAGATCTCAGGCGTGTCCAGTTCTGATCCATATCGAAAATAGTTTTGAAAAGTTTTAATAAAAGTTGACTTTGTTCAAATTAATCTTTTTACAACTAAGACCATTTTTGGACCAAAGCGGAAAGTTTTCAGTACCACAACCTTCAATTTCATTGATTTCAAAACAGAGTTCTCTTGCTCTTGCATACAATTGAAGTTGCTTTTTATTACACTCAGGAAGAAAACTTGAAAGTACTAGTAAAGCAATAAATCCGGGGCATAGTCAAGTCAGGTGTCCCTCGCCCCCTGCCAGAGCTAGTTGAAGTCTGATGCCAACCTAGGCCCAACCTGTGCTTCTTCGTTGAGCCAATCCCAGCACTCATCAGACAAAGTGCAACTGAAAAAGGGGCAGGGGGTAGGAGCTCTCTAGTCCTCCAGGCCGTAGTATGTCGGGCAAGGTGTGCCTCGAACGGAAAGTACCGGGTACTCAATTCCCCTCCGGGGGCAAGTCTGATCATGACCAAACTGGCGCAGAATACGGAATGGGAAATAGAATACACAATGAGTCAAGCCGATCATCGATCCCAGTATCCTGGAACATGCTATAGCTCATCGCCGGAAGTTAAGCCAAGGACAGCGCCAAGCAATGTGATCGGCGACAAATTGCACATCCATTCAAACCACCATCCCTCATCAAGGGCGTCAACAGGCGTTGTCGAAAGAAGTAGCCGCGGGCTGAGTAAGCAGGGCAAGAGTCCACAACTTGCAATTTATCCATCAACCATATCTGGGAGGGAGGGATGAAAAATGAGAGTAAAGAATAGAGAGATGTACGATGAGAGAAAAGTAAGATGAGGGTTTGTGAGAAAAACCGAGCCTGAGGGCCGAGTGATGTGAGCAAATACATATGTGAGATTGGGTGGGAAACATTACCTGCAGCAGTAGTGGACTCCCTGCAAATCTAGTTGTCTCTGGCGGTAGAAAGCATCCAAGCCCATCAGTGTCTCGGCCAATGTCATGGCGATACAACTTTCCTTCCCGCAAGCCTTGAGCGACTTCAATCAAACGGATGCTAGCCCTCCGGAGCCGAGACAAACAGAAAATGAGATAGCATGCACAAGCAGAGGGCATGTTGTCGGAAACCTTGCCAATGATGGTCGCTGCGGTCACCGGCATCAGAGAATCGGTAAACCAGGCTCGGGATATCCAACATCCGTTACAGTCAGAGATCGAGCATCATGTGCGTTGAGACCGCACATCCGCCCTAAAGCTTGGGCGTGGCCAAAACGAGACTGAGGCAAGATCTCTTCTAGCGTTCAGACTCATCAAACTTGAAAATCTTCAAAAGTGGGACATACCTCTTGTCCTCCGAAGCTGAAGACATGCGTCACCGGGTTCCAAAACCTCGCCGCGGCATGGAGGAAAGGAAGATGTAGCGGAGTCCGGCGCAGCGTGAATAGTGCATTTAAGCCGAAACCCCGGAAGTTCAACTTTTCCGAGCCATCTAGAGAAGAAATCCAAGTTGTGAGATTTTCTGCGAGAAATGCCTCCATTTTTGTGAGAAACGGTGATGAAATGAATTAGTTCCAGGGCTGGGGCTTTTATAGGGGTAAACACTATTCAAAGGACACGTGTCAAAATTCTGGGGTTGTGGGGGAGGTGGCCGGCCGGCCATCTATTCTAGTAGGCCGGCCACCCTCTAGTCTCCAAATGCAAAATTGTTCGGCCCGCATTGGTCCTTTTACCCTCCGGAAGGAAGTTTGAGGCATTTCTACGCATCGGGGATGTCGAAGGCCTCCATTTCTCTCAGTTTCGGATGCATTCCATCATCCAGATCGTCCGTCCGAAGTGCGCTTTGTTGTACTTTTGCTTATCGAGTTGTTGCTTTGTTTATCGAGTTGTAAGTTTTGTCGAGCTGTCGCTTTTTGTGTTTTGAGTTATTACCTTTTGTTTACGCAATTTTGTTAAGTCTTGTTTATCGAGTCGTTAACATTGTTGTATTTTGCTTATCGAGTTGTAAACTTGCTAAGATTCTGTTATTTCTTAGTGAGTCGAGTTGTTTGATTTGTTGCGTCGGTTCATTACCTGACCTGGTAAATACACAAGGCACATTCCCATTCAATTCCATTTTTGTGCAAAATGATGCGATGCGATGCTAAGAATTTCAAATACAAACATCTTTTCAAAAGCTGTTTCATTCCATCATGTTTTACAACAAATAAAGGTACAAGTTTTACAGGATATAAAACTGCCTAACACAATGTGCAAAGTGCTACAAACTACTAGCAAAAAGTAAATAAAGCAGGAAATAGCATCAATATCCTCGGGAACGGGAATGAGGAGGCCCTCTCATCCTCTTCTGCGGGACAACCTCTGCACCATCATCACCATCCGGATCAGAGCTGTCATCCTCCGGATCCCCCTCAGCCTCGCCTCCACTCCCGGAACCAAGACCGGAGCCTTCCTCCCCAGCAGATGCCTCTGACTCACGGTCTGCGACCTCCTCTCCTCCTCCTCAATAATGGGTGCCTGCGTCTGCGAGACCCCTCCTCGAGCTCCTCGGACAGGCCTAGATGGCCCTGCTCCCTGAGAAGGCCTGGATGGCCCAGCTCCTCGAAAGGGCCCAGATGGCCCAGCACCTCGACCTCTCTGAGAAGGCCCGGGTGGCCTGGCCTGCGACGGTGCATATACAGGAGGCATCTGAAAGTGAAGAGTTCAATGCATCAGTTCAAATATGAAAAGCAGATGCAAGACAATACAATTGTGAGTGGGGTGTGTGTCAGATGTGCTCTACACAGACTATCAATACAGCAGAATGTTCAAAACCAGTATGTTATCAGAACTATGCTAAATACGGAAAGATGGACAGTACCTGCACTCCCATGATGGCTAGCTGTGCCTCTCTCCGTAGGATCATGCCCTCGAATGTGGCCAGCATCCCGAGCAGCTCGTCCGTGTACTCAACTGGAGGCTGCAAATACAAATGCAAAACTATCAGTAAAGGAATGAATGTCCAAATATCTGACTGATAAATCAAAGCTGTAAAACATACCGGGGGTGAATCAGGGTCTCTGACATATCCGTGGTCAGGAAGAGGAGGCTCTAGCGGGACCTGGTAAGGAGTCCCGAACCGCCAGCTCGTCAGCTCGGTCGGCATGTCTGGCCACCCAGCATGAGGATGAAGAGACGGAGGGATCGGAGGAATAGAACTACCTCTACCCCTAGATGCACCAGCCCTGCTAGAGGAAGGGATGTCCGTAGCACGGGCACGACTCGAAGATGGCATATCAGTAGGCCTCAGTGTCGGAGCACGCACTCCCGTCAAGGGGGGCATCAGATATATGCGACGATAGGTGGCGTAGTCCCCCTCCATGAGATGTAACAAAGCATCGGTGCCCTGCATGGCACTAGTGACCTCTGGGAAGATAGCCTATCCGCAGTCCGCATAGTGGCTGGAGGTACAGCAGGAGGGTCCTGAGAATCTACCCCCACACCTGGCGCAGAAAGCGTTCCCCCAGGAACCATGCCCTACCGATCGGTCCTCGAGCAGGAACCTATACTGGGAATTACTCGATCCTCCGGGATACTGATATCGGAGACCATCGCCAAAGACCGCCCAGGGCTGCCAGGTAATCTGCGGATAACCAGTGCATAAATCAATCAGAAATCAGAATATACAGGAGTCAAAGATGAAAATGAAAGGAACTGAGAGTTCTGAAATACCTCTGTCGTCCGCACAGTATCAAAATACTGTCGCAGGTAGAAGAGAGTCTCTCGAGGTCTCGCTCGGTGCTCGCCCTCGAATACCAGTGAAAACGGAGTCATAAGGACTCCAGCCACCTCCATCTCCGGGCTAACGTGGGAAATATACGTACACCCATAGCTGAGAAAAGCAGTGCGGAATGTGAATACAAAGTGCTAAAGGCAAATACAGATGTAAAGTGCGCCGTGTGTGCAATGAACAATAATGAGAAGCAGAAATGTAAATCATCAAGAGGACAGAACGTACCTCCCAGGCTCTCCATAGCCGCCAAGCAAGTCTCCCGCCCGCGAGAGGCTGCACTCATGTAACAATAAAGGGTAGCCAGGCCAGCGCCACCCCAGTCATACCGCTGACCTGTGATAGGTCCACAAGGCGCTCAGCAGATACAGCCCAACAGTGTTCCCCTGTCGGCAAACAAAGTGGTGCCAAAGAGGAACATGAGGAAACCTCGGGTGTACTGCTCAATCTCCTCAGGAGACTCAGGCTCCATCTCTGGCCTCCGAAACGGGAAGAGAACCAGGTGTACCGGACCTCCCGGAAGCTCTGTCTACAGGTGGGCGAGCCCCCAACAGATGTATCCATGCAGCCTCCCACTCACCCATATCCTCGTCATAAGGAATGGGCCAACCGCCTGTGTCTAGGCCGGTGAGCACAGCGAAGCTAACGGGGTCATGGTCATATCCCCGGTGGCAGAAAATGGAAGAATTGGTGGTGTCCCACCATCTCTCCACCAGAGCAGCTAACAATGTCCTGCTGGCAGGACACGTGCTAATCCCACGCAGAATGGTCCGAACCCTGCTAGATCAACCAATCCCGGACAGCCTCTGGAAGCTCAGCATACCAGTCTCTCGGCGGTAGAGCCATATCCTCGTACAGTACGAGAGCCAACCTGCATTCAGAATGAATACATGTGTTCAGTACACAATAAATGAAGCGTATGCAAGTAACAAGTGTGTGCAAATGAATGAATGAGCTGTGTGCAAATGAATGAATGAGCTATGTGCAATGAATGAAGTAGTGTTTTGGGCTGCGTGTTCAAATCTAATCAGTGGGCTGCGTGTTCACTTTATATATCTGGGCTGCGTGTTCAGTAAATCAGTGTTTTGGGCTGCGTGTTCAAATCCTAATCAGTGGGCTGCGTGTTCACTTTATTTCTATCTGGGCTGCGTGTTCAGTAAATCAGTGTTTTGGGCTGCGTGTTCAAATCCTAATCAGTGGGCTGCGTGTTCACTTATTTCTATCTGGGCTGCGTGTTCAGTAAATCAGTGTTTTGGGCTGCGTGTTCAAAATCCTAATCAGTGGGCTGCGTGTTCACTTTATTTCTATCTGGGCTGCGTGTTCAGTAAATCAGTGTTTTGGGCTGCGTGTTCAAAATCTAATCAGTGGGCTGCGTGTTCACTTTATTTCTATCTGGGCTGCGTGTTCAGTAAATCAGTGTTTTGGGCTGCGTGTTCAAATCTTAATCAGTGGGCTGCGTGTTCACTTTATTTATCTGGGCTGCGTGTTCAGTAAATCAGTGTTTTGGGCTGCGTGTTCAAATCCTAATCAGTGGGCTGCGTGTTCACTTTATTTATATCTGGGCTGCGTGTTCAGTAAATCAGTGTTTTGGGCTGCGTGTTCAAATCTAATCAGTGGGCTGCGTGTTCACTTTATATATCTGGGCTGCGTGTTCAGTAAATCAGTGTTTTGGGCTGCGTGTTCAAATCTAATCAGTGGGCTGCGTGTTCACTTTATTTATATCTGGGCTGCGTGTTCAGTAAATCAGTGTTTTGGGCTGCGTGTTCAAATCCTAATCAGTGGGCTGCGTGTTCACTTTATTCTATCTGGGCTGCGTGTTCAGTAAATCAGTGTTTTGGGCTGCGTGTTCAAAATCCTAATCAGTGGGCTGCGTGTTCACTTTATTTATATCTGGGCTGCGTGTTCAGTAAATCAGTGTTTGGGCTGCGTGTTCAGTAAATCAGTGTTTTGGGCTGCGTGTTCAAAATCCTAATCAGTGGGCTGCGTGTTCACTTTATTTCTATCTGGGCTGCGTGTTCAGTAAATCAGTGTTTTGGGCTGCGTGTTCAAAATCCTAATCAGTGGGCTGCGTGTTCACTTTATTTCTATCTGGGCTGCGTGTTCAGTAAATCAGTGTTTTGGGCTGCGTGTTCAAAATCCTAATCAGTGGGCTGCGTGTTCACTTTATATCTATCTGGGCTGCGTGTTCAGTAAATCAGTGTTTTGGGCTGCGTGTTCAAAATCCTAATCAGTGGGCTGCGTGTTCACTTTATTTCTATCTGGGCTGCGTGTTCACTTTATTTCTATCTGGGCTGCGTGTTCAGTAAATCAGTGTTTTGGGCTGCGTGTTCAAAATCCTAATCAGTGGGCTGCGTGTTCACTTTATTTCTATCTGGGCTGCGTGTTCAGTAAATCAGTGTTTTGGGCTGCGTGTTCAAATCATTTATCAGTGGGCTGCGTGTTCACTTTAATTTCTACCTGGGCTGCGTGTTCAGTAAATTTGTGTTTTGGGCTGCGGGTTCAACTCATTAATCAGTGTGGGCTGTGTGTTCACCGTCAACTTGGACTGTGTATTCAGAAAATCAGAGTTTGGGACTGTGTGTTCTACTCTTAGTCAGTGTGCGCCGTGTGTTCACCTTCGAATTCGGGCTGTGTGTTCGACAAATCAGTGTTTGAGCCGTGGTTCAATGCTTAACTAATGTGTGCCGTGTGTTCACTATCAATCAGTCAGTGAGCCGTGTGTTCAGCAATTCAAGTGTTTGAGTCGCGTATCCAGAATGCAGGCAAAGTATCATATCATAGGCTAAACTGTGCGTTTAAGCATGGCAAAGCTACAAAGTGCACGAAAAATGCAGAAAATGAAGTAAAATACCTCTCGTGCCTCGGAAGAGAGGTGATGCTCCGGCTCTCGTAGAAGCAAGTCCCCGGGTGCCCGATCATTAAAGTCAGTAAAATGATGGAAAACCGCTCGCGGAAGGATGTGCACCGCTGGGGCATATCTCTCAGGGATGAAAGGACGGACTCTCGGGGGGAGTGCCATAATGTCAAAATCATCTCCGGCACCTGGAGGACCTCCGCCGTGAGGGAAATTACCTGCCATTTCGAGAAATCTGCAAAAAGGAGCAAAAATGAGCAAAAATGAGCCAAAATTGGAAAAAGTCAAAAAAAGTCAACTCCCGGGAAATAAAAAGTCAACAAAAGTCAACTCCCGAGAAAATATTCCAAATATTGAAACAAACTTACCTCAAGTGGTGAAAATAAGAGAAGAAGCTCCGAAATCAAAATTTAGTCGCCTCAAAGTGCTTAAATCTGAAGGATTTCGCGAAAACAACTTGCAAAAAAGGCCGAAAAACGCGTATAAAGTGCAGATCTGAAAGAAAAAATGGCTTAGAGAGCAAGAGGAGAGAATTTCACACCTGGGGGAGTGATTTCGGATGGAATGGATGGGTGTATATATAGAAATGAGAAAAAAGACCAAAATGCCCCTACTTTTGGGCAGATGGCCGGCCGGCCACCTTTTCTGGCTGGCCGGCCAATTGCTTTTTGAAGCATGGCCGGCAGCCTCCCCCTAGGTCACCACTTGGCCGGCAGCCTCCCCCACACCCCCCTCTAGCTCCCTGCAAATTTTGAGGAAGATTGGAGCTCCCGGGACCTGAAAAAGTTCAAGAAAAGTGCACTTTCTGGCGCGAAATCGGCCCGCCGGAACTTTAGCTGCAATTTCTGACATGTGTCTCATCATCACTCATCAAAATCAAGGTGTATCCTTTTTGATCATGTTGTAACCTCTCCAGGAAGTGAACCCGAGGCCGCGGTTGAGTTGCCTTCGCCGAAATGCGCGTTTTCTTGCTCGTTATTTCGCAACCGACGGACACCCTGATTCGTGCTCTTTTTGCATTGTTGTGCGTATAACTTGCATTCTAATCAACATTTTGCATTGTCATGCATGTTTTCTTGGTGTACCATACCTCTGTGTTTGTGCATGCGTTGTCACGCACGTTCCTTTCTCGCATTGTGATGCATTTACTCGCCGACACTGTGCGTGTCAAACTTTCGGAATCACAGGAATCACATTGAATATATGTTGTTAGCATATTGTTCTTGTTGAATTTCTCTCTTTTGCAGGCACGATATTGTATGTACGGTTCATTTGAGGCTGGTGCGACCAGACGAATCGCGCAGGTATCGTATCTTCTCCGTGTGAGACGCAACGAGAATTGAATGATTCTCCGCATTCCTAACTGCATGAAATGTAGTTGTCGCTTTGTATTCTTGCTTAAAATTGTTGCATCTATTTGCGAATACTTGCCTCATTACAGCTTGCTGCATTTGCATAATCATTTGGCTCTGTGCATGTCGCTTTGCATTTTGCCCCCCCTTGCCTGCGGGCACGCCTGCGGGCCCACCTCTGTTCATCTTGTATGATTGTCTAAGTCTTCGGCCTTGTCAAAAATGGGTCGTCTCTGGGCTTTGACATTCACTCCCGTCACTTGTGACTTCCGAGTTCTGTCAAAGAGGGGCAACTGTAGACACCCCATTTTTGACCGACCTTAAGACTCAGACGTCACCGATTGAGCGCTCGGTGATGTTGCATATTGTGCTCGTTCAGAAGTCTCAGAGTCGCGGCCATGCGCCCTGCCTCCGGACTTCCGAACTCTCTTTTGTGCCTTGCCTCGGTTTGCGAACCGGACTCGGTTTTCTCTGTTTTCTTTCCTGAAGGGAGGGAGAGGTCTAGCAGATCATCTCTCAGTGGCCGTAGGCCATTTTGCCCATTTCGGAGCTCGGTTCCCCGGTTTTCGGAACCGGCAGGCCGTGTGCCTCGGTTCGGGACCACCCAACCATCTCCGATCCCTCTGGTTTTTGGCATGCATCTCATTTACTCCCTTACGAGGGACACTGGGGTCCTAGATACCCACTTCGTGGCCAAACACCACTTTCGGTGCTTAACGGCCGGTTTTCGGGCCCCGAACCTCGCGGTTTGGCCCCCGAGCATTCGTTTTGCATCGGTTTTTGTTCATTCTTGGCAGGTACCTCTGTTTCATCATAACGAGGGACACTGGGGTCTTAGATACCCACTTCGTGGCCGAATGCCACTTTCGGTGCTTACAGTCTATTTTCGGGACCTCGAACTGCGTGTTTTGGTCCCCGAGCATTCGTTTCACATCGGTTTTTGTTCATTTTTGGCAGGTACCTCTGTTTTATCATCAGGAAGATCACTGGAGGGTGGGAGGTTAGCAATTGTCCAAGCAACCTGTTATGCTCTTCCGGCGCCCGTTTTTCTCACTTCCGGGCTAATGTTGACCACCCTAGGGCCTTTTTCTTCGAGCCAAAACCACATATTCGTGTTGTACACACATGGGAGGACACTAAAAACCCATGGCCGGCCAGTAATTCTTCTTTTCATTTTTGAGCCTCTCCTAAAAGTGGATTATTGTTTCTCCTGGTTCAGAGTTGTCAATTTCCAACCACAGGGCCTTGTTGTACACACCTGGAAGGACACCATCATGTGGTGGCCGGCCAGCAAATCCATCTTTCCATTTTTGCCCTTGGCCGGCCGGCTAGGGGGGGTGGCCGGCCGGCCACCTCCAATAAAGGTGGCTAGCCGGCCATACTCCTTGGGAAGTGTGTTTCACAGCTGTATAGCTGTATCCCCCAAAAGATCTGATTTCGGGGGATATTTTTTAGTGCAAGGGAACTTAATCCCTTAAGGCTACACTTTTGCCTTGACTTTGATACACAATTCTTGCATGCATACACTCCTCTCCCTCTCCCTCAAGACCTAGAACCTTTGCCTCAAGCATATCTCTCTTGATCTCTCTCAAATCCTCAAGTTTTACTTCCATTTGTTCATCATAGGGGTGGGCGCGGGTCGGTTGCGGTCACGAAATCTCCAATCCGCCATCCGTCCGCCAAATTGGTGGATTGGAAAAAATCAATCCGCATCCGTCCGCCAATCCGGCGGATATGGATTGAGCGGATTGGCGGTTTGGCGGATGGATGTGAATCGGTTTGGCGGTTTCAAATTTTATAAATTTTCAACATAATTCAACTTGTGCACTTCCTCAAAAAAAAAAAAAAAAAAAAAGAGAAGAAAGTATTACAGACAATGACTTAAAAAAATATTACCATCACTGCATGCCTCATCCAAAGTAAGAAAGTTTGAAACTTTAGAATATCACAATCACTGCATGCCTCATCCACATACTATAATCACAGCATGCCTCATCCACATAAACTATTACAATCTGTGGTTTTTAAAATATAAAAATAATTCAAACCACCAAAACTATGAACAGAACAGTAGTAAAGATTGTATGTCTCTGTATTGTTACACCTATATTTGTTTTTGGAAACAAAAACCAACCAGCATATATCATATTTTCTATTTATTATTTTTAGAGATAGATTTAAAAACCAAAAAATATAGATAAACAATACGTTTATTTTTTTCAATTCAAAAAAGATATTCAAGTTGAAAACTTTTTTTTAACAGAATATTTAAACTCTTTTTTAATTGAAAACACAAACAGAATATTTAAACAAATTGAAAACACAAAGTTTTATAAATTACTAGGGGTGCTCGCGGTTTGGCGGTTCGGCGGTTCGGTTGCGGCCAAAAGAATCTCAAATCCGCCATCCGTCCGCCAGATTGGCGGATTGGAGAAAATCAATCCGCAACCGTCCGCTCGTCATCACGCATCCGTCCAAAATGCGGCGGATCGGTTTGGTTCGGTCGGTTTTGACGGATCGGTATATCCGCTGCTCACCCCTAGTTCATCATCATCAAGCATCACCATCACCAATCCATTTCCAGCAGCAAGGAGGGGTTCTTGAAGGCTTAGAAACAACATTTCTCAAGTCAAGAAGCAAAGAAAGAAAGGTCTTCAAGGGTAAGTCTCAAATCCCCTCTTTTACACCACTTTCTTGCCTCATTTCTTAACCTTACTTGCTCACTGTTTTGAGCTCCAACCATTACTGAAAGTGGTCTTATTTTGAGCTATTCTTGATGTTTGTTCAAGGGCTCAACTCTGTTTGAGCCCTCCATCTTGCACTTCTTTCAATATCCTCTTATATGCCATTATTTTGCATTGAATATTTGGCCTATGTGTGATCTGAATTGGAGCATCTCATGAACTGATATTGTGCTTATTTTGAGCCCCTCTTCAACATTGAAGAAGGGCTCAACCTTGTTTTCATGCTCCATATGCAAGTTGCTTTGAATCCATGTTTTACCCTTGTTTTTGGCATGAAATATTTGGCCTATGAGTGATCTGTTTTCAAGCATGAGGTAAACTGTGAGTGGGCCTATTTTGAGCCCCTATTCAACATTGAAGAAGGGATCAACCCTGTTTGGCCTCTCTATCATGCACTTGCTTCATAATTCCTTCAAATTACCGTAAACTTGCATGATTTATTTGACCTACATGCAGTCTGTTTTGGAACATGACATGAACTGTGAGTGAGCGTGCCCCTATACAATATTGTAGGAGGGATCAACTTTTTTTGGGGTCTCCATGTTATACTTGCCTTTATATCTCTCTTTGACCCCATTTTGCATGCTTTTTTAAGCCTATCTAGCTTCTGATTTCGGCCATCATCAGTACTGAAAATATCCATATTTTAGCCTTCTTGTCATATTTCATTAAGGGTCTTTGCTGATTTGATGAATGTTTGGGGTACTTCATGTTATAGCCTTATATATCCTCATTCTTGCATAGCATTTTTACCATGTTTGCATACTGAGTTGGGGGATGTCATCTACTGAAAATGTGCATATTTTTAGTCCCTAATCAGTGTTGTAGAAGGGTACTTTTCCATTTGAGCATCGCATGTATCACTTGCTTCAATACCCCTCTCTTGGCTCGTATTTTTGCATGCTATTGTTGCCCTATCCATGCTTGCTATTTAGCCCTTTTTGTGACTGAAAAATGCTATTTTGGGGGCTGCCTTGCTACTGTTTTGCATGTCATGTACCAATTATGCATGTTTAGTATGGCTATAGGCCATTCCGGGTGCTTATTGTCGCATTTCGGGACCATTCCGGGCATTCGGTATCATTTCCCCACCTTTCGGGGCTGTTTTGCATCATTTGTAAGTGCTGAAATTCCATTTGCATGTTTGCATACCATTTCGTATGTCATTTCATGCTTTAATGCATCGCCTCGGTTTGCGCGCCTGTGGGCACGCATTTCGAGGCACCCCATTTTCATCTCCGGCCTCTTATGTGAGAGTGGCTGAGGTCCTCTCATGTTAGTATAAGTCCATTTCGCATTTTGTATGTCATTTCATGCTTTAATCCATTTTCTCGGTTTACGCGCCCGTGGGCACGCATTTCGAGGCACTTCTTTTTTATCCGACGGCCTCCCGTATGAGAGTGGCTGAGGTCCTCTCATGTTGGTATAAGTCCATTCTGCATTCTGTATGCCATTTTCGCATCATTGCATTCCGTATGCCATTCTCTCGGTTTGCGTGCCCGCGGGCACGCACTTCGAGACATCTCGTTTTAGCCTCATTACATATCATTTTCATGACATTTTGCATTCTGTATGCATCGCCTCGGTATGCGCGCCCGTGGGCACGCATTTCGAGGCATCTCATTTTTTATCCGACGGCCTCTTATGTGAGTGTGGCTGAGGCTCACTCATGTTAGTGTAAGTCCAATTGCATTGCGTATGCCATCTCATGCCTTGGGACCATCGCCTCGGTTTGCGCGCCCGTGGGCATGCATTTCGAGGCATCTCATTTTCATAGCGTCGTGCATGCTAAGATTGCATATTAACTACATTTCATGCATATCATGCATATTGCATCGTGTTCGGGATAGGAGTTAGCCCGGACACGGGAAACGAGGCGCGTTTCGTACTCCGAGTGACGGAACGGGTCTCGATTCCCAAGTCACCGACGCTCCGGATTACCCATAATGGAGTTAGGTTTTGTCGTAGCATTCATCTGCATTGCACCCTATATTGAGTTGTGCAATCCGATTCCTCGGCCATCATGCATCGATATGCGTGATTGGTGGCACGAGAATCGAGGCATGCATATATTTGTGAAATACATTGCTATGCCCTTTTCCTGCTCTCTGTTGCAGCAAAATGAGGAATCAATAACTTTTCGGAGTCTGGCGCGCATTTCGAGAAACATTACAAACAGAGGCTAGATTGGGCATCCCAGTGGATTTCTGCGCAAAGGCAGTCCAGCATACATCATCCGTCAGAATCGAGGCAGCCCCCGACTTGCATGCCAGTTTAAAGCTTTCTTAGTTAATTTGTTAATTAATTAGAAATCTGTATATTTCGGACTGTATTATTCTTTTATTTCGGACTGTATTATTTATTCGGACCCTCTGTGCGAGGGCATAACTGTAATAAGTGTGGGTGAGTGTGATGTATGTCTTCCAACCCCCATTTCTTTCTCCCTTTTATTTACCCGCTTACAATGGTTAGATATAGGGCATATTTTAATTAGCATACAGTATGACAGCATGTTTGCATCATTCATCTGTTTTGCATGCACCGGGGCTCGGCGCATCATACAAACTGCATTTGTATTTCAATTCTAAATTGAATATGTGTTAGCTGTAGCATTCCATATGCCATGTTTAGAATAGCCGAGCCTGCTATAGTTGCATTATTGCATGCGTTGCATTAGGCATTTCTGTATAATTAGGATCATGCATGATTTCTAATCGGTTTTTGTTTTTGGCTTGGAGTACTCGGTGAGTTTTTATGCTTTAGCATCCTTGCACGCGTGTGAGTGATTGCCATGAATAGCATGCTTACCATGAGGCTATGTGCTTATGTGATATAACTGCCTTGAATGCCTGTGGGTGGAGGTTGAGTTATTTGAAGTGGAACAATTCATCAACTGTTTGTTTTAAGCCCACTAGACAGTGGCAAAATCATGTTTTCTAAGCCTACCTGAGGGTGGCAAATCCGCGTCTTAGCCTACCTGCGGGTAGCACCATCAAACCATTTTCAAACAAACAAACATGAAATGTTTTGTTCCAATTCAGGCGACTCAGTCTATACTTGTTTGCTGCGAGCATCACATAGTAACCTAGGCTAATAACCGGAATAAGAGCATACAAGGTTTTCAAAAACAGATATCATGGTTAGTAGAGGCCGGTCTTTGACCGGGCGAGCGGGGGTGCTCACGAAGTGACCTTCCCCAATCGTACCCAAGTTCCCGAGCCGAGGCAACTTTGGTGATGACGGACACGTGGCCTTTGGCACCGAGTCAGGGTTTCCTAAATTTCCCATTTAAAAAATATTTAGGTGGCGACTCTGTATCTGGCAAAGCAGTCCATGTTTGGCACTTCTTTCAAAATCTGTTTTCCAAAACGATTTGCCGGATTTGGACTCTTTGGTTCAAGATTAAGAACCGTGACACAAATCGAGTCCGAGCTGTAGCGAGGTCCCCCGCGGGCTTGTTACACTCACCTTCTTGATCCTCACTAAGCTTCAGTCCGGGCTCTAATGGTGTATCATAGGCTTTACTCCAAGCATCCCAATTTCTTTTAGCAAATCAAGCACATACTTTCTTTGACATATAAAGATGCCATCTTTGGACTGAGCAACCTCAATACCTAGAAAGTACTTCAAGTTGCTTAAGTCTTTGATTTCAAACTCATTGGCCAACTACTCCTTTAACTAAGGAACCTCCTCAACATCATCCTCTGTGAGTACAATATCATCCACATAAACAATAAGAGTAGTCGTCTTACCATGTGAGGAGTATTTCACGAACAAAGTATGACCATCTTGACTCTATTTGAAACCCTATCGCAGCACAGCCTGAGTAAACCTCTCAAACCAAGCCCTAGGAGACTGTTTGCGTCCATAAAGTGACTTCCGTAGTCGGCACACTTTTTCCTTTGATTTTAACATCCTCAAAGCCTGAGAGAATGTCCATGTACACTTCTTCTTCCAAATCTCGATGGATGAAAGCATTCTTCACATCAAATTGATGAAGAGGCCAATCGAGATTAGAGATAAGAGAGAGGACTCTGACAAAGTTCATCTTAGCAACATGTGCAAATGTCTCCTGGTAGTCTACTCCATAAGTCTGCATAAAGCCCTTGACCACCAATCTTGCCTTGTAACGTTCAATTGAACCATCGGCTTTGTGTTTCATTGTGTACACCCACTTACATCCAACAGATCGTTTGCCCTTAGGTAACTAAACCAATTAACAAGAAAAAAGGTACCTTTGCTTTGGGCGGACACAAGCCCTCGGGACTTGACATTTGGACACCGGGAAGCTTGCCCCTAGAGACTGGGTCCTTCGTTTGGAACTGCCCTTTTCCTTTCCACTTTGGCTCGGGAGTAGAAAGAGCATCTTGAAAATTAGAAGGAAGACTCACAGAAGAAACTTTAGACAAAAAATCTTTATAGGAAGAAGATAGATTAGTATAGGAGACAAAATGAGAAATAGGATATTGAGTACAAGACCTAACCCCCTTCCTTTTAGCAATGGGAACATCTAGATCAGAAAGAATAGAGTTATCAGGAGTTTCATCAGAAGAAGAGGATTCTGGTCACTCATCAGAAGGAGAAGATAGCAGTGGAGAATCCGAATTGGTCTCTTGTACCCAAGTAACTTTTATTCTATCCTTATCCCTCACATAAACTTTGCCGTCGTTCACTGCGGATTCAGACTCAACATTCTTAATAGCTGGGTCACCATTAACATTCTTAACCTGCTCAATCACTGATGGTAGTGATACAGGAATCACTTCACACCAAGGCTCCCCCTGAAGGGATGACTGGGACACCGGAGAGGACAGGAAATAGGACTGAGACTCAAAGAAAGACACATTCATAGAGACAAACCACTTCTGAGAGGTTGGATAACAACACTTGTTGCCTTTTTGTGTGGCAGAGTAACCCAGGAAGACACACCGAAGAGACCTAGGATCCAACTTACCATGGGTCAGAGAATGGTTATGAACAAAGCACACACACCCAAAAGTTTTGGGAGTAATGAAGAAACCAAAAGAGTGGGACCTAACAAAACCTGAAGGGGAGTGTGTTTGTGGAGAACTTGGTAGGCAGACGATTGATAAGGAAGGCTACAGTGAGAACAGCTTCCCCCCAATATGATCTAGGAACACACATTTCAAAGGATAAACAACGCGCAATATCAAGAAGATGGCGATTTTTACGCTCTGCAACACCATTCTGTTGAGGGGTATTGGTACAAGAAGTTTGGTGAATAATACCACGAGTAGCAAAATAGCTGGCAAGGCCAGAGTCAATGTATTCCCCCCCATTATCAGAACGCAAAATTTTGACAACCGCCCCAAACTAAGTGCAAATCATTTTATAAAAATTTTGAAACACAGAAAAAACCTCAGATTTGTCCTTCATAACATACACTCAGGTGGTCCTAGAACAATCATCAATAAAGGTGACAAACCATCGTTGACCCTTTAAAGACACAAAACGAGAGGGACCCCATACATCAGAATGAATCAATGAAAACGGAACTAAACTTTTATTAATAGAAGAAGCAAAAGAAGCTCTGTGTTGTTTTCCAAGTTGACACAACTCACAGTGAACTCAAAAACATTATTTTTCAAAAAAATTGAAGGAAAAAGATACTTAAGTAACAAAAAACACGAATGTCCAAGACGACGGTGCCACAGCCATAGGTCTTCCTTGATAGATGGTAACTGAATTGATGAATGAGCCAGCTTGTCTGCTTGATCCAGGATATAGAGGCCATTCTCGTTTCTACCACTGTTAATCATCTTCCTCATGATAAGGTTCTGAAACAAACAATGATCAAGAAAAAAGATCACACTACAATTTAAGTCTGAGTAATACGACTCAAAGATAAAAAATTAACATTAAAATTGGGAATGTTAAAAACCTGCATGATTTACAATGAATAATTAATTTTTTGCCACATACATTATAGAAATTATGAGAGTAGATGAGCAGGGGTAAAAACAAAAAAAAATAATAATAATAACACAGATACTCTAAAAAGACACCATACGTATTGGATATGCCTGTGAGATACGGATACGTGCCCGATACATGTCGGATACGTCCAAGAAGAACCCAAAAAAACTTTTTTTTTTTTTTTTCACTTTCAGATACGGCTCAGATACAAGATGATACGGCTTAAAATAAGTAGGATATGGCTCAGATATAGAGGATATGGTTTAGAACAAACAAACAAAGTAACGGTCTCTATTTAAATTACAAACCATAAGGGTCTTATTGACAAAATTGAAGATTAAAGCCCAATTTAAGCTTAACAAAAGAAGAAAACTACATCAATTTTAAGGCCTCTCTTCTCCTCTGATACATTTCTTTGTTGTTTGAACCCCTAGTGACTTCCTCCACTACTAAAGCAAGCAATTGAATCCTTAACAATTGAATGTAAAACACACTTGCCTTCCTCCTCTACTTCAGGAATCGAGGCAGAGGAACTGAAGCTCTGTTAATGCTGGTTTCTAGAAAATTAACATTGTATCATTGCCTTTGTTTACAAAATCCATAATTTTAGGAAAATGAGTTCAGGAAGTTTAGGTTCAATGATTGGATTGGAGGTTCTCAGCTTAATAGAATTTGTAAAAAATTTTAAAATTTTAATTTTTCAAATGATCTTGGCCATTCATGTATTTTTTAGATTTGTTGTATCTCCATATTCATATACTTTATTAGAAAAAAGTAGCTCACAAGGCCAGGAGACATCAAAAGTTAGCGTTTCTACTTACCACTTTGTAAGCTTCATCAAATATCAATATGCTATTATTCCACTTAATCGAAAGAGATTTTCTATTCCCAGGATCAATAAGATAGTTATATGGCGCAAACACTATCTTAGCAACCTTGTGGAGCTCTCGTGACACATAATAAGGACACCTACAAAAAAAGTGTGAACATTGACAATCACGAGTAAACATGAACTTATTATTTAACTTTTTGATATTAAAAGAGAACGATATGTAAAAAACTTACGGCCCACAAATTTTTCCAATATTGACCAACTCCTCTATGTCAATAGGTTCATCTCCAAGACCAGGATTTTCCTTCATAAATTCTACAAAAGAAAAATGGAAAGGTTTGCTGGTTTTCAGTACAATTGATCCACTGAACATCAAAAGGAAGCACAAGTTTCATTGGATTAGTACATATCATAAAGAGCCTTCTGATTGACAAGAAAGAGCACAAAAGAGCCCTCAAGAATATTAAGCCATCACTATTGTGAGCATCAGGAATTCATGTTATTTGATTCAGCTAAACAAACTCATTACCTACTCCAATCTATCCTCTTACATATATTTACTTTAAAAGTTCATAAGTTGTGCATTGAAGCTAAAGAGAGAAACCAAATAGAATATACATCATTAAAAACAACCATGTGTTACTCATATAAAATTACCTGCAACATGAGGAAAATGGCAGCAGTATCGCTTTTTGCGCTTTTTGCAAAGGGAATGGCAGGCATTTGTCTGGGTTCTTCCACGGAGCAAACTCACTTCTTCATGAATGCATAATTGCTCACGAGATCCTAATACTACCATTTTGGGCCTGCATGTTATCTAACATCGAGCAATTTCAAATTTCAGTTTTTTATTTTTATACTCCCTCCGTCCCAAAATATTGGTCCCTTTTGGGGAATCCAACTTGTTTTGATAGTACAATTATTGTACTTTAAAAAAGTTGATTTTCCAAAATTATCCTTTGATGGTACATTTTTTTGGGAATATCAATGTCATAATTATACTTTTTATATTATTTATGAATTTGAAAGAAGGGCAAAATAGGAAATTTATATTATTTTTGTACTTAATATTTGAAGAGGGACTAATATTTTGGGACAATGAAAAATGGAATAAAGGACTAATATTATGGGACGGAGGGAGTACATAATTATCTAAAGCATTGTTAGTGACAAACCAACAACTTCAAGAGAAAAGGTATTAGTCGCATGGAAAATTCTCTATGTACTCAGTTAAAGAAATACCATAACTCTTGGTCAGAATAATTACAAGTTCATCACAAAAAGGTATGACATCTACAGTTTCTGCAATCACCTTACAATTCAATTAACAACTAGGTCAAGTATATAATTTTTTTTGATAAGTAACTAGGTCAAGTATATAATGCATTCATGTGAAGCAATATTGATATGCATGTAGTTAATTCTTGAACAAACATTTGTCAATGTTTGATAACCATCCAGGGTTCGGAGTGTTTCCTTATTAACCATGATGTCTGAGTTTGAATCTTATCATTGTACTACGCAACTTTCCTTTTCTTATTTCCCTTACAAGGGTCATCATTTGGTCCAAAAGTCAGCGACCCTACTAGCTTTTACTCGGCCCAAGTCCGTATCCTAAGTAGACCGACCTAGCCCAAATGAGGCTTGGGCTAGGCCTAGGCCTAGGGTTTGAGGCCTGGTCCAATCTACGAACTTGGTACAAAAAATAAAAAATGGAGACAAAACGAAAGGAAAAAAAAAAAAGCACATCATCAATCAATTATCCTTTCTTACCAGTGCCAAAGATTCAAACTAGCAACGCAAACAAAACCACCTATCCAAACAATTCATTAATACCTACAAAATAGGAACACAATTCATTATTAGATGAATGTAACGATGTTAAAATAAAGTCAACTTAGAAGTCAAAACATAAGTAGATATAAACAACAGTGGAAGCAACTCATTAAGAGGCAAACATGATTACATCAGTGGAGCAAAAAAGAAAATAAAAACAACAAACAGGAGTGTTATTTTCCCAGTGATTCCATATAGGGACATAAACAGGGAAAACCAACTGAGTCAATAATAATAAAAAAAGAGTTTCTCATTGGAATTAGCTATCATGACTAGACTCTGGAGAGACCGAGGAAGCAGCCAGTGATCATAACCACAACAAAAGCTAAACCAAAGAAAGGCCACAGATGACGACTACCACATAGAAACTGCAATCTATGAAAACAACGCGTATTGTTTGGTAGAATACCAAACTCATTTCCAAAATCTTAACTGCTCCTTTCTAGTTTTCCTCGTCTTCCAGCATACCAACTTTTCCTTCTTCCTCAATCTTCTCAGGATCTCTTCGCTTCCCTAACAGTCGGAGAAGCACAATTGTTACATCAGTCAGTAGGAGTATATAAAGAGGCCTCGACGCTATGGTGCTCTGCGACTTCACTATGTTATGAGGAAGATTAGTATAAGACAGAACCACCAACAGTGCTATTACGACAGAACAAATAACACGTGTACTTTCTAAAGCCACAATGCATGAATTTATTTCTTTGGCAGTGAAGACATTGGGCTGAGTGCCACATGCTTTTGAAAACACTTCCTCATCAATCGATGCTTCGGGAACCTTTGGGGTGACAAGTAATGGCTGTACTGCCCCTATGTTTGTCTCACATTTGCGCAATTGTGGTTTTACTCTGCTCGCGAAGGTCACAGCATTTCCCCTCGAATACCCGGCATTGATGTCATGTTTCGTAGGTGTATCATGTTTTGTTGGTGTATCAAAATAACCATCTTCATCCTTAAGACCAGCTGCAAAAGCAACAATGTCATCGAGGAGATGTATTACATTCAAATATAAGTAATAAATGACATTTTTTGATAACTAAAGGAATTTGAGCTAATATTAAATTTCTTGCTTTGAGATCAAAAATTGACACAAGATTTCTTCATTCACATGATATCATTTAGCATATCACTTGATTAAATATCAATTGCCACCCTATGTCCTGAAGACAAGTTATGCAGGTTTAGGATAATATCTGCAAATAAATACATTTAAACTAGAGAAATTTATATTACCCCATAAATGATCCCTAACTTGAATTCAAAACAATAATGCTAAAGATTTCAAATGCACTGATTGATCCAAAGTGCAGCAAAAAATGCAATCCTATTTTGACATTATGCTAAGCTAAGGCACTCGAAGCCAAACCCTTGATGTCCTCACAGTTATAAATGAAACAACTTAAACTTGAACAAGAAACAAATGCATATACACCAATCATATGCTAATGCTCGTTGTCATTTCCCTTG
Organism: Camellia japonica; assembly: GCA_030407325.1. NCBI lineage: Eukaryota > Viridiplantae > Streptophyta > Magnoliopsida > Ericales > Theaceae > Camellia > Camellia japonica. Next base: position 102,794,938 of record JAPPVO010000010.1, on the reverse strand, counting down.
TACTATTTTTTTCTTTTCTTTTTTTTTTTTTGCAAAAGGAAACATGCAGGACGATTTTCAGGTTGCAGTGAAGGAGGTTTAAAGATCAATCGTGAGAATAGTCAAATTGTTTGACAAGGGAACTTCATTCGCATTCCAGAATGAATTTTTAACTACAGTGTTATTTGGGACTTCCACCAGGTCCAAACCAACCAGAGATAAGGTGAAGAAGTAAAAGACACAGGCTGGTTGTTTTTAACATATAGAGTAGGAATCCACACATTTTTCAAATTTTGGAATCATGTTCTTTCCTTGTATGTGTTGTCCAAACTCAATTTGTTGTGAGGGGTAAAAGAATATCTTAGAGCATCTCCAACATTTACTCTTTTTTTCCCATCAAATTTGAGTAAAAACTTAATCTAATATCGAATGTTCCAACAGACAATATTTTTCATCAAAGCACTGGTCGACCGAAAGGATGACGAGGTGGATGTCCGCCCGGTCGACCAGTTTGTGTAAATTGACCAACACTTTTCTTTTGTCCGAGAGGACGTCTAGTCCAACGGTCACCTACGAATTTGATATGGAAGGATAAAGCTACATTGATTTGATGAAAAAAGTAGCTCTCCATCTATTTGATATCAGTTTGATGAAAGATTTAGGCATTTTTCATCAAATTTGAAATTGATGAAGCGTTGGAGACGCACTTATGGCAACTAGATTTCTTTCATATAAACAAGAATTAGTGGTTTTCTTGTTTATTGTTTAAAAAATAATAATGTATCTACGGGAGAAGTAGAAAGTGAACAAGTATTGTATATATTTCTATTAGGTAAGGTGAGTTCAGGGGCACAATATGTACATGCCATGTCATGTTATGTAAATCTGTTTACAATGTTTTTACGCTAGTCAATAAAAAATAAAAAGAAAGAAAGACATAAAACACACAACTCAATATATATTTAAAACCTTACCGCACAAATTCAATTTCCAAAAAACGCACATAAAATGGGTAAGGGAATGAATAAACAAGTCACATCGGGTAAATAACAGGCAATTGGTTTTCAAAATCAAGTCATATGAATAGAATGATGATTAAAAATGCAGGGGACATATATATAAAAACAAGAATTACTGGAGATTGGAAAGAGAGAGAGAGAGAGAGAGAGAGAGAGAGGGTACAGTGAAATTGATCAAAGGGATTGAGGGGAGATTGAGGAAAAGACTGATCTTGGAAGAAGATAGCAGGGAATGATTGCGAGTGAGAATGTTTGGGAGACAGGTTTGGAATACGCCCCGCAATCAAAGCCAATCGATCTAACCCTCTGTCCACGATCCTCCTCCTTCTAGCTTCTCTTCCACTCATCCCACCGCCGCCGCCACCGCCTTCACCAACACCTCCACCACCACCCTCCGTGGTTTCCATCACTCTCTCTCTCTCTCTCTCTTCAAAATTCAGATAAATGCTTTGCGAGTCGCTAACCACGGGAGGCATTTGGGGGCTACATTATAACACGACCACAGTAATCCCCCTTAATTATACAAACACCCCTAAACTACTGTTGAATATCATTTAGATAATTACATTTTTTACTTACTTTTCATTTGTTTAGAAGAAAAAAATATTTGTGAAGAAAATGTTTTCTCTGTTTGATGGTGGTGGTGATGGTGAAATGAAAGTGGAGGTGGAGATGATGTCATGGTAGTAGGGCGATGGTGACGGTAATGGTAATAGTGGCCGTGGTGATTGTGTAGTGGTGGAAGTGAGAGTGGTTGCAATAGTGTAGTGACATTAGTAAAATTTTGGTTTGGAAAATGTTTTTCACCTTTTAAAAGTAAAAAAACATTTTCTGCCCATATAGGTTTACTTTTTGTTGATCATGAAAAAAAATTTTTGTTAATTTTCGTTTTCTATTATACCAAATACCAAAAAATATTTTCCACCCAAACAAATGAAGCATTATATAGTTTGATTTAAATTTCACTTTAACCCTTATAATTTCAATGTGAACAATTTTAAGTTCATATTCAATTTCTTCATTCAAATTTTTGTTACTTTTGTATACGTATGTATCTAAGAAAACTCATAAATATTTCAAAATTGTTAATTTCTTCCTTCAACTTGAGTAGAATGATCAAATTAAAATTGAACTTAAAATATAGAGATTAAATTATTCAAATTGAAACAATTAAAAATAAAATAAAATTTAGGGGTTAAAAATGTAATTTATCTATTCATTTATATTATTCTCAATTTTAATATCTTACATTTAGACTCTTTAATTATAAATTTCTTAGTGGTTTAAAATTCTGAATGCTTATTTGAACCTTAAGCTTCAAATCTTGTACCATGAAAAGGTTCAAAATGACTAGTTTGTTTATTCTGGAACAAGTTTATGTGATTTACATATTCACCCTTTTTTTTTTTTTTTTTAATGTGATTTACACGAAATAAGTCTGTATAATGTAATATGTAGAATAGTTAAGCCTAATTGTATGATGTAAAAACTAGTTTATTCAAATTTTTACAACATGAAAAATTAGGCAGATATTTATACCATCACAGATGCGAAGGTTAGAGCTTGTGCCATTTTTTAGATTTTTTCAAAGAATAATGATTCATTCCTTTAATTTTGCCCTCTCAATTTCACTTTTAATGATGTGAAAGTAGGGAGGCTAAAGATAAAATAGAAAAAAATATGAGACCGTTTTATATAAAAGTGGATCACGTCATTAGAGGTGAAATTGGGGATACAAAATTAGGAAATGTAACACAAAATATCCTTATCTGTGAAAATTAGAATTGGTATTGACATCTCATTTTTTAGATTCTTTCAAAATACTCTTATAGTAATTGTATAGATAGTTATGCCCTAAATTAACGATTTTTTTTTTTTTTTTTGTGATTTTTTTCTAACACTTTCATCACTTTACACTTTATTAATTATAATAATTTTCTCATCTTCTCGTATATTTCTAGATTATTATTATTATTATTATTATTATATTATTATTATTATATTATTATTAAACTTTTTCTTATATTGTTAATAAAATATATACATAATATAATAATAAATAAATAAATAAAAACTTCAAATGAAATGACCATCCTTGATTTTTGATCTATAATTAAATGGCCACCATATTAATTAAATGAAAATTTACCCATAAATCCTATTTTCTGAAAAGTTGAACCATTTAGTCCTAAAAGTTTTCTTATGCACCATTTAGTTTCATTTATACATCATCATCAAAACAACATCAAACATCGTCATCAAAACAACATCAAACATCATCCGATATTTTTAATGTTTGTGGGTGTTTCAAATATCAGATTCATTTTTAAAAAAAACTCACCTTGTTCACTTTTCCATCTTCCATTATCACAGCTTTTCAACAGACTCAAAAATTTCACAAACTTCAAACTTCAAAGATCTAACTGGAAAAAAAAAAAAAAAAAAAAATCAAGAAAAAGCGATGCTAAAACGATTGAATTCGAGTCGAACCTTGATGAATTCTCGAGAAATCGAAGCTTTAGCAGAATCAAGCAGCGGAGAAAATAGTTTCAGAAATCTTCTGAAATCTCAGGGGCGAAACAGAACCGAATCAGATCGGATCGGCTGTTGCGCGATAAATCTGATGAAAGAGATCGACGGCGGCCGATTGGTCCGCCATTGTTAGGGTTTACAAAACACGTCAGAGTTGAGAGAGAGAGAGAGAGAGAGAGAGAGACAGATTCAGGATATCATCAAGATGTTGCTCTGGTTCTCTCTCTGTGATTGCCGATGGGATCCAAACCCAGATTCGATGATGTTTTGTTCATAATGTTCTGACGTTGATGTTCATGATGGTAAACATTCGATTATTGAAATCTAATGTTTATGATGGTAAATGAATCTGATGTTTCATTCTATAATTTCAAACATTATTGAAACCTGATGAACATTAGATGTTTGAAATCTAATGTTTGAAACATTATTGTAATTTTTCACGATATTTGAAATCTGATGTTTGAAATCTGATTTCAAACATTGTAATTTTTCACATTATTGTAATTTGATGTTTTGATAATGATGTTGTGATGTTTGATGTTGTTTTGATAATGATAATGTTATTTTGATGATGATGATGTTTGATGTATATGCCCTCTATGGTCAATTTCTCTATAATGGGACCTTTCAGTTTATAAAAAAAAATTTAGGACTAAACAATATATAAATTGTTAATTTTGAATTTATTGGTGCATCACTCTTAATTAAATTGTAATGATTTTTTTTTTTTTTTTTTTGGGATTGACTTAAACTGTAATGATTATTTGCCATTAAAGTCAATTGTAACGTTCTGACAATATTCTCAAATGGAAAAAATAGGCCCACGAGCTGGGCCTAACTTAGCCCAAATTTAGCCCAAGTATTTTCAATTTAGGGATTGTTTGGGTGTCCTAAATAAGTGTACTTTTTATTTTTTTAGACTAAAAAATTGAGGAAGAAAATATGGATGTTTGGGTTAATTTTTTGACTTTTTATAGAAAAATATGTAATAAAAAATTGTAAAAATTGATTTGTAGGGAAAAATAAGGATTGAGAATTGTGCAGCCGTAATTGTTGACTTTTGGTGAATAATGTTAACTTTTTAACTTTTTGAATAATTTTTTGTCTTTTTAACTTTTTTGTAATATGTCAAACTTGACCTTAATATCTGTAAGTTTGACCGTCAAACTTTGACTAATCACCACATTAATAACCAATTTATATATATAAATCAATATATATCATATACAATAGCATATAAAAACAAGTTGCTTAAGTCCACAATCATCATTGTTGCATAAATAATCAAATTATGACTATTTGACTTTCTCAAATACAAAGAAAAATATGACTTTTCTTATATGAAAAATTATGACTATAAATCTGAACGATTCACAAATAACTTAAATTATATTATTAACTAACCAAAATAAGCTTAAATATTGAGATCAAGCTTGTCACAAGTCAAACAGTAAAGATGCTACTAGCTTTAACTTTAATTAGACTTATGAAATAGTTGAAGATATAAAAACTATTTATTGATTAAAACATTTTAAATGTAGTATAAAAATGAGGGATTGCAAAATGTCATTTAGGCCTGATTTGGGATGTTAGAAAAAATTTAAAAAGTTAAAAAGTTATAAAAAAAAAATGTAAAAAAGTCATCACTATTCATAAATTAAAAATATAAAAAATTAATATACATAATATTTAATATAAATCAACTTTACACTATGAAAGGTACAATCATTGATGGGAAAGTACCGTGAAATGAACAAAAAAAAAATTACATATATATTCACTAAGTTGAATGGTAATGTTGGGCCCGTAGGGACCCACCACGAGTCTCATTTTGATAATCCGAACCATTCAATGTGTAAAACTTCTCCAGTACTATATACTTGTAAAAAATCACGTTGATCGAATATCGCTAACTATATGATCAAATCAGTTTTATACAAAAATGGATGGTGTTATAGTTCACGGTTGATAAAAAAACTAATCCGATCAAATAGTTATAGATATTTGATCAACGTAATTTTTTACAAACATATAATACTTAACGAGTTGTACACATTGAACGGTTCCGATTAGTAAAACGGGACCCGTGGTGGGCCCCCACTAGCCAAAGAGCACCGTCCAAATGATTGCCCAAAAAGGAGACAACCATTTCCTATTACACCACTCTGCAAACCTTGTTGCCACCGTACAACTTACACTATCAAAACCTTTCCTACACACTAATTTATACAATTTTTTAATACACATTTTTTCGTAAAAAGTCAAAAAATTAACCCAAACATTCATCTTTTTTTCCTTAATTTTTTAATCAAAAAAGATTAAAAAAAATATATATTTATTTAGGATATCACAAACAACCCCTAACTCTTTAAAGATGATTCTCAAAATTCTCACATGGCAGAACAATTATCAGGCAGAGGCTAATAGTGAATAAAATAGAGCTTGGTCAAATGTATAACTGTCAACTTATTACAAAGACTAGTTTTAAGCAAAAGCCAAGCCCAAGTTCAACTTCATATCATAAAAATACACGTAATTGTCACGAGATTAGTTCAACTTCAACCCCTAGAAAAATAATATCAAAGAGATTAGTTCTTACCATTGCTAATTGGAAATTAAGAAAGGAAAAATATGTGTCCCAGTTGAAGAAGGGTGATGTTGATAGTTGATACCACGATTTTTAAGAAGGGATTGGATTGTCGCTGATTGGCTTGGCTTTACTTGGCTAATTGCATTGTCCAATCTGTTGGGACTGTGATACACCAGAAATCAATCACACACAATAACACAAGAATATTTACGTGGTTCTGCAATTGCTTACGTCCACGAAGAGCTATCCACTATAGAATTTTCCCAAAGGGAGTTTACACACTCACACCTCACTTACACACTATAGCACTCTCACTTCTCACAATCTCTCAGATTACACACACTGTAATCTCTTGTATCAAACCTCTCCTCCTCACCTCAATTTATACACAATTGATGGAGGCTCTTATTAGTTACCACCAACCTCTTCCATTAGCTAATGGGGTTGGTGGAGTGGAAGAGTGGTTTCTCCATTATCTGAAAGTGGGAGTTCCATTTTGGTAATGGGTTGGACACTAACAATTCTCCCCTTCCATGCCCATATAGAGAACTGACTTCTCATTTGAAGTCCATCCCGACAATGTCTCTGCAGATTTCGAGTTTGTTTCTCGAGACCACCTTTATCAGTATGTCAGCTGGATTCTTATCTGTATGGATCTTGATCAGTTCCAATAACTGCTTTTCCATCACTTCGCGTATCCAATGATACCGAATATCAATGTGCTTTGTATGAGAATGGTACGTCGAATTCTTGCTCAGGTCGATGGCACTTTAGCTATCACAATGTACCGTGAACTTTTCTTGCTTTAATCCTAACTCTTGGAGAAACCGCTGCAACCACATCTCTTTCCCAGCTTCCGCTGCAGCAATATATTATGCCTCGGTTGTGGAAAAAGCAACACACTTCTGCAACTTGGACTGCCAAGACACAGCTCCCCCTGCGAAAGTGAACAGAAATCCTGATGTAGATTTTCTACTATCAAGATCTCCCGCCATATCGAAATCCATATAGCCTTCCAAGACTGGTTTAACATCTCTAAAGCACAAACACATTTTTGTCGTACCCTTGAGGTACCTTAGAATATCCACTTGACTGCTTCTCAATGCTCTTTTCCTGGATTGGAAAGGAATCTGCTTACTACTCCAACAGCATGAGCAATATCTGGTCGGGTGGACACCATTGCATACATCAAACTCCCTACGGCGGAGGAGTAGGGAATAGCCTCCATCTCTTCTCTTTCTTTAGTAGAGGAGGGACAAGAACTCTTGCTCAGCTTGAAATGATTAGCCAGCAGAGTATTGACGGGCTTGGAATCTTTCATGTTGAACTTTGCAATCACCCGTTCAACGTACTTCTCTTGTGACAGCCATAATTTCTTGGCTTTCCTGTCACGCACAATTTGCATGCCCAACATTTGTTGTGTAGGGCCTAGACCCTTCATGTCAAAGGACTATGATAACTCCTTCTTCAGTGATCTAATTGTTGTGGCATCCTGTCCAACAATCAGCATGTCATCAACATAGAGCAAGAGTATGATAAAGTTTCCATCGGAAAATTTCCTGATATAGACACACTGGTCTGCAGCAGTTCTCTTATACTCATGACCCACCATGAATGAGTCAAATTTCTCATACCACTGTCTAAGCGTTTGTTTGAGGCCGTAAAAACTCTTCTTCAATCTGTAGACTAAGTTTTCTTTCCCTTTTACTTCAAAACCTTCTGGCTGCTTCATGTGAATTTCTTCCTTCAGATCACCATGGAGAAATGTCGTCTTCACATCCATCTGTTCAAGTTCCAAATTCAAACTAGCCGCTAGTCCCAAAACTACTCGAATAGATGTCATTTTCACAACTGGAGAGAAGATTTCATCAAAATCAATACCTTTCTTTTGCCCAAAACCTTTGACAACCAATTGAGCCTTATACTTGACTAGCTTTCCGCTGCCATCTTTCTTCAACTTGAACACCTATTTGTTCTGCAATGGTTTTCGATCCTGGGGAAGTTTTACCAACTCATAAGTCTGATTCTTCTGCAATGACTGCATCTCTTCTTGTATAGCTTGATGCCAGCTACTTTTCTCATTATGATTCTGAGCTTCTTGAAAACTTTATACCCCCTCATCAGTAAGCAAAATAAAATCAGAAGCAGGGTATTTTGACGACGGCTTAGACTCTCTTGTTGATTTTCGCAACTGTGGACCAACAATCTCTGGCAGAGGGGGTTGTGGCTTCCCTTGCTCCACACCTTCTTCTTCTGGTAATTCATCCTGCAGCTCTACATCATTGGCCGCATGCTGCGGTAGCTCTTCTTCATCAGTGGCATGCTGTGATAGTGCAGGATTGGGAACAATTTCTAAAACATCATTAACTTTGGGTTTAGCTGGTTGCCCAAAGTCTTCTAAGGTCAGGCCTTCTTGAAATACCGCATCTCGGCTTCGAATGACCTTTTTGTTTTTCGGATCCCATAATCTGTATCCAAACTCTTCATTTCCATAGCCAATAAAGATGCATGGAGTAACTTTATCATCCAGCTTTTGTTTGTGCTCCTTGGATACATGTTCAAATGCTTTGCACCCAAACACTCTCAAGTGAGAGTAAGAAATCTCCCTTCTAGACCATGCTTTCTCTGGAATTTCAAAATTCAGTGGAACTGATGGCGATCTGTTGATCAAATAGCAAGCAGCACGAACAGCTTCTTCCCAAAATGGTTTTGGCAACTTTGCCATTTTGAGCATACATCTAACCTTCTCCACAATGGTCCGGTTCATTCTTTCGGCTACACCATTGTGTTGTGGGGTTCCATAAATAGTCTTCTCATATCGAATACCGCGAGTAGCACAGTAGGCTTCAAATTCCTTTGACGTGTACTCGCCTCCATTGTCTGTTCAGAGACATTTCAGCTTCTTTCCGATTTCCCTTTCCACCATAGCATGAAATGTTTGAAAATGCTGGAACACCTCAGCTTTGGTTCTTAGGACATAAACCCATACCTTCCGCGATACGTCATCAATAAACGTCAGGAAGTATTTTCTACCATCCAAAGATTCCACTTCTATGGGAACGCATACATCAGAGTATACGCTGCTCAACAACTCTGATTGTCTTTTGGATAATGAATGGAAATCGACTCTACGTTGCTTCCCAAACAAGCAGTTGTCAAAAGGGTTCAATTTTGCATCTTTGGCAAAGGGAATAAGTGACTTCTTTGCCAGAATTTGCAACCCTTTCTCACTCATGTGACCCAGCCTTTTGTGCCACAAATTTGGTGATGCCTCATTTTTTGCTGTGTTAAGGCTATCTGAATGCACCTCCACATGAGTCTTATACAACGTGCCACTTGGCTGTCCTCTGGCTACCACCAGAGATCCATTTTTCAACTTCCACATGCCTTTGCCGAAGTTGTTCTCATAGCCTTGTCGATCTAAGGATATCCCTGAGATAAGATTCAGACGTAAATCGGGAACATGCCTGACATCTTTCAACACCATCGTGCACCCAACTTTGGTTTGGATGCGAACATCACCGATTCCCACAATCTTTGAAAAACTGGAGTTGCCCATCTTCTGTCACGACCTAAACCTGCCCCTAAGGGTTTAGCATCGTAACCGGCCAGTAATCCGTGATTACCAAAGGCCTGCTTAACAGTAATGACAATAATACAGAGTAAGGGGCTGGCGGAAGCCAAACAGTAAATAAAAGATGTCCAATGAGCTGTGAAAATCTGAATGGAAAAGGACTTTTATGGACTAGTCCACATTCACAACCGAAAAACATATATACATATCAGATATACATAGCATGCAGGTTAGGGATCCAATCCCCTCACCACAACTGTACAGTCAAAAGTCTTAAACATTTATTACAAAACAAAGACAAAAGGGTGAATCCAAGACACCCCAAAACAGCCTTGGGTTGAACGGACTCGGAACCTCGAGGTGAGGCACAATGGTTGGCTTGACAAAACATGAGCTTAACTTGACGCTCCTAGCTTCGGTCTGGTGCCTGGCCACCTACATACATATATAAACAATGAGTTAAAGCCCAGTGAATAACAAATGTGTAAAGGGGTTTAAGAATGAATGTCCTTTCAGTAATTAAAACAGTCATTTACATCAGTAGGTCGGTTATTCAATCGGTGGCTCATATTTCATGCCGTATCAGTCAATTAGAAAGTATAGCAGTCATACGTGGTACATATAATAGCAAGATAGTACAGTAGGTCTTAATAGACCGAACAGTCAGTTGATGGCCATCAAAACAGTAAACAGTGGTAGTTCCCAACATTGGAACTGACAGAGATCTCTGTAATAGTAGCAGTAACAGTAACAGTAAGTTGCTATGGATGCCACGAGTACAGTTTACAAATAGGACAAACATTCATTCAGTAAACAATGTCACTTCCGAAAGTAGCACAGTCAATCGTTCAGAAAATAGTTATAATTGAACATATCTTTACAACATTGCTACTCACAGATTACTGGGCTATAATCAGCGTCCTCAGGTGTCAACCCTACACAGTTGCAGAACGAACACACACTAAGTTACACACTTGGGATTAATAACTTAGCCCCCTATCTTGACTTGGTGTGGTTCTATAATATTATCCTCGTTAAGATGCCTTAAACATGGCCTAGGAATGCCTAGGATGGAATGAGGATGTAAAAATGTACTTAACAACATTTTTCAAAACTTGCTGAAAACAGGGGTCTCGCTCGAGCGTGGCTTTCTTCGCTCGAGCGAGCTTACCAAAACAGAGGGGTCGCTCGAGCGTAAACTCCTTTGCTCGAGCAGTCTGCAAAAATGTAAAAAGTACTGGTTGCTGAAATTTTCCGCTCGATGCTCGCTCGAGCGTGAGACACAGTTCTTCGCTTGAGCGTAGGTCTCGTTGCTCGAGCGTGCGTCTGCGTCCACAAAAACCTGAGAACTTGCAATCTACGCTCGAGCCAGCATTCCGTCGCTAGAGCGGAATTCAGAAAACAAAGGTGCTCGCTCGAGCGACGCTCGAGCGTGGAATCCTTCGCTCGAGCGAGGAAGCCAAAATCTGAGTTTTCCAGATATGCCTCCAAAGCTCAAATCAAGAATTAAACTTATCAAAACTCAATCTTTTGGGCCGATTTTCTGGAAAACACTTGGAAACTCATAACACAACATGTTTTGAAAATCATTTAATAAAATCAAAGCCCAAATGATGCCAATTGAACACCAATTTCCAATGAAACTTGAAGAATAATGCAAGGACATAACATGCATGAGTTCCTATGAACTCTAATGCTCCAAAACATGATCAAATGCAAGATTGAGCTAAAAAACATGGTGAATTCATGGACCACAACTAAAATATGAACATGCATGTAAGAATTTCATGGAAAACAACCTCAAAATTCTATGATATGGACATGCATGCATGAATTCACTCTCCAAAACAACACTTTAAATTAATTCTTGACTCTAATCACTAATTCTCCATGAACCATGCATGTAACAACTCAAATTCATGATTAGGAGGGTGAAATCCCTACCTTAAGTCTTGAATTCCAAGTATGCTAGCTCAATTTTGCAAATTCTCTTCAATTCCTCTAATTTTCCAAGCCAATTCTTGTTGAATCAATTCCTTTCTTCTACTCTCCCTCTCTCTCTCTCGGTTTGGTCTTCACATGGAAAAGATGATATGTCAAATGTGTATGAAGTGGAGAAGAGTTGGCTTTGAATCAACCCACTAAATGGCAATTATGTAATAAACTCAAGTTGATGTAATTTAACATTATTTATTCTAATTTAATCATTCCAAATTGAATTTTAATTAAACCTACCATAAAATTATATAAATCCTAATTAGCATATAACACTAACCAATTTCTGAATCAGTCGTCGATAAGGTTTTCAATTCACAATTCGAAATTAAAACATGAACAGATCATTCTATGGTTCAACAGATAGAAATGCAATTAAGCAACATGCTAATGAAATCGAGCTAGGATTTCATCTTAATCAATTACCTATTATGCTTAAACACAATTTAACGCTAATTAGAGGTGAAGGTCGTCATATCTTCACTGTATCAAAATCTCCAGCTTGGTACGTACTGAAGAACTCCTTCCGGGGTGTGACATGGTAGGAAACTATTGTATCTACTACCCACTCGATGTCGTTGTCTGACATATGGAGGCATTCTTCTTCTTCAACAGAGAATAATACAATATCATCTGAGACAGTAACTGCAGTGTTCCCATCTTCAGTCTTTGGCTGTCTATTGCCTTATTTTTGTTCTTCCTTCAAGGCATTGCAATATTTCTTTATGTGACCCTATTGGCCACAATGGTAACACTTGAACTTCGGCCGACTCGTACCTTCTTTGGATTTCCCTCTGTCTTGAAATCTTCCTCTGTTACGTCATCTGCTTTTGCTTCTTCCTCTGTCTCTGTCTCTACCTTTATTTTCTGTGACAAGGGCATGGGATTGATCTCCACCCAAGTCTTTCTGCCTTGTCTCTTCATTGTACATAGCGTCTGTGACCATGCTCATGGTCAACTTCCCTTCTGGTACAGAGTTGCTGAGAGAAACCATCAACGTCTCCCAGCTATCCGGTAAAGAACTGAGCAGTAGAACGGCTTGCATTTCATCGTCTAAGCGCATCTTGACGATTGCAAGCTGATTCACTAGACTTCTAAATTCACTGGTGTGTTCGGCGACAGACACACCATTCTTCAACTTTAGATTTACAAGCCTTCTCATCACCAAGGCTTTGTTCCGAACGGTCTTTAACTGGTACATGTCGTCTAACATTGTCCATAGAGAATAGGCATCTGTCTCCTCGGCGACATGATGGTACACACCGTGGTCTATCCATTGTCTGATACAACTGATAGTCTTGCGGTTTATTTTTATCCAGTCATCATCCTTCACTACTTCTGGTTTAACCTTTTTTATAAAAATAGGGTCAAATAGGTCTTTGTAATACAGGGTGTCCTCCATCCGTGACTTCCAAATTGCATAATTAGAAGGAGTCAACTTGAACATAGATCCTGAAGTCGACGTTGATTCCTCCATCAACACTTGTCTATACAGAAAATGATCTCTTTCTGAAAAACAGGCTTCGCTGTTGAGTCCGAACTAGTTAAATTAGCCGGAATAGCACTTCGGATTGTCCAAATAAAAAACTGTGAATTTTTGAAATCTGATTTGCAAAATCTGACTATACAGATGTGTCCGGAATACTCCAGATAGTTGGAAAGCACTATTGGATCGTCAAAAACGGACTCAGAATGACTCAAATAGAGCCAAAAGAGTTTGGACGGTTCTGATCTGCAAGTGTACCTTAGCCGCGAAGCACTGCATAAATCCTCCTGCAGGTTGATTGGTCAACGGGATGTGATGACGTGTCTGACACGTGTCTGCCACGTGGCTGAAAACTGACACGTGTCGCTGACGTGGCGAACAGATGTCGATGACGTGGCGCACACGTAGCGCTGACTATGCACTAAAGCGGCGCTGACTGGGCTACCACGCGGTCGTCTTCTTCCTTCAGACACGCATGAGGCGCGTGTCGAGAGTGGGCAGACACGCCGACTGTTCCAACGACGCGTGGTGCGACTGTGATTCACGCGCCTTGTTTGGGCGGCGCATGTGAGCGCGTGGCAAGGATTCTGGAGCTCTTCTTTGCAGTTTTGGACTCCTCTCTTCGTGCCCTTGCTCCTGGCATGCTCAAAACGTGATTTTGAGCAACTTGATTTCTGGCAGTTTCGAAAAAACGCACTCTGTTTTTTTGAAACGCAACCGATTCGACTCTAATACCACTTGTTGGGACTATAAGACACTAGAAATCAATCACACATAATAACATAATAATATTTACGTGGTTCGGCAATTGCCTACGTCCACGGAGAGCTATCCACTATAGAATTTTCTCGGAGAGAGTTTACACACTCACACCTCACTTACACACTAAAGCACTCTCACTTCTCACAATCTCTCAGATTACACACACTGTAATCTCTTATATCATACCCATTCTCCTCACCTCAATTGAGGGAAGCTCTTATTGGTTGCCACCAACCCCTTCTATTAGCTAATGGGGTTGGTGGAGTGGAAGAGTGGTTTCTCCATTATCTGAAAGTGGGAGTTCCATTTTGGTAATGGGCTAGACACTAACACAATCTAGCTCACTGTGAGCTTCATTTCAAACTTATCTCAATTATTCAAACCGTTCATTTTGTAGAGTTTGTTAAATAAAACATCTATATAAAAAAATCAAATTAATTATATATCAGTAGGTACTTGGTCGAATTATTATTGTGTGAAAAAACAAATCATCATGTTTAATTCCATTTTTTTGAATTTTTTTTTCAAAAAGTAATTGAAAACTCTATTTTGAAAAAAAAATCTTTGTTTGGTTTTCAAAAAAAAGGCATTATTGCAAATTTAAGTTTCCCTCTAATTTAAGGAGAGACAATTTTTTAAAAACAAAATTGTCACGTCAAAAAATACTCCCATGTTAATTATATATATATATATATATGTACATACTATATGTGTATGAAAACATAATTTGGTATGTATCCATTTATGGGTATATATTCTACCATTAAATGTGTGACTTTATCATAAAATTTTCACTCATTTCAACCACAGAAAACGTAATTTTTTTTCCAAATTTGCATTAAAAAAATATCGTAACCAACTTACAAACTTTTACAACATCAAATACAAAAAATTTAGACATTTTCTTATGCCAATTTTTGACGATGTTACACAATTTCGTCGCTAGCTCAGGCGTTGCTCCGATGTTGCCAACCTTGGCATAGCAAGGGGAGCCAAGTCTGCAAATGGTTTGGTGAGAGTCCGGATTCTCGGCCGCGTAACCCAGCAGCCGTTCCCAGCAGCCCCCAAAACGACGTCGTTTTGGGGGCTTTTTTGATTTTTTTGAATTTTTTTTTCTTTTCTTCTTCCTCGTTCGAACCAGAGGGGGGAGGGAGAGAGAGAGGGGGAGGGGAGGGGAGGGAGAGAGGGGAAGGGAGAAGAAGAGGGACCGCCGGTGGGCCGGACTGGAAGGGGCCATAATCACCAGGGGAGGAGGAGGAGGCTGAGGCGGGCCGGAGGCGGAGGCCACGGCGGTGCACTGTTGCGACGAGCTGGATGGCCTGCGACGCCGAGCTGGACGGCTGGCGAGCTCGATGACCTGCGACGGCGAGCTCGGCCCGAGCAGCCATGGCGGCGAGCTCGCCCTGAGTAGCCATGGCGGCGAGCTCCCCTCCCCTCCCCGTCTGGTTCTGCGAAGAGGAAAAGAAAAAAAAAATGGAAAAACCCCCCAAAACGACGTCGTTTTGGGGGGCTGCTGGGAACCGCCGCCCAGAAGGGCGGTCGAGGATCCAAATTCGTTTGGTGAAGGTAATGGAGAAAGCAATAGGCAGTCTAGGAGTAAAGTCATATAGACTGTACTAATGCTCTGGCTAGTCACATGAGGAATAAACTCAAAAAAAAAAAAAAAAAGCAACTCGAAGCTAGATTTTGAAAACTTTGTCCGGTTTTCAAAATAACCAAACAAAAACTCCAAAATTTTCAAAAAAACGAGTTTAGAACAGGAACCAAAACAATGAATATTGTGCAGAATTATATTGTTTGCTCATTATTTTTCAAACATGTGTGAGACTTTATTTTATTAAGGCGTCATTTGGAAATAAATTATTTTAGTAACTTATAACTTTTTACAGAAAAAAATGTGCAGAAAAATAAAGAGAGAAAATTAAACTATTTATAATTACTTTTTGACTTTTTTAACTAAAAGATTAGTCCCCAAATCTGTTGAAAATTTTGGACATTTGGCAATATGAATTTTTTGAGACTTTCTTAACGAGTCTTAAGCGACGGATTAAATAGCTTAATAATTGAACCACTTCATATTGTTTTCCCCTCCAAATACTAAAATGAATATGATGTATCTTATTATCTAAATCAATCAAAAGAGAGGAAGGCACCATATCATCATATTCCTATCAGCGTGTAAAAATTACTCCAATTAAGATGGTTTTGTTGGAAACAATCACTGTATTTGGTTTCAATTTTCTGAAAATTGAGTTTTTGTTTTTTATTTTTTTATTTTTTAAAATTTTAAGTAATTTTATTTTATTTTTTTAAATACACCTTACTTAGATGTATCTAAAAAGTAAAATATTTATAAAAAACAAATATTTTAAAAAATAATAAATACACAAGAATACGAAAAATGTAATAAATTTTCATATTTTTTTTAAAATATTTTTGGTATTTAGTGGATTCACAAATATTATACTTTTTAAGTGTATTTATATTAGCTGTATATAAAAATTTTAAAAATTGCTTAAAATATTTTTAAAAATATTAAAAATAAAAAAAATACGAAAAATAAAAAATTTCAATTTTCTGAAAAATAAATCCGCAGTTAGGAAACTAAACAAGCTGAATGTTTTTTAATTTAATTAATGCATTATTCAATCCAAAATTTAGGACCACGTTAACAGTGCCAAAATTATCTTAAATTGTCTAGTTGTATTTTTTTTTTTTTTTGGACATTTAATTGTCTGGTTTAAGAGAGGAAATAGTTGGTGAGAAAACTTTCAAATTAATAAGTGGGGAATGAAATATATAATGAGACAGAGATAGATTACAGAGGATTTTTAAGTTATTTTATTGGAAACTAAACAATAAATTCCCAACCATTCAATCCAAAACTCAAGTATGAAAATTAATATCTTACCAAAACAGTACCAAATAAGCAACTCATTAAATGGCTTCCTAATAACTCCTTGCAACCAATATCTACCATTCTATCTTAACAAAATCCAAAAATATCATGTCATAATACTCATTAAACAATAATATTACATAATCCAACAAAATTAGTTAAAAGATTATCAGAAAAGAAATCATATGATTACATAATCCAACAAAACTAGTTAAGAGATTATCAGAAAATAAATTATGTCAATTGGATTTATTTTAGATGTGATCCTAATAATTACACTAAGGGTCTGTTTGGATAATTATGTATTTCAGATCAAGAAATTTAAAGTTAAATTGATAGAAAACAATAGAAGAAGATAAGTTGAGCGAAATAAATATATTTTTAGTAAGATCCTTTGTAAATGAATTCTTAGTATGATTTTAAATAATTACTTTTACATGGTTATTTTAAATCGATCATGATATAACTATTTAACCCAATCTTAAAATATTTAAATAAACTATCCTATCTAAATTTGAGTTATTATTTTTGAATGATTAAGGTTAAGTTCTTTAATTTGAAATCTACAATTATCCAAACGTACCCTAAGTTTAAATTTACATTTACATTACACACTTCATTCTCAGATAGGAAAATGTTATTTATAATTATATTTCATACCATATTTTCTTACTTCTAAATGTAAGTCAATGGATCCTGTGTATATTTATTAATGTAAATATCATTATATTATATTAGGAGTGTGAAAATAGAATGAAAATGTAATTATATATAACATTCAGTGTGTTTGGTTTCAGTTTTCTAAAAATTAAATTTTTATTTTTCATTTTTTTTTTTTTGTTTTTAGTGAATAATTTTAAAATTTTAAGCAATTTTTTTTACTTTTTAATATGCACCTCACTTAGATGTATTTAAATAATAAAATATTTGTGAAAAAATGCTTAAAAAATTAATAAATACACAAAAATAAGAAAAATGTATTATTTTTTTTAATATTTTTGGTATTTTGTGAATTTTTTAAAGATTTTTTTTCACAAATATTATACTTTTTAAATAGATTTATATTAGATGTGTCTAAAAATTTTTAAAAAAAAATTCTTAAAATATTAAAAAAAAATCATTAATAACAAAAAAATATAAAAAATAAAAAAATAAAATGGTCTCATAAGTATTTTCATATAACTTTCGTAACTATTTTTTGAGACTTTTTAAGTTGTTTTCCCACCCAAATTTGGGAAGAAAAGTCAAAATGTTGAAAGAGAAAGCAGTAAATACACCCATATTAATACCCATCTTTTAAAAAAAAAAACTATATGTATCAATTAATATATTAACTAGTATATCAATTGATGATATGACATAATTTGAGAAATTTTTAAAATTTATAATGTAATTAATGAGTGAGGTCAATAATAATATCATAATTAATATTAATACACTAATTAGTATACTAATTAATACATGTAATATCACAGTAAAAAAAAAAAATTCCAATATAATTCATATTTGATGTTACTCCTTTCCTTTATTTATTTTATCAGCACTTTGCTTCTTCATATATATAACACCACATCCATCCCCAAAGTTTTTACAATTCACTCAGACTCACCACATTTTCCCAGTAACCAAACAGCAAACCAGAAAAAAAATGCCCAAACCCCTTCAAAAATCTCTTCACCACTACCTCTCCAAGATCAAAAAATCACCCACAAAACACATCCATTTACCATCCAAAACCCTCTCATCTCCAGCCAGTTGGATCCTCAGAGGCTGCAAACACCCTAAAACACTCTCATTTGCTGCCAACGATCGCAACCCAAAACAAACCCACAACATCAATGGTGATGATGATGCAGTAACCCTAGAAGACATCGATCGCTTTATGTTTGAGAATTTCAAGTCACAGTATCTAAACGACGATGACAATGATGAAGAAGACAATAACAACAACAAGAAGAAGAAAACAGGTCTTAAAGATGATCATGAAGAAAAAACAAATGGGTTTTCACTCGAATTGCCTAGGGTTCTCAACCCACCACCAGACCTTTATAGCTCTCACCGGTTTTTCGTGGGAAACCCTAGCTCGTCGAGTTCATTAACGGAGGAAGCGAGGACAAGCTCCTCCACCACCGCCACAACTAATGAGTCAACGACTAGAAGAGTTGGTGATGATAATTGTAAACGAGTAATGGGTCCCGATGATTTTATCGCCTTGTTCACGTACTCGCCAAGTCCATACAATGATTTTAAGGATTCGATGCAGGAAATGATCGAGGCGAGAGTGGAGTATTGTGGGAAGGTGGATTGGGAATTCATGGAAGAGCTCTTGCTTTGTTACTTGGATTTGAATGATAAGAAGTCTTATAAGTATATATTGAGCGCTTTTGTCGATCTTGTCGTCGTTTTACGGGATAACTCTGGTAAGAATCCAACGGGATCATGGTAAAGGAGGAGAGAGTGAAGAGGAGATGTAATGTAACGTAAGGTCTTAGTTGGATTTAAAAAATATTTTTTTGATAATTGGATGTCTAGTTAATTTATGTGTAGTTCAACTAATTTTAAAATTTTAAAATTAACGATCGTGCAAACTTTCAATAATTTTAAGAACTGAGCTGTTTAGGTGGGTTTTAAAAATATTAAAAAAACATTTTGGACATTTCAAGCAATTGTTGGTGTGTAGAGTACTTATTTTTTATTTTTAGCCTTTATATCACATGCAATATATGCATATAATATGAAATGTGTAATATATATAAATGGTTGTATAGTAGTAATGTGGAAGAAGAAAACTTTGAATATGAATAAAATTTTGACTTTTTTTCCCCCCACATCTTAGATTTGATATCACATGCAATATATACATATAATATGAAATGTGTAATATATAAGGCCCCGTTTGTTTTGGAGTTAAATAGATGGGAAGGGATTAGGATGGATGTGGGGTTATTTAGTATTGTGTTTGTTTATAGAGTTGGGGAGGAGATTAGGATGGAGGAGGTGATATAGATAGAGGTTGGAAGAGGGATTTAGATGGAGGAGGTAGAGATGGTATTAGAAAAATAGTGAGGGGATTAAAAAAAAATTATTTTTTATATATTGGGAATTTTTTTTAAATATTAATGTTTAATTTTTAATATTTTTTTATTTGTTTTATTATTTTATATAAAAATAATTTAACAATTCCTACACTAACAGCTATCATCAAAACAAAAATAATTTTACTTAATCCCCTCACTAACAATTCTCTCACACCATGAATCTCCTCACTATGAATCATTTTTATTCTACTTCTGAAAACAAACGGACCTAAAAGTAGTGCTGAAGGAGAAAAGTTCGAATATATGAAGAATGAAGTTTTGTTTGTTTGTGGGTTTCGTGGGGAAAGAGATTTCAATAGATATTCAAATAGTAGCATGTTGTCTGTTGCATGTTGCCCGGTGCACGAAATTGCATTTTCCAGGTAGAATATATATAGTCTTATTTATATGTTTATACAAAATGAAAAATTATACATTAAGGTTTTGTTTGATTAATAGCAAAGGAGCTAATAATTGATAAAAATTAGTAGAAGAATGGGGTGATTATTCAGTATTTCTGGAGTATAAACATGTGATGCTCCATAAGGTTTGGATTGGTAGAGAGGAATAAAGGTCTACGATTTATGTTGGTTTATGTTGGGAATGGGGGACAACATGGGGCTAAGTAATTAGTGATTGGCTTGGAATATGGCCACGTAATGTTCCGAGATTATTGAATAATTTTTTGAAGAATGGTTATTCAGCTGAATTAGTGGTAATAAATAATTCCCTCTTATCCATTTTTATTTTGCTAAATTTGTATATTCAACCAAATCTGATCTAAATAACAAAAATTGCAACAAGTCCTATGGATTAATAATTTATATCCTATATTATAATCCTCCCAATCAAACAATTCCTACATCTATATATAATAATATAATAAAAATGTATCTATTTAGTTATTTCAGACTAAAAAACTATTAAAACAATTGATTATTTTAAAAATATTATTATTTTTATTACATCATTTTATTCAGATTTTTTAAACAAAATTTTATCTGCAAATTATATTCCTTAACATTTGTAATGGAGGGCATCATGGGTGCATATGATGCATTGGTCATTGAAGTTTCAGAATTCTAAAACTGTACCCTGAATTATGATTTTGTTGGTGGCCGTGACATTCTTTATCATTAGGTATTGAATACACCGATTGGTTGGTGAGACATGAAATACAACAAGAATAATAAATTAAGAATCATAATTAAACATATAAAATTATAAAAAATTATATTATTCATCTTAAAGTAGTGTGAGGTTTTAACTCTCAATTCAACCAATGTAAAGTTTTACATTGTGAATTTTCATCTCATAGGGTGAAATTTAAAATTCTGCCAATTACATAGAGTTATGAGTTCCATAGTGCACAAAACAAATTTTCAAAAAACTTTTGTTTCAAATTTTATAGTCCCAAATCCCAAATTTACTAAAGTACAATTTTATAACAAATCTCAAACCATCCTAACATGTAAGCTGATTGTGTATATATTGAAATTATGACAATGCAAAACCACATTTCTTGTGGTATGTAATCTTTTAAGAGTTTATCCCTCCCTATTCATAACCAAATTCAACAACCTCGTTTCTCAAAGTTAGAATATGCTCCCATTCATTAAGAGTAGTTGGATTACATATTTTTTAAATAGTTTTTTTTTTCTTTTTGTAAACAGTTGGCATGTATTGTTATTGCTATAGGAAATTAACTAGTAAATTTTCCACCACTTACTGGCTTATGTTTCTCGTGCCACTAGTTGCTATGCAGAGAGAGATGGCCCCAAAATGAATTGAGTTTTATTTTAAGTTTAACTCGTTAAAATTTCATTTGAAATCAACTTATTATATAAACAAATTAAATTTAACATATTTTAAAAGTTATTAAACTTTTAAAACCAAGCTTGAATAACGAGATCATTTGGAAAGATGATAAAATAGTCAAAAAGCTATTAAAAGAAGTTTAAAAAATCAAAAAATATATAAAAAAGGGTCAAAATTTTCTTAAGTCTCTCTACTTTTTACATATTTTTTCATAAAAAAAATAAAAATTATTTTCAAACACTTCAATTGTTTTATCTCATATTTTAACCAAAAAAACAAAAAACTACTAAAACAGACCTCTAAAAAATCAAGATACTATTCAACTCAGTAAATTTTTATACATTATAAAAAAGTAAGGTTGTATTTGGTAGAATTTTTTAAATATGATTTGAGAATATGAGTTATATTTTGAATTTGTGAGTTTTGAAATTATAATTTTAGTGTAGAGAATTTATTTGATAAATGAATTTTAAAAAGAGTTTTTGAATTGAGTGATGTGACATAATTTTTTATACAAAAACTAACAACTCATAACCAAACAGACAACCCAAAATTCTATTCAAAACTCATAAAAAAATTTAAAAAATTTGAAAATATTTTTTATTTAAATTATAAAAAAACAAGTGAAAAAAAAAAAAAAAAAAAAAAAAAAAAAAAATTATGAATACTGTTCCGGTTAACCGACTGAACGTCTGGGAGACATCCAGGTACACACGAATTTTCAAACGCGGGTGTAAAAATAATTTTTAAAAACTGTAAACAAACGCCACACTCAAACTAAAAGATAGAATCATGATTCAAAAGCTATACCAAACACAGCCTAAGATATTTAAACTTGTTCAATTAAAACTTAATTAAAATTGAGAGATATCTTAGCTTTATTTTTGTGCAATTGTAAGTGCGACCTAGCAATACCCAAAACAGCAGTGATTTAGACCCCCTCAAACTTCAACCCCCACCACCCCCCACACACACGTGGCGGGTGGTGATTGGAGGAGGGGAAAAAAAAGAAAAAGAAAAAGTGACCAATCAAAAAAGAAAGGGGGTCAAAAGGGAATGAGGGAAAGGGGGTCTCAATCTTTATTCTATCCAAAAAGTGTGTTTCGTGTTGTGGCTTCGAAAGGCCGAGTACGTCCACCGAAAAAGAGGGTGTTTGGGTGCAATTAGGAAGGTGTGAATAAAATAGGGTAAATATCAAATGTTTACTTAAAGTACAAATTATTTTTTTATAGTTTAAAAAATTATAAATATCTCCTTATTAGTATTTTTTATGTAACAGAATTAATTAAAAAAATAAAATTCATAATTGATCTCTTATATAATAATAAAATTATCCAAATTATTAATTAAAAAATATATTTCTAACATCATTAAAAACTGTTAATTAACTTGATTTATTAATAAAAAAGACAATTTGCTATAAAATTAAAAATCTCAAGGAGTGAAATGTAATTTCCAAAATTCACAGGGTGGTGGAAGTTTGTCAGAATATGGTCAAAGATCATTTATGGTGATCGTCTGATCATTAAAATCTCCAAGAAGATGGTCAGTTATAGGTTGGCGAGGAAAAGAGTAAAAACCTTTTGAAAACACTTTGCGGGGGAGAGCGCCCAACCAGAGGGTTTGTGGGGGAGGTATAAATTCATTGCTTCTCCCTAAAATCTAAAAAGAGGTTTCTAATTGGGTAGCTCATCAAATAATTATCTTTCTGGGTAATACATAGAAGAAGGAACTGTCTGATTTCCCTATGCAAAAGTACTGAAAGCATATATTACAGTACATTTCATCTTCCTTTTTGTGAGTTCTGGTGGGCTGAGAAAACCATAATACTAAGGACTATCTTCATGTCTACATTTCAAACTAAAATTTCTAGGCTTTTTTTGTATCCCCCACTTTTTAGCTAATGCAGCTTTGATTTCAAACAAAACTTCTGATTCATTAGGCTTCAAAATTAGTATAGATGGAGCACCACATTGTACCTTTCGTAATCTGGAGGTGGCAGCCCCACAACCTAATAGAGGAAATGTTTCTTGGACTTCCTTGACAGTAACTACACCACAACTATAGCTTTCATATTGTGTATGTTCTTTTCGTCTCTCAAAATCGCAAAATGATGTTTATTTTTCCATTGACCTCAAATACTCTCTGCATATTAAAACATACAAAGTAAGAAATTACCAAATGTTCTAAAGTATGAACACAAATAGAGCACATATACAGATTCTTTTTGGCCCGTCAAGTAACTTCATCATTTAGTTGTCGGGCCTTTCTGAAAATCAACAATAAAATTCTGCTCTCAAAGAGTTTATCTTGCAAAACATATTAAGCAAAAAATAATAATTTAATTTTTTCCTCAATTCTGAAACTAGTTTACTCAAATTGCATTCAATACACCAGTATCACTTGTTTTCAACTTAAAATCTCAACAACCTGTAGCAGTACTACATTTCATCGTACTAGAAGGGAAGGCACACACTGTGTAATATATATATATATATAAAGTAGTTGTAACTATTTTGTAAGTGGAAAGTCAGGTTTTACTTTTGGAAAATAAAAGTCCACAAAACTTCATGAACACTAAATTGGGTGCTCCCTCTCTCTCTCTCTCTCTCTCTATATATATATATATATAAGTATATAACTAACATTTGTTTCTATTTCAACAAGGTACTGCTAAGCACAAAAAAGATATGATTTCAACTCCTTATACATGCATATTATTATCGAATATTCAATAGCATTTATTCAGTTCATCTCATGATAGTAATGGCTCTATCAAATATCTTTGACCCTAAATCATTCGACAATAATACTCACCATATTTCTGTCTATAGTATACTAAAAATGCAACACTTAGAATTAAATCCAATATATGAATACTTTACATGGAAGAATTTCTTACTTCATATGTCGACTGCGTTGTCACTTCTTTTAAGGTACTGCTCATATAAGGAATGATACTTTGCAGGGATATAATCCTTGAATCTGTCAACAATGACAACAAAAAGATTGAGATCCAGGAATGCTAAGGCAAGCAGATAAAAGACTTTCCACAAATATAGTTATTGAGTGCAAAAGGAAATTCCTTGATAAGAAGTTGATGGGAATATAGGAAAAACTGAAAAACTGCAGAATAATTTGTAACAGGAAATAAATTATCTCTCTCAAAAGCAAGTCCAAGAGGAGCTAATTCATGTAGATTCATGTGCATACGATATTAGACGATGTGAAACTGCATGGTCAACACACACCTAAAGCACTTGCGTTCTGCTTGCAGCCAATACAATTAAAACCTAACTTGCACGAGATTCAACAACCAAAGCTACTGGTTTGGCATATTCAAACAAAAGATTTGCAAATGCACCATTCAGAAGATGGTTCCCATCCAGAAATCCTTTGACATCTGTTGGTTAGTTTTTTGGTTGATGCATATATAAAGAAAGAGAAAGAGACACATCCCACTAAAACAACTATTTGTTGTTGCATTTGCCAAGTATGAAAAGTAAAGTAGGGAAAGGGTTGTCTTAAGGCAAGGCTAAAGCAATTGACCTGAATATAGAGTTAAATCAAATTACATAATAATCTGTCTCTCTCTCAAGCAGGTTCAAAAGGAGCTAATGGTGTAGATTCGTGTGCTCAATCCAAAATAATGAAGATAAAGTCTTGTTGGATGACTTGAATAGAGAGTTAAATCAGTTTTAATTTAATAGAAAGAGGGAAGCCATTGGGAACAATGGATGTATCTGGTTTATCAAGTGCCAACTGCTGACTGAAATTACAAAAGAAGTGAGCAAAGAGTGCAAGTGCATCTACAAACACATGCAAGATGCAATTCCATTTTTTTTTTCAAAAGTACAGGAGTATATCCAGAAAAAAAGCAAGCTAAAGTTTGATACATTCCATCCCAAGTTACTAAATCAGAATTGCCAACATGCTTCTAGGAGTATCCGTACTCAAAAAGATCTAATGAAAGAAAAATTACCAGCAATAGAAAAGGGTATCATGTGCAACAAATAACACATACAGGATGCAGTGTGTTTAGGCTTAAGTATCTAGCAAGTTATATCACATTATCAATTTCGATCTTGGATACACTCAGTCATACTGCACAACATATGATCAAATAAAAATAAAATGACAAAATCAAACTTGTGCATATGATATACTCCAAATAGCAAGATATTAGAACACAGGACAAAACTGCTGGGATATCACAATCAAAGACTGCAGGAGGTGCAGCAGCTCTTTTTTTGTTTCACTAATTAACCAGTAACCACACTCAGGCAGTGAATAGGTTCCGTTATAAAGAATGATTTTGAACCTTATAGAACTAGTAGTGTATGTAGCGCTCTTACCTTTCAAGAAGTGGGAACCTATTTGGAAGAGAGAATAATCTCACAATGCATTGTAAAACTTGATCTATCTTCATGGTTTTAGACTTTGAGTGCTTTCATAAAACCCAAAAATTCTTTATACTCTGCATCAGTAAGCTTCTCTTTAACCTGTAAGGCTCACAGTTCCAAACATATGCTTAGTCAAAAACTGTTCATTGACATCCAAGATAAGGAAAGCATAAGATGGTCACTTTACCTTTCTTAATTAGAGAGAGAACAATATAGCAGTATTCAGAAATAAGAGTTCCAAAAAGTCGAATGTAACGTTACTGCTAAACCTACTCGAGTCTACAATGTTCTTCTGCAAAATATGCATTCCATGAGGAACTTTTCAAGATACTTTGTAGGGGTACATCACAGAATACTTCAATTTTTTTTAGGAATGAGGTGCCAGGGAATCTCCTTTAAGGTCACTTTTAAAACACACAGAAACTTCATAATACCTAGTTATGGAAAGACTCTCGAGGAGAAGAGACTAAAAAACCCTTATTTCCTAGCAGACCCCGCTGAGGTTTTGCCACAAAGTCAATCAACTCATCTCTAAATTCAGTTATTTTATAGACACTTGGGCTTGCTTTGATCTGATTAATACATTAATTCAAGTTATCTACGGGAGTAATGACCTTTCTTTTTCAGTTGCGTAATTCAATAAAGAGCATAAATATATGTAAGAAAAAAGAAACATATGTGAAAAGAGGATGGTGCATGGTAGGGACCAGATGGTGCCGACATTAAATTTCAAGGAAGAATTGTTATGTTTAATAGTCAGAATGGAGGTGATGGTAGATACGAAATCTCAAGGAATGCTTCTTACTTGAATTCTAGCTAAAATCATTTGGTGACTAAACAAAACATAATTATTTCTCTCATTTGATATTTTGATAATGACAAATCTCCTATTATAAGAATACACAGGAACAATTTATATGCTTGGCCTGTCCTCCGTCTCAGTCTTGAAAATTCTCAAACAATTGGTGATCGAGTCGTAATAGAATATAAATCTATACAGAAAGGAAACACCAGCAAGTATATTTATTTTTTTAGTCCACAATTTTCCAGATCAGAAACAACACAAAAAAATTAATCTGTAATATGGAGAGTCAAACAACATTGACAAAGAGAGAAAACAGTCTGATTTGCATATCAGCTATCAAAATATTATTGTCAGATAGTTTTTACTAGACTACAATGTGATAAATCATGGTTGTCCCAGCATGATAAAAAGTAACCAAGAGATTAAATGGGTGGAGTTGATATAAGGCTCAAATCTCAATGTTGACCAAATGAATCTAGTTTGAATTTAACCTGGTTCAGAAAAGCATATCCCCTTCTTTCTTCATCACCACAAGGTGAAGGACTTGACAGAACCACCTTGTTTTTCTGACTAAGCATTTCTGTTTTTCTTTGTGCAATCATCTCATCTCCAAGCAGCACTGCCAAACCAACTTCAGCATTTTGGAAGCTTCCATAATCGCTGACCTGCAATTTCTCGTGTTTCACCAAATTGTTTATGGTAGAAGTAGTGTTCAGTTGTGCTTCCCTGACAATCGATGAAGGTTCATGAGAATTCTCAATATGTTGTGTTAGAACAGGCTCCAATTTAGGCTTCTTCAAAGAACATGATGCAATCAGTCCTCCCCTTGTTTCTTCATCCACTGAGGAATTACTGGTCAAATCTTGTTCACGGTTTATTTGATGTGTACTTTTCCTCCCAGGAATCAACAACTTTTTCTGATTGCTGAACAGATCACCTGAATGTTTCAACATAAAACTCTGCTTTTGCTTGTACGGAGTCGGAGATGAACGATTAGCAGGAAGAATTCCTCCCCATTGGCTAGATATGTCTTCAACCTCAGATGTAGAAGATGAAAACTTATTACAGCAATTTGAATCCATTGGCATAGTCTGCATACAAATCCACCAGCAAGAAAGAGGAAACAGTGAAAATAGACAAATGCCATGGATAACTTTTTCTACAGTGGAGTATGAGTTATCACTCATAAATAATCAAAGAAATACCAGTGGAGCAACTAAGGTTGCGTTTGGTAGAGTTTTGTAAATATGATTTGAGAGTATGAGTTGTATTTTGAGTTTGTGAGCAGTGGAATTATGATTTGAGTGTAGAAAATTTGTTTGGTTATGGTTTTTTAATAGAGTGTTGAATTGAGTTTTAAATTGAGTGTGGAATTGAGTTTTGAAAGTTTGATTTGACATGTGAAGTAAGAAAATTTGTTTGGTTATGAGTTTTGGAAAGAGTTTTCAAAACTTAATTCAAATTGTTATAACTCATAACAAAACACACTACTTTCACACTATTGAAAATTCTAATCAACACTCATAACCAAACTCTTTTTAAAATTCAATTAAAAAATTTATTATTAACAGAAAATAACATTAATCAATTTTTTAATTGAAAAT
Source organism: Camellia japonica (assembly GCA_030407325.1). Lineage (NCBI taxonomy): Eukaryota > Viridiplantae > Streptophyta > Magnoliopsida > Ericales > Theaceae > Camellia > Camellia japonica. Next base: position 102,766,392 of record JAPPVO010000010.1, on the reverse strand, counting down.
ACTATGAAGGAAATAATTTTTTTTCAAAATAAATATTCAAAAAATTTAAATCATAAATATTTAAATAATCTAAAAAATTTAATAAGTAAAAAATTTATATTCAAAAAATTTAAATCGTAAAAATTAAAATAATTTAAATATTCAAAAAATTTAAATAATTTAAAATGTTAATATTTTAAATTTAAAAAAACTCTAAACTCAAATAGTAACCAAACACATAAAACAAAACTCAATTAAGAAATTATTTTTAAAATTCATAACCAAACACATAACTCGAAACCCCATACTACTTTCATAACTCTACACTCAAATCGTAACCAAATACATAACAAAAAAATTAAAATATTTAAAAATATTTTTATAAAATAGAGTTTGAATTTATTTTTATAAAATATTTTAAAATTTAAAAAATTAAAATCGTAATATTTTGAAATTAAAATATTTAAAAATATTCAAAAAAATTAAAAAATTAAAAAAATCGTAACATATGAAAATATTTAAATATTTAAAATATTTAAAAAATTAAAATATTGATTTGAATTGAGTTTTGAAAAGAGTTTTGAATTATGTGTTTGGTTATGAATTTTGAAAAGTAATGATTATGTTTTGAATTGAGTTTTGAGAAATGGATGTAGAATTATGATTTCAAAGGTCAAAACAAACAACACACTCAAATCAATAAGTGGAACTATAATTTGAATTGCTTACCAAACGTAGCCTAAGTTTTCCAAGTGAAGTTTGTCAAAGGCCCGTGCAGTTTCCAATCTATTCACATTTCCTGCAACAGGACATAAGCAAACCATTAGCCATAGCATATTCAACCAACTTTTTAAATTGCACAAACCAAGAAATATGTGCAAAACTCACCCTTGAAATAGAAATGGGAGGACAGTTGGGTTCGGTCTCCAAAATGATTCAGATAATTTTAGCAAAAATAGCCTTTAGGTCAAAAGACAAGCATACAGACATTACAAACTTTAAGATACCAAAATAAGTTCTTTCAAGATCTCAACAAACAAAAAATAATGAAGCCCAAGTGGTATAAATAGTATTGGAGTCATTTTCCAGGGCGTTTATTCCTTTATTAGGTTAAGTAAAATTCTTATCAGAACCAGATTCAAGGAGATGATCAATTTGCTGCTCTTCTGTAAATTATTTCAATCAGGATTTGGAAAGTACAAGCCGGTGTAAGAATCTGCTATAGAACTCTGACTCAAGGAGCTGAAGCACCTTTTAAATGTGTATTTTCTTCATATAAAAAGAGGTTATCTAAATTTGATATTTGGAAAACTACAAGATGTGTATGTTGGTTTTTGTACACTTCTCCTTTTGGTTTTTGTAGATTTTGTGGAGGATTTGATTTGTTAGTTTTGTTTAGTCCTTTTGTGGGCTACATTTTTGTATTATTTGCATCGTCTTGACGCTTTTTAATAAAGTTGTGTTTACAGCTTTACATCTCCATTCATACATCATTAGTAATATAGCTCTTAATGAGATTATCTTCTGCAAACCAAACTTCTTTATCACCCCATACCCTTTGGCTTTTGATGATAAGCTTGATAATCAACAACCATAACCAGGCAAATAAAAACTTGGGCTCAGAAAGTTCAAAATACTAAAAGTGAAAATCCAAACAGCTTTACTGATTTTAAGCCACTGCACTGCAATCAGGAAAAGGCCACCAATTGCAATTGACCCTCTACTTGCCAATACTTTCTATTGCAACTAGCTTGGAGTAAATTTCAGAATTACTTTAATGGACAAAAAGATGAGACAGTAAATTTTCCTTTAACAAAAGCTAGGGAACCAACACATTTCTTGGAACAAATCGATGCATATGATCCACAAAGATCGATGATTTTAATAAATTCCTAGGGTCTACTTAAACACTTGCACGTAAATGTCATGAAGGTAGAACATAGAAATGTATTGTAAAAAATGTAAAACTAGTAAGTATCCTTTAGCTAAAAGATACTAACCATGGTCCTCACTCCGTGTTAGTTCCAGCTTTGTAGGACCGCAAATTGCTCCATCTCGGAAAAAACGTGTCAATGTGAAAACTACATCCCCAAATTGGGAGTAACACTGCATGGGTAACAGTGTGTAAGTGTGAGTTTTTCAAACCATAAATCTCAATACAACCCCCACAAAATGCACCTTGATATGAGGCTGTATCCAAAGTGATATCTGGGACAGGCGACTTGAATGTACAAACCTGTTTACAACACGGGGGGTGACAGAAAAAAACTAGATTAGTTTAATGAAGAACTCTGGAATCTAACAGGATTAATAGACAGGTAAAAAGAGAGGACAAAATTTTCATGTTCACCAAACTGAAAACATTACTAGCAATTCAATAAGAGCAATGATAAAAATCATAGGACTAGCACCCAAGAAAATTATTCTCATACAAAAGCAAAGCATACAAATGATCAGACATCTTCCTGACATATAGAAAATATAACAAAAAATTGAATTAAAATGTAAAAGAATTGATGACTTTGCAGATCTGTTGCACCTGGTTTCACATTTTAATAGGAACCACTGAGAACATGCAGGATGTAATATACAATTGTGACAACAAATGGCTACATTTCAATGCAATTTCCAGTATTTTGCAAAAAAAATAACTACAACCTTTCATCACAAAAAATAATTGCACCATAATCATGGCGATGACGAATGACACGCCCAACAGCCTGATTCACAGCCCGCAATGCTTCTTGACTGTACCACTCTTCTCCAGTCAGAACCTGCAATTTCAATGTGTACAAGTACACTTGAAAAAAAAAAAAAGAGATTAAAAAAACAAAGGTAGCTTATCTATAAAGGAGAAAGATTACTAAAGAGTAAAGTTCTATGTCATGTTTGGTGGTATCAAGACTACCTTACATCCCAGTTGTTTTGACTGTGTGTGTTGATCCAAGTACTCTCGCTTTAAACGAACCTGTCACACATCACATAAAAAATACAAGATTTATTTAATAAAATGGTGACATGACGAGAAAAAAAAATCTAAGCACATGAATTAAAATGTAATATGGTTAGAGTGAACAACAAAACAGAAGGGGTTTTCTAGGAAAGCATGCCAAAAAAAGAACAATCTAGACAGCCATATTTGCATGTCTGTGTTCTGTTCCATAGCAAAGTTAACCTGAAGAAAATACATGGACATGATGATAACAGTTATGATATGACAAATTATAGCAGGTGATGTGGACTGAATAGAGAAACTCTCAAACCAAGCCCTGGCACAGAGATAACTAAGGCCCTGGCACAGAGAAAGCATCATATACTTATATTCTTGAACATTGTCAATTCAGCTTAAAGGAACTGCAACTCAAAAAGTTGGGTATGGTTCCACTATGGCATGTCAGGAATAAAGAAACCAGATGCCTTGCAAGATAACACTAGATTCCAAATTTTGTTTTACTAATGCCAATTGCCAAATATATCTCGGAAAGTTGATACAATTAAAACTCACATCATGGACAACAATAACCAAGAGAAAACCGACAAGAAGATTATCAAACCTTTGGATCAGTCCTCATGGCAAACGGCATACCAGTGATCACCACAGCTCTCCCAGCATGGTCTGCAAAATCTAAACCTTCACTTACCTAATAAAACAAAGGCAATTAAGCATGGTACAAAAAATGGGACTTTGGAAAGATTGTCTACTGCAGACATGAGAAGTAGCAACAAACTTCGGCCTTTACAAGTATCATCATTAAAAGGGTAGCACCCAAAAAAAAAAAAAAATTTGGTTACTAGATTCCAGTACTATTTAACTAGCATTTCAGAAATGTAATTTTTTTTTTTTTTTTGGGGTAGGATCCCAAACATGTCATCAATTACCAATATATACACCCCTACCATGTGCAACATCAATGGAAATGCAACCTTTGACACTGAGGAAACATTTCTTTAATGACTACTTAAATTCATTCTGGCACCACAAAATAAAAGAACAATGGTATCTAAGATTTACACATGCCATCATTTCTTACTGCTGAAACTGACTACTGGTAAGTTGGTAATTAATGCAGCATCAACGGCATATAATTGGGTATACTGGAAGTTGAGGAATACAAGAAGATCAATTTAACAGAAAGAAACCCAAGTTATGGTGCCTATGCACAACAATACAAGACACAACTCCTAGCAGTATCTATTTTCAAACTGTTCCGAGCATGTTCAGTTGACCTTAGGGAAACATTATGTGAGAGACGTGCATGAAAAGAGTCACATTGTGCAATCAGCATCTACAATGTTTGAGGTTATCTACTTAGCTGGGGAGCTGTCATCAACATGAGTCCTCATTGCAAGAGACATGTATAGGAAGCAGACTAGCCAATTTATAATTCAAGACATGATAAATGAGATGAGAGTCATTTACACAGCTTCAAGGACAGCACACATAATTATGCCCAACAATGGGATCCACGAAACAAATTCAAAATTCCACGTTGTACTATGAACATATCGAGCACCTTCCCTGCAACTGTTCAGTTTCCTAACATTTGAATCACAAATTGATTCATGATGGTAAGAATTTGAATTCATATTAAAATCCAGAAATCAATACAACAAAAAAATAAGGAAACTATGGAAACATTGCAGTTTTAAATCCAATAATTTGATCTATTCAAGTTGATAAGTGTTGGAATGTGTCCTATATCGCCTGGAGTTGCTCCATCTGTGCTGGTTATAAGGCTCCAGGTTCCCTCTCCTTAATACCTGGGTTTTAAGAGAAGTGTGGACTGTGCTTTTCAATTTGGTATCAGAGCTTGGTTGGGCCTGTGATTAGTGTGCCTTTTGTCCAACTACTGTATGTTGTGGTCCAGTAGGGTATGTTGGAATGTGTCCCACATCGCCTCGAGTTGCTCCATCTGTGTTGGTTATAAAGCTTCAGTTTCCCTCTCCTTAATACCTAGGTTTTAAGAAGAAGTGTGGGTTGGACTTTTCAATTATAAGCCACTTGTAGAATGAAGTAAAGAGTCCTGATTATTTCATGCATCTCTAGTTACCATCATAACACTAACCATCTGGTAAGATGATGTAATAGCATAGCATCAAGGATGACAAATTGACAGAAATGCTGGCTGAGTTCATTCATAGCTGTTGTTTAACACATCATGTGCACATTTATTGGAAGCTTCCAAAGGCCTTTTTAGAGCTCTTAAAATGCTTCCAAAGCAATTAAACACAATTTTATAGTGCAACAGAAGAACAAACAAGTTTACCACAACACAAGATGTTGCTTAAATTTCAAAATGAAGCCACACCTTGCCACGAAAAACCGCAAAAAATACTGCACCAGAAGTTGTGGAGTCCTTCAACTTAGTCATGTAGTCCTGCCCAAAAATGAATTCATAAGAAATATCTGAGGTGAAGACAGTATATAAGGGAAATTTGAAGAAATGTTGACCAAGTACGTAGATTAATTTCCTTACGTCAATTGACAAAAGGAAAAGTGATGATTGTCTTGGTTCTACAACAGCTTGCTTATGTTTGCAGATTCTCTCCCAGATTGTGCTGGAAATTGTTGAGTTTGTATGAATCTAGAGAGTAAGAAAGATAGTTCATCAAGATAAAATCCAAACAGATCACAAATCTTCACTACTTGTGCTAGAACCCTTACCGTATTCTTCCAACACCCAATACATTGATCCAGAAGGTAGTAAGATGGAAAAAATACTAGCAAGCCATCCGGTACAATTCGAGCAAAATTGACTGAAGCATCAGAACCACGGAACAAAAACTTCATGAAATAATTATCATACTAATGAGGCTACTGACTTCAGAAGGAAGATTGATTTAAACAAAGCTGCATTTGCAATTTTCCTTGTAAAAAATGTAAACATCTTCAGTTAAGTGCAATGAAAAGCCAAGATTTTCCTCCATCAGGAAAACAAGTCAGGTTTTAAAAAAGTCATATTCTTCCTAAACCATCAAACCCCAAAACTATCCATGCACAAGGTATTCAAATCATTTACCAAGAGATAGTTTGTGATACATGTTTATCATTACATAGAACCCGCATTCTTAATACCTAATTACATACCAATAGCATTGCCAAGCTCTAGCTTGTACTCTACAGAATCACGACTTCGATATGATGAGTTGAAAGAGTAACTAGATGGACCAGCTGATACAACTCCAGCCCATATCTGATTTGCAGATATAACATGAGGATTCTCCAAACGAACAGGAAATTCTCTGACATGACAATCAAAGAAACAAGGAATTTTTTTTTTATCAATTTCGGAACTCATGACACAACCAAATAAACACTAAGACCAATCTGTCTAAAGTGACTTACAACTTAAATTCCTGAGCAAATGAATCCATCGGAGACAATGTGCCAGATGTCAAAATGATGGATCCAACACCCAACTGGGAGAATTCTTCCATGGCAATTCCTGGATTAAAACACCACCAGCTGAGTGTTCTAGAAGCCTTACCTGCAGCATGAAAATCAATGAAAATATATAAGGAGGTATAGTGCAAGAATGCATGTCTTCAATTGCATAGAAGAGCAAGTCTACAAGACTAGGCCATTCCAGAATTTGTTGCTTTAACACAAGGCAAAGGAAAAACTTCACAATGTTGTTCAAATAAAAAAAATAAAAAAAAGGAAAAACTTCACAATCACAGAATTCAACTTTTCATGACATAATTTCATATAGGCTTGAGTCAAGGATTGGAGATGCCTTGCAGCCAGAGTGAATTAAGCAACCTTTACTTTGAAGACAGTTTGCTTGTTATTATTTTTCAACATAGTCCTAATTTTTTATTAGATCCAGAGAATTTATTCCATATAAATGATTTTCTGTGCATATGATCACATACATATTGTAAACATCAGTGACAAACTGATAACTCAAAAGAAAGAGAAAAAAAAATAAATAAATATGTACATCACAGAAAAATAATATTTAATACACATCAAGTATATCAAATTAAGTTAAGACTCAAATTTTAGAAGAAATATGTCTCCCTATCACCTTTAAAAGCAGCTGCAGCACTAGCTTCAACTTCCTGAACATGAAGCTTAGGAAACAAAAAAATAAAAATAAAATCAAGTCAGACAATTATCTCATGGAAAAACTCCAGCTGTAAAGTTACAACGCATATAATATAGTTGCCCTACCTAACTATACGATTAGTTAAAAACATCATTATATCCAAACTTACACGATAATATTGAGCATGAGCTCTACCACCATCTCTGAAAATTATTTTAAGAATGTCACCCATACTATCCAGCCTGCATACAGTTCCCTTCATCTTATGTGGCCCTCCACTATCAGTGACATTTGCATCTAAAGAAAAGAAAAAAGGAATTCAGGTCAAAAGAAACCAAAATACATAATAGGATAGATAACAAAAAAACTAACCACCATCCATGTTCTAAATTATGAATTTGTCCATCCAAATATTGATAAACAAGAAAAACATATATGAAAAAGAATGACTCATTATTTTGATTATATTGGCGAACAAAACTATGTCCCACATGTAAAACCATTCATAACAATTAACTTGGAGAATGATCAAACCACAACTGTCAAGGCTATGACTGTTTATAGCTTACCTTCCTCAAGAAGCATAATAGCTTCTTCAATTGTACCAATCAGCATTGTGGCAGTTTTATATGTGATGTTCAGATCAGCAGGTAGTTCATAAATGTAAGGCCCAGGCTTGGTAAAACCAAATTCTTTGGATTCAATAGGGACTTCAGCAATCTGCTTCTCAAGTTTTAAAAGAAGTGCTGCCAGAAATGCATGATTTAACTCAGAAAATTGATCACCCATGAATATAATGAAAAAAAGAAATAGATAAAGCAAAAATGACTCAAAATATAACTAAATATATGATAAATTTTCCAGTAAAACAAGATTTATTACTCTAAAATCAACAAGCTGGTTTCTGAATCAGCCAAGGAACTAGTATAAATACTATTAGAACAGTAAATATACATCATGAAAGTAATACTATTAGAACAGTAAAATATACATTATGAAAGTAGTGATAAGGAATGGAAACATCTATATAATTGATTCAGTCAACCAATTTAATTTACCTCTGAGAATTGCAAAATTATCTGGATTACATGATTTGTCATTTGAATTATCCCTCCTTGCAATAGAAAGGTCTACACAGCTTTTTGCTTCGGAAATGCAAGCTGTAAGAATCCATGAAGGCAAGTCAAAAGACGCAGCATCTGCACATAAGCTTTCCTGGATTTTAAAGGACATTTTAGTTTTTGCCAATAGCTAAAGTCAAAATATATTAAATACAAGTTAAAAACCTGCATGATTTACAGTGAATAATTAATTTTTTGTCACATACATTATAGAAATTATGAGAGTAGATGAGTAGGGGGAAAAAAAAACTATTAAACATAGATACTCCAAAAAGACACCGTATGTATTGGATATGCATGTGAGATAAGGATATGTGCCCAATACATGTTAGATACGTCCAAGAAGAACCCAACAAAACTTTTTTTTTCTTTTTTTCTTTTTTTTCACTTTTAGATGGGGCTCAGATACAAGATGATACGGCTTAAAATAAGTAGGACATGGCTCAGATATAGAGGATATGGTTCAGAACAAATAAAGTAACGGCTTCTATTTAAATTACAAATCAGAAGGGTCTTATTGGCAAAATTGAAAATTGAAGCCCAATTTAAGCTTAACAAAAGAAGAAAACTACATCGAGTTTAGGGCTTCTCTTTTCCTCTGATACATTTCTTTGTTGGTTGAGCCCCTAGCGAATTCCTCCACTACCAAAGCAAGCAATTGAATCCTTAACAATTGAATGTAAAACACACTTGCCTTCCTCCTCTGCTTCAGGAACCAAGGCAGAGGAACTGAAGCTCTGTTAATGCTGGTTTCTAGAAAATTAACATTGTATCATTGCCTTTGTTTACAAAATCCATAATTTTAGGAAAATGAGTTCAGGAAGTTTAGGTTCAATGATTGGATTGGAGGTTCTTAGCTTAATATAGAATTTGTAAAATTTGTAAAATATTTAATTTTTTTACAAATGATCTTGGCCATACATGTATTTTTTAGATTTTGTTGTCTCTCCATATTCGTATAGTATCATATTTGTGTTTATTGGAAAAAAGTAGCTCACAAGGCCAGGAGACATCAAAAGTTAGCGTCTCTACTTACCAAGTTGTGAGCTTCATCAAATATCAATATGCTATTATTCCACTTAATCGAAAGAGATTTTCTATTCCCAGGATCAATAAGGTAGTTATATGGCGCAAACACTATATCAGCAACCTTGTGGAGTTCTCGTGACACATAATAAGGACACCTACAAAAAAAGTGTGAACATTGACAATCGCGAGTAAACATGAACTAATTATTTAACTTTTTGATATTAAAAGAGAACAATATGTAAAAAACATACGGTCCACAGCTTTTTCCAATATTGACCAACTCCTCTATGTCAATAGGTTCATCTCCAAGACCGGGATTTTCCTTCATAAAATCTACAAAAGAAAAATGGAAAGGTTTGCTGTTTTTCAGAACAATTGATCCACTGAACATCAAAAGGAAGCACAAGTTTCATTGGATTAGTACATATCATAAAGGGCCTTCTGATTGACAAGAAAGAGTCCATAAGAGCCTTCAAGAATATTAAGCCATCACTATTGTGAGCATGAGGAAATCATGTTATTCGATTCAGCTAAACAAACTCATTACCTGCTCCAATCTATCCTCTTACATATATTTACTTTAAAAGCTCATAAGTTGTGCATTGAAGCTAAAGAGAGAAACCAAATAGAATATACATCATTAAAAACAACCATGTGTTACTCATATAAAATTACCTGCAACACGAGGAAAATGGCGGCAGTATCGCTTTTTGCAAAGGGAATGGCAGGCATTTGTCTGGGTTCTTCCACAGAGCAAACTCACGAGATCCTAATACTACCATTTTGGGCCTGCATGTTATCTAACATCGAGCAATTTCAAATTTCAGTTTTTTATTTTTATATATAATTATCCAAAGCACTGTTTGTGACAAACCAACAACTTTAAGAGAAAAGGTATTAGTTGCATGGAAAATTCTCCATGTACTCAGTTAAAGAAATACCATAACTCTTGGTCAGAATAATTACAAGTTCATCACAAAAAGGTATGACATCTACAGTTTCTGCAATCACCTTACAATTCAATTAACAACTAGGTCAAGTATATAATATTTTTTGATAAGTAACTAGGTCAAGTATATAATGCATTCATGTGAAGCAATATTGATATGCATGCAGTTAATTCTTGAACAAACACTTTGTCAATGTTTGATAACCATCCAGGGTTAGGAGTGTTTCCTTTCCTTTTCTTATTTCCCTTATAAGGGTCATCATTTGGTCCAAAAGTCAACGACCCTACTAGCTTTTACTCAGCCCAAGTCCGTATCCTAAGTAGACCGACCTAGCGACCTAGCCCAAATGAGGCTTGGGCTAGGCCTAGGCCTAGGCCTAGGGTTTGAGGCCTGGTCCAATCTACGAACTTGGTACAAAAAATAAAAAATGGGGGAAAACGAAAGAAAAAAACAAAAAAAAAACCTGAATCTCGACCCATTAGGCTAAGTCTGCGGTCGCACGTGTTGGCCTTTGAGAGCCAGCCTACTCGTCCGCAATGACCTTACAAAAAGGACCCCTAATCCCAACAATGTCCTTACATTAAAAACAACAATTTAATTCATTCTCATGCCATTTGGGTAAACACAACATGTAATATTTAAGGTAGATAGATACCATTGTGGACACAAGAAAGACCCGAATTATAGAAGCTCTCACTTTCCAGCATGATTTCTCAGTCATATATAAATGGTCCAATTCTCTGAATTGATCCCCTAATTCGTTCATTGAATTAAAAGCACCTCATCAATCAATTATCCTCTCTTACCAGTGCCAAAGATTCAAACTAGCAACACAAACAAAACCACCTATCCAAACAATTCATTAATACCTACAAAATAGGAACACAATTCATTATTAGATGAATGTAATGATGTTAAAATGAAGTCAACTTAGAAGTCAAAACATAAGTAGATATAAACAACAGTGGAAGCAACTCATTAAGAGGCAAACATGATTACATCAGTGGAGCAAAAAAGAAAATAAAAACGAAAAACAGGAGTGTTATTTTCCCAGTGATTCCATATAGGGACATAAACCGGGAAAACCGAGTCAATAATAATAAAAAAAGAGTTCCTCATTGGAATTAGCTGTCATGACTGGACTCTGGAGAGACCGAGGAAGCAGCCAGTGATCATAACCACAACAAAAGCTAAACCAGAGAAAGGCCACAGATGACGACTACCACATAGAAACTGCAATCTATGAAAACAGCGCGTATGGTTTGGTAGAATACCAAACTCATTTCCAAAATCTTAACTGCTCCTTTCCAGTTTTCCTCGTCTTCCAGCATACCAGCTTTTCCTTCTTCCTCAATCTTCTCAGGATCTCTTCGCTTCCCTAACAGTCGAAGAAGCACAATTGTTACATCAGTCAATAGGAGTATATAAAGAGGCCTCGACGCTATGGTGCTCTGCGACTTCACTATGTTATGAGGAAGATTAGTATAAGACAGAACCACCAACAGTGCTATTATGACAGAACAAATAACACGTGTACTTTCTGAAGCCACGATGCATGAATTTATTTCTTTGGCAGTGAAGACATTGGGCTGAGTGCCACGTGCTTTTGAAAACACTTCCTCATCAACCGATGCTTCGGGAACCTTTGGGGTGACAAGTAATGGCTGTACTGCCCCTATGTTTGTCTCACATTTGCGCAATTGTGGTTCTACTATGCTCGCGAAGGTCACAGCATTTCCCCTCGAATACCCGGCATTGATGTCATGTTTCGTAGGTGTATCATGTTTCGTTGGTGTATCAGAATAACCATCTTCACCCTTAAGACCAGCTGCAAAAGCAACAATGTCATCGAGGAGATGTATTACATTCAGATATAAGTAATAAATGACATTTTTTGATAACTGAAGGAATTGGAGCTAATATTAAATTTCTTGCTTTGAGATCGAAAATTGACACAAGATTACTTCATTCACATGATATCATTTAGCTTATCACCTGATTAAATATCAATTGCCACCCTATGTCCTGAAGACAAGTTATGCAGGTTTAGGGTAATATCTGCAAATAAATACATTTAAACTAGAGAAATTTCTATTACCCCATAAATGATCCCTAACTTGAATTCAAAACAATAATGCTAAAGATTTCAAATGTACTGTTCGATCCAAAGTGCAGCAAGAAATGCAATCCTATTCTGACATTCTGCTAAGCTAAGGCACTCTAAGCCAAACCCTTGATGTCCTCACAATTATAAATGAAACAACTTAAACTTGAACAAGAAAACAAATGCATATACACCAATCATATGCTAATGCTCGTTGTCATTTCCCTTGTACTATTTTTTTTCTTTTTTCTTTTTTTTTTTTTTGGCAAAAGGAAACATGCAGGACGATTTTCAGGTTGTAGTGAAGGAGGTTTAAAGATCAACCATGAGAATAGTCAAATTGTTTGACAAGGGAACTTCATTCGCATTCCAAAATGGATTTTTAACTGCAGTGCTATTTGGGACTTCCACCAAGTCCAAACCAACCAGAGATAAGGTGAAGAAGTAAAAGACACAGGCTGGTTGTTTTTAACATATAGAGTAGGAATCCACACATTTTTCAAATTTTGGAATCATGTTCTTTCCTTGTATGTGTTGTCCAAACTCAATTTGTTGTGAGGGGTAAAAGAATATCTTAGAGCATCTCCAACATTTACTCTTTTTTTTCCCATCAAATTTGAGTAAAAACTTAATCTGATATCGAATGTTCCAACAGACAATATTTTTCATGGATGTCCGGCCGGTCGACCAGTTTGTGTAAATTGACCAACACTTTCTTTTGGCCGGGAGGACGTCTAGTCCAATGGTCACCTACAAATTTGATATGGAAGGATAAAGCTACATTGATTTGATGAAAAAAGTAGCTCTCCATCTATTTGATATCAATTTGATGAAAGGTTTAGGCATTTTTTGTCAAATTTGAAATTGATGAAGCGTTGGAGACGGTCTTATGGCAACTAGATTTCTTTCATATAAAGAAGAATTAGTGGTTTTCTTGTTTATTGTTTAAAAAATAATAATGTATCTACGGGAGAAGTAGGAAGTGAACAAGTATTGTATATATTTCTATTAGGTGAGGTGAGTTCAGGGGCACAATATGTACAGTATGCCATGTTATGTAAATCTGTTTACAATGTTTTTACGCCAGTCAATAAAAAATAAAAAGAAAGAAAGACATAAAAAACACACAACTCAATATATATTTAAAACCTTACCACACAAATTCAATTTCCAAAAAACGCACATAAAATGGGTAAGTGAATGAATAAACAAATCAAATCGGGTAAATAACAGGCAATTGGTTTTCAAAATCAAGTCATACGAATAGAATGATGATTAAAAATGCAGGGGACATATATATGAAAACAAGAATTAGGGAAAGAGAAGAAGAGAGAGAGAGAGGGTACAGTGAAATTGATCAAAGGGATTGAGGGGAGATTGTGGTAAAGACTGATCTTGGAAGAAGATAGCAGGGGATGATTGCGAGTGAGAATGTTTGGGAGACAGATTTGGAATACGCCCCGTGATCAGAGCCAATCGATCTGACCCTCTGTCCACGATCCTCCTCCTTCTAGCTTCTCTTCCACTCATCCCACCACCACCGCCACCGCCACCAACACCGCCACCTCCACCACCACCGCCACCGCCACCCACCTCCGTGGTCTCCATCTCTCTCTCTCTCTCTCTCTCTCTCTCTCTCCAAAATTCAGAAAAATGCTTTGCGAGTCGCTAACCACGGGAAACAGTTGAGGGCTCCGTTATAACACGACCACAGTAAATCCCCCTTAATTATACAAACACCCCTAAACTACTGTATAATATCATTTAGATAATTACATTTTTTACTTATTTTTCATTTGTTTAGAATAAAAAATATTTTTGTGAAGAAAATGTTTTCCATGTTTGATGGTGGTGGTAATGATGAAATGCAAGTAGAGGTGGAGATGATGTCATATTAGTAGGGTGGCAGTGGCGGTGACGGTAATGGTAACAGTAGTCGTGGCAATGGTGTAGTGGTGGAAGTAAAAGTAGTTGCGATAGTGTAGTGACATTATTAAAATTTTGGTTTGGAAAATGTTTTTTTAAAAGTAAAAAAAAATATTTTCAACCTATATAGATTTGTTTTCTATTGACCATGAAAAATGTTTTTCGTTAATTTTCGTTTTCTATTATATCAAATACCAAAAAATATTTTCCGCCCAAATAAATAAAGCGTTGTATAGTTTGATTTAAATTTCACTTTAATCCTTATAATTTCAATGTGAACAATTTTAAGTTCATATTCAATTTTTGTCATTTAAATTTTTGTTACTTTTGTATACGTATGTATCTAAGAAGACTCATAAATATTTCAAAATTATTAATTTCTTCCTTCAACCTAAGTTAATGGTCTTCTTCCTCCTACTTCATAATACATTGGTTCTACTAGATCTTCTACGGTATGTTGTGGGTAGCTAGTTCATGTACTTTCCGTTGTTTGAGTGTTCATATAAAAAGTGTCTTCTAAGTTAGATTGTTTTGGTATTTTAAATATTTTGTTAGGATGTATTTTGTCTTCTAAAATATCATCTACATATTCGGTATTAAATTCTTGATCTAAAATGACACTGCTTCATCATGGGTATCTCATCTAGTTATATATTCATAGTATCTGATATCTAATATTTTAGTTATCTCACTTAGAAATTTTTCAAATCTATCTCATCAATATTATATATCTTGTTTTGTGATATTGTTTTTTCTTCTGTCATTACATAAAGCTGATTTATGTCACTATGATTATCTTGATTTTCTTCCCTATCTATACTACTAAATTCATTATCTTCGGATTTTTTGGTACTACATATGTGTATTGAGTAAATCTTACTGCATAACTTTCACCTGCTTTTTGATATAATAAGTTATCTTGAGGGGCTAACCTCTTTTGTCTTAGAAAATCTCCAAAATTCCAATCTAGTGCTGCATTATCTTCAAAATTATATTTTTTAGCTAGCAGTGCCTTTATTCCTTTTGCGCCTAATATCTTAACAATTTGATCATTTGTAAGTCTATAATGGGTATTGCTTTCTAAAACCGCTAAACCTAAAAACCCTGTGCAAACTAATAAATTCTTTTCTCCCTTTTTCATTTTATATCCTCTACTTTTTATCCCTATTTTTATCTTTTTATGAAAGGTCGAGGTTGGTAAAAGGAAATCTGGTGTAAAATAAACTATTCTTCCATTTGAATTCATATCTAATTCATAGCTGCCTAAGATACTTTGTCCTACATCATTAAACCTATCATCATAAAGACATACAAAAACTTTAGCTCCTAAGTTTTCTCTAGTTAAAGCCGTAACTCCTATCACAACTAATCCTAAGTGAATCATTTTGAGGTGTTCATTTATAACATATTTATAAATTTCTCTATTTATTAAATTTAGCTTTATTTTTTCATTTTCCCGAGTCACACTAATCATTTATTTACCATAGTATTTAAATAAATATTGTTTTTTATGAATTTTTCCTAACTTATATACATATTTGGCTAGAATTAACTCTAATTTTTCCTTTTTAAATTTTTCTATTTGTTGCTCCACATCTATAAATTCTTCTACTTTAACATCTTTACCCTCATTACAGTTTTTACTGCTACTTCCTTTTACTAGCTGTTTAAATATTTTTATTTTCTATAAATTCTACAAGCAGATTTCTTTGGTAATTTAAGCTTTTCAAAATATTTAGCTATATCTTCTTCGTTTATTCCAGATTGGGCTTTACTTGCTTGTCCTTCTATTCCTTTTCCTTTTTGAAGTACTAATCTTTCCAACGAAGCTAAACGATTTTCTAAATTGTGTAGTTGTTCTGATAATTCTTATCCGATTTTCACACAATCGGATAAGAAATAAAATTTCTATATTATTTTGTCTTACTGATATTTTATCTGACTGACTTATTCCTTGATAACTACTAATTCCCTCTGGGTTATTATGAAAGTCTTCTGCTTGTTTTAAAATAATCTGATAGTCTCTATTAGCTTTTCTTATCACTACTCACAAATTAAGATCTTATTAGTTGTTCTAAAATTTCTAATTTTTGTTTTAAATTATCTTGAATTTGGTTGATCTGTTCTATTTGTCTAGCTATTTGATTTATCTGATTATGAATTTTTTCAATTAGTTGCTTACATTCTAACTTTATTTGCGTCGAGCTACTAATATTTATGGCTGAAATTAGAGTTTCTATTTCTAACTTGGTAGGAAATTTTTCTAAATTTAAATCTATTCGTTTTTGAAAGATTGAACTACACTGATTTTTGATATAATCTAAATTTTTTTTTATCTTGATCTTTAATTATACTGCGAGTATTACGAAGATGGTCTATAGATAAAGTAAAAAGAATACTGATTTTATCTACATCCTTTTCAATATTTTCTGCAAAGTTAATCTGATGATCTATAATACTATGTAGCTGAGAATTATGTTCGCTATGGAGCTGATGTGTAAAAATACCTTCAAAATTACAACGAAATTTATTTTTATCAATATTAAGACAATGGTTATGGTTGCTGAGTTCTAAATCTAAATATTCTACTTTTTTCATACACAGAATTAAATCCTACTTTAAAATTAGTAAAAGCTACTATAATATGAAATTTATAACTAGATTATCCAAAAATAAAAACTACTCTATTTTCGTAAGCAAAGTGCATAAACTAACTTAAACTGTCCTAAAACTGAACACTGCTCTGATACCAATTTTTGGGGTGATGAGTTAGTGGTTTACCACTATTTTGAAGTTGGGCTGAGAATTATCTAATTAATTCTACAGTTATGCTAATAAATCTTCAAGTTGTTGTATGGCTAGCTGTAAGGCTTCTTGTTTTATAGTTATCTGTCTATTTATTTGTGTAATTTTCAAGCTATAATGTACTAGAGATCTACTGGAAGCCAATGATAACAGAAATTGATATCTTACTTTTTAATCTTCTCATTCTTGTATAAGCTCAGTACTGGATCTGATTTTAATTCTAAGTTCTTCTTCTAAAAGTATAAAATTTTGATTTTAAAATTCTTATATGAAAAATATTTCTCTAATATTTCTACTCAGGTTGCTCTCCTTATATTCTAAATTCTTTTTCTTACTTGGTAAAACTATTTTTAAGTAATGTTTGCTTTCATTACATGTACTCCCACCTTGAAGCTAAGCTTCGTTTAACATAGTATATTTTTATTTTCTATTCCTTACCTTTCCCTTTCTGCCTACAATTTACCCTCAATGCCAAACCACGGCTCACACGGGTTCTTCAGCTAAGGTTACTCAACAATGAAATAGAAAAAAATAGATACTATGAAAGTTTAAAGCATGTAATATTAATGAGCAAGCAAGCATTCCATAAACTTAGTTTTTCCAAAAAGAAAATAAATTTTATAACAAAAGAGTTACCCTTTTGAAATATCTAAGGAAAAAGAGAGACTACTCACACTCCATATTAATATGTAATATACTCACAAAGATTATGTTACAGACTTTGAGATTCTGAAAGACTTAAACACTTAGAATTTTTCAAAGTCTGAGAAGTTAGAGAAATTTTTGCAAAGAAGAGTGGAAGGAAATTTTTCATTGCTCCAGCCGTTGGCATGAATGCCAATTTATACACTACATTTGATAGATACCAACAAAAACCAAAGACTTATCCTTACGTCTAATTTTTGAACAAAAAGTCCAAAAGCCTAGTCAAGCCTAGTTATAGACTTTACAAAATTTCTACACAATAAATACATGGACTTTGACACTTTTTATGACCAACTTCCTATTACTCTAGATAGGAATAATAAAAAATTTATCAATAAAGGGTTAGGATAATGATGTCGGGTACTGCTTTGGGCCTCATCGCACATCATTCAATCCTCTCATTTTGATAAAATTTTGACTCTATAATTTGTTATAAAACACGTGTAAGGATTCTCACAGTTTTTCTTTAATGGAGCAGGGTAGGGGTCATCTGCTCTATTAAAGTAGTGAGTGAAGGAGAAGCCTTACTACTGACAGACGTAAATAATTACAGACACAAATAATTACAGTAGCTGTTGTCGTTTTTTGGCATGAATTTTGTTGATCGTTGAAGAGAGGCTTTATCTTCTACAGATTTTGTCTTTTTCTTCTAAGTATCTTGATGCCAATAATTGATGTGGACATATGGATACTTGGATGATGGAGTGAATCTTCAAGGCTAATCTTCCGAGGATACAAAACAAAAAAAATTTCAAAGAGTCAAAAAGGTCAAAATCCTAAAAGTCCAAAATAGTAAATGAAAATATAGACTTTGTGACTATAATACTTTAAAGAGTCCAATTATGGAGTGCAAGCTTTTTGTTTTGTTTTGTTTTTGTTTTTTTTTCACCCATATATTCTATCTGAAAGATCTTCAAGATCTGCTGCTGAGAATTGATCGTAAAAATCGTCTCCATTATTTGGTTCATTCTCCCATTGGTTACCTGCTTCTTCCATTACTGGTGAATCATGAGAGACATTATGCTGATAGTTGGGGTACCGGCTTTCATTGACAAATGTTTCCTTGCTGAAGAGAAAACCTGGAATGGCTAAGTTATAGTATATCTTCTAATTTCTATTTTCGCAGACGAGATTACCATACCTTCCATTATATACTAATAGAGGATTACTAGCAAATTTCCTCTATTTATTGAGCTAATCTCTGAGTGAAATTTTTTTGCATGGCCAGGGTCTCTGATTGAGAAGTCCTGGGTATCCTGGAAATGTCAAAGTTCCTCTGAGGTACATTTTATGCTTAGCTGGAATGCACCTTATTCCTTTCCATTCTGGTAGCTTGCTATCAATAAATACTTCAACAAAATGATGATGCTTTTCCATTACACAAAGTACTGAATGGCCAAGTTTATTTCCAAAACTATCTGTCGGATCTAGATTTGAAAAAATTATTCTAGAAATAAAGCCGTAATCTAACAATTGCAAGGCTATTAGATGACGCGTTTTACTCCTGATCTCTATCTCCAGTGGCTCAAAAGTTTCTAGATTTATCTAGCAAAGGCAGATGGTGAAATCTAGATTACACTGACATCTTCCAAAATATTCTGGCCTATCTATACATCTTTCTTCTTGTAAACAAGGTTGTTCTTCATCTTCGTAGAGATAAGTCCATTGATATGCCATACCAGGGCATTGAACTCCAGCTATGGAGAGGTCTTGAAGAAATTGCTGTATAATGACTAATTCATTATTTCTGCTATCTTCGGCTAAGGTATATATATATATATATATATAGGGTTTAAGGTCTTTTATTTCTCGGCTTTTCTCACAAAAAGATTGAATGATAGAATGTCTGAAGAAATACATTCTAGCACTCAATTGTTCAAATTCCTCACTAGTAAGTTGTCTGATTTCCAGGTTAGGAAAAGGAGTAGGTGCTTTTTCTGGAGTTAGTTTTTTAAACTGGTTGGTTAGGGTTCAAATGGTTGCTCTCAATTGTTTTTCTTCGTCTTGGAGCTGGTCTAGCTCTTCACTGACCTTTTTGCCTTTATCCATAATTTTCTTGAAATTTCTAGTAAGGCATTCACAATGTTTGTACATTTGGAGAGGATTTTGAGAATCTGGCTGAGGGTTAGTACTACTGCTTCCTGTTATCTGGATAACTGGAACTCCACTAGTAGCAAGAATAGTTGACTGTATCTTGTTCAATGTGTCTAGATAATCTTTAGCTATTTGGTTGATAAAGTAACTGGTTCCTATTTGTCTGCGGGCATAGGTACTAGCTAACTCGAAATCATAAAATCCTTTAAACTGAGGTATGGGAAAATTTTTAACTAAAGGTTCAACTTCTACCTAGTCATGGTAAATACCAGGCTTGGTTTCTTTAGCTACTACATAGAAAGAAAAACTTTTAGACAAAGGTTCATTCTAGATTTTTGAAAAATATGTAGTAAGAGAATTTAAAGCTGACAAACGTTTAGCTAGGTGGTTAAGGTTGTTCCACAGGTTATCTAAAAGACATTGTTGAATTGGGTCTAGCTCGATTCTTGTTAATGGTTTGAATTTGTTTCTGCCTTCATAAATGGGAAGAGCAAATCCCCCACAGTTCATTGTTTTGCTGTTCTCCATTATCTGCACAAAAATTAAACTGGTTATTTTCTTTTTCTAAATAAATTTTCCTACTTAGCCAATCTGTTAATTTATTATCACTCCCTTTAATATGTTCAAATTCTACTTTATATCATTGCCTTACTATACAATCTAAAAATTTTGCCCATCTTCTACTACTAAGTTTACGCTCATTAAGTTTATTATGAAATCTAACTATAGCTTCATAGTCTGTTCTAATTGTAAAGGGCTCGTATAAAAATAGTCTAAATTTGTTTATTGTATATACTATTCCTAATATTTCAAAATCTAAGCTAGTCATGGTTGTATCTTTTTCTTTAAATTTTTCAGAACTATATCTACAAATGCGTTCTTTATTTTTACTATCATACTTGCAAGGTTTAGCTAATAATATTGTTCCCCATCCTAATTGGCTTGCATCCGTTTCTACGACTATATATTCTGATTCTAAGGGAAGTTGTAAATCGGGTAAATTTCTACAAATGTCTTTAATTTTTCTTACTAAAGTTATATCTTTTTGGTTAAAATATTTTTGTCCTGTGGGTATGGTCTTACTATATAGAGGTCCTATTATTTTACTAAGGTTAGGAATGTACATTCGTGCATAATTTAAAATTCATAAAAATGATTGAAGTTGTTTTGTATTTTCTAATTTATCCGGGTAATCTAAAATTTTCTTAACTATGTGGGGTTGTAACCAGATTTTTCCATCTCCTAATTCCATTCCTAAAAATTCTATATGAGGTTTATTTAATACCATTTTTCTCTTACTAATTATTATTATATATTGTTTATAAATTCTTCTAACACTATATATAAATGATCTATGTGACTATTTTTATCTGTGCTAAATACTAATATGTCATCTATATATACCAGTATAAAACTATATTTATTAAATATACTATCCATCTTGCACTGAAATATGGAAGGTGCATTTTTTTAGTCCAAAATGCATAACTAGCCATTCATAATGTCCTTGTGAGCAACAAAAAGTTGTCCAAGGTATGCTTTCCTTTTCCATTTTGATTTGCCAAAACCCTGACTTGCAATCAAATTTACTAAATATTTTCGCCGTCTGTATTCTATTTATGAGCTAATCTTTATCTTGTATATTATATTTATCATCTTTTATATTGTCATTAATCTTTTATAATTTATAACCATTCTAGCTTTCCCTCTTTTTATCTTTGCATGGTTTCTAACCATAAATGCAGCACTCCTATGTGGGCTATTACTAGGTCGAATTACTCCTAAATCTAATAATTATTTAATCTATGTTCTAAATTCTTCTATATCTGCTGGCGTATGATCTATTTGTTCTGACATAATCCTATAATCTTTATTTTTTATATCTAAACTAGCTAAAACTTTATTTCTTTCCCAGTATTTCATGGGTTGTTCTCCTAAAATTTCTATTATTTCAGCAAATCTTATTATTTCATTTAAATCATTTTTTGTTCTCTTGTATACTGGTTTTTTCTTTAGTTTTCCTATTTTTGCGAAAATTAATTCTAGGTTAACAATTTGTTAGAAATCTTCCATACTCCAAGAGTCATATTTTTCTTCTAATTCAATATCTTCTATGTTTTTTGATTCAAAACCCTCTATGTCTAAATTTTCTAAAGAACTATTTGCTATCTCTTTATTTTCTATATGAGGTTTGTTTAATACCATTTTTTCTAGGATACCTAAGACTTCTCAATTGGAGACCCTGGCCATGCAAAAAAATTTCACTCAGAGATCAGCTCAATAAATAGAGGAAATTTGCTAGTAATGCTCTATTAGCATATAATGGAAACTATGGTAATCTCGTCTGCGAAGATAGAAATCAGAAGATATACTGTAACTTAGCTATTCCGGGTTTTTCCTTCAGCAAAGAAACATTTGTCGATGAAAGTCAGTACCCCAACTATCAGTATAGTGTCTCTCATGATTTACCAGTAATGGAAGAAGAAGGTAACCAATGGAAGAATGAACCAGATAATGGCGACGATTTTTACGATCAACTCTCAGTAGCAAATCTTGAAGATCTTGAAGATAGAATATATAGGTGAAAAAAAAATAAAAACAAAACAAAACAAAAAACGTACACTCCATAATTAGACTCTTTAAAGTATTATAGTCACAAAGTCCATATTTTCATTTACTATTTTGGACTTTTAGGATTTTGACCTTTTTGACTCTTTGAATTTTTTTTTGTTTTGTATCCACGGAAGATTAGCCTTGAAGATTCACTCCATCATCCAAGTATCCATATGTCCACATCAATTATTGGCATCAAGATACTTTGAAGAAAAAGACAAAATCTGTAGAAGATAAAGCCTCTCTTCAACGATCAACAAAATTCATGCCAAAAAACGACAACAGCTACTGTAATTATTTGTGTCTGTAATTATTTACGTCTGTCAGTAATAAGGCTTCTCCTTCACTCACTACTTTAATAGAGCAGATGACTCCTACCCTGCTCCATCAAAGAAAAATTGTGAGAATCCTTACATGTGTTTTATAACAAATTATAGAGTCAAAATTTTATCAAAATGAGAGGATTGAATGATGTGCAATGAGGCCCAAAGCAGTACCCGACATCATTATCCTAACCCTTTATTGATAAAATTTTTATTGTTCGTATCTAGAGTAATAGGAAGTTGGTTATAAAAGCGAAGTCCATGTATTTATTGTGTAGAAATTTTGTAAAGTCTATAACTAGGCTTGACTAGGTTTTTGGACTTTTTGTTCAAAAATTAGACGTAAGGATAAGTCTTTGGTTTTTGTTGGTATCTATCAAATGTAGTGTATAAATTGGCATTTATGCCAATGGCTGGGGCAATGAAAAATTTCCCTCCACTCTTCTTTGCAAAAATTTCTCCAACTTCTCAGACTCTGAAAAATTCTAAGTGTTCAAGTCTTTCAGAATCTCAAAGTCTGTAACATAATCTTTGTGAGTATATTACATATTAATATGGAGTATGAGTAGTCTCTCTTTTTCCTTAGATATTTCAAAAGGGTAACTCTTTTGTTATAAAATTTATTTTCTTTTTGGAAAAACTAAGTTTATGGAATGCTTACTTGCTCATTAATATTACATGTCTATTGTTTTCTATTTCATTGCTGAGTAACCTTAGCTGAAGAACCCGTGTGAGCCGTGGTTTGGCATTGAGGGTAAATTGTAGGCAGAAAGGGAAAGGTAAGGAATAGAAAATAAAAATATACTATGTTAAATGAAGCTTAGCTTCAAGGTGGGAGTACATGTAATGAAAGCAAACATTACTTAAAAATAGTTTTACCAAGTAAGAAAAAGAATTTAGAATATAAGGAGAGCAACCTGAGTAGAAATATTAGGGAAATATTTTTCATATAAGAATTTTAAAATCAAAATTTTATACTTTTAGAAGAAGAACTTAGAATTAAAATCAGATCCAGTACTGAGCTTATACAAGAATTAGAAGATCAAAAAGTAAGATATCAATTTCTGTTATCATTGACTTCCAGTAGATCTCTAGTACATTATAGCTTGAAAATTACACAAATAAATAGACAGATAACTATAAAACAAGAAGCCTTACAGCTAGCCATACAACAGCTTGAAGATTTATTAGCATAACTGTAGAATTAATTAGATAATTCTTAGCCCAACTTCAAAATAGTGGTAAACCACTAACTCATCACCCCAAAAATTGGTATCAGAGCAGTGTTCGGTTTTAGGACAGTTTAAGTTAGTTTATGCATTTTGCTTACGGAAATAGAGTAGTTTTTATTTTTGAACAATTTAGTTATAAATTTCATATTATAGTAGCTTTTAATAATTTTAAAGTAGGATTTAATTCTGTGTATGAAAAAAGTAGAATATTTAGATTTAGAACTCAGCAACCATAACCATC
Organism: Camellia japonica; assembly: GCA_030407325.1. Lineage (NCBI taxonomy): Eukaryota > Viridiplantae > Streptophyta > Magnoliopsida > Ericales > Theaceae > Camellia > Camellia japonica. The sequence continues at coordinate 102,742,218 of JAPPVO010000010.1, read as the reverse complement.
GTCTTAATATTGATAAAAATAAATTTTGTTGTAATTTTGAAGGTATTTTTACACATCAGCTTCATAGCGAACATAATTCTCAGCTAAATAGTATTATAGATCATCAGATTAACTTTGCAGAAAATATTGAAAAGGACGTAGATAAAATCAGTATTCTTTTTACTTTATCTATAGACCATCTTCGTAATACTCGCAGTATAATTAAAGATCAAGATAAAAAAAAAAATAGATTATATCCAAAATCAGTGTAGTTCAATCCTTCAAAAACGAATAGATTTAAATTTAGAAAAATTCTCCACCAAGTTAGAAATAGAAACTCTAATTTCAGCCATAAATATCAGTAGCTCGACGCAAATAGAGTTAGAATATAAGCAACTAATTGAAAAAATTCATAATCAGATAAATCAAATAGCTAGACAAATAGAACAAATCAACCAAATTCAAGATAATTTAAAACAGAAATTAGAAATTTTAGAACAACTAATAAGATCTTAATTTATGAGTAGTGATAAGAAAAGCTAATAGAGACTACCAGATTATTTTAAAACAAGCAGAAGACTTTCATAATAACCCAGAGGGAATTAGTAGCTATCAAGGAATAAGTCGGTCAGATAAAATATCAGTAAGACAAAATAATATAGAAATTTTATTTCTTATCCGATTGTCTGAAAAAATTGAAGAATTATCAGAACAACTACACAGTTTAGAAAATCGTTTAGCTTCGTTGGAAAGATTAGTACTTCAAAAAGGAAAAGGATAGAAGGACAAGCAAGTAAAGCCCAATCTCGAATAAACGAAGAAGATATAGCTAAATATTTTGAAAAGCTTAAATTACCAAAGAAATCTGCTTGTAGAATTTATAGAAAATAAAAATGTTTAAACAGCTAGTAAAAGGAAGTAGCAGTAAAAAGTGTAATGAGAGTGAAGATGTTAAAGTAGAAGAATTTATAGATGTGGAGCAACAAATAGAAAAATTTAAAAAGAAAAAATTAGAGTTAATTCCAGCCAAATATGTATATAAGTTAGGAAAAATTCATAAAAAACAATATTTATTTAAACACTATGGTGAATAAATGATTAGTGTGACTCGGGAAAATGAAAAAATAAAGCTAAATTTAATAAATAGAGAAAGTTATAAATATATTGTAAATGAACACCTCAAAATGACTCACTTAAGATTAGTTGTGATAGGAGTTATGGCTTTAACTAGAGAAAACTTAGGAGCTAAAGTTTTTGTATGTCTTTATGATGATAGGTTTAATGATGTCGGACAAAGTATCTTAGTGTAGACACCCCATTTTTGACCGCCCTTAAGACTTGGGCAATATTGATGGTTTACTTGGTGGAGAAAGGTGTGCAGGGCAAAGGTTCAGTTTCTTCGGCAAGGAGAGAGTCAAATCCCAACTTCATACCCCTTTTGGACCAAAACAATCTTGATCAAAAGATTTTAGACCTTGAAACCCTCTCTTTCAAAATGTTTTGAAAATAAAGTTCCTACGATGTTCCGACGCTCACATTTCGTTAAATGTTACATATTTCGTTAAATGTTACGCTTTTCGGTAAACCGAGCAAGGACAAAATGGAAACGAATGAAAGAGAGATGAAATCTTTGAAAAATCTTTCAAAACACTTTGTTTAGGGGTTTGGAGTTGAAGAAAAGAGGAAAGGAGAGAAGAAAACTAGTTTGGGAGAAGTTCGGCATGAATCCGGGTAGGACCAAAACTGCGCGGCTTCACCAAAACAAGCATAACATTTTGCATAGTTCAAATTTTGATACAAGGATGCCACCATTGGAAAGCTTACTTCCAGGGTTTCAATTTGGACACAAGAATGACCTGAAAAGGAGTTCAGATGAAGGAGTTATGGCCATTTGAAGTTGGACCTGGAAAGCAGAATTTTCCTGCCGACCAGAAAAACTAGCTGGCCGACCAGAAAAAGTGGCTGGCCGACCACCTTCTTTGAAAAACTGGTCGGCAGCCTTCCTGCATATTCTACAGGTGTTGTGGATGCCAGTTGTGTCAGCTGGAGTGCACAGATTGCATCCTCCATACACGTGTATGGAGGGATTGCATCTAGCTTCAAACTTCTTCAACAAGATTGGTGTTTGTTTTTCTATAAGAGGAAAGGCTCTCTCTCTTGTCTCAGGTTCTGAAGTTGGCTTAGGGCATATACATACATCTCCCTCTCTATATTCTTCTCTCCCTCTATATTTTGTGCCTTAAAGAGTGTTATTCCTTCACTTTTGCGCTACAACCTCATAGCCAAACACTCTTACCTTGTTGCTGAGTTGCTGGAGGGTCTTGTGGGAGCTCAAAAGTTGGTTTTGGCTCAGGAAATCTGCTGGTTTTGCAGTGCTTCAAGGGTAACCCTCTTTTTCCTTTTTTTAAGCTCTATTTTGATTACACTCTTAGCCATATTTGCATGCTTTATATGGATTAACTTTCAACTGAAAAAAGCTTTATTTTTGAGTACTTAACATGTTTGTTTAAGGCCCTTTTGGTGCTGAGGGTCATCTTCCCTCTTGCATGCCATATTTGGCCTTGTTTTGTACCATGCTATAAGGCCTTTGAGTTAATCCTTGCATGGCCTTTTAGCCACTGAAATCCAGTGGATTTTCAGTGGTTGGCATGTAGTTTTGAGGCCCTAAATCAGAGATGGGTGACCCTCTCTCTTTTGGTCTTGTTTGCTTGTATTTTTGGCCTATCAAATGAGCATATGTTTTCATACTTTCAAGGCTCGGTTCAGGCACTTTTTTGTGACTTCTAGGACCTGCCTTGACTCTGTCCATGGCTGGTTTGGTCACCTTTTGCATGTTTCTTGTATGTGTAGTGCAATCCCATTTGTGGCTCATCAAAGTAGCATGTCTTTCTAGCATGTATGTGTAACAAGCCCGCGGGAGACCTCGCTACAGCTCGGACTCGATTTCGTGTCACGGTTCTTAATCTTGAACCAAAGAGTCCAAATCCGGCAAATCGTTTTGAAAACAGATTTTTTTGAAAGAAGTGCCAAACATGGACTGCTTTGCCAGATACAGAGTCGCCACCTAAATATTTTTGAAATGGGAAATTTAGGAAACCCTGACTCGGTGCCAAAGGCCACGTGTCCGTCATCACCAAAGTTGACTCGGCTCGGGAACTTGGGTATGATTGGGGAAGGTCACTTCGTGAGCACCCCCGCTCACCCGGTCAAAGACCGGCCTCTACTAACCATGATATCTTATTTTGAAAACCATGTGAGTTCTTATTCCGGTTATTAGCCTAGGTTACTATGTGATGCTCGCAGCAAACAAGTATAGACCGGGTCGCCTGAATTGGAACAAAACATTTCATGTTTGTTTGTTTGAAAATGGTTTGATGGTGCTACCCGCAGGTAGGCTAAGACGTGGATTTGCCACCCTCGGGTGGGCTTAAGAAAACATGATTTTGCCACTATCTAGTGGGCTTAAAACAAACATTTGACGAATTGTCCCAATTCAAGTAACGCAACCTCCACCCACAGGCATTCAAGGCAGTTATACCATATAAGCACATAGCCTCATGGTAAGCATACTATTCATGGCAACACTCACACGCATGCAAGGATGCTAAAGCATAAAACTCACCGAGTACTCCAAGCCAAAGCAGAAAACCGATTAGAAATCATGCATGATCCTAATTATACAGAAATGTCTAATGCAACGCATGCAATAATGCAACTATAGCAGGCTCGGCTATTCTAAACATGGCATGTGAAATGCTACAACTAACAAGTACTCAACTCGGAATTGAAATACAAATGCAGTTTGTATGATGCGCCGAGCCCGGTGTGTGCAAAACAGATGAATGATGCAAACATGCTGTCATACTGTATGCTAATTGAAATATGCCCTATATCTAACCATCATAAGCGGGTAAATAAAAGGGAAGAAAGACGTGGGGTTGGAAGACATACATCACACTCACCCACACTTATTACAATTATGCCCTCGCGCAGAGGGTCCGAATAAATAATACAGTCCGAAATGAAAGAATAGTACAGTCCGAAATATACAGTCCGAATAATATACAAATCCCTAATTAATTAACAAATTAATTAAGAAAAATAAAACTGGCATGCAAGCCAGGGGCTGCCTCGATTTCGCTGAATGATGTATGCTGGGCTGCCTTTTTGGAAATCCACTGGGATGCCCCAATTAACCTCTGTTTGCAATGTTCTTCGAAATGCGTGCCAAGCCTCGGAAGGCTGCTGATTCTTGATATGCTGCAACAGAGAGCAGGAAAAGGGCATAGCAATGTATTTCACAAATATATGCATGCCTCGATCCTCGTGCCACCAATCGCGCATATCAATGCATGATGGCCGAGGAGTCGGTTTGCACAACTCAATATAGGATGAATGCAGATGAATGTTACAACAAAACCTAACTCCATCATGGGTAATCCGGAGTGTCGGTGACTTGGGAATTGAGACCCGTTCCGTCACTCAGAGTACGAAACGTGCCTCGTTTCCCGTGCCCGGGCTAACTCCTATCGCGAACACGATGCAATATGCATGATATGCATGAATGCAACTAAAATACAATCCTAGCATGCACAATGCTATGAAAATGAGATGTCTCGAAATGCGTGCACACGGGCACGTAAACCGAGGCGATGATCCTAAGGCATGAAATGGCATACGCAATGCCAATTGGACTTACACTAACACGAGTGGACCTCAGCCACACTCACATAAGAGGCCGACGGATGAAAATGAAACACCTCGAAATGCGTGCACACGGGTGCGCAAACCGAGGCGATGGCCGTAAGGCATGAAATGACATGGAAATGATATGCGATGAGACTAAAATGAGATGTCTCGAAATGCGTGCCCACGGGCACGCAAACCGAGAAAATGACATACGGAATGCAACAGGACTAAAATGAGATATGCGATGCAATATGAGCTTTCACCAACATGAAAGAGCCTCAACCCTACTCACACGGGAGGCCGATGGATGAAAATGAAGCGCCTCGAAATGTGTACACACGGGCACGCAAACCGAGACAATGGCATACGCAATGCGATGAGACTAAAATGACATACAGAATGCAAAATGGACTTACACTAACATGAGTGAGCCTCAGCCACACTCACATAAGAAGCCGACGGATGAAAATGAGATGCCTCGAAATGCGTGCACACGGGCACACAAACCGAGGCAATGGCATTAAGGCATGAAATGACATGGAAATGATATGCGATGAGACTAAAATGAGATGTCTCGAAATGTGTGCCCACGGGCACGCAAACCGAGAAAATGGCATACGGAATGCAACAGGACTAAAATGAGATATGCGATGCAATATGAGCTTTCACCAACATGAGAGAGCCTCAACCCTACTCACACGGGAGGCCGATGGATGAAAATGAAGCGCCTCGAAATGCGTGCACACGGGCACGCAAACCGAGGCAATGGCATACACAATGCGATGAGACTAAAATGACATACAGAATGCAAAATGGACTTACACTAACATGAGTGAGCCTCAGCCACACTCACATAAGAAGCCGACGGATGAAAATGAAGCGCCTCGAAATGCGTGCGCACGGGCACGCAAACCGAGGCAATGGCATACGGAATGCAATGATGCTAAAATGATATGCAAACGCGCCAACGGAGTTTCAGCACTGAAATATGGGGGAAAACAGTCCCGAAAGATGGCGAAATGACACCAAATGCAAGGAATGGTCCCGAAATGCGAATTTAGGCGCCCGAAATGGCCTATAGCTATGCAATGCATGCACAATATGGACATGGAATGAAAATACAGTAGCGAGGCAGCCCCAAGACAAGCATTTTTCAGTCTAAAAAAGGGGCTAAACAGCAAGCATAGATAGGGCAACAATAGCATGCAAAAATAGGGGCCAAGAGAGAGGTATTGAAGCAAGTGATACATGCGATGCCCAAATGGAAAAATACCCTTCTACAACACTGATGAGGGACTAAAAATATGAACATTTACAGTAGATGACATCCCCCAACTCAGTATGAAAACATGCTAAAAATGTCATGCAAGAACTAGGATACATAAGGTTATAACATGAGGTACCCCAAAAATTCATCAAACCAGAAAAGACCCTTAATGAAATATGTCAAGACGATCAAAATATGACTCTTTCCAGTTCTGATGATGGCCGATAACAGAAGCTAGATAAGCTTAAAAAGGCATGCAAAAATGGGGGTCAAAGAGGGGTATAATGACAAGTATAACATGGAGACCCCCAACAAGGTTGATCCCTTCTACAATGTTGTAGAGGGACACAAAATAAGCTTACTAACAGTTCATGATATGCTCCAAAACAATTTACATATAGGCCAAAAAAATCATGCAAATTTACAGTAAATAGGAGGAATTGTGAAGCAAGTGCAAGATGGGGGGCCCAAACAGGGTTGAGCCCTTCTTCAATGTTGAAGAGGGTCTCAAAATAGGCCCTCTTAAAGTTTACATTATGCTCGAAAACAGATCACACATGGGCTAGAAATTTCATGCAAAATATTGGCATATAAGATGATATTGAAACAAGTGTGCCATAGAGGGCTCAAACAGGGTTGAGCCCTTGAACAAACATGAATAATAGCTCAAAATAGACCTAGTTTCAGTTAAGGTCGGAGCCCAAAACAATAAGCAAATAGGCTTAAGAAATGAGGCAAGAAAATGCTACAAAAGAGGGAGATTGTGACTTACCCTTGTAGACAAGTTCTTGGCTGCCTTTTGCTTGAAGAATGGATGCCTTCTAGCTGCTGGAAAGCCCCCCTTGCTGCTGGAATTGGAGTGGTGGTGGTGGGCTTGATGATGATGAAGAAATGGAGTTGGAACTTGGAGTTTGGAGCTTGAAATGAGAGAGATTGGGAGAGGCAATGTAAGAGGCTTCAAGGGTTTTTTGTCAACCCTAAAATCAGGTTTTGGAGCTTGGTTATAAAGACCAAAAGGGGGGAGAAAGGGAGGGAAAAAGTGAATCAAGCTTCCCTCCACCAGCTGTCCCCCCCGGATACAGATCTTTTGGGAGAAAAAGGTGCACAGCTGTAAAGTACACAGCATGGGGATCATGGCCGGCCACCCCCTATGGCCGGCCGGCCAAGGGTCAAAAAGGCCAAATGAATTTAGTGGCCGGCCACCAAAGATTGGTGTCCTCCCAGGTGCGTACAACAAGACCCTATGGTTGGAAATTGGCAACTCTGAAACAAGACAGACAACAAGCCACTTTAAAGAGGGGTTCAAAAGGGTCAATAACAATTACTGGCCGGCCATGTGTTTTTAGGGTCCTCCCATGTGTGTACAACACAAATATGTGGTTTTGGCTCGAAGAAAATGGCCCTAGGGTGTTCAACATTAGCCCGGAAGTGAGAAAAACGGGCACCGGGGGGCGCCGGAGGAGCATAACTGGTCGCTGAGACAATTGCTGGCCTCCCACCCTCCAGTGACCTTCCTGGTGATAAAACAGAGGTACCTGCCAAAAATGAACAAAAACCGATGCAAAACGAATGCTCTGGGGCCAAAACACGCAATTCGGGATCCCGAAAATAGGCTGTTAAGCACCGAAAGTGGCATTCGGCCACGAAGTGGGTACCTAAGACCCCAGTGTCCCTCGAAAGGGAGTAAATGAGATGCATGCCAAAAATCGGAGGAATCGGAGATGGTTGGGTGGTCCCGAACCGAGGCACACGGCCTGACGGCTCCGAAAACCGGGAACCGGGCTCCGAAATGGGCAAAATGGCCTACGGCCATGAAATGTAGCCCACGGCCACTGAGAGATGGTCTACGGGACCTCTCCCTCCCCTCAGGAAAGAAAACAGAGAAAACCGAGTCTGGTTCGCAAACCGAGGCAAGGCACAGAAGAGAGTTCGGAAGTCTAGAGGCAGGGCTCACGGCCGCGACTCTGAGACTTCTGAACGAGCACGATATGCAACACCACCGAGTGCTCAATCGGTGACGTCTAAGTCTTAAGGTCGGTCAAAAATAGGGTGTCTACAGTATGGGCTCCATTTCAGCAGGTTTTTGGTCATTATTTAGCATGTCATAACTCTTTCTAAAGTTGGTTTGATAGCCTCTTGCATGCTTCATGTACTTGTAGTATAAATCTTGCTTACTAGCTTTGTATGCATGTTGTTTTGGCTCATCATTCTAGCATATTTTGGCTATGCTCCAACATGATTTTATTCATATTTTGGGCTGTTCTAGGACTGTTTTGGGCTGCCATGGTCATATCACTCATGTTTTGTATAGTTATAGTGCAAATGCTTTGGCTAGTCTTGAGTTTTAAGGTCCCTAGCATTCTATATTTGTGATGTTTGCATACATTGGCATCATTTGGCATGGAATTTCAGAGCTTATATCTTTGCCATACTCTCATGTTTATCACTCTTTAATTATATTTGAGAGTTGAGCTTTGTGCCTTACTTGCGAGCCATCATTTGGGCATGCTTTTTCTTGCTTAGCATGCTATCATTTCAGTCCATTTCAGCCACTATTTTGACCTGCATTAGGTCTGTTTGAGTGCTTTAGGTCATTTGAATAGTTGTAGTGTAAAGCCCTCGACTAGCTTTGTATTTCGGGCCTCTTGGCATGCTTTATTTGAGCTACTTGCATGATTTAGCACCCTTTGGAATGTAATTTCAGAGCTTAATTCATTGCTAAATTCTCACATTTGTCACCTCTTCACCATGTTTGAGAGTTGTGTTATTATGCTTAAGTCATGGACTAATGCATGAGCATGCATTTCCTTACTTTTTCATGTCATCAATTCATCATATTGGCCTCTATTTGGGCATGGCTGAGGTCTGTCCACTTTAGTTTAAGTTCATTGAGCATGATCGATTGCATGTTGTTTGCATGCTATGTTGTCCATTGCATTGCGTATGCCATATACTTTGCATTGTGTATGCTTAGGTCATATTGCATCGAGTATACCACCTTACCTTGCATTGAGCATGCTAGGTTGTCATTCGCATTGTGTATGCCATTTTGTTCCTTGCATTGAGTATGCTATGTTCCATGCCACTTGTTGCATTGTGTTTGGAATAGGCGTTAGTCCAAACACGGGAAACGAGAGACGTTTCATACTCGAAGTGATGAAACGTACCTCGATTCCCGGTCGCCAACACTATTGATTATACATGATGGAGTTTTAGGCTTTACATGTTCTTATGTGCATTCATTTCATATTGAGTTGCGCAATTCGGCCCCTTGGCCATCATGCATTGAGATGCGTGATTGGTGGTCCGAGGGTCGAGACCTACACTCCATTGAGCTTATGTAATGATAGGGAGGGTGGTCGCGCATACATGTGTTGCAAATACTTTGCCATGCCCCTTTCTTGCCCTCTGTTGCAGAAAACCAGAAACCAGCAGCAAAAACTGGTCGGCCGACCAGATAAAGTGGCCAGCCGACCACTTTTTCTGGTTTTCACCACAAAAAGTGGTCGGCAGGTGGTCTCTAAGGCCAATATCTGGTCGGCAGCATCCCTACAGATTCCCAAGGTGGAGTTTCATCTCTCTGGAGCTTGGTGCAAGTTTCTGAGATCAATTGTAAACAGAGGCAAATCGGGGCGTCGCGAGGGATTTCCGAACAAGGCGACTCGAGCATGCATGCATCCTTTGTCATCCAAAGCAGAGCTGAGGCAGCCTACATCATATAGTTTATATGCTTATTTAATTGCTAACTTAGCTGATTTGTTAATTAGTTAGAGTTGTGTAATAATTAGCTGTAGCTTGTTATTCATTCTGTTGTGTAATAACTAGTTTAATTACATTAGCTTAGATTAGCTAGTTGGTTCTGTATTATTCATTCGGACCCTCCGTCAAGAGGGCACAACTGTTGTAAATAAGTGTGTGTGTGCGTGATGCATGTCTTCTAACCCCCATTTCTTTCTCCCTTTTATTTACCAGCTTACGATGGTTAGTTTTAGGGCATGTTTCAATTAGCATCCTTATGCTTGCATGTTTGCATCCATTCATCTGTCTTGCATACACCGGGCTCGGCGAATCATACTAACTGCATTGTATTTCAATTCCTATTTGAATACATGTATCAAATTGCATTTCACATACCATTTTAGAATAGCCAAGCCTATCTTAGTTGCATTTTGCATGTGTTGCATTAGGCATTCTTGACATAGCTAGGATTATGCATGATTACTAACTATCTTCTGTTTTGGCTTGGAGTACTCGGTGAGTATTTATGCTTTAGCATCCTTGCATGTATATGAGTGACTGCCATGATAGCATGCTTGCCATGAGGCTATTTGCTTATGTGATATAACTGCCTGAATACCTGTGGGTGAAGGTTGGATTACTTGAATTGGAACAATTCATTGATTGCGAGTTTTAAGCCCACTTGAGAGTGGCAAAACACCATGTTTTCTAAGCCCACTTGAGAGTGGCAAAATCCGCATTTTAGCCTACTTTGCAAGTAGCAAACCGCTTTAAAAAACAAACATGAGATGTTTTGTTCCAACTTAGGCGATCCAGTCTATACTTGTATGCTGTGCGCACCACATAGTAATTCTAGGTTAATAACCGGAATAAGAGCACATGTGTTTTCAAAAACAAGATATCATGTTAGTAAAGGCCGATCTTTGATCAGGCGAGCGGGGGTGCTCATTGCATGACATTCCCCTCTCGTACCCAACTTCTCGAGCCGAGGCAACTTTGGGGATGACGGGCACGTGGCCTTAGGCACGAGTCAGGGTTTCCTAAATTTCCCAAAAATAAAATATTTAGGTGGCGACTCTGTATCTGGCAAAACAGTCTATGTTTGGCACTTCTTTCTAAAAATTACTTTTTCAAAACGATTTGCCGGATTTGGACTCTTTGGTGACTTATCAATCTCGCATTGCACTTTGCAAGATTAGATTAAGAACCGTGACATTGAGTCCGAACTGTAGTAAGCCCAATGAACAAAAAGGGATTTTCCCGGGACGTTCGGGCGCGTCTACACTTAGGCAGCTATGAATTAGATATGAATTCAAAGGGAGGAATAGTTTATTTTACACCAGATTTCTTTTTACCAACCTCGACCTTTCATAAATAGATAAAAATAGGGATAAAAAGTAGAGGATATAAAATGAAAAAGGGATAAAATAATTTATTAGTTTACACAGGGTTTTTAGGCTTAGCGGTTTCAGAAAGCAATACCCATTATAGACTTACAAATGATCAAATTGTTAAGATATTAGGCGCAAAAGGAATAAAGGCACTGCTAGCTAAAAAATATAATTCTGAAGATAATGCAGCACTAGATTGGAATTTTGGAGATTTTCCAAGACAAAAGAGGTTAGCCCCTCAAGATAACTTATTATATCAAAAAGCAAGTAGAAGTTATGCAGTAAGATTTACTCAATACACATATGTAGCACCAAAAAATCCGAAGATAATGAATTTAGTAATATAGATAGGGAAGAAAATCAAGATAATCATAGTGACATAAATCAGCTTTCTATAATGACAGAAGAAAAAACAATATCACAAAATAAGATATATAATATTGATGAGATAGATTTGGAAAATTTCATCCTAAGTGATATAAATAAAATATTAAATACCAGATACTATGAATATATAACTAGAGGAGATACCCATGATGAAACAATGTCATTTTTAGATCAAGAATTTCATATCGAATATGTAGATGATATTTTAGAAGACAAAATACATCCTAACAAAATATTTAAAATACCAAAATAATTTAACTTAGAAGACACTTTTTATATGAACACTCAAACAACGAAAAGTACAGGAACTAGCAACCCACAACATACGGTAAAAGATCCAGTAGAACTAATGCATTATGAAGTAGAAGGAAGAAGACCATTAACCAATACAGGACGTAGTAAAGCAGATCCGAATAAAAAGTATTGGAAAGCGTAGACAACCAAACATGAGTATACAATTACAGCCAGTAACCAACCAAGGAACCCTTTTATACTTAGCTCAATTCGACCCACAGATATGGCAAGAAGTAATAGAGAAATGGAAAAAAGACGTGGTAAAGGCATGGATGAATAATCCCTTTGAATCAACTGATATGTGGGAATATATGGAAACACTTTTAGGAGATTCGGCTTTTAATATATGTTTAACTTTTTGTGGGTGCTGATTTCTGACCACACTGTCAAACAGGAACTCAACAGGAGAGCACAGGCAGAATATATCACGCCCGAACAACCTATCACAGAAAGATAAGACTCCGGCGGTGGTTCGTCCACCCGGGGGCACTTCGACGATCAAGTCAGTACTTAGTTATCTCTCAAAGATAGCAAATAGTGTTTAACTCACAGCCAGAATACAAAAAAACGTATCTTAGACTCACGGGGGTGCCTTACTTTTATAGCCAACACTAACTTGATCCCTGTAGAAGCCTAGCTTCAATAGACTCTGGCTCAATGCTCATCCTGGACTCCCAGCCAGATAGAGATAAACTCCCTAAGAGCCTTATCTTTATCCAGACTGAGGTCCTCCCCGATTCTAGGACTCTTGTCCCTTATCCGCTCATCTCGGATTCTGGTATCTTCGCAGATAACCTCGGCTTAGCCGAGATCACCTCGACAACATGACCAAGACATGTGGTATCTCGGCTGACATTCCGGTGCCACCTTGGCCACGTGTTGTCATTCACAAAATATGTCCCCACAATTGCCCCCTAGGTTCTATTACCTCGGCAACCTGAGGTGATGGAACCTATATCGTTTGTTCACATAGTACGTCGGCTAAGACTTACTCTATTCTTTACGACCGAGATCATTACTCATCGGCTGTATATGACCAAGACTCTGTAGTCTACTTTATCAATGATCAAGAATCAAGAACCAAGTTTTTCGAGTTCCTTAACCGAGATCGCTCCTCTAGCCAAGGTTTTTACTTCATTAAATCAAGAACTCCAAAAGTTCTAACTGCGCATGAACTGTCACGCACAGTTTTCTCAATCGTTTTATCTACGTGTCCTTTTCTCATTGATTGGTACCTGACACGCACCATCAGGTCACGTCATTTCTGTGCACGCCGCCTAACAAACACGTCGTCCAAGGCATATTATTATGGTTTGCCGTCTTTTTGCGTTACAACAAAACATCTCCCTCTCTCTCCGTCTCTTCATTTTACATTCTCGCATTCTTTCTACGTTTCAAAATTTTCTCTCTCTTAACAAATCCTCTACCTCCATTGTTGTTTTCATCGAGCTCTCTGCAACTGTACTTCGTTCATCTCCTCCGGTGAAGCTTTCACCGTTCTGCTCCACTTATTTCTGCCGTCTGACTCTGGCGAACCTCAACCACGGACCCAACTGGTGAGTTCTTTGTTCTTTTTCAATTTTCAGTTACAATCTTCCATGATTTTGAATACGTTTCCCCCTTTATCATCTGCCTATTTTTTGCTATTGAATCACTTGGGTGTAAAACATGCTTGCTTGCGATTCTGTGTTGTTCAATCTGTCTCTGGTCTATATATATACATACGAACTGCTCACATGCATGATGTTTTAGCAATTTGTCACTATTCTTTCGCATTTGCACAGTGGTCTTGAATTTCTGTTTGTTTTCTTGAGTCTGAATCATTACTCTTTTCTGTTTGTCTTGTTTATTTCCAGATTCTTGCCATTGATTCGTGTTTTCATATAGATTTGGGCTTGGGTTTTGATAGAGAAATCACATACTTAGGAAAATTGAAACAAACTCCCCTAGATCTTGAAAAACCCTTGCCCCAATTCCTGTTTAGGGTTTTAGCCGAGGTCCTTCAAACCCACATCAACCACTCTCCTCTAAAATCTTGCACCTTCCTTTTTTAGCCGACATCATGGGTATGTTCAGGTAGAGGGTAGATACTTCAGAAAAACTTAAGTACTTTAGGAGAGAGTTCTCCATCCCAACCGACGTCCATCTTAGGTTGGCTGGGGAGGAGGACTCCATCATGCCTGATGGGGATTCTATGCCCTTCCCAGTAGTGGCCTTTATAAAGTGTGGACTCTGGTTCCCTATAGACATTTTCTTTAGGGAGTCCTTCACTATTATAAGCTCAACCCTATGCATTTAGCCATCAACTCATACCGAGTTATCAATGGCATAATTGAACTAGCACACCGAGAAAAAGCTAGGATCACTTTAGCCGACATTCAATTTTGCTATATCATGTGTGGCCTCAAGTCCGAAAAAGGCTACATATACTACCTAAAGCCCAGATCAACCGCCTTCAAACTTATTGCCGACCTCTCAGACTCCAACAAGGGTGCTAGAGATGATTACTTCATCGTCTCGGGCAACTAGGAGTTCTCACCTGATGAAGACCTCCACCTATATCCCTTAAGCCGAACAATGTTTAAAGAGGGTGCTGGTAAGGACTGAGTCATTCTTCTAGCCACACTTCTGTTTAGTACTCGTCAAATTGATATATCTTCATCTTAAATACTTTTGCCTTCTTACTTTATTTTTTGCAGCTCTCCCCCAGCCAGCAAAGGGATTTCGGCAATCCTTTGTTCCCAGTCAAGATCTGAAGAGGCTGTTAGATCTCCCTCTGCAGAAGCACAAGATGCCTCTTCTACTAAACTACATACCAACCTACAAGTCGGCCTTGCCCGACGTACCTCGCCGAAGAAAGACTCCCCCTTTTACTACAACTCCACCAGCAACTTCATCTCTAAGGCCAGATCAGGCCTTCACTTCGAACCCAGCTAATCAACCATCTACCTCAGCCCCTCAACTAATTCCTCCATCCCAGCACCAACGCCGATGCTGAGTTCCAATTTATACCTCTGTCGGCAGAACTCGTAGCCGCAAACGCTAACTTTCTGAGTCATCGGCCTTCGACCCCAAAAACCCACCTACTACACTTCCAATTATCCACATTGGCACCAAAGTAACTGTTGCCATCATTGCTAAAGAGACGGGCAAACCGGCAGTTGTTAAAGACCTACTCGCCAATATCCCCGGGGTTGTGATGGTGCAATCCTCGTCCTCCTCATTCCAACAAAATCCAAAGCCAAAAAGGATAAAGAAGGCCAAAGCAAAGGCCATAGTGACTCAGATTGATTCTGAGCACACCGTGCTAATTTCCAAACTTGCCGAGGCTGAAAAGAGCACCCCTTCTGCCGATAAACGTCCAGCCGAGATCCCATCATCTAATGCCCCACCGGCTAAAAAGCCAAGATCCGACCACCCAAAAGGCACCAGCTATTCCCGCACCATGACTTGGGCACCCGAGGTTATGGTCAACGACAGACACCTTACTGCCGGTGACAGTACGGCAAATCTTGAAGTCGGCGCAGCCCTGTCAACAGCTATTCTTTTGCCAGAAGACATAAACTGCATGGTTGAGTTACATGAGTATGAGAACTTTGCTTTCATGATGCAACGCTCGGTTTTGGTAATCCTCTTATACTTATTCCTTTACAGTTATTTCTATACTTAGTAAAATCTCACTAATCTGTTTTACTTCTTGTAGGCTATTCAGCATGCTCACTCATATGCTGTCAAAACCGAGATGATGAGGAAGGAGTTGGCAATAAAGACCAAGGAAGCAGCCAAACTCCTATCCTCACTCAATAAAGCCGAGGCCAACAATCGAGCTTTAATGGACCAGGCTAAGGATGCCAAAGCTGCTCAGAGTTTGGCCGAGGAAAAAGCCAAAATAGCCAATAATGAAGTCAAGGCCGCAAGAGCTGACCTCAAAGCAGCCAAGGCTAATGCAGCTAACATAGAGGCCAAGCTTCAAAAGGCCCTTGCCTCTAAGGAAGCCGAGGTAAATGCGGCTGATGAAAAAGCATTTGAAGAGGGACAAGCCGCCGTCCGTGATCAATACAAATAGCAAGTCAACTTGGCTTGCAACCAAGGTTATTACCTCGATTAGACGGCGGCTCTGAACAACGCTGTGCCGATGGACTCCGACCTCCGAGACATCAATCAGCTTCAAGTGTCTTTCCCTCCAGAGCCTAAGGACTCTGGTGATGAAGCCGACGAAGATGGTGCTAAGGATGGTGAAGCTGGTGAAATAGAGGAAAAGATTGCCACTGATCCCAAGTCTCTCATCCTCAACGAGCAAATAGACTTAACTTAAGATGAGGCGGATGACTTGGTCTCCAAGGGCGTCTCTCCTAATCCAACCACCTTTGAGGCCGAGGTTCAGTGCGCCGAAAGGAGTCTGGATCAGACTTTGCAAGAAATAGACGCCGAGATAGCGGCCAAAAAGTGTAACGCCCCAACCCTTCACATATCATCGATATTGTTCGCTTTAGGCCACGCCCGCACGGATTTGTTCTTCCCAGTGGGTCACCCATCCCAGAACTACTCCAGCCTAAGCACGCTTAACTGGGGAGTTCTAATAGGGATCTCACCACCTGGGAAAAGGCCTCGATGCTATATAAGGGTCCAGGTTTTTACTTTTATAGCCCAGGAACTCCCCCTCCATTCCCGATGTGGGACACCAGGGCCTTACAATCACCCCCCCTTAGGGCTACACGTCCCCGTGCAGTAGCCTGCCAGCTCACAAGCCCGCTCATATGCACCGAGAGACACCAGGGGCCCACACTCGGTACTCCGGAGAGTCAGCTCTGATACCATTTGTAACGCCCCAACCCTTCACATATCATCGATATTGTCCGCTTTAGGCCACGCCCGCACGGATTTGTTCTTCCTAGTGGGTCACCCATCCCAGAACTACTCCAGCCTAAGAACGCTTAACTAGGGAGTTCTAATAGGGATCTCATCACTCAGGAAAAGGCCTCGATGCTATATAAGGGTCCAGGTTTTACTTTTATAGCCCAGGAACTCCCCCTCCATTCCCGATGTGGGACACCACGGCCTTACAAAAAGAATGCAATATCGTCATTCGAGGTTGACAAATCACAAATCAGTCCTAGTACTTAGGATATGTCATCTTTTCCTTGTACTATTTCTTCTTTCAGTTGTATTTTGTTTTGTCTGAACAATGTTTAGCTTCATATTTGGCCGATGTGCCCCTTTTGTAATTTGAACAAGTAATCTTTTTTTGAATGCAAGTTTCCTTATTTCTTCTAAGTGTTTGAATGCCATCTTTTCTTTTATGTATGTTTATCACTTTCATACTTAGAATAATTTTTCATGTCTTCAAAGTATACATTTAACTGTATAATCTCCTCGGAGTAAAGTACCTCGGATATATCTTCTGATTGTCTATCTTGGCCTTGGCTTGACACTTAAAAATATTGTGAAATATTTTTACTTCTTTACACTTGCCACTTCACTCTCACTTACTGTCTTCTATCAAGACTTATGTCTTCTATCCTTCCCAAGTTTGGTAACTTGGTCATATCGGCGAGTATGTATGTCGGGTACTTCTTTCAATATTACATCGGCTTAACTTCAACTTGTAAATTTTTTTGAAATTTCAACAAGTGTTAAGCCAATTCTTAACGTGTAAATGTTTCCAAAAAATTTCAACAAGTCCAAAGCACTTCAAAGCTTTAAGCTCATTTATCATTCTCCAGCTCTCTGCCCCCCTAATGTGAACCTAAGTTTCACTTATATTCACATTAAACACATATAGTCTTTCGCCAAAGTCGGATTCAAACAAAGACTAACCGAGGTTCTCAACCTTAGTTTCTCTGTTAATGCACTTAGTTCCATTCCAAATTTAATCCTGCCGACATGGCAAGTCTAGTTTCAATTCAACTTATTTCAACTCTATTATATGCAAGTATAATTCAACTCTGCCATATAATAAGTCTAAGTTATTCGTTATGTTTCAATTAGAAACATCTCTAACTTAGTTCAACTCTATTATATACAAGTATAATTCAATTCTGTCATATAATAAGTCTAAGTTATTCGTCATGTTTCAATTAAAAACATCGCTAAAGGACTGGTCAGTCCTATCACACAAATTTCAAATTCTTAAAAAATCGGGCTAAAAATTTTTATTACTACTTCAGCTAAGAAAATTATGACATAAATTTCGAAAAACAAAAAAGTCTAATAATAGAAAAACTTTAAGTTGCAAGTGTTCTAGGGTCTTGGCAATTCTTTGCCTTCACTGTCCTCAAGCCAATATGCCCCATTGCCGGCAACCGAGATGATTCTATAAGGCCCCTCCTAGTTTAGGCCTAGCTTGCCCTCCCTAAGGTCCTTCTTGTAGCCGACCACTTTCCTTAGTACCAGTGTAATAACCCCGACCCACAATTAGCCATTAGTCAGTAATCAAGGATGTTAATTAAGCGGATAAAATAAATTATGGGATTATTATGGAATTTTACATGATTTTGGCCTCCTACCTGTTACGTATAGAAATATCTGTTTGGATTCCGCTTTAAGATATAAATTGAAAGCATTATCGGCATCCGAAATCGAAATTGATTACATCAACGTGTTATTTGGAAATTTTAGAACACCATGGCAATTTTTATTAAGAATTGATTCGGTTCGGTAAAAATCGCATGTGATTAAATTGAACCTTGATGAGAACTAATTTGGATTAATTGAATTTCGCGCTAACCTGAATAAATTAAGGTTACTTATGTTTGATTTGAATAATGCATGATTGGTACCTAATCTAATCCTATCAATGATCCAAGATGTGTTTGAGTGTATAATGTGTTCAGGCATTTTGTGGTGTTGAGTGTAGGGGATTAAAACCTATGTGTGTGTGTGTGTTGGAAGTGTACATGTGTGTGCACGTGTATGGTGCTCAAAGTGAGGTGTGTGTTGTGTATATTCAGCTGAGTGAGGGGGTGTGGTAGGTTGCCTCTTTGGTCTCTTGTGTGAGAGAGAGAGTGTAACTAGAGAGTGAGAGAGTGAGCTCTTGAGGTTGAAGAAGAAGAAGGAAATTAGGAGGACCATCTCTCATTGTTTGAAATCAAGAAGCTAGGTAAGAGTCTAGAGCCTATTCTTTTGTAGACAACCTTTCATGCATCTTGTACTAAGAAATTGGTGAATCAATTACTGGAATTTGAAGTAAAGTTGGGTTTTTGAGCAAGAAAATGGCTTGTGTGCATGTTTATAGAGGATTATACCTTGTTCATTCATGTCTTGGGTTTTGCTCTTGAAATCTTTGCATGCATGTAAGTTTTACTCATCATCTTCAAGAAATTATCATGTTTCATGTTTCAAAATTTCATGAGCTTATGGTTTTCATTGCATGTTTTGTAGAACAAAAAAAAGGAGTTTGAAAATCTTCCATGCATGAGCTTTGGAGTTCAAATTTGCTAAATCCATGAGTTTTGAGCTACATGTTTGAGAGTGATCATGTAATTGTGTTTTAGAAAGGCCTTCCAAGTGTTTTGATCAAGCTTGCTCGAGTATAGCCATTAAAATCACATTTTGAAGCTCAAACCCTGTTTTGAAAGAAAACCCAGAATTTTACAATCCGCTCGAGCGAGGAAACCTGCACTCGAGCGGAGAATACGAGCTCTCAGTATTTTTTTTTCAGACATAAGCTCTCCGCTCGAGCGACCACTTGGACGCTTGAGCGAACCCTTTGCATGTTGTCGATACGCTCGAGCGTGAGAGTTGTAGCTCGAGCGTGGATTTCGACCAACCAGTACTTTTTCCAAGTTTGCAGGTCGCTCGAGCGGAGGAAGTCACGCTCGAGCGGCCCCTCTCATTTTGCATGTCCGCTCGAGCGAGGAAGTCTACGCTCGAGCGGGGATCTTATTTTCAAAAAATTTTACCAACTGTTCCAAGGCATGTTTTGGCATCCTCATTGTATCTTAGGCATTCCTAAGCCTTAGTTAAGCCATATTAAAGAGGTTATGGATTAGAAACACACTAACGAATGAATGTACTAAGTTATGAGACTGCAAGTGTGTGTGTTTTAGGCAATATGCTAAGAAAGAATAAGAACCAATGTATTAAAAGCTAAGCCTTAATGGCCACTTGAATGTGTAATGATAAGACATGCTTGTGTTATGTATTTTGTGATTGTAGGTCAAGACTTGAGGATTGATTGACCGCTTACTGGAACCAATGTGAGTAACGTTATCGTAAAGATACGTTCATATGAATTATGTTCCAAATGAAATATGATAAGCTTTGATTTTTGAAATGTTATATGTTTACGTGAACGAATATTCCAAGTTTGAAATCTATTATGGCATCCATAGATAGTCCCAAGTCATGGGGGACGACATGAAAATGCGAATCCATGACATACAAGTAATTACGAGATCTCGTTAGCCACTTCATTGTGGTGATATGTGTTTAATCGGTATCCGAAACCGATTACTCTAGTCGGAAGACGTTCTGTGATGTGTTCTATGGGATGTACCATTATTATGTTCTGATATGAGAATGATTATGCTATGATCTGTTTCCGCTTATGATATGTTCGGATTTCGTTCACTAACCCCTTTAACTTAATGTTATTCACTGGGTTTTAGCTCACTGTTTGTATATATATATATATATATAGGTGAGCATTCTGGAGTTCAAGCCCGAAAGCTTTTGTCTGGAACTGTGTTTTTGTTGTCAGCCAACCATTGCGCCTCACGTAGAGGTTCCCGAAGTGTCCTGTGTTCAGTCCTTTTGGTTCTGTATATGTATGAGACTGGATATGATTAAGTTGGTTGTACTTAAGGTACTGTAATGTGTGTGGGTATAATGTATGGTTGACTATCGGATATGTATATAAACTTTTAAATATTATGTTTCATATAAGTCAGCACAGCTCATTGGACAATTATATTTATGTATTTGCTTCCGCTAGCCCCTTTATTTTTGTTAATCTGTTCAGAGGCCTTTGGTAATTCAAGGATTACTGGCCGGTTACGATGCTAAACCTATAGGGGCGGGTTTGGGTCGTAACAACCAGGTCCCCAACTTTGAACTCTCTTGGGTTGACCTTTTTATTATAAGTCCTAGTAAGTTGTTGCTGGTATGCCCCCAGTCGAATTGTTGCTCTCTCCATTATCTCTTCAAGTAGGTCTAGATCTTGAGTCAGGAATGCCTCGTTAGTTCCATTCTCTACTCCTTAGGTTCTGATCCCTGGAATGCCGATTTCCAGTGGATAACTGCTTCTGTGCCATAAGCCATGGAAAATGGGGATTCCCCAGTTGATCTTCTCAATGTAGTTCGGTATGTCCAGAGTACATTGGGCAACTCTTCCACCTATTTTCCTTTTGCTGCTTCCAGCCTTCTTTTGATCTCATCCAAGATAGTTTTGTTGGATGCTTCTACCTGACCATTACTCTGAGGGAAACTTGGAGTGGAGTAATAGTTCTTGATTTTGTACTTTGCACAGAAGCTTCTGATTAGCTTACTGTCAAATTATGTACCATTGTTTGCTATTATTGCCCTTGGGATCCCAAACCTGGAGATGATGTTCTTCCATATGAAGTTCTTCACATCAGTGTCCCGAATCTTCGCAAGGGGTTCAGCTTCTACCCACTTTGTGAAATAGTCAGTTACTACCAGCAGGAACTTCCTTTGTCTAGTTGCTTGGGGTAGTTGTCCAACAAGATCCATGCCCCACTGGGCAAATGGCCAAGGGCTGGACACTGGGTTCAAATCTGCTGCTGGTTGATGTATCAAAGGCACAAACCTTTGACACTTCTCACACTTTCTGACATAGGCTTCAGCATCCTTCTGCATGTAGGGGCACCAGTACCCCTAAGTAATGGCCCTATGAGCAAGTGATTTGCCCCCAGCGTAGCTGCCACATACTCCTTCATGTATTTCATACAAGAAGTCTTCAATCTGGGAGGGGTGCACACACCTCAAAAGGGGGCCAGTAAAGGACCTTCTGTAGAGATGTCCTTCTGTTGTTAGGCTAAACCTTGCTGACTTCAATCTGGTCTTGTGTGCCCCTTTGCGGTCATCTGCCAGCTTCTCATCTCTAAGGAACATTACTATTGCATCCATCCAACTTGGGCCCATCTCCACACACATTGCTTCGTACTCTGTGATCAGTGGTTCCACACTTGGGCCTGACAAATAATCAACCATTATTGTCCTTGCCTTCCCTGATTTCATTGCACTAGCCAGGTTAGCTAAGGCATCGGCATGGCTGTTGTCATCGCTGCTAACCTGCTGTAGTCGGTAATCCTGAAACAAGGCTAGCAGTCTAACAACCTCTTGGACATAGGCTATCATTCTTTTATCTCGGGCTGCATACTCACCCGTTGTCTGGTTCACAATAAGTTGGGAGTCACAAAAGACCACCACTTCGTCGGCTTCCATTGCTGCTACTAACTTCAATCCTGCGATCAATGCTTCATATTCTACTTCATTGTTTGAGGCCTTAAACCCCAGTTAGATAGATTGTTCTAACATCTGCCCATCTGGCGATACTAACACTACTCCTGCCCCTACTCCTTGACGGTTTGAACTCCCATCCACAAACAAGCAGAAGGAGTCGCCAATGTAGATATCGCAAGGCTTGAGTTTTTCTTCTTTCCTCTGATTTGCTATGGGGTTTTTCATTCCCAACTGGGTCTCTTCTTGTTTCCCTAGACATCCTAGGCCGTGGCTCACTAGAGCCCAACATGGGATGACACCTGGTGTGAACTCGGCCACAAAGTCGGCCAGAACCTGGCCTTTGATTGTTATTCTGGGTCTGAACTCTAAATCATATTGGCCCAATACCACTACCCATCTGGCCACCCTACCTGTTAGATTTTCTTACTATAGCAGGGATCTCAAGGGGTGCTCAGTCAATACCACAATCTTGTGGACTTGGAAATAATGGTTCAACTTCTTGGAGGCCATCATTAAGGCCAATGTTAATTTCTCCAAGGGTAAATGCCTGGTCTCTATGCCCGCTAGGGTTTTACTCACATAGTATATTGCCCTTTGTTCTCCTTTCTCTTCTCTGATTACCACTGTGCTCACTGCATGTTCTGAAACCACCAAGTATAAGAACAGTTCCTCTCCAGGTACTGGATTTGAGAGAACTGGAGCTATGGTCAAGTATCTTTTCAAGTCGGCCAAGGCGACTTCACATTCCTCTATCCACAAGAAGTCTGTGGCCTTTTTTAATAGACTGAAAATTGGTTTACACTTATCCGAACTTCTACTTATGAATCTGTTCAGGGTTGTGGCCCTTCCAATCAACATCTGCACTTGTTTTGCTGACTCTGGGCTTTTCAGATCCAGGATGGCCTTGATTTGATCTAGGCTTGACTCAATGCTCCTTCTGGAAACCAAGTACCCCAAGAACTTACTAGACCCGACACCAAATGCACATTTTGAAGCATTGAGTCGAAGCCGATATGTTTTTAGGATGTCAAAGATTACCTTCAAGTCAGCCAGATAATCCTCAAGTTCCTTAGTCTTCACGACCATGTCGTCGATGTATACTTCCACCGTTTTTGCCAATCTGATGTCTGAACATCTTGGTCACTAACCTCTAGTACGTTACTTCTGCATTTTTCAACCCAAAAGGCATCACTCTGTAGCAATACAGCCTTTTTGGGGTAATAAATGTAGTCTTCTCTTCATCAGGGAGTACATTGTTATCTGATGGTACCCCCTATAAGCCTTTAAGAAGCTCATCATTCCATGTCCTGAAGTGGCATCCACTAATTGATCGATCTTGGGGAGTGGGAAATTGTCTTTGGGACAAGCCTTTTTCAGGCTAGTAAAGTCCACGCAAACTCTCCACTTCTCATTCTTCTTTTTCACAACCACAGTATTGGACAACCTGTTAGGGTAGTTGTAGACACCCCATTTTTGACCGTCCTCAGGACTTGGACGTCACCGCTCGAAAACTCGGTGATCATCCATGTTTGTGTTCGTCTTGAGTTCCCGGAGGTCTCGGCTACGCGCCTTGCCTCAGGATCTCTCGACTCGACTGTTTCGTGTCTGGTTTTGCACCAAACACTTGTGCTTTGCCTTGGAGGGGCAGGGAATGGCTTGTGGGCCATCCACACACTCCACCGGCCATGGCTTGAGGCCACCGGCTGTGTTTTGTTGCCACCGGCCAAATATTTGGCCGGCCGGCACTATAGATGGCCGGCCGGCTATCTTTCTTTGGTCAATTGCATTTTTGGCCGGCCGACTACTGTGCGTCTGCTTTTGCAGATATTTTTGTGCAGCTGGCATACACTTTCACCCCCTCCATATACGTGTATGGAGGAATTTCCTTCTTGTTAGCTTCCTTTGGAAGCTTTACAAGACAAAATTGTCTATAAGAGGAGGCCTCTTCTCTCTTGTTTTAAGGTTAGACAACTTAGACAGCATTTTCAGAGGGTTTTGAGTTTTAGGGTTAGGGCTTATATATCCTCCATCTCTATATCTCTCTCTCTCTTTTGTTTTGTGTGTGTTTAGGCTTATTATTGCACACAAACACCCATCATCACACCTTCTCTTGGAGCTGAGGCCCTTGAGGGTTGTTTTTGAAGTTTTGGAGCTGGTTTGAGCCAAAGAAGCAGCTGGTCTTCCATTCTTGAAGAGGGTCTACAAGGGTAAGACTTTTGTCCCTTTTTACCCCATTCTTGCATTGTATTTTTGCCTACCTTACAATTGTTTTTGAGCTTTGTGTATAACATAGAAAAGTTCTGGTTTTTAGTGCTCTAAATAGTTGGTTAAGGTTGTTTTAAGCTTTGGGGTTGTCTGACCTCTCTTAAGCCTTGTTAGGCTCCATTTTGTGCCATTTTTGGTTGAGCTCCAGGACCATTGTGTTTGGGCCTCCTCACCACTAAAATCTTGAGGGATTTCAGAGGTGAGGATGGTGCCTTGAGGTCCTAAGAAGGAGAGGGCCACCCCCTCTCCTTGTTGTCCTTGAAGAGGGCTATTTTTGCCTCTTGAGGGAGCATCTAGTTTAAGTGTGTGTTGACCATGCGTTGACTGATATTTATGCTTATTTTGCCATGAAATAGCATTGTGTTGAGTTGGTTTGGACACACCTTGCATGCCTTGCATACATGTCTTGTAATGCCATCATTTAGCCTTAACATGCATCTAGGCTTTGCCCCTTGTTCAAGCATGTTTTAGGCCTAGCTTTGTGAAGCTTTTGTACTTGTTTTTCCATGCTTAAGGTCTGCCCTTGGTTGTTTTGGTCGACCATGGCATGCATTGCATAGCCCCTTTGCATTTTGGCTTGTAAGCCTTAAATGTATAGACCTCTAGCATGCATCCTTGCATCATTTCAGTGGTTTGGAACCACTTGCCATGCTATTTCAGTCCACTTAGCATGCTTGCATTTCATGGCCCCTTTGATGTTTCAAGAGGTTATGCCCCCATGCTCCATGTTTGGTCATTGCGTATGCTTCCATGTATAAGTCATTTAGATGCCATCTAAGTGGTCTTTTGGCTTTGTTTTAACATGCTAGAAATCTGACTTTAGTTGTTCAATTCATGCCATGTTTGGTTTTGCTAAGGATGGTTCAATACCCCTTTGGATTACCTTAAGTCTTGGCTTTGCTTGCATGCTTTGATGGCCCTTGTTTAAATTGATTTGGCATAATTTTACAACATGATTTTAGAGCTTAATGTGCATGCTAACTGTCCGTATTGTTCTCCTTTTAAGTGCACTTAAGAGTCCCTCTTTGTGCTTAAGTGATGGCCCATTAACATGTGCATGTGTGTGTGTGTGTTAGCCCTCATGTTTGAGCACTTTGGCCGCTGTTTTAGGTTAGTTTGAGGGCTGCCTAAATTAGTCTAAGTCCATTTTTGCATGTTGTGACATGCTTACCTTGTGTGTTGATTGCATGCTTGGCCTATCATGTGTTGTGACATGTTTAAGTGACTTTGTATTTGGCATGCATTTCTCTTAATTGAATTGCCTAACATGTTGCATGCTTTGCATACTTGCATGCTTGAGTAACTAGCATATTTGCATACTTGTGTACCTTGAGTTGTATGCCTAACATCATTGCTTGTTTGTATTGCCATGTTGCATACTTAGCTTCTATGCCTAGGTTGCATTGCATTAGCATGCATACTTGGCCTCTTGAATTGCTTGTGATAGAGGTTGAGTTCCATTTGTTTTATTATGTGCATTGCATTCCATATCAAAATGCACACTTGATTCTTTGGGCCATCATGCATGGAAATGCACGATTGGTGGTCCGAGAATCGAGGCCCATCCTCCTTTGAGTCATACACATGATAAGGAGTGTGGTTGGTGCGTACATTGCTTGAAATGCATTGCCATGCCAAGTATTGTCCTCTGCTGCTGTCAAATCAGTTTCTGCAGGGAGATTTGGCCGGCCGGCCATCTTCAGTGCCGACCGGCCATCCATTGTTGGCCGATGGAGTATTTTGTGGCCGGTGACCATTATACATGGCCGGTGACCAATCCCTTTAGCCGGTTGTGTTCTAAAGCACTCAGAGGAGCAACCCTGGGACTTTTGCAGTCTTCAGAGGAGGATGACAGTCAAAGCAGAGGCATCTTGTGCATGGCAGTGACTTCCGAGCGGAGCCGAGCGCGCATGCATTGGACCCTCTTTCCGAGGCTGCTGTTTACTGCTTAATTATATTCAATTGATTTGTCAATTAATTAGGTGGTCTGTAATAATTAATTAGCCTGTGAGTTAGTTAATTAGGTGGCTTGTATTATTCTTTCGGTCCCTCCGAGTGAGGGCAAATTTGTAATAAGTGTGGGTGCGTGTGTGCATGTCTTCCAACCCCCACTTCTTTCTCCCTTTTACTTACCTGCTTTTGATGGTTAGTATTAGGGCGTATTTAAATTAGCATACCTTATGCTATGCATGCGTGCATCATTCATCAGTATTGCATACACCGGGCTCGGCGTATCATATTAACTGCATAAGTATTTCAAATCTAACTTGGATACATGCTATCTGTGCATTTTCACATGTCATTCTTAGATTAGCCGAGCCTATTCTAGCGACATTCTGTATGCGTTGCATCAGTCATTTTAACATGAACTAGGGTCACGCATGTTTGCTAACTAGTTTACTGTTTTGGCACGAAGTACACTCTAAGTATTTTATGCTTTAGCATCTCGCATGAGTGTGAATGTTAACATGACAGCATGCTTACCATGTGGCTAGATGCTTACGTGATATAAACTGCCTGAATGCCTGTGGGTGAAGGTTAAATTGTTTGAGTTGGAACAACTCATTGAAATCCGTATTTTAGCCTACTTGCGAGTAGCAAATTCCAAAGCGTTTTCCAAACAAACGGATATGCAATGTTTTGTTCCAAATTAGGCGATCTAGTCTATACTTGTTTGCTGTGCGCACAACATAGTAATTCTAGGCTAATAACCGGAACAAGAACACATAATGTTTTCAAAATTGGATATCATGGTTAGTAGAGGCCGATCTTCGGATCGGGCGAGAGGGGGTGCTCATAGCTGACCTTCCCCAATCGTACCCAAGTTCCCGAGCCGAGACAACTTTGGTGATGACAGACACGTGGCCTTTGGCACCGAGTCAGGGTTTCCTAAATTCCCCCATAAAAAATATTTAGGTGGCAACTCTATATCTGGCGAAGCAATCCATGTTTGGCACTTCTTTCAAAATCTATTTTCTCAAAACGATTTGCCGGATTTGGACTCTTCGGTTCAAGATTAAGAACCGTGACAAGACGAGTCCGAACTGTAGCATTGAGGTCCCTCGCGGACTTGTTACAGTAGTTTACCTCTCGGACGGCTCTGGCCTCTAATAATTTGTCCACTTCCTCCTCTACTGCCTCCACATGAACCAACGTCAGCCTCCTTACTCGCTGAATGACGAGTTTTACCGACCTGTCTATGTTCAATCTATGGCATGTAACCTCGGGGTCAATGCCAGGCATCTCGTATGGCGTCCAGGCAAATACCTCTATGTTCGCTCGCAAGAAAGCTTCTAACTCCTTTTCTTCTTTCTCGGCCAAGTCTAAGCCAAGGAGGAAGAAGCACTTTTCATCCCCTTGCTGGACCAAAATTTTCTTTAAGGCTTCCTCGCTTTTGTTGGCCAGCTCTTTGCCGACATCATCCAGGACCTCCATGTCCTCGTCCTCAATCTTTACTGTATTTGCCTCTCGCACGTTGTAGATGGATTTCATTGCTGCCATGGAGCAGTTCTTTGCCTATACCTGATCCCCTCTGACCTTCTCAATTCCATGCTCTGTTGGGAACCGCAATAGCTGGTGTAGTGTTGAGGGAACAACCCTCATTGCGTGCAACCATGGCCTTCCTAAGATAACATTGTAAGGGGAGGGGGTGTCAATTACTGTGAACTCTGTGCTTACCTTGTTGGTGCCTGCCTGCACCTCCAAACTTGTTGCTCCCAGGGGCCATGTCAGCGTTCTATTGAACCCAACCATTGGACTGTTGGACTACTCCAGATCATCTCAATGAAAGCCGAGCTCCTTGTAACATCTGACATACATGATGTCACAAGAGCCGCATTGGTTAATTAGAATGCGCATTACCTGGCATTCTCCAATCTTGAGGGATATCACCAGAGTATCCTTGTGTGGATACTGCACCATGTCTAGGCCGGCTTCAGTAAAAGACACCATTGGTCCCTGGTACTCATCTACTCTTGGCCTCTTTTGCTGGACCTGATACACATGATGTAAGTGCTTTACCCTCTAAGTCTCTCCACGTACCTCGTTCTCATTGACCTTCAAGTAAATCACATTGATCACTCGAGGTTCGTCTGCTTGCGGTTGCGGTGTAAGTGGGGGCGGTACTGCCAATGCCTGAGGCAGCCTTGCTTGCTCTTCCCTTGTTTTGGCCTTATCTATCAGGTCCCTTAAGTGACCTTGTCTTACCAGATCTTCCAAATGTGTCTTTAGGGCTCTGCACTCCTGAGTCAGGTGCCCATCCTCATTGTGGTAGGCACAGTGCTTCCCCAGGCTTCTTCCCATAAATTCGCCAGGGATCTTCTCTGGTGCTCTATAGTAAGGCTGATTCCTGATCCTTTCCAAGACTTTGTAAACCAGGATTCGGAACACTGTGGTGACTACCTGTGCAGCCCTTAGTCCTGTTTCTTGTCTATTAAAATTTATATTACCTCAGCCTCGCTTCGGCGAGCTGTTCCTCTTCTCTTGCTTTGGCGTCTTTGTCCCTGACGTGTCTTCCTCTGCTATCGCATATTTCTCGATTCTGGCCATAAGTTCCTCCATACTTTTTGACAGCGTCTTTGCCAGTGACTTTCGAAGCAGGTAGTCATCGTTTAGACCGTTCTTAAAAGATACAACTGCTAACTCTTGGTTGTACCCTGGTATTCGATTGAACACCTTATAGTACCTTTTGGCATAAGCCCTAAGGCTTTCATCCTCGCCAATTCTCAGAGCCATCAGGGAGTCTACCCTTAACGGTTGCAATTTGTTTGTAACGAACTTGGCCACAAACATCTCGGCCAGGCCTTCCTAGCTTTTCACAGTTCCTTTCGGCAACTTGTGAAACCAATCTGATGCGATTTTCCCAAAGGATTAGGGGAACACCTTGCAGAGCAACGGCTCATTCCCCATATACAGTGCCATTGAGTTCAAATATAAGCCGATGTGAAAATTAGGATCAGAATTATCGTCGTATATTTGGAATCTCGACATGTAGAACCTTTTCAAGGCTTTAAACTTATCCAATTCTACTGAGAACGGCGTTCTCAACTTGACCAGAGATGTTACCTTGGCATCTTGTCGCTTCCTCTAGAGTTAATCCCTCAAATCCTCCTTAGTCCGTCCAGGAGCTCGGCTGTCAACGGATTTCAGCCTTTTTGGTGCACTGCTCCCAATGTCATTATGAGTCCTCTTGGACCTCCCTTCATTCATCGTGTCAAAACAAAGCTCCTTCCCTTGAACATGCCGGTGTTCCTTGACATAGGTTTCTTTGGCACAATATGTCTTCTGAGACTCTCCCCTCATCGATTCTCCTCGCCCGACCTCCCGTAAAGGTTGATGTGAATGTTTTTTTGCCCTGTCATGCTGAGGGACTGTAGGAGTTGCTTTATGTCCCCATTTCTGGACATCGTTCTTGGCCGCTGGAATCGATGTGTCCTCCAATGGAAGCGGTGGTTGCATGACGTTGTTCTGCATCATGAAGTTGATGACCGATTATAGGTCTACCAACTTGTTTGTCATTCCCTTTATCTCACCGTCCCTCCTTACGCATCTATCTTTCCATACTTTGAAGTCGCTTTCGTTATAGTACTCGCCTTGACATGCTTTCTTCGATGCTTCTCCTTCTTGGCTGACGTCTTTTTCTCTAGGATTCTTATCCCGAGGTTCTTCATTACAGTTGTCCTCCTCAATGTTAAGATCGGCGTTTTTACCACTCCCACTAGGGATGTCGTCCCCAATCTTTTCTTTCTGCCCGTCGTTGGCCATCTATTCTCCTTACGATTCCCACAGACGGCGCCAAATTATGGATGCTGATTTCTGACCACACTATCAAACAGGAACTCAGCAAGAGAGCACAGGCAGAATAAATCACGCCCGAACAAACTGTCACAGAAAGATAAGACTCCAGCGGTAGTTCGTCCACCCGGGGGCACTCTGATGATCAAGTCAGTACTTAGTTATCTCTCACAGATGGCAAATAGTGCTTAACTCACAAGCCAGAATACAAAAAGTGTACCTTAGACCCACGAGGGTGCCTTACTTTTATAGCCAGCACTAATCTGATCCCTGTAGAAGCCTAGCTTCAATGGACTCTGGCTCAATGCTCATCCTGGACTCCCAACCAGATAGAGATAAACTCCCTAAGAGCCTTATCTTTATCCAGATGAGGTCCTCCCCCATTCTAGGACTCTTGTCCTTATCCGCTCATCTTAGATTCTGGTATCTCCCTAGATAACCTCGGCTTAGCCGAGATCACCTCAGCAACATAACCAAGACACGTGGCATCTCGACTAACACTCCGATGCCACCTTGGCCACTTGATGTCATTCACAAAATATGTCCCCACACTTTTGAAGGAAAATATGAGGAAACAATTAGACAGCTTAAAGGACTAGAAGATAACCCATGGAATTTTACTAGTTTTATAAAAGAAATGCTTATAGGATACGACCCTTCTAGAAGAAATGATTATACTCAAAGCATAGCATTAATCGAGTTAGATCAGATAACATTAGGAAGTTGGAAATATGTTTGTACCCTTTAGCAAATAATATTTAGCCATAGCAGCCAGAACTGGAAAAAGTTTTGATGAAGAAATAGGAAATAAATATTTTAGGAAATTATCCGGAGAATTAGGAAGAGAGATAGAAAATAAATGGTCAATTTATTATGCAAACTTACTAGCAATAATAGCATCAGGAGAAGTAAACATAAGAGGAGCTTTAGGAATAGGACCTAGAATAGTTTGTACATTCCACAGGCTTAGAAAAAAATGTATAAAAGTCAAAATACAGAAAGATTTGAAAATACAAAACTATGGTTTCTGTTGCAACATAATATACACTCCTCAGTAATATGAAGGTAAATATAATAGGAAAAAATACAAAAATTATGGAAAATATAAAAAGGAAAAGTATTAAAAGAAAAATTATAGGAAATCGTGGAAAAAACAAAAATTCATCAGAAAAAGTAGAACTTTTAATAGAATAAATTATAAACGACTACCTAAGGAAGAAAAAGATAAAAGAAAACAAAGATATGTTAGGAAACCTAGTAGTAAAAAATGCAATTGCTTTATATATGGATAACCCAATCATTTTGCAAAAAACCGCCCAAAAAGACAGAAGCCTAATACATATTATAGAAGATTTAGAAGAAGATATAGTCAATAAAAACAGTAATGACTCATAAGTCTATAGCATAGTCAGTGATTATGGATACCAAATAGAAGCCATAAGTTCAGATAGTGATTCAGAAAGTGAAATAGATATAGACAATCTTTTAGGACAACTTAACCAAGAAATAGGAATACCCCCTTCCCATGATAATTTCTTTATGATGGAATGTAATGCAGATACTAAATGTCAGCATAATTTCAAGATAAGACTAGGATTTGATACCACTAGCTGCAGTTATTGTAATTGGTTTCCGGCTAAATGTAAGAGAGCTCAATGTTTATTATGCAGTATAATCTATTGTATAGTTTGTCTTGAAAAATTAAATATGACACACAAGATAACATTAGAAAGTAACTGTGATAACCTTGTTCAATATTATGCTAATTGATCTTTATTATGAATATGATTATGTGTTTGATATGATTTTGAGTACCATTTATATGAATATATGTGGTTTTGAATTTCTATCTATTCACCGTAGGAACATCTGTTTGACTTTCTGCTTTGGAATTTAAATTGAAGACCCTATCGGCCACAGAAACCGAAATTGACTACGCCATTGTGATTGACGTAA
Organism: Camellia japonica; assembly: GCA_030407325.1. Lineage (NCBI taxonomy): Eukaryota > Viridiplantae > Streptophyta > Magnoliopsida > Ericales > Theaceae > Camellia > Camellia japonica. Next base: position 102,710,034 of record JAPPVO010000010.1, on the reverse strand, counting down.
TTTTTAGAGCCTACGGTGAAATTTAATTGAAAATTGATTCGAATCAAATTAAATAGATTAAATTGATGCTATAGTGCTTAATTAATTAGTATTAATAAGTGTGATTAAGGGAGTTTGTATAAAAAAGGGCATTATACACTTATATTCATTCATTTGAGGCTCAAATCAGATTTTATACCTTAGGGAGAGAATGAGGCCGGCTTAGAGAAAGAGAAGGAGCTCAAATTGAAGGTTTGATCAAAAGGCTTGAGAATCTTGAAGATACACTCAAGATTTAACTACAATTTGTGAAGATTAAAGCTCCTAGGTGAGTAAATTCATGAGTTTGAGCTTGTGATTTTGTGAATTCAAGATGAAATGGTGATCAAGAACATGAATTGAATTGATTATGATGAAAATGAGTTAGTTTTGATAAATTGGAAGTCAATATACACATGCATGTAGGAAATTGCCATGCATTTGTATGTTTGAGCTTGAAAGACATGATCCATGTTGAATCTTTGATTGAAGTTCACGCTTTTGATCATCTCTTCATCATTTAAATTGAGAATGAGAGTTATATCTCACATGCATGTACAATTCATAAGAGTATGAGTTTTGAATACATTAAATTGTTATGTTGGAAATAAGTTTGGTGTAATTTGGGACATGCATGTGGTTTATTCATGAAATTGAGCTTCATAATGTGATGAATTTGGTGTTATATCATGTTAGTAATTGTATATGTGAAGTTTGAGTCATAATATGCAAGATATGTTGATTTGAATGCTAGTGTGTAACTCAAAATGGTTGCTGAAAAACCCATAATTTGGCATGTCCGCTCGAGCGGGGAAAACGCCGCTCGAGCGTAAAATACGAGCTCCCAGAAGTTTTGCAAACGTGAGTGTTCGTTCGAGCGGGGATATTCACGCTTGAGCGGGGAACCATGTAGCGAGACTTTCCGCTCGAGCGTCCGAATTCACGCTTGAGCGTAAAAATGAGGCAACCAGTACTTTTGCAGACCATGAGGATCCGCTTGAGCGGCGGAACCCACGCTCGAGCAGGGACCCATGTTTCAGAAATTTTGTAAAAGTGTTCTGTGTTTCATTTTCTGTTCTCTTTCACTTCTAAGTACTCTTAGGCATGCATTGAGCATTATGAATGAATTAAAAGAATAAGAAAGAAGCCTAAGAGGGATGTATGAATTAAGAACGGACTGAATTGATTGTGACCCATATGTGTTATGTAATGTGTAGGGTCGAGCTCCAGGGTGAATCCACCGGCAGATCACTATGAGTAATATCTTAATAAAGATATTTGAAGCATGTTATCATGTTATTTGTCCAATTGCTTACTTCTATATAAGTCTTATAAGTTTGTTACATTGAATTGGGGACAAATATCCGTATGACACGAATGAATGGGTCAGAGGCCGTATGACACGAATGAATGGGTCAGAGGACGTATGACACGAATGAATGAGCCAAAGGTCGTATGACACGAATGAATGAGCCAGAGGCCGTATGACACGAATAAATGGGCCAGAATGAATGGGCCAGAGGCCGTATGACACGAATGAATGGGCCAGAGGCCGTATGACACGAATGAATGGGCCAACGGCCGTATGACACGAATGAATGGGCCAAATGCCGTATGACATGAATGAATGGGTCAGAGGCCGTATGACACGAATGAATGGGCCAAAGGCCGTATGACATGAATGAATGATAGTCTGACATATGAATGATTGGGCCAAAGGCCATCTGACATGAATGATAGTTTGGTACGAATGAGTGGGCCGAAGGCCGTCGGATCTGAACGATTGGGCCAAAGGCCATCGGATACGAACAATTGGGCCAAAAGGCCGTTAGACATGAATGGATAGGCCAAAGGCCGTCGGGTATGAGTTAATTGGGCCCGAGGCCGTTTGATACGTCTAGAACTTTAGTCGATTGATACATTAAATAGAAACATGAATTAGGCCCAAGGCCGTCTAATGTAACTATTTCAAAGATTATTTATGTATCTTCCTTATTTGATATTATTCACTGGGCTTTCGCTCACGCTCATTCGTATCTATGTAAGTGAGCCAAGGGACATCCAAACCCAGCCTCGGTGAAATATGTGAGAAACAGTCAAGGTTTTGAAGAGTCAGCCCAAACGTCTCACGCACGAGACTTGTCTTCGCCTCTTTTGCTTTTTTGTTATGGTTTTGTTATATTGGCGAAAACAATGGATTACTTTTGTATATAAACTTTGGGTTTGACCGACTTAGACTTAATGATCCCGTACGTACAGCACTTTGTGTTATTACCTATTTTGACGTGAGTTATTAACATATATGTATATAGATTGTCATGATGTGCTATGTAAGCACAGCTCTATGGAGAAAAGTTTTAAATTTGCTTCCGTTTGGCCCATTTACTCTAATAAGGTACGTCTTGTTTGATTTGAGGCCGTAGGTAGTCCCTTGATTACTAGCCGGTTATGTCCTTAACCCATAAGGGCTGTTTCGGGTCATGACAGTAACGATGAGATACGAGAAGATCACAGTATAGAAAACAAAGAATTACACTTAACTATTAGAGAATTAGAGATACAAGTAAGAGAACTTAAACTACAAATACGTAAGACATAAACTAAAGCTAATTTTGACATAAAATGTTTAGAAGCAGAAAATAAACAGCTTAAACAGTAGATAGAACAATTTCATACTAAATACCCATTAAAAGATAAACTTGTTGAAGAACATATGAACTCTTTAGAATTAGTCAACCTAGTTGATTCTCAACCCTTTAGTCAATATTCCCAAGCACAATCCGACAACACATATTTACCATTTAATTACCCTGTCATACCTATGCCAAATTTAGTTGAGATCACTTGTGCAATCAAATCTGCAGAAAAAACTCTTAGCATAGATGTCATGATAGATACAAGAGCCAGTAAATCATATATTGAACAACACATAGTTCCACCAAGATGGAATACAACTTTAACAACTCCAGCCTTAGTCAGTATAGCCAATGGCACTAAACAGACATATACACATTGCATCGATGGAGCACAAATTAGTTTTCATCATATAAGCTCTCAAACTTAACATATAAAGTGATTCCCTTTACCCCAAGTTTGGATTGGGAATACTCGACAAAACCATCCCTTTATATTAGACCTTAATTTCATACTTAGTCTATAAGGTGGCATGTGTATCAGCCATAGCAACATTAATTCCTTCAAACGAATAGTACATGCACCCACAGCATATATCATTATCTTTTTAATTCTTGGGGTAATATTTGATAAATAAATTAAAAGCAATTGTAAATCAATAATATGCAAGTGAAATGTGATCTCGTGCAAGTGTGAATTGTGCATGACAGTTCTCACTTTCATCACTTTACACTATATTAATTTATAATTATTTTTCTCATTTTCTCGTATATTTCTAGATTATTATTATTATTATTATTATTATTATTATTATTTTTAACTTTTTCTTATCTTGTTAATAAAATACATACATATATATAATGATAAAAAAAAACTTCAAATGAATTGACCATCCTTGATTTTTTATCTATAAATGGCCACCATATTAATTAAACTGTGATGATTTTTTTGATGGATTGGCTTAAATTGTAATGATTATTTGTGATTAAAGTCAATTGTGACGTTCTGATAATATTCCTAAATGGAAAAAATAGGTCTACGAGCTGGGCCTAACTTAGCCCAAATTTAGCCCAAGTATTTTCAATTTCAAATTAATATCTGTAGGTTTGACTAATCACCATATTAACAACCAATTTATATATATAAATCAATATATATCATATACAGTAGCATATAAAAACAAGTTGCTTAAGTCCACAATCATCATTGTTTTGTTGCATAAATAATCAAGTTATGACTATCTGACTTTCTGCAATACAAAGAAAAATATGACTTTCCTTATACGAAAAATTATGACTATAAATCTAAACTGTTCACAAACAGTTTAAATTATATTATTAACTAACCAAAACAAGCTTAAATGTTGAGATCAAGCTTGTCACAAGTCAAACAGTAAAGATGCTAATAGCTTTAACTTTAATTAGACTTATGAAATAGTTGAAGATATAAAAACTATTTATTGATTAAAACATTTTAAATGTAGTATAAAAATGAGGGATTGCAAAATGTTATTTACTCTTTTAAGTATGATTCTCAAAATTCTCACATGGCAACAATTATCAGGCAGAGGCTAATAGTGAATAAAATAGAGCTTGGTCAAATATATAACTGTCAACTTAATACAAAGACAGTTTTAAGCATAAGCCAAGCCCAAGTTCAACTTAGATGTAATTGTCACTAATAAACAAACTAGAAAAATAAAATCAAAGAGATTAGTTCTTACCATTGCTAATTGGAAATTAAGAAAGGAAAAATATGTGTCCTAGTTGAAGAAGGGTGATGTTGATAGTTGATACCACGATTTTTAAGAAGGGATTGGATCGTCGTTGATTGGCTTGGCATGGCTTGACTTGGCTTGGTTTCGCTAATTGCGTTGTCCAATCTAGCTCATTGTGGGCCCCATTTCAAACTTATCTCAATTATTCGAACCGTTCACTTTGTAGAGTTTGTTGAGTAAAACATCTATATAAAAAAATCAAATTGATTATATATCGATAGCTACTTTGTCAAATTATTATTGTTTGAAAAAACGAATCATCATGTTTGATTCCATTTTTTTGAATTATTTTTTCAAAAAGTAATTTGAAAACTCTATTTTGAAAAAGGAGCTTTGTTTGGTTTTCAAAAAAATACATTATTACAAATTCAAGCTTCCCTCCAATTTAAGGAGAGAGACAAATTTTTTAAAAAAATTGTTACATCAAAAAATGCTCCCATATTAGTTATATATATATATATATATATGTACATGTTATATATGTATGAAAACATAATTTGGTATGTATCCATTTATGGATACATATTCTATCATTAAATGTGTGACTTTATTATAAAATTTTCACTCATTTCAACCACACAAGACGTAATTTTTTACAAATTTGCATTAAAAAAAATATCGTAACCAACTTACAAACTTTTACAACATCAAATACAAAAAATTTGAATATTTTCTTATACTAATTTCTGACGATGTTACACAATTTCATCACTAGATAAGGCGTTGCTCCGGTGTTGCCGACCTTGGCATAGCAACGGCAGCCAAGTCTGCAAATGGTTTGGTGAAGGTAATGAAGAAAGCAATGGGCAGTCTAGGAGTAGAGTCATGATGCAACTTTTGATTTTTTACAAAAAAAAATATGCAGAAAAATAGAGAGAGAAAATTAAACTATTTATAATTACTTTTTGACTTTTTTGACTAAAATGTTTAGTCCCCAAATCTATTGAAAATTTGGGACATTTGGCAATATGAATTTTTTTGAGACTTTATTGGCGAGTCTTAAGCGGCGGATTAAGTAGCTTAATAGTTGAACCACTTCATATTGTTTTCCCTTCCAAATACTAACATGAATATGATGTATCTTAGGCCAAGTTGGGCATCTACTAAATAATACAAAAAGTCAAAAAGTCACTATCATATTTAAGTCACATCTTATTTAAATCACATCGCCTCTCTAACACATCACATCAAACCCAACCCAAACCCAACCCATATAAGCCAATAAGTCAAAAAGTGCACTTTTTTAGAACATCCCAAACGAACCCTTATTATCTAAATCAATCAAAAGAGAGGAAGGCAACATATCATCATATTCCTATCAGCGTGCAAAAATTACTCCAAATTAAGATGGTTTTGTTGGAAACAATTACCGTGCTTGGTTTCAATTTTTAAAAATTGAGTTTTTTTTTTTTTTTTTGTGTGTGTTTTTTTTTTTTTTTTAGTGAATATTTTTAAAATTTTAAGTAATTTTTTTATTTTTTTAGATGCACCTTACTTAGATGTATTTAAAAAGTAAACTATTTATAAAAAAAATATTTTTAAAAAATAATAAATACACAAGAATACGAAAAATTTAATGAATTTTCACATTTTTTTAAATATTTTTGGTATTTAGTGAATTGACAAATATTATACTTTTTAAGTGTATTTATGTTAGGTGTATCTAAAAATTAAAAAAAAAAACTGCTTAAAATATTTAAAAAAATAGTAAAAATAAAAAAATATGAAAAATAAAAAATTTCAATTTTTTGAAAAATAAATCATGAGTTAGGAAACTAAACAAGATGAATGTTTTTTAATTTAATTAATGCATTATTCAATCCAAAATTTAGGACCACGTTAGCAGTGCCAAAATTATCTTAAATTGTCTAGGTGTGTGTTTTTTTTTTTTTTTTGGGACATTTAAATTGTCTGGTTTAAGAGAGGAAATAGTTGGTGATAAAACTTTCAAATTAATAAATGGGGAATGAAATTTATAATGAGACAGAGATAGACTACAGTGGATTTTTAAGTTGTTTTATTGGAAACTAAACAATAAATTCCCAACCATTCAATCCAAAACTCTAGTATGAAAATTAATAGAAAAATGTTAGGGATCATGAAAAGTCTTTCATGAAAATGATCATGAAAGATTTGTGATTTTTAGATTAATATCTTACCAAAACAGTACTAAGTAAACAACTCATTAAATGGCCTCCTAATAACTCCTTGCAACCAATATCTACCATTCTATCTTAACAAAATCCAAAAACTTCATGTCATTATACTCCATTAAACAATAATATTACATAATCCAACAAAATTATTTAAAAGATTATCAGAAAAGAAATTTTGTGATTACATAATCCAACAAAATTAGTTGAGAGATTATCAGAAAAGAAATTGTACGAATTAGATTTATTTTAGATTTGATCCTAATAATTACACTACGGGTCTGTTTGGATAATTATAGATTTCAAATCAAGAAATTTAAAGTTAAATTGATAGAATAATAATATAAGAAGATAAGTTGAGCGAAATAAATGTATTTTTGGTAAGATCCTTCATAAATGAATTCTTATTATGATTTTAAGTAACTACTTTTATATGGTTATTTCAAATCGATCATGATATAACTATTTAACCCAATCTTAAAATATTTAAATAAATTATCCTATTTAAATTTGAGTTATTATTTTTGAATGATTAAGCTTAAGTTCTTTAATTTAAAATCTATAATTATCCAAACATACCCTAAGTTTAAATTTACATTTACACTACACATTTCATTTTCAGATAGAAAAATGTTATTTATAATTATATTTCATATCGTATTTTTTTATTTCTAAATGCAAGTTCGATGGATTCCAGATATATTTATTAATGTAAATATCATTATATTATATCAAGAGTGGGGAAATAGAATAAAAAATGTAATTATATACAACATTACTTTTTCATATAACTTTCCTGATTATTTTTCCTGACATTTTAATTTATTTTCCCATACTCAAATTTGGGAAGAAAAGTCAAAATGTTGGAAGACAAAGCAGTAAATACCCCCCACATTAACCCAAGGGATTGTGACATTGTGGTAAGGTTTTGGGATTTAAACCCCAAGGTTACAAGTTCAATTTTCTCTTTGAGCCAATCTCCTGGGCGAAGCACTATTAGTTAGGAGGTTGGATCTCAAGTTGTCTAGTCAGCACTTGGTGTGGGTTCAATGCTCCCCCGCTGTGTGAGTCCTGACTTAAGCGGAACTTGTCTTGGGAGGTTGGGACAAGTTCCCAGGTTATAGTCTCCTCGCTCGGAACGGCTAACAGGACACCTTGGTGATCTCTGCAAGGGGCGCTGCCTTGGACTTGCGGGAGGGTAGAGAGGATTTTCCTGTAACAAAAAAAAAAAAAAATACCACACAATAACCTAGGGGTGGGTGGCCTTGTGGTAAGAACATGGGGATTAAGCCCCCAGGTTATGAGTTCAAATCCCTCCTGGGCCAATCTCCTAGGCGTAGCACAGTTGGTTAGGAGGTTGGATCTTAAGTTGTCTAACCAGCACTTGGTGTGAGTTCAATGCTCTCCCAGGTTATAGTCTCCTCGCTCGGAACGGCTAACAGGACACCTTAGTGATCTCTACAAAGAAGCGCTGTAACCAGCACTTGGTGTGGGTTCAATGCTCTCCCAGGTTATAGTCTCCTCGCTCGGAACGGCTAACAGGACACCTTAGTGATCTCTACAAAGAAGCGCTGTCTTAAATCTGCGAGAGAGTATGGAGAATTTTCCTGTAACCAAAAAAAAATACCCCCACATTAATACCCATCTGCTTTAATGCTTTAAAAAAAACCGTTTTTCCCACATAATTCATATTTGATGTAACTCCTTTCCTTTATTTATGTTATCAGCACTTTGCTTCTTCATATATATAACATCACATCCGTCCCCAAACTTTTCACAATTCACTCAGACCCACCACATTTTCCCTGTAACCAAACAGCAAACCAGAAAAAAAATGCCCAAACGCCTTCAAAAATCTCTTCACCACTACCTCTCCAAGATCAAAAAATCACCTACAAAGCACATCCATTTACCATCCAAAACCCTCTCATCTCCAGCCAGTTGGATCCTCAGAGGCTGCAAACACCCTAAAACACTCTCATTTGCTGCCAACGATCGCAACCCAAAACAAACCCACAACATCAATGGTGATGAAGATCGTGATGATGATGCAGCAACCCTAGAAGATATCGATCGCTTCATGTTTGAGAATTTCAAGTCACTGTATCTAAACGATGACGACGACAATGATGAAGAAGACAATAACAACAACAACAACAACAAAACAGGTCTTAAAGATGATCACGAAGAAAAAACAAATGGGTTTTTGCTCGAATTGCCTAGGGTTCTCAACCCACCACCAGACCTTTATAGCTCTCACCGGTTTTTCGTGGGAAACCCTAGTTCTTCGAGTTCATTAATGGAGGAAGCGAGGACGAGCTCCTCCACCACCGCCACTACGGCCACTACTAATGAGTCAACGACTAGAAGAGTTGATGATGACAATTGTAAACGAGTAATGGGTCCCGATGATTTTATCGCCTTGTTTACGTACTCGCCAAGTCCATACAATGATTTTAAGGATTCGATGCAGGAAATGATCGAGGCGAGAGTGGAGTATTGTGGGAAGGTGGATTGGGAATTCATGGAAGAGCTCTTGTTTTGTTACTTGGATTTGAATGATAAGAAGTCTTATAAGTATATACTGAGCGCTTTCGTCGATCTTGTTGTTGTTTTACGGGAGAATTCCGGCAAGATTCCGGCGGGATCATGGCAAAGGAGGAGCTGTAATGTAACGTAAGGTCTTACTTGGATTTTAAAAATATTTTTTTAATAATTAGATGCCTGATTAATTTATGTACATTTCGATTAATTTTAAAATTTTAAAATTTTAAAATGAATAATCGAGCGAATTTTCAGTAATTTTATAAATCAAGATGCAAGTAATTGTTGGTTTGTAAAGTACTGTTTTTTATTTTTTTTATTTTTAACCTTGATATCACATGCAATAATTGCATATAATATAATATATATAGTTGTATAGTAGTGGTAAGGTTGAAGAAGAAAACTTTGAATATGAATAAAATTTTGATTTTTTTTCCCCACAACTTAGACCTGATGTCACATGCAATATATACATATAATATGAAATGTGTAATATATAAGAGTAGTGTTGAAGGAGAAAAGTTTGAATATAAGAAGAAAAGTTTTGTTACTTACCCAAAAAAAAGTTTTGTTTGTTTGTGGGTTTCGTGGGGAAAGAGATTTTAATAGATATTCAAATAGTAGTAGTGTGTTGTCTGTTGCGTGTTCCCCGGTGCACTTGTACGTACGAAATTGCATTTTTTAGGTAGAATATATATTAATCTTCTTTACATGTTTATACAAAATGAAAAATTTTACTTTAAGGTTTTGTTTGATTAATAGCAAAGGAACTAATAATTGATAAAATTAATATAAGAATGGTTATTTTGCTGAATTAGTGATAATAAATAATTCTCTCTTATTCATTTTTATTTTGCTAAATTTGTATATTTAACCGAATCTAATCTGAATAACAAAAATTGCAACAAGTCCTATGGATTAATAATTTTTATCCTATATTATAATTCTTCCAATTAAACAAGCCCTACATTTATACATAATAATATAATAAAAATGTATTTATTTATTTCAAACTAAAAAACTATTAAAACAATTGATTATTTTAAAAATATTATTGTTACATCATTTTATTCAGATTTTTCAAACAAAATTTTATTTGCAAATTATTTTCCTTAACATTTGTAATGGAGGGCATCATGGGTGCATATGATGCATTGGTTATTGAAATTTCAGAATTCTAAAACTGTGCCGTGAATTATGATTTTTGTTGGTGGTCGTGACATTTTTTATCATTAGGTATTGAATACACTGATTGGTTGGTGAGACACGAAATACAAGAAGCATAATAAATTAAGAATCGAAATTAAACATATAAAATTATAAAAGTTTATATTATTCACCTTAAAACAGTGAGAGGTTTTAACTCTCAATTTAACGAATGTAAAGTTTTACATTGTGAATTTTCATCTCATAGTGTGAAACTTGAAATTTTGGCAATTACATAGAGTTATGAGTTCCATAGTGCACCACAAAACAAATTTTCAAAAAAACTCTTGTTTCAAATTTTATAGTCCCAAATCCCAAATTTACTAAAGCGCGATTTTACAACAAATTTCAAACCATCGTAACATGCAAGCTGATTGTATATATATTGAAATTGTGACAATGCAAAATCACATTTCTTGTAATATGTAATCTTTTGAGAGTTTAGATTACCTATTTATAACCAAATTCAACAACCACGTTTCTCAAAGTTAGAACATGCTCCGATCCATTAAGAGTAGTTGGATTACATATTTTTTAAATAGTTTTTTTTTCATTTTTAAACAGTTGGTATGTATTGTTATTTCTATAGGAAATTAACTAGTAAATTTTCGGCTTGTGTGTCTCGTGCCACTAGTTGCTATGTAGAGAGAGATGACCCTAAAATGAATTGAGCTATGCAAGTTTGATTTAAGTTTAATTCATTAAAATCTCATTTGAGATCAATTCATTATATAAACAAATTAGATTTAACATATTTTAAGAGTTATTAAAATTTTAAAACCAAACTTAAATAACGAAGGGCATTTGGAAAGATGATAAAGTAGCCAAAAAAACTATTAAAAAAGTTTTAAAATTTATAAAAAAAAAAAGGTCAAAATTTTCTTACATTCTCTCTACTTTTTACATATTTTTTCATTAAAAAAAAAATATTTTCAAACACTTTATCTCATAGTTTAACCAAAAAACAAAAAACTACTAAAACAGACCCCTAAAAAATCAAGATACTTAAGGCCAAGTTTGAGAAGTTGTCAAAAAACTAAAAAGTCAAAAAGTTACTCAAAAAATAAAAAAGTTGTCACTATTCACCAAAAGTCAAAAATTACGGCTGCACAACTCCCAATCATAATTTTCCCCTACACACTAATTAATATAATTTTTTAATACACATTTTTCTATAAAAAATTAAAAAGTTAACCCAAACAATCATATTTTTTTCCTCAACTTTTTAGTCCAAAAAGACAAAAAATGCACTTATTTAGGACACCCCAAACAACCCCTATTCAACTCAGTAAATTTTTATACATTATAAAAAAATTAAGATATTTAAACTTGTTAAATTAAAACTTATTTAAAATTGAGAGATATCTTAGTTTTGTTTTTGTGCAATTGTTAGTGGGACCTAGCCATACCCAAAAACAGTTGGTTGCGTGTTGTGGCTTTGAAAGGCTGAGTGGTTCCACCGAAAAAAGAGGGTGCTTGGGTGCAACTTGGAAGGTATGAATAAAATAATGTCTAAGACAGTCAATTGAAATTACATAGATGTGGTGGAGACAACCCCCTTGCAATGTGAATTGTGCCTTTTTCTGTTGTTTCAATGTTGTTGCTTTCAGACCCGGTTGCTTATTCCTGCCAGTATTTTAAGGAAGAAAACACCCTACACCAGCAGCTAAAGAAGAAAACATGTTGTTGAATTATCAGAGATGAGTGATTAGCGATTAAGGATGGGCGTGATGGTCTGTCGTCGGATTGGTTAGAATTAGCAGCTGAAATTAGTGGTTGAAATGTAGCCAGAGTTCACAGGATCGTGAAAATTTGTTAGAACATAGTCAGAGATCATTTACGATAATCGTCTGATCACTAGAGCTCGCAAGAACATGGCCAATCATAGGTTGGTGAGAGAAAGTAAGAACTTTTTGAAAACACTTTTTTCCTAAAAATTTTGAAATTGATTTAAATTTTTTTAAAACAAACAAATTTAGAAAATACAAATAAAAAATAGAAAATGAGAATGTTACCAAATGATACCTTAGGCCTAGAGAAATATCATCATTGCCTTCACCCTCTTGGTCTCTCTTGTCAACAAGTGAAATTAAGCCCCAGACCTATGTAATGTTCGAGAATCCAACAACATTTGCGGGGAAGAGAGCCCAACCAGAGGATTTGTGGGGGATGTATAAATTCATTGCTTCTCCCTAAAATCTCAAAAGATGTTTCTAATTGGGCAGCTCATCAAATAATTATCTTTCTGGGTAATACATAGAAGACAAAGTTAGCAAAAGTAAATACATTTATGTCATTTACAGTACAAAGGATACAAGATTTGTGACAACCTTAGATGCACAAAAACAAGAAGGAACTGTCTGATTTCCCTATGCAAAAATACTAAAAGCATATATTACAGTACATTTCATCTTCCTTTTTGTGAGTTCTGGTGGGCTGAGAAAACCATAATACTAAGGACTATCTTCATGTCTACATTTCAAACTAAATTTCCAGGCTTTTTTTTGTATCCCCCACTTATTTGCTGATGCAGCTTTGATTTCAAACAAAACTCCTGATTCATTAAGCTTCAAAATTAGTATAGATGGAGCGCCAAATTGTACCTTTCGTAATCTAGAGGTGGCAGCCCCACAACATAATAGAGGAAATGTTTCTTGGACTTCCTTGACAGTAACTACACCAAAACTATAGCTTTCATATTGTGTATGTACTTTTCGTCTCTCAAAATCGCAAAATGATGTTTATTTTTCCATTGACCTCAAATACTCTGCATATTAAAACATACGAAGTAAGAAATTACCAAATGTTCTAAAGTATGAACACAAATAGAGCACATATACAGATTCTTTTTGGCCCATCAAGTAACTTCATCATTTAGTTGTCGAGCCTTTCTGAAAATCAACAATAAAATTCTGCTCTCAAAGAGTTTATCTTGCAAAGCATATTAAGCAAAAAATAATAATTTAATTTTTTACTCAATTCTGAAACTAGTTTACTCAAATTGCATTCAATATGCCAGTATCACTTGTGTTCAACTTAAAATCTCAAGTACAGTACTACATTTCATTGTACTAGAAGGGAAGGCACACACTGTGTGCCAAATTAACAAAATATATATATATATATATATAAAGTAGTAGTAACTATTTTGTAAGTGGAAAGTCAGGTTTTACTTTTGGAAAATATAAGTCCAGAAAACTTCATGAACACCAAATTGGGTGCTCCCTCTCTCTCTCTCTCTCTCTCTATATATATATATATAAGTATATAGCTAACATTTGTTTCTATTTCAACAAGATACTGCTAAGCACAAAAAAGATATGATTTCAACTCCTTATACATGCATATTATTATTGAATATTCAATAGCATTTATTCAGTTCATCTCATGATAGTAATGGCTCTATCAAATATCTTTGACACTAAATCATTCGACAACAATACTCACCATATTTCTGTCTATAGTATACTAAAAATGCAACACCTAGAATTAAATCCAAAATATAAATACTTTACATGGAACAATTTCTTACTTCATATGTCGACTGCGTTGTCACTTCTTTTAAGGTACTGCTCATATAAGGAATGATACTTTGCAGGGATATAATCCTTGAATCTGTCAACAATGACAACAAAAAGATTGAGATCCAGGAATGCTAAGGCAAGCAGATAAAAGACTTTCCACAAATATAGTTATTGAGTGCAAAAGGAAATTCCTTGAAAAGAAGTTGATGGGATTATAGGAAAAACTGAAACTGCAGAATAATTTGTAACAGGAAATAAATTCTCTCTCTCAAAAGCAAGTCCAAGAGGAGCTAATTCATGTAGATTCATGTGCATACGATATTAGACGATGTGAAAGTGCATGGTCAACACACACCTAAAGCACTTGCGTTCTGCTTGCAGCCAATACAATTAAAACCTAACTCGCAGGAGATTCAACAACCAAAGCTACTGGTTTGGCATATTCAAACCAAAGATTTGCAAATGCATCATTCAGAAGATGGTTCCCATCCAGAAATCCTTTGACGTCTGTTGATTAGTTTTTTGGTTGATGCATATATAAAGAAAGAGAAAGAGACACATCCCACTAAAACAACTATTTGTTGTTGCATTCTCGAAGTATGAAAAATGAAGTAGGGAAAGGGTTGTCTTAAGGCAAGGCTAAAGCAATTGACCTGAATAGAGAGTTAAATCAAATTACATAATAATCTGTCTCTCTCTCAAGCAGGTTCAAAAGGCGCTAATGGTGTAGATTTGTGTGCTCAATCCAAAATAATGAAGATAAAGTCTTGTTGGATTGACTTGAATAGAGAGTTAAATCAGTTTTAATTTAATAGAAAGAGGGAAGCCATTGGGAACAATGGATGTATCTGGTTTATCAAATGCCAACTGCTGACTGAAATTACAAAAGAAGTGAGCAAAGAGTGCAAGTGCATCTACACACACATGCAAGATGCAATTCCATTTTTTTTTAAAAAGTACAGGAGTATATCCAGAAAAAAGCAAGCTAAAGTTTGATACATTCCATCCCAAGTTACAAAATCAGAATTGCCAACATGCTTGTAGGAGTATCCGTACTCAAAAAGATCTAATGAAAGAAAAATTACCAGCAATAGAAAAGTGTATCCTGTGCAACAAATAACACATACAGGATGCAGTGTGTTTAGGCTTAAGTATCTAGCAAGTTATATCACATTATCAATTTTGTTCTTGGATGCGCTCGGTCATATACTGCACAACATATGATCCAATAAAAATAAAATGACAAAATCAAACTTGTGCATATGATATACTCCAAATAGCAAGATATTAGAACACAGGACAAAACTGCTGGGATATCACAATCAAAGACTGCAGGAGGTGCAGCAGCTCTTTTTTTGTTTCACTAATTAATCAGTAACCACACTCAGGCAGTGAATAGGTTCCGTTATAAAGAATGATTTTGAACCTTATAGAACTGGTAGTGTATATCGCGCTCTTACCTTTCACGAAGTGGGAACCTATCTGGAAAAGAGAATAATCTCACAATGCATTGAAAAACTTGATCTATCTTCATGGTTTTAGACTTGAGTGCTTTCATAAAACCCAAAAATTCTTTATACTCTGCATCAGTAAGCTTCTCTTTAACCTGTAAGGCTCACAGTTCCAAACATATGCTTAGTCAAAAACTGTTCATTGACATCCAAGATAAGGAAAGCATAAGATGGTCACTTTACCTTTCTTAATTAGAGAGAGAACAATATAGCAGTGTTCAGAAATAAGAGTTCCAAAAAGTCGAATGTAACGTTACTACTAAACCTACTCGAGGCTACAATGTTCTTCTGCAAAATATGCATTCCATGAGGAACTTTTCAAGATACTTTGTAGGGGTACGTCATGGAATACTTCAATTTTTTTTACGAATGAAGTGCCAGGGAAACTCCTTTAAGGTCATTTTTAAAACACACCGAAACTTCATAATACCTAGTTATGGAAAGACTCTCAAGGATAAGAGACTAAAAAATCCTTATTTCCTAGCTAACCTCACTGAGGTTTTGTCACAAAGTCAATCAACTCATCTCTAAATTCAGTTATTTTAGACACTTGGGCTTGCTTTGATCTGATTAATACATTAATTCAAGTTATCTACGGGAGTAATGACCTTTCTTTTTCAATTGCATAATTCAATAAAGAGCATAAATATATGTAAGAACAAAGAAACATATGTGAAAGGAGGATGGTGCATGGTAGGGACAAGATGGTGCCGACATTAAATTTCAAGGAAGAATTGTTATGTTTAATAGTCAGAATGGAGGTGATGGTAGATACGAAATCTCAAGGGATGCTTCTTACTTGAATTCTAGCTAAAATCATTTGGTGACTAAAAAAAACATAATTATTTTCCTCTCATTTGACATGTTGATAATGACAAATCTCCTATTATAAGAATACACAGGAACAATTTATATGCTTGGCCTGTCCTCCGTCTCAGTCTTGAAAATTCTCAAACAATTGGTGATCGAGTCGTAATAGAATATAAATCTATACAGAAAGGAAACACCAACAAGTATTTATTTTTTTAGTCCACAATTTTCCAGATCAGAGAAAAAACAAAAAAAATTGATCTGTAATATGGGGAGTCAAACAACATTGACAAAGAGAGAGAAAACATAGCCTGATTTGCATATCAGCTATCAAAATATTATTGTCAGATAGTTTTACTAGACTACAATGTGATAAATCATGGTTGTCCCAGCATGATAAAAAGTAACCAAGAGATTAAATGGGTGGAGTTGATATAAGGCTCAAATCTCAATGTTGACCAAATGAATCTAGTTTGAATTTAACCTGGATCAGAAAAGCATATCCTTTTCTTTCTTCATCACCACAAGGTGAAGGACTTGACAGAACCACCTTGTTTTTCTGACTAAGCATTTCTGTTTTTCTTTGTGCAATCATCTCATCTCCAAGCAGCACTGCTGAACCAACTTCAGCATTTTGGAAGCTTCCATAATTGCTGACCTGCAATTTCTCGTGTTTCACCAAATTGTTTATGGTAGAAGTGGTGTTCAGCTGTGCTTCCCTGACAATCGATGAAGGTTCATGAGAATTCTCAATATGTTGTGTTAGAACAGGCTCCAATTTAGGCTTCTTCAAAGAACATGATGCAATCAGTCCTCCCCTTCTTTCTTCATCCACTGAGGAATTACTGGTCAAATCTTGTTCACGGTTTATTTGATGTATACTTTTCCTCCCAGGAATCAACAACTTTTTCTGATTGCTGAACAGATCACCTGAATGTTTCAACATAAAACTCGGCTTTTGCTTGTACGGAGTCAGAGATGAACGATTAGCAGGAAGAATTCCTCCCCATTGGCTAGATATGTCTTCAACCTCAGATGTAGAAGATGAAAACTTATTACAGCAATTTGAATCCATTGGCATGGTCTGCATACAAATCCACCAGCAAGAAAGAGGAAACAGTGAAAATAGACAAATGCCACGGATAACTTTTTCTACAGTGGAGTATGAGTTATCACTCAGAAATAATCAAAGAAATACCAGTGGAGCAACTAAGTTTTCCAAGTGAAGTTTGTCAAAGGGCCGTGCAGTTTCCAATCTATTCACATTTCCTGCAACAGGACATAAGCAAACCATTAGCCATAGCATATTCAACCAACTTTTTAAATTGCACAAATCAAGAAATATGTGCAAAACTCATCCTTGAAATAGAAATGGGAGGACAGTTGGGTTCGGTCTCCAAAATGATTCAGATAATTTTAGCAAAAATAGCCTTTAGGTCAAAAGACAAGCATACAGACATTACAAACTTTAAGATACCAAAATAAGTTCTTTCAAGATATCAACAAACAGAAAATAATGAAGCAATTTGGTTTCCCCATTACCCAAGTGGTATAAATAGTATTGGAGTCATTTTCCAGGGCATTTATTCCTTTATTAGGTTAAGTAAAATTCTTATCAGAACCAGATTCGAGGAGGTGATCAATTTGCTGCTCTTCTCTAAATTATTTCAATCAGGATTTGGAAAGTACAAACCGGTGTAAGAATCTGCTATAGAACTCTGACTCAAGGAGCTGAAGCACCTTTTAAATGTGTATTTTCTTCATATAAAAAGAGGTAATCTAAATTTGATATTTGGAAAACTACAAGATGTTGTGTATGTTGGTTTTTGTACACTTCTTTTGGTTTTTGTAGATTTTGTGGAGGATTTGATTTGTTAGTTTTGTTTAGTCCTTTTGTGGGCTACATTTTTGTATTATTTGCATCGTCTTGATGCTTTTTGATAAAGTCGTGTTTACAGCTTTACATCTCCATTCATATATCATTATTAATATAGCTCTTAATGAGATTATCTTCTGCAAACCAAACTTCTTTATCACCCCATACCCTTTGGCTTTTGATGATAAGCTTGATAATCAATAACCATAACCAGGCAATTAAAAACTTGGGCTCAGAAAGTTCAAAATACTAGAAGTGAAAATCCAAACAGATTTACTGATTTTAAGCCACTGCACTGCAATCAGGAAAAGGCCACCAATTGCAATTGACCCTCTACTTGCCAATACTTCTATTGCAACTAGCTTGGAGTAAATTTCATAATTACTTTAATGGACAAAAAGATGAGACAGTAAATTTTCCTTTAACAAAAGCTAGGGAACCAACACATTTCTTGTAACAAATCAATGCATATGATCCACAAAGATCGATGATTTTAATAAATTCCTAGGGTCTACTTCAACACTTGCACGTAAATGTCATGAAGGTAGAACATAGAAATGTATTGTAAAAAATGTGAAACTAGTAAGTATCCTTTAGCTAAAAGATACTAACCATGGTCCTCACTCCGTGTTAGTTCCAGCTTTGTAGGACCGCGAATTGCTCCATCTCGGAAAAAACGTGTCAATGTGAAAACTACATCCCCGAATTTGGAGTAACACTGCATGGGTAACAGCGTGTAAGTGTGAGCTTTTCAAACCATAAATCTCAATACAACCCCCACAAAATGCACCTTGATATGAGGCTGTATCCAAAGTGATATCTGGGACTGGCGACTTGAATGTACAAACCTGTTTACAACACAGGAGGTGACACAAAAAAACTAGATTAGTTTAATGAAGAACTCCGGAATCTAACAGGATTAATTGACAGGTAAAAAGAAAGGACAAAATTTTCATGTTCACCAAACTGAAAACATTACTAGCAATTCAATAAGAGCAATGATAAAAATCATAGGACTAGCACCCAAGAAAATTATTCTCATACAAAAGCAAAGCATACAAATGATCAGACATCTTCCTGACATATAGAAAATATAACAAAAAATTGAATTAAAATGTAAAAGAATTGATGACTTTGCAGATCTATTGCACCTGGTTTCACATGTTAATAGGAACCACTGAGAACATGCAGGATGTAATATACAATTGTGACAACAAATGGCTACATTTCAATGCAATTTCCAGTTTTTTGCAAAAAAAATAACTACAACCTTTCATCACAAAAAATAATTGCACCATAATCATGGCGATGACGAATGACACGCCCAACAGCCTGATTCACAGCCCGCAATGCTTCTTGACTGTACCACTCTTCTCCAGTCAGAACCTGCAATTTCGATGTGTGTAAGTACACTTGAAAAAAAAAAAAATGAGATTAAAAAAAAAAGGTAGCTTATCTATAAAGGAGAAAGATTACTAAAGAGTAAAGTTCTATGTCATGTTTGGTGGTATCAAGACTACCTTACATCCCATTTGTTGTGACCGTGTGTGTTGATCCAAGTACTCTCGCTTTAAACGAACCTGTCACACATCACATAAAAAATACAAGATTTATTTAATAAAAAGGTGACATGACCAAAAAAAAAAAAAAATCTAAGCACATGAATTAAAATGTAATATGGTTAGAGTGAACAACAGAACAGAAGCGGTTTTCTAGGAAAGCATGCCAAAAGAAGAACAATCTAGACAGCCATATTTGCATGTCTGTGTTCTGTTCCATAGCAAAGTTAACCTGAAGAAATACATGGATATAATGATAACAGTTATGATATGACAAAATTATAGCAGGTGATGTGGACTGAACAGAGAAACTCTCAAACCCAGCCCTGGCACAGAGATAACCAAGGCCCTGGCACAGAGAAAGCATCATATGCTTATATTCTCGAACATTGTCAATTCAGCTTAAAGGAACTGCAACTCAAAAAGTTGGGTATGGTTCCACTATGGCATGTCAAGGATAAAGAAACCAGATGCCTTGAAAGATAACACTAGATTCCAAAGTTTGTTTTACTAATGCCAATTGCCAAATATATCTCGGAAAGTTGATACAATTAAAACTCACATCATGGACAACAATAACCAAGAGAAAACAGCCAAGAAGATTATCAAACCTTTGGATCAGTCCTCATGGCAAACGGCATACCAGTGATCACCACAGCTCTCCCAGCATGGTCTGCAAAATCTAAACCTTCACTTACCTAATAAAACAAAGGCAATTAAGCATGGTACAAAAAATGGGACTTTGGAAAGATTGTCTACTGCAGACATGAGAAGTAGCAACAAACTTCGGTCTTCACAAGTATCATCATTAAAAGGGTAGCACCCAAAAAAAAAAAATGGTTACTAGATTCCAGTACCATTTAACTAGAATTTCAGAAATGTTAATTTTTTTGTTTTGTAAGATCCCAAACATGTCATCAATTACCAATATATACACCCCTACCATGTGCGACATCAATGGAAATGCAACCTTTGACACTGAGGAAACATTTCTTTAATGACTACTTAAATTCATTTTGGCACCACAAAATACAAGAACAATGGTATCTAAGATTTACACATGCCATCATTTCTTACTGCTGAAACTTACTACTGGTAAGTTGGTAATTAATGCAGCATCAATGGCATATATTTGGGTATACTGGAAGTTGAGGAATACAAGAAGATCAATTTAACAGAAAGAAACCCAAGTTATGGTGCCTATGTACAACAACACAAGACATAACTACTAGCAGTATCTATTTTGAAACTGTTCCAAGCATGTTCAGTTGACCTTAGGGAAACATTATGTGAGAGACATGCATGAAAAGAGTCACATTGTGCAATCAGCATCTACAATGTTTGAGGTTATCTACTTAGCCGGGGAGCTGTCATCAACATGAGTCCTCATTGCAAGAGACATGTATAGGAAGCAGACTAGCCAATTTATAATTCAAGACATGATAAATGAGATGAGAGTCATTTACACAGCTTCAAGGACAGCACACATAATTATGCCCAACAATGGGATCCATGAAACAAATTCAAAATTCCATGTTGTACTATGAACATATTGAGCACCTTCCCTGCAACTGTTCAGTTTCCTAACATTTGAATCACAAATTGATTCATGATGGTAAGAATTTGAACTCATATTAAAATCCAGAAATCAATACAACAAAAACATAAGGAAACTACGGAAAAATTGCAGTTTTAAATCCAATAATTTGATCTATTCAAGTTGATAAGTGTTCAAATGTGTCCTATATCGCCTGGAGTTGCTCCATCTATGTTGGTTATAAGGCTCCAGATTCCCTCTCCTTAATACCTGGGTTTTAAGGAGAAGTGTGGACTACGCTTTTCAATTTGGTATCAAAGCTTTGTTGGGCCTGTGATTAGTGTGCCTTTTGTCCAGCTACTGTATGTTGTGGTTAGGGCAGTGTGTTGGAATGTGTCCCACATCGCCTCGAGTTCCCCTATCTGTGTTGGTTATAAGGCTCCAGATTCCCTTTCATTAATACTTGGGTTTTAAGGAGAAGTGTGGACTAGGCTTTTCAATTTGGTATCAGAGCTTGGTTGGGCCTGTGATTAGTGTGCCTTTTGTCCAGCTACTATATATTGTGGCCCAGGGGCGTGTGTTTGAATGTGTCCCACATCGCTTCGAGTTGCCCCATCTGTGTTGGTTATAAGGCTCCAGTTTCCCTCTCCTTAATACCTGGGTTTTAAAGATAAGTGTTGGTTGGGTTTTTCAATTATAAGCCACTTGTAGAATGAAGTAAAGAGTCCTGATTATTTCATGCATCTCTAGTTACCATCATAACACTAACCATCTGTTAAGATGATGTAATAGCATAGCATCAAGGATGACAAATTGACAAAAGTGTTGTCTGAGTTCATTCATAGCTGTTGTTTAACACATCATGTGCACATTTATTGGAAGCTTCCAAAGGCCTTATAAGAGCTCTTAAAATGCTTCCAAAGCAATTAAACACAATTTTATAGTGCAACAGAAGAACAAACAAGTTTACCACAACACAAGATGTTGCTTAAATTTCAAAATGAAGCCACACCTTGCCACGACAAACCGCAAAAAATATTGCACCAGAAGTTGTGGAGTCCTTCAACTTAATCATGTAGTCCTGCCCAAAAATGAATTCATAAGAAATATCTGAGGTGAAGGCAGTATATAAGGGAAATTTGAAGAAATGTTGACCAAGTACGTAGATTAATTTCCTTACGTCAATTGACAAAAGGAAAAGTGATGATTGTCTTGGTTCTACAACAGCTTGCTTATGTTTGCAGATTCTCTCCCAGATTGTGCTGGAAATTGTTGAGTTTGTATGAATCTAGAGAGTAAGAAGGATAGTTCATCAAGATAAAATGCAAACAGATCACAAATCTTCACTACTTGTGCTAGAACCCTTACCGTATTCTTCCAACACCCAATACATTGATCCAGAAGGTAGTAAGATGGAAAAAATACTAGCAAGCCATCCGGTACAATTCGAGCAAAATTGACTGAAGCATCAGAACCATGGAACAAAAACTTCATGAAATAATTATCATACTAATGAGGCTACTGACTTCAGAAGAAAGATTGATTTAAACAAAGCTTCATTTGCAATTTTCCTTGTAAAAAATGTAAACATCTTCAGTTAAGTGCAATGAAAAGCCAAAATTTTCCTCCATCAGGAAAATCAGGAAAACAAGTCAGGTTTTAAAAAAGTCATATTCTTCCTAAACCATCAAACCCCAAAACTATCCATGCACAAGGTATTCAAATCATTTACCAAGAGATAGTTTGTGATACATGTTTATCATTACATAGAACCCGCATTCTTAATACCTAATTACATACCAATAGCATTGCCAAGCTCTAGCTTGTACTCTACAGAATCACGGCTTCGATATGAGGAGTTGAAAGAGTAACTAGATGGACCAGCTGATACAACTCCAGCCCATATCTGATTTGCAGATATGACATGAGGATTCTCCAAACGAACAGGAAATTCTCTGACATGACAATCAAAGAAAAAAGGATTTTTTTTTTTTTATCAATTTCGGAACTCATGACACAACCAAATAAACACCAAGACCAATCTGTCTAAAGTGACTTACAACTTAAATTCCTGAGCAAATGAATCCATTGGAGATAATGTGCCAGATGTCAAAATGATGGATCCAACACCCAACTGGGAGAATTCTTCCATGGCAATTCCTGGATTAAAACACCACCAGCTGAGTGTTCTAGAAGCCTTACCTGCAGCATGAAAATCAATGAAAATATATAAGGAGGTATAGGGCAAGAATGCATGTCTTCAATTGCATAGAGGAGCAAGTCTACAAGACTAGGCCACTCCAGAATTTGTTGCTTTAATACAAGGCAAAGGAAAAACTTCACAATGTTGTTCAAAAAAAAAAAAAAAGGAAAAACTTCACAATGACATAATTCAACTTTTCATGGCATAATTTCATATACGCTTGAGTCAAGGATTGGAGATGCCTTGCAGCCAGAGTGAATTAAGCGAACCTTTAGTTTGAAGACAGTTTGCTTGTTATTATTCTTCAACATAGTCCTAATTTTTTATTAGATCCAGAGAATTTATTCCATATAAATGATTTTCTGTGCATACAATCACATACATATTGTAAACATCAGTGACAAACTGATAATTCAAAAGAAAGAGAAAAATAAATAAATAAATATATAAATCACAGAAATATAATATTTAATACACATCAAGTATATCAAATTAAGACTCAAACTTTAGAAGAAATATGTCTCCCTATCACCTTTAAAAGCAGCTGCAGCACTAGCTTCAACTTCCTGAACATGAAGCTTAGGAAACAAAAAAATAAAAATAAAATCAAGTCAGACAATTATCTCATGGAAAAAACTCCAGCTATAAAGTTACAACGCATATAATATAGTTGCCCTACCTAACTATACGATTAGTTAAAAACATCATTATATCCAAACTTACACGATAATATTGAGCATGAGCTCTACCACCATCTCTGAAAATTATTTTAAGAATGTCACCCATACTATCCAGCCTGCATACAGTTCCCTTCATCTTGTGTGGCCCTCCACTATCAGTGACATTTGCATCTAAAGAAAAGAAAAAGGAATCCGGGTCAAAATAAACCAAAATACATCAGAGGATAGATAACAAAAAAACTAACCACCATCCATGTTCTAAATTATGAATTTGTCCATCCAAATATTGATAAACAAGAAAGACATATATGAAAAAGAGTGACTCATTATTTTGATTATATTGGTGTAACAAAACTATATGTCCCACACATAAAAACATTAATAACAATTAACTTGGAGAATGCTGAAACCACAACTGTCAAGGCTATGTGACTGTTTATAGCTTACCTTCCTCAAGAAGCATAATAGCATCTTCAATTGTACCAATCAGCATTGTGGCAGTTTTATATGTGATGTTCAGATCAGCAAGTAGTTCATAAATGTAAGGCCCAGGCTTGGTAAAACCAAATTCTTTGGATTCAATAGGGACTTCAGCAATCCGCTTCTCAAGTTTTAAAAGAAGTGCTGCCAGAAATGCATGATTTAACTCAGAAAATTGATCACCCATGAATATAATGAAAAAAAGAAATAGATAAAGCAAAAATGACTCAAAATATAACTAAATATATGATAAATTTTCCAGTAAAACAAGATTTATTACTCTAAAATCAACAAGCTGGTTTCTGGATCAGCCAAGGAACTAGTATAAATGCTATTAGAACAGTAAAATATACATCATGAAAGTAATACTATTAGAACAGTAAAACATATATTATGAAAGTAGTGATAAGGAATGGAAACATCTATATAATTGATTCGGTCAACCAATTTAATTTACCTCTGAGAATTGCAAAATTATCTGGATTACATGATTTGTCATTTGAATTATCCCTCCTTGCAATAGAAAGGTCTACACAGTTTTTTGCTTCGGAAATGCAAGCTGTAAGAATCCATGAAGGCAAGTCAAAAGATGCAGCATCTGCACATAAGCTTTCCTGGATTTTAAAGGACATTTTAGTTTTTGCCAATAGCTAAAGTCAAAATATATTAAATACAAGTTAAAAACCTGCATGATTTACAATGAATAATTAATTTTTTGTCACATACATTATAGAAATTATGAGAGGAGATGAGCAGGGGAAAAAAAAAAACTATAAGCATAGATACTCCGAAAAGACACCGTATGAATTGGATATGCGTGTGAGATAAGGATATGTGCCCAATACATGTCAGATACGTCGAAGAAGAACCCAACAAAACTTTTTTTTCTTTTTTTTTCTCTTTTAGATACGGCTCAAACACAAGATGATACAGCTTAAAATAAGTAGGATATGGCTCAAATATAGAGGATATGGTTCAAAACAAATAAAGTAACGGTTTCTATTTAAATTACAAATCAGAAGGGTCTTATTGGCAAAATTGAAAATTGAAGCCCAATTTAAGCTTAACAAAAGAAGAAAACTACATCGATTTTAGGGCTTCTCTTCTCCTCTGATACATTTCTTTGTTGGTTGAGCCCCTAGCAAATTCCTCCACTACCAAAGCAAGCACTTGAATCCTTAACAATTGAATGTAAAACACACTTGCCTTGCTCCTCTGCTTCAGGAACCGAGGCAGAGGAACTGAGGCTCTGTTAATGCTGGTTTCTAGAAAATTAACATTGTATCATTGCCTTTGTTTACAAAATCCATAATTTTAGGAAAATGAGTTCAGGAAGTTTAGGTTCAATGATTGGATTGGAGGATCTCAGCTTAATATAGAATTTGTAAAAATTTTAAAATATTTAATTTTTCAAATGATCTTGGCCATACATGTCTTTTTTAGATTTTGTTGTATCTCCATATTCGTATAGTATCATATTTGTGTTTATTGGAAAAAAGTAGCTCACAAGGCCAGGAGACATCAAAAGTTAGCGTCTCTACTTACCAAATTGTGAGCTTCATCAAATATCAATATGCTATTATTCCACTTAATCGAAAGAGATTTTCTATTCCCAGGATCAATAAGGTAGTTATATGGCGCAAACACTATATCAGCAACCTTGTGGAGCTCTCGTGACACATAATAAGGACACCTACAAAAAAAGGTGTGAACATTGACAATCACGAGTAAACATGAACTTATTATTTAACTTTTTGATATTAAAAGAGAACAATATGTAAAAAACTTACGGTCCACAGCTTTTTCCAATATTGACCAACTCCTCTATGTCAATAGGTTCATCTCCAAGACCGGGATTTTCCTTCATAAATTCTACAAAAGAAAAATGGAAAGGTTTGCTGTTTTCAGAACAATTGATCCACTGAACATCAAAAGGAAGCACAAGTTTAATTGGATTAGTACATATCATAAAGAGCCTTCTGATTGACAAGAAAGAGTCCATAAGAGCATTCAAGAATATTAAGCCATCACTATTGTGAGCATCAGGAAATCATGTTATTTGATTTAGCTAAACAAACTCATTACCTGCTCCAATCTATCCTCTTACATATATTTACTTTAAAAGCTCATAAGTTGTGCATTGAAGCTAAAGAGAGAAACCAAACAGAATATACATCATAAAAAACAACCATGTGTTTCATATAAAATTACCTGCAACACGAGGAAAATGGCGGCAGTATCGCTTTTTGCGCTTTTTGCAAAGGGAATGGCAGGCATTTGTCTGGGTTCTTCCACGGAGCAAACTCACTTCTTCATGAATGCATAATTGCTCACGAGATCCTAATACTACCATTTTGGGCCTGCATGTTATCTAACATTGAGCAATTTCAAATTTCAGTTTTTTATTTTTATATATAATTATCCAAAGCACTGGTAGTGACAAACCAACAACTTCAAGAGAAAAGGTATTACTTGCATGGAAAATTCTCTATGTACCCAGTTAAAGAAATACCATAACTCTTGGTCAGAATAATTACAAGTTCATCACAAAAAGGTATGACATCTGAAGTTTCTGCAATCACCTTCCAATTCAATTAACAACTAGGCCAAGTATATAATGCATTCATGTGCAGCAATATTGATATGCATGCAGTTAATTCTTGAACAAACATTTGTCAATGTTTGTATCAAGCACACTAAATTTTCTGCTAAAAATGTCCAAGGTGCCTTATTGGTACTGGATGATACCTGATGGAAAAATCGACTGTTAAGGAAGATTTGTTCAAAGTTCAAGCTGACGAAATGTTGAAACACTGTTTTACAAGATCATACAGATTCTATATCATCATGCACACAATATCTTCACAAACCAGCAATGGAATCAGGTAATCATGTACCACATTGTTGAAGTTCAAAAGAAAAACATACATTTTTATGTGTAAATAATGTTTAAAAAAATATATTTTAACTTCATGTCCATTTGCAGGGATGCAATCTGATGGCAAATGCACCAGGAAAGGTAGATTTGAAATCTAGGTATCCTAGAAACTCTTGTAATTGTTCCAAATTTGGGGGGAACACACAAAGAATAAAAAAAGGCAACCCATAAAAAGCACAATAGGAAGAATTATAACAGAGAAAAAAATAGTAGAACTTAAACACAGACTCCTCCAACTGTCCAGCTTCAAATTTGATAATATAATGGGTAACCAAAGTACAGTTATGATTGATTAACAGGGTAACTAATAAGTTAATAAATAAGATACAACAACCGCAGTACTAACGTTTATGTAATGACCCCGAACTGCATGTCATAATTATCGGTAATTAATTATGTGTTTAGATGAATTAATGGAAGAATATCTGTTTGAGTTAGAAAAATATCTGTTGGACTTATGACTTTGGATCTGAAATTGATGACCGTAATGGAGTCCGAAAATGAAATTGAACATACCTATGTACTACCGGGAATTTTTAGAACCATTTGGGAAAGCAGTCGGGGAGCCAAGCCTAGGCGGAATCCGTGCCGAGCCACCGTTTTGAAAGCCTACCTGAGTTGGTGCCCCGAGCTGGGCTAGGCCTGGAAGGCCGTATAGTGAGTTTTGGTTTTGTAATGTAATTGTGGCATGTGCCTACATGTTTCGTGTTTGTATATGGATTTTTGGTTCATGTGATGTAAAGTTAGTGGGTAATTAACTCATTTTTGGCATGTAATACCTGTTCATATTAATGCACAGCTCTTTGGACTATTGTAGTTTCTGTATCTGCTTCCGCGAGCCCCAATTAATTATGTTTTGTACAGTAAGGCCTGTGGTAATCTAGGATTACTGGCCGGTTACGATGCCAAACTTTTAGGGGCGGGTTTGGGTCGTGACAGTTTATATATAAACATATGTCAATCCAGAATACAATTATGATTTGCTATATATCATGATCAACTTTGACCTGTAATTGGTTCTCTTCAACTCTTGAATAACTTGTCGAAGCTGGCTGTGAGTGCGCGACGTGTATAGTATTGTGGGTAGATTCAATGATTCAGACTGCGACAATGGTTCATCAGAAAGTTCTTTTCCCACATTATGACTTATTTTCTCACTCCTACAGGTTGAGAATTCTCCCAAACTCTTCCTCCAAGCCAATGTAGCACAAAGAAGACACAAGGTTTTCCCAGTTCCAGTAGGGCTCTCCAACAACGCATTACATCTCTGAAAATGTTGTATCACATGCATACATGAAGTAATCAGAGAATAATATCGGTGATAATTATGATTATATATGAAATTTATCACCAAAAATAGTTCCCGGTATAAATCTCAGACATCCATAACCTTTACAAAAATAATAATGCTGTACCCATAAGATTACAAACAGATAAAGCGTTTTTTAAATGTTCCGAATATAACAATAGGGTTAAAAGGATTGGTATATTTATTGGTATATACCAAAATGGAGATGAGACTTCCAATTACAGCACAGGAAAGTATCTTCAGAGCAATTTCATTGGGGATGATGTTATCATGTTAAAAAAAATAAAGTTTGTTCAAATCCCATCCAAACCAATATGAAAAACAGTAACCTGAAGTTGCCCAGTAACACCCAGTTGGGTTTTACAGCCAACGACTCATACTTAGAACAAGCTTACCCGAGCTGGTTGAACCATTGATAATTGTACCTTTCTGTGTGTGTAGAGATGCTCAGACTTAAATTACCCAGAAACCAAATCCATTTAGTTGAGAACAATATAGTCCAAAGCACCGACAAGTTTCACAATCATGTCCCCAACATGAAATGTAGCGCGCTATTGATCAGTGTAATGGTATAAACAATAGGCTCTCTGATTGATGGTTAAAAACAAGTAATTTTATTTCCACACACCAATTCACCTCATTTCACACACTTAAATGAAATTTTCCTTAATACAATTTTATATAGAAATACCATAATAGCCTTATCTTCTTGCACCCAAACCCTAATTCTAAAACACCGCAACACAACCATCCCTCATCACCATTGCCGCCTCTCTCCTCCATCATCCCCTCCCATCGCCTGTTTCCCCCTCCACCTACAACCACCTTCCGTTATGAACCATAAACTCCCACAAGCTTCCTGCCCCGCACCACCCACTCTGGAGGTCTAGGATGGAAGGGAGCTGAGAGTGGCAATGGAGGGTTGAGAGTGGCGGCAAAGGAGGGGTGGGTTAGGGTTTTGAAATCAAAGATGAGAGTATTATTGTTGAAAACAAGCGATGTGTACTGAGTTTTTTTTTTTTTTTTTTATGTATGTATTGAGGAAGTGTTCATTAAGTGAATGCCCTGAGCGTGAAAATAGAATTACCCTAAAAACATACTACATAGGTTCTCTATTACATACCAGCGTAATTAATTGATTGGTAAACACAAATAAAACCTTGTAAATGTACATATAATTGTTCCACATATTCATTGCAAACGAAATGAGATCAGTAGTGTTAAAATGCGACATACTAGAAATGAAAAAGCTGCTCTTGGCAAAAATTACATACATCTTGAAGAGATTGGATCACTTTTTCCATGTACACTATCTGGCAATCGTAAGCCTCGAATGGGAAATCGACATCGACTCCCCTGATCTTGTAGATCGGCATCTGTCTCAGTAGAGTTCTCTCTCTCTCTCTCTCTAAGTACTCAAGCGGTGTGAGTGAGAGGATTTGATTGAAGAGGGATCGACATGAACGTTGGTTCTTCGCAAACCCTAGAAAAATGGAAGTCGTCTTGCAGAGAGTGAGTTGTTTCCCGCCATTTTGATCCGGTTCAATCGAGGGTCGAACAAATATAAGCCTGTTTTTTGTCGGGTTGTCCAGCATGAAGTCGGGTCAAGCCTGGACCAGAGTCCATGGGTAGGGTAGGGATCAGATTTTTTACTTTTAAATTTTTGAAAAATGTTTGAGGGTCCTAATTTTTTTGACTTAAATAATTTAAAATTGTCAAAACGACGTCGTTTTGACAATTTTGATGTTGTTTTGTAGTCAAAACGACGTCGTTTTGTACTCAAAACGACGTCGTTTTGGCAAATTCGAGCCATTTGAGCCACAAAAATTAAGGCCCTCTACCATTGCTATAAATTTTTTTAGGTTACATTCCGTGTGTTTAGTTTTAATTTTTTGAAAAAAAAAAATTATTTTTTATTTTTTATTTTTTTATTTTTTAGTTAAGATTTTAAAAAAATTATTTTTTTTATACTTTTTTAGATACAGCTATTTAAATGTATCTAAAAAGTAAAATATTTTTAAAAATCAATAAATACACAAGAATATAAAAAATATATTAAATTCTCATATTTTTTTGTATTTTTTGTGTTTAGTGAATTTTCTAAATATTTTTTTCACAAATATTATACTTTTTAGGAATAATTAGTCTAAGGTCACTCTCCTATTTTTAATAATGGAAGAGATCCGCAATATTATTTTTAATGTGTAAGGTCCCTAAACCCACACGCATATATCAGATCAGAGAAATTTGACTCTCTCTCTTAGGGGTGTTCACGGATCGGTTTTGTGCGGTTTGCGGTTCGGTTTTGACTCGCCCGGTTTTGACTCGCCCGCATCTATGCGGTTTGGGAAAAAGTCAATCCGCAACCGCCCGCAGTGCGGTTTGCGGTTTGTGCGGATAGGGTTTGCAAATGTGCGGGCGGTTTGCGGTCGGTTTGCGGTTTACACTTTTTTCTTTAAAAATTAATTTTTAAGTTTTTTTTTCCCCCTCGAATTTAGGCATCAGATTCATTTTATATATTTGTGATAACAATTTTCTGATTAGTTTACAAATAAAATTTGAATATCAATGCATTAAATGAAAGTACTAAAAACAAAGAGACCCTACACTAGCATTTTTGCCATGAAAAAAATGTATATCAATACATTAAAGGTTGTACTCAATTAGAATTGTCAGTTCAGTAATCAATAATCAAACTAGAAGTTCCATCAACCACCAGAAGGAAAATTTTATTAGGAAAAAGTGGATGAATCACCAATGAAAATCATATAAGAAACCAAGTTTAGGACTTGATAATTCTACGGCATTAAGAAAGTTGAGAAATACTTAAAAATAAGGATCCTAGTGTCATAGAGAATATAATGGTGCTCTTGTAAAAGTTACAAAGTTGGTATATAAATAATAATAATAATAATAATTAAAGTACGGGCTGTTTTTGCGGGTTGTGGGTTTAAACCGCGACCCGTCCGCAACCCGCAAATTTTTCATATTTCAAACCGCATCCGCCCGCATTACGTTTGCGAAACCGCCCATTTATATGCAGGTTGGGTGGTTTGAGCGGTTCGGATAAACCGTTGCCCACTGTAGACACCCCATTTTGACCGACCCTAAGACTTTGGCACTTTCTTTTGACCACCTGCTGATGAAAATTGAAATGTGCTATTTTATGAATTTCTCAGCATAAAAATCAAAGTGAAGCTTTCATCCTAAACCTCACTCATTTTGGCCAAATTATTAACTTGTGTTATTGTATAATATTTTATAATTTTATGTGTGTGTATATATGTTTAGGTGTGTTTTACATAAATTGATAAATATTTTATAAATAAAAGAAAATAGAAAAAAAAAAACATAAAAAGGAATAAATATAATACAAAAAAAAAAGAAAGGGTCCATCCATGTGTGCTGAGAATCTAATCATAGAGAAGGAAGTGGTGTGTATCATGATGAGGGAGTGTGCTGGAGTGGGGTTTGAAAGCTGAGTGGAGGAGTGATATTATTGTTTTTAGATATTATAATGAGAGAAAAGGTGGAGAGCATAAGAGGGTGAGTGGGTGAATAAAAGAAGAGTGAGGGGGAGAGAATCACACAACCACACAACCCACATCTCTTTCCCTCTCGGCAGACCACACACCCACAAACCCAGCACACACTAACACACACCCAGCGGCACACTACACACACACTACACTTAACACTCTAACACACACTTCACACACCCACAAACCCAGCACACAATCACACACACCCAGCGACACACTACACACACACTACACTTAACACTCTAACACACACTTCATACACCACACCACCCATGCACACACAGACGGACAGCACAAAACGGGAGACACTACACGGGTGAGAGTGAGGCACACACAGAGGAGGAGGGAAGCATCATCAAAAACACATGGAGACACCCATACATACCCATGCAGACCCAGACAGAGTTGACTGCCCTCATCACGTCGCTACTCTAGCGATGCTATCTTCCCACATGTACCACCAACCATTATCATCGTGATTCGCCGTCGCTGGTGCATCGCCGTCAACGGTGGCTAACTCAACCACTCCAATTACCGCCAATAACCACCGCAACAGTAGCCGCACTCATTCCAGTTGTGAGCACACGCAACAAAACCTGCAACTCAGCCTCAACAACCAGCACTTCCTTTAGTCTCTTGGCGTAGAGTATATCATCACAGAAGAACTTAACAGAGCTACAAAAATGGTGGATAACAAAACGGTGATGTCTTCACCTTCGGGGTCAGGCTGAGGTGAGACGTGTTCCTAAGCTGCAAAGGAGAAGACACTCACGACGGCTTCACAGACCGACTCTACAACGAGTTGGAGAGACAAGGTGTCCGAGTCTTCCAAGACAACGATGGGTGGAGCTCAAGCATTCTAGCCATGAACACCCATTGATCTTCCTCTAGTTATAGCCAGTGCAGGTTTTTCTTGCACAAACTGTGTGCAGAACAACCCGAACAGGGGAAGGCTTCAAAGAGCTATGCAAAAATACGGGATGTGTCGGGGATAGATGCTTTCCACACTGCAAATTCCCTTCGGATTGTGACTCACTTGATGGTCATTGGTACATGCAAAAACCTCTTTATTGTCAGCGGAGTATGGTGGACACAGAGAAATAAAGGGCATCACTTAGTCTTGGGCCTGTGAAATATCATGGTCAATGGCCCCTTTCAGTGTGTATATGGGATTCAGAAGCCTGTTTTTGTAGCTCTCTCAGCACTCAACCTCGTAATGTATTTCCGTGGTTGGCTATCCTTAGAGTCGGAAGGGAAGGATTACCAGGACAACCAAATTCGATTCAGTATATTGTGTCAAGCTGCTTTGGAGGCACTAAGGATTTTGAATCTAAATAGCAATAAATATTTCTCTGGACCTGAATTGGGGGATGAACTGCTAATGGATGGTGGGATGGTTAGGTTTGAGGTGATTAAGAAAATTGGTCCAGATGTCAAGTGCCGGTGTACTGATCCTAGACTTTTGCTCCCTCGGGCGAATCTGACAATGGCAGGTGGGCCTCCATTGAAGATGAGTACATGGGCTAAAGGGTTGAAGACGAATGGTTTGTTTTGCTAGTTGTTGGCTTTATGAATGGTCGGGGATGTAAAACGCTCCAGTGGAGAAAAGGAGTGGCATGTGCCAGTGATGAAGTTGTTTATTTTTTTTTTGTTTTGAGTGTTGTGAGATTTTATTTTATTTTGTTATTCCTCTCTCTCTCTCTCATCGGATCTGTAATATTCAAGTGTTGTAATAGTTCCCCATCCCGTTTCTTTCTATCCCATTCTTTAATCTCGCTTTCCCTAACTGTACATATGTATATATCTTGACATGTCATGCATATCCCTGCTTTACATCCATGTTCCATGCATTAAGATTCAGCTAAATTTGCATCTTTATGCTTTAATTGATCATCCTATGATTTTCTGCGCTATCACATGTTTTGCAATGTTTCACATGTCATGTCTTAGAAGTCGAATTTTTAGCTGCATCTCATGAGTGAATTGCATTAGGATTCTGTATATAAGATCATGCATATTTTACTAACTTTGTTTTGTAGTTGTTCGAGGGACGTCGGTCAATCTGTGAGTTTTTATGCTTTAGCATCCCATTTGTGTGTGTTTTTCTTACTATGTGTTAGTATTCTATCATGAGGCTACTTGCTTACTTGATATAACTGTATGAATGCCTATGGATGAAGGCTTGTTGTTTGAATTGGAATAATTCAATAAATGTACGTTTTAAGCTCACTTTGCAGTGGCAAATTCAAACACTTTTCAAACAAACAAACATGAAATTGAATTGTTCCAATTTGAGCAAACTAGTCTATACTTGTATGCTTCACATAGTAAATTTTAGGATTTATTCAATAATCAGAACATGAACATATAAAGAAAATAAAAAGTCATATCATGGTTTAGTAGAGGCCGATCTTTTGATCGGGTGAGTGGGGATGCTCATTATTGACCTTCCCCTCTCATACCTAAGGTTCCGAGCCAAGCATCCTTGGTTACGACGAACAGTGGCCTTGGTACCGAGTCATGGGTTTCCTAATTTCCCAAAATATTAGGTGGCGACTCTGAGATCTGATGACGCAATCCATTTTTGACAAAATTGCAATAAAATGGATTTTCAATAAAAGTTGCCAAATCTGGACTCTCATCTACGTTTCACATTGCACTCATGAAACTTGAGATCAAAGAGAACATGGGAGTCCGAACTGTTTAACGCGTGCGGGTACCCCCCCGGGCATGTTACACCCACCCCTACTCTCTCTCTCTCTCTCTCTTTCCGATCTTCATTCTATCCAAACCAAACCCTCTCTATTTGTACACGTTCTGATCTGCATCTTCGCTTGTCTCTCTACCATGCCGTCACCAGAATGCTGCGATCTAAGCTGAACCACTGCGATTAGAGCTGCGAGGGTTCGTGAAT
The DNA here is from genome assembly GCA_030407325.1 of Camellia japonica. Taxonomy (NCBI): domain Eukaryota; kingdom Viridiplantae; phylum Streptophyta; class Magnoliopsida; order Ericales; family Theaceae; genus Camellia; species Camellia japonica. Next base: position 102,674,819 of record JAPPVO010000010.1, on the reverse strand, counting down.
ATTGCACTTTTTACTACTTCACCGATGAGTCAGTTTGAGGTGACTCTGAACTCCAATCGTGGTGGACAAAGCTCTGGAATGAGGGCCATGGTGACAAGAAAGACGAGCCATGGTGGCCAAACATGTAGACACGAAATAACATCATCAAAACATGCATCATTGTTATATGAGTGGCTTCCACGCTGTCACGACCCAACCCCAGGGCTTGAATCGCAACTTACTAAATAATTCTAAGCTTAACAAATTAAATGTCGCAGGCGGAAGCAAATGGAAATAAAAAATAATTAAACAGAAAATTTACTTCATTCTACTATTTTAATAAGAGAAAAAAAAAAATCTGTAAGGCTTTTATTATTTTATTATTCAGTGACCAACCCTAAGTAAAAACAAAATGGAGCAAAAAAAAAAACAGATTGCATTATAATGGTTTAGCATCAATTTCTTGTGCGGGTTCCGCTACGTGAGGTTATGGGTCTTCCTTACATCTCGTCACCTGAAAATGATAACAGCTATAAGCACACAGCAGAGTGAGAAATATTATACCAAGAGTATAGAGAATGCAAAATAATCATGGATAGTTATTTAAGCTAAAATAGTAACATAACTTAATTTGAATAAACGAATTATTTAAAGTGGCAGAAACTGAAATACATAACTTATATAAATAAATAACCATAACCATGGTACAGAACAGATCAAAACAGAGGTCACTGGAATGACAGTCAGAACAGAGGTTAATGAATTCATGACAAACAGAGGACTACAAAGTGGCCAAATAGAGGACCACAAAGTGGCCAAATAGAAACCAATGGTTATTTAAATCTCCTAAGGAATGAGACTTTCGTGGTGGTACTTACAGAAAATAATTATTTACAAAATCATTATCAAATAATTTATAAAATTTAAACAAACATATCCATAGATTTCATTTTAAGTAATGGAGTTCAAAAAATATAAATATAAGTTATAAAACATAACTTGTATAAAATAAATTATGGTAATTCAAAACATACGTAAAATATATTATGGTGATTTAAGGTATAATATAATTCACCTTAATATTGACCCTTATCTTTTTTTTTTATTTTTGCTAACTTCTCACGGCTGCTCCCTTGTTTATCTTTTTTTTCGTTTTCTTTTCCCTTCGTCCTAATGGCTTCACAGACCCACCCCCTTTATATATACACAGAACCTGGTGATGACATAATGATCCTAATTGGATTACTCACCCTTCATAGGCCTTGAGAGCCAAAATGGCTGAGGTTCATTTGTCCAGCAGTACACGTTCATTATTATTTGGATTAGGAAATCAGATACAATCAGATATTATTATTAACTCACAGATTTGCTGTATCTTATCATTATTATTATTAGTCTGATATTACTTTTATATTTATTTCTTATTACGTTTATTATATTTGTTTATTTAACCTATTTATTTAGTTATTTCTTTACATATAACCATAATTATATTATATTATATATATATATGTATATGTGGTATTTAATTAAACAATTAGGGTGTTACATTTCTCCCATCTTAAATAGAAGTTTATCCCCAAACTTGACGTACCTTAATTTGCGAAGAGGTGTGGGTATTTGGCTCGCATATAACTTTCCGTTTCCCACGTAGCTTCTTCGATACGATGATTTCGCCATAAGACTTTTACCAACGGTATGGTCTTGTTTCGGAGAACTTGATCACGACGATCAAGAATCTGTACTGGCTGTTCTTTGTAAAAGAGGTCTTCTTGGACTTCCAAGTTTTCATAGTCGACGACATGTTCTGGATCTCAGAGGTAATGTCGGAGCATCGAAACGTGAAACACATTGTGGACATTTGGACAGTTCAGGCGGTAGTGCAAGACGATATACTATAGGACCAATCTTTTCTAGTATCTTGAATGGTATGATGTATCATGGGTTTAACTTTCCTCACTTTCCGAATCGGATAACCCCTCTTGTTGGTGAGATCTTTAGGAAAACATTATCTCCTACTTGAAATTCCAATTCCCATCTTTGTGTATCTGCATAGCTTTTCTGGCGACTCTGAGCAGTGCAAATTTGCTGTTGGATGAGTTGGATTTTATCATTTGTGATTTGCACGATCTCAGGGCCTAACAGTTTCCTGTCTCCGACTTCCGCCCGACACAAAGGTGATCGAGATCTCATTCCATACAGTGCTTTGTACGAGGCCATTCCAATACTTGCTTGGTAGCTGTTGTTGTAACAACCAAGACTTTTAATTATTTTGTAGAATTTATACTAATATTATTTAATCTCAGTTCGGAAAATATATAATTTATTATATATTATTATGCGTAATTTTGTAAAATAATATAATTATTAAAAGTTTAGGGGTCAAAATATAAATAATAATAATATAGATAATAATAATAATAATGGGTGTGGTAGTAAAATAAATAATTAATTTTATGTTGATATATGATAGAGTGTAATTTAGGCCAAGTTTGGCATGTCCAGGAAAAGTCAAAAAGCCAAAAAGTTACTCAAAAAGTTAAAAAGTTAACACTATTCACCAAAAGTTAACAATTACGGCTGTACAACTCCCAATCATAATTTTCTCCTACAAACTAATTTTTACAATTTTTTATTACACATTTTTCCATAAAAAGTCAAAAAGTTAACCCAAACATCTATATTTTCTTCCTCAATTTTTTAGTCCAAAAAGACAAAAAGTGCACTTATTTATGACACCCCAAACAACCCCTTAATTAGAAATTAAATTATTTATATAATTATATTAAAAAGTTGGGTCAAAAGGTAATTATCTTAAATATATATTAAGAATAAGAATGAATCTATATAATTATGAATTAAATCTTAGCGAAAGGGACGCCTTGCTACGTGTTGGCGTGGGAATGGTTTCTCCTCCCTATTTAAAGAGAAGCGGGTCACCTAGGCGAGAAGAAAAAGAAAAGAAAGAAAAAAAGAAAGGAAAGGACAAGGAAGAAAGAAAAGAGAGAAAGAAGGAAAAAATAGTGGGAGCTAAAAAGGTCTTTGATAGTGGAAAGAAAGAGTAAGGTATTAAAGTTAAGGTGAGTTATATTATACCTTGAGTCACCAAAATGTATTTTACTTTTGTTTTGACTTACCATACTTATTTTATACAAGTTATGTTGTATAAACTATTATAAATTATATAAACATTTCAGTTACGTGGTTTAATTTTTAAACCCTATTTGTGAAGATGAAACCCATGAATATGTTTGTTTATATTTTAAAGAATATTTGACTATGACCTTATATACAATTATGTTTTGTAAGTACCACCACGGGAGTCCTATGCCTTGGGAAACTTTAATAACCATTGGCCTCTGTTTGACTACTTTGTAGTCATCTGTTTGTTATGGATCCATTGACCTCTGTTCTGTGCGGAGCAAAGTGTTGTGCAGAGCTAAGTGCTACACTATTGTGGAAGCCACCTCTAGAATCCGTACGAGCCACCTCTTGAATCCGTACCTTTGTTCTATGCGGAGCTAAGTGTTATGCGGAGCTAAGTGCTACACTATTGTGGGAGCCACCTCTTGAATCCATACCTCTGTTCTGATTATCACTTCTGTGACCTATGTTCTGTTCTATTCGATACCGTGGTTATGGTTATATATTTACATAATATTTGTATTTCGGTTTCTGCTACTTAAATGATTTGGTCTCTAATGATTTATGTACCAAATTGAGTTACGTAAATGTTTTGGCCTAACTAACTATCCATGGTTATTTCGTGTCATTTATACTCTTGGTATAATATTTCTCACTCTGCCATGTGCTTATAGTTGTTTACCAATTTTCAGGAAACATGCAATTCAGAAATAGCTTTTAGAAAGTCTTAGATGCGAGGCTGCGGAATAGACACACATAGCACTTTTATTGATATTTTTATATGTAAATATCGGCCTTTTTGGTCAATATATTTTGTAATAAAAATAGAAACTCCAATGATTATTTTGGTACCCTTATTCAAATATTTCTTCCGCTTGCGTTTATTAATTTGTTTATGAATTGGCCGGAGGTAACCTCAGCTATTGGCCATCACGATGCTTAACCCTTGGGTACGGGGAGAGGGTCGTGACAATTGTTATAGGCAAATTCCACCAAGGGTAGGTGTTCATCTCAATTACCTTTGAGATCTAGCACTCAGACACGTAACATATCTTCCAAAGTCTGGATTGTTCTCTCAGATTGTCCATCAGTTTGCGGGTGATAAGCAGTGCTAAACTTTAGTGTAGTCTCCAAAGCCTTCTGTAATTTGTTCCAGAAGTGAAACACGAAGCGAGGGTCTCGGTCAGACACGATTGAAATTGGGTGACATGCAAACGAATAATGTCCTTGATGTATAAGGTGACAAACTTATTAAGGGAGTACATGATTTTGATTGGAAAAAAATGCGCTGACTTCATCAATCGGTCTACTATAACCCATATTTCATCATTCTTTGAAAATAACTGTGGTAGCCCAACCACGAAGTCCATAGTAATGTGCTCCCATTTCCATTCAGGAATAGGGAGTGGTTGCAGCATTCCTGCAGGTCTCTAATGTTCTGCTTTAACACGCTGACAATATAGATCATGGTACATCTTTGTATTGCCATAGTGGACTGCAAACCTCGAGCTATGAGCTTCCACCAATATCTTCTTCTTGAGTTCCGAAATGTCAGGTACGCAAATTCGATTCTAAAATTATAGTATCCCATTGCTTATAGTGAAATCAGGATCAGGCGTACTCATTTGCTCCTCGTACTTTTTCTTCAAAAGTTTATCTTCAAATTGGCGCGCTTTAATTTCTTTAATTAATGTAGGTTCCACGGTTATGTTGGCGAGCAGTCCATTGATCTTGTGGGAAATGAGAGTACATGCTAAACTTCTGGTCGTCTTTTGGCTCAGTGCATCTGCCACCACGTTAGCTTTGCCTGGATGGTGATAGATCTCTACATCATAATCCTTCGTAAATTCTGGCCACCGTCATTGCCTCATATTCAGTTCATTCTGTGTGAACAGATATTTAAGACTCTTGTGATCAGTGTAAAATTTGCAGGTTGCACCGTAGAGATAATGATGTCAGATCTCGAGGGCAAAGATCACCGCAACCAATCCCAGATCATGAGTTGGGTAGTTCTTCTCGTGAGTCTTTAGTTGTCGCGAGGCATAAGCAATGACATTTCCATTTTGCATAAGAACGCGGCTCAAACCATTATATGAGGCATCACTACAAATTACGAACCCATCCGTTCTCGCGGGAAGTGCTAGTATAGGAGCCGACACAAGTTTGCTTTTTAACTCTTGAAAGCAACGTTCTTGTTTGTCTGTCCATTCAAAGGGTGTGTTTTTCTAAGTTAGCTGGGTCAAGGGTGATGCTAGCTTTGAGAAATCTTGCACAAAACGTCGATAATGGCCAACTAGACCCAAGAAACTTCGAATTTCTGACACATTAGTAGGTCGCGACCAATCCACGATTGTTGCAACTTTTTAGGGGTCAACTGAGATGCCATCTTTGTTAATGATGTGACCGAGAAAGTGTACGCTAGTGATCTAGAATTCGCATTTCTTTAACTTGGCATAAAGTTTGTGATCACATAGTGTTTGTAGAACCGTTCGCAAGTGCTGCTCATGGTCTTCCAGTGACTTGGAATATATGAGAATGTCGTCAATGAAGACGATGACGAACTCATCAAAATAGGGTTTGAACACTCGGTTCATGAGGTCCATGAAGGTCGCCAGGGCATTTGTGACGCCAAATGGTATGACGAGAAACTCGTAGTGCCTGTAACAGGTTCTGAAAGCAGTCTTTCCGATGCTTTATGTTTTGACTTTTAGTTGATGATAACCAGAACGCAAGTCAATTTTGGAGAATACCTAAGCACCTTGAAGTTGATCGAACAAGTTATCGATTCATGGTAGAGGGTTCCGATTCTTGATGGTGACCTTGTTCAGCTCCCGGTAATTGATGCATAACCTCATTGTGCCATCCTTTTTCTTCACGAACAATACTGGAGCTCCCTGGGGTGAGGAACTAGGTCGAATGAAGCCTTTTGTCTAGTAGTTCCTGAAGTTGAGTCTTCAGTTCTTTCAATTTTGTCATTGACTTGCAGTAAGGAGATTTTGATACTAGTTGGGTACCAGGTTGAGTTTCAATGGTGAATTCGATTTCCCGGTCAACCGGGGTACCAAAGAAATCTTCGGGAAAGACATCGGGAAATTCTCTAACTACGGGGATTACATCAACGGTGGGGCCCTCCTTTTGTGTATCAATCACATAACCAATATAACTACAATAACCCTTTCTTAGAAGTCATTAGGCTGTCATGGAGGATATAATACATGGAGGGTTGGAAATTCCAGTCCCATCAAAGACAAGCTCGGATTGGTTCGGTAACTTGAGGGAGACCTTTTTGGTTTTACAATCAATAAAAGTGTGGTTGGTAGTCAGCCAATCCATCTTTAAGATTACATCAAAGTTCCCAATGCAAAGGGGAATTGTCACGACCCAAACCCGCCCCTATGGGTTTAGCACTATAACCGGCCAGTAATCTATGATTACCGAAGGCCTGCTAAACAGTAATAACAGTAATATAGAGTACAGGGACTGGCGGAAGCCAAAACAGTAATAAAAGATGTCCAATGAGCTGTGTCAGTCTGTATGCAAAAAGACTTTACAGAACATATTCACATTCGAAACCATAACAGTATATACATACATCATATACAGACATTCAAGACAGGGACCTAATCCCTATCAGAACAGTACAGTATAGGTACATTCAGTCTATACAAAATAGAAACAGGAAGGGGGAATCTAAAACACCCTAAAGCAGCCTTGGCTTGGCAGCACTTGGAACCTCGCAGTGAGGCACGTTGGTTGACTTGACAAAAAGGGAGTTTAACCCAACGCTCCTAGCTCCGATCCGGTGCCTGGACACCTACATATATATATAAACAGTAAGCTAAAGCCCAGTGAATAACATATGTGTAAAGAGGTTAGGAATGAACGTCCTTTCAGTATTTAAAACAGTCATTTGAACAGTATATCAGTTATTCGATCATAGCAATCATAAGTGGTACATCCAATAGCAAACAGTACAGTAGGTCTTATCAGACCGAACAGTCAGTTGATGGCCATCATATCATTAAACAGTAGTGGTTCCAACATGGGAACTGACAGAGATCTCTATAACAGTAGCAGTAACAGTACAGTAACAGTAAATTGCTATGGATGCCGCGAATACAGTTCGCAAATAGGACAAACATTCATTCAGTAAGAAATATCATTTCAGGAAGCAGTACAAGTGATCATTCAGAAAATATTTATGATTGAATATATCTTTACAACATTGTTACTCACAGAGTTCTGGGCTACAAATAGGCTAGTAAGCGTCCTCGGATGCCAACCCTACACAGTTACAGGATGAACACACACTAAGTTGCACGTTTGGGAAACAATAACTTAGTCCCTAACTTGGCTCGGTGTGGTTCTATAGCATTATCCTCATTAAGATGCCTTACACTAGGCCTAGGAATGCCTAGGATGGAATAAGGATGCAAAGATGCACTTTAAAACACATTTCAAAATTTTGCTGAAACAGGGGTCCCGCTCGAGTGTGGCTTTCTCCACTCGAGCGGACATGCAGACAAAAGAGCCTCGCTCGAGCGTGACTTTCCTCATTCGAGCGAACTGCAAAAGTACTGGATGCATGAAATTCATGCTCGACGGGCGCTCGACCCTCGCTCGAGCGTGAGACACAAGTCCTCGCTCGAGCGTGCATTCTCTCGCTTGAGCGGACTGTAAACACAAGCAAAGTACTGGATACATGCATTTCATGCACGAGCGTCACTTTCCTCGCTCGAGCGGACTGTATGTATTCAGAGTGTACGCTCGAGCGTGAAGTCTTACGCTCAAGCGTGAGTCCAAAATCTGGAATTTTCAAATTGAACCTCCAAGCTCAAAATCAACTTTTAAAGCATCAAATCCGATCATTTTGGGCTAATTTTATGGAAAATACTTCAAAACTCATAATATGACATGTTTCAAAGATTAATTTGCAAAACCAAAGCCCAAAGGTGAGTCAATTAAACACAATTTCAAAGAAAACTTCAAGAACATAAAGTGTATGTAGCATGCATGTGTTCAATTGAAATCAAAGCTTCAAATGCATGGTCGAATCACTCAATCCTTCCAAAAACATGATGAATTTATGAACTATAACCAAGATGTGGACATGCATGTAGCAATTTCCATGAAAATACCCTCAAAACTCAACAATGTGTACATGCATGCATGATTTACCACTCAATTCAACATTTAAACCAATTCTTGACTTTAAAACTCTAATCTTCCATGAAACATGCAAGGTACAACTTAAATACAAATTCAATAAGATAATTCTCCTACCCAGTTGAATTACTGACCGAGGCCTTAAGGCAACAACAGAACCAACAGCCCCCACCTCCTCCGGTACAGCCGGAACCGAATGTAAATGATGACATAATTGCTCTAACACAGAAGTTTAGTAAAATGAAACTGCCATCATTCCAAGGAGGCCTTGAACCACTAAAGGCCGAAGCCTGGGTTCTGGACACAGAGAAATTGTTTGAAGTCTTTCCGTGTTCGGAAGCACACAAAGTGCTACTGGCTACCTTCACCTTGCAAGAGGAGGCCGGAAGGTGGTGGATGCTGGTCCGCGACACCAATACTGCAATAGATTGGGCTCAATTTAAGGGAGCCTTCTTTGAGAAATACTTCCCTTAGTGTGTCAGGGACCAAAAGGTAAACAGTGGTGAGGGTTGTCACAGGAATCAAGTCTGCGTATAAGGTTTTGCCTTTTAGAGATGCAACACAAGATTTGTACATATCAATACTACAAATAAAATTACCAAAAAGAAAAGACACAGACAATATATATCCTAAGGGTTCGGGTGTCGATGCCAACTTGGCAGCAAAGTGTGGTGCAACAAAAGAATAAGTTGAACCAGAATCAATGAGAACATGAGCTAAATGACCATCGACAGAAAATGTACCTGACATAACATTTTCGGTGACTTCTGGTTTTCCAGGTACCAAGGCAAAAGCCCTTCTTCGGCGTTTTTGGTTATTCCTCTCTCCTCCAGGTCCTACGGGTTTTTTGACTGGGCCAGAAGGGCTAGCTGTAGGATTAGTAAGCTTTGGACAATCCCTCAACAAGTGGCCAACTTGATCGTATTTAAAGCATGCTCCCATGTCTCGATGACATTGTCCCCAATGAGCCCTTCTATACGTAGGGCAAGTTGGAATAGTGCCACATCGAGAGTTAGTAGGACCTTGATTGCCTGACTGGTTGTGCTCGTATTCACCCTCTTGGGAGGCGTAACACCGGATCTTTTGTTGTCTCTTTCCCAGAATCGCTTCTTTTGGCTTGGTTTCCCGGAACGCGAGGCTTTAATCTTCTTTTATGCAATGTACGCTCAGTCTACCACTCCTGCATAAGTTGGCAATTTCAAAACCTTAAGTCTATCTTTGATTTCAACATCCAATCCTACTTCAAACTTTCTTGCTTTTCGAGCTTCGGTGGGGATGATATATGTCGCAAACTGAACAAGTTGTGTGAACTTGCTCTCGTATTCGGCCACCGTCATGGTTCCTTACTTTAGATGTATGAATTCCGACACCTTTTGTTCCCGCAGTGAATTTGGGAAGTATTTTTCATAAAATACTTCAAAGAATCTTGTCCAAGTCACGATTTCTTCTTTCTCTAGGGTGAGAAACTACCATTCTTGTGTATTATCCTTGAAAGTGAAAAGTGGTGAAAGTTACCTTCTATCTTTCGGTGCAGGGTAAGGCGCTAAAAATCTTTTCAATGTCTTTAACTCAAGCATCCGCTACCATCAGGTCTGGACCGCCGGTAAATGTGGTGGGTTTCGGATCCTGTAACTGTTTTATAGTAACCGGCTCTTTTCGCCGTTCCAGTACCCCATTGTTGATGTTAGTCTGCAAGGCTTGCAAAAAGTTAGTACCCATTTTTTCCATGATTTTTTCCATCGATTCAGTGTCACTGACTGATGACTCACTTCCGTTACCATTATTGGCCATTCTACAAAGTAATAAATGAGGCATTACATTCATAATGCAGCATATATATAAACATATATATTGCAATATATATAAAATACCGACTTTACTATTTTTACAATTAATATTACATCCCTGTTCAAAAGTCAAAATATGTTAGTGTCTCATCCCTATGGTACAACAAAAAAACAAAAAAAGGGATCAGAATTGATCATCGTTAGCTTACAAAAAAGTTTTCTTCTACCAAATCTAGAGTGGTGGGTCAAATGGGTCAAATAACCACGGAAAGTAGTGTTGCATGAAAAGCTCAAATTCCCATCCTAATAGGACCACACCAAAACATATCTACGCTGCCTGGACTGTGAAAATGGGGACGGACTGTATGTATCCCAAAAACGTTCAATCAATAATCCAGCCGGGTGTCTCGATATATGACAAGTCATTACTAAAGTCAACATTTTGAACATTAATAATCTCCAGTGGGTTTGGGATAGTGGTAAAAATGTAGTTCTCAGGGTACACATTTCCCCTTTTTGCCACAAAATCTGGGGGCAAAGGACCAACGATGTAATGCGGGCGATCATATCCTAGGGCAATGCTGAGGACACAAGTAGATCCAAGAAAGCGTCCGCGCGTATAGGCACAGCTCTACCTCCATAGTAAGTATGGGATATCAGCAGGATCGGTCTGTGTATATATTGGCCGACCCATCAATTAGGCAAGGCCTGGGTGTAGTGTCCTAACGATATCCTCCGAATCTTCCCATCCTTCCGGTGAGGCAGGGGCTGGGTGCTCTGCTAAAATATCTTCCAAATTAATGGCCCTAAGCTCCTTCCAAAATGCCTCATCAAGGTTAATCTCAGACATTTCTACATCACCAGAATAAACGTGAGATTTTACAGAAAATAACTAACGTCGCAGGTAAATATTTATCTTTTTAAAACCATTGCTCTGATACCACCTTTGTCACGACCCAACCCCAGGGCTTAGGACTGGAATCGCAACTGACTAAATAATTCTAAGCTTAACAAATTAAATGGCGCAGACGGAGGCAAATGGAAATCAAAAATAATTAAACAGAAAATTTACTTCATTCTACTATTTTAATAAGGGAAAAAAAAAACATCTATAAGGCTTTTATTATTTTATTATTCAGTGACTGACCCTAAATAAAAACAAAATGGAGCAAAAAAAAAAAAAAAACAGATTGCATTATAATGGTTTAGCATCAAATTATTGTGTGGGTTCCACTACGTGAGGTTATGGGTTTTCCTTACATCTCGTCACCTGAAAGGGTAACAGCTATAAGCACACAGCAGAGTGAGAAATATTATGCTAAGAGTGTAGGGAATGCAAAATAACCATGGGTAGTTATTTAAGCTAAAATAATAACATAACTTAATTTGAATAAACAAATGATTTAAAGTGGCAGAAATTGAAATACATAAATTATGTAAATAAAGAACCATAACCACGGCACAGAACAGATCAAAACAAAGGTCACTGGAATGACAGTCAGAACAGAGGTCAATGGATCCATGACAAACAGAGAATTACAAGATGGCCAAATAGAGGACCACAAAGTGGCCAAACAGAAACCAATGGTTATTTAAGTCCCCCAAGGCATGAGACTTTCGTGGTGGTACTTATAGAAAATAATTATTTACAAAATCATTATCAAATAATTTCTAAAATTTAAACAAATATATCAATGGATTTCATTTTAAGTAATAGAGTTCAGAAAATATAAATATAAGTTATAAAACATAACTTGTATAAAATAAATTATGGTAATTCAAAACATACGTAAAATATATTATGGTAACTTAATGTATAATATAACTCACCTTAATATTGACCCTTGGCCTTTTCTTTTTATTTTTGCTAACTTTTCACGGCTGCTCCCTTGCTTTTCTGTTTTTCGTTTTCTTTTCCCTTTCGTCCTAATGGCTTCACAGACCCACCCCCTTTATATATACACAGAATCTAGTGATGACATAATGATCCTAATTGGATGACTCACCCCCCTTAGGCCTCGAGAGCCCAAATGGTTGAGGTTTATTTGTCCAGCAGTACACGTTCATTATTATTTGGATTAGGAAATCAGATACAATCAGATATTATTATTAACTCACATATTTGCTATATCTTATCATTATTATTAGTCTGATATTACTTTTATATTTATTTCTTATTACGTTTATTATATTTTTTTATTTAACCTATTTATTTATTTAGTTATTTCTTTACATATAATCATAATTATATATATATATATATATATATATGTGTGTGTGTATTTAATTAAACAATTAGGGTGTCACACATGCAGTAGTTTTGTAAGCTTCCTTAACTACATTAAGGACAATTATAGTCTTTGGAGTTTCAGAAGGAAAAATGATCAAGTGTCTTCAATTAAATTCCATATGTCTTCAATGTAATAAATATGCTATGAATGAGTTACACACAATTCACATCTTTTCAGATTGTGAATGTTGCTTTCAATTCATAGATTTCTTACCCTCAAAATAATTTTGATATATTCTTTTCCAAATTTGAACAAATGATCATATTTCATTAAAGAAAATACTTGATTCTGATTCTGCATAAGCTTGTTTTTAAAATATGCAAAATATGCACAAAGCTGGAGACATGAATTTAGCAAAGAAGTTGTTTGATGAAATGCCAAGGAGAGAATGTCTAAGGTCTCTCAAATCAATCCAGAGAAATTTCAATCCAAATTGGAGAATTTATTTGGACCAAAACAGAGAAAATTCAGTCCAGACCAGAGAATTTCTTTAGACCAACCCAGAGAAAATTCAGTCAAAACCAGAGAATTTCTCTAAACCAACCCAGAGAAAATTGAGTTCAACCCAGAGAATTTCTCTGGACCAACCCAATTTTCTCTAAAGTAGAGCACTAGCCCTCATTGTTGTCCAGAGAAATTTGGAATTTTCTCTGTGATTTGTCCAGAGAAATTCTCTGAATCGAATTTTCTCTAGATCGATGTTGAGGGACCTTAGACATTATGAAAATATTGAGTATCCTTTATACTATAAAATCTTAATACCATGGACCTTAAAAAAAACCCATACTTTTTAAGTATATTTATATTAAGGCCTCGTTTGGCATGTTATAGTTTTAGCCTAAAAGACAAAAAATTATTAAAAAGATCAAAAAGTGTATAACCTATACAAAAAAATCAAAGATTCCATTTTCTCCCTATTTTTTGCACATCTTTTGGTAAAAAACTAAAAAGTTATTCAAAACATACAAATTTTTTTACCTCATATTTGAGCCAAAAAGTCAAAAAATTATTAAAATATCCTATTCTCAAACGAAGCCTAAGTGTATCTAAAAATTTTAAAAATTGATTAAATATTAAAAAAATTCAGTAAAAATTTAAAAAAAAAACACGAAAAACAAAAATTTTCAATTTTCTAAAATGTGAATCCTGATATTTCTCTCATTTTTTGCATATTTTTCAAAAAAAGTAAAAAACAAAAAAAAAAAACAACTTTTTTTAACCTATCTTTCAAAATAGGCCTAAGTACTAGTATAAGATATGTGTATCATTAGGTCTCACAAGTGTTTATATAAATTAAAAAGTTTTATTAATTCGTTGTTGAAATTTGATTTTGTCGTAAGCGTCACTAAAAAAAAATATTGATGATTTTATGAATTTATCGTTAAAAATTGATAATTAATAACTTTTTTTTTGATGATTTTTTAAAATTGTTAGAAAAAAAAATTAATATAAATTTTTAAAAATTTATCTCTAAAAAGTGATGAAATTTTTCTGTTATGAATTTTTTAACTGTCACTAAAAAATAAAAATTAATGACACTTTTTTATAAAAATACTATTAAAAAAATAAAAATAAAAATATTATGAAGGGTATATTATAAATACACCTTATGAGATTTGATTAAAATACGAATCGTCCCCTATGATTTTGAAAATTATATTCCACCTATTTCATAACAAATTACCCATTTTATTAATAAATCGTCAAGTTAATTAACAGTTTTTTAATGATATTAGAAATATGTTTCAATTAATAATTTAGGTAATTTTATTATTAGAAATGATACATCCCTCTAATTTGGGAGCTCTAAAAGAATACTAATGATGTGGAAAATAAAAAAATAAAAAAAACTAAGGCCAAAATATCACATCATATGGGACCCGCACACTAATTAGAGATACTAGAGCTCCCAATAGTTTTTCTTTTATTATTGTATAAGAGAATAATTATGAATTTTATTTTTTTAATTAATTTTGTTAGATAAAAAATTCAAACAAAAGAGTATTTATAATTTTTCAAATCACATAAGATAATCTATACTTGCTGGCACCATAAATCTGTAATTATTATTATTATTATTATTATTATTGATAAATTGAAAGATACGTAGCACTCTCCTACTCATTTGGAAGTTATGAGAAGTTATGAATCATTAAACATATGTGAAAAGATGACGGAGAATGTGGAGGATCATGGAGCATAATATGGAAGAATATGGAAGACAAAGTGAAGAACATGAAGCATGAATTTGAGGTTAAAAGAAGTTATAAAGACATGGAGGGATATGTGACATTGTGGGAATAAAGATAGAAGAGTGGATAGTTTTAGGTGGTTATTGGGTAGTTATTATTGGAAGTTTTTTCCTACAAATATTTGCCTATAAATAGTCATTCATGCTATATTGTAAAGGTTCCGAACTCAGATCCATAAACCAATTTATTTACTTCGTTTTTCCTTTCCAATTTTACATTTCCAGCACTTCAATTCTTGTACTTCACTTTATTTCCTAGGAGTAGTTTCCAATAGTTGATGCTGTAAACCTTTTTCAAGGTTAGGTCACTTCATTGTAAGTTCTTATTTACTCAATTAGATTCAGTTTTTTGAACTATTTTGTATCTGTGATCATTTATAAGTTTCTCCTAAAAAGCCACCAGTAAAAGTCCTATTCATTGAGGCTGAAAGAACTGCAACACAATTGTATGATAATTGGTTGACAATTAAAATTTTGTAAGGACTTATTGATCTTTGATGACATGCTTTAAATTACGTAATTAACCTTCGAAAGCCAAAAAAGGCAACATATATTTTTTGGCATGCCCGATGGGACTATTATAATGGCTAGACATAGATGACAAGGAGAAAATGAGCGCCTTAAAGAAGGCATAAAAGAAGAAATGACAAACGAATTGAATTTTGTTATTCAAATTTGTCAAAATTAAATATATTGGCGTGAAACAAAAATTTTGGATCTTTAAGAAGAGATCCGTTTTCTTGATGAATAAAATTTCCAAGTTGTTTCTTCATTACCATATTATTTGGTAGAAAAAAAAATACACCATTTAATTGGAGTAATTCATCAATTTAGTGTGGAAATTTGCCAATAGAGACATGAGTTATCAACCCTCAATGTCAAGTCTTTAATGACTAAATTTTGTAAGGTTTTACAAAATGTTTTTAAGTCTTTTATGACTAAAACTAGGGAATAAATAATTTCATCAACGGCTTGGGGGGTTTAAAAACCCATTTTTAAAGAGCCAAGTTATGAAAATAACATGGCTAAAAAGTATGTTGTTGGTTAAAAACAATGTTTCATATAAGGCTTGGGGGGTTGAAAAACCTCTTCTTATAAAGTCAAATCATGAAAATAATATGTCTATAAAGGATTTTCTCAAGACATTAATGGCTAAAATGGAACAACCAATTAGGCTAAGAAATGATGAAACTCATATAGAGGACTTTCATAAGCCGTTAATGGCTAAAATAAAATAAAAAAGAAGCCCCATTTGTCAATGAATGATGAAAGCTATTTGGCTAAAGAACATGTTCTTAGACCAAAAGTGATTAAAGATGATGATCAACCCACTATTGACGGATTTAAAATATTTGACATTGTTGAAAATGTCAAAGTATTTGAACTTCCAAGGCTATATTATGCCATGACTTTCGGTGTTCAAAATCTATTTTGGATTAGTAGGCCGCATCAAAATTTAATTTTTATGAAATGACTAATAAAACAATCATCTTTAAGCATTGTTCTAATGAGTTTGATGCACTGAGGAACAAATTAACCTTTTGAAAGGTAGAACTTGGCTAAGAGTGGCCAAAGCACTTCGAAGGTATGTCAAAACACTTCGAAGGTCTATATATTTGGTTTGAAGGTAATTCGAAACTCGAAAACACTTCAAAGTGCCATATATTTAGTTCAAAGGTAGGTCGAAGCTCCCTCAAAAGCACTTCGAAGGTCCATATATTTGGTTCGAAGATAATTTGAAACTCAAAAACATTTCAAAGTGCCATATATTTAGTTCGAGGGTAGGTCGAAGCTCCCTCAAAAGCACTTCTAAGGTTCATATATTTGGTTCAAATGTAATTCAAAACTTGAAAACTCATCAAAGTTCCATATATGTAGTTCGAAGGTGGTGGCTCGAAGCTTCATCAAAAGCACTTCGAAGGTCCATATATTTAGTTAGAAGGTAATTCAAAACTCTGCAAAACATTTTAAATTTGTCACTTCGAAGCAATTCGAAGTAGTACAATTGGAAGTGAAAATATATGGTTAAGGTCTGAAGAATCATACTTCGAAGGTCTTGAAATTTCCATAGTCCCATGATGCATGGTCTCGAAGTAAAGCATAGAATGGCCAACTGTTACTAATGACTCAAAGAAAATAACATTGGCATGCATTGTGACTAAATCAAATTAGTGGTATTTTGCTAAGAATTCACCATTTCAAACACATGCAAAGTTATCCAATTTCAAGCACACACATTAAAATTCGAAGCATTTAAACTTATTTTAATTATGTTTTGAAGCCTTATAAACTCTCTAAGCAGGTAGCTATTATGCAATCGACACTTTTAATGCTTTTAAAATATGCCGTGAGCACTTTCAGAGCAATGTTTTGGTTCTTTTTTTAACAAAACTGAATCGTGTTGTATGATAAAAAAACCTTCGAATGCGTGTCTCTCTTCGAATACATTAATTAATTGCCAAGTATGGTCTAAATTGATGTACAACTCTTCATGAATTCGAGGTTCCTCATTCTGAAAGAGTTGTGAGGGGTAACGTTGGCACCATAAATCTGTAATTATTATTATTGATAAATTGCAGGACACATGATACTCTCTTACTTATTTGGAAGTTATGAGAAGTTATGAATTATTAAACATATGTGAAACGATGATGGAGAATGTGGAGGATTATGGAGCATAATGTGGGAAAACATGGAGGACAAAGTGAAAAACATGAAACATGAATTGGAGGTTAAAGGAAGTTATGAAGACATGGAGGGATATGTGGTATGGTAGGAATAAAGATAGAAGAGTGGGTAGTTCTAGGTGGTTATTGCTGGAAGTTTTTTTTCCTACAACTATTTGCCTATAAATAGCCATTAATGGCTACATTGTAAAGGATCTGGACTAAAATCAAAAAACCAGTTTATTTACTTTGGTGTCGTTTGGTAACACTTACGTTTTCAGTTTTCTGTTTATATTTACAAAAATTTTAAAAACTCAAATAAAAACTTGTTTGGTAAATTTTTGATTTATAAATCAGTAGTCTCAGTTTATAAATTTGGCCAAAAAATGTAAACTCAAAAAAGGTGTTTCCATTTTGAGTTTTCAGTTTTTTTTTACCACCCAACACTAGCTACCACCCGCCACCATTTTCCACCACCGTCTTCCGCCACCACCACCCACCTGCCACCACCACTCACCACCCACTTGCCACCACCACTCACCACCCACATGCTGCCACCACCACCCACCACCCGTTACCCACCACCACCCCTCGCCACCACCACCACCCACCTGCCATCCACCCGCCACCTACCCGCCACCACTACTCACCACCCATCTACCACCACCATCCACCAGCCACCAACCACCTGCTACCCACCTGTCACTACCACCCACCCGCCACCCACTACCACCAGCCACCAACCACCTGCTACCCACCCGCTACTATCACCACCACCCACCACCACCACCCACCCCACCACCCACTTACTACCACCCACCACCCGCCACCGTCACCCACCCACCCACCTACTACCACCACCACCCGCTACCTACCCGCCACCACCCACCACCACCCGCCACTCACCACCACCCACTCGCTACCACCCACCACCGTCACCCACCCACCATCACCACCACAACCACCACCGTCACCCACCCACACCACCCGCCACCACCACCACCGTCACCACCACACACCCGCCATCCGCCACCACCATCACACTACCAGCCGCCACCGTCACCACACCCATCCGCCACCACCCGCTACCCACCACCCACCGTCACCACTTTCCACCACCGTCTTCCGCCGCCACTTGCCACCACTTGCCATTTCTCACTCTTCTTTATATTTTTAAATTTTTTTAAACATTTTGTCAATTACCAAACGCGTTTGTAGTTTATATTTTTCTAAAAATAAACAAAAATCAGTTTATAAAATTTTTGTAAATATAAACTGAAAACGTAAACGTTACCAAACAGACACTTTGTTTTTTCTTTCCAATTTTTCCTTTCCAGCACTTCAATTCCTGTACTGCACTTTATTTCCTAGGAGTAGTTTCCAATAGTCGCTACTGTAGACCTTTTTCAAGGCTGGGTCACTACATTGTAAGTTCTTATTTAATTCTCGAACTATTTTGTATATGTGATCATTTATAAGTTTCTTCTAAAAAGTCACCAGTAAAAGTCATCTTCATTAAGGTTGAAGAGAACTATAACACAATCGTCTGATAATTGGTTGACAATTAAAATTCTGTAAAGACTTATTGATCCTTGCTGGCACGCTTTAAATTACGTAATTAACCTTCGAAAGTCAAAAAAGCCAACAATACTTTAAACAAATTTCAAGAAATATATTTATAATTTCTTCCATTATGAAAACAAATAAAAATATTTAGTGCATCAAAAAACCAAGAAGACTCATCGATATATCCATCTTTCTAATTCTAATAGAATTTTCCAGTCATTTCTCTTAAAAATAACTAACATAAAGATGCTCCAGTTCCGCTACGTCGCTCGAAAACTTGCCCCCTGAATCCCCCGAAATTGATAAAGGTGAGTTTTGAGATCACTGTTCAATCTACCAACACCACACGCGAAATAGAAGAAGAAAAGAGAGGAAAGGAGAGAAAGAGGAGCCCGTCGAAGAAGAATACCGCTGAGATCAACCACTGACCTGGGTGACCACCGACGACCAGCGAAAAACTCTGCCGAAGTGACTGTGTTGTTCGGCGTTTTTTCTTCTGAGGCCTCTGTTTCTTTTTCTTCATTCTGTTTCTTGTCCAAGGGTATGTCTGTAACTTGTGTCTTCTTTGCATTGTTTCTTCTTCTTCATTCTGTTTCTTGTCCAAGGGTATTTTTTTTTTACTTAATTGATTGGTAGCAAAGGAAACGTAGTTCATAGAATGTTGCTGTTTTGTTAGTAATGTATTTATTGATTTAGTAGTTGTAATCTTTGTACATAATTTTATAGAAACCTAGTTCATAGAAACCTAGTTCAAAAATGGTATTATCCACAAATGGATTTCTGAATTTGTGGACTAACCTAGTTCATTCTGAATTTCTGTGATGTTCATCTATTTGTGGATTTCACAAAAATGAATTTGTTGATTTCAGAATTTCTGTGCTGTTCATCTATTTGTCCAAAGACAATCAAGAAATCCATTTTTGTGGACTAACCTAGTTCATTCTGTTTCTTGTCCAAGGGTATTATCCAATTTTGTAATTAAATGTGTCTCAATGTGCTCTTTGTTCTAAGTGATAGGTTCAAAACCTAGTTAAGTCATTATGCATAAGTTTTTTGTATGAACAGAACCTGTTTTGGACAAACTGTTTCACACTTTGCATTTGAGTTTGATGAACATAATTTGTGTATGAACAGAACCTGTATGAACAGAACCATAATTTATGAACAGAACCTATATGAACATAATTTGTGTGATGTATACAAACTGTTTCACACTTTGTATTTGAGTTTGAAGGTACAATGGACATTGATTCAAACCATCCTACATTGAGTGGGGGTGAGAAAGTTGAGGAACCAGAGAACAATCCTTCATTAAATGAGAGTGGCGAAATTGAAGAACCTAAGAAGGGGATGTGGTTTACCTCAAAGCAAGAAGTTCACGAGTTTTATGCAAAATATGCTAAAAACCTTGGATTTGCTATAGCTTACAGAACACAGAATGTTAGATCGGATGGAAAGGTGAAATACTTTGGAATTGAATGTACTCGGGCGCAGAAGAGAACAAAAAGATCAGAAGTAAACCCCCTGAAACCATCTTTGTCATAAAAAATTGATTGTAAAGCTAAGGTAAGAGCAATTTTACAACCGGATGGAAGATATAAGTTAACTACAGTTGTGCTTGAGCATACGCATGATTTAATTCCTAGCGACTCACGCCATTTTCCAATGAATAAGAGGATTCGTACTCCTGTGAAGAGAAGATTAGAAATAAATGATGAAGCAGGAATAGGGGTGTCTAGGAATTTTCATTCCATAGTTGTTGAAGCGGGGGGATATGAGGCATTAACATTTGATGAACAAGATGCAAGGAACCACATTGAAAATACTAGAAGATTGAGGCTTGGGGTAGGAGACGCAGAATCAGTTGCATTTTATTTTCATAGGATGCAACAAGAAAATTTAAACTTCTACTCTGCAATTGACTTTGATTTAGATGGCCGCATCCGAAACTTGTTTTGGGCAGATGCAAGGAGAAGGGCGGCTTATAAAGCATTTGGGGATGTTGTCTCATTTGACACGGCCTATCTTACAAACAAGTACGATATGCCGTTTGCTCCGTTTGTAGGAGTTAATCACCATGGACAGTCAATCTTGTTTGGTTGTGGGCTATTATCTAATGAGAGCACGGACACTTTTGTTTGGCTATTCAAAGAATGGTTGAATTGTATGTCAGCCACTCCTCCAAATGCTATTATAACTGACCAGTGCAGAGCCATGCAAAATGCCATACAGATTGTCTTCCCAGAGGCTCGACATCGTTGGTGTTTATGGCATGTAATGAAGAAAATTCCCGAGAAATTGAGAGGATATTCCCAATATGAAGCCATCAAATTCGCTTTACAAAATGCAGTCTATGATTCTTTCAAAAAAGATGAATTTGATGAGGAATGACAAACGATGATTGAAAAGTTTAGCCTCCATAACAACGAGTGATTGGGGGTATTATATAGTGAGCGACATAGGTGGATTCCTGCCTATGTGAAAGATATATTTTGGGCTGGCATGTCAACTACACAGCGAAGTGAGAGCATAAATGCGTTTTTTGATGGCTATGTCAACTCAAAGATTACTTTAAAGCAATTTGTTGAACAGTACGACAATGCATTAAGAAGTAAGGTGGAGAAGGAGACCAAAGCAGACTTCAAATCTCGAGACAAATTGTATGATTGCTTAACGGTGTATGAGTTTGAGAAGCAATTTTGTGCAGCCTACACAAATGCGAAATTTAAAGAAGTTCAAGTAGAATTGAAGCGACTACTGTATTGTCATGCGACTCTTGTGAAGGAGGAGGGATCCATTTGTACCTATCATGTCAAGGAAGCTGTGCTTGTGGGTGAGAAAATGAAGAAAGTTGAATTTCTTGTTTACTTTAATTCAACTGAATTTGAAATGCAATATGTGTGTCGGTGGTTTGAGTTTAGGGGGATCATGTGTGCCCATTCCCTTAGTGTGCTCATTGAGAGGAGCATATATGAGGTTCCTAATAAGTACATTATGCCGAGATGGAGAAAAGATTTGGAAAGAGAGTACACATGTATTCCAACAACATACACGAAATCGGGGGCTGCCCTCAATGCAAAGGTACATGATAACTACCACAAGACATTGGATGAAATTATAGAAATTGCTTCCAACGATGATGGTAAACACAAAGCCATTCAACTTGGGTTGAGAGAAATCAAGGAATGAGTAAGAAAAGATGAATCTCGTTGTGCGAGTAATGTGCCACCTTCTAGTAGTACTGTCCCACCTTGTAGCAGTAATGTAACAACCCCATCACGTATAATGATTAGTACTCGATTAATAATGAGGATTTGAAATTAATTGCCAAGTATTAAGATTTAACTTGAGATTTATGAAAATTGTGGAATTTGACTCGTATATGATTCTATTGAAGACTTATTTTGGAATTAGAAATTAAGGGTCCAAATGGCTTAAGGAAGTAAAGTTGAGAAGTTGAATCAATTTAATTTTAATTACGGACCCATTTGGGAGTTTAATTAAATATTCGATTCAGTTTAGTAAAATCGAGATTCGATTAATTAGGTCATAATTGGAGTTTATTAAGTCATGAAGATTGAGGATTATGAATATTGCGAATTAAATTTAGTTATGGGGTGTCCTATTTGAATATATAATTTAATTGACGGAAACTTGGAGTCTGATCAGAAATTGAGGACCTAAATGATTTAAGAAACCAAAATTGAGGTTGGAAATGAGTTCAATTTAATAATTGGAGCCTTTTGGGTTATTGATTAAAGATTTGATTTTGAATTGATAAATTTAAATATATTTAATTAGGCTCTAATGGAAGTCAAATAGATTAATTAAATTATGAGAGATTTATGATCTGTTATAATTAATTTAATCGTGTGTTAATTAAGATTTATTAAGACCAAGTGGTGCCTACTTAAATTAATTCTAGATAAAAAAAACTGAGTTATGAACTAAATTAGAAGTTAAGGCATAAGTGGGTGTGGGTGTATTGAGCGATGGTGTGTGTGTGCATGTGAAGGTTGTGTTGGAGCTCTTGGAGTTGTGCACGTGTGTGTGTTGTGGTGTCATGAAACCAGTGTGTGTGTGTATGTCATTGAGGGTGTTTAGTGGTGATAGTGTATGGATTTTTTTTAGGACCATTTCATCACCCGTCCGGAGAGAGTAGAACCGAGAGAGAGGGTGGGAGAGAGAAGTTCATCTTTTGCTGGGAAAAGCTTGAGTTTAGGAGATCTAAATGGAGATAAAAAGAGGACTCAAGGAATTAAAAAAAAAAAAGAAAAAAAGAAATTCAGCCATGGGAGGTTAAAGGTAAGGATTTCAAACTTGATTCTTGTAGTTTCATTTTCTAACAACTGAAATTAAGAAGTAATTAGGTTCAATTGCATGTAATTAAAAAGAAATTGGCATGAAGATGAAGAAAATTTGAGGAGAGTTTGATAATTAAGAGATTGATGTTGTAATTTAGTATTTAAGTTTGATCTTTGTCATTCTTCATAAATTTAAAGTCTAACCTCACATGCATTGTGGGTTTCTAAGATTGTAGATCTTAATTTATGATTTAAAGATTTATGAGCTTAAATTTGGAATGGATATGAAGAAAAATAAGCTAGGATCATGTTTATGGAAAATTAGACATTGATTTGGTTTTGATCTCTAACCCATGCATGTAATATAATGAAAGAGTTTTATTCAAAATTTAATTATGTTTTGGAACATCTATGATTATGAATTAAGTTTTGGGTGTGTTATGAAGGAAATTAATTTAATCTAAACTTGGCTAAATCAAGAATTAAATTATGATTTGATTTTGAATATAGAAAATTAGTTGGTTTTAATCTTAATTTCATACATGCAAATGTTTTCCTAAGAGTCATATAACTTCAATTTCATGTAAATTAAAGGGGATTAGTAAGAGAGTGATAAAATTGAATTAGATTCCAAATTATAGAAGTTAATTTGAAATGGGTTACATGCATGTGAGTGGTTATGGTAGATAAATTAGAAATTAATTATCTTTGGCTTGATTTTGTAGAACCATCCTATAATACTTGGAGATTTGAGAGTTAATTCATGAAATTAGGATGGAATTGGGTGTCAAATATAAAATAAGTTACATGCATCATGTAATTTCAAGAATTGGAAAGCCTAATTTATATTTTAGAATTGTGAGTTGATATTGATAAAATGAATTAAAACTAAATTTGGCAATTGGGGCATGATTTTGAATAAATGATTTAGCAATTTATGACTTTAATAAATGGTTCTCCATGTTTGTATACTAAGATACATGTTTTGAGGCTTTGAATACCAAATTGGAACTTTAATTGCAATTTTAGAATTTCAGAATTTTCGTTGTCCGCTCGAGCGAGGGAAGTCTCGCTCGAGCGTGAAAATCGACCTCCTAGTAGTTTCTTCAAATTTTACAGTCCGCTCGAGCGACCAAAGTGGCGCTCGAGCGAAGACCCATTTTTAGCACATTTTGGAAAGTTGCATTTAGTTTATATTTTTATCCTCATCTCTTTCCAAAGCATTCTAAACGTGATTTATGACTCAATAAAGAATAATAGAAAAAGAATGAATCATTGATCTTGTGGTAATTGTTTAAGAAGCCAAGTATAGGATCAATCTATTTGGAAAAGAAGAACTTAGTAATGAAAGAATATGTAAAATAAGAACCCGGTTTATTTAAATGTGAAAGAATAAACGTAGTAGAACTTCGGACTATAAACACTAGAAAGGACAAGTTTAATTAAGGGAGTAATATTGTATTTCAATGTGTATATGTTATGTGATTGTATAGGTCACGCGCCATTGTCTGCCTGATTTATCTGATATGTCCAGTCTGTCTGATTTGCTTCTACAGCCATCTGTGAGTAATAATTCTGTAAAGTTATGTTTAACTTTAAGTATTTTCTGACTGATATGATATGATCTGCTTTATGAAATGCTACGTTATGAATTATGAATGAATGTCCAATTTTCTGAAAAGTATTGTGGCACCCTTAGTCCCTATGGCCCTTGCCTGGGGGTAACAATACCGTGGCCTATGGCCCTCGCCCGGGGGTAACAATGCCGTGGCCTATGGCCCTCGCCCGGGATTAACAATATCGTGACCTATGGCCCTTGCCTGGGGGTAATAATACCATGGTTACTTGCGCGCAAGATATGGACCTTCACGGTCGTTGGTAGTAACTCTGTTTGTGGTCTTTAGACCTGCCTGATCTGATAGCTAATGGGTGTACCACATATGATCTTATGCAAAATCTGAATATGAATATGAATGTGAGCATGTATCTGAATCTACTTCTGATTTGACATTTGAATATGCATAAGACTCTGTTTCTGATATGATTGTGTTTCTGATATAAACTCTGTGATGGACATCATTCATTAAAACCCTTTACTCTGTTATTATTCACTGAGCTTTAGCTTACTGTATTATTTATGTATGTAGGTGATCAGGCACGTGACTAGGCTTAGAGGCATCTGTCTAGAATCTGTTCTGTCAGCCAACCTATGTGCCTCCCGTGGAGGTTCCGATTATGTTAAGTGTTATCGTTATGTAATTTAAGGTTTAAGTTATGTTTTCTCGTTTGGTTCTTCAAGTCATGTGTATTTTGAAGAAGGGACCAAGTCCCTTCTTGCCTAATCTGTATATATAGTATGACATGGGGCTGATGTGTATATATGTATATAAAAAGTTTAAAATTTTTCTGTCTCATATAAGTCTGCACAGCTCAATGGACGTTGTATATTATTATTTGCTTCCGCTAGCCCCTAATATTTTGTTAATCTGTTCAGAGGTCGTAGGTAATCCTCGGATTACTGGCTGGTTACGGTGCCAAACCTATAGGAGCGGGTTTGGGTCGTGACAAGTAATGTGCCACCTTGTAGTACTACTCGCACGGTGCTTAGTCCTTTGGTTGCTCGCCGAAGAGGCCGTCCATGTACGAAACGGAAGGTGAGCAAGGTAGACGAAATAGTGAATCGGTTAAAGGGAAAGAATAAAAAGGCAACAAAAGTGCAGGTATATTTTTTTATTTTTTGCTTATATATAAATTTCAGAATTTGTTTTTGTCTAACTTTGTCACCAATGTGTGTTACTATAGGGTCATAAGATGGGTCAATGTGAACCTCGTAAATTGAATTTCGGTAATACGGATGTAATGAAAGATAATATGTACGATCGGGTATGTGTTTCATGGTCTACTCAATTGGTTTTGTATGGTATTTATTTAAATGTTTGAACTTATTAATAATATTTTGTTATTATGTATCATAAGGTGCCGGAAGTTCAATCCTACTATTTTCCTTGTATGGACGGGACACAAGAGAGCGCATTGCAAATGGTGGACAAAGTTGGAAGCTCATCTTTGAGTGAATCAGGAATGGCAAATATAGATGGTTCAACTTTTGTGGACTTCAATATAGATGTGGATCCAAACGCTCAATTTTTTTTTTAGTTTCGTAGTATGGTATTTGTGACATTGGTTGGTAAACTTATGTTTTTGAACATGTTTTTAACATATTCGGAATGCATTTTATTTGAACAGATTCTGAACAAGTTTTTAACACATGCTGAACAGATATTTTATTTTATGAACTGGTTTTTAACACATTCTGAACAGATTATATTTTGAAGAAGTTATATTGAAACAGGTTCTGTGAAGATCTGTATTTGTTAAACAGGTTATATTTGATTCTGAACAGATTCTGAACAGGTTCTGTATGTTTTTAACAGAATGAAGCTCTATTACGCAGCAGATTCTGTTCAAACAGGTTCTGTATAATGTATTTATATTCAAACAGATTATGTCAAGATCTGTATGTTCAAACAGATTCTGTGAAGATCTGTATGTTCAAACCGATTATGTTCAAACAGGTTCTGTAGAATGTATGTTATATTCAAACAGGTTTTAACAGGTTTTAACAGATTCTGATCTGTATGTTAAGTATATAGCCTTTATGAATTTTTAACAGGTTTTAACAGATTCTCTGGACATATTCTGAATTTTTTTCATCTGTGTGCTGTCACAAAATTATGTGTGCAGTTTGGACAAATTCTGTGTGCAAAATTCAAACTGTTTGGGCATTCTGTGTTGTGTCAGAATGTGAACTTGTTTTGAAAGGAGCAGAATGAATATGACATCAAACCTGCAAAATTCTGTGTTAGTCCACAAATTCTGAATTTGGACATTCTGTGGTGTCACATAATTCTGTGTGCAGTTTGGAATGAATGTGAATTTTTAACAGATTCTGTGTTGTTCATCTATTTGTGCTGTTCATCTATGTGTTACCAAAGAGAGAAATTTTCAGCATGTGTTACCATGTTGTACAAATTTTCAGCATGTTGTACAGATTTTGTGCTGTTCATGTATGAATTTTTAACAGATTCTGTGTTGTTCATCTATGTGTTACCACAGAGAGAAATTTTCAAGAGTTTAAACAAAATTCTGGAAAAGATAATAAAAAGAGATATAACTAGTGAAGAACATAAGGAAAACGAAATTATTAATCAATGTGCAATGAAGGTCAATCATTGCACTAACCAATACAGGAGCAAAATTGTCAGCATTGAACATAATGCTAAAAATGCAGAAGAAGATAATATCTCAACACAAATTAAGATATTAAAAGAAGGCATGGTCAGTTAGAATTTACTTACTGCTTTAGTCCTTAATAGAGCAAAATGTAAAAATAAGATTCGTGCATGCCTCCAAAAAGGTAAATATTTGCATTGGTTCATGGCTTACTAATAAAATGTTTCAGAGGAGGAAGTTCAATCGCTATTTACTTCCGCAATGGTGCATTATGTGCAAGGGGAAAGATGAAAGCATTGCTCATCATAATTTAACAAACATAAAAAGAAAACTGAGCCTCCTGTTCTCTTTGAACTTCTTTGCATTTCTTTTTTTCTAATAAAATTTAACAAACATAAAAAGAAAACTGAGATCGAAAAACCTAAAATACAATCAAGAGTTCTTCTTCCTACATCCCAACCTGGTGAACAGATTAAACACACACACATATTACATCCCAACCTGTCACCAAATGTCATCCAACACACACACAGATTAAACACACCTAAGGTGAATCATCCTAACCTCGTACAGATTAAACACACACACAGATTAAACACACACATTACATCCAACCGAATGATTATATAACATCAACCAAGATCTAAAGCCAAAAGTGAGATACAAAATCAAGATCCAAAGCCAAAAGTGAAGCATAGACCAACACATACCCACAATCCATCAAGTCCATTAAGTCCATAACTACATCCATCAAATTCCCTAAAGCTATCAACTCAGTAATTTACATTATAAAATAGAAAATAATACAAAATACAATGACATAAAGCATCACATTCAATTTCATCTCCACCCTTCGAAGCCTTCTACCATGCTCCTCAAATTCATTAGCCATCTCATAAACTCTTGTGCTTCGATCGTTAAATTCTTCGTTTCTTATAGATGTACGAGGTGTAGCATTGAAAATCTCGTCGTCATCATTATCATCTGCAAACTTGAAGTAATTGCAGTGTTCCTCACTAACTTACAATGCATGACAATCAGTTAATAAAATGAGGCTAATAAATTTCCAAACAAATTTCCATACTGCTTACATATTTCGATGGACACACAAAGTACACACGGCCTTTATTTCCATTCTGATTTGACTTGACAGTGTACCTGGCAGCTGTTCTCCCACAATCACACAATCTTCGTTTCAATCTTATGTTGCTATTGTTACTAGAGGAACAAGCCATTTTATAATCTGCATACAAAATGGAAAACACAGACATGATACATACATCAAAATGGTGGGTAATCTGTGTGTGTGAATATAAATTCAGAATTCATAAAAGGTTTGGCTATCAATTAAGGTGTGTGAATATCAATTAAGGTTTCTGAATTCTGAATATCAATTAAGGTTTATGAATATCAAAGCAGTTCATGATTCCTCACCTCTATAATTGTCTCTATAAATGGAATACACTTAGGCTGCATTCGGATCTTGGATAGGGAGAAGGATTTGTGTAAAAAATCCATTTGTTTTTTCCTCTACAAATCCCTCTCAAATCCAAGCTCCAAGCACAACCTCGGGAGCTCACTCAAAAGCCCTCAATTTGTTTCATAATTGTCCTCGCTACACTTCAAGTGCAAATGGTGATCAATCATGAAATACAGAGTGGCCATTTACACAACCAGAAAGTAGGCATATCTCACCAGCAAAAGCAATACTATGAACCAGACTTAACTACCAGGAATTATTTCAGAATTATCATCTTATAGTTCACATTAATTCCACATGGATCCCACACTACATGGATCCTAACAACCTAAGAACAAAACCCACAATTCTCAACCAGAAAGTAGGCACATCTCATATCTCTGATCAAACCCAAAAACCTAAAAACACAAAACCCACAATTCTCAAATGGAAAGTAGGCACATCAAACCCAAAACCAAAAACCAAAAAACGCAAAACCCACAATTCTCAATCATCAAACACAATTAGCAACTGTTTCCTCTAATTTCTACATTAAAACCCAAATCCCCAAATCCAAACGATGATAGGTCAACCCAAAAAGACAACTGATTTCAATTCAACACATACCCACAATTCTTCCACCACAGTTCAATTACAAAAGAGTCATACAAGAAAGGCAAAGATAATAATCAGAAAAAAAAAACAAACAAAGACAAAACCATGATTATTTTGCAATATCAGAATAAAGAAAGAGAGTAGGGGGATGAGCCTGAGTTGCTGAAGAGAAGATCTGTTATGCGAAGAGAAGATCTGGGAGTCCACAGCCGTAGCTGAAGAGAAGATCTGCGAGTCCACAGATCTGCGAGTCCACACCCGTAGCTGATGAGAGGATTTGGAAGTGATTAAGGGCTCGAGGATTTGGAGGAGATTAAGAGCTCCCATGGAGTCGACTGGAGAGAGGATGATCGACTCTGAGAAGAGAGTGAGCAGCGCGTAGTGAGAGATGGGTTTTGGAGTCTGATAAAGAAGTAGAAGGGAAAGTGTTAGAAACGACGCCGTTTCTAAATTTCGGGAGATTAAGGGGGAACAATTTCGAATTCTAAACATTTGCCAAGATGCTCTCTATCAGGTGATGGGCCAAATAGAGGCCACAAGTCCACACTATGAATTAAACTAAAAGGCCCGGCCCAAAATATATTCAACGGTCCACATTATACAACTATACGATTCCGCCTTTAGATCTTTCTAGAAGCAGCAATATCTCCAGACTCTCCTTGACCGACCAGACCACCACTTCCCAATTAAAATAAATAAATAAATAAATACTATAAATTATCAAAATTTCCACACAAACCCCATTTCTCACATCTCACCCATTTTAAACCCCTCTCTCTCTCTTCATATCCCCTGGTCCGTTCCCAGCGAGAGGAGAATACCTTCTTCGGCATTCCACCACATCATCTCCTACGCCGCGGCGCACCCGATCCACCGCCGCAATCTCCACAGGTACGATCTCTCAAACCCTAAACTCATTCTCTCTCTTCAACTACCAGATCTGTAGATTTCTCTCTCTAGATTCGCATGCTCTCATCGATGATTGCTGCGAGGTTCACTGTTCAATTGGTTCCACAATCTTAGTTTTATTCATTTAGATTCAACAATTTAGGGTTGTATTGTATGAGTTTTTGATGTTTATCTGTGTTTTGTTGGTTTGATTGTTGATGTTGAAGCCATTTTGGTTCGTTGGATTTGTTAACATTGTGTTGATAGCAATGAAAAAGCTACGTGATTGAAACGCAACTTTAACTTTTTTCCTAGACAATTTATTAGTACATTGAGCGTGATTTCGATTAATTAAGGTTTAGATGTGATTTATTTTATGGGAAAGAAGCCTGATTAGTCATTATTCTTAAAAAATAACCTAGTTATGTAACTCTGTTAAATTTGGTAACTGATATCTTTTTGTAACCGAGCTGATATGGTGATTAATGGGTTTTAATTTGTTTATGTTCAGGTTGTTACCTATTCTGTTGAGGATAGAGTAATTGTGTGCGTAAAAACAGAACTTTTATTCGAAAATGAGTGTGGTTGGTTTTGATTTTGGGAATGAGAGTGGTGTTGTTGCCGTTGCAAGGCAAAGGGGAATTGACGTTGTACTCAACGATGAGTCAAAGCGTGAGACTCCTGCTATTGTATGCTTTGGTGACAAACAGCGGTTCCTCGGAACAGCTGGGGCTGCATCAAGTATGATGAATCCGAAAAATACAATTTCTCAGGTAAAGCGGCTGATTGGCCGTCAGTTTTCAGATCCTGAGCTGCAACGGGATATAAAGATGTTGCCTTTTGCAGTCACCGAAGGTCCTGATGGATACCCATTGATTCACGCTCGGTATTTGGGGGAAATGAAGACATTTACGCCGACCCAAGTATTGGGAATGGTGCTCTCGAATTTGAAGAGCATAGCGGAGAAGAATTTGAATGCGGCAGTTGTGGATTGCTGTATTGGGATACCTGTTTATTTCACTGACCTTCAAAGAAGAGCTGTTTTGGATGCAGCTACAATTGCGGGTTTGCATCCTCTCCGATTGTTTCATGAAACCACTGCAACTGCTTTGGCATTTGGAATTTATAAGACAGATCTACCGGAGAATGATCAACTAAATGTTGCATTTGTTGACATTGGCCACGCTAGTATGCAAGTTTGCATTGCTGGCTTCAAGAAAGGCCAACTCAAGATATTGGCTCATTCATTTGATCGATCTTTAGGTGGCAGAGATTTTGATGAAGTTCTATTCCAGCATTTTGCTGCTAAGTTCAAGGAAGAGTATAAGATTGATGTTTACCAAAATGCTAAGGCCTCCCTCCGGCTGCGTGCTGCTTGTGAAAAGCAGAAAAAAATTCTTAGTGCAAACCCATTGGCACATTTGAATATAGAGTGCTTGATGGACGAGAAGGATGTTAGGGGTCTCATCAAGAGAGAAGAGTTCGAACAAATTAGCATTCCAATCTTGGAACGCGTGAAGAAGCCATTGGAGAAAGCTCTTACAGAATCTGGTCTGACAGTTGAGAACATTCATGCGGTTGAGATTGTTGGTTCTGGCTCTCGTGTTCCTGCCTTGATCAGGATATTGACAGAGTTCTTTGGCAAGGATCCTAGGCGTACGATGAATGCGAGTGAGTGTGTTGCCAAGGGATGTGCCCTGCAGTGTGCAATCCTCAGCCCCACATTTAAAGTGAGGGAATTCCAGGTAAAAGATACAAATATTATATTGGATTACATTATTCAGTTATTTATATTGGTATCTGCGTGTTTGCTGAAGGAGGGCATGCTTTCATGTTAGTGCACTGAAATTTGTATTGTTCTAAAAGATGTCTCTTGTGAATTAATTAATAGTTTAGTTCGCTTCTACCCTTAATAGCAAGAGTCGCACAAACAAGTGACGTTTCTTTCTAAGAAATGTGATTCTGTGCTTCTTAGAGAGAAACGTGTAAGAATCGCGTTTTTGTTGAGAGAGAAATGAGGAAAAGAAAAACCTGATCTGGTCTTGCAATTAGGGCTACGAAAGTAGAGCTTCTTCCATGTATTTGCTTCGCAGGCGCTTTTATCTTCATCTTCTTTGATTGTTGAAAGCAAACTTGCCTCCTTCTCTCTCTTTCTCAGTCGCTGCCAGACCTCCCTCCCTCTCTCTCTCTCTCTCTCTCTCTTATCTCTTTCTTCATTCATAATAAGAGACTGAAAAGTCTACTTTAATTTATTAATTTTCGTTTATATAATATATATTATAAATTTATATCTTTTCATTTAAGTTGTGCCTTAATACCATATTTATACTGAATAATGAAATCTGTCTTGCTGGTTGTGTATTGCACAGATACATATAAATTCCACCTAAGTAATTTATTATCTTGTATTGACTAGCTCAAAAAAACATATATGCTTACATATTATATTATATTATATTTCCATTACTTTTAAATTCCACCTAACTAATTATTTATTTATTTATTTTTTATGTTTAAAATGAATGTTTATTTGCTATTCATTTTTAATTTTTTTTTTAATGTTGTATTTAATTAATTAAATATTATGTAAAAAAATTTAAAACTCATTTATGGCATATATATGTCAATTAATTTTTTTTTTTAAAAAAAAAGTTCATATAAATAAATTAAAAATATTAAAAATAAAAATAATATATAAGCGCTTCCAACCTACCACTCTTCTAAGTGGCCCCGCTCCTGCTTCCGTACCTGTTTCGTGCAACTAAGCTTCTACCCTTTTATCTTAGTTTCTCTGTAGAACCTGAAAATCTGTAGTGGACGTGCATGATCAATTAAACCACATTTTATAATTCGTTTATATGTACCTTTTTATGTGGTTTAGAATCATGATGAAATCATATAGTATGTTTGGATTTGGATTGAGCCGAAAGGAGGACATGGTTACATGACATTTGGTTTCAGAACACGTTATGCTGCACTGTTTTGTCAACAAGCATGAGGCCCATGGTGCTTAATTGTTTATCTAATGAAAGTTTTGATTTCTTTTCTTTTATACCTTTTTCATAACAGAAAAATATTATCTATTTTTAAGCTTATGGATGGAACTCATTCATACTATGCATACATATCTAGCTATAAGAGGAACTCTTACCTACTATGTATATCTGGTTTTTGTCGTGTATAATTTGTTCCTTATTGTTCTTGTATTACATTTTGGCATTTTGGTTCTTTTAAAGAGGATGGCACAGAAAGTTTTACTTATAACTGGCTTTCTTTTCATTTTACATTGATTATCAATTTAGATTGAATTGAACTGTATGTTCTATGGCATTGTTTGATGAACAACTATTTGTCTCTTTGTTTAAGGTCAACGAAAGTTTTCCATTTCCAATTGCTTTGTCATGGAAAGGTGCTGCTCCAGATACTCAGAATGGGGGCGCAGATAATCAACAAAGCACTGTTGTTTTCCCAAAAGGGAATCCAATACCTAGCGTTAAGGCTCTGACATTCTATAGATCGGGAACCTTCACAACAGATGTTCAATATGCTGATGTCAGTGAACTGCAGGCACCAGCGAAGATTAGCACGTATACGGTAATTGATTAGACTAGTGTTCTTTGAGTGGGCTAAGTTTAGGACTTTATGCTCTATTCAGACATTATTCTTGACATGGATATGCATGTTTGTGGACAGATTGGTCCTTTTCAATCCATGAAGAGTGATAGGGCAAAACTGAAGCTAAAAGCTCGACTAAATCTGCATGGTATTGTATCAGTCGAGTCAGCGACAGTAAGTCCTGCAAATGGTTTCATTTATTTGCTTATGCGGTTTAATGGAGCATTGTTATACTATTCATGATTTTCTTTGATGTTTGTTTGCATAAGCTTTTGGAAGAGGAGGAAGTCGACGTTCCACTTGTTAAAGAGCCAACAAAAGAAGCTACTAAGATGGATACAGATGAAGCTCCAAGTGATGCTGCTCCCTCAGCTTCTGAAACCGATGTGAATATGCAAGATGCTAAAGCTGATGCTCCTAGGGCTGAAAATGGTGTCCCAGAGTCTGCAGACAATCCTGTTCAAATGGAAACAGATGCCAAGGTCAGTAGTAAGCAGATGTGCATGTTTTTGTTGTTTCTTGCTTAAGCTTTTATTCATTTAATAGTTTGGTTGTGTTGATTGGAAATTATTGTGATACCTTATGGCCAATTTTCCCCAACTTTTTTTGGTGGCCATACATAGTTCTTCAGTGTCCAGTAGCAGTTTGACCCCCCCCCCCCCCCCCCCCCCCCCCCCCCCCCCCCCCCCCCCCCCCCCCCCCCCCCCCCCCCCCCCCCCCCCCCCCCCCGGTGGCGCTTCCCGCCCGTTTTTTGTTGGAACATAGCAATGCTATGTATTAACTGAGAAATAGTTTGGCTTATGGGAGAAAATAACTCTGGATGAGGTTCTTTTTACTTGGGGATAAAGGTAGTAAGTAGTGAGACGGAGTGGGAAGCTGTGTATTAATACTTTTATTGCCAGAATTTTGAACTTGCCTGGCCTTAAGTTTGACCTTCTGTAACCAACTCGGGGTTGGGTTGGGTTGCTTTGCTTTCAAATTTGGGCTCAGAAAATTTGTATAGATGCTGGAGCTGCTAAAAGACTTCTTGATTGCAAATCCTCTTCTTGAGGGATGGGGTATGGTGTCACCTGGCCTATCCATCACTACGCTCGTAGAAGTAGACTTACTATTCTTCACATACATATCTTGATTCACAACCTAGACATGTCACCTACTGTTAGCTCTGATTTATTGTTTTTAGTTGTTATAACTGTCAGTGTCCATCTATGCATTGACAATTTGATTGCAAAACTGTGGTTATACTATTAGCTTTGGAATCAGATCGGTGATTCATTAGCAAGTCATTGGAAAAAGTTGCAGATAATTTTTTGCAAGGCACTTGAAGCTGTGATTCTATACTACTGTAGCATTCTAAATAGATGTTGGCTAATTACTCTTTATCTTATGAATAAAGAAATAAAATACTTAAAATTAACATGATTAGATATAAATTAGTGAGGTTTATAAGGCCTTGTTTGGGAAGTAACTGTTTTAACTAAAAAGTCACTATAAATTGTCACTATCACTCTCTTTACTTTTTTGCACATCTTTTCGTAAAAAAGTCAAAAAAAGTTACTAGAATAGCTTGTTTCCAAACGAGGCCTAAGTATATATAAAATTTGTTCTGAAGATGATATTTAGAGATTTTATCCCTAGTCGAATGCTATGAAGCACAGAGAGATGTTCCGTATCGTATCGGATACTTATTAAAAGTATTCGATACTTATTAATTAGTTTTTCTTTAATTTTGATGTATCGAATACTTATTTCTGAAGTATCGGATACTCCAAGTCACGGATTACTTGTTTTACAAAATTAGAATTGTAGCATTTCTTGCATAGTATTATAATATACCTTAATTATGAGGATAAATACAATAATATTTTTCCAATACATTTGAATAGAATTTGTCAAATTGGTTTATCCTTATTGTATCATGCATGTCCCATATAAATAAATAGAAAGTAAAGATTAACAAATGAATATGACAATAGTAGAATTAAATATCAATAAATAAATAAGTAAAGTAAACTTACAACATTTTTTACTAGTATAAAAGGAAAAAGCATATGGACAAATTCATGTGGATTGTTCTACTGTTGTGATATAAACATATTGGACTTGATATTGAAACAAAATATTTGTAAAACCTATTGAAATTTAAGAAATAAACTAGTAATGGCTTGAATTAGATGGATGGCTTAAATTAATTCCTAATTCTTAAATGTTAGTATTTTGCATTATAAAATTACAGTTTAGTTTCTCTACATTTTTGAGCTTATGTTTTCACTACTAATAATTTTAAATTATTTTTTTTAGAAACGTATCCTACCCATACTCGTATTCTACTTTTATAAGTTTTTTCATATTGCCGTATCCGTATCGTGTCGTATCCGTTTCCATATCCATATCCGTGCTTCCTAGGTTGGATGTAAAGATCTCCATCCTTTCTAGGCTAAATTTGTCTAGCTGGTGCCATGCTAACACTAGGATGGAGGATGAAAGTGAATCATATACTCCCCTCTGCCTGAAGGTAGGGCATGAAAATAATGATTTTTATTTTTTTTGTTGACTTGTGTGAGTGCTGTTCTTGTAACCATCAGTGTTATGCAAGTAGAAAATTGATATGATGCACGCCTTGATACATTTATTTGGCAAAACAACAATGCTATAGACCTCTAAAAATAGAGCTCTAAAAGAGCTCTAATGAGTTGGCATGTCCAAAAAAAAAAAAATTTCAAGCTAAAACATCACATCAGGCTGGACCCCACACACTTCCATGTCATTAGTGCATGGTTTAGAGCTCTTATTTTAGAGCTCTCAAGCATTTTTCTTTGGCAAAATATGCCAGTATGTCTATGGTCTCCTCTAAACTGGCTTAATGCAAACTTGACTGATTATATTGTGTTTTGAGGACGTAGTTCTTGTTGGAACAAGATACAAGATGTGTTAGTAAACTATAATTAGTCTTTTATTTGAAATCGTTGTTTTTTTTGTTGTGTAGGTTGAGGCTCCAAAGAAAAAGGTGAAGAAAACAAACATTCCTGTATCTGAGTTTGTTTATGGAGGAATGGCTCCTGCAGATGTGCAAAAAGCAGTGGAGAAGGAGTTCGAAATGGCTTTGCAGGATCGAGTTATGGAAGAAACCAAAGACAAGAAGAATGCCGTTGAGGCCTATGTGTATGACATGAGAAACAAGGTACCATAATGGTCCATAATAAATCATATTCTGTGAAGAGTTTTAATATTTTGAACTAAGCAGTTTCTTTGTGTAATCCAGCTTAATGACAAATACGAAGAATTTGTTACCAATTCAGAGAGGGAAGAGATAATTGGCAAACTCCAGGAGGTGGAAGATTGGTTGTATGAAGATGGTGAGGACGAGACTAAAGGTGTTTACATTGCTAAGCTCGAGGAGCTCAAGAAGGTTGGCCTTTTGTTGTTGTATTTGCACGGGTGGCTCGCTTCAATTACTAGATTTTTATACCTGACTTGAAATTTAAAATCTGCAGCAAGGTGATCCAATTGAGGAGCGGTACAAGGAGTACTCTGAGAGGGCACCGGTGATTGATCATCTTATCTATTGTATCAATAGTTACAGAGAAGCTGCAGTGTCAAGTGATCCTAAATTTGATCACATCGACCTAGCAGATAAGCAGAAGGTGTGAGACAGGCTCGCTCTCTCTCTCTCTCTCTCTCTCACTCACTCGCGCGCGCGCGTGTGTAGATGCATTCACAAATTGATTGCTACTAATTTTAATTTTATTTTTGGTTAGGTTTTGAATGAATGTGTGGAAGCGGAAGCTTGGTTGAGGGAGAGAAAGCAGCAGCAGGACTCACTGCCCAAATATGTGAATCCAGTTATCTTGTTAGCTGATATTAGAAGGAAGGGTGAAGCCCTTGACAGGTACTGTCTCATTGTTTGATGCTGCTGGAAATTATTTTAAAATTTCTTGTTTTATTTTTTTCCCCTCGTTGGTTAAATGTGGCCATGCCCTTGTCTGGTGTATAAGTTAATAGTGAAGCTAGATGTCAATTTTTGGCTGTACTTACTAATCTGTCATTGTTTAGGATCTGTGGATGGAATCCTTTTTATATGCACTCATTTTGATATTAATTATGCATGGAGCCTTGGATGTGCAATGATGGCTTGCTAGTGGCCTGTGATGATATCTAAGAAACACTGAGGTGGTGTGTCGTGTCTGACACTAACATGACATGGCACTTGTTGGACACTTCCCAAGACCCGCCAAACACACAAAAACATGGCCTACTATTTTAGAAAAAATTCTAGACTCGACATGCTTCAGGCATTTGGGAACATGTATTTATCGCTTAGACAAACATGAAACATAAATTTATTTATATTCTGTCTTTAAAAGTTATTTTTAAATTAAATATTCATATATATATATATATACGTGACATAATAATGGTTATCCTTGTATGCGACAATAAATGTTGTTTTTTTTTATTTTTTATTTTTTTTATATATATAACTGGGTTTTTGAGACAATAAATATATAAAATATTTTGGGATACTTACGTGGAGGTCTTAATAAGTAGACTTATTGTCTAATATGTCCTATGAAAAAAATTTGTTATAAAAAAAGTCACTAATTGTAAGTTTTAGCGACAGTTTATAAAAATCATGACAAAAAAAAGTTACTAATTGTCAATTTTTAACAACATATATAAAAAATTGTCACAAAAAAATTATTTTTAGTAATAATTTTGCCAAGATTTATTTTCAATAGGACTTGATGGGAATTAAGTCTTAACTATTAGGACCTATTGGTAGTTTACCCAAATATTTTGTGTGTGTCCTCCATGTGTGGTGTCTTTTACATTTTTTGCAAATCTAAAACGTGTCGGTGTCGGTGTATTTGTGTTGTGTTACACGTGTCAGTATCCATGTTTTTTAGGATGATATTGACTAGTAGAATTTGTTCCAATAGGTTTTGCAGGCCGATAATGACAAAACCAAAGCCAGCCAAACCAGCTACACCTGAAACACCACCACCGGCATCTCCCCAAGGTGCTGACAGTACCAACCCCAACGCTAGCCCTAAAGACAATGCCGGAGCTGCCGACAGTGAGGTGCCACCAGCAGCCACAGAGCCTATGGAATCCGACAAGTCCGAATCAGCACCCAGTGCTGCATAAATTAGTAATGCCTGTTTGTTTTTTCAAGTGTTCAATGCAGGTAAAAAATTGATGGATTTGTTTTCTGACTGTTGAGCCTGAAACTCTTTCTTTGATATGGGTACAATGGTTAAAGGCTGCATGATGTTTGCTGGTGAGATTGTTTAGATCTGTAAAAAAAGCCATCTAAATTTCTGGTTCGATGGTTTTGCCAAATGCTATCATTATTATTAGGAGATGACACGTCTCCAGAATCCAGTTTTCCAAACGGGTTTGTAAAAGAAACATTGAAATTGCTGTCATCTTCTGTTCCTTTTTTGTTTCTTGTTTGGCTGGAAAAGAGACCGATATATATCCTACTCTTACGGGGCTTTTAAAACTTTTTTATTTTAATTTTTATTTTTATGAGGAACTATTTTGGGTTTCATCCCGTGTTTTGGGTTCAGCTTTCAGTGTATGTAAAACTCGGATTATTCTCTCCCTTGTTTTCCTGAATTTTTCTTGTTTGGAACTACGACAATGCTCTGAATATTCTTACAGGAGTTGCGGTAAGCAATCAGGTGTTACTTCTAAACTTAATAGACCTGTAAAGATTGGGTTTTCCAACAACAGGTTTTTCAATCTTGTTCCAACAGGTTTCAATCAGTTTCATCCATTGCAGTGGCGGTCCCTTCTCTAAAATGACTCTGGAGCTGCTTGCTGTTGCCATCCTCCTAGTACCTTGTTAGTTTCTCTTTATTTATTTAATTTTTTGATCTATTTTTCTTTCTTTCTTTTTTTTTTTTTTTTAATTTTAAATTTTAAATTTTTATTTAATTTTTTTGTGTGGCTCTTTTTCTACACACAAAAGGGGAAAACAAAAATATAGTCCACCTATCATGCTTGAGGTTATGTTGCATTGAACAAATTTGAGTTTGAGCTGTGTTCCCAAAACAAATGTAACAAAGTCCTGCTATAAATTGAACCGGTAGCAAAATTGGTTGAAAAAATACTTGAAATGTTTACACTATATTGGTACATATATGCACTAGTAGTACAAGTACTAGATAAAAAAAACCAATGCAATACAAAGATTCACAATTTTCTTCAAATTTTGTTAGTGCTAATTATCAAAAGCTCTCGAGATCACATTGCAAGGGTAGGGGGAAAAAAAAAAAAGAAGAGATTAAAAATGGAAGTTCAGTGTGGGTCGAGGGTTGTGGTTTATTTACAAAGCCCTGAGTAAGGGTTTCTCATTTTTTTATATATATATATATATATAAAGTAAAATGATCGTTTTTATGTAAAAAATATTTTTCTCACATACGCATAGTGTTTTTGCTCAAAAGAACAACTCTTAGATCTCTTGCAATCACTTTTTCAATTAACTTGCCTACCACGCTACATACTCGTCAAAAGAGAGTTCTACGAAAATGGAAACTCACACCTCTATCTCATGGTGCAATGCACAAAAAAAATTCAAACATCCAACTAGAGATTTTTGAATCTCAAAAAAAAATTCAAACATCCAACTAGAGATTTTTGGATCTCATAGGAATCAACGGGAGGATCTATCATTCAAACATAAAAAAACTCTATTTTCCAACAGCGAGTCGACAATATATACAAAAAGGCAGCGATTTCATAGAATATAGAGAATTTTCATCCAAGGGGAAAAGTCTCTCGAAAAACAGAGATGAATTTTGGTAGAGGATTCTTGTAGAAGCAGAAACAGAAGAACAATTCTTTGCATTCTGTAAAGAAAGATGTCTCACTGATTACGTCATACAATACCTCTAATTAAAAACATTTTTGAGGAATCATTACAGACGAAAGAGATCCCTATATACAAGTCCCTTTAATTCATTTCTTTTTCTTAGTGAAGAAGTAAAAAATTGGATAGAAAATAATATTTTGTTCGTAAGTCCAAATTTTGTAAAATACGAGTTGTGTCAAAATTGTTGTAAAGATGACTGGATTAGATTAGGGATACACAATAATAATATACATGATTTACATACTAACGAAGAACTCTTCTCCTCCTCTGATAACAGGATTCAGAATAACTGCCCATTTGCCTAATCTTCCTCTACCTTGAAGGACTTTCAAGAACAGGAAAAACTGCTTGGGCCAAAAGTCTTGAACAACACAACTACTTCTTCGGCAGAATGAGTTTCAAGGACGTCTACAACGTCATAGATGACATCAAATGCTCGACAGTCCCAATTGACGCCGTCTACAACGTCATAGACGACATTAAATGCTCGACAGTCCCAACTGAACTAATGAAAAATCTAGTTGG
This sequence comes from Camellia japonica, assembly GCA_030407325.1. Lineage (NCBI taxonomy): Eukaryota > Viridiplantae > Streptophyta > Magnoliopsida > Ericales > Theaceae > Camellia > Camellia japonica. Next base: position 102,633,447 of record JAPPVO010000010.1, on the reverse strand, counting down.
ATGCCAGAGAGACTTCTACGTATTCGTTAAATTTCAACCAGATCTCACCAGGAGGAATTCCTTATATTATATTAACCAATGGGGATAGTAGTTGGTTAGATGCGATGTCCAAAAAAATGAGAGAATGGTTTGATGTAAATGTAACCACCATGATAATTAATGAAAATTTTTATTAATTTTATTTATGTAATCACTCAAATTTTTATTTATTTATTACATTTCCCTTATCATCAACAACAATATTGTCATTGTTCTTTACACTCATGATTACATTTCGTAAAACATCAGAAAATTTTAGACCATCCATAACAACATGCCATCTTTTATTAATATCATCTTTTCTAGCAGCACCAACCTCCGAAATCGACGGATTAGGATCGATATCACTAGCACTATCACCACCTCTACGTACATCAATCTCGGACAAGCTGAGACGACCTTTACGCTCATCAATAATCGAACCACTTTCCTCGAAGCCTCCTAACAACAAATCTCTCTGCAGCTCTGGTAAACCAACTGACTTAGTCCGTGATAGAATCGGAAGAACTTCGGTTAAAGCACAATGCCAGACATCAACATTCGCCTTCGTATATTTTTTTGATAAGACAAACAATAGATGAGGGTCTCAACTGCAAATCTTCTAGCATTTCACTTGTAGAATACTTCAGATATCCTTTCATTTTATAATATGTTATACCTTTTTAAATATTCGAATCTTCGAGTTGATACTTCACCATTCATGGCACCTGTTTTTTGTTAATCGAACAATAACCATTCCAATAATACACTAATTTGCACTGACAATCCATAGGGAAAATAAAATACGTCTGCAAACTATCATTATCATCTAACCTCCGATCATACACATTTACTCTGACCAACCTACTTGCATTGGGCGTGCATATTTTATTAACTTTAATACTCTTTTGTTTGTATCTCAACCTTAATTGAGAAAATAAATTAGGCAATGCAAATTCAATATAACTGAAATCACTTGCTGAAACATCTTCAACAACACTAATTTTTATATAGTCAATCTTTATCTACTTGAACATTACAAATAAAATTGCTTATAAAAACAACAATTCTAAATAATTTTAAAATACATTTGACTCCTTAACGTAATTTTGCATTCTTTTTCGCTAACAGTAGCAGCCACTAAATATATCGCACCCTTCTGAATACTCTCCACATTTCCTAACAACGTATCTTTATATTCCGTCCAAACATCCACAGGGAAGAACCGATCCACAACCTCTATTCTGTGTTGAACATACTCTTTGTTCTTGTTACCGACAAGTTTGAATCTCATTTTCTTCAACGTACGAAACCTATCGGACTGATCAGGATCAACAATTCAAGTCTTAAGATTATCCTCACCAACACCAATAAATATCTGGTCAAGTGTGGGGACGGAATCTGACAGACTATTATCACTTATAATGAAAAAAAGTACGTGAACATTCCCTTTTGATTTAAAACCCTTAACTACGATTTTGTCTGATTGACGGTCACATCTTTTATTTCCTAACTCAACCCCATTCAGCAATCTCGCCACACCTCTGTTGTCAAATGTAACATTCCTTAATTGTTCATCATACAGTTGTAACTTTCGTACTCCCATTTTGTTCTTTTTAATGTATCGGGGAATATTTTGCACATACCGCGAACATACGTCGCCCTAAAAGGTGCATGACCATGGTAACTATGTGTGTGGGTGATTTTCTGATCACACTGCCCTCCTTAGTGATTCAGCTGGTGAGCACCGGCAGAATAGATGGCGCCTGACTAACCTGCAACAGAAATATAAGAATCCCGCGGTGGTTCGCCACCCGGGGGTACTCCGACGATCAAGTCAGTACTCAATATCTCTCAAAGATAAATCAATCAACTATTCAACTCACAAGCTTGAGTCTCAAAAAGCATACCTTAGACCTATGGAGGTGCCTCTCTTTTATAGCCAATACAATCCTAGTCCCAATAGGAGCCTGGCCCTAATGGACTTAGGATTATTGCTAATCTGGGACTCCCAGTGGGATTAGGATAAACTCTCTAAGAGTCTTATCTTTACCCAAACTGAAGTCTTCTCCCAATCTAGGACTCTTGTCCATATCTAGGTTGAGTTCCCTCTTCATTCTAGGACTCTTGTCCCTTATCCACTTATCTCGGATATCTTCGGAGATAACCTCGGCCTAGCCGAGATGAGCTCGTACAACGACGACCAAGACACGTGGCACCTTGGCTGACACGTCGGCGTCACCTTGCCACGTGTTGGTACTCAGAAAATATATCCTCACAACTGCCCCCTAAGTTCTATTACCTCGGCATTCTGAGGTGATGGAACCTATACTATTCGTTCATCTGTGCCCCTCTGTCCGGAGATCAAACTAGCCGCCGACCTCAAAGTTCCCTGGACTTTACTATCCACTTCTTCTGTCAAGTATCAAGCTTTATGTTTTTCAAGCTATTCGAGATCATACCTCTTAGCCGAGGTTTCTGGTTTCATTAATTCATAAACTCCAAGAGCTTTGCATCCGCTTTATTCACATTTCTTGGTGGGCTCCTGATTTCCAGTCATCTATTTGACTTCGGCGATCTTCATATCGGCGTTCACTTATCTTGGTAGGTTCATAAACTCTTTTATTAAGCTCAATCTTTCATAACTCTTCTGAATCCGTTTATTTGCCCTCTGTTGTCTTCTATTTTTCGTCTGTTTTCAAGTTTTTTGAAATTTTTAAATGCCTGGTACTGTTTTTGCCATATCCACTTTCTGTTGCTAGCATTGTGTCTGGGTCATTACTTTCTTGTTTCTTTATATACTTATTTAGCGCCTGTGCACTTGACTTTATCTTTAAACTTCGTCGTCTTCTTGACTCTGATTTTTCTCTTTTTTCATTCAATCCTCTGCCTTTTTCTCTTTCTTAGCTCTTTTGCTTAAATCTGTCATTGTTCCAAGCTTTCAAGCTTCTGCAACTGTCTTCGTTCCTCTCCTCCGGTGAAGTTTACGTCATTTTGTCATTGTCGTCAGATTTCGGCAATTCTCATTCCGACTTCCCTTTTTCTGGTAAGCCACTGTTCCTCCTGGTTTTATTACTTGTTGCTTTCTAAGAAGCTCTGCTTTATTGTTAACCACCATTGCTGTTTTACCCGTTGTTTCCAAATCATCTTCTTGAATACACACTGTTCACATATCTGTTGATTTCTGCCATTGTTCTTGGCTTGACACACCTATGCAATCTTTTTGTCTTGATTTCTTTGATAGCTTCATCACCATTTTTGATTTTCGAATTACATTTCTTGTTTCTGTTTTCTGTGTCTTTTTTCATATTTTTGCTTTCAATCCTTGCCTTCAAAACTCCGAGGTGCCAATCGCCGAGAAGAGCTTTGATCAAACTCTTTAGGAGATTGATGCTGAGCTCGTGGCTGAGAAGGTTGCTGAGAAGTTCTCTCCAACTGTCTTCTGGAGGTGAGACGCAACCTACCGCTGATGCCGAGTAGTTTGCTTCCTTCTTGAAATTGATGCCGAGGTAACGGTAGAGAAGCTCCTCCAACTGACTGCTGAGGCTGAACCATCGTCGTTCGTCGAAGCAGATCAGTCCGACGTTCTTGCTTTCAGTCCTTAGTTCTTTAAGGTCTTCATTTTTGTATCTGCCAACCTTCTCAGCTCTTAACAAGCTAGTTGGTCATCTCGGATGATCATATCTCGGAAACGTCTTTCAGTGTTATCTCGGCTATACCAAACTTGTAAATTGCTTCAAATTTTAACAAGTGGTAGACTTCATAATCTTTGGTTAACTCATCTTGTAATTTGCCCAAAAATTTCAACAAGTGTAAACATTCCTTGCTCCTTAATTATCATTCCTTCCCCCTGCATCTTCTCCCTACCCCCTAATGTGAACATAAGTTGCACTTAGGATCACATTAGGGAAGTTGGCTTCGTGCCGTAGTCACAGACCTGATGTGTTCTTCTTTCGCCGATGTATTAAAACTTCTGGTATTTAATTCGCCCCCTTTAGACCCTCTTTCTCTTGGCCTTTGCAAACTATCATCGCTGTTTCTTGAAGCATTTATTCCTTTCACAATTCTGGTCACTACTTTTGGCGTGTACTTAGCGGTTCTGTTCTAATCAAAACGTTTTTTGACTCCGGCGAATCTTTTGCCGACATTTAACTTTGTGCACTCTTTAACTTGTAAATTCTCTCAGAATTTCAACAAGTGTTTAACATCATTCGTTTTAACTTCGGTTAAACATTATCTCGGCTTAACTTCGGTTTAAGCATCATCTCCGTTTAACTTCGGTTAAACATTATCTCGGCTTAACTTCGATTAAGCATCACCTCAGTTTAACTTCGGTTAAACATCATCTCGGCTTAATTTCGGTTAAACATCATCTTGGTTTTTTGAGGTTTTTCCTTTTTTGTCGTTTGTACTCTTGTACCTTTTTGTTTTTTAGACAATGTAAGCTCTGCATATGGTCAATGTGCCTCATTGTTCTTGAATGTCTAATTTTAACTTTCCTTCTCTGAATGCTTGTGCCTTTGTCTTTTCTTGACTGTCTTTGCATGATTCTATACTTAGAATATTTTGCGTGATTTACATAATTCTTCCTTTGCACAATCTTCTCGGGGTTACATACCTCGGGTATAATAACTGCAAGTTTTACTTCGGCAAGATACTGACCTGCAATCTTTTCATAAATTTCAACAAGTAAAACATATACTTTTCAATGTAAACTTTGCAAACTTTTCTCAAGTTGCAATAAATATGTAAACAGTAATTTCACTCTAACCTACTTGTAAATTGCTACAAATTTCAACAAGGACTAACATATACAGTAAACTTTTCTCAAGTTATAACAAGTGTTAAATAGTGATCTACTTGTAAATTGCTACAAATTTCAACAAGGGTTTAAACAATATACTTAGCTTTTACCTCAACCTGTAAATTGCTGCAAATTTCAATAGATGATCATATGTCGGCTTAACTTCAACTTGTAAATTGCTACAAATTTTAACAAGTGTTAAACATCTTCTTTGGTTTATCCAACCAGTAGATTGCTATAAGTCTGTAAGCAATAACCTCGGCTTCACTTCGACTTGTAAATTGCTACAAATTTCAACAAGCGAAGAGAAAGAGATATCTCGGCTTAAATTCAACTTGTAAATTGCTACAAATTTCAACAAGTGAAGTTAAGAAACCATCTCGGCTTACCTTTAACTTGTAAATTGCTACAAATTTCAACAAGTGGTAAGCTTTGTATCGGTTTGACCAACTTGTAAATTGCTACAAATTTCAACAAGTGGTAAACTTTGTATCGGTTTTACCAACTTGTAAATTGCTACAAATTTCAACAAGTGGTAAACTTTGTATCGGTCTGACCAACTTGTAAATTGCTACAAATTTCAACAAGTGGTAGACTTTGTATCGGTCTGACCAACTTGTAAATTGCTACAAATTTCAACAAGTGGTAGACTTATTCTTCTTCTCCCTGTATGGTTTCCACATACTCCTTTGCGAACCTTATAAAAGGTCTTCAACCTGGCTAATTGCAGTCCAATCGTGTGTGTTTTATTTTTTATCTTCTGAGATCTGCTTACTGAGCTCTTCTCTTCTCGGACTTAAGTGCCGAGATCTTGTCTGCTAGAATCTTGGATTTGCTCACTTAGGCTGAGCTCTTCTCTCCTCGGACCCACTTATCTAGGCCGAGATCATGGATCCGGGATCTGAAATCCGGGATCTGCTCACTTAGGCTGAGCTCCCGTCTTCTCGGGCCTACTTGTCTAGGCTGAGATCACGTCTTCTCGGATCCGGGATCCAGGATCTGGAATCCGGGATCTGCTCATTTAGGATGAGTTCTTCTATACTCGAATGTTATCTCCTTGGGAGCGTTCATGCCCCATGTCTTTGCATCCCTTCTGGAAGGGTCTTCGTTCCTTCGCAGGTATCTATCCTTCCATACCTGGTGGTCATCTTCGTTGTAGTATCCGCTTTGATCTGTTGTCTTTGGTGCGTTACCTTCCTGGCCGGCGTCTTTCACTCCGTGACTCTGGTCACGAGTTTCAACGTCGAGGTTGATAGGTCTCCCACTTCCAGTAGGAGCGTTGTCTCCAATCTGATCTTTCACTAGCCATCTATTCTTCTTTCTTTCCCACAGACGGCGCCAAATTGTGTGGGTGATTTTTTGATCACACTGCCCTCCTTAGTGATTCAGCTGGTGAGCACCGGCAGAATAGATGGCGCCTGACTAACCTGCAACAGAAATATAAGAATCCCGCGGTGGTTCGCCACCCGGGGGTACTCCGACGATCAAGTCAGTACTCAATATCTCTCAAAGATAAATCAATCAACTATTCAACTCACAAGCTTGAGTCTCAAAAAGCATACCTTAGACCCATGGGGGTGCCTCTCTTTTATAGCCAATACAATCCTAGTCCCAATAGGAGCCTGGCCCTAATGGACTTAGGATTACTGCTAATTTGGGACTCCCAGTGGGATTAGGATAAACTCTCTAAGAGTCTTATCTTTACCCAAACTGAAGTCTTCTCCCAATCTAGGACTCTTGTCCATATCTAGGTTGAGTTCCCTCTTCATTCTAGGACTCTTGTCTCTTATCCACTTATCTCGGATTTCGATATCTTCGGAGATAACCTCGGCCTAGCCGAGATGAGCTCGGTACAACGACCAAGACACGTGGCACCTTGGCTGACACGTCGGCGTCACCTTGCTACGTGTTGGTACTCAGAAAATATATCCTCACACTATGCTTATATCCACTGATTGCCGGTGTTCTTGACCTTCGATACGCAAGAGGAGTCCGATACTGGTTGCTTACCACTCATTCCATTTTTTAAAAAACACTCCAACTCTTTTATCCCAACACTCTTACAGGATCTTTTATCTCTGTTAACCCTTCTGTTTAGGCACCTTAGCTTTGATATTTTTGCCCTCTGTTCTTCGTACCCAAGAACAAACTTTGCCGGAGCTGATAGTCACCTATCTTCCCATATAGTCTTATTTGCCACGTTAAAAAGAGATCTATACACATTTGAGTGAATTGCCCGTAATTCTCGGAATACTCTTCTGAGGAGTACAACATTGTATACCAAAATAATCAACAACAAAGAAAGACAAAAAAAGAGGGATGAAACAAGATACCAAAAAACAAAGTCACCACAATAGCTATCCTACTGCAAGAGCATATTCCTCTACAACATCAAATGTCTTATGGTACAAAATAAATAGCCAAAATCTCTGTGTACAAGTAAAAAGATTCCCTATTCAAAATAAAGATGAAACAAAATCATTTTTTCGTCTTTGCTTTTTATCAATCAGTTTGCTTTTATCTTTTCTTTACAACTATGCAAACCATTATACACGTGACATGTGTGAACCATTACCCTATAAAGAATCTAAAGTACTCACATTACTCACACTTGGACCCGGGTGTGACTTTCTTTACACCACAACCATACACGTGTCCAAGCTCCGTGAATGGACGGCCCAAATTCGCCAGGAGGGAGGGCGTTGGTAATATTAATACAGCGCCCCCAAAGTCACACTAACTCACACCATTCACACCAGAGTGCAAAGAATTGTTCCTTTGTTTCTGCTTCTGCAAGAATTCCCCGCCAGAGTTGGTCTTTATGTTTCGAGGGACTTTTCCCCTTGGATGAAAATTCTTCTGATTCTATGAAATTGCTGCCTTTTTGTATATACTATCGACTCGCTGTTGGAGAATGGAGTTTTTTTATGTTTGGATGGTAGATCCTCCCATTGGATCCTATGAGATCGAAAAATCTTTGGTTGGAGGTTTGGATTTTTGTTGTGCATTGCACCATGGCATGGAGGTGTAAGTTTCCATCTTCGTGGAGCTCTCTTGCGATGAGTATGTAGTATGGTAGGCATGCTAGTTGGAGAAGTGATTGCAAGAGATCTAGGAGTTGTTCTTTTGGGCAAGGGCACTGTGGGTATGTGAGAAAAATATTTTTTGCATAGAAACGGAAAGAGGCTTGGCGAGGCATTTTGTAATGGAGAACAACAACCGTACAAGGCTTCCCTATTATATAAAAAACCTGATGTGAATGGTATGAGTTGGTGTTACTTGGGGGACACTGTATTAATATTACCAGCGCCCCCTCCCCCAGGGCAAATTTGGGCAGTCCATTCACGGAGCTTGGACACGTGTATGGTTGTGGTGTTAAGGAAGTCACACCCGACCTAGGTATGAGTGATGTGAGTGCTTTAGATTTCTTATGGGATAGTGGTTTACATGTGTCCAGTGGCGGAGCCAGGAATTTAATATAGGGGGGCACCCATTAATTACAATCTCAAATTTTTTCTTCTCAAATCAATAACAATAACATAATAATAATTTTTCGAACTAATGTTAAATATTAAAAATTAATATCCATTACAAAAAGTTTTAAATTTTAAACTTTTACAATTGACCCCGACGAGTTTTCATCTTTTGAAATCTTTCCATAATAGTATCATTGTCAATGCCATCAAAAATCTCTCTCGATGTAGACAATCAAGCTATCATTCATCCATTCATCACCTATTCGGTTCCGCAACCGATTCTTCACAATATTCATAGCTGAAAATACCCTCTCAACAGTAGCAGTCGCAACAGGTAAGATTAATGCTAAAGTCAAGAGCAAATACACCAATGGATATACTTTCTCTTCCAGTCTCTACCATTTTCTTAGCAAGATCGGCAATTCCATTCAACATTGAGAACTCACTACTAGATAGCATGTCGATAATATATGTATCAAGTTGATCATTAAGTACCATGAGCTCCACTGAAGAAAATTCTTTGGGATAAAATTCAGCAAGATGAATTAACTTTTTCCTGTCAAAACTAGAGAAAGAGTTAGATGGATTCAAACATTCCACACAAAGTAACAACTCAGTGTTCGATTCAGTGAAACGAGCATTTAGTTCTTGAATTTGCATATCTAAAACAGTGTAGAATAATTCAGCGCGATAGTAATGTAGGTTTGTAATTTCTTGAGCATTGCGCCTTTTTCTCCCTCGAGCTACAAACATATCTTCCATTTGGGGAATATCAATTTCATGCTTTTCACAAAAAGACAAAATATCATCAAGTAAAGATGTCCACCCACTCTCCCTCATCTTTTGGAGTCGTACTTTAGAAATTTGAACTAAATTCATGGCATTAACAATATCTTGATCTTTCCTTTGTAGTGCTTGCGATAACTCACTTGTAATAGCCAATATCGTTTTCATCAAATGAAGGTTGAATACAAACTCAAATGATTGAATTGAGTCCAACAATACATTTGCTTCTGCTCGTTGTTCTGAATTTGAACCATCATTCGAAATCATTTCAAGCATATCAATCACTATTGAAAACATACTAACCAAGCTGACTAAAGTACCATAGTGTGAACCCCAACGTGTATCATCTGCACGTTTAAGAGATTTAAGCATTGCCCACTAGATAGCTCTCCAGTATTAAGTGCCTCAGCAACTTTTGCAGCTTGCTTCTTCCTAACACTATCTCGGCGTTTACATGATGCTCCAACAACATTCACCACATTAGAAACCAAAGTGAAAAGTAAAGCAATTTGATTATGATTCTTTGCCACGGCTACAAGTGCCAATTGCAATTGATGACCAAAACAAGGAACATAATATGCACAAGGATTCTCTTTCAGTATAAGTGTTTTAAGACCATTGAACTCATCTTGCATATTACTAGCCCCATCATATCCTTGACCCCGCAATCTGAAAATACTTAATCCAAGTTTGGAGAATAAATTTTCCATAGCTTGTTTAAGTGAGAGAGCATTCGTATTAGCAACATGCTCAATACCCAAAAAGCGCTCAATCACTTGGCCTTTTTTGTCAACATATCGTATTACAACTGCCATTTGCTCCTTAATTGATATGTCACGGGCTTCATCAATCAAAATAGAAAAAGTGCATCATCAAGATCTCTAATAATCACATTGATAGTTTCAAATGCGGCCACATTTACAATGTCTTTTTGAATATCAGGAGATGTCAACTTGATATTTTGTGGAGCATTGCTCAATGTGACCATTTTGACATCTTCATTATGATCAGCAAGAAACTTGAGAAGTTCAAGAAAATTTCCTTGGTTACTTGAATTTGCAGATTCATCATGCCCACGAAACGCAAGTCCTTGTCTTAAAAGAAATTTAACGCAATCAACCGATGAATTCAAACGGGTTCGATACTCAATTCGAGCTTGATCAGATTGTTTGAAAAAAATCGTTTCAATATGTTGGTTTTGGTTTAACAAGTCTTGACAGTTACTCCAAGCTTGATTATGAGCACTATTGGGACCTCCAACATGAGTCTGAATTTTTTCTTTTTTCTTCCAATTTGAGAAACCCTCACCAACAAAAGAATCACCACTAGCTTGATCTCCAATATCGGGTTTGAAAAGATAACAACATAAACAAAATGCTGCATCTTTTGCTACACTATACTCCAACCAATTAGGAAATTCACTAAACCAAGCCTGATTAAATCGCCGAAGTTTTTGTCCAAATGATTTTTGTGGAAAATTATGATCACGAGGTTGACAAGGACCTTTTTGTAGATATGCCCTACGAATTCGGTCTCGATCATTAGCATTATAGTCCATAATCCGAGGCCGTAGTCCTGGATCTGCAGGAAGGTCTACTAAGTTGATTTCTATGCGACTTTGTTTTGCGGAAGAATAATTTTCATCTTTTTCTTGAGAAAGAGACGATTCCCACTTTGATTTTCTTTTGAAATATTTCTCCATGACTGTTTGAAAAAACTAAAAATCAAAATAAAAATTCATAATCAAAATCTCAAACCCTCCACAAATCAAAATATTCAATTTTAATACAAATCAAAAAAATTAAATTAGCACAAATAACAACAAATCAAAATTTTTAATTTTAGCACAAATTATAACAAATCAAAATCCCTAATTTAAATATTAATCACTACAAATTAATATTTTTAATTTTAGCACGAATCAAATTCCTAATTTTAGCACAAACAACAACAAACCAAAATTCCTAATTTTAATATAAATTATCACCAATTAAGATTCATAATTTTAGCATATCAAAATCTCTTATTTTAACATAAATAATAACAAATCAAAAAAAATTTACAAATCAAAACTTAACAAATAATTATAAATTAATACTCATAATTTTTATTTAAAAGTTAAAAAAATAATAATAAAGTCACCTGTAAACAATGAAGAGAAGATACCAAGGTTGTAGTGTGGTCCTAAATCTGTGTTTTGTGATCTTAATTTGGTGAATCGCGAGTCGGTAAATTGCAAAACAACAAAGGGAAAAAAAGAAGACAAAGAAAATATGAAGATACTTCACAAGTACTGTGAATAAATAAAAAAATAAAGAATTTCATACACTTATAGGGTTTTAGAGTTTTAACCTTACTATAATTGGAGTTGTGTGTACTCACCTAAAAAAAGTTATGTATCAATATTTGATTGGGATTGGAATTCCTAAAAAAATAAAAATAAAAATAAAAATAAATAAAAATACAAACTTGGGCGTGCGTGGTGTGTGTGTGTGTGTGTGAGTGGTCAGTGGGTGTGTGAAAGCAAAGGAGACCACACTTAAAAAAAAAAAAAAAAAAAAAAAAAAAAATTGCCAAAGTCAGGGGAGGCACGTGACCCCCCGGGCCCGAGCTGCCTCCGCCACTGCATGTGTCACGTGTATAATAATTTGCGTGATTGTAGAGTAAAGATAAAAGCAAATTGACTGATTTAAAAATAATTGGTTTTTTGGCTTTCTCATTTTTAAACGTTCACAAAATATGGATTGAAAAGTTAATATTTTTTGACATAAATTACCAAAAACAAAAAAATTCAAACAAAATTGTGACTTTTTGAAGTGTATGCTAAACACCCATTATCAAACGCTGCGTTACGTGAAATCTAGAGCGCCCCCCCCTCTTTTGGTATATGTATATATATGGGTTTCATTTAATAAGTCTCTGTTTGGTTCTCATGTATCACACTGAAATTTCTGAATAGAATATCTTAGTCATTCAACTCATTAGAGGTATATATAAAATATCTAAAAATATATTTTTTATTGAGTTTAATAACTAAAATATTCATTTTTACATTGATTTTACTCAATGGAAATATTTAAATTGTTTAGATTGAAAACAAATAAAAAATTTAGGATTTAAATGACAAAATTAAAATTCGGAATTTATTTTATTATAAAATTCAAAATTTGGATTTTTATTTTTATTTTTTATAATTTCTTAAAATTTTTTTGATGAGAAAAATTAGACACAACGAAAATGTTATTTCAAAAATTATTATTAAATTTTTAATTTTTAAAATAAGGTAGGTCTCACTCTAACTTATGTTTTGGTAATAATTTTTGTAGTATTATTTTCTACATAAGTTCCTTCTTTACCATTCTTCATCACGTGGTTTAAGACACGTGTCACCCCGATCAACTGACAGAGCAAATGCAACTGTGTGCCATTTTGGAAACATGGTAAAAAGTTACGTTTTTGGACAAAATGTCCAAAAATGTGGCTGCAAAAAACGCCAAAAAAGTCATTTGGCAAGTGCCAAAAACGCAGTCCTAAAATTACAAATTAGGGCCTATGAAAAATAAATAAAAAAATAACTCTCTTATGTTGGGTAAGGGTATTTTGGTCATTTTAATTTGATTTGACACCATAAATAAATATTAAACTAAAAAGCAAAAAGTCAGTTTTTTACCAACTTCCCAAATCACTTCCAAAAAAGCCAAAAAATTTGATAAAAAATCAAAAATTAACTTTTTACCAACTTCCCAAAACAATCCGGTCTATCAGAGGAGCCAAAACACAACACTTGATAACAAAAGCTCTTTACCCTCTTCTTCTGATGCCTTTCCAAATCAACATCTGGAAACCTCCCTTACCATAAATCATTTGGTTTCATCATCATTTTTAACTTTGCCCATTGAATTGAATTGTTAATCGTTTAATTTAGTGTTTATGTAGTATTTTGTTGTGTGAAATTATAAGTTCAACTCTAATAAAAAGAAATTTAATACTAATTGAGAAAAGTTAGGGATTATGAAAATTTTATCATGAAAATGATCATGAAAAATTTATGATCTTTGGATTACCTTGATTAGTGTGTGGTGCTTTATTCTAAGTGTAATTCAAGGGTCACAAATCTTTCATGATTATTATCATGAAAAAAATTTCATGATACCTAACATTGCTGATACTAATTATAGAGCTTATTTATCCTCAAATACAAGAGTTGTATATAATTATTTATTTCCTTCCTAATTTAGGCAAGTAGTGATTATTGGGCCTTTTAGCTATTGTTAGAATTTAGCTGTTTAGTTTGATATGATGTTTTTCATATTTATATTTGGAAAATGACTCAGAGCTCGATTTTTTTGAGGCTCGAGAGGCTCGAAAGAGGGAGAGGAGAAAGAGAAGGGAGGGAGAGAAGAGAAGGGAGGGAGAGCAGCTCGCAGCCGCCGTGGGTCGTCCTCGTCGCAGCCCAGCCCCGCCGTGGGTCGTCCTCGCCTCGCCGATCGTCGCAGCAGCCTCGCCTCCGCCGCAGCAGCCTCGCCTCGCCTCGCCTCCGCCGCTGCTCCCCTCGCCTCGCCACCGCCATTTTAATGGCCCCCTCCAGTTCCTCCTCCCTCCTCCTCCTCCTCCCTCCTCCTCCTCCTCCTCCTCCTCCCTCCCTCCCTCCCTCCTCCTCTCTCCCTTCTTCCTGGTTTTCTTCTTCTGCAAAAAAAAAAATTTAGAGAAGATGAAGTCGAAAATAAGAAAAAGAAAAGAAAAGAAAAAAAAAAAAACAGGGTCAAAACGACGTCGTTTTGACCCTCGAGCCAAATATCGAGCCTCAAGTGTCGAGCTACCAATCACTGCCGTTTATATTTACTCTATTACCAGTTGAGAAAAAAAAAAAAAAAAAAGAATTTACATAATTGGATAAAATATACATGTAAAAATATGAACACATTGTTTAAAATGAAATAAATATCAACATAGTTTATGGCGCTATTTGGGAACAATTTTTTTGGATTTTTTTTTTTAACTAAAAGACAAATTGGTTACAAAATAAAAAAAAAAACAAATCCAAACAAAATATCACATCAAATCCCATAATCATTTCATTTTTTTTCTCACAAACATCACATCCAACCACAAAAAAACCTAATTATCTTCCCAAACACAAAAAATTTTTTCTCCAATAATATCCTATAACTAAAAAAATCTACAAAAAAACCCACTTCCCAAATACCCACTAGGTGGTGTTTGGGAAGAATTTTAGTTGGGTTTTTTCTAATTTTTTCCACTAAAAGATAAAAATTTTGCAAAATCAAAAAAAGCATATCCAAACAAAATGTCACATCCAACCCCATAATCATTTCACTTTTTCTCTCACAAACATCACATCGAACCACAAAAAAATCCAACTATCTTCCCAAACACAAATTTTTTTTTTTTTCAATAATATCCTATATCTAAAAAAACCTATAGAAAAACCCATTTCCCAAACACCATCTATGTGTATGAAAATTAGTCCGTAGCTCGAAAATTAAAGGGCTCGAAAGGCTCGAAATTAGAAATTTCTCTCTCCTCTTGCTTTTTCATCTCATCTCCCCTCTCCGTTTGGCAATGAAAACAACTCCATTTTTCTTTTCTTCGTAGCTCGAAAGAAATCAAAAAGAAATCATCCATCTGTCTCTCGATATCTTCCCTCTCCTCTCGATATTATCCGTCTCTCCTCTCTATCTCTTCACTCTGGCCTCAAGGAGTACCAAGGAAGACGCGACGGGGGACGAGGGACGAGGAGACGGTGGACGAACGACGATGGGGAGGATGGAGGACGAACGAAGAACGAAGAACGACGATGGAGGACGGAGGACGAACGACGGAGGACGAATCTGAGGTATAAATTAAAAATCGCAAAGTTAGGGTTTTACATTTGGTTTCAATTTTTTTAGAACAGAATCGATTGGGAGTGTTTGGGGTTGGATTTTTGATGCAATCTGTGTTAGGGTTTGCGATTTGGCTTTAATTTGTTCAGGAGGTTCCGCTTCTACCACTCTTGTTCTGTGTTGGTTACCTATTGCGTTTTTATAATTTCAAAAATTGACAAACATGAATTTCAAAAAGCCAAAGTAATGGAAATTCTGAAATTCATACAACATACACAGGTTCAAAAGGATAATCCTCGTTTCAAAAATAGTATAATCAAACCTGGAAATTCTGTTAGAACAGCTGTTGAACATGAATTTCAAAAATAGTATAATCCTCGTTTTCACTAACATGAATTTCAGAATTTGGGGCCTATGAATTTCAGCTGTTGAACATGAATTTCATACTCTTGTTCTCTGTTAGTTATAATACTGTATCAAAAATAGTATAATCCTCGTTTTCACTAACTACTGTATCAAAAATGGTTATATTCCTTGAACTAAATCTGACTGAGTTGAGTTATTCCTCCAATTTATGAAAATGGCCTCTCCAATAGAGGTAATTGGAGGAAAATGAATTCATGTAACCATCTCCACTTCATGAAGACTATGTCCTGTTGAGTTAGAGTGAAGACTAAAAATAGAGTGAATTCATGTGAATTCATGTTACCATTTCCTAAGTCATTGATACCCAATTTGAAGGAAGGTCAGCTATAATAGAAAAATAAAAGGAAATTTTTGTAGTTATTCTTGAATTTGGAGGCTTGCCATTGAAGAAAACTGCTTGAGAATTGATTTAGCATCTTTGTCTAATTTTAGTGAAGACTAAAAACTGCTTGAGAATTGATTTGGGAATGATGATTCAAGATTTCCTTGAACTAAAAACTGCTTGAGAATTCTTGAACTATTCAATTCAATTGTTGGTTATGGAAATCTTGTCTAAGGGCTGTCTTTTGTTTTGATTTGTTGTAGGATAGAAGCAATCCCTTTTTCTTAGTATTTGACTTGTTGCAAACCATATAAAGAATTTGGGCAGTAAGGTGAGAAAAAGAAAAGAAATGATTGTATTTTTTCACTATTATAGTTGGATGGGTAATAAAGCAAAACATATGAAAGAGGGACATGATATGACTGAGATTTTTTTTTATTCCTTTTGTAATTTAAGGGTCAATCTTGGTAATATAAATATTTTATAACTAATCAACTTGTTTCCCAGCAAATCTCACCACTTTTGGTGAAAAATGAAATGAGCTAAGCAACTCCAATATTACTATGCATTTTGCCTAGTTGTGCATAAAAAAAATGATATATATGCAACATAAAAAATAATATTTTTTTCATGGCATAACACATAAGTTCTTATTTGTGATGTAGTTGTCGATGTGATATTTGCAAAACAGTAATATCTTTTAATAATAAATAAATTACTTTGCACAAAGTTTGAGGGACATTTCTAAATTTCTCTATTGCATAAGAGCAATCTCCATTTATCAAATTTAAGTCGTGTAATAAAAAAAAATAAAACAAGACTTGTGTTGTGAGATTGATGTCTAGAGCAAAGGAGTAGAGAAGAGCAAGCAACATAATGGTGGGAATACACATTTGCTTAGCATTAGACACTAGCTACATGTGGAGAGTGAAATTAAAAATAGGCAAAATGCCTCTTGTGATAGAGAGAGCCTATTGAAGACACAAAATGGAGCTTCACTAGCAAAAATGCCTAGAATGCTTATTTTGCCTCTTGTCTTGGAGTTGCACTAAATAAGATAGTTCTCTATCCCTATTTCTCGTGACCCCTCATTTCAGTTATAAACCAAACATGAAAAGAGTTCACTTTGTCATTATTTCTTTTCTTATCATTTCTCATCAAGTCACTGCTTCCAAATAGAGTGTTAATGTCATTGTGTGAGTGGACCATCTTTGTGGCTTTGTTGTTTTTTGAGAGTTGTTGTTCTGTCTTTTTCTGCTAACTTTTCTCTGTTATTTATCATATCATATTTTTCTAACTTGAGCAGACTTTCTGACGACTTTTTGTTTTTCATGAATCAGGATTCCAATTATTTTTGAAGGTGATCTAGCACATATTGCGGCCTGCCATGTAAAAGAAAAAGATTTTGTTTATATAGATGATGACGACGATGACGTTACGTCCACAATTCGTGCCAATGCTGGACCTCAGACAGATTCAAGTAGTGCAGAAATTAATGATCTAAAGAGAAGGAATGACCTGATGGACATAACAGTGTCTAATATGAATGTATTTTAATTTATTGTATGAAGGAATGACCTGATGGACATAACAGTGTCCACAATTTGTATGAATGTATTTTAATTTTGTTGGTTGAATGAATGTAGACTCTGTTAACAGTGTCTAATATTTAATACAAAATTTGGTCTATTGTTTGAACATAACAGGTACTCCAATAATCTGTGTAACACATGAATGAATGAATGAATGAACTTGTTTGTTTGAACATAACAGGTACTCGAATAATCTGTGTATGAATGAATGAATGAAATTGTTTGCTTGTTTGAACATAACAGGTATGAATGAATGGGCAGATGAATGAATGAACTTGTTTGTTTGTTTGAACTTCATTGACAAAGAACCAAGGATGAACAAGGCCAATAAAGATATTTGAACTTGGTAGACCAACTGAGGTACCACTTGTGCACAAGGCTGGTTGTAGCAAAATATATATATATATATATATAAATATAAATGCACAAGATAAGAATACCAAAACCAAATGCTGTATGTAGAAACTAATTCCCAGTTTCACCAGTTTGAGTAAACAACCCATATGGTTGCAGCCCATGGCCAACCATTGAAGTGCAGCAAAGAACAATGATGCAAAATGAACAGTTGATGCAAAATGGACAATTCGCTGCTGTTGTTCCTGTGGATATGCATACAGTTGCCGATTGATATAAAATGTAAGCCAACTCCTGTACAGGTCAGAATGGACTCATCCATGAATTGACATAAAAAATTAACACCATGTGCTGGGTTGACAAAGTAAATTTGCTACAGCAGAATAGAAAGACTTCTTTTTTGATCAGCAAAATAGAACTTCATTGACAAAGCAACTCTATTGAATAATCACCCTAACACAAATAATCAGTAGCTTCACTCCACCAGCAGCAGCTTCACTCCACCAGCTACAGCAGCATCAGGAGGCATAAAGCAACTAATGGACACACAAATAATCACCCTAACACATTCCATCAGAACAACATATCAACAGCAGCAGAGCAACTCTATTGAATAATGCAACCAACCAGAACAACATACACAGGTTCAAAATTTCCCGGTTCACTCATTAATGGTCCATGTTCAACAGCTGAAATTCAACAAATTCACTGAACATACAAAGTCAGTCATACTCTTTCAGTCAACATACACAGGTTACAATTACCACTTCGAAACTAAAAAAAAAAAGGATCCTCGTCGATGTTCAAGTCAACAAAATTTGATGGTACTATTGAACTTTGACTGGTAATATTGTTGAGCATTCCAGCTTGAGTATGAGATGTGCTTCCAATGTCGTCCCCAATTGTACTAACTGGTGCCTGTAAAAATAAAGTAAATATTAAAAAAAAAAAAAATCCACAAACATATTTACCAATATCAACCGATAACAAACAAAGTGCAATATATTAAGTCCGTTCAACACATACCGGTACATACATACTGTCTGCTATGGCATCCATAGAAGGATAATAGTAAGGTTCATTTGGCGGCACCTAATAATGAAATAGTAACACAAATGAATTAGTAATTTCAAGCAATAAAATTAAAAGCCAAAAATGTTAACACCAAACAACTTTTATATTTAACGTGTACCGGTTCATACATAGTGTGTTGCACGCCTCCCGTACAAGGAAAGCTTAACTTACGAGGTTCACCTTGACGCACCTTCTGACCTTATAGCACAAGTTCATTGATGAATATTTGAAGTTTAACAAATTCGGCTATATATGATGTAGTGCGGAATGAAAAATGTACCGGATTATCCTTCTTATTTTTTCCCTTCAACCGATTCACTATTGTATCAACCTTGCTAACCTTCCGTTTCGTACATGGACGGCCTCTTCTTCGAGCAACCAAAGGACTGAGCATCTTGCGAGTCATGCTTTCTTTTCTAGTATTGATACGAGGCGGACTTTTTGGTGAAGTATAGGAAGGTGGTAAAGTAGTACTCGAAGGTGGTAAAGTACTAGTACATGGCACATTATTCGCACTACTTGATTGAACTGTTCTCACTTCATCCTTGATTTTCATCAACCCAAGTTGAATCACTTTGTGTTTACCATCATCATTGGTAGCAAGTTCTAGGATCTCATCCAACGTGTTGTGATAGTTATCATGCAACTTTGGATGTAGAGAAGAGCCAAAGTTAGTATATGTGGTTGGAATGCATGTGTAGCCTCTTTCCAAGTCTTTTCTCCACCTCGAAACAATGTATTTATTTGGCACGTCATATATGGATCTCTCAATGAGAGCACAAAGTGAATGGGCACACATAATACCTCTAAACTCAAACAACCGACACATACATTGGAGCTCACATTCAGTTGAATTAAAATACACAACAAATTCCACTTTCTTCATCCCCTCACCCACAACAACAGCCTCCCTCACATGATAGGTACAAATTGCGCCCTCCTCTTTGATAAGATTTGCACGACAATACACTAGACGCTTCATTTCTAGTTGAACTTCTTTAAATTTTGAATTAGTGTAAGCTGCACGAAATTGCTTCTCCAAACGATACACTGTTAAGCAATCATACGATTTGTTACGAGACTTAAAATCTGCTTTTGTCTCCTTCTCTACCTTACTTCTTAACGCATTGTCATACTGCTCAACAAATTGCTTTAAGGTTGTCTTGGAGTTCACATATCCATCAAAGAATGCATTCATATTCTCACTTCGTTGTGTAGTTGACATGCCAGCCCAAAATATGTCTTTAACATAGGCAGGAATCCACCTATGTCGCTCATGGTATAATACCCTCAACCACTCGTTATCATTCAAATTGAAATTTTCAATCATTGCTTCCCAACATTCCTGAAATTCATCTTTTGTGAATGAATCATAAACTGCATTACTCAAAGCAACCTTGATGGACTCATATTGCGAATATCCTCGCAATTTCTCCGGAATTTTCTTCATAATATGCCATAAACACCAACGATGCCGAGCCTGTGGGAAGACAATTTCTATGGCATTTTGCATAGCTCTGCACTGGTCAGTTATTATCGCTTTTGGAGGCGCATCTGACATACAACTTAACCATTCTTTGAAAAGCCAAACAAATGTCTCCATGTTCTCATTACTTAACAACCCACAACCAAACAAAATTGACTGGCCGTGGTGATTAACTCCTACAAACGGAGCAAACGGCATATCATATTTGTTTGTCAAATAGGTTGTGTCAAAAGAGACAACATCCCCAAATGCTTTATAAGCCGCCCTACTCCTTGCATCTGCCTAAAACAAGTTTCGCATGCGACCATCTTCATCAAGGTCAATTGCCGAATAGAAGTTCGAATTTTGTTGTTGCATTTTATGAAAATAAAATGTAACTGATTCGGCGTCGCCTACCCCAAGTCTCAATCTTCTAGCATTTTGAATATAATTCATTGCATCTTGTTCATCAAACGTTAATGCCTCATATCCCACCGCTTCAACAACTATGGAATGAAAATTCCTAGCCACCCCAATCCCTGCTGCATCGTTAACTTCTAGTCTCCTCTTCACCGGAGTAAGAATCCTCTTATTCATTGGAAAATGCCGTGAGTCACTCGGAATGAAATCATGAGTGTGCTCAAGCACAACCGTGGTTAATTTATATCTTCCATCTTTTTGTAGAGTGGCTCTAACCCTTGCTTTACAATCTATTTTTGATGACAAAGATGGTTCGAGGGGATTTACTTCTGATTTTTTTTTTATTCCGCGCCCGAGTACATTCAATTCCAAAGTACTTTACTTCCCCATCCCTCGTTACATTTTGTGTTCTATAAGATATAGCAAATCCAAGTTGTTTCGCATATTTTGCATAAAATGTGTGTACTTCTTGCTTGGAGATAAAACACATCCCCTTCTTCGGTTCTTCAACTTCACCACTCTCATTAAATTCAACATTGTTATCTTGTTCTTCAACTTCCTCACTCACATTGAATGAATTATTCATTGAATCAATATCCATTGTAGCTTCAAAGTGGGTATAGATTCTTCTCAACAAAGTAAGTGACTTGATGTGGAGTGCCCTTCAATGGAATCTGATTATAGAAAACATAACTTTCAAGTAAGTGGATCACTGCCAAAATGACAATCTATATAAAAATACCTTGTTATGAGCGTTAAAGTATAACAAGATGAAGCCATTGAATTGTAGTTCATAACAAGGAACTTATGAATCTGTTCATTGAATTAATTTATACAATGAGTTATGGTGTTTATAATTTTGTGCAGTGAATTATGGTGTTTATAACATATCATTGAATTTTGTAACAACAATATATTTCATAACAACAACAATGTGAATTTTGTTAATCTTGTTAAATTTTCATCAACAACAATGTTCCTTAATAGCACCAGATTTCATCAACAGAACATATTTTTCATCAACAATAATGTTCCTTAACATGTTTTGTACAGCAGCAGCAGATTTCATCAACATCTTGAATTAATGTTCCTTTTTAATTCTGTACAGCAGCAGATTTCATCAATACAACATTTTTCATTAACAAAAAACAACCCATTTCCTACCAGTTTAACAGAACATATGGATTTATACTTTGACAAAAAGGTGGGAAAAGGTGGGTGTGCAAAAGGTGGGAAAAGGTCAAAATTTGGCACGCACATGGATTGAGCAATGTTTCCTACTGGTTTAACATCAAGATTCGGTGGGTGATTGCTCAATGTTTCCTACTAGTTTAACATCAAGATCATACCACATTAATTTTTATTTCACTCACCTTTCGGCACACACATGCAGCGGCGGCGGCACCTTTCGCACACACAGCGGCAGCAGCCTCGTCGGCGGTACTAGTAGAAGCGGCAGCAGCTTCGTCGGTGACACCCTTTCGCACACACAACCTTGATCGGCGTCCTCTCTCTCACTCTCTATACTGTGTTCTTGTTTTTCTTCTTTTTTTTTTTCTTGGAAACGAATGTCTGAGTTTGGTAAGAATTACCTGTGTACAAAGAAGAAAAGGTGGGTGTGCAAAGAATGGTCAAAATTCGGGCCTTTCGACCCTTGACCTTTCAAGCTACGAAATGGAATTGTGTGTGTATAGGGTTAATTTCACTTTTATCTTTTAATTTTTTTTTCTTCTAAATTATTATCATTTTTATCTTCTAAATTAATTTCACTTTTATCTTCTAAATTATTATCATTTTTTTTCTATTCAATCCCTAAATTATCGATATCGTCTATTTAGTCGCCCAAATTTCTAATTTTTTTCGCCATGTGATCCAATTTGAGACGACAAATTAATATCTATTGAAGCTTAATTTAATAAAAAAAAATATTATTTTAGAATTTGAACAATTTAAATCATACAACAAAATACTCATTTTTCTTATTATTTTGAACAAACAATACCCCACAACCAATTTAATGGGTATTTGATTGTATGATTTAAATTGTCTAAATTAAAAAAAAATCATTTTGAACCCATCAAATTAGGTTCTAAGGGTTACTAATTTGATTTGTACAATTGTCTCCAATTAGACCACATGAACAAAAATCAAAAACTTTATGGATGAAATAGATGAAATTAATAGTTTAAGGTTGAAATAGAAAAAAATGTGATAGTTTAAGAGATAAAAGTGAAATTAACTCACATATAATCACATATATTAATATAAGTAACGACCTTTTTTTTAATTTATTTTTTCTAAAAACAATTCCGTTTCATATGTTATACAAACAAAATTAAATCACAGTAGAAGGCAATATTGAGAATTCGAAATTTCTCACGTTCCACTTATACTCCTACATCTAAATAAAATCTCTCTTTAATGGGAGGAAGCAAAGTATGATTTGGCTTGTTTATTGGTTATTTGATATACAATGCAGCATTAATTATAATTCACTTTATGTATTAATAATAAATAAATAATAAAAACAAAGTTTGTTATAAAAATAAATAATAAAAAAAACAAAGTTTGTTATAAATTAAATAAACAACTTATTGCACTCTCTAATAATTAATTCACAAAAGCATAACCAGCTTGTAAATAGTTGTAAATAAAACCAGCCAACAAATAGAAGAATATCTTCTTATTTCGAAGTATTTATGTTGAAAGGCTATCGCTACAAGAAATAACAGTTTTGTTGATCAAAATATTAGTCGCCAAAAGTCACTTTTTTAGTCGCCAAAACCAATTAGCGACTAAATTTTTTTGTCACCAACTTTTAGTCGCCTAAACCCTGTCGGCGAATGTTTTAGCGACTAAACGTGTGTTTGGTCGCTGAAAGTGAAACATTTGGCTACTATTTTATTTAGTTGGCAAAACCTACCTTTTAGCTACTAAATTTTAGTTGGTTGGCAAATAGCCAATGTTTGGCTACTAAATTATTGGTAGCCAATAGTCAATTATATTTTTTTGAAATTATACATTTACCGACCAATGTTTTAGTCGCCAATACTCAAGGAATCGGCGAACAAACCTTTTAGTCGCCAAAAGTGATTTCGTGAAAAAAAAAATTACACTCTGCTCTTGTAGAGATTCGAACCATCAACCTCGCACACTATAAACCTTACACAACACCCTCTTTCCACTACGTCTCCATAACATCATATAATTATATATGCAACATATATTATTTATATCGTACATAGACCCGTATTAATACAAAAGAATATATATAAAGATAATTATTTTTTATTGAACATAATTTATGTAAAAATAAATTATTTATTAGAAAAAAAAAGAGACTACTTTTGGCGACTAAACATAATTTTAGTTGCCAATTCTATACTTTTGGCTACTAATAATTTTTTAGTCGTTAAAAATAAAATTCCCGTGCTAAAATTACTACTTTTGGCGACTAAACTTCTTTTTAATCACCGAATGCCTCACTTTTGGCTACTAAATTATTTTTAGTCGCCAAAAACCCTCACTTTTGGCTACTAAAAATTTTTTAGTCGGTAAAGGCCTCACTTTTGGCTACTAAATTTTTTTTAGTCGCCAAAGGGCCTAACTTTTGGCTACCAAAATTTTTTTAGTCAGTAAAAGCCTCACTTTTGGCGACCAAACATCAATTTAGTCGCCGAATGCCTCACTTTTGGCTACTAATTTTTTTTAGTCGCCAAAGGGCCTAACTTTTGGCTACTAAAATTTTTTTAGTCGGTAAAAGCCATATATCGGCGACCAAACAGATTTTTAGTCGCCAATTACTATACTTTTGGCTACTAAATTTTTTTAGTCGCCAAAAATCTTTACTTTTGGCTACGAATGCTTTTTTAGTCGCCAAAAGCTATACTTTCAGCGACCAAATTTTTTTTAGTCGGGAAATTTAGTCCCCAAATGTGCTTTTTCCTGTAGTGTATTACAGTTACTCACAAGTAGAAGTAAAAAATACACCACATCAACTCCCGTAAATTGTGCTCATATATGTGTGTGTGCAGCCTTATAAATGTGTAAATATTTGAAATATTAATGGTTTAGATGAATTATCTTATTCATGAAAGACTACAGTGCACAACATAATTTTTTGGATTATAGTTGTTAAAATCTTTCTTTAGAAATTCCTTAAATAGGAATTACATTAGCAATGGTTTTGAATTTTAAATAAATTGACTAAAATGCTTGATTAGATAGTGATTCACTCAAGCTTAGTGATATATATGCAGCATTCATATAGATAATGAAGCATATGATGATGTTAGATGAATAACACAAAGAGATGAATAAAAAAAAGAAAGAAAGACGAATAACACAGAAAATGCCAACATTTCTAATGAAAGTTTACTACTTCAATTTCTAAAAACACACATAATCAATAAGAAATGGAAACCGTGTCACGAC
This sequence comes from Camellia japonica, assembly GCA_030407325.1. NCBI lineage: Eukaryota > Viridiplantae > Streptophyta > Magnoliopsida > Ericales > Theaceae > Camellia > Camellia japonica. The sequence goes on along the minus strand of JAPPVO010000010.1, from coordinate 102,608,430 downwards.
TCATGACAATCAGGCAAACGTCATGAGTTGTGCACGTGACTACTAATGTCATCATAGGTATAAAAATTTGATCTCTTATGTTTGTTCATGTATAAATGAAAACTACATTAGTTAATGCTTTTCAATTTATTATCGTTATCAATCAGTGTGTTTGTAAGAACGTATAATTTATTTTGTCATAACTAATCAAATATTGTTGCCTCTATATATTTGACAAAGTAGGAAAGTAAATTAGATCGTTAATGAACTACTCGTGAATTATTGACAATATACTACGTGTAACAAGCCCGCGGGGGACCTCGCTACAGCTCGGACTCGATTTCGTGTCACGGTTCTTAATCTTGAACCAAAGAGTCCAAATCCGGCAAATCGTTTTGGAAAACAGATTTTGAAAGAAGTGCCAAACATGGACTGCTTTGCCAGATACAGAGTCGCCACCTAAATATTTTAAAATGGGAAATTTAGGAAACCTTGACTCGGTGCCAAAGGCCACGTGTCCGTCATCACCAAAGTTGCCTCGGCTCGGGAACTTGGGTACGATTGGGGAAGGTCACTTCGTGAGCACCCCCGCTCGCCCGGTCAAAGACCGGCCTCTACTAACCATGATATCTTATTTTGAAAACAATGTGAGTTCTTATTCCGGTTATTAGCCTAGGTTACTATGTGATGCTCGCAGCAAACAAGTATAGACCGGGTCGCCTGAATTGGAACAAAACATTTCATGTTTGTTTGTTTGAAAATGATTTGATGGTGCTACCCGCAGGTAGGCTAAGTCGCGGATTTGCCACCCTCAGGCGGGCTTAGAAAACATGATTTTGCCACTATCTAGTGGGCTTAAAACGAACATTTGATGGATTGTCCAATCCAAATAACACAACCTCCACCCACAGGCATTCAAGGCAGTTATATCACATAAGCACATAGCCTCATGGCAAGCATGCTATCATGGCAACACTCACACGCATGCAAGGATGCTAAAGCATAAAACTTACCGAGTACTCCAAGCCAAAAACAGAAACTTATTAGAAATCCATGCATGATCCTAATTATACGGAGATGGCTAATGCAACACATGCAACAATGCAACTATAGCAGGCTCGGCTATTCTAAACATAGCATATGGAATGCTACAACTATCACATATTCAACTTGGAATTGAAATACAAATGCAGTTTGTATGATGCGCCGAGCCCGGTGCGTGCAAAACAGATGAATGAATGCAAACATGCTATCATACTGTATGCTAATTGAAATATGCCCTATATCTAACCATCGTAAGCTGGTAAATAAAAGGGAAGAAAGACGTGGGGTTGGAAGACATACATCACACTCACCCACACTTATTACAATTATGCCCTCGCACAGAGGGTCCAAATAAATAATACAGTCCGAATAATAAAAGAATAATACAGTCCGAAATTACAGTCCGAATAATATACAAATTCCTAATTAATCAACAAATTAAACTAAGAAAGCTGTAAACTGGCATGCAAGCCAGGGCCTGCCTCGATTCTGATGAATGAAGTGTGCTGGACTGCCTTTGCGCGGAAATCCATTGGGATGCCCAATTAGCCTCTGTTTACAATGTTTCTCGAAATGCGCGCCAGACTCCGAAAAGTTGCTGGTTCCTCATTTTGCTGCAACAGAGAGCAGGAAAAGGGCATAGCAATGTATTTCACAAATATATGCATGCCTCGATCCTCGTGCCACCAATCACGCATCTCGATGCATGATGGCCGAGGAGTCGGATTGCACAACTCAATATAGGATGAATGCAGATGAACGCTACAACTAAACCTAACTCCATCATGGGTAATCCGGAGCGTTGGTGACTTGGGAATTGAGACCCGTTCCGTCACTCGGAGTACGAAACGTGCCTCGTTTCCTGTGCCCGGGCTAACTCCTATCCCGAACACGATGCAATATGCATGATATACATGAAATGCAACTAATATACAACCCTAGCATGCACAATACTATGAAAATGAGATGCCTCGAAATGCGTGCACACGGGCACGCAAACCGAGGAAATGATCCTAAGGCATGAAATGTCATAAGCAATGCAATTGGACTTACACCAACATGAGGGAGCCTCAGCCACACTCACATAAGAGACCGTCGGATGAAAATGAGATGCCTCGAAATACGTGCACACGGACGCGCAAACCGAGGCGATGGCCCTAAGGCATGAAATGACATGAAATATGACATACAATGAGACTAAAACGAGATGTCTCGAAATGCGTGCCCACGGGCACGCAAACCGAGAAAATGACATACGGAATGCAACAGGACTAAAATGAGATATGCGATGCAATATGGGCTTACACCAACATGAGGGAGCCTCAGCCCTACTCACACGGGAGGCCGTAGATGAAAATGAGATGCCTCGAAATGCGTGCACACGGGCACGCAAACCGAGAAAATGGCATACGCAATGCGATGAGACTAAAATGTCATACAGAATGCGAAATGGACTTACACCAACATGAGAGAGCCTCAGCTACACTCACATAAGAGGCCGATGGATGAGAATGAAGTGCCTCGAAATGCGTGCCCACAGGCGCGCAAACCGAGGCAATGACATAAAGCATGAAATGACATGAAAAATGATATGCAAACATGCAAATGAAGTTTCAGCACTCACAAATGATGCAAAACAGTCCCGAAAGGTGGGGAAATGACACCAAATGCACGGGATGGTCCCGAAATGCGATATTAAGCACCCGAAATGGCCTACAGCCATACTAAACATGCGTAATTGGTACATGACATGCAAAACAGTAGCAAGGCAGCCCCAAAATAGCATTTTTCAGTCTAGAAACAAGGCCAAACAGCAAGCATAGATAGGGCAACAATAGCATGCAAAAATACGGGTCAAGAGAGGGGTATTGAAACAAGTGATGTAGGCGATACTCAAACTGAAAAATTTCCTTCTAAAAAACTGATGAGGGGCCAAAAATATGCACATTTACAGTAGATGACATCCCCCAAATTAATATGCAAACTTGTTAAAAATGCTATGCAAGAATGAAGCCAACAAAGGCTAGAACATGAGGTATGCCATACATTCATCAAACAGCCTTGGACCCTTAACAAAACATGACAAGAAGGACAAAATATGGATATTTTCAGTACTGCTCATGGCCGAAAACAGAAGCTAGATAAGCCTAAAAAAGCATGTAAAAATGGGGGCCAAAGAGGGATATAAAGACAAGCACATCATGGAGACCCCCAACAAGGTTGATCCCTTCTACAATGTTGTAGAGGGACACAAAATAAGCTTACTCACAGTTCATGATATGCTCCAAAACAGACTACATGTAGGTCAAACAAATCATGCAAATTTACGGTAAATATGAGAGATTATGAAGCAAGTGCATGATAGAGAGCCCAAAAAGGGTTTAGCCCTTCTTCAATGTTGAAGAGGGGCTCAAAATAGGCCCAATCACAGTTTACCTTATGCTCGAAAACAGATCACACACAGGCTAGAAATTTCATGCAAAAATGTGACATACCAAGGGGTATTGAAGCAAGTACCAAATGGAGGGCTCAAACAGGGTTGAGCCCTCAATGAAAGGTGAAGAAGAGCTCAAAAAAACACTACTTTTAGTTTTGGTCGGAGTTCAAAACAGCAAGCAAAGAGGGCTAAGAAATGTTGCAAAAATGAGACCAAAAAGAGGGGAAATGGACTTACCCTTGTAGACCAATACTTGGCTGCCTTCTTGGACCAATATTTCTGCCTCTTAGCTGCTGGAAATCAGCTCCAAGTGTTGGAATGGAGTGTGGGGGTCTTGTGCTAGGGGTTGATGTAGAAATGGTGCAAGAAAATGACTTTGGAGCTTGGAAATGGAGAGAAAATGGAAGGTGGAAGGTATGGAACTCTCCCAAAATGTATCTAACAATGTCCAACCCCCATCCAAGAAGCCAAGCCTCTCCTTTATAGAGGAGAGGCATCAAAAATATCTCCAAGACCTCTCTAATCCTCCATACACGTGTATGGAGGATGGTCCAATTGGAAATCAGCTGGCACAGCTGGAATACACTGAGGGAGAGGAAAATGGCCGGCCAGCTCACAGGGGCAAAAAGACACATTTTTTGGTGAGTGGCCGGCCGGCTGGAAAAGGTGGTCGGCCGGCCAAGTATAGGAGAAAAATGGCCGGCCACCCCCTAGGATGAAGCCCCAGAAGTTAGCTTTCCAATGCCGCAAACCTTGCATTAAAATTCCTCCTGTAGAAAAAGTTATGCCAGTTTCCGTAAAGCCGCGCAGATTCAGTCCAACCGGACTTCAACCAACCATATCTCCTCCCCCGGATTTGGACTTAGGAGATTCTTGAGTGCAAAATGAAGCCCCGGAAGTAAGCTTTCCAATGGTGGTGGCCTCATATTTTAATTCCTCTTGTGCAAAGAGTTACGCCCGTTTCGGTGAAGCCGCGCAGACTTTTCTCATTCCCGGATCCACTTTCAAAGAGGTTTCAAAATGGACAAAAGAATTACTGGCCGGCCATGTGTTTTTAGGATCCTCCCATGTGTGTACAACACAAATATGTGGTTTTGGCTCGAAGAAAATGGCCCTAGGGTGTTCAACATTAGTCCGGAAGTGAGAAAAACGGGCGCCGGGGGGCGCCGGAAGAGCATAACAGGTTGCTTAGACAATTACTAGCCTCCCACCCTCCAGTGATCTTCCTGATGATAAAACAGAGGTACCTGCCAAAAATGAACGAAAACCGATGCAAAACGAAAGCTCGGGGACCAAAACACGCAGTTCGGGGTCCCGAAAACCGGCCGTTAAGCACCGAAAGTGGTGTTTGGCCACGAAGTGGGTATCTAAGACCCCAGTGTCCCTCATTATGATAAAACAGAGGTACCTGCCAAAAACCGGAGGAATCGGAGATGGTTGGGTGGTCCCGAACCGAGGCACACGGCCTGACGGCTCCGAAACCGGGAACCGGGCTCCGAAATGGGCAAAATGGCCTACGGCCACGAAATGTAGCCCACGGCCACTGAGAGATAGTCTACAGGACCTCTCCCTCCCCTCAGGAACAAAAACAGAGAAAACCAAGCCTGGTTCGCGAACCGAGGCAAAGCACAGAAGAGGGTTCGGAAGTCCGGAGGCAGGGCGCACGGCCACGACTCTGGGACTTCTGAACGAGCACAATATGCAACATCACCGAGCGCTCAATCGGTGACGTCTGAGTTTTAAGATCGGTAAAAAATGGAGTGTCTACACTACGTCAACGATTTTCTTTGATTCCTTATTTTTGGAATCATGTCAATGGCTACACAATTGGGACAACCTTTCCCTTGCCTTCAAAATTCTCTTTATTGAATGAGCACAGCATACCTTTCCAAACAAACTGTGTAAAGAAATCGGTGACATATCGGTGACATTTAACTTTAATTAGTAGAATTTTCAAAAATGATCCAACAAAATATTGCAACATAATCAAAGGTACTTGATTTTTTATTTTATTTTAAAATCAATGAAAAATTAACTTTAATTATTAAAATTCTCAATTATTGTGGCCCTTATTGAGGTTAAAAAAATAAATAAATTGTAAGATGTAGCATTTAAGGGTATTTATGTCGCTAGCAAAGTATCAAGGGTTTATGTCATTATGTGTGTGTTTTAGGGTATTTATGTCATTTTAACGTTTGTGCCAATTGGCAATCCTATCCAGGCCCAGCTCACCTCCCCCAAAAATTTGAGCTGGCGAGGAATTGAACTACTCGGGCCCCCTCTACCACAACTCGCTTCTAAATTTCGACTTTTCGGACAACTTATCAATCAGTTCTTTTTGGTACCCTATCAACACAGTTTTGTTTAGTCTTCTTTTTTTATTTTTATTTTTTGTTTTTACAACTTAGATATCCAGTTCACTAAATCTAGTAATCCGAAAATCAATCTCATCGTTCATTAATAGAGCTCAATAAATTATTTGTATTTAGAATTCTTGGAACCTAAAAGTGAACATAAATTATTTATTTTAAAAATTTTTCGAACTTGAAATCTTTGAGTGAACATACCACTATAGATCCCACACCTTGACCACAAGGCCATCTCCGTAGTTTTGTTTTGTCATTTTTTAATTTACTAGAACTCTTTTAATTCTTAAATATGTATCCAAAATGCAATTATATTTTAGTTTTATTTTATAAATCAACTCACACTATCCTATGCAGGAGAAGATTATGGGGGCCATAGACCCTGTTTTTGTAAAAACAATGATAGAGAACTCTAATTTTAAAACTTTAAAGAGAGTTTTAGTAATGTGACAAAAGGAAAAAAAAAAAAAATAGAAACAAAAACAAAAATATAGGCAGACATATCACATCACATGTGGGTCCCACTTCTTGTCACATCACTAGAACTCTCTTTAGAGCTTCAAAATTAGAGCTCTCAATCTTTATTAATATGATTTGTTATGACATTTTAAAAATATGTATCTCATTTTATACATAAAATGACCCATAGTATAAAAAAATATATATCTCATTTTTATCCCATTTTGCATTCTCTTTCTATTTTACACAAAAAAAACTTTTTTATACTATTAGAAATTATTTCTATGGTATTTGAATTTTTTTTTAATGTGTATAGATATAATTTATATATCATATTGTACATATATGTATACTTATATGTATGGTAAAAAATTTTATTTGTCTTTTGACTTTTCTGATAATGAAATCCTGATTTCGTCGCTTAGGGTGTCTAAAGTTTTTCACATGATGACGTGGATGAATCTTAGAACACTATCAAGCTTAACTATTGCGATCACAACGGTCGGAAAGTGTATTTAATGTGTTTCAGAGATGCACACAAAATTAAAACCTCTCATTTAATTTAAGAACTCAAAAATAAAAAGTATATTTACACTATGAGGTGTACCATACGTGTGAAGTGGTAATCATGAGAGAGAATCACAGGCCTAACTGTCCTTGGTGTTTTACTGAATTTGAGCAGAAAAAAACAAGAGAGAGAGAGAGTGGGGTGTCTCATGCTACCTTGTGAGAGCAGTCATGCCTATAAGAGCATGCATTGGGGTTACAAGGCCTCACCAGTAAAGCTTTTCAGAGAGAGAGTTGAGAACTAGGTGAGTTTTCTATCTCTTCAAACCATGTTCATCTTGTTTTTGATGAATGCATGGAGGTTTCTTTCATCAAATTCATGCTTCAATGGTTTTTGATCATGATACATTTGAAGAATTTATATATATATTCCAATCTGAGTTCTTGTTATGTCTGAAGAAGATTTTGTATCACTTGATTTGTTCACATCTCTCAATTGCTTCACTTTGAGACCATGAAGTTCTTGTTTCTGAATTTTTTGTTTTTGTTTTTGTTTCTGTTTTTGTTTTTTGCTTTTGTAAGGTGATGATGTGTCTTAATTATGAGCCTACAAAGCATCCAAATTGGGGTTTTTTTTTGCTTTAAGTTGAATTTACTATGTAGTTTCAGACTCCTTTAAATGGCTGCACTAAGGTTTCTCCCATTTCAGGATATGTGAGTTTCTGGTCATCTTTAATATTTCTATTTTTTATACGTTTTTTTGACTTAATTTTCTCTTCCAATTTTGATATATAAAATAAAGCAAGGCTTTCTCTGCATCTACACTCCATTTTCTTGGTAAAATTATAACTATATTATTGATATGTATGCATTGATTGTTTTTGCAGAGCTTCTTAAGTGTACTCTTTTGTTAATTTTCATTAGGACTATTAAAGACTGTATTTGGATCTTCAATTTATGAAAAAAAAATGAAAACAGAAAGAAAAGATTAAAAAAAAAAGTTTTTCTTTTCACCTTGTATTTGTCTTTTTGGATACAGATTTCTCTACAAATTCAAGGTACGAAGATAGTTTTAATTCTATATTTTGTTATAATTTTCTCTTTGAATCCATGAATTTATTGCAGCAAGGAGGAGCTAGTTATTGGCAATATGACAACTCATGGTGCTTCAGCTTTAACCTTCACCACCGGTCTGAATTCCAGTGATCTCTCAAACACCGACAACAACCCTTTTAGGCTCTCAGGATCATCACACCCATACAAGCCTCACTTTCGAATGGATCACCCTGAGGTAGGTCTAGGCATCTTAAATACACTCACTGATCATCACACAACCAAACCATTGTCTGGAGTACTCTTTGAGCCATCGAAGAGCAAGAACATAGTTTTTGGACCACAAGTAAAGAACATGAACATGAACATGTCCTTCGAATCTTCTCCTGGAACCCCTCCAGTCCCTAGAAGTAACATGGTTCCACCACCATTGATAGTTGGTTCCAGTGGAGCTTATGAAGTTGGAGAACCCTCAGGCTCAGTACCTATTAGAGTACTAGGCTCACATTTGGGGGGTTCTTCTTCTTCTTCTTCTTCAACTATTAAACCAATTAGTTTGTTTCCAGCAATACCCACTGGTCCTAACCATGAGGGTTCCCTCACTTCAAGCCAGGCTAGGGTTTTTAAGGATTATAGTAGTACCCTTGTGATTTCTCATCCTCCATTTCCTAAAATGACTCATGATTTTGATGACTGTGTTTTGGGGTGTAATCCCTGCAAGTTCTTGGATTTTCTTGGCGGCGAAAGACCAGTGAGGCAAAGGAATCATCAAGTGGACAACTTCTACAACAGTTCAACCTCTTCTTATCCCTTAAGTCAGTACTTTTTAAGAATGTGTTTTACTTGTAAGAGGCAATTGAAACCAGGGAAGGACATTTACATCTACAGGTTTGTCTTAAAAATCGCTCAAAAGTATTTGAGAAGTACCCCCAAAATGAAATGTCCGATGCAAATTGAAACTCGTTGTGATATGGTCTATACCCACAATAAATATGATCCATATATTTCACTTTTGGGGGTACTTTATTTTCTGGGTATGTAGTATTGCTGTTAGATTTTTGACATTGTGATTTTGATCGATTGATTCCTTGCAGAGGTGAACAATCATTCTGCAGTGAAGAATGCCGCTTTGAGGAGATGTTGGCTGAGAGAATGGCAAAAGCTGCTAATAAGAACAGCAACCCTAAGAGCTATCCCGCTTTAAACCAGAATGGGTCTATTTTCTTCTTGGACAATACGACTCCATCATAGAAGGCACTAATTGCATTACCAAGGCCTCAATATTTGTCCTCGATTGCTGATCAGTGCATACATTGAGCTGTTTTGCCCATTTTGTTTCGGCTTTCGTGGCAGTTGTGGGTCTTGGGTTGCAACAGCTAGCTATATATATAAGAGTTTCTTTATGTTTGGGCATTAAATAAAGTTCAAAACAGTTTGTTAGTTTCTTCAAACTAGAAGAGACCATAGTCGATTCGCTTGTTGGTTTTCTTCATCCTAGATTTCTAACTAAGCTGTGGTTAAAGTGCAAATCTATCTAGTTTGTCAGTGTCCCTTAAGCTTATGTCTTGGTAAGAGTCAGTGTTGTTGGTTTTCTTGAACCTGGTTTATATGTGACTTTAGTCTTTGAATCTAATAAAATGTTGAATATATGCTATCTTTGCATTTGTTTTGTTTTGTTTTGTTTGAGTTTTATATGATCTTGTGAGAAAAGGATAAATGAAGTGATGGCTGAACTTATTTAATCGCCACACTATAAGTGCAGTTTGCAAGAAATTTAACTTTTATGGGCATTTATAAATGCCGCTAAAAATGCAAAAAAAAAAAAAAATCCAAAAATTTATGATGACATTTTTGCGAAACACTGACTATGCAGTTGTCGCCTTAAGTTTGCAAATTGCAGTGAGTATATTGAAGTAATCAATCCCTATAACGACATTTTACAAAAAAAAAAAAAAAAAAAAAAAAAAAAAAAAACACACCTCTAAATGTTATATTCCTTTCTTTTCTTTTTCAGCACCAAAAAAAAAACAAAAAAAAAACTTTATTGATAAATATTCTATTCTATTCTTTTAGTTTCGTTCTTTTCTTATTGGATGTTTGTTTGTTTGTTTGTTTGTTTTGATCAGCAAAGAAAATTTTATTAAAAAACATAAAATTAAAGGTACCGAAATATAACTATCATGGAGAGAGATTCGAGAAAGTATAGACTAACCCTACTACTGCTACTCGCAACCATCTAACTAACCCCTTAGCTTCACAATTTTTTAAAACAAGAAAACACAAAAAAAAAAATCCATCTTCGCAGCCTTCTTATTGGATGTTTGTTAGTTTTAAATTGTCTATTAAATGAAATTTTCAAATTCACTCAACACTAGAAAATTTAATATTAGAATATTTTATTTCAATTCTAATAAAGTTTTTCTCATATCCAAATTTTATTGCCAAATTGGAATCTAACATTTGTTGAACTTGCTATATCAAAATTTAAATTACACAAAATTGTCAACCATACTCATACAATTTATTCTCATTTTAAAATTCAAAATTTAATTCAATTTATATTATATATTGAATCAACGTTATGAAGAAAATGCAAATTTTCCTTGTAACTATTAAGATCATTTCCCAACGTTTGTATTGCACCATATATGTTGACATTTTAAAATGATAAGGTGTTGCATAGTTTAATGTGACAAGCAAATGTGCAATAAATTACCAATATAAATTGGAAGAATAGAATCAAATCGCTGAGTTTCTGTAGAAAATTGGGATTTTGAGTAGCAATTCAGATATTAAATGCATTCTTTGCAAAGCTGAGCTTGAGTCTGCTCGCCATGTTCTTCTTCTGTGTCCTTTTTCTTGGCATATTTGGGTTGCTATGTTAAAGTGGTGGGGTTTTTTTGGGGCTTTGCCGGATTCAATGGAAAGGTTGCTGCTCTAGTGGGATGGAGCCAAAGTTAGGAAATCAGAGAAAGTGTTATGAAGAAGTATACCTCTAGCAGCGTTGTGGTCTATTTGGAAGCTCAAAAATGAGTGTAAATTCAATAACTTAAATCCTTGCCTTGATGAAGTCATTGAGTTGGTCAAGACTAGAATTGCTTTATGGGTGAAGACATTACCTAAACTAGCTTAGTTTTCAGTTAATGACTTCATATTTAACATGAAGCAAATCAGAGTTTGCATTGGTGGCAATGTGTAAGTGTGATTCCTGCTGAGCATTGGGGACTTGGCTGCTTCAGGATTGTTGGAGTATTGGGTTGCTGCTGTTCTGTTTTGCTGCAAGTATTTTGTTTTGTTGTTGCTAGTGTTTGCTTGTTGGTTGTTACTGGTTTTTCAGTTGCTGGTGTCTTGTTTATTGGGTTGATGCTGCTGCTGCTGGTTTTGCTTGTTTTGGTGTTTTTTTTTTGCTTTGGGCTTGGTTTCTCACCAACCTTTTGGTTTGAGCTAGCATATGATTAGGTGTTTCTCTTAGTGCCAACCTAGTTGGGATGAAGGGAAGCTCTGTGATACTTCCTGCCCTTTGCCTTTGCCTTTGCCTTTGCTTTTGCTTTATTGATGTTATCCATATGTATATATGTTTGATGCTATTAATAAAGTTTTTTTGCTGATAAAAAAAAAGTTACCAATATAAATCATTTACCATAGGTTTGCTTTCTTCAACACAATGCATAGTATTGGAATAAAATGAGAATATGTATGGAAGCTGTTTACAAGGATAAAATACAATATAAAATAAGTGTTTTTTGATCGGCCAATATATAAAATAAGTTGACTATTAGAGTCGTAAAAAAAAAAAAAAAAAAAAAATTCAAACACACCTTAGTGATCAATAATTTGAAAATCTGAAATTGTTTTAAAGTTTAATAATATCAAAGGAGAATGTTGACCTATGAGAGATGTTATGAGAAACGTTACAATAAGTTTAACATTTTTGCGGTTATTAGGGTTTCAAAATAACATAGTTTTTCGTTGAGCACAATTATTCGAGGAAGGTAAGTTAACTAACTAATTGAATTGCCAATAATACAATATTAAAGATGAAAAGTACATGTTTGTCGCTTATGAATTTATTACACGTCGATTATGCATGTATGTAGAATATTTTTCTTCAACGTGATAAATATAATTTTGTCGTTTTAAGAATAGGAAGTCCAAAACATTGTGAGAATCGTTGACAAAATACTAATAAATCGTTGACATCTTTATTTCTATTTTTTTTTCTCGTTTCTTGGTTCAATTATAATAGACTATAAAATACGAGTAGCATTCTTCTTCTCAACAAGTCCCTCTAACTTGAATGAAGGTTCGATATTAATTTTTTAGGGTGACCATTTAAAGACTTTAGTAGTTACGATACTTTGCACCCTGTAGATGATGGTAGTTTTTTTTTCTTTTTTCTTTTATTTTTATTTATCGTCAAAATAAATTTTTTATTGATAAAAAGATGTATTACAAGAAATACAATTAAATTACATCAGTAAAATAGGACACCTAAGAAAATTACATTATGTTGATTTGATTATAGCTTAAATAATGGTTTTTGAATAATTCCTTGTTTGGAAAAGATTTCTAGGGAAACTAATTAAGGAGAATCACATCTTCTTATGTTAATGGTGGCACAAGAGACACCCACACACAAATAATAATTCAATCATGAAGTAGACATAGCAACACAAGCAAAGGCCGCTAGTTCCACTAATTTGAAAATATTATTTAAAAATGATAGTTTTTTTTTTTTTTTTGAACGGAACTTATGTATATAGTTACACAAGGCAATTTAGCGTCATCTAATTTTGTCAATTAATGTTTTGCTTGGGGGTAAAAAAAATAAAAAAAATAAAAAATCAAGGTGCAATTATGTTTGGTTCAGATTTTGAAAAATATTTTTGAATTTTTTTGTTTTTGATATATTTTTGTTTTGAGTGAATTTTTTTAAATATTTTAATCAATTTTTTTTTCAAATTTTTTAATTTCATATGATCTACATACACTTAAAAAGAAAATATTTGTGAATAAATCTAATTTTTTTACTAAATACATAAAATTACAAAAATGTACTTGTTTAATTTTTTTTTGTTGTATATAGTGATTTTTTAACAATTTCTTCACATGTATTACCTTTAACTGCATCTAGGTTAAGAGAAATCTTTAAAAAAAAAAATGATTTAAAAAAATCATAAAAGACAAAAAAATACAAAAAAGAAAACTTAAAAAATTCAAATTTGAGGATATTTTTTTGTCATTTGCGCCAAAATCAAAATTGGAGGATTAAAGTGAGAACTATTTTATTGAAGGACCAAAATGAAAAACCGGCAACAAACTAGGGGCGAAAGCATAATTTACTCATTTTCCAAACCGTCATTTGGCGACGAGTAATTGAAATTCCTCGGTCCCCAAAACGTACAAAAGCAATTTTGGACTTACGGAGTTGTGGACAGTTTGTTTGTCTGGGTCAGTTTTTTTTTTGTGGGACCCATGTCCACCATCTTCATTTCAGTTAAGTTGTCATTTTTTGAGACTAGTGCGTAATCACTCACACCATACTATCATATGTTGAGTTTGTGTGTGATGAAGATCATGTGGTTATAAATTGTTTCATCAATCATAAATGGGATTGGATGTGTAAAATGTTAAAAAACTAGTTTGATTAGGAGAGAGTCGGAGTGTGTTTGGGTGTCGGTGAAATGTACATGAAAAAAACTTGATTTTGTGTACAACGCAGAATTTGTTTGTATATTCTGTGACAAGTGCCATGCGTGTGAATTAGTAATCATTAGAGTGACAGAGAATCAGAAGCCATGAAAAAGATGCATGGGAGAAGATAATGAAATAAAATAAATAAATAAAATTAAGATAAAGTTCTGGTGTATTTTTTTTTTCTATTTTAATTATTTTATAAAAAAATTTAGATGCAAGGGGTTATTTGAAATAATCCAAATAAGTATATTTTTTTAATTTTTTACGAAAAAGATGTATAAAAAAAATATAGAGGTGATATGATCCAAATAAGGCCTCGTTTGGGAATAGGTTTTTTTAGTAACTTTTTGACTAAAATGTGATGTAAAAAAACTAGTATGTTTGGGATGACTTTTTAGTTTTTTACGAAAAGTTGTGCAAAAAGTAGAGAGAAAAGGGAATCTTTGACTTTTTGGTATGGGTTATTGGCTTTTTAATTTTTTTAGTAACTTTTTGACTTTTTAGCTAAAAAGAACACTTACCAAACGAGGCCTAAGTATACTTATCTAAATAAGTGCACTTATTTAATTTACGCTAAATAGTGTCAATTTAAATTTTTTTAGAAGGTTAATTTAAATTTACTAAAGAAATAAAATATTTGTGAAGAAATTCTTTTAAAAAAGAAAAAGAATTCAATAAATACAAAAATTTTGTATTTCATAAATTTCTGAGACAAATTTTATACTTTTTAAGTATATCTAGGTTAGGGGATTTAAAAGTAATATAAAAATAATAAAAATATTTAAAAAAATACTAAAAATAAAACAAATATGAATTAAAATTTCAAAAACTATTTTTAAAAGTTTCTAAACCAAACAGAGTGTGTAATTTAAAAAAAATTATTTAAAAAATTTGTGTTAAATTTTTTGAAATAGAATATGGTTGCGATTTATGAAAGGGAAATAATTTAAATAAATTAGTTTTTACAAAATAAAATAAAAAATATTTTTATATTTTACTTTTTAATTATCAAATTTCAACTTACGAAAAACTAATAATTCTATTCTAGAGAGAGTTTTGGTCATAGAAAGAAAGAGAGGGGTGGCGAAGTATCACACAATACCATGGGCTGTTTAGTGTATTTTATAGAAATTCTTATATTTTTTTAATTATTTATTATTAATTTGAAAATCTATGTTTAATGTAACTTATACATACAATTTATAAGACAAAAATAAAAATAAATAAATTAAAAAAATTAAATATTGTCACATAGTGAAAATGTGCTTTTAACCTTTATTTTCTGATTATCAATATTCAGCTTGTGAGAAGTTGTTTTGAACATATCCTATATAACTCCAAAAATTATAAAGAAAAAAAGAGATCTATGAATTATAATTACTCTGCGAGGACCAAATTTTATCAATTTTAAATTTACATCATATTCCTCACTTTCAAGGTAATTTTTGAATTTCATCTATTAAAAATTTTTGAATTTTTTTATTTATTGTAAATATCATTTTTTAAAAAAAATAAAAAATAGTGATAATAGTTCTAGAGAGAGAGAGAGAGAGAGAGGGGTGAGGGTGGCGAGTTTGGCACCAGCTTGTCAGTATCCATTCACAAAATCCGCACTTCGGTCTCTCTCAAACTCATCCCTAAACAGTCTGAACTTCTTACAGAGAGATAAACAGAGAGAGAGGCAGAGACAAAGAGCAGAGAAAGAGAGAGAGAACCAGTCAATCAGGTACGAATAAAGTTTCCATTCTTTCAGGTTATGGTTTCATTTCCAAAATTCAGTGACCCACTAAACCCCCATTGATGAACTCTTCAAGCTTGAGAAATTCTAAAGAGTTTAGTCTCACAACTTGTTCATCCCATTTTTTCTCAATGTCGATATGTCAATTCTAAGCTCTTTTTAGACTACTAAAAAAGCTCTCAAAAATGGCTTTTTTGTTTTATATCTTCAAAAGACAAAAAGTTTAGAAGTTAAATTCACTACTCTGTGAATTACAGAACTTTTTCAATGTCTTTTTTAGCTATAGTTTCTTTCACTCAAGCTTTTTCAATATCAATCTATCTATGTATAGATATAGATAGATCTTAGCTTGTGTATGATTCTTTGTTTTTAATTTCAGTCGGTGGTGTAACTTCAATTTTGATTTACTTGCAGTTAAAAAAAAATTTGATTTTTTTTTTTCTCTTCTGAATATATATAACAATTTTAATTATTTTATGGGTATGTAAATCTTTGCTCTTTTTCTCCATGCCAGCTCAAGTCTAATTGGTTTATGAAAGTATACATCTATATAATTTAATTAAGTGTCTGTGTTGTTTTTAGCGTTTAATTTTAATATGGCTTGGTTTGGTATGATCTAATAAACAGTTAGAATTTATTTTGGGGTTTGGTTCTTCTTTATCTCTCTCTTTTTCTTTTTTTCTTTTTTCTTTTTTCCTTTCAAAATCTTGCTATTTAGCCAAGAGTAATGCTATACAAAATAATTTTTCAATAGATTTTTTTAACTACTAAACATAAAAATAGTAAAATTCACATTGATAAATTCTAAAATTTTCATACATTTATGTTTATTGATAACAAAATCAAATAAAAATCCGTTTATATATAATAGCTTTTTTAGCAAATATGCAAGTTGAAATGCTATCTCTGTATATCTAACATAATTTTAATTAGGGGCTGTGAATGTCATTTTCTCATTACTCTGATTTTTTATTTAATTGTTCTAATTATTGTAATGTTCTCTTTGTATTCTAATTAGCGGCTGTGAATGTAACACTAATTTTCATTTAATTTCCCTACTATTGCAGTATTCTCTTGATTCCTTGAATCTATTGTAGGGGATAATTTCTTTATGGGTAACATGCCAACTCATTGCGAGACAAACTCATTTTCAAGTACTACTGGCCACTCTATAGAGCCCATCACCAAACCCTCATCAAATTCTCACTCATTTATGTCCTCAAAACCATCATCCCAAAATGGGTTTTCTCAAGAGAGCTTTAATTGTAGCAAGGCAGGCCTAGGCATCCTAAGCCCGGTTGCTGAAGACACCAAAACCAATTTCGAGGTCTCTGATGAATCTTCAAAGGTCAAGAACACGGTCCTTGGACCTCAGTTCAAGATCAACATCTCTTCACCCTCACTCCATTTGAATGAACCCTTTTCTCTGATCGACAAAGAGAAAATTTTATCGACTCCAGATCAAGAAAATGGGGATTTGATTGAATCCTTTGGGGGGTCAGATGACTCATTGCCTAAGTCTCCTTCAGAAGATGAGATTGGAGGGAGTTCACTTTATTTGGAGCCATCCTTGCTTCCAAAACCAACTACTTTGCCTCCAAAACCAACTAAGCCGAACTACGAAATCCCAGAAGCAATCACTGCAAGTGAGATATTGCTGTCTGAGGACTATACTAGGGTAACTTGTCATGGTCCAAACCCTAAAATCACTCATGTTTACTATGGGTTTAGTCTTGAATGTCATCCCAACCAATTGGTTATCAGTTATGGGGAGAAGAGAGAATTGGTAAATGTGTTGCACCATGTAGCTAGCTTCCCTAGTGGTTCAAGCTCTGATGCTAGCTTCCCTAGTGGTTCAAGCTCTGATCATTCTTCAAGTCAAGAGTTCATAATGACATGTGATGCTTGCAACAAAGAACTGAATGAAGAAGAAGATCACATTTACATATACAGGTTTGCCCTAATTTAGTTTCATTTTATATCAATTTGCTATTTCAAATTTTAATTTCGTCAATTTTATCTTCTAATTTTTTATTTGAATCAAATTAGTCTAATTTCAAACGACAATCTAAATAATTAACAGAATTATAACAAAATCTATCCATAGATTATTAAATTAGATTATTAATTGCGTCACATTAGATTATTAAATTTTAATTTTGTCAATTTTGTTTCTCAATATTATAAGACATTTAATTTTGTCAATTTCGTTTCTCAATAGTGTAAAATTATTTTGTCTTATTCATTAGTGTTCACCATCGGTTAGGAACAAAATTATTAATTTTTTAAAATAAATATAACGAAATCGTAAGATCATGACTATTAATTCAATTTGAATTTTCTTTTAAATAATAATTATATACAGAAAGTTCAAATTTATTCACCCACTTTCAATGTGCGTGAACAAATAACAACTTTTTATTGGTTTCAAAATAGTGGGGTTCACAATTTTGGGTGGGGTCAAAATACTTTTTGGGTGAGTGGGGTCAATATACTTTGTAATGCTTGAGTTTGGCTTATTTGTTTATCAAGCTTGAGCTCGGCTCAAAAATTGATTAAGCTTGAGCTTAGTTCAACTTTTTAATTCTAATCTCGTTTAAGTTTGGCTCGAAATTTTTAAAATAAAGAAAAAAATTTACTCAATAATCAAACTCAAGCCTAATTAATCACTGAAACTTGGCTTATTTAACTCGAACTTGACTTATTTAATATACGTAACTGACCGAGCCAATTTGATTGATTACTAAGCCAAGTTTACCAGCAACTCAATTAATTTATAGCCTTAACAAGAGCCCAAAAATTAAATAAATTAAATCATCAAAATATATAGAACTTAAGATGGGTCTAATGGGCTGAATTGGATGGTCCAGCTTAACAAGTGGAGACAATCCAGCCTTTTTATGTTTAAGTTCTGCAATGGACATTACTTGAGGCAATGGAATTTTTAGGGTATGTGATTTCAATATATTTCCTTTGTTGCAGGGGTGAGTCATCATATTGCAGCCATGAATGCCTTGCTGTGGGGATTCTAGCTGAGGAAATAAATAAAGCAGCTAACAACTACTCCTCTAAGATCTCTTCTGTCTCAAGCAATGACAATAACAACAACGACGACGACAATGACTTTGTCTTCCTTATGGATGAATCAACCATCCCTACACACCCAAATGGGCAGTAATTACCTTCACAAGGCTTCCATGTCCGCGATGATGAAACTTACATCAAGGTATATGCAAGACATCATTTTCTTTCTCTAAGAGCAGTTTATTTGTTTTTTTTTTTTATAATTTTTTTGGTGGCCGTGGATGACCCATATGTTGCTTTTGGTGTTTGCAGATGTTGTTTCAGCTTTCATGGTATTGGGGAGTCATCTAGAACCAGCTTCAGTAGAGTTTGTTTGTGTAGTTAATTAGGACATCAATGCAGTTTGAACTGTTTTTGGCTTATAAAGCCTGCTATCTATATTAGCAATAGCTCTTTGGATGGGGGTTGCAAGTTGTCCTCATTAGTTGGTACAGTTTGTGTATAAGTTTTAATGCTTGCTTTGTCTTTTCAATTAGTGTTCTGTTATGATCTGGTTTTCCTTCAGTGTTGGTGTATGAGAAATGAATTCTACAGTTCTACATTGAGTTTGAGGCTTTATTTGGGAATTGGCTAAATAACTAGCTTGAAAAATGCTTGAGAGCACTAATTAGTGCTTCCACTAATTAGGTGGTAGTGGGTCTCGCCAGTAATGATGTGATGTTTTGGTCTTGGAGTTGTATTTTTTTTTTTTTTTTAACTTTTTTAATGCATTAGTGCTATTAATGGTGGTGTTTTTAGTGGGATGAATCATTGTTGTAACTAGCTTACTGGCTAAAAATCAGTCAACAAATAAGTTAATTCTAAAAAAATTAGAAAAAAAAAGTTAATTTGTTTAGGATATTTCTAATTTTTTGGTTTGTTAATGACTTTTTAGAGTTTGGAATGGATAAAGTTGATTTTTTAGCAGGCAATATATATATATATATCCAAATGATCTAATTTTGTTTTTTGCCAAATGAATATTTTTAAAAATAAATTACCAATAGATCTTAATAGTTAGTCATATTGAAAATAAGTCCTACTAAAATCGTTGCTAAAAATAATTTTTTGTGAGGATTTTTTACATGTCCGTAAAAATTGACAATTAATGACCTTTTTTTTTTTTTTTTGTTGTTGTTGCTTTTATAAATTGTCGCTAAAATTTACAATTAGTGACATTTTTTCTGTGACAAATTTTTCAAACTTTCTCTAAAAGTTAAAAATTAGTAACTTTTTTTGTTATGATTTTTTTAAACTGCCGCTAAAACTTATAATTAGTGACATTTTTTGTGACGGTTTTTAAACTGTCATTGAAAATTAACAATTAGTGACTTTTTAAAATTTTTTTGATAAAAATACTATTAATTATCATATAAAACCTATTAAATAATAAATTCACTTATAAAAACCTACACGTAAGTCTTTCTTTTTAAACCAATAAACAGACTTTTAAAATGTTGCTTAAGGAAGCCCGAATTTAATGAATGCTTATGTATCCTACCTTCATGTAACGAATTAAGTTCTTTTTTGTCCACTAGTTCTTGAGGCCAAAATTAGATCTTATCATCCAATAATTATCCGATTTATATATGGATGAGAACTATATGTAATGAGAGATTAGTGAAGGTGAAGCCCAGAATACTCTCTCATGAGAAATTTTTTATTTTTATTTTGCTTGAATTGGCTTGATTATTTTTGGCCGAAAAGGTAATGGGACAAATGCTTTTTATCTTTTCCTAATTATAATTAATGGATTCACATGCACAGACATACCTCACAAATAATTTCCATAAGTATAGATTTACCCCCAAAAATGTTAGCCTTGTCATTACTGATGATTGATGACAGACATTTGTAGACTTATCTATGTTGGGCTTTTGAATTTGTTAAAATGAAATGAAAATAAATGTACAAAAAATAGATTTTTTTGATAAACATATATATTAATTTTCTTCTTATTTTCTCAACTCTACCAAAAAGAACCAAAAAAAAAAAAAAAAAGTTGCTACATATATAGAAATATATGTAGAATCTATTGACAGTATGAACACTTAAATTACTAGTCCAGTCACACAAAAAGATAAGACAAATATGAAGATAAAATATCAGACTAAATCATTCGACAGGAAATATATAATGCTCTCTTTCTATATATATATTCAACATGAGTATTTTATCAATTTTCAACCCAAAAAAATATTTTATTAATTATTAGATTTTGAAATCTAGAGAGAGAGAGAGAGAGAGAGAGAGAGAGAGAGAGATATGAAATTTCTCTATTTTGAAAAAACAAGTGAAAATTTTGTTTGGGTGTTTTAGGATATAAATCTTCATTTTTCCTATTTTGGAGCCATTGCTTTGAAATTTTTAGCCTTAAATTTGGCATTAGGTATTCAATTTTTGCAATTAGTCTTCAAATTGATAATTTTTAGACATTAATTTCAAAACAACTATGTCAACACAGTGAAATTTCACAATTTGACAACAGTGAGCACAGTGAAATTTTATTAGTTTTTTCCCTAAAATTTCATACTCATCATAAGTCTTATTTAACAAATCTTGATAAGAAAATTTTAAAACTACTAATTTCATCGATAAGAAAATTATTCTTTACAATAATTTTTAATGCACCTAAATTGTAATTGTTTGAATGAAAGTGACACCAAAAACAAAATCTAATGGCCACAGTTGCACCACCTACTTTTATTGATAAGAAAATTATTCTTTACAATATTTTTTAATGCACCTAAATTGTAATGGTTTCAATGAAAGTGACACCAAAAACAAAATCTAATGGCCCCAGTTGCACCACCTACGTTAACCACCCAAATCTAATTGTTTTGTTGTGTGCTTGTTTGTTTGTATTTTTTGGCTTAATTAAATTTTTAGTATCTTGTGGAGAAGTGGTTTGGAAATACTCACTATAAGGAAAAATAGTTTTGGCGACTAAAAACCAAATTTTCGTTGCTGAAAGTAGCACAATTGGCGACTAAAATGGAATTAGTAGCCAAAAGTGAAGACTTTTGGCGACTAAAAGAGTTTAGTAGCCAAATGTATAGTTATTGGCGACTAAAAACAGATTTAGTTGCCGAATGTATGGGTTTTAGCGACGAAAGGTTTTTTAGTAGCCAAAAGTGATGGTTTTTGGCGACTAAAATAATTTAGTAGCCAAAAGTATAGGTTTTGGCGACTAAAAAACAGTTTGGTCGCCGATTCTACGTGTTTTGGCGACTAAAAACAGTTTGGTCGCTGAAAGTGAAGCTTTTTGGCTATTAAAAAAAATTTAGTAGCTAAAAATAGGCAATTGGCGACTAAAATTCAGTTTAGTAGCCAAAAAGGGACGTTTTTGGCAACTAAAAACAGGTTTAGTCGCCAAAAATGCTACTTTCAGCCGGAACTTATTTTTTTAGCGACTAAAAAATATTTTAGTAGCCCAAAATTATATTATTGGCGACCAAATAATATATTTAGTCGCCAAAAGTGGCTTCAATTTTTTTTAGTAAATAATTTATTTTTTACATAAATTATATTGCATAAAAATAATTATATTTATTATATAGTTTTATATTAATACGGGTCTATAAATAATATATATTGCATATATATTCATGTGATGTTGTAGTGGCATAGTGGAAGGAGTGTGTTGTTAAAGCTTTAGAAGGTAGAAGGTTGGTGGTTTGAATATCAGAAAAAGCAAAAAAGTTAGCTTTTTTTTTTTTTTTTTTTTCCACCGAACAACCTTTGGCGACTAAGCAGTTTGGTCGGCGTTCCATCAACTATTGGCGACTAAAAGATTAGTCGCAAAATGTATAATTTTAAACAGTGGAATTGAGTATTGGCGACCAAAACTTTGGTCGCTAAAGACCTGTTTTTTTGCCGACTAAAACCTTTTTAGTCGCCAAAACCTTCTGCGACCGTTTATTCGCGACAAAACCGGCGACTAAAAAATTTAGTCGGGGAAGGTAAAAAGGCGACTTTTGGCGACTAAAAATGGACCTTTGGCAACTAAAAATTTTGTCGCCAAAGGTGATTTTTCTTGTAGTGACTCTTTCAATCCTGGGGGACACTCGTGATCCTCAACTAGTCACCTGAAAAGGAATAAACACGCCGGTTGGGGGTGCCGGAATTAGCACTTCGACGGGCAAGTCAGTCTCTACACTCTGGATTACTTGTATTTTAAGTTAAGCGTAATAGTTCTCACCTACCTCTTTCTGGCTGACGTTCTTCTATTTATATATTTTCTTTCCTGGACCTCGAGATTGGGCCCACTTTCGATTCGCCGTATAACTATTTATTCGGCTCCTTTTGTTGCAAACCGCTTTCCACTCGGCCCCCTTAATCAACCGGCTATTTGGCCGACTAAGGCCGAATGCGATGTATATATTTCGACTCCTGGTCCAATTATTCGGCCTATTTATGTCTCTTATTATTCGGCCCCCACAATTGCCCCCCAAGCATTGCACTAACGACAGTTAGCTGGAGTGTTTGGTTTCGAATTCAAAAAGTCAGAGCCGAAATTCGGCGGCTGACCTCATTCTAACGCATATGTCTGAGCACACGCCTCTCGGTTATCATTTCAACTTCCTGCCTCTTCGTACACTTCTATTTATTGTGATTTAAAATTTCGACGTCTTTTCAAATACATACACATTTTTAGGTGCTCGTTGCTAGACTGCCTTCCGAATTACCTCTGCAACTTCCTTTCCTTCACTATTCCCTTCGTCTCCTGTAAGTTCTCTCTCTCTCTGCTTTGAATCCTTTTTTCTGGTTTGTTTTTAGTTTAGCATACTCCTATAGGCTGAAGGAAATGGCAAAACATTTGAAAGATCTCCTCTCTTCGGATCGAATTTCTGGCTTTCGACGCTATTTTTCCATTCCTGACGATGTCCATCTGTCTCTCGTGACAGACAACACCCTCGATATAGAGAGGGCTGATGAAACCACGATCGTCTTCCCTCTTCTATCAATCGCAGAGGGTGGAGTCCGTTTCCCCCTTCACCCATTCCTTAGAGCCGTGCTTTGCCATTGGAGTCTAATCCCTTCCCAACCTAATGTCAACTTTTTTAGAATCGTAATGGGGATTATAGAGGTAAACTGTCGCCTTAGGATTAACCTCGGCATACCTGCTATTCGGCATTGTTATGCCTTGGCCAAGTCTTCTGGTCGGCATGGACATTATTTCCTTAGGGCCAAGGACACCGACCATCAATTAGTGACTGTGCTTTCTAGTTCTAGGAAGCGAGTCGATGATGTTATGGTTGTTGTCCAAGGTAACTGGGAATTCGGCGAAGGCGAGGATCGCCTAAATCCTATTTCTAGACGGGAGGGGCGAACCAGGTGGCCGTATAGCTTTTTGTGTTTATTTTTTATTATATTTATAGAGCTTCATTTTTGAGACCTCATGGTTTCGCTTGTGCAGGAAACGATTTGAAGAAAGTCTTGACTTCAACTGACGACGCCGTTCTTTAAGAAATCAAAGTCGCGCTCAAATATTTCGGCCGTCTGAGTCTTCAGAAACAAGGGAGGGCGGCCCACGTTCTGCTTCACTACGAGCCAACATATACGACATTCTCGGCGGGAGAAAACATCCCAATTCCGAAGGGCAAAGAGTTTCTTACCGCTCTTATTTTGACCGATTTCAAAAACTTGCGGCAAGTTGGTTTTGAGGGGTCCGATTTGGAGCGGGCGGAAGTAGCTGAGGTCGCCGAGTCAGATCAGTCCGAAGCCGAAGTCAATGAGGCTTTGAAGTTGGCCTTTGAGGAAGCCGGCCTCAATTCAGCTGACCCTCCGTCCACTTCGGGCCGAGGGGACCTTTCACTTGACGACATTTTTTACGGTTTAGAGGACATTCCCGGCGCATACCCCGAAGACATGGCTGGGTTAAGCCTCACACAACTTGCCAAGAGGGCGAACGCGGAAAGGATGGCCGCGCGGTGAAGAGTAGAGGCCATTCGATCTGAAGTGCCACCTGTCGCCGAATCTCAGCCCTCCCTGCCTGTTGCCGAATCTTAGCCCTCCTTGCCTGTTATTGAGGAGGAAACGGCAAAAAACCGAAGTGCCGAATCCGAGGTGGTTGTATAGGCCGATCAAGAGGCTGAGCAAATAACAGATAAGCGTCCTGCCGAGGTCGAGGCTAGCTCAAAAGAAAACCGTGTCGACAAATGGCCTCGTTTAGAGGAATCAGATGTGATTGTGCCTTTTGTGATTCAACCGAAGATAAAAAAAAACGCCGATCTCCTCTGATGCTTCGGCAATTAAAGACCCCACCGTCGCACTCAGCATGGCTATGTCCATCTCATTGTCGGCTGACAAGGCGGCTTTCCGGGCTGAGCCGAATCTGCTGGCAATAGCGCTAGCCGTTCAATCGGCTCTCCTGGTATATACCTTGACCTTGTCTTTCCCTTTTATGCAAATATTGTTTTGGTTTTAATTTCCTATTTCGCAGACGGTCGAAAGAATAGCCGAGATAGGTCGTCTCCAGCATGACGCTATCGAACGACTTGGCTGTTTACAGACGGAAGTAGAGGGCCAAAGGAGCAGGGCTGATTTTGAGGCGGTGAGGACGAAAATGGAAAGTGCCAGGGCCGAGGCAGAGATGGAGAGGGTGAGAAATGTGGATTAGCTGAGATTGGCCGCCGAGAAGAGGGCAGATGCGAGCGAAGACGCGCTCAAGTTAGCCCAAGAGGCGATCGCCAAACTGGAGGCTGGGTTGGAAGAATTAAAGAAGACAAATGAAGCAGCCGACTTGGAGGCTTCCAAGGCGTTCGAGGCCGGGCAAAGTGCTGCTCTCGCCAACTATGTAGAAGAGGTCCCCAAGTTTGAAAATCGGGGATTCAAACACGGTTGGCTCAAAGCCCTTGCTGCTGCTGATGTGACATTTGCTATGCCGATTCCATGCGAGCAAGTGGATGTTGAGCCACTGGAGTCTGACCCCGAGGATTAATTTGGGCGACACTTGTTTTTGTTTTAGTATTTTGAATGTATTCTTACAGCTTTTCGTTTAGTAGTTTTCTTGTGTTGCTACAATCATAGTTTTTTGCTAGGCATTTTCATGCGAACTTGTAGCTTTTTGTTTAGTAGTTTTTATATGTAAAATGGCTACAATTTGTGCCCAATTTACTAATGAAAATTTCTTTTGTACTTTGCTATTATTTGTACTTAATTTTGCTATTGATGAATGGTATGAATGGTATTGTGTTTTTTTTTTTTTTTTTGGATAAAACTCATAATATACTTGCCGATTAGATAACTAGGCAATTTAATTTATCCTCGTTGAATAGCCGATCAGATTACTAAATCTGCCCTTACCCCAGCCAATGCATGAACTCCAAAAAGCCGAATGCTAATAGTTCTTGGAGTGGCTGTGGCACAAATCGATTGGCATCGGGCTCAGGTGTTTGGCCGATCAGATTAATAAATCTGCCTTTGCCCCAGCCAATGCATGAACTCCAAAAAGCGGAATGCTAATAGTTCCTAGAGTGGCTGTGGCACAAATCGATCGGCATCGGGCTCAGGTGTTTGGCCGATCAGATTAATAAATCTGCCCTTGCCCCAGCAAATGCATGAACTCCAAAAAGTCGAATGCTAATAGTTCCTGGAGTGGCTGTGGCACAAATCGATCGACATCGGGCTCAGTTGCTTGGCCGATTAGATTAATAAATCTACCCTTGCCCCAGCCAATGCATGAACTCCAAAACGCCGAATGCTAATAGTTCATGGCCTGGTTGCAGCACACGTCGATCGACATCAGTCTTTTGGAGTTTTGCGTTAATGAAATTGCCTTGGGGGCGCTGCAAGCATTAGAAATAAATGGGGTGGACTCTTCGCGCCAGTGACTCCACTTATTGTGTTCAGACTCAATTTAAAACAGTTTGTTGCGTAAGGTTAGACAAGTGCGAATGTCAAATAGACTGTTCTTCAACAGTAGAGGGGAAGCGCGAACACTGATTGAGCTTGACACTGCAATGAATCGCAGCAGCCAACCCACCCGTGCGAGAGGTAGGACTTCCAAAGAACGGGAAAAATGTCAGCCTCCAAGTCGTCGAAGTAGATCACCCCGAAAGGAAAAACAGCAATGGGAAAGCTCCCCACGACCTCGACCGAGAAATGAGGCCGACGCGACCGTTGAGTTTTGCAGTTTTTGTGGGGAATAAACCGATGACGGAGGCGGACTCCATTGTCAACGACCCAGGTGTAGTGGTGGAGTTTGCTCGAATAATTTTTCCACCAGAAGTCCAGCAGTCAATGGGTGGTCGATAGGATTTCGAAGTCTTTCGAGAGGGCATCCACGGGGTGGTGAAAGGGCTGTATATCGCTTATGAAGTCGGCATGCGCTTGCGCACCGCGCGGCGAGAAATAGAGAAAAAGGACGAACGAATTCAGAACTTGGAGGCTCGCGCGGAGAAGGCCGAGCGTGAGCTTAGGGAAATTAGGAAGGCTCAAACCACCGAGCCGCGTGTGGCAGGTCAATCTAACCCGATCGTGGAGGAGAGAGTGACCCAACGGCTGTTAAGTCATGCGATCGTCGATCGGGATACGACAAGCATGTTTGCCATGGCAAATGCAAGGACCGTGGGTTATGAAAAAGGCTTCCACGACAGTTGAAGAGTCGGGATAGACAAGACTAAGGAGAAACTCGCAGAGGAGGTGTGCCGATACGAGAATTGGGGCTGTAGGCACAGGTGGATTAAGGTTCTTCAAGCCTCAGAAGCACTCCAAGGAGCAAGGGTTGAGTCGGCGTCGCCATTATATCATCGTCACGACTTTCCTTTTGACGCTTTCGAAATTGAGAATAGCGATGACGAGGGCGATGCCGAATAGAACTAAACATATATTGTAAACGTTCCAACACAGAGGGCGTCAACTATGTATCTATTGGATAGTTTAATAAATATATTTTTTTTAAATGTTTGTGTTGATTTTGAATGTTTTCATGCCTAATTAGACATCTCGTTTCGAATGTTTGCATATTTTAATTGTTTATGCGGTTGCGCCGGCCCAACTTATTCAAGCATTTCATTTTCAATGTTTGTATGCTCTTAAAGTGTAAACGGTTTTTGCCGGTTCAGCTTAACAAAACATTCAACTTTGAATATTTATATGCTTTAACCTTCGTCGTGAAGGGCGCTCCGAATCCGGAGTATTATTCGGTCCAAACGTGTTATGCACGGCTGGGGCTCCGAATTCGGAGGCTTTTTGTCGGCCAATCGTGATATCTACGAAGGGCACTCCGACTTCGGAGTCTTACTCGGCCCAAAGGCGTCATGTGCCGACGGGGCTCCAAATCTGGAGATCGGCCAATCGTGATATCCACGAAGGGCGTTCCGAATCCGGAGGCTTTATCGGCCCAGAGGTGGCATGTGCCGATGGGGCTCCGAATCTAGAGACTTTGTTTGGCCAATCGTGATATCCACGAAAGGCGTTTCGAATCCAGAGGCTTTATCGGCCCAAAGGCGGCATGCACCGATGGGGCTCCAAATCCAGAGACTTTGGCCAATCGTGATATCCGCGAAGGGCGCTCTGAATTCGGAGGCTTTATCGGCCCAAAGGCGTTATGCGCCGATGGGGCTCTGAATTCGGAGACTTTGTTTGGCCAATTGTGATATCCACGAAAGGTGCTCCAAATTTGGAGGCTTTGTCGACCCAAAGGCGATATGCGTCGATGGGGCTCCGAATTCGGAGACTTTGTTTGGCCAATCGTGATATCCACAAAGGGTGCTCCGAATCCGGAGGCTTTATCGGCCCAAAGGCGTCATGCGCCGATGGGGCTCCGAATTCGGAGAGTTTGTTTGGCTAATCGTGATATCCACGAAGGGCGTTCCGAATCCAGAGGCTTTGTCGGCCCAAAGGCGTCATGTGCCGATGGGGCTCTGAATTCGGAGACTTTGTTTGGCCAATCGTGATATCCACGAAGGGCGCTCCGAATCCGGAGGCTTTGTCGGCCCAAAGGCGTCATGTGCCAATGGGGCTTCGAATTTGGAGACTTTGTTTGGCCAATCGTGATATCCACGAAGGGCGTTCCGAATCTGGAGGCTTTGTTTGGCCGATCGTGATATCCACGAAGGGCGCTTCGAATCCGGAGGCTTTTATTGGAACACTTTTGAACTAGATTTCGCAGTAAGTAAACAAGAATCTTTGCATTATAAAAGTGGAATGTGTACATGGTGAGCCATTCAAAGCTAGTATCATTCCCCACAAGTCGGGTTCAATGATAGAATTAGCGCAAGTGTGTTGAATTCCAAGACCGTGACAGACTCCTTCCAGACATGTCTTTGAGCCGATATGCCCTTACTCTTGCGATCGAATCGACCTGATAGGGGCCGTCCCAGTTAGGACCCAATTTTCTATCAGCCGATTTCCAGGCAGCTGGGAGTACTTTCTTCAGGACCAACTCTCCTGGTGTGTAGCGGCGCAGCTGAACACGTTGATTATACGACTTAGCAAGCTGCTGTTAATACCGCGCCATGGATGCAAGGGCATGGTCTCTTCGTTCTTCAATCAAAATCAAATCCAAGGCTAGCATCATGTCGTTTTGGCCCATATCAAAAACTGTCGATTTCGAGGTTGGGAAGCCGATCTCCAGGGGTATGATTGCCTGGGTTCTAAAGCATAGAGCAAACAACGTTTCCCCAGTAGATCGCCTCGGCGTAGTTCGATGAGCCCATAACACACTCGGCAATTCTTCTACCCACTTGCCTTTAGCTTTCTCCAGCCTCTTCTTGATGCCGTCCAAGATGGATTTGTTAGAGGCTTTAGCTTGACCATTGCTTTGTGGATAAGTCGGCATGGAAAAGTAAGGCCGGATACCATACTTGCTGCACAACTCTCGGTAGACGCCACAATCGAACTGGGTGCCGTTGTCTGAGATAAGTGCTCTTGGAATGCCGAATCGTGTTATGATATTTCTCTAAACAAAACACTTCACGTCGATATCTCGGATGTGCGTTAGTGCCTCCGCTTTTACCCATTTTGTAAAATAATCTGTCGCGATAATAAAAAATTGCTTGTTACTTGGGGCACGAGGCAGTGGTCCGACAATGTCAAGTCCCCATTGGGCGAACGACCAAGGACTAGTTATGAAGCTTAGCTCTTCAACGAGCAGGTGAGTCAAAGGAGAGAACTTCTGGCACTGTTCACACATTTTCACGTAACATTCGGCATCGGCTCTCATTGTCGGCCAGTAATACCCCTGTGTCACGGCTCGATGAGCCAAAGAGCGCCCGCCAGAATGGGCGCCACAACTGCCTTCATGTATTTCAGTCAGAAGCTCTTCGACTTTGTTCGGATGCACGCATTCCAAATATGGACCAGAGAGGGATTTTTTATAAAGCCTTCCTTGTGGATCCAAGTAGTATCGCAGGGCTTTGTTTCACAGCTTGTGCGCTTCTTTCTTGTCCTTTGGGAGCTGTTTGGAAGATAGGAATGCAGCAATGGGATCCATCCAACTCGGTCCAGATTCTATGACATTGACCTGGACTTCCTTCGAAGGGCTAATGCTTGGCTCCAGGTTGAAACCTACTTCGATGGTCCGTTTAATCTCTGAGTTAATAGCGGAGGCTAGGCAAGCCAGGGCATTAGCATATGTGTTTTGATCACGTGTTATCTGGTTCAATTCATGATGGTCAAATTTTGCCAGCAAGGAGTTAGCCGTTTTCATGTAAGCCGCCATACGGTCGTTTCTTGCCGCGTACTCCTCCTTTAGCTGATTGATCACCAGTTTTGAATCGCAAAATATAAGCAAACGTCGAGCACCCAGAAGATGTGCATTCCGCAAACCGGTTAGAAAGGCTTCGTATTCGGCTTCGTTATTTGATGCTTCGAAGCCGAGCTTGACGACCTGCTCAATTATTGCGCCGTCGGGAGCCATGATTACAACTCTGGCTCCACTACCCTGCTGCTTGGATGATCCATCACAGTACAACTGCCAAATGTCCCTAACATAAATTCTCCAGTTCGGCTTCGGTCGAATTTCATCAGACTTGAAATCAGCAAGACCCCCAGTGAATTCGACAACAAAGTCGGCAAGCACCTGTCTCTTGATTGAGGTTCTAGGTAGAAACCGAATATCGTACTGGCCGAGTTCAAGAGCCCACTTTGAAACACGTCCTGATGCTTCTGCACTACGTAGTGTTGTTAACACCCCGATGCTATGCCCCTGGAAGTAATGCATCAGTTTTCTTGCCGCCATGACTAGGGCGAGGATGAGTTTTTCCAGCGGAAGATAGCATGTTTCGGCGTCAACCATTGCTTGCTCACATAATACACTGGCCGCTGCTCCCCCAGCTCTTCCTTTATCAGTATGGCACTGACGGCCCGGTCGGAAACTGCCAGATACAAAATGAGCGGGTCAGCAGCCGAAGGTGTTGTCAAGAGTGGTACTGAGTAGAGGTAGTTCTTGAGGCCGTTGAAAGCGGCTTCGCACTCGGCGAACCATTCAAAAGCCTTGCCCTGCCGTAATGTATGAAAGAATTGTCGGTAGCGATCTATGGACTGACTGATAAACCTGTTGAGTGCGGCGGCATTTCCCATCAACTTTTGAACCTCTTTCACTGAACGAGGGGAGTCGAGCTCCAGGATTGCTATGATTTGCATTGGGTTGGCTTCGATTTCTTGGTGGTTGACAATGTAACTCAAGAATTTGCCAGAGCCGATCCCAAACGCACATTTGGAAGCGTTCAACTTCATTCTATATTTGCGTAGAATGCCGAATGTCTCTTCCAGATCGGCTATATGATTCTGCTCTTCCTTGGACTTGACCACCATATCGTCAATGTACACTTCCATAGTGTGGCTGAGTTGCTCCTTGAACATGGTGGTGACTAGTCTCTGGTAAGTTGCCCCTGCATTCTTCAGCCCAAAAGGCATAACCTTATAGCAATAGGTTCCTCTTGGGGTGAGGAATGCAGTTTTGTCTTGGTCCTTCGGATGCATGGCAATTTGATGGTAGCCTCTGTAGGCATCGAGGAAGCTCATACGCTGATGACATGCCGTAGCATCTACAAGTTGGTCTATCCTGGGGAGAGGAAAATAATCTTTGGGGCAGGCTTTGTTTAGATCCGTGAAATCAACGCAGACTCGCCAAGTCCCATTTTTCTTCTTCACAACCACAGTGTTAGAGAGCCATGTAGGGTAGGTCACCTCCCAAATTGCCCTAGCGTCAAGCAACTGGTCAACCTCTTCAACAACGACGGCAGTTAGAGATCGCAATCGGAAATCGACCCGACGGGGACCCGATCTCCCGCCCCAAATTGAGCGGTTATTCCCCGAAAAATACCCCCGACGGGCCGGGGATGGTATTAAAAGTTGAATCCCCGATGACATTCGGGCCGGGGATGGGGATATCTGTTTCAGCCCCGGACCTGGCCTTGATCCCCGCCCCGCTTGCCCCTCGACATGAAATGACTATTTTACCCCTGGCTATATATAACACGTGTGTGTGTGTTTTAGGACTTTGGTTGAACAGAACACACACACAACACAAACACAAACCCAAAGCCAAAGCCAAAGCCGTCCCTCCCTCACCTCACTCAAATTTCTCTCTCTCAGATTCTTATCATCATCATCTAGAATAGATCTAAACAGATCCGCCGATCCTCCGCCACTACCGCCTCCGTCGCCATGGCTTCCTCTTCGCAACACTGCCTCTGTCCGGCCTTCGCTGCAGCTTTGTCGTAACACAGCTTGACGAACAGATTTGTGGTTTTTGTTTTTGTTTTTTTTTTTTAAGTTGTTGTTGATGATATATATATATATATATATATATGCGTGTGTGTGTAATGAACAAGTTTAGATTTTTTTATTTTTTTATTTTTTTAAGTTGATGATGATAGATACATATATATGTGTAATGAATAATTTCAGATTTTTATTTATTTGTTTATTTATTTTTTTAAAGTTGTTGTTGATGATGATGATAGATTCATATATATATATATATATATATGCGCGTGTGTGTACCGTGTGTGTAATGAACAAAGTTAAGATTTTTTTTATTTTTTTAAGTTGTTGATGATATATATATATATCTGTGTGTGCAATGAACAATTTGAATTTTTTTTTTTTTTTTAAGTTGATGTTGATGATGATGATAGATATATATGTGTGTGTGTGCGTGTGTAATGTGTGTGTAATATGAACATGTTCAGATTTTTTAATTTTTTTTTTAAGTTGTTGATGATGATTGATGATGATGAAATATATTCAATACAACAGATTGAAATTTTTGTTGTTGTTTTTGTGTTAAAAAAAAAAATGAACAGGTCGGGGATTTTCGGGGTCGGGGAAACCCGAACCCCGATCGGGGGCGGGGGCGGGGGCAGGGGGGGTGATAGGGTCCCCGTTGGGGATCGGGGCCGGGGACGGGGAATTTCTCACTATCAGGGATCGGGGACGGGAGTGTGGTCCCCGGCCTCGCCCTGCCCCGTTGCCATTCCTAGCGGCAGTGTGCTTTGCGGCTGATCGCTGACTTTTCTGAATGATCGGCTTGCATTTAGGGTCAACATTTAAACGGTGCTGCGAAACAAATGGATCTACACCCGGCATCTCATAGGGAGTCCACGCAAATACATTAAGGTTGTCGAGCAGGAAGGAAATTAGTTGCTGTCTGTCGGCTTGATTGAGGGAGGCGCCGACCATGAAGAATCTGTCTGGGTTTCCATTAATTTCAACTCGATCTAAGGCTTCC
Organism: Camellia japonica; assembly: GCA_030407325.1. Lineage (NCBI taxonomy): Eukaryota > Viridiplantae > Streptophyta > Magnoliopsida > Ericales > Theaceae > Camellia > Camellia japonica. The sequence goes on along the minus strand of JAPPVO010000010.1, from coordinate 102,575,404 downwards.
GTGGCCTTTTCATTTGGGGGCCACCCAACATCGTCGAGGCTCTCCCGATCCGTCACCTCAATAGAGTTCACTTGTAACTCCTTTGGCGTCTTTTTAGCAAGGAGATAACATGCTTGTGCTGATTTCTAGGAGCTACGGATTTGCTCAATGTCGCGTTCTGTCGGGAAGCGTAGTAGCTGATGATAGGTGCTTGGGACGACCTGCATAGTATGCAACCAAGATCGCCCCATGATGAGATTATACGGCGATGGCAGCTTGACAACCAAGAACTCCACATCCACTGTTTGGGAGCCCGCTCGAACGGGTAGTGTGATTTTCCCCAATGGGTATTCTGGATTGGCATTGAAGCCGAATAGTGGATAAGGAGCCGGAGAAAGATTCGATTCGGAGAAGCCGAGTTTGGTGAATGTCTTGTAATACATAACTTCCGATGTGCTCCTTGGGTTAATGAGTATGCGCTCAACGGTGAATCGATTTATGCATAACTCGATTACAAGGGGATCAATATAGGGAAGCATGACTCCTGCCAGATCCGAATCATCAAAAGCAATGCTAATAGCTTCATGGGGCCGTTTAGCCGGAGTGAGTTGATTTTGAGGGTCGGGATTCGACTGAATCGTATGCACCGCGGATGACATTGGCAGGCTGTATATCATGTGGATCACGCCGAGTGGAGGGGAATCCTGTCTTAAGGCTATTGCTTTGGTTGAGTTGCCTTTTCGGATGTATTGCTATAGCTGACCATCTTGTACCAATTCCTTCAGGTGATCCTTCAACGCGTAACAACTCTCAGTATCATGGCCGTGATCCTTGTGATACTCGCACCGCCTATCCCGTCTTCTCATTTCGGGAGGTCCCACCATTTTGAATGGCCATTTGAAGAACGGAAGGTGTTGGACTTTGGACATAACCGTGCTGATCGGCTTTGACAAATCTGTGTATTTCTTATTGGCGTGCCTTGTGCGCTTGCCATCAACTTGCAGTTGTTCATTTCCTCGGTGGGGGCATTGGTCGCTTGATCGGCGAGAATCCCGTCTCTTGTCCCGTTTAGCTCGATGCCGTCATTCGGGGCTCTGAGGTGGTACGGAACTTATCGGTTGAGCAATTTCAGAAGGGGCCGTCTTATTGGCCATGTTTCTGGCTTTAACCTGCAAGGCGTCATCCTCCACTTTGCAGTATTCCTTAACTTTCTTCATCAACGACCAGACTGTTTTGGGGGGTGTAGACGTCCCCGAACGTCCTGGGAGGGAATCCTGTTTTGTTCATTGGGCTCACTACAGTTCAGGACTCAATGTCATGGTCCTGTATCTAATCTCGCAGAGTGCAATGCAAGACCGATGAATCATCAAAGAGTCCAAATCCGGCAAATTGTTTTGAAAAACAGATTTTTTGAAAGAAGTGCCAAACATGGACTGCTTTGCCAGATACAGAGTCGCCACCTAAATATTTATTTTGGGAGAATTTAGGAAACCCTGACTCGTTGCCTAAGGCCACGTGTCCGTCATCACCAAAGTTGCCTCGGCTCGGGAACTTGGGTACGATTGGGGAAGGTCACTTCGTGAGCACCCCCGCTTGCCCGATCAAAGTCGGCCTCTACTAACCATGATATCTAATTTTGAAAACATTATGTGTTCTTATTCCGGTTATTAGCCTAGATTTACTATGTGATGCGCACAGCATACAAGTATAGACTAGATCGCCTGAATTGGAATGAAACATCTCATGTTTGTTTTGAAAAGCAGTTTGCTACTCGCAAGTAGGCTAAAATGCAAGTTTTGCCACCCTCAAGTGGACTTAGAAAACATGGTGATTTGCCACTATCTAGTGGGCTTAAAACTCGCAATCTATGAATTGTTCAAATTCAGATAATCCAACCTCCACCTACAGGCATTCAAGTAGTTATATCACATAAGCACTTAGCCTCATGGTAAGCATGCTGTCATGGCAGTCACTCACACACATGCAAAGATGCTAAAGCGTAAACACTTCCCGAGTACTCCAAGCCAAAACAGAAACTAGTTAGTAATCAATGCATGATCATAGTTCATGTTAAGATGGCTAATGCAACACATGCAAAATGCAACTAAGATAGGCTCGGTTATTTTAAACATGGCATATGAAATCCAACAGATAACATGTATTCAACTCGGAATTGAAATACAATGCAGTTAGTATGATGCGCCGAGCCCGGTGCATGCAATACAGATGAATGATGCAAACATGCAAGCATAAGTATGCTAATTGAAACATGCCCTAATCTAACCATCATAAGCTGATAAATAAAAGGGAGAAAGACATGGGGTTGGAAGACATACATCACACATACGCACACTTATTACACAATTGTTGGCCCTCTCTCGGAGGGTCCGAATAAATAATACAGTCCGAATAAATAATTACAGTCCGAACAAATAATCAAATATTACAAAACCCTAATTAATTATCAAATTAACTAGGAAAGCAAATAAATTAGCATGCAAGCTAAATGGACCGCCTCAGCTCTGTTCCGAATGATGAAAGATGCATGCATGCTCGCGTCGCCTCGTCGAAAAATTCCTTGCGATGCCCCGATTTGCCTCTGTTTGCAATTAATCCCGGAACGCTGTGCAAAGCTCTAGAAGGCTGCTGATTTCTGGTTTGCTGCAACAGAGAGCAAGAAAGGGGCATGGCAAAATATTTTCACATATGTATGCACACCTCGATCCTCGTGCCACCAATCACGTATCTCGATGCATGATGACCGAGGAATCGAATTGCACGACTCGATGTGAAATGAATGCACATGTAAACACAACAAGGCCTAGACTCCATCATGGGTAATCCGAAGTGTCGGCGACCGGGAAGTGAGACACGTTCCGTCACTTTGGGTACGAAACGTCCCTCGTTTCCCGTGTTTGGGCTAACTCCTATCCCAAACACAATGCAATGAGATGGCATACACAATGCGACTAACATGCAACCTAGCATACGCAATGCTATGGACTGAAATGGCATACATAATGCACATGAGCTATATGGCATACACAATGCTCTAACATGCAACTTAGCATACACAATGCAATGGACTGAAATGGCATACATAATGCACGATGGACTTACACCAATATGAGTGGACCTCAGCCACACTAACATTAGTGGCCATGTGATGAAAATGAGACAACCGAAATATATGCAAACATGCATGAATGCAGAGGACCGATCCTAAGGCACAACATGCAACTCTAACTAAGCATGGCAAAGGATGAAACATGGCATAGAATGGGACATGATACAGCTCTGAAATGGCATAAAAGATGGTCCCGAAACATGCAAATATGTCACACAATGCATGCTAGGGGGGGCTCGGGTATCGAAACTAGTGAAGTGCGTTACACTAGAGGTACCCAAAGCAATGCACAAATGGCAAAACCAACCCCAAAAAGACCCTAGGCAGGTCTGAAACAGTGGGAAAATGGCCTAAAATGGTGGCTCAACATGCAAGGAAATGGAGCTCACTCAATGGCCCGAAAACAAGGCATTCATGGACAACTCTCAAGCACACTTAAGGAGTAGAAAACATGGCAATATGACATTCATACAAGCTCTAAAATATGATATATAATGGACCCAAAACATGAACACACCTCAGTATATGCATGGAATGAGCCTCAAAACTCAAAGTTAAGCATGGGTATTGAACTACAAGCATGCAAAAAAAAGATCATTTGACCATGAGAGCCAAAAACAGAGCTAAGGTAGTCCAAAATATGCACAAAATCAGTTTAAGGCATGGCCAAAAAGTGCTAAAATCAAGGGTCAACAAAGCATGCAAAGAAAGCTAGTGAACCATGAGTTGCACTACAACTATATGAAGCACATGAGGGCTCACCAAACTAGCCAAAAACAGAAGTATGCCATGCCAAAATATGCCCAAATAACCACTGGAACTCAGTCAATGCATGCAAGAATGATAGACTCCTTTGATGGGCTAATAAGAGGGCTATTTTACACATATATGATGGACATACAAAATGGAAAAATCACCTCTGGAAAGAGGTTATGACAGCCCTAAAATCCACCAAAAAGGCCCTGAAATTAGTCTAGGAAGCATGCAAGTGAAAGCCTCTTTGAAAGGCCTTGAATAGGATTGTTCTACACATGCATAATAGACATTCAAAATGGCCAAAAGGGCTCTGGACAGAGCTTATGCAGACCTTAAAACTCACCAAATAGGGCCTGAAACATGACTTCAAAACATGCAAAATGGAGCTCCTTTGGAAGGCCAACAAAGCTAGTAAAGAGAACAAGGGATGAGAGGGTCACCCCTCTCTGATTTTTGGGCTCAAAAACACATATTGGCTACTAAAAATCCACTGGATTTCAGTGGCCAAAAGGCCAAACCAAGGCTAATGCAAATGCTCAAATGCATAGCTCGAAACATGAGGAAATAAAGCATGGAAGGGGGTAGATGACCCCCAACAGAAAAATGACCTTAAGCAAACATGTTTATAAGCTCAAAAGAAAACTTTTTTTCAGTTTATGTCGAAGTCCAAAAATGCTTGCAAATAGGGCTAAGATATGAAGCAAAATAATGCAAAAAAAAGGGAAATAGAGGCTTACCCTTGTAGAGCCGACCCTCAGCAACTTCTGGACCAAGGTAATGAGTCTTCAACCTCTGCAAATCAGTTCCAAGGTGCTTGGATGGATGGTGGAGGTGTTGTGCTAGGAGGTGTAGTGTAAATGGTGCAAGAACGAGGGGGGTTTTGGAGCTTGGGATGTAGAGATATGATGAGAAGTGTATGTATGCCTTCAACAAAAGGTTCAACCCTTGCAATGGAGGAGGAGGCCTCCCTTTATAGACAAGAGAGGCCAAAGCTTCTCTTGGAAGCTTCAAATATCCTCCATACACGTGTATAGAGGATGCACCAAATGCCTCCCAGCTGGCACAGCTGGAACAAACTCAGAGAGAGGAAAAAGCAGGAAGCAGGCCGACCAGGTAAGGTGGTCAGCCGGCCACTCCCCCTGGTCGGCCGACCAGGGGTCAAAAAGTTCAAGCAAGAAAAGTGGTCGGCCACCCCAGATTGGTGGCCTCCCAGATGAATGCAGCTCAGTGGTATGGTGGGAAACCAGAAATTGTGACCCAGGAGAGAGGAAAACCAACTTTCTAGCAAGGTTCAAAAGGGTCAGGAAGAAAAGCTGGTTGGCCTACCCATATTGGTGGCCTCCCAGATGAGTACAACACAATGGTGGTATGGGAGACCCGAAATTGTGGCTCAAAAGTGAGGGAGACCACCTACCTGCCAAGAAAATCGGGCGACGAAGAGAAAGGTGGTCTCCAAGAAGAATTGCTGGTCTCCCACCCCTATACCACCTTCCTAACAATGAAAATAGGGTCCATGCCAAAAATGAACCCACACCGATGCAAAACGAGGGTTCGGGGGCCAAAACGCGCAGCTGAGGGCCCCGAAAACTGACTATTAAGCACCGGAGGTGGCGTACGACCATGAAGGTGGTCTCCCGAGCCACAGTGTCCCTCTAAGGAGAGGAAACAAGGTGTGTGGCAAAAACCGGAGCAAACAGAGATAGTTAAGCTGTCCCAAACCGAGGCACACGGCCGACGGCTCCGAAAATCGGAAACCGATCTCCAAACGGGAAAAATGGCCTACGACCACGAAACGTAGCCTATGGCCACTGAGAGATAGTCTACGAGACCTCTCCCTCCCTCCGGGAAGAGAAAACAGGACCTGGTTCACAAACCGAGGCAAAGCACAAAAGAGTCCCGAAGTCCGGAGGCAAGGCTCGCAGCCGAGACTCTGTGACCTCAGAACGAGCACAATATGCATCATCACTGAGCGCTCAATCGGCAACGTCTGAGTCTTAAGGTCAGTCAAAAATGGGGTGTCTACTGTTGCCCCTCTTTGACAGAACTCGAAAGTCATACGTGACAGGAGTGAATGTCAAAGCCCAGAGGCGACCCATTTTTGACAAGGCCGAAGACTTAGACAAACAGGCAAGATAAACAAAGAGATGTGCCCGCAGGCATGCCCGCCGGCGAGGGGGCAAAATGCAAGACGATATGCACCAAGTCGAACGTAACTCACGATCATGCAAAGCAGCAAGCTGTAATGAAACAAGTATTCACAATAGATGCAATAGTTTTAAGCAAGAATGCAAAGTAGCAACTGCATTTCATGCAGTAAGAATGTGGAGAATTATTCAATTCTCGCCACGTCTCACACGGAGAAGATACAATACCTGTGCGATTCGTCTGGTCGCACCAGCTTCAAATGAACCGTACATACAATATCGTGCCTGCAAAAGAGAGAAGTTTAACAAGCACAACATAGTTAGCAACATATGTTCAACGCTATATCGAACGCAGACAAACATGGTGCCGATGGGAAAGTGCATCGCAATGCGAGAAAAAATGTGCGTGACAACGCAAGTTAAGCACGGAGGCATGACAATACCAATGAAACGTGCACAACAATGCAAGCAATGTGCATGAGAATGCAAGTGACGTGCATAGCAAAGCAGGATAAGTGCGACCTCAAATGCATATTTGGCACAAAACAAACGAGCAAAGGAATGCAAGTTTCGACGAGGGTGACTTAATCATAGCCTCCGGTTTACCTCCCGGAAGGGTCACAACGTACTCAAAAAGGATACATCTTGCTCTTGACGAGTAACGATGAAACACGCATCGAAAGTTGGAGTTGAAGCTCCCGTAGAGGGATTTCGCAACGAAAAGTGCACTTTTCTTGTACTTTCTCGGGTGCCGGGGACTCCGATGACTACCAAATTTTGCAGGGAGCTTAAAGAGACATTGGAGACCACCTTGGGAACACCACCGACCAGGTGGGGAGGCCACCGACCAGGGTTAGGTGTAGGGGGTGGTCGGCCTACCAGAAAAGGTGGTCGGTCGACCACCTAGCCCAAAATAGGGGCAGTTTGGTACTTTCACCCTTGTTTCTTTAAATACACATGTTCAAAGCTCTTTTCCTCATAACTTCAGAGCCGAAATTGTCTCCCCTTGCTTCCTAGGCCATTTTCTTCCTTAGATCTGCGCTCTATACGCATTTTCCAACGCCCCACGCAAAATTGTTTCGCGAAAACTTTCAGTTCTCTTCACTTTGAACCGATTAAATTTTGATTTCGGTGCTTTTTTCTCCATTTTCACCACTTGGGGTAAGTTTGTCTCAATATTTGGAACATTTTCTCGGGAGTTGACTTTTGTTGACTTTTTCCAATTTTGGCTCATTTCGCTCATTTTTGCTCATTTTTGCAGATTTCTTGAAATGGCAGGTCATTTCCCCCATGGCGGAGGTCCTCCAGGTGCCGGAGGTGATCCAGACATTATGTCTTTGCCTCCGAGGATTCGGCCATTTATTCTCGAGAGGTATGACCCTCCGACGCACACCCTCCATCGGGCAGTTTTCTATCATTTTACCGATTTTGATGATCAAGCACCTGTGGATCTGCTATTGCGGGAGCCGGAGTCCCACCTCTCTCATCAGGCACGAGAGGTATGTACTTCACTTTTTACATTTTCTGCCATATATTCTGCATTTCACGCACATTTCATGCTATGCATGCTTATCTGCTCGTTCTGAACACATTCGCATGCCATACTTCTGCTCATTCTAGCACACAGCTTGTTTTGAACACTTAGTCTATAACGCAATATTCTGTTTGCATCTTGAACACACAGCTCAAATACTTGAATTTCTGAACGCGCAGCCCATATATTGATTGTGAACACACAGCACACACTTGTTGAAAGTTGAACACGCAGCCCGAACTTTGAATTTTGAACACGCAGCCCATATTTTGATTGTGAACACGCGGCACACACTATTTCTGAAATCTGAACACACAGCCCAAACTTGTTGATTATGAACACGCAGCCCACAGTTTTTGAAAGTTGAACACGCAGCCCGAACTTTGATGTTCTGAACACGTAGTCCCAAACCATTGAGGTGAACATACAACCCACTATTTCTGAAGTCTGAACACGCAGCCCAAACACTTGATGCTGAACACACAGCTCGAACTTTTGAGATGAACACACAGCCCACTGATTTTGAAATCTGAACACACAGCTCAAATACTTGACGTTGAACACATAGCTCGAACTTTGAGATGAACACACAGCCCATTGATTTTGAAATCTGAACACACAGCTCAAATACTTTTAGATGAACACACAGCCCACACTTGTTGAAAGTTGAACACGCAGCCCAAACTCTGAGTTTCTGAACATGCAGCCCAAATTTGAGGTGAACACACAGCATACACTTGTATTTGCACACAGCTCATACACTTCCATTCTGAACACACAGCTTATATACTTCATGTTGAACACACAGCTCACAGCATTGTATCTGATTTGGTTTGCACACAACTTATACATTTCATTTGCATGCAGCTTATTCATTTCATTATGAAACTGAATACATGTGTTCATTATGAATGCAGGTGTCTTCCCGTGTTACACGAGGATATGGCTCCATTGTTGCGAGGGAGTGGTACACAGAGCTCCCGGAGGCCGTTCGTGATTGGGTTGACCAGGCAGGGTTCGGACCCTTCTACACGAGGATATCTCGCTATCTTGCTAGCAGGACATTGATGGGCACCCTTGTAGAGAGATGGTGGGACACCACCAACTCCTTCCATTTCTCAGTTACCGGGGACATGACTATGACCCCGTTCGACTTTGTTGTGCTGACAGGCCTTGACGTGGGAGGCTGGGCGATCCCTTATGATGAGGATATGGGCGAGTGGGAGGCCGCCTGGATTTATCTGTTGGGAGCTTGCCCACCGGTTGACAGATCCTCAGGCAGAGTCCAGTATACCTGGTTTTCCTTACATTTCAGAGAGAGGGTGCCCAAGACTCCCGAGGAGATAGCGCAGTACACCCGAGGGTTTTTGATGTTCCTCTTTGGGACCACTCTGTTCGCCGATAGAGGGAACACCGTTGGGCTATATCTGCTGAGTGCTCTGGTGGACCTATCGCGGGTCAGCCAGTATGACTGGGGTGGCGCCGGCTTGGCTACCCTCTATTGCTACATGAGTACGACCTCCCGCGGACGGGGAAACATAGTCGGTGGCTATTGGAGAGCCTGGGAGGTACTTTTTGCCCTCTTGATTTACATTTATGCTTTTCATTATCTATACATTGTATACACGGCACACTTTACATTCTGTACTTTGCATTCCGCTCTCAGCATTCTGCATTCTCTGTATATTCTGTATTCACATTCTGCACTCAGCATTCTGTATTCTGATGGCTATTGCCCTGTTTTCGACAGCTATGGGTTTTCGCGTACTTCCCGACGCTAGCCCCAGAGCGTGAGGTGGAGGTGCCTCTTATGATTCCGTATTCGCTCGTATTTGAGGGCCAGTACCGGCCGCGAGCTCGGGAGACTCTCCCCTACCTGCGGCAGTTTTTCGACACAGTGCGGCCGACAGAGGTAATTCAGAACTCTCAGTTCTCCATGTTTTTATCTTTGATTTATCTTGCACATTTACGATTTCTAATCGGCTTATGCATTGGTTATCCGCAGATCACATGGCTGCCCTGGGCGCCTTTGGGTGGAGAGAGACATCTGGTTTCAGTTTGCTGGAGGATGGGTTGCTTCTCGGTACAGGATCCTGTTTGAGGGGCCAGTTGGTAGGGCCTGGTTCCTAGGGGACCGCTTCCTGCGCCAGACTATGGACTTCCCCGAGCAGAGTGTTCCCTCAGCACCTCCGGACGATATGCGATCCACTGATAGGCTCACTCCTCATGATGTCACTAGCGCCATGTTGGACACTGACGTATTGCTACATTTGGAGGACGGGGAGTACGCGACCTACCGTTATACATACTTGATGCCTCCATTGACAGGTGTTCGTACCCCCACAAGGAGGTCTGCTGGCGTGCCATCCTCGAGTCGCGCTCGAGCTAGGGACATTCCTTCGACCAGTAGAGCCGGCACATCGAGGGGAGGGGCTGGACTGGTCCCCCCGATTGCCCTGACTTATCATCACCCTGGATGGCCAGATATTCCGACTGAGTTGACAGGATGGTGATACGGGACTTCTTACCCGATTCCGATAGAGCCTCTTATGCCTGGTCATCCATACGTCAGTGATCTTGACTTATCACCGGTATGTTCCACTGTTTTTCATTTATCACTCAGATACTTAGGCACTCATTCATTTACTGATGATTTGAGCTTGTATCTGCAGCCACCTAGAGAGTACATGGAGGGGATGCTCGGATTGGTGGCCTCACTTGAGGGCATGGTCTTGCGGAGAGAGGCGCAGCTGTCCATCATCGGTGTCCCGGTACTCTTTAGTTTTCTTGCATTTATCATACTTCTGATGACATGCTGAACTTGAACATTTCACTGCATTGATTGACCAACTGTATGCGTAGAGCACATCTGACACACACCACATTCATGTACTATATTTGCATACATACATCCACTCTATGTAGGCTTTTTTATCTGTGCATCTGATATACATATTTTGGCTGATGCATTCAAATTGCACTCTTTCTTTTCAGATGCCCCCGCTATATACTGAGCCACAGACCGGGCCATCTAGGCCTTCCCGAGGAGCTGGGCCATCTAGGCCTTCTCGAGGAGTTGGGAGAGGGGAGTCGTCTCGCAGACGAGGCGAACGCAGAGCGCATGTCATAGAGGAGGAGTCCAGCGAGGAGGAGGAGTCTGCACATCCTCAGTCAGAGACATCTGCAGGCAGAGAGGAGGACTCTAAGTCCGGTTCTGAGGGTGGAGGTGATGCCGAGGAGGGTTCCGAGGACAGCAGCTCCGATTTAGATGGTGGTGCTGGTGGAGATGGTGCAGGGACTTCTCAGCCAAAGAGGACAAAGAGGGCCATTTATTCTTGCACTTGAGAGCACTGATGCAGATGTTCCTGCTTTATTTGCCTTTTTTACTAGTAGTTGTAGCACATTGTACATTATTAGGCAGTTTTATTTTCTATAAAACTTGTACCCTTGTTGTAGAATGTTGTAACAAAGGAAGCATAATGGAATGAAACAGCTTTTGTTCAAAAGGTGTTGTATTTTATGTTCTTAGCATCGCATCGCATCATTTTGCACAAAAATGAGATTGAATGGAATTGTGCATTGAAAATTGCCAAATCAGGTAGTGAACCGACGCAACAAACTAAACAACTTAACTTACTAAGAAACAACAAAACCTTAGCAAGTTTACAACTCGATAAGCAAGACACAACAACGTTGAGTAAACAAAGAGTAACAACTCGATATACAAAACTCGACAACTCGACAAAACCTAACGACTCGATAAACTTAACAACTCGACTTGATAAGCCAAACTTCAACAACAACTCGATAAACATACGTATCTCGGACGATCGGAGTGACGGAACGCATCCGAAATGGAGGAAAACTCGCACCTTCAACACTCCCAATGCATGGAAATGCTAGGAACTTTCTTCCAGAGGCTAGGACAAGACCAAACCCTTACTTATCTTCATGGCCGACCATCAGAGGGAGCTGGCTGACCAGCTTTTTTGCATTGGAGGGGAGAGGGGTGGTCGGCCTACCAGAAAAGGTGGCCGACCGACCACCTAGCTTAGCAACCATCAATTTTTGACACGTGTCCCCCGAACAGTGCCTTATCCTCTTTAAAAGTTCCAGCCTCGTGGTTCATTCATTTCATCTCAGTTTTGCATCAAAATGGAGGCGTTCCTCGTCCAAAATCTCACAGCTTGGATTGCTTCTCTTGATGGCTCGAAAAAGTTGAACTTCCGGGGCTTCGGCTTGAATGCACTGTTCACGCTGGGCTGTTCTCCACTGCATCTTCCTTTCCTCCATGCCGCGGCAAGGTTTTGGAATCCGGTAAAACACGTCTTTAGCTTTAGCGGGCAAGAGATGTGTCCTACTTTCGAGGATTTCCAAGCTTTGATGGAGTCCGAGCGCAATGAGGAGATCTTGCCTCAACTCCGATTTGGCCACGTCCAAGCCTTAGGGCAAATGTGCGGCCTCACTTTGCATGACGCTCAATCATTGATTCACGATGGGGAGCTGGACATCCCGAGCTTGGTTTGCCGGTTTTCTGATGCTGGTGACCGCGGTGACCATCATTGGCAGGGCTATCGGCAACACGCGCTTTGCCTGTGCTTGCTATCTCATTTCTTGCTTGCCCCGGGCTCCGGTGGATTCAGTGTCTGGTTGATCGACGTTGCCCAAGGTTTGAAGGAGGGCAAGAGCTGCATTGCCACGACATTGGCTGGGACATTGATGGGCTTGGACGCTTTTCATTGCCGGGAGACGGCTAGGCTTGCGGGGAGCCCACTACTATTGCAGGTAATGTTTCCCACCAAATCTCACATATGTATTGCTCACATCACTCGGCCCTCAGGCTCGGTTTTTCTCAAAAAACCCTTTTCTTACTTTTCTCTCATCGTACATCTCTCTATTCTTTATTCTCTCATTTTTCATCCCTTCCTAGGTGTGGTTGATGGACAAGTTACAGATTGTGGAGTCTTGCCCAGCATACTCAGCTCGCGGCTACTTTTTTCGACAACGCCTGGTCGATGCCCTGGATGAAGGGTGGTGGTACAATTGGATGTGCAGTTTGTCTGCAAACCGCATCGCTTGGCGCTGCCCTTGGCTCAATCTGCCGGCAATGAGTTACAACATGACCCGTCAACCTGGGGTTTAATTGATTGGCATGACACACTGTGTCTTCTATTTTCCGTTCCGGTTCCGGCGCCAGTTCGGACATGATCAAACTTGCTCGCTAGAGGGGATAGAGTACCCTGCTGCATTCCCAGCCCGAGGCGCACAGCTTGCCCAGTATGCTGCAGCATGGAGGACTAGAGAGCTCCTGGCCCCCGCTCCCACTTTCAATTGCACTTTGTCTGACGAGTGCTTGGATTGGCTCAATGAAGAGGCACATGAAGGGCCCACTTTGGCATCAGAGGCTTCGACTAGCTCTGGGAGGGGGCGCAGGAACACCTGACTTAGCTATGCCCCGGGTTTATTGCTTTATTAGTACTTTCAGGTTTTCTTTATGAATGTAACCAAAAACAACTTCAATTTGTATGCAAGAGCAGGAGAACTCTGTATTGAAATCAATGAAATTGAAGGTTGTGGGTACTAAAATTTTTTCGCTTTGGTCCAAAAATGGTCTAAGTTGTAAAAAGATTAATTTTGAACAAAGTCAACTTTTATTAAAACTTTTCAAAACCATTTTCGATATGGATCAGAACTGGACACGCCTGAAATCTGTCACTGAGGTGCACAACCCCGGATCCTAGCAACTGGAAAGTTGCCCCTAGTCTGAATAGTACCACGGCACTGCACAGCAACGGAAAGTTGCCCCTAGTTTGAAAAGCACTGTACCGGAGATCATAACCGAACTCTTGAATGCTGAATAGACAAAGATGGCTGAGATAATCAAATGGACAAAGTTGATCGGGGAAAAGTTTATGGCTGAACTTCAGGATGAAGTTGCCTACGTATCCCAAAGATGGGAATCAAGCCTTACGTAGTTCAGGCTCAGGTTCACTCGAGTATTTTCACTCTCCTTTTACGCTCTAACTTTTGCCAAGGCCACCCTTTGCGGGTTTTCAACCTTGCGAGCTCAGTTTTTATCATTTCAAATTTTTTGTGCTCTAACGTTTGCCTAGGTCGCCCTTTCGGGTTTTCGGCCTAGCAAGCCTCTCAGGGGTAATATTTCTTCAACTTGTCCATGTTGATCGGTTGGGAGAACTCTAGGCCATCTAGGTCCATTAGAACCACAGCTCCACCTGACCAGATAGACTTAATGATGTAGGGACCAGTCCAATTGGGTCTGAACTTGCCCCTAGGGTCGTGGATGGGAGCTCGGTTGTCTTTGAGCACCAAATCTCCTTTCTTTAAATTCCTGGACTTAACTTTCTTGTTGAAAGCCCTGGCAATTCTGCGCTGATAACCTTGAACATGGTACAGTGCTTTCAGCCTTCTTTCATCGAAGAGCATGAGTTCTTCAAATCTGCTCTGCTGCCAATCTGCTTCAGCTATCTGACACTCAGCCAGTACTCGCAAAGACGGAACCTCAATCTCAATAGGTAGAACGGCCTCCATCCCTGTAGACACCCCATTTTTGACCGACCTTAAGACTCAGACGTCACCGATTGAGCGCTCGGTGATGTTGCATACCGTGCTCGTTCAGAAGTCTCAAAGTCGTGGCCGTGCGCCTTGCCTCCGGACTCCCGAACTCTCTTTTGTGCCTTGCCTCGGTTTGCGAACCGGACTCGGTTTTCTCTGTTTTCTTTCCTGATGGGAGGGAGAGGTCTAGTAGACCATCTCTCAGTGGCCGTGGGCTACATTTCGTGGCCGTAGGCCATTTTGCCCGTTTCGGAGCCTGGTTCCCGGTTTTCGGAGCCGTCAGGCCGTGTGCCTCGGTTCGGGACCACCCAACCATCTCTGATTCCTCCGGTTTTTGGCATGCATCTCATTTACTCCCTTTCGAGGGACACTGGGGTCTTAGATACCCACTTCGTGGCCGAATGCCACTTTCGGTGCTTAACAGTCGGTTTTCGGGACCCCGAACTACATGTTTTGGTCCCCGAGCATTCGTTTTGCATCGGTTTTTGTTCATTTTTGGCAAGTACCTCTGTTTTATCATAAGGAAGGTCACTGGAGGGTGGGAGGCTAGTAATTGTCTCAACAAGCAGTTATGCTCTTCCGGCGCCCCCCGGCGCCCGTTTTTCTCACTTCCGGGCTAATGTTGAACACCCTAGGGCCATTTTCTTCAAGCCAAAACCACATATTTGTGATGTACACACATGGGAGGACCCTAAAAACACATGGCCGGCCAGTAATTCTCTTTGACCCTTTTGAACCCCTCTTTGAATTGGCCTATTCTCTCTCATGTTTTAGAGTTGTCAAATTTGAACCATAGGGTCTAGTTCAGCACACATGGGAGGCCACCAATGTGTGGTGGCCGGCCATTAATTCAAGAGTTCATTTTTACCCCTTGGCCGGCCGGCCATAGGGGGTGGCCAGCCGGCCACCTGCAGAAAAAGCACATGGCCAGCCATGCTCCTTGGGGTGTGTTCCTTACAGCTACACAGCTGTTTCCCCCAGAAAAGATCTGTATCCGGGGGATATTTTGGAGGGGAATACTTGGGTGCATTTCCCTCCACTTGACACCCCTCCTTTTGTCCATATAACAGCAGCTCCAACACTCTTTGAAGGGTTAGAAACATTGGCTTGAGTATATACATTGATATCTCTATCCATCTCTCTCAAATCTTCAAGTTTTGGTGCCTTTTGTTCATCATCATCAAGCACTACCATCACCACTCCATTTCCAGCAACAAGGAGAGGTTCTTAAAGGCTTAGAAGCAACATTTTTCAAGCCAAGAAGCCAAGAAGCAAAGAAAGAAAGGTCTTCAAGGGTAAGTCTCAAACTCCCTCTTTTACACCACTTTCTTGCCTCATTTCTTAACCCTACTTTCTCACTGTTTTGAGCTCCAACCAATACTGAGAGTGGTCCTCTTTTGAGCTATTCTTGATGTTTGTTCAAGGGCTCAACCCTGTTTGAGCCCTCCATCTTGCACTTGTTTCAATATCCTCTTATATGCCATTATTTTGCATTGAATATTTGGCCTATGTGTGATCTGAATTGGAGCATCTCATGAACTGATATTGTGCTTATTTTGAAGCCCTCTTAAACATTGAAGAAGGGCTCAACCTTGTTTTCATGCTCCATATGTCACTTGCTTTGAATCCATGTTTTACCCTTGTTTTTGCATGCTATTTCTAGCCTATGAGTGATCTGTTTTCGAGCATAATGTAAACTATGAGTAGGCCTATTTTGAGCCCTTATTCAACATTAAAGAAGGGATCAATCCTGTTTGGCCTCTCTATCATGCACTTGCTTCATAATCTCTCATATTTACCGTAAATTTGCATGATTTGTTTGACCTACATCTGGTCTGTTTTGGTGCATGTCATGAACTGTGAGTAAGCTTATTTTGTGTCCCTCTACAACATTGTAGAAGGGATCAACCTTGTTGGGGGTCTCCATGTTATACTTGTCATTATATCCCTCTTGGACCCCCATCTTTGCATGCTTTTTTAAGCTCATCTAGCTTCTGTTTTCGGCCATCATCAGAACTGGAAAGAGTCATATTTTGATCTTATTGACATATTTCATTAAGGGTCTTTGCTGGTTTGATGAATGTTTGGGGTACCTCATGTTATAGCCCTATGTATCCTCAATCTTGTATGACATTTTTAGCATGTTTGCATACTGAGTTGGGGGATGTAATCTACTGTAAATGTTCATATTTTTAGTCCCTCTTCAGTGTTGTAGAAGGGTACTTTTCCATTTGGACATCACATGCATCACTTGCTTCAATACCCCTCTCTTGGCCCGTATTTTTGCATGCTATTGTTGACCTATCTATGCTTGCTGTTTGGCCTTGTTTCTAGACTGAAAAATGCTATTTTGGGGCTGCCTTGTTACTGTTTTTCATGTCATGTACCAATTACGCATGTTTAGTATGGCTGTAGGCCATTTCGGGTGCTTAATATCGCATTTCGGGACCATCCCGTGCATTTGGTGTCATTTCCCCACCTTTCGGGACTGTTTCGCATCATTTGTGAGTGCTGAAATTCCATTTGCATGTTTGCATATCATTTCCATGTCATTTCATGCCTTACAGTCATCGCCTCGGTTTGCGTGCCCGTGTGCACGCATTTCGAGACATCTCATTTTCATCTATCGGCTTCTTGTGTGAGTGTGGTTGAGGCCCTCTCATGTTAGTATAAGTCCAATTTGCATTCGGCGTGCCATTTCATGCTTTATATCATTGCCTTGGTTTGCGTGCCCGTGTGCATGCATTTCGAGACATCTCATTTTCATCTATTGGCCTCCTATGTGAGTGTGGCTGAGGCTCACTCATGTTGGTATAAGTCCATCTTGCATTTCGTATGTCATTTTTAGTCCATTTTGCATTCCGTATGCCATTTTCTCAGTTTGCGTCCCGTGGGCACGCATTTCGAGACATCTCATTTTAGTCTCATTATATGTCATATTTCATGTCATTTCATGCCTTAGGGCCATCGCCTCGGTTTGCGCGCCCGTGTGCACGCATTTCGAGGCATTTCATTTTTATCCGACGGCTCCTTATGTGAGTGTGGCTGAGGTTCCCTCATGTTAGTATAAGTCCAATTGCATTGCTTATGACATTTCATGCCTTAGGATCATCGCCTCAGTTTGCGTGCCCGTGTGCACGCATTTCGAGGCATCTCATTTTCATAGCATTGTGCACGCTAGGATTGTATTTTAGTTGCATTCATGCATATCATGCATATTGCATCATGTTCGGGATAGGAGTTAGCCCGGGCACGGGAAACGAGGCGCGTTCCGTACTCCGAGTGACGGAACGGGTCTCAATTCCCAAGTCACCGACACTCCGGATTACCCATGATGGAGTTAGGTTTTGTTGTAGCATTCATCTGCATTCATCCTATATCGAGTTGTGCAATTCGACTCCTCGGCCATCATGCATCGAGATGCGTGATTGGTGGCACGAGGATCGAGGCATGCATATATTTGTGAAATACATTGCTATGCCCCTTTCCTGCTCTCTGTTGCAGCATATGAAGAATTAGCAACTTTTCGGAGTCTGGCACGCATTTCGAGGAACATTGCAAACAGAGGCTAATTGGGGCATCCCAGTGGATTTCCGAAAAGGAAGCCCAGCATACATCATTCATCAGAATCGAGGCAGCCCCGGCTTGCATGCCAGTTTACAGCTTTCTTAGCATTAATTTGTTAATTAATTAGGAATTTGTATATTATTCGGACTGCAACATTTGGACTGTATTATTCTTTCATTTCGGACTGTATTATTTATTCGGACCCTCTGCGCGAGGGCATAATTGTAATAAGTGTGGGTGTGTGTGATGTATGTCTTCCAACCCCACGTCTTTCTTCCCTTTTATTTACCCCCTTACGATGGTTAGATATAGGGCATATTTCAATTAGCATACAGTATGACAGCATGTTGCATCATTCATCTGTTTTGCACGCACCGGGCTCGGCGCATCATACAAACTGCATTTGTATTTCAATTCCAAATTGAATACGTGTTAGTTGTAGCATTTCACATGCCATCTTTAGAATAGCCGAGCCTGCTATAGTTGCATTATTGCATGCGTTGCATTAGGCAATTCTGTATAGTTAGGATTCATGCATGATTTCTAATGAATTTCTTTTTTTTGGCTTGGAGTACTCAGTGAGTTTTATGCTTTAGCATCCTTGCATGCGTGTGAGTGTTGCCATGAATAGCATGCTTTCCATGAGGCTATATGCTTATATGATATAACTGCCTTGAATGCCTGTGGGTGGAGGTTGTGTTACTTGAATTGGGACAATGCATTGATTGTTTGTTTTAAGCCCACTAGATAGTGGCAAAATCATGTTTTTCTAAGCCCACCTGAGGGTGGCAAATCCACGTCTTAGCCTACCTGCGGGTAGCACCTTCAAACCATTTTTCACACAAACAAACATGAAATGCTTTGTTCCAATTCAGGCGACTCAGTCTATACTTGTTTGCTGCAAGCATCACATAGTAACCTAGGCTAATAACCGGAATAAGAGCATACAATGTTTTCAAAAACAGATATCATGGTTAGTAGAGGCTGGTCTTTGACCGGGCGAGCGGGGGTGCTCACGAAGTGACCTTTCCCAATCGTACCCAAGTTCCCGAGCCGAGGCAACTTTGGTGATGACGGACACGTGGCCTTTGGCACCGAGTCAGGGTTTCCTAAATTTCCCATTTTAAAAATATTTAGGTGGCGACTCTGTATCTGGCAAAGCAGTCCATGTTTGGCACTTCTTTCAAAATCTGTTTTCCAAAACGATTTGCCAGATTTGGACTCTTTGGTTCAAGATTAAGAACCGTGACACAAATCGAGTCCGAACTGTAGCGAGGTCCCCCGCGGGCTTGTTTACAATCCCATAAACTAATGAATACGGAGTCGCCCCAGTAGACGTTCTAATTGAAGTCCGGTAGCCCCACAGAGCGAATGGTAACTTATCTGACCAGTCCCAGTAGGTTTCCACCATCTTCTGCAATATGTGTTTGATAGTCTTGTTGGTGGCCTCGACCGCTCCATTGGTCTGTGGCCGATAGGTGGACGACTTGTGAAAAGCCACGTTGTATTTTTCCAACAAGTCAATTACTTCCTTCTTGAAGTGGGAACCATTATCTGAAATGACCTCGTTTGGGACCCCATAACGACAGATAATGTTGTTTCTGATAAACTTTGCGACATGCGATGCTTTCAACACCGCATAGGATTGGGGCTCAACCCACTTTGTGAAATAATCTATCGCGATCAGGATGAACTCATGCCCATTCGACCCCTTCGGAGTGACAGCCCCGATCACATCGATTTCCCAAACTGAAAATGGCCATGGCGAAGTCATATTGTATAGCTTCGACGGTGGGATGTTCATGCGGTTTGCATGGATCTGACATTTGTGGCATCGCCGAACAAAGCCGATACAATCCTCCTCCATGGTGGACCAGTAGTAACCCTGTCTGAGGATCTTCCGAGCTAACATTACCCCATTCATATGCACACCACATTTCCCTCCATGGATGGCCTCCATCAGGCGTTTCGATTCTTTAGCTTCAACGTACAGCTTATGCATTCCCAGATGACCTCTCTTATACAATTTACCCCCGCAGATGATGAACTGAACGGCCATTCTTCTGATTGCCCTTTTATCCTTGGCATTTACCCCTGGTGGATATGCTTCCTTCTCCAAGAAATTCCAAATATCGTAATACCAGGGGTTCTCATCTTGAACCTCATCTATCGCGGCAATTGACTCGTAAGTCGGCACAAATTTTTGGTCGATAATGACTGGACGCATCCGGACTCCAAACGGGATGTCTATCATGGAAGATAGAGTTGCTAGTGAATCTGCGAACCTGTTGTTCTCTCTTAACAGATGAGCAAAGTTTAACTTCTCAAACCGAGGAATTAACAAGTCCAAGGTCTGGTGATACATAATCATCTTTTCTTCCTTAACTTTCCAATCTCCTTTCGCTTGAGATACAACAAGGTTCGAGTCCCCGATGACGTCCAACCGTTTTGCCCCTAATTCCAGGGCTGCTTCTAGACCGCAATGCATGCCTCATATTCTGCTTCGTTGTTCGAGACTTTGAACCGGAGTTTGAATGCTAGAGGGATACGGGAGTTGTCGGGTGCTATCAGCAACACTCCTATCCCATACCCGTACTGGTTTGACGCTCTGTCAAAGTACATCATCCAAAACTCATCGTCGATATGCAAAATGGCCTCATCTGGGAATAAGTACTCAACTGCTTCACCTCCTTTCACTGGATGATCGGCTAAGAACTCTACTACTGCTCTTCCCTTGACTAACTTGCGCGTCACATATTTCAGATCGAATTCGGAAAGCAACAGCAACCAACGAGCTAGCCTACCCGTAAGCGCCGGTTTCTCGAACAGATATTTGATGGGATCTAATCTTGAAACCAACATTACAGAGTGAGCTAACAGGTAGTGTCGCAGCTTCCTGGTAGCCCATACCAAGGCTAAGCAAGCCTTTTCCAACGGTGTGTAGCGAGTCTCATACTCCAGCATCTTCTTGCTCAGGTAGTTGATGGCTCTCTCCATTTTGTCCTCCAATTCTTGCGCGAGCATGCAGCCCATTGTAGTCTCAGTTATTGAAAGATACAAAATCAACGGTCTCCCCGGCTCTGGCGGGGACAACACGGGCGGGTTCTGTAAGTATTCCTTGATCTGTTCAAAAGCAGCTTGGCATCGGCCGTCCCATTGGAATTTCTTTCCTTTCTTCAGGAGGCCAAAAAGTGGTTCACAAGTCAAGGTTAATTTCGAGGTAAACCGTCTTATGAATTGCACTTTACCCAGAAAGCCTCGCACCTCCTTTTCAGTCCTTGGTGGTGGCATTTCTAAGATGGCCTTGATTTTGGAAGGGTCGACTTCGATACCTCTCTGTGTAATTAGAACCCCAGCATTTTCCCTGCTGTAACACCGAACGTACACTTCTGAGGATTCAGCCGCAACCGAAATTCTCTGATCCTTTGAAAAAAGTTTTGCAAGGCGGTGTAGTGGCCCTCTCTTTCTTTAGACTTGACAATCATGTCGTCCACGTACACCTCAACCTCTTTGTGGATCATATCATGTAATATTGTGGTCGCGGCCCGTTGTAGACACCCCATTTTTGACCGACCTTAAGACTCAGACGTCACCAACTAAGCACTTGGTGATGTTGCATGTTGTGCTCGTTCTGAAGTTGTGGAGTCCCGGCTGCGAGCCTCGCCTTCGGACTTCCGGACTCTTTTATGCCTTGCCTCGGTTTGCGAACCAGGTCCCGTTTTCTCCGTTTTCTCTTCCCGAAGAGAGGGAGAGGTCTTGTAGATCATCTCTCAGTGGCCGTAGGCTACGTTTTGTGGTCGTAGGCCATTTTTCCTGTTTTGGAGCCCAGTTCCCGGTTTTCGGAGCTGTTGGACGTGTGCCTCGGTTCGGGACCGCTTAACCACCTCCGTTTACTCTGGTTTTTGGCACACATCTTATTTGCTCCCTTTTGAGGGACACTGTGGCTCGAGAGACCAACTTCGTGGTCAAACGCCACCTCTGCTGCTCAACAGTCAGTTTTTGGGGCCCCAGGCTACGTGTTTCGGCCCCCGAACCTTCGTTTTGCATCGGTTTGGGTCCATTTTTGGCAGGGACCTTATTTTCATTGGTATGAAGGTCATAGAAGGGTGGGAGGCCAGCAATTGTTCTGAGGACCAGTTTTATTCTTTCGTCGCTTTTCGTCGCCCGTTTTCCTCGCTAGAAAGCTGGTGTTGACCATTCCCGGGCCATTTTCGTTGGCCCTCAACCACATATTTGTGTTGTACACACCTGAGAGGCCACCAATATGACATGGCCGGCCAGCAATTGTTCCTGACCCTTTTGAACCCCTCTAGAAAATGGGTTTTTCTCTCTCTTGGGTCACATTTCCTGGTTTTTCTCCACATGGCTGTGTTGTGCACACATGGGAGGCCACTTTTCTAGAGTGGCTGGCCACTAATTCTCATTGACCCTTTTGAACCTGGCCGGCCATGAGCCCCTCACCTGGTTCCTTACAGATATGCCCTCTGTTCCCCCCAGATCCTGTATCCGAGGGGGGGTCTTTTGGGGGGGAAATTTGAATTTCATTTTCCCCCCCTTTCCTCCACTCCTCCCTCTATAAAACCAGACCCCCCAGCTCCATTTTAGAGGGTTACAAATTCTTGTTTAGAGCCTTGCTTATATCTCTCCCTCTCTCTCTACTTCAACCCTCTAAACCCTAAAAGCCTTGCACCATTTCTACACCAATCCATAGCACAACACCTCCACACTCCATTCTAGCAACTTGAGGCTATTTTTCAGAGGCTAGGAGCTCCTCTTCTTGGTCCAAAGGCTACTGGTTCATTGCTCTTCAAGGGTAAGCACACTTTTCCCTTAAACTAGTCTTTTCTTGCTTCATTTATAAGCCTTTCTTGCATGCATTTTTGGGCTCCGACCCAAACTGTAAATAGTCATATTTTGAGCTCTCTTTCATGTTTGATCAAGGGTCTTTCTCTGTTTGAGGTCTCCTCCTCACCCTTTGTGTTTAAACTCTCTTTTAGGCCTATTTTTGCATGGTATTTTAGTCTTATTTGTGAGCTGTTTTGGACTTGGCCATAAACTGTAAAATGTCTTTTTTTAAGCCCCTCTTCAACTTTGTTGAAGGGCTCTCCTCTGTTTGAGGTCAGCTGCTACCACTTGTCTCTTTATCCCTCTTTTAGGCCTTTTTCTTGCATATTGATTTAGCCTCATTTTTGTTCATTTTAGAGACTTGATGTAAACTGTAAAGTTCATTTTTTTGAGCCCCCCTTCAAATTTGTTGAAGGGCTCTTTGCCATTTGGGGCCAGCTGCTGTCCCTTGTCTCTATTCTCTCTTTTAGGGCCATTTTTGCATGATAGATTAGCCCTATTTGTGTTCATTTTTGAGACTTATTATAAACTGGAAAAAGTCTTTTTTTGACATCATCTTCATTTTTGGTTAAGGGTGTCTTCTTATTTGAGGTCACATGCTTCCTTATATGCTTGATTCCCTCTTATTTTGAGCCTTACACCCTAGCCTTTGTTGCATGCCTTGTTTGACCTTCTAGCCACTGGAATCTAGTGGATTTCTAGTGGCTTTGATGCTATTTTGAGCCTCCAAATCAGAGAGGGGTGACCCCCTCTCACCTTGACTTGTTTGGTGGTCATTTTGGCCTTCCAAAGAGACCCTATCTTGCATGCTTTGAAGTCACATTTCAGGGTCAATTTGGTGAGTTTTGGGACTACCATATTTGATTTCCAGAGTTTATTTCTTCGTGCTTCATGTCTATCTTGTATGTGCTTAATAACCCCTTTGTATGCCCTCCAAAGGAACCCCTCATTTGTGCATGTGTTGGCTGCCTCTCCATGTGTATTTGGGAATATTTTGGCATGTTTAGTTCACTGATTTTTTCTGGTTTGGTGAGTTCTCACTTGCTTCATGTACTTGCCATGTAATCCATGTTTGCTAGTCAAAATTGCATGTTATGTTAGGCTATCTTGCTAGCATCTTTCGGCTATGCTTTGAACTAGAAATGTTCATGTTTTGGGACTGCCTTGGTTCTGTCTTCATGCTTCATGATCAAATAATGCATGCTTTGTATAGCTATAGGTCATTGCGTATGCCTAGTCTTGAGTTTCAAGGTTCATCTCATGCATCGGGGGCCATATTGCCATGTTTCGGGGCTGTTTAGCATCATATTTTAGTGCTGAAATTCGCATGTTTGTATGCCATATTTCATGCCTTGCCATGCTTTGGTAGAGTGGCATTCGTGCCTTAAGATTGGTCCTCGGTTTGCGTGCATGTGTGCACGCATCTCGAGTGTCTCATTTTCATCTAATGGCTTAGTGCGGCTGAGGTCCACTCATGTTGGTGTAAGTCCATCATGCATTGCATATGCCATTTCATTTTATAGCATTGCGTATGCTAGGTTGTATGTTAGAGCATCGTGTATGCCGTGTTACATCGTGCATTGTGTATGCTAGGTTGTATATTAGTTGCATTCATGCATGCCATGCATATTGCATTGTGTTTGGGATAGGAGTTAGCCCGAGCACGGGAAATGAGGGACGTTTCGTACTTCAAGTGACGGAACATGTCTCAATTCCCAGTCGCCGACACTCCGGATCATCCATGATCGAGTCTCAGTCTTGTTGTGTTTATGTGTGCATTCATTCCATATTGAGTCATGCAAATCGACTCCTCGGCCATCATGCATCGAGATGCGTGATTGGTGACACGAGGATCGAGGACTACGCTCCCTGAAGAGTAGTCAAGCGTACATATGTGAAAATACATTGCCATGCCCCTTTTCTGCTCTCTATTGCAGCCAATCAGAAACCGGCAATCTTTTGGGGCTTCGCACAACATTCCGGGCTTAATTGTAAACAGAGGCTAATTGGGGCGTCGCAATGGATTTCTGCGCCAAGTAACCCGAGCATGCATCATTTGGAACAGAGCCGAGGCAGTCCTTAGGCCAATTTACTGCTTTCCTAGATTAATTTGTTAATTAATTAGGATTTTTTGTATTTATTCGGACTGTACTATTCATTTGGGACTGTATTATTTATTCGGACCCTCCGAGTGAGGGCACAACTGTAATAAGTGTGCGTGCGTGTGATGTATGTCGTCCAACCCCACGTCTTTCTCCCTTTTATTTACCAGCTTATGATGGTTTGATTAGGGCATGTTTCAATTAGCATACAGTATGATAGCATGTTTGCATTCATTCATCTGTTTTGCATGCACCGGGCTCAGCGCATCATACTAACTGCATTTGTATTTCAATTCCAAGTTGAATACATGTTAGCTGTAGCATTCCATATGCCATGTTTAGAATAGCCGAGCCTGCTATAGTTGCATTTTTGCATGCGTTGCATTAGGCATTCCTGTATAGTTAGGATCAAGCATGAATTTCTAACATAGCTTCTTTTTTGGCTTGGAGTACTCGGTAAGTTTTATGCTTTAGCATCCTTGCATGTGTGTGAGTGACTGCCATGATAGCATGCTTACCATGAGGCTATTTGCTTATGTGATATGACTGCCTGAATGCCTGTGGGTGAAGGTTGGGTTATTTGGATTGGAACAAATCATTGACTGTGAGTTTTAAGCCCACTAGATAGTGGCAAAACCATGTTTTCTAAGCCCACCTGAGGGTGGCAAAATCTGCATTTTAAGCCTACTTGCGGGTAGCAAACCATCTTTCAAAAACAAGCATGAAATGTTTTGTTCCAATTCAGGCGACCCGGTCTATACTTATATGCTGTGCGCATCACATAGTAAATCTAGGCTAATAACCGGAATAAGAACGCATAATGTTTTCAAAACTAGATATCATGGTTAGTAGAGGCCGATCTTTGATCGGGCGAGCGGGGGTGCTCACGAAGTGACCTTCCCCAATCGTACCCAAGTTCCCGAGCTGAGGCAACTTTGGTGATGACGGACACGTGGCCTTAGGCAACGAGTCAGGGTTTCCTAAATTTTCCAAAAAATAAAATATTTAGGTGGCGACTCTGTATCTGGCAAAGCAGTCCATATTTGGCACTTCTTTTCTAAAAATCTGTTTTCTCAAAACGATTTGTCGGATTTGGACTCTTTGGTTTAGATTAAGAACCGTGACAAATTGAGTCCTGAACTGTAGTGAGCCCAAGATGAACGGAACGGGGGACTCAACCCTCCTGGGGCGTTCGGGGACGTCTACAGTTTTTGGCGACTCCGCTGGGGACTTAGAGAACTTGACTTGAACCCGTGATATCTGGTTTTGGCTACACTTATGTGTTTCTTTGCATTGCATTTGCATTGGTGCGCCTAGGACACCGTGTTTTCCATCTGCTATTCCTGAACGGTTTGCCGGAGGCTTGTCTTGTCAAGGCATGACCATAAGGCTGACCGGTTGTGGGCTCTGCCAGTATGGGAACACAAACCCCGGTTTTACCGGGGCACCCTTTTGACCATTCGACCTAGTGCATATCGAAATCCGTAGTGACCATTCCAAACTAGGACAGGTTGCTTACCCGATAGGTTGTTTGAAACCGCTGCGTGCGTAGTAAAACCCTAGCTCCTGACAAAATAGGACAGGGAAACCCTACCCCAACATAGGCGTGTTTTGGCTCTCACTTATCTGTTATGTGCTTTTAGAGTGCGTCTCTACAAGAAATGCATGTATCAGTTTATGAGTTTGGGCATCAGGCCTGCGGGCATCAGTCAGTGTTTGAGAATCAGTTATCTGCGGGTATCAGATTCAGTTTTGGGGACAGTGATTCAGGGATAATGATCAGTGTTTGAGAACAGTGTGTTTTCAGCTTATCGACCGTGTGTTATTATGCCCAGCTGTGTGTTGTGTATTTATTTTAAGCTGTTATGCTGTTCTTTTATCTGGTTGTTTATTTCCTTATTGCTTTATTTATCTTTTGCTAGGACAGTTTTAGCACAATTGCTTCAAACCCAGCAGATATTCCCCAAGCACTTTTGACAAGAGGTCGTCGGCTCAATCGATCTGAGGATCTGGTTGACGGACAGCCAGTGTTTCATTCTCTACCCCCAGTTGTTAGAAGAAGGCTGAGAAGGCGCAATGTGTCTAGGTAGAGGTTACCAGAGCAGCGGTCTATCTTAGCAGTGAACAGTCGGGCTGAGGTCTCAGTTTCTGCCATAGAGATACACATACCAGTCAGTCAGCAAGATCAGCAGAGTATGGCCGGGATGGAAGAAATGATGCGCCAACTCCAAGAGAGCATGAGGCAGATGCAGGAGGACGCTGTCCGCCAAGCAGAGTTCGCTAAACAGTAGGCCACAATCATGGCCCAGCAAGAGGAGCTAATTACCCAGCTCCAGCAGCAAGCCGGAGCATCAGCCTCACATCTAAATCCTCCCCCACTCGGAGTCCTAACACCCGAGCAGACACCAACTACCCAGAATATCCTACCAAACATCCAAAACACCTTGCTTAATGTCCAGAACATCTAGGAGGACACAGACCTTCCAACGGGGCCGGCTCCGCCCCCGCTTCCACCTCAACTGTCCAAGGTACATACACCCGTCAACCACCCGGACTCTCCCTTTGAGTTCGAAGTAGACCCTATAGCACTGAAATTGAGCAAGCTCGAGAAGCTATTCAAAAAATCCCAAGGGGTAAAGGCTATTCCGGATATCGAGGACGGATATACCGATGTGGCCGTGACATTGCCGGATAGATTCAAAATGCCGCAGATCGATCGCTTCGATGGATCTGGGGATCCCATGGTCCACCTCCGACTATTTTCAGATATACTGCGGCCAATGGGCCTAACCAGACCACAGAAGCTTTCGCTATTCGGCCGGACCCTGTCGGGAGTGGCCGCTATCTGGTATGCGAAGTTGGAGGATGATGTCAAGCGGAGTTGGGACGAAATGGCTGAGCCCTTTGTTGCGCAATACTCTTACAACACCCAAATCGAGATTACAACCTGTGATCTCGAAACAACAAGGCAGGAGCCCAAAGAAAGTTTCTCAGATTTTGTGACCCGGTGGAGGGCGAAGGCCTCGATGATGACTTTAAGGCCCACCGATAAGGACCAGATCAGGATGATTGTGCGCAATCTCCAGCCAAAACTGATGCAAAAGATGATTGTACTCCCCTTCCCCACCTTTTCGGATCTGCACGAGATGGGGGTACAAATCGAAGATGCAATGAAACAGGGTCTGATTGACCAAGACAGAGAGCAACCTCGAAGAACTTTTAACCGCAACAACAATGCAGGCCCAAGTGGCGCTGCAACTGCAAGAACTTCGGAGGTTAGCATGGTCGCCACCATTCCCCCTCCCCTTCCAAGGCCCATGGCAGCCACACTCTTCTCCGTTGCATCCGGAAGTAATACACAGACCACCAAGTACCAACCCAGAGGCCAAAGAACCTTCACCCCATTGTACATGCCCCTGTCCAAAGCTCTAGGGGTCTTAATCAGAAAAGGGCATCTAAAACCCCTGGAGCCGAGGCCGTTACCAAATCCACTACCCCCCACTCACAACCCAGCCAAATATTGTGCATATCACCAACAACACGGTCATGACACCGACCAATGCTTCAGATTGCGTCACGAGATTCAGGATCTCGTTGACAAACAGGTGATTTTGCCACCTGAAAGACCCAATGTTACAACCAACCCACTCCCTACACACAACCAAGCTCCACCTCCCAAAAGAGTCAATCTTATCCAGACTGGGGTCGTGTCTTACGATCCTAGCATCTATATCACTCCTTCCCATCTACCTAAGCCGGAGGTGTTCCTTCCCGACTGCACTGACCTTTTGTGCATGTTGGACATCTCTACAACCCAACCTGAGTCAATGGTGGTGGCCATTAAAGAGAGTACAGGGGAAATTGCGGAGGAGGGTAGAACTGTTGAGTCTGGGTTTGAGCAGTCTGGGAATTTTGCTGGAGAAGCCTACAATCCAAGTGAGTACATCCTGTCAGTGGGCCGGTCTGAGCCGAGTGTAGGATTGCCAGAAAGAGCAGAACTGTGTGTGATCCAGGGGGACAGATTTGAGCAAGGAACGGATGTTTTGACGGCCGTAGAAGAGGACTTTGCCAACCTCCAGTTCTTCAATGACCAAGAATCAGGGGACGCGGCAGTCAACTGGTTTGAGTATGAGGAATCGGCAGAGGCTACCGGATGGCTGGATGATCAACCGGACATTGTAGAGTTCCAACCAGAACAGGGCCTGGCAGGGGCGAGGGTATCAGTTGTGGCCGGAAGGGCCGAAAGTCAGAGTACATTGACGGAAAGTGCCGGTACAAAGAATTTCACTCAGGACAGTAGCATTGTGAATGCAGGGAAAGTTGAACAACAAACTGCGCTGACGCAGGTGGAACAACAGGGTTCTGAGAGAACCAGGAAAGCCAAAACCCATGAGGGGATTGAAAATGCTGTGGGCACAAGGACAGAAGATGCTGTGAGCATGTGGGCTGAGAGTGCTGCGAGTACAATCATGCCGGAGCCAGACAGGTGCCTTTTGAATGCCAATAGAATGTGGTGGAAAGACGATGATTTATGTCTTGCCCACACAGACGAAGATTGGGGGAGCAATCAACCCGACGACACCTGGTATCTTGATGAAGTTGATCACATGACAAGAAGTGGGCGATACTTCAAACCCCCGCACTTAGACCAACCAGAAGCATCTGGAAAGGATAAAGAAACTGAAAAACAGAAAGAGAAGCAGATTGAAGAAGAAGCTGTACTGAAGCAGCTGAAAAAGATACAAACAGACATCTTCATCTGGGGACTGCTTATGGCATCACGAGTGCACAGACAGGCAGTCCTATCTGCTATGGACAAGGCTAAACTTTCTATAGATACCACACCAGAGCAGCTGGTTGGACTGGTCTTCCCGGGAGGAGGTTCCCCGACGTTAACCTTTTCAGACAAAGAACTGCCGCCTGAGGGCGCAAATCATAACAAACCGCTCTACATCTCTGTGGAGTGTAGAGACAAGTGGGTGCCAGTGGTTCTTGTCGACACGGGATCCGCCATTAATGTATGCCCATCAAGGACGGCATATGCAATTGGGTTAAAGCCCGCGGACTTCGTGCCGACTACTCAAGTGATCAGAGCCTATGATAACACCAGCAGGGAGGTGATGGGGATTGTCAAAATTCAGACCCAGGTTGGTCCAGGACAACACAACATTGAATTCCATGTCTTGGACGTTCCTGCAACCTTTGATCTACTCTTGGGGCGGTTGTGGTTGCACCAAGTGAAGGCAGTCTCTTCCACTTTGCATCAGATGGTGAAATACCCCTATGGAAAGGAAGTAGCCATTGTTTTCGGGAATTCATCAATCCATCCACCTCCGGAGGTATCTACACCAGTCCTGGAAATCGAGCACGGCACGGAGGATATGTTCTTATCAGGGTTTACTCTGGCTGAGGCTCGAGTTGTGCAGAATATCATGGCTGTTAATGAGGGAGTGTACGTCAGTGCCCAATCTATATACCTCATGAACAAGCTACAACACATCCCTGGGATGGGATTGAGAAGGAGCGGCCGGAAGGGCGTCGCAGCATTGGCTGAAGTGCCACACAACCCTCATACCTTTGGTTTGGGTTATCAGCCCACCAAAGAAGATTGGATAAGAAAGGGGAAGGAAATGGCTGGAAGAGCCAAAGCAAAGAAGGCAGGGAAGCCTTTTGACTTAATGCACAAGCCCATTCAGGGTACCCTGAACGGACGCTTCGTCCGGGAGGGGGAGGACTTTCCGTTTTGTGGCTTCCCCGAGCCGTGGCTGAACGCGGAGAAGAAGCGCGTGCCAGGTTTCGAGATTTTCTTTGACCTACAATTACCTAGGGATGACGTTGCCGAAGAGCAGACAGACCCATCAACTGAGGTTGAGCAGTGTAAGGCAGTGGATTCCGATGGCGCTGAAATTGAAATGGGGGTAGCACTGGCATGTCTACTTTTAGATCCTCCGATCGACCATAAGTGCTTGGGGGATAACTTCTCGGTTTCCATGATTGGGGATGAAACGGCTGCGAGCCTACCTGCAACTATTTTGGATGCATCTATCGCACCCTCTCTCACTTGGCAGTACGAAGAGGGATTTTTGTCCAGTAGCACCGGGTCAGGTAGTGAGCCGGAATCTGATTCCACCGAATCTTGTGAGTCGGAATCAGGTTCCAGCTCGACTGAGTCTGAGTCTGGTAATCCTGGGGATGATAACCCGGATGCCACAGTTATGTCCAGGTCGTCTTTTTCTTTCTCATTTGAGTCTGTTGTAACTGAGGAATCGGACGATTTGGATGTGCTTAACGAGAATCAAGTAACTGTGGTTTCTGAGTACTTTTCTGTGCCGTTGATTTGTTGCATTAATTCAGACTTTCAAAATTTTGATGAAAACGACGAGGAAGAAATTCCTCCGGTTTTGCAACGCTTAATTGAGCAAGAGCAGGAGAGATTTGTTAAACACCTAATGGATGAAATCACTACCGTGAATATTGGTACTGAGGAGGACCCACGGCTGGTCCAGATCGGGTCCACATTGTCTTCGGAGGAACGCGAGCGCTTAGTCGTTTTATTAAAAGATTTCAAAGATGTTTTCGCGTGGTCTTACGAAGACATGCCTGGGATCGATCCTGAGATTGTACAGCACCGGATCCCCCTTGACCCCGAGGCCCGACCTGTCAAGCAGAAACTCAGGAGGATCCGCCCGGACTGGGCCCTCAAGATTAAGGAAGAGGTCACCAAGCAAATTGATGCAGGCTTCCTGCTGGTATCCGAATACCCGACTTGGTTGGCCAACATCGTTCCAGTGCCGAAGAAGGATCGCAGAATTTGGGTATGCGTGGATTTCAGGGATTTGAACAGAGCTAGTCCGAAGGACGACTTTCCATTGCCGCATATTGACGAGCTAGTGGACTTCACAGCAGGGCACGCGTTGCTTTTATTCATGGATGGCTTCTCAGGGTACAATCAGATAGTGATGGCACCAGAAGACCGGGAAAAGACTGCATTCACCACCCCGTGGGGGACGTACTACTACAGAGTGATGCCATTTGGGTTGAAGAATGCTGGAGCTACTTATCAACGGGCCGCGACCACAATATTGCATGACATGATCCACAAAGAGGTTGAGGTGTATGTGGACGACATGATTGTCAAGTCCAAAGAAAGAGAGGGCCACTACACCGCCTTGCAAAAGTTCTTCCAAAGGATCAGAGAATTTCGGTTGCGGCTGAATCCTCAGAAATGTACGTTCGGTGTTACAGCGCGAAAAATGCTGGGGTTTCTGATTACACAGAGAGGTATCGAAGTCGACCCTTCCAAAATCAAGGCCATCTTAGAAATGCCCCCACCAAGGACTGAAAAGGAGGTGCGAGGCTTTCTAGGTAAAGTGCAATTCATAAGACAGTTTATCTCAAAATTAACCTTGACTTGTGAACCACTTTTTGGTCTCCTGAAGAAAGGCAAGAAATTCCAATGGGACGGCCGATGCCAAGCTGCTTTTGAACAAATCAAGGAATACTTATAGAACCCGCCCGTGTTGTCACCGCTAGAGCCGGGGAAACCGTTGATATTGTATCTTTCAGTGACTGAGACTACAATGGGATGCATGCTCGCACAAGAATCAGAGGACAAAGCAGAGAAAGCCATCTACTATCTGAGCAAGAAGATGCTAGAGTATGAGACTCGCTATACACCGCTGGAGAAGGCTTGCTTAGCTTTGGTATGGGCTACCAGGAAGCTGCGGCACTACTTGTTAGCTCATTCCGTAATGTTGGTTTTACGACTCGATCCCATCAAATATCTTTTCGAGAAACCAGCTCTTACGGGTAGGCTAGCTCGTTGGTTGCTGTTGCTCTCCGAATTTGATCTAAAATACGTGACACGTAAGTCAGTCAAGGGAAGAGCAGTAGTAGAATTTTTAGCCGACCATCCGGTAGAAGGGGGTGAAGCAGTCGAGTACCTATTCTCAGATGAAGCTATTTTGCATATCGACGATGAAACTTGGACGATGTACTTTGACGGAGCGTCAAATCAACACGGGTATGGGATAAGGGTGTTGCTGATAGCACTCGACAATTCCCGTATCCCTCTAGCCTTCAACTCCGGTTCAAAGTCTTGAATAACGAAGCAGATTGAGGCATGCATCGCCGTCTAGAAGCAGCCCTGGAACTAGGGGCAAGACGGTTGGACGTCATCGGGGACTCGAACCTTGTTGTGTCTCACGCAAAAGGAGACTGGAAAGTCAAAGCAAAAACAAGATGATGATGTATCACCAGACCTTGGACTTGTTAATTCCTCGTTTTGAGAAGCTAAACTTTGCTCATCTACTAAGAGAGAACAACGGGTCGCCAGATTCTTTAGGCCAACTATCTTCCATGATAGACATCCCCGTTCGGAGTCCAGATGCGTCCAACATCATTGACCAGAAATTTGCGCCAAATGGCCGTTCAGTTCATCATCTGTGGGGGTAAGCTGTATAAGAGAGGTCATCTGGGAATGCATAAGCTGTGTGTCGATGCCGAAGAATCAAAGCGTCTAATGGAAGCCATCCATGGAGGGGAATGCGGTGCGCACATGAATGGAGTAATGCTAGCACGGAAGATCCTCAGACAGGGTTACTACTGGTCCACCATGGAGGAGGACTGTATCGGTTTTGTTCGGCGATGCCACAAATGTCAAATTCATGCAAATCGCATGAACATTCCGCCGTCGAAGCTGTACAATATGACTTCGCCATGGCCATTTTCAGTCTGGGGAATTGATGTGATCGGGGCTGTCACTCCGAAGGGGTCGAATGGGCATGAGTTCATCCTGGTCGCGATAGATTATTTCACGAAGTGGGTCGAGGCCCAATCTTATGCGGTGTTGAAGGCTTCGCATGTTGCAAAGTTTATCAGAAACAACATCATCTGTCGCTACGGAGTCCCAAACGAGATAATTTCAGATAACGGTTCCCACTTCAAGAAGGAAGTGATTGACTTGTTGGAAAAATACAACGTGGCTTTTCATAAGTCATCTACCTATCGGCCGCAAACCAATGGAGCGGTTGAGGCCGCCAACAAGAATATCAAACACATACTGCAGAAGATGGTGGAAACCTACCGGGACTGGCCAGATAAGCTGCCGTTTGCTCTGTGGGGCTACCGGACTTCAATCAGAACTTCTACTGGGGCGACTCCGTATTCATTAGTTTATGGGATGGAGGCCGTTCTACCTATCGAGATTGAGGTTCCGTCATTGCGAGTATTGGCTGAGTGTCAAATAGCCGAAGCAGATTGGCAGCAGAGCAGGTTTGAGGAACTCATGCTCTTTGATGAGAGAAGACTGAAAGCACTGTACCATGTTCAAGGTTATCAGCGCAGAATTGCCCGGGCTTTCAACAAGAAAGTTAAGTCCAGGAATCTAAAGGAAGGAGATTTGGTACTCAAGGATAACCGAGCTCCCATCCACGACCCAAGGGGCAAGTTCAGACCCAATTGGACTGGTCCTACATCATTAAGTCTATCTGGTCAGGTGGAGCTGTGGTTCTGATGGATCTAGATGGCTTGGAGTTCTCACAATCGATCAATATGGACAAGTTGAAGAAATATTACCCTTGAGAGGCTCGCTAGGCCGAAAACCCGAAAGGGCGACCTAGGCAAAACTCAGAGCACAAAAAAATTGAAATTATAAAAACTGAGCTCGCAAGGTTGAAAACCCGCAAAGGGCGGCCTTGGCAAAAGTTAGAGCGTAAAAGGAGAGTGAAAATACGAGACCGAGTGAACCTGAGCCTGAACTACGTAAGGCTTGATTCCCATCTTTGGGATACGTAGGCAACTTCATCCTGAAGTTCAGCCATAAACTTTTCCCCGATCAACTTTGTCCATTTGATCATCTCAGTCATCTTTGTCTATCAGCATTCATCGTAATCTCCGGTG
This sequence comes from Camellia japonica, assembly GCA_030407325.1. Classification (NCBI taxonomy): domain Eukaryota; kingdom Viridiplantae; phylum Streptophyta; class Magnoliopsida; order Ericales; family Theaceae; genus Camellia; species Camellia japonica. The sequence continues at coordinate 102,540,877 of JAPPVO010000010.1, read as the reverse complement.
CAGTGCTTCTCAGACTAGGGGCAACTTTCCGTTGCTGTGCAGTGCTGCGCGGTACTATTCAGACTAGGGGCAACTTTCCAGTTGCTAGGATCCGGGGTTGTGCATCTCAGTGACAGATCTCAGGCGTGTCCAGTTCTGATCCATATCGAAAATGGTTTTGAAAAGTTTTAATAAAAGTTGACTTTGTTCAAATTAATCTTTTTACAACTAAGACCATTTTTGGACCAAAGCGGAAAATTTTCAGTACCACAACCTTCAATTTCATTGATTTCAAAACAGAGTTCTCCTGCTCTTGCATACAAATTGAAGTTGCTTTTTATTACAATCATAAAGAAAACTTGAAAGTACTAATAAAGCAATAAATCCGGGGCATAGTCAAGTCAGGTGTCCCTGCGCCCCCTCCCAGAGCTGGTCGAAGCCTCTGATGCCAAGCTGGGCCCAATCTGTGCCTCTTCATTGAGCCAATCCAAGCACTCGTCAGACAAAGTGCAACTGAAAGTGGGAGCGGGGGCCAGGAGCTCTCTAGTCCTCCATGCTGTGGCATACCGGGCAAGCTGTGCGCCTCGGACCGGGAAAGCAGCCGGGTACTCAATCCCCTCTGGCGGGCAAGTCTGATCATGACCGAACTGGCGTAGAAACCGGAACGGAAAGTAGAACACACAGTGAGTCAGACCAATCAACTGGATCCCGATTGCCGGGACATGCTATAGCTCATTGCCGGGAGATTGAGCCAAGGACAGCGCCAAGCAATGCGATCTGCAGACAAATTGCACATCCAGTCGAAACCACCATCCCTCATCAGGGCATCGACTAGGCGTTGTCGAAAGAAGTAGCCACGGCTGAGTAGGCTGGGCAAGAGTCCACAACCTGCAATTTATCCATCAACCATACCTGGGGAGGGATGAAAAATGAGAGAATAAAATAGAGAGATGTACGATGAGAGAAAAGTAAGAAAAGGGTTTTGTGAGAAAAACGAGCCTGAGGGCCGAGTGATGTGAGCAAGATATATGTGAGGTTGGGTGGGAAACATTACCTGCATCAGTAGTGGACTACCCGCGAATCTGGTCGTCTCTCGGCGATAGAGAGCATCTAAGCCCATCAGTATCTCGGCTAATGTCATGGCGATGCAGCTCTTTCCTTCCTTCAGGCCTTGAGCAACTTCAGTCAGACGAATGCTAGATCCACCGAAGCCCGGGGCAAGCAGAAAGTGAGACAGCATGCACAAGCAGAGTGCGTGTTGTCGAAAACCTTGCCAATGATGGTTGCCGCGGTCACCGGCATCGGAAAAGCGATGAATCAAGCCGAGGATGTCCAGTTCCCCATTGCAGATCAGAGACCGAGCGTCATGTATGGTGAGCCCACACATCCGCCCTAAAGCTTGGGCGTGGCTGAAGCGAAACTGAGGCAAAATTTCTTCATAGCGTTCAGATTCCATCAAAACTTGAAAATCTTCGAAAGTTGGACATACCTCTTGCCCGCCAAAGCTAAACACATGCGTTACCGGGTTCCAAAACCTCGCCGCGGCATGAAGGAAGGGAAGGTGCAGCGGAGTACGGCTCAGCGTGAATAGTGCATTCAAGCCAAAGCCCCGGAAGTTCAACTTTTCCGAGCCATCTAGAGAAGCGATCCAAGCTGCGAGATTTTCGATGAGAAACGCCTCCATTTTGATGCAAAACTGAGATGGAATGAATGAGCCACGGAGCTAGGACTTTTAAAGCAGATAAGGCACTGTTCGGGGGGACACGTGTCAAAAATTTGATGGTTGCTGGGCTAAGTGGCCGGCCGGCCACCTTTCCTGGTAGGCCGGCCACCTCTCTCCCCTCAAATGCAAAAAGCTGGCCGGCCAACTCCCAAAGGTGGCCGGCCATGCTCCAATATGTGCCTTTGGCCCTGTTTTACTCCCTGGAAGGAAGTTCCTAGCATTTCCATGCATCGGGAGTGTCGAAGGCCTCCATTTCCCTCAGTTTCGGATGCGTTCCGTCACCCAGATTGTCCGAAATACACTTTGTTTATAGAGTTGTTGTTAAGTCTTGCTTATCGAGTTGTTGTCTTGCTTATCGAGTTGTTGTTTTGCTTATCGAGTTGTTAAGTTTTGTCGAGCTGTCGAGTTTCGTGCATCGAGTTGTTACTTTTTGTTTAATTTTGTTGTGCCTTATTTGTCGAGTCGTCAACTTTGTTGTGTTTTGCTTATCGAGTTGTAAACTTGCTAAGGTTTTGTTATTTCTTAGTAAGTTGAGTTGTTTAGTTTGTTGTGTCGGTTCACTACCTGACTGGGCAAATACACAAACGCACAATTCCATTCAATCTCATTTTTGGTGCAAAATGATGCGATGCGATGCTAAGAACATAAAATACAACACTTTTTGAACAAAAGTTGTTTCATTCCATCATGCTTTCTTTTTACAACAAGGGTACAAGTTTTACCAAAAAAATAAAACTACCTAACAATGTGCAATGTGCTACAACTACTAGTACAAAGGTAAATAAAACAGGGAACAGCTGCATCAATGCTCTCAAGAGCAGGAATAAGAGGCCCTCTTCATCCTCTTCTGCGAAGCAGCCTCTGCACCACCGGCACCATCTGAGTCTGAACTGTCGCCCTCAGGATCCTCCTCGGCCTCGCCTCCACTACCGGAACCGGGATCAGAGCCACCATCTTTGTTAGCAGATGTCTCTGACTGGGGATCTGCAGCCTCCCCCTCCTCCTCGCTGGGCTCCTCCTCTATGATGTGCGCCCTGCGTCTGCCTCGTTCGTGAGACGACTCCCCTCTCCCAGCCCCTCGAGAAGGCCTAGATGGCCCAACTCCCTGGGAAGGCCTAGATGGCCCGGCCTGTGACTGAGCATACACTGGAGGCATCTGAAAATGAAGAATGCAATTTGAATACATCAGCTGGAACATGTATATCAGATATAGATGCAAGCAAACTACACAGAGTGGGTGCATGCAGGTACATTACGTAAATGTGGTGTGTATCAGATGTGCTCTACACAGGCAACCTATCAATGCCGTAAAATGTTCAAAATCAGCATGTCATCAGAAGTATGATAAATGCCAGAAAACTAAAGGGTACCTGGAAACCCATGATGGACAACTGCGCCTCTCTCCGCAGGACCATGCCCTCAAGTGAGGCTACCATCCCAAGCACCTCATCCATGTACTCCCTAGGTGGCTGCAGAAACAAGCTCAAGACATCAATGAATAAACAAATGCCAAAATATCTGTGTAATAAATGGAAAACAGCGGAACATACCGGTGGTGAGTCAGGGTCACTGACATATCGGTGGCCAGGCATCGGAGGCTCTATCGGAATTGGAATTGGGGAGGTGGTCCCATATTGCCATCCCATCAACTCAGTCGGCATATCTGGCCATCCAGGATGATGATAAGTCGGAGGAATCGGGGGAACCAATCCACCCCCACCTCTAGATGTGCCAGCCCTGCTGGTGGAAGGGACACCTGCAGCCCGAGCCCTGCTCGATGAGGGCATACCAGCAGACCTCCTTGTCGGGGTACGGACTCCCGTCAGCGGAGGCATCAAGTAGGTGTGACGGTAGGTCGCGTACTCCCCTTGCTCCAGATGTAGGAAGGCATCGGTACCTAGCATAGCATCAACGACATCCTGGAGAGAGAGCCTATCAGCGATCCGCATATCGTCTGGAGGCGCTGAAGGAATGTCCTGCTCAGGGTGGCCCCATACCTGACGCAAGAAGCAATCTCCCAAAAACCAGGCCCTCCCAACTAGCCCCTCGAACAAGATCCTATACCGAGAGGCCCCCCACGCTGCGGCAAAATGGAATCGGAGGTCTTTGCCTAAAGGCGCCCAGGGCTGCCATGTGATCTGCGGATAACCAATGCATAAGCTGATCAGAAATTGTGAATGTGCAAGATAAATCAAAGCCATGAAAACATGGAGAACTGAGAGTTCTGAAATACCTCCGATGACCACACTGTGTCAAAGTACTGCCGTAAATAGAGAAGAGACTCCCGAGGTCTCAACCGGTACTAGTCCTCGAATACGAGTGAATACGGGGTCGTGAGGGGCACCTCCACTATAAGCTCCGGGGCCAGTGTCGGGAAGTATGCGTAGACCCATAACTGTGAGAAACAGAGCAATAGTCATCAGAATACAGAATGCCGAGTGCAGAATGTAAATACAACATGCTGAGAGCAAAGTGCAGAATGTAAAGTGCGCCGTGTGTGCCATGTGCAAATAATGAGAAGCAGAAATGTAAATCAAGAGGGCAGAAAGTACCTCCCAGGCCCTCCAATAGCCGCCAACCATGTTCCCCCGTCCGCGGGAGGTCGCGCTCATATAGTAGTAAAGGGTAGCCAAGCTAGCGCCGCCCCAATCATACCGGCTAACCTGTGAAAGATCCACTAGAGCGCTCAAAAGATATAGCCCGACGGTGTTCCCCCTATCGGCAAATAGAGTGGTGCCAAAGAGGAACATCAGGAATCCACGAGTATACTGTGCCACCTCCTCTGGAGTCTCAGGCTCCATCTCCGGCCTCCTGAAATAGGAAGAGAACCAGGTGTATCGGACTCTGCCCGAAGATCGATCAACTGGCGGGCGAGCCCCCAATATGTATAACCAAGCGGCCTCCCACTCGCCCATATCCTCATCGTATGGGATGGCCCAACCTCCCACATCAAGGCCCGTCAATATGGCGAAGTCGAACGGGGTCATGGTCAAGTCCTCGGTGGCAGAGAAATAGAAGGAGTTGGTGGTGTCCCACCATCTCTCTACCAAAGCACCCATCAGTGTCCTACTAGCAGGACAGCGGGAGATCCCGGTGCAAAAGGGCCCAAACCCTGCCACGTCCACCAAATCCCGGACGGCCTCCGGAAGCTCAGCATACCACTCTCTCGCCGAGATAGAGCCGTATCCTCGCGCGCTACGAGAAGTCACCTGTATCCAGGACAAACACACGTATTCAGTTTCAGAATGAAATGTATAAGCTGCATGCAAATGAAATGTATGAGCTGTGTGCAAAATTGAATCAAATACAAAACCTGGGCTGCGTGTTCAGAAAAATTCAAAGTTCGAGCTGTGTGTTCAACATCAAGTATTTGAGCTGTGCGTTCAGATTTCAGAATCAATGAGCTGTATGTTCATCTCAAAGTTTGGGCTGCGTGTTCAATCCTCAATCAGTGTGTGCTGTGTGTTCACCTCAACAACGGACTGTGTGTTCATCTCAATCAGTTTGGGCTGCGTGTTCAACTCTCAATCAGTGTGTGTTGCGTGTTCACCTCAACAATGAGCCGTGTGTTCAGAATTTAAGTGTTTGGGCTGCGTGTTCAACTCTCAATCAGTGTGTGCTGCGTGTTCACCTCAACAATGAGCCGTGTGTTCAGAATTTAAGTGTTTGGGCTGCGTGTTCAACTCTCAATCAGTGTGGGCTGTGTGTTCATCTCAAAGTTCGAGCTGTGTGTTCAACATCAAGTATTTGAGCTGTGCGTTCAGATTTCAGAATTAGTGAGCTGTGTGTTCATCTCAAAGTTTGGGCTGCGTGTTTAACCCTCAATCAGTGTGTGCTGTGTGTTCACCTCAACAACGGACTGTGTGTTCATCTCAATCAGTTTGGGCTGCGTGTTCAACTCTCAATCAGTGTGTGCTGCGTGTTCACCTTAACAATGAGCCATGTGGTCAGAATTTAAGTGTTTGGGCTGCGTATTCAACTCTCAATCAGTGTGTGCTGCGTATTCACCTCAACAATGAGCCGTGTGTTCAGAATTTAAGTGTTTGGGTTGCGTGTTCAACTCTCAATCAGTATGGGCTGTGTATTCATCTCAAAGTATGTGCTGTGTGTTCATCATCGAGTGTTTGAGCTGTGTGATCAGATTTCAAAATCAGTGGGCTGTGTGTTCACCTCAAAGTGTGTGCCATGTGTTCAACGTCAAGTAGCTGAGCTGTGTGTTCAGATTTCAAAGTTTCGACTATGTGTTCAATTCTCAATAAGCGTGTGCTGTGTGTTCACAATCAATTTATGGGTTACGTGTTCAGAAAGTCAGAATGTTTGAACTGTGTGTTCAAGACGCAAACAAAATACGGTGTTGTAGACTAAACATTCGAAACAAGCTGTGTGCTTGAGTGAGCAGATAAACATAGCAAAAGCACAAAATGCGCGGGAAATGCAGAATACATCGCAGAAAATGCAAAAGTAGAGTAAATACCTCTCGTGCCTCATGAGAGAGGTGGGACTCCGGCTCTCGCAAAAGCAGATCCCTAGGCGCTCGGTCATCGAAATCAGTAAAATGGTAGAAAACCGCCTGAGGAAGGACGTGCTCCTGAGGATGATACCTCTCGGGATCAAACGGCCGAACTCTCGGGGGCAGAGCCATAATATCCGGATCACCCCCGGCACCTGGAGGACCTTCGCCCTGTGGAAAATGACCCGCCATCTCGAAAAATCTACAAAAAGGAGTACAAATGAGCAAAATGAGCAAAAATTGGAAAAAGTCAACAAAAGTCAACTCCCGAGAAAATCTTCCAAATGTTGAGACAAACTTACCTCAAGTGGTGAAAATGAGAAAAGAAGCTCCGAAATCAAAATTTAATCGGTTCAAAGTGAAGAGAACTGAAAGTTTTCGCGAAAACAACTTGCGTGGGGCGTTGAAAAACGCGTATAGAGCGCAGATCTGAGAGAGAAAATGGTTTGGGAAGGAGGAGAGAGCAATTTCGGAGCTGCACTTGTGAGGAAAAGTGCTTTGGATGAGCACATTTAAAGAAAAGAGAGTAGAAAGACCAAAATGCCCCGGATTTGGCCTAGGTGGCCGGCCGGCCACCTTTTCTGGCAGGCCGGCCACCCCACTCCCTTACCCCTGGCCGGCAGCCTCCCTCTTGGACCATACATGGCCGGAAGCCTTCCCAACATGGTCTCCAAGCTCTCTGCAAATTTTGGTGATGATTGGAGCCCCCGGGACCTAAAAAAGTACAAGAGAAGTGCACTTTCCGTCGCGAAATCGCTCCGCCGGGACTTCAACTCCAACCTTCGATGCGTTTCTCATCGTTACTCGTCAAAAGTGAGATGTATCCTTTTTGAACATGTTGTGACCCCTCCGAGGTGAATCGGAGGCCGCGATCGAGTCGCCCTCGCCGAAACGCGCATTTCTTTGCTCGTTGTTTTGGGACAAATGTGCACTCAAGTTTACACTTGTTCTACATTATTGTGCACATAACCTGCATTCTCATACACACCACTTGCACTGTTATACACATCTCCTTGATATTGTCATGCCTCCATACTTAAACTTGCGTTGTCACGCACGTTGCTTCTCACATTGCGATGCACTCACCCATCAACACCGCATTTGTCTACGCTCGATATCACACTGAACATATGTTGCCAACTATGTTGTGCTTGTTAAGTTTCTTCGTTTTTCAGGCACGATATTGTATGTACGGCTCATTTGAGGCTGGTGCGACCAGATGAACCGCCCAGGTATCGTATCTTCTCCGTGTGAGATGTGGCGAGAGTTGAACGATTCTCCGCATTCTTAACTGCATGAAATGTAGTTGTTGCTTTGCATCCTTGCTTAAAACTGTTGCATCTATTTGCGAATACTTACTTCATTACAGCTTGCTGCATTTGCATGATCATTGAGTTACATCCAGCTTTGTGCATATCGCTTTGCATTTTGCCCCCTGCCTGCGGGCACATTCCTTTGTTATCTAGTATGTTTGTCTAAGTCTTCGGCCTTGTCAAAAATGGGTCGTCTCTGGGCTTTGACATTCACTCCCGTCACTTATGACTTTCGAGTTCTGTCAAAGAGGGGCAACTGTAGACACCCCATTTTTGACCGACCTTAAGACTCAGACGTCACCAACTGAGCACTTGGTGATGTTGCATGTTGTGCTCGTTCTGAAGTTGCGGAGTCCCGGCTAAGAGCCTCGCCTCCGGACTTCCGGACTCTTTTATGCCTTGCCTCGGTTTGTGAACCAGGTCCCGTTTTCTTCGTTTTCTCTTCCCGAAGGGAGGGAGAGGTCTCGTAGATCATCTCTCAGTGGCCGTAGGCTACGTTTCGTGGTCGTAGGCCATTTTTTCCGTTTTGGAGCCCGGTTCCCGGTTTTCGGAGCTGTCGGCCGTGTGACTCGATTCGGGACCGCTTAACCACCTCCGTTTACTCCGATTTTTGGCACACATCTTATTTGCTCCCTTTTGAGGGACACTGTGGCTCGAGAGACCAACTTCGTGGTCAAACGCCACCTCCGGTGCTCAACAGTCAGTTTTCGAGGCCACGGGCTGCGTGTTTCGGCCCCCGAACCTTCGTTTTGCATCGGTTTGGGTCCATTTTTGGCAGGGACCTTATTTTCATTGGTATGAAGGTCATAGAAGGGTGGGAGGCCAGCAATTTTTCTGAGGACCAGTTTTATTCTTTCGTCGCTCTCCGTCGCCCGTTTTCCTCGCTAGAAAGCTGGTGTTGACCATTCCCGGGCCATTTTCTTTGGCCCTCAACCACATATTTGTGTTGTACACACCTGGGAGGCCACCAATATGACATGGACGGCCAGCAATTGTTCCTGACCCTTTTGAACCCCTCTAGAAAATGGGTTTTTCTCTCTCCTGGGTCACATTTCTTGGTTTTTCTCCACATGGCTGTGTTGTGCACACATGGGAGGCCACTTTTCTGGAGTGGCCGGCCACTAATTCTCATTGACCCTAGCTGGCCGGCCACCTGAACCCTCTGAACCTGGCCGGCCATGACCCCCTCACCTGGTTCCTTACAGATATGCCCTCTGTTTCCCTCCAGATCCTGTATCCAAGGGGGGGTCTTTTGGGGGGTAAATTTGAATTTCATTTCCCCCCCCTTTCGTCCACTCCTCCCTCTATAAAACCAGACCCCCCAGCTCCATTTTAGAGGGTTACAAATTCTTGTTTAGAGCCTTGCTTATATTTCTCCCTCTCTCTCTACTTCAACCCTCTAAACCCTAAAAGCCTTGCACCATTTCTACACCAATCCATAGCACAACACCTCCACACTCCATTCCAGCAACTTGAGGCTGTTTTTCAGAGGCTAGGAGCTCCTCTTCTTGGTCCAAAGGCTGCTGGTTCATTGCTCTTCAAGGGTAAGCACACTTTTTCCTTAAACTAGTCTTTTCTTGCTTCATTTATAAGCCTTTCTTGCAAGCATTTTTGGGCTACAACACAAACTGTAAATAGAAATATTTTGAGCTCCTTTTCATGTCTGATCAAGGGTCTTTCTCTGTTTGAGGTCTCCTCCTCACCCTTTGTGTTTAAACTCTCTTTTAGGCCTATTTTTGCATGATATTTTAGTCTTATTTGTGAGCTGTTTTGGACTTGGCCATAAACTGTAAAATGTCTTTTTTTCAGCCCCTCTTGAACTTTGTTGAAGGGCTCTCCTCTGTTTGAGGTCAGCTGCTACCACTTGTCTCTTTATCCCTCTTTTAGGCCTTTTTCTTGCATATTGATTTAGCCTCATTTTTGTTCATTTTCGAGACTTTATGTAAACTGTAAAGTGCCTTGTTTTGAGTCCCTCTTCAACTTTGTTGAAGGGCTCTTTGCCATTTGGGGCCAGCTGCTGTCCCTTGTCTCTATTCTCTCTTTTAGGGCCATTTTTGCATGATAGATTAGCCCTATTTGTGTTCATTTTTGAGACTTGTTATAAACTGGAAAAAGTCTTGATTTGACATCATCTTCATGTTTGGTTAAGGGTGTCTTCTTATTTGAGGTCACATGCTTCCTTATATGCTTGATTCCCTCTTATTTTGAGCCTTACACCCTAGCCCTTGTTGCATGCCTTGTTTGACCTTCTAGCCACTGGAAACATAGAATTGGAATGCACAAAACAAAATATAATTCAAATCAAAATATTTAATTAAAACACAATTTTAATTCATTACAGAAAATAACTTGCACTTACAATTATTGTAATCTGCAAGGATCCTGAATAGAAGAACAGAACAAGGTAAATCTCACTCAGCAGAACACTCTTTTCTTTGCAAACTTAAAGGTTCAAGAAAATTAGAATCTGCCGAACGATTACAATCCATTACAAATATATAGAAAACAAAATTAACTAAGCAGCATGTGAGTTGGCTAAATGATGAAAGCAGCTGGCAGCATTGAGGACTGAGCAGGGCTGTCGGTTACTTTCGGCTGATTGATTGAAATTTAACTATGCAGCATGTGAGTAAAGGAATCAAACTATGCAGCATGTGAGTAAAGGAATCAGAATAAATATAAATTGACAGCTTTTCTCAAAAGAGTAGTGATTGAAGTCAATTTTATATTTATAAAGAATCCTATGTTGATTATTTCAAGCAAATGGGTCCTGAGCATCATGAAACTCAGGACGATCATAACCAGGTTGATTGGTGGATCCTTCTGAACTGTCTGAACTATCTTCTGAACTAGACTGTTGGGCCGGTGCAGGAGATTGTTCATTTTTTAATTGGGCTTGGGCTTGATCTACAAGGAGACGGGCCATTTGAAGCAATTGATCACTGGCGGATCCAGGTTGAACAATGGGCTGAGCAGGAGGTTGAATACTGGACTGAGCCTGTGATTTGGACTTTGACTTGGGTTGGTCTTTGGACTTTCCTTGGATTTGATCTTTGATGATTTGGGCTTGGAGCCACTAGATGAGGGACTGCCAAGATTGACTGGAGGAAGACTGGGCTGACTTCCTTGGCTGATTACAGCAGTTGGGGTCTGCTGGGCTTGCTGGGCTTTGACTATTGCAGGTGTTGGAGCACATGAATCAGGAGGAAATTCCTCATAAACAATTTCAAGAATTCTGGGCACATTGAACTTAGGCCACCATTTAACAGAGTGTTGGCGAATAATGATGTTGTTATCAATCCCATAATGCCATTTGAATATCCATGGGATTTTGTACTTGGATATAAAATTGAGCAAGATAGGAAATTGTTTTTGATGAATAGTAAATGGGTAAACAGCAGCAAAATAGGCAATTGTTTCATTGAGTGAACTGGGAAGAATATCTGAAATGGGGCCATAATGAGTCCACCATCGCAGAAACCAGGTGGGTAATTCAGATTTGAATTTTTGATCAAAGGAGATGAACCAGGAGTGACTAAATGACTCATTTTGGTACAAGAACAATTTGAACCAAGCATCAATATAATCATGATAATTATATTGAATAGAATGACCAGGTAAATCTCGAAGCAGATTAGGATTGCCCCATTCTGCAAGAGAGACAATGTTGTGAATGTAAAGTGAATGGTATAGGATCTTGTAAGCATAGACACGATCCTGAATTGGTTTGATCAGAATGGAATGATGGTTGAGCAGAATATCTTTGTAATAAGAGAGGTTCTTTTCTGGAGGTGAAGAAATGAAATGACATCCAGAGCCAAAATGGAATTGAGCAATTTCATTAATGGTTTGACTTCTGGGGTGACTAGGTTCTTTGTAGAACAGGTTAGTAACATGTGATTTGGTGTACTCAGTTCGAGAGGGTCGAACTTGGTTAATTGGAAGTGGAGTAACTGAAACTGATTGGCTAGAGGCAAAAGGATCATTAGCCAGTGCAGATGAGTAATCAGGACGGTGAATAGTACCAAGAGTATGGTATCTATTAATTATGTCAATGGAAGAGGATGGTTTAATTGACTCCAAAGGAGGAGGAACTATGAGTTGATTAGGTTTACTGGAAGAGGGGACCAAAGCCTTAGAAGGAGGCCTTGGGCGAGACATCTGTTGAATAGGAAACAAAGATTAGCAACCAGAAAGAAGATCTAAGTAATTCTGGTAATAATGTAAATCATTGTAATAATTATGTCGTAAAACACGGCGAGCTTGTAACTGTTGGTGATTGATGTATTGGGCTCTTTTAGTAGTTGGTCTGGCTGATTTAAGGCGGTTAATGCGGCGGTTAACTTGTTTGATCAGGGTTTGGTAATAGGTAATTTGGGTTTTAACATAGGAAATATGTGGAGTAGCACTCATCCCTTACCCCCCTGTAAAAATTCTCGGGTAAGAAAATCAGGTAGGGAATTTTGACAACCAGGTATATAGGTAATATCAAAATCAAAAATACTTAAAATAGATTGCCAACGGGCAAAAATCTGTTTACTAGCAAGATTTTGAACATCTTTTTCCAAAACATATTTAGCAGATTTGCAATCGACACGAAGTAAAAATTTTTGATTTAAAATATCATCTTGAAATTTTTGAATACATAAAACAGTCGATAAAATTTCTTTTTTAATAGTACTATAATTTAATTGTGCTTTATTCCAGACACCAGAATGAAAACGAACAATTTGTTCAGATGACTGAGGAGTGACTTTCTGGAGGAGAATGCCACCATAACCAATATCAGAAGCATCAGTTTGAATAATTTTGAATGAGTTCTCAGTAGGAATACCAAGACAAGGAAGAGACTTGACATATTGTTTAACTTGTTGAACAACAGCAGTATGAGTAGAAGACCAAGGAGGAGGATTATCTTTTAACCGATCGAATAATGGTTGACAGATTTGCCTAAGGTCTTTATAAAATTCAGCAATGTAATTGAGGGAACCTAAAAACCTTTGTAATTGAGTTTTATCAAGAATTTCATCAGGAAATTTAGACGCAAACTCAATAGAGCGACTAATTGGGAGAATAGTATTATGATGAATATCATAACCTAAAAACCTAACTTTAGTCTGAAATAATTTAATCTTAGGAGCGGATATGACGAGACCATGACTTTTAATAGTATAAAAGAATGCAGTTAAATGTTTCCAATGTTCACTAATTGATTTAGAAAAGATTAATATGTCATCAATGTAAACAATAGAAAAATGACTAAATGGGTTAAAGATATCATTCATGATATTTTGAAATTCACTGGGAGCATTTTTTAACCCAAATGGCATGACATTCCATTCATATTGGCCAAAAGGTGTATTAAAAGCAGTTTTATATCGATCTTTAGGATGAATTTGGATTTGCCAGAAACCACTTTTTAAATCAAATTTACTAAAAATAACAGCTTGATTAAGTCTTTTAATTAGGTCTTTTTTATTAGGAATAGGATATCTAATCCATTCAAGAACAGCATTTAATGGTTTATAATTAATAACTAGGCGAGGAACACCTCGTTCTAATTCAGCATTTTTATTAACATAAAAAGCAGGACAAGACCATGGTGATTTGCTAGGACTAATAATTCTATTTTTTAACAATTCATTAATTTCCTTCTTACACATTTCTAACAATTCATGATTCATTTGAATAGGCCGGGATTTAGTAGGTATTTGTCGTTCATTAAAACCTTTAATATATGGTAAAGTAACTACATGCTTTTTCCTATGCCAGAATGCAGTAGGTAAAGTTGAACAAACAGTTGATTCAAGTTTTAATTTGAAATCATTAATTTGAGAGAGGAGAACGGGATCAGTTAACTGTTGATCTATTCGTTTGTAATTAATTTCTTCTTTAAGAAAATTAATATGCCGAGTTAGTCGTTTAATAGTGTGGGTAATAGAACAATCTTGTAATTGATTTAACTCTAATTGTTCAGGTGGAAATAAGAATGTAAATGTAACAGGATGTCCTAAAACATGAGTAGTAATTCCTTCAGTAGAAGTGGTAAATGGATATAATAAAGATATAAATGGTGTACCTAAAATAATCCGATCAGTCATATTTTTGACTAAAACAAATGTAGTGTTAAAGCAAACATTATTTTGACAAACATGTACTTTAGGTAATTTATATCGAATATGCATTTTACTACCATTAGCAGAAGTTAATTTTTCTTGACATTTGTGATAATATTTAGTAGGAAGTAATCCTTCTTGAATGCAATTTAAATCAGCACCAGTATCGATTAATGCAACTAATTCTAATTCAAAATCTTCAACAATGATTTTAATTCTTGAATACCATTTTTGCATATAAATTTTATTAAGTAAATTTAATCGTTTATCTTCAAGGTTAGTAGCTTGAGATCGATTATCAAATATGAGTTTAGTTGGATCAGTATGATCAGAATCATGATCAGAATTATGTTCAGATTCATGAGGTGATTGTGCATTAGGTTGGAAATCATTTAAGTTTTGTTTAAGTTTAAGATTAATAATTTCATTTTCTAATTTATTATCTTTATTTTGAAGATCTCTTATTGTTTGTTTAATTTGATTGATTTCAAATTGTAAGTCTTGAAGTGTAACTTCCTTAGTTTTATTTTTAAATTTTTCTAAAGTTTTAGATAAACTAATAATGGGTTTATTAAACTTAGGTTTAGTTTCTGATTGAAGCATTAGACCTTTGAGTTTATCAATATATTGTTGTTTTAATTGAGGATCATCTAATTTACTAATTAAATCAATTAAAGCAGATTCTTCTTGACTATGCTTAGTAAGAACAGAAATTTGTTTAACAGGTTTACAACAAACATCATTACATCCTAAGGTAATTTGATTATCAGAATCAGAATTATCACTAGTAGATGGGGAATTGGAGGTAGATGGAAGTACAGAAGAGGAACCATTATCAGATTGATTTAATTGGAAGATTTCAAATAACTGAATTTTGGATTCATCATTAATTTGGAGTTGATTGACTCTGTCTTTGAGCTTTTGTTTCTCTTTGCATTTATTAGCATAGTGGCCTTTTTGTCCACAGTTATAACACGTAATATCTTTAGTAGATTTTGATCTCGGATGTGATTTAGATTTATGATATTTCTTTTTGGGTTTAGTATAAAATTTATCATTAGATTTGGAGGGTGAATAAGGCTTCTTGTTTTTATGATAATATTTGGATTTATAATTTTTTGAATGTTTGTGTGATTTCCTACGAGAAGGTGCAATAGGAGGTAGTCCATATTGTTCACAGAAATTTCCTAATTCATATTTAGCTTTATGTTTATCTTTTGTAGCTTTTTGACTAAGTTTTAAATCAATACACATTTTTAAGCCTTCTTTTTGAATAGTGCTAATTATATCACCATATGTTAAATTATCATATTCAATAACACCAGTAGGTTGACTAAGAACATCCCTAATTTTGTGAGCAAATAAACTAGGTAATCCATTAATAAATTTTTCTTTCCAGAATGATTTAGTACAGTCTTCTCTCAACATAACTCTAGAGGTAAAAACATCTTTATACCATCTAAAATCACTTAAGGTTGGACAAGTAAGATTACTGAGTTGATCATGTATGCGAGAATATATATTAGTTGGGGTACCAATAAAATGTCTAATAATTGTATAAATTAATTGGTTAATACCATCAGGTTGGCAACATCCTAAATTTTCATCAAATATAGGTAATCCTTGATCATCAGTTTGGTTAGCATAGATGATAGAGTCTCGTTGGGTGTCAGTTAAATATTTTTCCCACCAAGATTTGAGCTGACCAGTAAAGCCAGTAGTAATTAAATTTACAATTTCAGGTTGAGTATATTGGGGATAATTAGAGAGATAACTATTCGAGACCATAGATAAATGATTTAATTTTTGGAGGAGTTGATCTTCACTAAGACCATCAATATTCCATTCGTATAATTTTTTAGCAGAGACAGAAAATTGATTATTAACATTATTTTCTTCAAATTGTAAATCAACAGGAGTAGGCTTAGTATACCAATTCTTGGTAGTTTGAGGATTAACTTTTGGATAATGTATTTTCGTAACTTGGAATTGTTGAGCTAAGTTATTAATTTCATTGTCAGTATCAGAGGAAGTAGAATTTGGGTTAATATCAAATTGTTGATTTAGGACAGTAATACCTTTATCTTTAGAAGGTGAGGGAGTATCGGGTACTGCTAATTTGGTAAATAATTTTTCAATGGCTTGGACCGTAGATGATTGATTATTTGTAACGAGGCTAGTTCGGGTAGAACGTTTACTCGGTAGGTTAAGTAAAGGTGCATCTAAAGGTTGTTTAGATGATGAAGTGTGAACAGATTCTAAATTAGTTTCTATTTTATCTAATTGTTTACCAATTGTATTTAAACACTGGTTAGTATAATTATTTTGTTCAATAACTTTTTTGAGTTCATTATCATCTCCAGGTAATTTAAAAGGAGAGGCAGGAATTTCAGAACCTTGTTGATTAAGAATAATTTTTTCTAAGGGAGGATGACTAGAACTAATTGTAGTGGTAGCAGAAGTTTTCCATTTATGTTTAGTAATTGTAGTAAGTGTTTTATAATATTTTTCTTCATATTCTAGTAAGGGTAATTCAAAACCATATCGAACCATAAAATTATACCATTCTTGGGAGAGTTGAAACATTTGAGCAGAAGTATATTTAGCATAATAAGCATGGCGCTGGGTGCGATTAGCTTTAGATTTAAAATCAATAAGTAATTTATCAAGATTGGGAGTAAATTCCTTTTTAATTGTCAATAATTGGGGATTGACAGGTGGTGTAAATTCTTCCATATCAGTTTGAGTCGGAGAGTCAGTTGACTGAACTTCTTCATCAGGGAAATGAGTATGTGTAGAATAAACAGGTTTACTAATTTGAGAAGTTGAGGAATTATCAATTCCTTTTAATTTTGGATTGATTGTAGGACCTATGGTTGGACCGATATTAAGTTGACTATTTTTTCTAAATAGAGGTGTGGTAAATATTTCATCTTCAGTTTCTATTTCGCTAGGGACACTAGATGTACTATGTCTAGAGGATTGACTACGGTTAAATTTAATATGAACAGAACCATCATTAAATTGTCTGATATCTTTAATATCTTGTTCAGAGGATTGTTGCTGATTATGTTTGTAATTTTCATTAACAGTAATCCATTCATCAGGTAAATCAATATCTTTCCATTCAATCATTTTAGGAATATTAATATGGGCTTCATTATGACTACTACTTTGAATAAGTAAAGTTTTATCTTTAGGTGATTTATGCAGAGCATGAACATTTAAATTAGTTTGCATACATTTATAGTGAACACGATAAATTAAAGCAATATTATGTGTCTTAGCCATCATATTAGTGAATGAACCATGTAGTTGAATATTTAATGTTAAAGCATGTAAAATATTTGGATCACTTAAACTGAGTGTAAAATCAGGAAAACAATTAAAATGTACTGGACCTTTATGAAGACCAGTTTCCATCATTCCCATTAAACTATCATTATAATTAAGAAAACGAGCATCTCTTAAGCATAATAAAACAGAAGTATTTTTTCCAACAGGTGTAAGTGGATTAAGACCAACTTGAATTAGACCAATGTGAATAAAATTGTAACCATTATCTTTATGTCTTTTAATTAATTTAGTATCAAATAACTGACAAGTTTCTCGAGGTTTTTCTAAAGCATAAACTTGTTCAATTGTTTTAACATGTAATGCAACTTTAAAAACATTCTGTAGAAATGTTGTTTTATAAATTTCTTTGATTTGTAATTTTGGTATATTCCAATCTCTATTAAATTGATCATTTTGTATTTCAACATCTTCTTCATTAATGACTAATCCTTGATTAGGTATGGAAGGTAAGGTCAATGAAACAATTGCCTGAACCAGGACTAATCCCAGTTCACTCAATGAAACAATTGCCTGAACCAGGAGTGATTTTAGATTCCAGTGGCTTTGATTCTGTTTTGAGCCTCCAAATCAGAGGGGGGCGACCCTCTCTCACCTTGACTTGTTTGGTGGTCATTTTGGCCTTCCAAAGAGACCCTATCTTGCATGCTTTGAAGTCACATTTCAGGGTCAATTTGGTGAGTTTTGGGACTACCATATTTGATTTCCAGAGTTGATTTGGTCATGCTTCATGTCTATCTTGTATGTGCTTAATAACCCCTTTGTATGCCCTCCAAAGGAACCCCTCATTTGTGCATGTGTTGGCTGCCTCTCCATGTGTATTTGGGCATATTTTGGCATGTTTAGTTCACTGATTTTTTCTGGTTTGGTGAGTGCTCACTTGCTTCATGTACTTGCCATGTAATCCATGTTTGCTAGTCAAAATTGCATGCTATGTTAGGCCATCTTGCTAGCATCTTTCGGCCATGCTTTGAACTAGAAATGTTCATGTTTTGGGACTGCCTTGGTTCTGTCTTCATGCTTCATGATCAAATAATGCATGCTTTGTATAGCTATAGGTCATTGCGTATGCCTAGTCTTGAGTTTCGGGGTTCATCTCATGCATCGGAGGCCATATTGCCATGTTTCGAGGCTGTTTAGCATCATATTTTAGTGCTGAAATTCGCATGTTTGTATGCCATATTCCATGCCTTGCCATGCTTTGGTAGAGTGGCATTCGTGCCTTAGGATAGGTCCTCGATTTGCGTGCATGTGTGCATGCATCTCGAGTGTCTCATTTTCATCTAATGGCCACTAATGTGAGTGCGGCTGAGGTCCACTCATGTTGGTGTAAGTCCATCACGCATTGCGTATGCCATTTCATTTTATAGCATTGCGTATGCTAGGTTGTATGTTAGAGCATCGTGTATGCCGTGTTACATCGTGCATTGTGTATGCTGTTTCATAGCATTGTGTATGCTAGGTTGTATATTAGTTGCATTCATGCATGCCATGCATATTGCATTGTGTTTGGGATAGGAGTTAGTCTGAGCACGGGAAATGAGGGACGTTTCGTACTTCGAGTGACGGAACGTGTCTCAATTCCCAGTCGCCGACACTCCGGATCATCCATGATGGAGTCTCGGTCTTGTTGTGTTTAGGTGTGCATTCATTCCATATTGAGTCATGCAAATCGACTCCTCGGCCATCATGCATCGAGATGCGTGATTGGTGGCACGAGGATCGAGGACTACGCTCCCTGAAGAGTAGTCAAGCATACATATGTGAAAATATATTGCCATGCCCCTTTCCTGCTCTCTGTTGCAGCAAATCAGAAACCGGCAATCTTTTGGGGCTTCGCGCAACATTCTGGGCTTAATTGTAAACAGAGGCTAATTGGGGCGTCGCAATGGATTTCTGCGCCAAGAACCCGAGCATGCATCATTTGGAACAGAGCCGAGGCAGTCCCTAGGCCAATTTACTGCTTTCCTAGATTAATTTGTTCATTAATTAAGATTTTTTGTATTTATTCGGACTGTACTATTCATTTGGAATTGTATTATTTATTCGGACCCTCCGAGTGAGGGCACAACTGTAATAAGTGTGCATGCGTGTGATGTATGTCTTCCAACCCCACGTCTTTCTCCCTTTTATTTACCAACTTATGATGGTTAGATTAGGGCATGTTTCAATTAGCATACAGTATGATAGCATGTTTGCATTCATTCATCTGTTTTGCATGCACCGGGCTCGGCGCATCATGCTAACTGCATTTGTATTTCAATTCCAAGTTGAATACATGTTAGCTGTAGCATTCCATATGCCATGTTTAGAATAGCCGAGCCTGCTATAGTTGCATTTTTGCATGCGTTGCATTAGGCATTCCTGTATAGTTAGGATCATGCATGAATTTCTAACATAGCTTCTTTTTTGGCTTGGAGTACTCGTAAGTTTTATGCCTTAGCATCCTTGCATGTGTGTGAGTGACTGCCATGATAGCATGCTTACCATAAGGCTATTTGCTTATGTGATATAACTGCCTGAATGCCTGTGGGTGAAGGTTGGGTTATTTGGATTGGAACAAATCATTGACTGTGAGTTTTAAGCCCACTAGATAGTGGCAAAACCATGTTTTCTAAGCCCACTTGAGGGTGGCAAAATCTGCATTTTAAGCCTACTTGCGGGTAGCAAACCATCTTTCAAAAACAAGTATGAAATGTTTTGTTCCAATTCAGGCGACCCGGTCTATACTTGTATGCTGTGCGCATCACATAGTAAATCTAGGCTAATAACCGGAATAAGAACGCATAATGTTTTCAAAACTAGATATCATGGTTAGTAGAGGCCGATCTTTGATCGGGCGAGCGGGGGTGCTCACGAAGTGACCTTCCCCAATCGTACCAAGTTCCCGAGCCGAGGCAACTTTGGTGATGACGGACACGTGGCCTTAGGCAACAAGTCAGGGTTTCCTAAATTTCTCAAAAAATAAAATATTTAGGTGGCGACTCTGTATCTGGCAAAGCAGTCCATATTTGGCACTTCTTTTCTAAAAATCTGTTTTCTCAAAACGATTTGCCGGATTTGGACTCTTTGGTTTAGATTAAGAACCGTGACAAATTGAGTCTTGAACTGTAGTGAGCCCAAGATGAACGGAATGGGGGACTCAACCCTCCCGGGGCGTTCGGGGACGTCTACACCCGTTGATATGTAGCTCCAGCATTCTTCAACCCAAACGGCATCACTCTATAGCAGTAAGTCCCCCACGGGGTGGTGAAAGCAGTCTTCTCCCGGTCCTCTGGTGCCATCACTATCTGTTTATAGCCTGAGAAACTATCCATGAACAAAAGCAAAGCATGCCCCGTTGTGAAGTCCACTAACTCATCGATATGCGGCAAGGGGAAGTCGTCCTTTGGACTGGCTCTATTCAAGTCCCTGAAATCCATGCATACCTAGATCCTGCCATCCTTCTTCGGCACTAGAACAATGTTGGCCAACCAAGTCGGGTATTCGGATACCAGCAGGAACCCTGCGTCGATTTGCTTGGTGACCTCTTCTTGAATCTTGAGGGCCTAGTCCGGGCGGATCCTTCTGAGTTTTTGTTTGACGGGTCGGGCCTCGGGGTCAAAAGGGATCCGGTGCTGTACAATCTCAGGATCTATGCCAGGCATGTCTTCGTAGGACCACGCGAAAACATCTTTGAAATCTTTTAATAAAGCGACTAAGCGCTCGCGTTCCTCCGAAGACAACGTGGACCCGATCTGGACCAGCCGCGGGTCCTCCTCAGTACCAATATTCACGGTAGTGATTTCATGGGCTTGCTACACTTTTACCCTTTGAGAGGCTCGCTGGGCCGAAAACCCGGAAGGGCGGTCCAGGCAAAAGTTAGAGCAAAGAAAAAAAAGACAAAAAAAAGAAAAATACAAAAAGAAATGAAAAAAAAGAAGCAAGAAAAGAGAAGAAAAAGAAATGAAAATGCAAAAAGAAAAGAAA
This sequence comes from Camellia japonica, assembly GCA_030407325.1. Lineage (NCBI taxonomy): Eukaryota > Viridiplantae > Streptophyta > Magnoliopsida > Ericales > Theaceae > Camellia > Camellia japonica. The sequence continues at coordinate 102,519,913 of JAPPVO010000010.1, read as the reverse complement.
AAGAAATGAAAAGAAGAAAAACATAGCTCGCAAGGTCGAAAACCCGCATTGGGCGCCTTGGCAAAAATTAGAGCCTAAAAGTGAAGGTTAAAATACCCGAGTGTACCTTAACCCGAACTACGTAAGGCTTGATTCCCATGTTTGGGATACGTAGGCAACTTCATCCTGAAGTCCAGCCCCCAACGCTTCCATAGCGTCTCAGTCCATGTAATGGTTTTGATTACCCATGCTTCCTCCGAATCCGATGTCTCGGTTACAACAATTGGAGCTGCGTGATCAACTTCCTTTTGGAACCCATGTCACCAACGCTTTCAAGGCGACTGTGTCCATATATTGTTTGTGGCTGTCTTCATCCTTTCCGTGCCTGAGAGCCCGGTCGAGCTCAATCATCAATAAGATACGTTCCGTCACTTTGGGTACGAAACGTCCCTCGTTTCCCGTGTTTGGGCTAACTCCTATCCCAAACACAATGCAATGAGATGGCATACACAATGCGACTAACATGCAACCTAGCATACGCAATGCTATGGACTGAAATGGCATACATAATGCACATGAGCTATATGGCATACACAATGCTCTAACATGCAACCTAGCATACGCAATGCTATGGACTGAAATGGCATACATAATGCACGATGGACTTACACCAATATGAGTGGCCCTCAGCCACACTCACATCAGTGGCCATGTGATGAAAATGAGACAACCGAAATACACGCAAACATGCACGAATGCAGAGGACCGATCCTAAGGCCAAACATGCAACTCTAACTAAGCATGGCAAAGGATGAAACATGGCATAGAATGGGACATGATACAGCTTTGAAATGGCATAAAAGATGGTCCCGAAACATGCAAATATGTCACACAATGCATGCTAGGGGGGCCCGGGTACCGAAACTAGTGAAGTGCGTTACACTAGAGGTACCCAAAGCAATGCACAAATGGCAAAACCAACCCCAAAAAGACCCTAGGCAGGTCTGAAACAGTGGGAAAATGGCCTAAAATGGTGGCTCAACATGCAAGGAAATGGAGCTCACTCAATGGCCCGAAAGCAAGGCATTCATGGACAACTCTCAAGCACACTTAAGGAGTAGAAAACATGGCAATATGGCATTCATGCAAGCTCTAAAATATGATATATAATGGACCCAAAACATGAACACACCTCAGTATATGCATGGAATGAGCCTCAAAACTCAAAGTTAAGCATGGGTATTGAACTACAAGCATGCAAAACAAACATCATTCGACCATGAGAGCCAAAAACAGAGCTAAGGCAGTCCAAAATATGCAAAAAATCAGTTTAAGGCATGGCCAAAAAGTGCTAAAATCAAGGGTCAACAAAGCATGCAAAGAAAGGTAGTGAACCATGAGTTGCACTACAACTATATGAAGCACATGAGGGCTCACCAAACCAGCCAAATACAGAAGTATGCCATGCCAAAATATGCCCAAATAACTACTGGAACTCAGTCAATGCAAGAATGATAGACTCCTTTGATGGGCTAATAAGAGGGCTATTCTACACATATATGATGGACATACAAAATAGAAAAACCACCTCTGGAAAGAGGTTATGACAGCCCTAAAACCCACCAAAAAGGCCCTGAAATTAGTCTAGGAAGCATGCAAGTGAAAGCCTCTTTGAAAGTCCTTGAATAGGATTGTTCTACACATGCATAATAGACATTCAAAATGGACAAAAGGGCTCTGGACAGAGCTTATGCAGACCTTAAAACTCACCAAATAGGGCCTGAAACATGACTTCAAAACATGCAAAATGGAGCTCTTTTGGAAGGCCAACAAAGCTAGTAAAGAGAACAAGGGGTGAGAGGGTCACCCCTCTCTGATTTTTGGGCTCAAAAACACATGTTAGCCACTAAAAATCCACTGGATTTCAGTGGCCAAAAGGCCAAACCAAGGCTAATGCAAATGCTCAAATGCATAGCTCAAAACATGAGGAAATAAAGCATGGAAGGGGGTAGATGACCCCCAACAGAAAAATGAACTTAAGAAAACATGTTTATAAGCTCAGAAGAAAACTTTTTTTAGTTTATGTCGAAGTCCAAAAATGCTTGCAAATAGGGCTAAGATATGAAGCAAAACAATGCAAAAAAAAAAAGGAAAATTGAGGCTTACCCTTGTAGAGCCAACCCTTAGCAACTTCTGGACCAAGGTAATGAGTCTTCAACCTCTATAAATCAGTTCCAAGGTGCTTGGATGGATGGTGGAGGTGTTGTGCTAGGAGGTGTAGTGTAAATGGTGCAAGAACAAGGGGGTTTTGGAGCTTGGGATGTAGAGATATGATGAGAAGTGTATGTATGCCTTCAACAAAAGGTTCAACCCTTGCAACGGAGGAAGAGGCCTCCCTTTATAGATAAGAGAGGCCAAAGCTTCTCTTGGAAGCTTCAAATATCCTCCATACACGTGTATGGAGGATGCACCAAATGCCTCCCAGCTGGCACAGCTGAAACAAACTCAGAGAGAGGAAAAAGCAGGAAGCAGGCCGACCAGGTAAGGTGGTTGGCCGGCCACTCCCCCTGGTCGGCTGACCAGGGGTCAAAAAGTTCAAGCAAGAGCCACCCCAGATTGGTGGCCTCCCAGATGAATGCAGCTCAGTGGTATGGTGTGAAACTAGAAATTGTGACCCAGGAGAGAGGAAAACCAGCTTTCTAGCAAGGTTCAAAAGGGTTAGGAAGAAAAGCTGGTCGGCCTACCCATATTGCTGGCCTGCCAGATGAGTACAACACAATGGTGGTATGGGAGACCTGAAATTGTGGCTCAAAAGTGAGGGAGACCACCTACCTGCCAAGAAAATCGGGCGGCGAACAGAAAGGTGGTCTCCAAGAAGAATTGCTGGTCTCCCACCCCCGTACCACCTTCCTAACAATGAAAATAGGGTCCATGCCAAAAATGAACCCACATCGATGCAAAACGAGGGTTTGGGGGCCAAAACGCGCAGCCGGGGCCCCCGAAAACTGACTATTAAGCACCGGAGGTGGCGTACGACCACGAAGGTGGTCTCCCAGGCCACAGTGTCCCTCTAAGGAGAGGAAACAAGGTGTGTGCCAAAAACCAAAGCAAACGGAGATAGTTAAGTGGTCCCGAACCGAGGCACACGGCTGACGGCTCCGAAAATCGGAAACCGATCTCCAAACAGGAAAAATGGCCTACGACCACGAAACGTAGCCTGCGGCCACTGAGAGATGGTCCACGAGACCTCTCCCTCCCTCCGGGAAGAGAAAACAGAGAAAACAGGACCTGATTCGCAAACCGAGGCAAAGCACAAAAGAGTCCCGGAGTCCGGAGGCAAGGCTCGCAGCCGAGACTCTGTGACCTCAGAACGAGCACAATATGCATCATCACCGAGCGCTCAATCGGCAACGTCTGAGTCTTAAGGTCGGTCAAAAATGGGGTGTCTACAGGAGGTCTTCTAGTCAAGGAGCTGCGGAGAGCACTGTCAGGATGCAAACCCATTTTGAAGGCGGTGATGGCCATGGAGTCGTTGCAAACGTCATCAACAAGGTTAAAGCACTCCCAATAGTGTGCCGAATACGCTCTTAGTGTTTCTCCTGGCTGGATCTGCATTGCCCAGAGAGAGTCGGCTTATTTCGGCTGGACCTCATTAGTGATGAATCTGGCCTTGAAGGATTTCTGTAATTGATGGAAGCTCTTGATCGAAGCCGGCTCTAGTTTATAATACCACCTGACAGCCAATGGTCCCAAACTACTGGGAAATATTCGGCACATGAGGGCCTCGTCGTCTGCATGCAATGTCATGGCTTGCTTGTAGTGATGGATGTGATCGGTGGGGTCTGATTTTCCATCATAGAGAGTGAACGACGGAGCTTTGAACTTTTTGGGTAGGACCGCCCTTGTGATCCGTTGTACAAAGAGATCATGCTGGTCTTCTTTGTCTGAACTGTTTCTTCTTCGCTTATGCCTGATACGTACACTTTCTTCAGAAGAACTGGTAGCTTCGAGTCGACCCTTCTTTTTGGGCTCCAGGGATAATGAGTCAAAGTCACTGTCAGTGTCTTGTTGTCGGGCTCGAGGTCGTCGACCACCTGTCCTTAGAGGTTGTTCCGGATCTTGGCGTACAGCTTGTTTGGACTTCGCTACTTCCAAGGCCAAATCCTGACGGAGACGTTCGTTCTCAGCGATCATGTTCTCTAACTTCTGTTCATTTTGCTTTGCTTGCTCCATAATCACTTGCATTGCCTCTTGTGTTGATGTCGAGGGTGAACCGAAGTTCAAGGCGCGTCTTGTGGCGATAGTCTCTGGTCCAAGCATGTTTGTTGGAGTGAGGTCATCTCTCTGTGTGGTTTCGTCGGTGACTATCGGAGGGTCTTCTGTTACGCCCGCCATGGATGTATTTGAGTATTTCCACAGACGGCGCCAATTGTGGAGAAGTGGTTTGGAAATACTCTTCCGATCCTGGGGGACGCTCGTGATCCTCAGTTAGTCACCTGAAAAGGAATAAACACTCCAGTCGGGGGTGCCAAAATTAGCACTCTGACGGGCAAGTCAGTCTCTACACTCTAGATTACTTGTATTTTAAGTTAAGCGTAATGGTTCTCACCTACCTCTTTCTGGCTGACGTTCTTCTATTTATATATTTTCTTTCCTGGACCTCAAAATTGGGCCAACTTTCAATTCGCCGTATAACTATTTATTCGGCTCCTTTTGTTGCAAACCGCTTTCTACTCGGCCCCCTTAATCAACCGGCTATTTGGCCGACTAGGGCCGAATGCGATGTATATATTTCAACTCCTGGTCCAATTATTCGGCCTATTTATGTCTCTTATTATTCGGCCCCCACATATCTAAATTATGTATTTTTACCAAAATATTATTAACAAAAAAAAAAGAAGGGATAATTATGCCTTCGGCCCTTAAAGCAAATGTTTTGACAAATTACAAAAAATCACAAGGTTTGATTAGGGTGTTGTATAAATTGTGTGATAATATAAAACAAATAGAATCATAATGGACAATTAAAATTTCAGAACAAGCAAACCATGTTGAAAATTACAATACATCATAAAATAAAATAGCAAAGGAAAGCAAACCGAAACCTGTACTAGACAGTGTCCTTAAAACAGATTCGCCGCCTCACCGATTGGGTGCTGGAGGTTGTTCGACGTCTGTCTCCCAGGATATGACGGTTGGACCAGCTACAGTAATGTATTGACTGAGTAGTTTCGGCGAACAGAACTTTGCAGCACTCTCTTGCAAGAAGAAAATAATATAAAATTGGAAAACTTATGAAGACAGGAAGAGCAGCAATTTCTGAGAATTAATCTGCAAAATTGAAAACCAAATGCTGAAAAACTGATGGATTTAATCCATCACCATTATAGAGGAGTTATATAGTGTTATACACATGTGATGGTGTATAATTCTGCAGCCCACAACCTGGCTTAGACCAAAAAGATTAATATGGGTGGGCCAAGTCTAACCCCCAGACTCAATCCATTCCAGCAAGCCTCAAGCTTCAAGCTTCAAGTCTCAAGTCTCAAACCTCAAGCCTAAGCCCAAGCCCAAGCCCAAGCTCCAAAATCCACGATCCACGGACGAGGGACTCAACCAGGTCCAGACGGCTGGCGACGCGCGCGCGCACACGGGTGGCAATTTTAGCATAACCAACTTGGATCATAGTCTTGGCCTAAATCCATCCTTGAAGCATCCATAACTCCCTTCTTTCGAAAAATTTGGATGCCCTAAAGGGCTTACACCCTTATGCAAAAAATGAGATTTAAATACCCATCAATGCTCTCCTTTACAATCAATGTGAGATACAAGGTTTTACACCTTTCCCAACACTTCTTTCATGAGGCCAACTTAATGAGTTAATTTCTCATTTGAACCTTAATGGTTTTTGGTCATTCTTTTTGTGGTGTAAAGATTTCATTACAAAGAATCTAAACTCATCTCAATTAAGGATTGGCACCCACTTTAATATTGCATTAAAGTCACCAAAAAATCATTTATTTTTCCAACAATCCCCCACATGAAGAAAAATTGATCGAATAACAACAAACGGACAACGTTTAACAACAAAGACTCAGAGAGAGTGCAACGGAATAACCTCGACATCGGAAAATGTAGCTTTTGGCTTTGAACCGCTCATAGTGAAGTCTATCGAATTTACTGGCTGTCTAGTGAACAAGAAATCTTGAACTATTCTGCTGTTTATGTAAACTAAGACAACAAACCTCACACAAAAATTACTCCAACCATCGTTCTGTTCTCACTGTTGTGTCCGGTTTGGCTCTAGAACACTTCCCTAATTCAGTGAGTGGTTTAAAGAATTAGGCCTTGTTAATTTTTATAAAAGCGGCCCCATTTCACACTCACATAGGTGACTCTAATTGAGTATCCTGCTATACTCAGCTCAACAACTTAACACACTAGAGTCATTAAAAGCTCAGCTTAACCTCTACATTTGCAAGTATCACTGATAAAAGAAATGGCTAGAGGTTTAATCTCCTTAGCGACATACCACCGTTACACGCAATTAGGTTGTCCTATTGAACCTAGATCTTTGGATCTTCAGTCAACTAGGTTGGGTTTCATTTCTAGTAACACCTTACATCAAAGGCTTTAACCCCATTCCTTCTAATGACTTCTTTACTAACACTCGATTTAACCCTTTGATTAGCAGATCTGCAATGTTGTCCTGAGACTTTACATAGTCTAAAGTGACAACTCTGTTCGAGAGTAGTTGTCGTATGAAATTATGTCTACGACGACTATGTTTAGACTTTCCATTATACATATTACTCTGTGCTCGTCTAATTGCCGATTGGCTGTCACAATGAATACAGATGGCTGGCACAAGTCTAGACCAACGTAGAATATCCTCAACGAACTGGCGAAGCCATTCAGCTTCTTCAGTTGCTTTATCCAAAGCAATAAACTCATATTCCATTGTTGATCTTGATATACACGTTTGCTTAGAAGATTTCCAAGACACGACTGCCCCTTCTAGGGTAAATACATAACCACTAGTGGATTTGGAGTTTTTTATATCAGATATCCAATTAGCATCACTATACCCTTTTAGTACCGCTGGGTATCTAGTATAATGCAGCCTATAACCCCGGGTGTAGTGTAGATAACCTAACACCCGCATAATGTCCCTCCAATGAGTAGTATTCGGATTACTCGTGTATCTACTAAGTCTACTAATAGAGTAGGCTATATCTGGCCTTGTACAGCTCATCAGATACATTAAACTTCCAATGACTCAAGAATATTCTAGCTAAGAAACACTTTTACCATTATTCTTGGTCAAATGTAGACTCACGTCTACCGGTGTCCTAGACACACTTGTATCTGATTTACCAAATTTCTCAAGTATCTTCTCAGCATAGTGAGATTGAGAAAGTACAATACCATTAGATGTTCTGGTAATCTTAACACCCAGAATTACGTCTACAAGGCTCATATCTTTCATGTCAAACCTAGAGTTTAACAATCTCTTGGTAGTTTGAATCATCTCATCATTACTACCAACAATGAGTATGTCATCTACGTATAGACACAAAATGACATAACCTCTGTCAGTGTCTTTGACATATATGCATTTGTCACACTCATTGATTTTGAACCCATTTGACAACATAGCGTTGTCAAACTTCTCATGCCATTGCTTGGGAGCTTGCTTCAAACCATACTATGATTTGACAAGCTTACAAACTTTCTTATTTTGTCCTGGAGCTGAAAACCCCTCAGGTTGCTCCATCTAGATTTCTTCATCTAAATCTCCATTTAAGAAAGTTGTCTTTACATCAATCTAATGTATCTCCAGACTACGTAAAGCTGCTATCGCAATCACCATGCGAATGGATGTAATCCTTGTCACAGGTGAATACGTATCAAAATAATCTAAGTCTTCGCGCTGCCTGTATACTTTGATAACTAGTCTAGCTTTATACTTATCAATTGACCCATCAGCTTTCATCTTTCTTCTAAAGATCCACTTACTCCCCAAGGCCTTACTACTTGGGGGTAGATCAATCAACTTCCAAGTATGGTTCTACAAGATGGAGTCAATCTCACTCTTAATTGCTTCTTTCCACAAAGGACTTTCAGGTGAAGTCACAGTTTCATAGAAAGTTCGAGCTTTTCTCTCTAACTTATAAGTCAAGAAGTCCGGACCAAAAGACTTTGCAGTCCTAGCCCTCTTACTTCTTCTTGGCTCATCTATATCCTCAGCTTGATCATCTAAATGATCATTTGTTTGATCAGCTATATGATCATTGTCACCTTCAACCTCTTTTATGAAACTCTGAATCCTTTCTTGGAGATGACACAAAAAATACATTTTCAAAGAAAGATGCATTTCTTGATTCCATGATAGTATTCTTGTGTATATCTGGAATAATAGACCTATATGCAAAAAATCGATATGCATTGTTATTATGTGTATATCCAATGAATACCCAATCCACTGACTTCGGTCCTATCCAAACCCGCTTAGGTGTAGGTACCGCCACTTTTGCAAGACACCCCCACATTCGTAAGAATTTATAAGAAGGCTTGATGCCTTTCCATAACTCATATGGGGTCTTGTCCACCTTCTTCCGGGGTATTTTATTCATAATGTAATTTGCGCAGAGAATTGCTTCTCCCTACATGTTCTGTGGCAATCCAGAACTTATCAACATTGCATTCATCATCTCCTTTAGCGTCCTATTCTTCCGCTAAGCAATCCCATTTGACTGAAGAGAATAAGGTACTGTGGTTTGGTGGATAATCCCAGATTAAGCACAAATCTTAATAAACGATGATTCATACTCACCACCACAATCACTTCTTAAAGCCTTAATCTTGCGGCCTAATTGATTCTTAACTTCATTCTTATAAATAACAAACTTGTCAACTCATCTTTGCTTTTGAGCAAATACACATAACAATACTTAGTGCAATCATCAACAAAAGTGATGAAGTACTTATTGCCACCAGGTGATTGTATAAACTTTCAGTTACACACATCGCTATGCACTAAGTCTAACCGCTCTGAACTTCTTTCAATAGATTAAAACGAAGATCTTGTCAACTTCGCTTCAACACAAGTTTCACACTTGTGTTTCAAATTAATCTTAAAAGATGGTATGCGATTTAACTTGATTCATCTACATAAAGATTTAAAGTTCACATGTCCTAGTCTACCATGCCACAAATTAGAAGGCTCAAGCATGTAAGCAAAAGAAGATGCATCTTTATTCATCTTTGGTATAAGAGTCATTACATTGAGTTTAAACATACCCCCCAACATATATCCCTTACCCACATACACTTCGTTCTTGGTTAGAACGACCTTATTAGACTCGAAGACCATGTGAAAACCATGTATGCTGAGAAGAGACCCCGAGACAAGATTCTTACGAATGTCCAGAACATATAGGACTTCGTTCAAGATTAGCTCCTTTCCTAAGGTCAACTTCAGGACCATCTTTCCTTTTCCCTCAACAATTAAGGTAGCAGAATTCCCCATAAACAACTTCTTCTTAGAGCAGATGTGGTGTGTAGCCCTAGCATCAATCCACCATTCTCTTGGGTTTGAACCTACCATATTCACCTCAGAGATAACGACAGACAAGTGCATGTTATCCTCATCATGGGAGTGCTCTTTTATATCTACCAATGTGAGCACGGGGTTTGGTTTTGTATGGCTTTCTCTACTTGCGCCAGTCACTAGCCTGATGCTACTCGCTACCACAGTTGTAGCACTTCCTTAAGAACCGATAAACAGGTTCTTGCGGCTTGTATGCCGGTTTCTTTGCAATACCACCCCTTGGCTTCAGCTTTGAGCCCTTGTTCACAGGGGGCTTCTTCCTCACCCTAGAAGATTTTCCATGCTCAATAACATTGGCCTTCACAGAGAAGGTACTCCCTCATTTCTTTATATCATTCTCCTCAATTCAGAGTCGAACAATCAAGTCTTCAACTGACATTTCCTTGCCCTTATGCTTTAAGTAGTTCTTGAAGTCCTTTCAACCATCGGGAAGTTTCTCAATGATCATAGCAACTTGGAATGACTCGTTCAAAGGCAGCCCCTCAGCATGAATTTCATGCAAGATCACTTGGAACTCTTGGACTTGGCTTGTTACAGTTTTTGAATCTATCATTTTAAAGTCCAGGAATTGGCCAACGACAAATTTCCTTGCCCTGACATCCTCAGTCCTGTATTTCTTGTCCAGAGATTCCCATAACTACTTTGTTGAGTTCTTGGCACAAAACACATTGTAGAGTGAGTTTGCCAAACTATTGAACACATAGTTTCGACAAAGATAGTCTCTTTGCTTCCATGTGTCAAGCGCTATGACCTTCTGCCTGTCTGGCTTATTCTCTACCACGGTTGGAGGATCCTCACTCAAAACCTTTGCAAGGTTCAGCGTGGTCAAGTAGAACAGCATCTTTTGCTGCCCTCTCTTGAAGTTCACCCCATCAACTTTCTCTGGGCACTCATGGTGACTGAGTGGTCCTCCCGGAACAGTTGGCGTAACACCAGGGTTAACCACAGAGGTCACAACAATAAGAGTTGGCAAGCCAGTTGCCCCGGGGTTCAGATCCCTACCAACATTAGCAGTAGCAGTAGCATCGGTGATAGTTGCCATTTTTGAAATTACAACAGAATATCACTTTCTGTGTTTCTAGAAATTAAACTTAACACTAGAAAATCCCACAGTTGGAAAGTTAATTCAAAACTAGTCTCACCACTGAACCTAGAATTGAACATGGTCAAGAATGTTCTCAGGAAGACTAGAGGGGTTACATCGGTCCCACTTAAAATTCAGTTAATCTTTTGACAAAACTTTCAAGATCATGTTGACTCCTAGTCCGTGAGAAACAATTTTTAGAATTAAGTTTTTCAAGGGATGAACTAGGTTAAAACAAACCAAGGTCCAACACTTTCAAGCAATTTAAAAATTACTAACCAAAAATATAAGCAATGTAAAAAATTGCTACAACAATACAAGTAAATAAAATGCTTTTAAAATGCCAAGCAAACAACCTTGCAAAAAATAAAATAAAATTGGCAAGTAACCATTACTAAATCTCAAGCAAAAAATTACTTAAATGATAAAGACAAGAACCAATTAGTCCAAAAAAATTATTTCCACGCTTATGTTTTCCTGTTCAACACAAAGGCTAGTAGTCCAAACATTTTTTTTTGTTTTGACATCCCAAATACTATTGATTTGGTTTTGTATTTGTTTTTCCAATCCCTTTCGCATAGGTATTCCTGTAGAAAAAGTTAGCAGAAAATCCAAAAAAACAAACCAAACAATCCAGGCAAAAATTAAATATAATAAATTAATTGAAACCATCTAGCAAACTAATTAATACCAAAATTAACCAATGAATTAAAATGTTAGATGAGTTACACAATTAAAAAAAATATAACTTCACAATTAATTTAAAAGCTAATAGCCATGAGTAATATATATCAAATTATTACACAATAATTATGCAAATAAATCTAGACTAGTTACAAATTTTTGATAACTCCAAAACCTTAAACTACAAAATTAATAGGCTAAAGTTATATAGAATTTAAATCACAATAAACATGTAACCTTATAATTCCAAATAAATAAATAAAATTAATATTCAATAGTTACATATGAATTTAAATCACAATAAACATGTAAATAAATTAAATTATTATGCAAGAGTTACAGAAGAATTTAAACAAACAATAATCATGTAATATACATGTGAATGTTTCTAGCAATTAACATATAAATAAGATCATACTTATACTCTTAGAAACAATAAGCATGTAACAAAAAATCAAAATCTAATTTTTTTTTGAATATGCAAATTATGTTATGAAACTATGAAATAAAGAACCATATAAATCATGTTAGGAAATAAACTTAGACTAACAAAATTAAACTACATAGGGAAGCACTACTGTAATAACCCCGATCCATGATTAACCATTAGACCATGATTAAGAATGCTTAATAAGTAATTAAGATGAAATCCTGAGTTAATTACACGTGCATTGCATCATTTGTGTTTATATCTGTTAGTTGTAGGAATATTTGTTTGTGTCTCTGTTTTGTTCTGCGAATTGAAGGCCTTATCGACATCTAATCATGAAATTGACTTGAATTATGTGTTAGCTAGAATTTTTAAAACATTATGGAAGGTTTAATTGAAATTCGATTTGGAGGGAAATAATTAGAATAAAATAGTGCAAATTTGTTTAAGTTAAGTCGAACTTAATTAAGTTCCCTATTTGAGCCTATATAAGGCATAGACATCACTTTGAGATATTTTCTCCTCATCACTTTGAGCCTAAAACGTGAGAGAGAGGAAGGGACCAAGAGAGTTTGGGATCAAACTTTGAGTTTTGAAAGGAAATTGCTAGGAGATTGGAGAATTGCTTAAGAGCATCACCAAACCTTAAAGAATTGAAGACTCTAGGTGAGAATCTAATCCTTAAGCTTTGTATTCTAGACATATGTGATAGTGTTCAAGATTTTAAGATGGCTTAACATGAGAATTGAACTTAAATTAAGGAATTTGGGATGAATCATTGCATGCATGTATAAGTCATGAAGTTTTGAGTTTAATTTCAAAGAATTTCAACATGCATGTGTTCATCTTGCCTTTGGTTTGAGAATTCATGAAGTTTACAACCAAATTATCTCAATAGTTCATGATTTGGAACCTTTGAAGTCAAGAACTTCTATGTATGGCATGTTTTCAACATTTCAAGTTTGAGTTTGAGCAATTCACATGCTTTTGGGCCTTGATTTTAAGAAATCGCTTTCATTTCAAGAAGTTATAAGTTTATCTATATGCTTTCTCAACTTTGGGCTAAAAAAGATGTGTTTTGAAAAGTTAAAGATGGGTTTTGTAGTTTGGAGATGAATTTGGAAATTCTAGAATTTGACCTTACCGCTCGAGAGACAGATCTTGCGCTCGAGCGACCACCTTTTTTTTTATACCTCCGCTCGAGCGACCAAAAGTTGGCTCGAGCGTAAAATGCATGCTCCTCGTAGTTTACAATTTTTGTAGACTGCTCGAGCGACCATCGAGCGTGTGTCGAGTGGAAAAATCAAGCAACCAGTACTTTTGCATAGTTTACAGACTGCTTGAGAAAAGTAGGTTGCGCTCGAGCGACTACTCATATTTTTGGACCTCCGTTCGAGCGAGGCCCCTGTTTCAGCAAATTTGGCTAAGTATTAAATAGTATGTTTTGGCATCCTCATTGCATCCTAGGCATTTCTTGGCCAAGATTAAGATATAATAATGAGGATAAAGGCTAGAAACACATTAGGAACGAAACGAAATAAGTTATGTGCGATCCAAGCGTGTGTTTCATTATGTGTATCTATTATGTTGATGTAGGTCACGCGTCATAAGCCATTTGATTAGTTTGCTCTGTCTGTCTGCATCCGGAGCCACCTGTGAGTAATAACTCTGTAAAGCTATGTTTAATTATACGTATTTTCCGACTGATATGATACAATCTGTTTTCTAAAATGTTATTTTATGAATCATGAATGAATATCCATTTTTCTGAAAGGTATTTATAGCATCCTTAGTTCACGTGGCCCTCGCCTGGGGGTAACAATAACGTGACCAATATGCATGAGGCCTTCGCTTAGGGGTAACAATATTATGGCTCATACTCATGTGGCCCTTGCCCGGGAGGAACAATACCAAAGTTTATGTTCACGTGGCCCTCGTCTGGAGGTAACAATACCATTGCTACTTGTGCACAAGATGTGGATCTATGTGGTCGTTGGTACTGATTATGCAAGAATTGATATGATATGATAGCTAAATGGATGTACCACATATAACTGCTATGATTTCTGGTTAAGTATGCAAATCTGAATTTGTATCCGATGTGAAATCTGTTATGGGACATCATTAATTAATTCTTTACTTCATTATTATTCACTAGGTTTCCGCTCACTATTTATATTATGTATGTAGGTGAGCAAGCGCGTGACTAGACCTAAGCTGCTACCTAGAGTCTCTGTTTTGTCAGCCAGCTGTTGTGCCTCTAGTGAAGATTCTGTTTTGTGATCAGTCATGTTTATGTAGCACCTTATGAACAAGTTTCTTTCAACTATTGTATCTGTATTTCGGGCTAAGTTTCCTTTTGGCTATATCTGTAATGTATGTAACGTAAGATCACTTTCTTTTGACGTCACAAATTTGCATATAAGGTTTTGAGATTATCTGTCCCATGTATGTTTGCATAGCTCTATGGACTATGTATGTTTCTATATTTGCTTTTGTAGCCCCCTTATCATATGATAATATGTTCAGAGGCCTTTGGTAATCCAAGGATTACTGGTCAGTTACGATGCTAAACCCATAGAGGTGGGTTTGGGTCGTGACAGAATGGTATCAGAGCAAGAGTTATACCGCACGCACGAGTCCACATGAGCTATAGGATGTCCTAGTAAGAGTTAGGGACATTTCATCTGCATGTGTGAGTGTGTGTGTTAATTTCAGTAAAGGTGAAAACTGAACTTGACCATGAACGCATGAAACTGAAATGAATGAACTAAGATTGAATGATCTGAACATTGTGAAAAGGACTATTTTCCTATGTTTATAAGTGCTCTGTTTACTTATAGCAAATGGAAAATACAAGAAGTGACAGTGCAGCGGAATCCTCAGAGGCTCACATGAGTCGAATGAAACAAATGCTCACAGCTCCAATTGAAGCAATGACACAGCAGCAAAGACAACAACCCTTGCCTCCTCCACATTCGCCAGTACAAAATGAGTTGGATAATAATGATAAATCAACCTGATGCAAAAGTTCAATAAAATGAACCTGTTAATCTTTTTGGGTGGATTGAGCTGTTGAAGGCAGAAACATGGCTGCTAGAAACTAAAAAGATATTTGAGGTGTTTTCATGCTCGGAAATTCAGAAAGTTCTTTTGGCCACCTATATGTTGAAAGAAGAAGCTAAACGTTGTTGGATGTTTATCTGAGATAATAGTGGGACTATTATGTGGAGCCAGTTTAAGGTGATCTTTTATGAGAAATATTTCCCTTAGTGCTTTCGGGGAGCGAAAGGTTTCTGAATTCCAAGAACTTAAGCAAGGGAAGATGTTCATAGCCGAGTATGAGGCTAAGTTCACCGATTTGGTCAGATTTGCTCCTCATATGGTAGACACAGATTACAAAAAGGCCTGGAAATTTGAAGGAGGATTAGATCTGGACGTGTTCGATCGAGTAGGCATTCTAAAGCTGCCTACATATGTGGAAGTACTTGATAGAGCATTGATGGAAGAGGCCATTTTGGCAGCTCAGAACAAACTCCAGCTCCAACAACTGAATGGAAGGGTAAAAGATTCGGATTTAATTTCAAGAAGGGTCAGTCATTTTCGAAAAGGTAGAATACAGGATCCTCCAGTAGCTCTAGTCAGAATAGTGGATCTATTCCAAACTATCTCGATTGTGGAAGAAAGCATAAAGGCACCTGTTACCATGCCTGACGTGCTTGTTTTCAGTGTGGCAAGATTGGCCACATGGTTAGAGATTGTCTGCCGAGATCCGACGTTATTAACCTTCCTACAGCAAGTTCAGCCAGGTCTACTTCAGTAGCAAGGTCAAATGCAAGTAGCCAGGGGTAACATTGGAAATGAGACGCTGAGATAGGGAAGAGTATTTGCACTAGTACCTAGGGATGTACAGAATACCGAGTCTGTGGTGTCAGGTATAATTTCTATTTGTAACCAAAATGCATATGTCTTGATAGATTCTAGTTCTACACACTCATTTGTGTTGCATGCCTTTTCTCAGAAATTGACTAGGCCTTTAGAACCAATGAATTATTTACTGTCTGTATCTACACTATTTGGGGGTTCTATGGTATGTATTTATGTTTATCTGGCATGTGAAATAGTAATTGGTGATATGACACTGTACGTTGATTTATTGCTATTGGGTATTGACTATTTTGATTGCATACTGGGTATGGATTGGTTGATGAAATATTATACTATTATTGATTGTGTGAATAAATCTATTGTGTTTCGATCTCCGGGGTTACCTGAATTTGTGTTTGTTGGGAATGAGGCAATTCCTCCACTGTATCTGATCTTTGTCATGAAAGTCAATAGATTGTTGCGAAAAGGGTGTCAAGGTTACCTATGTTGTGTTTTGATTCTGAATGATGATAATGCTAATGTTGAGGACATCCCTATAGTTAACGAGTTTCCTGATGTATTCCTAAATGATTTGGCTGGGGATTTAATTGATAGGGAAATTGAGTTTACTATTGACATTGTACCTGGAACACAACCGATTTCTAAGACCCCTTACCGAATGTCAACCTCTGAATTGAAAAAATTAAAAGTTCAACTTCAAGACTTGCTAGACAAGAAATTTATCCGACTGAGCACTTCACCTTAGGGTGCTCCAGTTTTGTTCGTTAAAAAGAAAGATGGGTCCTTGAGGTTATGTATAGATTATCGGGAATTGAATCGAGTGACTATCAAAAATAAATATTCATTGCCCCGAATAGATGATTTGTTTGACTAACTCCAAGGAGCCCAAGTCTTTTAAAAAATTGACCTTAGATCCGGTTACCACCAATTGAAAGTTAAAGCTGAAGACATAGAGAAAACTGCCTTCTGGACTAGATATGGGCACTATGAGTTTTTGGTTATGCCGTTTGGGGTAACTAATGCACTTGCAGCTTTTATGGACCTAATGAATAGGGTGTTCAAACAATTTCTTGATGAGTTTGTTATTGTGTTTATTGATGATATATTGATTTACTCCAAAAGCAGGGAAGAACATGAAAGTCATCTGAGAACTGCCCTACAGATTCTGAGAGAGAAGAAGTTGTATGCAAAACTTTCCAAATGTGAATTCTGGCTTGAGAGTGTAGCATTTCTGGGACATGTGATCAACAAAGATGGCATATTAGTGGATCCACAGAAAATTGAAGCCATTGCAGACTGTCCAAGACCAATTAATGTGTCAGAAATCAGAAGTTTTCTAGGGCTGTAGGTTACTACTGCCGAATTGTGAAAGACTTTTCAAAACTTGTTATGCCATTAACAAAGTTGACACAAAAAAACATGCCATTTGATTGGACTGATCAGCGGGAGTCAGCCTTCCAAGAATTGAAGACTAGATTGATAACTGCACCTATCTTGACATTGTCTAACGGAACCGATGGGTTTTAGATTTACAATAATGCTTCCTATAAAGGTTTGGGGTGTGTGTTAATGCAGAATGGGAAGGTAATTGCGTATGCTTCTCGACAACTCCGATCGCATGAAAAGAACTATCCAACACATGATCTTGAATTAGCAGCCATGGTGTTTGCTCTAAAAATTTGGCGACACTATCTGTATGGTGTGACTTGCGAGGTGTATACCGATCATAAAAGTTTGAAATATTTCTTCACCTAAAAGGAATTGAACATGAGACAACGGAGATGGCTAGAATTGATCAAAGATTATGACATGCAAATTCTGTATCATCCAGGGAAAGCAAACACCGTTGCAGATGCGTTGAATAGAAAGTCAATTGGGAATTTGTCTTGTTTGCTCACCGGTCAAAGAGAGTTATTATGTGACTTGGAAAAGAATGAGATTGAAATTGTATTGCATGAACAGGCCGGGATCTTGATCGCCATTTCTGCTCAACCTGCAATCACTGAAGAGATTAGAGAGAAACAACTACAAGATGAATTTCTAAAGAAGAGTGTGGATGAAATAGACTCAAAATCGAAGCTAGGATTTGTGCTGGAGAACAATGTGCTGAAATTCCAAAATAGACTTTGTGTTCCAGATTGTTTGGATTTGAGAAAACGTGTCATGACTAAAGCCCATACCTCTAAATTTTCTATGGATCCAGGAAATACAAAGATGTACCATGGCTTGAAACAAAAGTTCTGGTCGCTGGGAATGAAGAAAAGCATTGCTGATTTTGTGGCTCAATGCTTACATTGCTAACAAGTTAAAGCTGAACATCAACGACCTGCTGAATTGCTACAGCCGCTTCCAATACCGGAATGGAA
The DNA here is from genome assembly GCA_030407325.1 of Camellia japonica. NCBI lineage: Eukaryota > Viridiplantae > Streptophyta > Magnoliopsida > Ericales > Theaceae > Camellia > Camellia japonica. The sequence goes on along the minus strand of JAPPVO010000010.1, from coordinate 102,501,869 downwards.
ATGGGAGCACATTACTATGGACTTCATTGTGGGATTGTCTCGTTCTTCTTAAGGTATAGATTCTATTTGGGTCATAGTTAATCGTTTGACTAAATCTGTTCATTTCTTACATGTGAAAGCTTTTTATAATGTGGATAAGCTAGCTAACCTATATGTAAATGATATTATGAGATTACACGGTGTGCCAGTGTCTATTGTATCTGATAGAGATCCTAAGTTCACTTCAAGATTTTGGCAGAGTCTACAGCAAGCTTTGGGGACTGAATTGAGACTAAGCAGTGCTTATCACTTACAGACATATGGCCAATTTGAATAGACTATTCAAACATTGGAAGACTTGTTACGGATATGTGCCCTAGATTTCCAAGGTAGTTGGGAAACCTACTTACCATTGGTCAAATTTTTGTATAACAATAGCTACTATTCGAGTATCGGCATGGCTCCTTATGAAGCTTTGTATGGTAGGAAGTGCTGTTCTTCGATTTGCTGAACTGAAGTAGGCGATAAACCCTTGTTGGGACCGGAACTTGTGCAAGAAACAACTAAAAATGTGAAATTAATTCAGCAGAGATTGAAAACTGCACAAAGTAACCAAAAGAATTATGCAGACGTTAGAAGAAGAGATCGGGAATATGAAGTCGGGGATCATGTATTTATCAAACTAATTCCTATGAAAGGCTAGATGTGGTTTGGTGTAAAGGGCAAGCTAGCACCGAGATATGTTGGGCCATATGAGATTTTAGAGAAGATAAATCCGGTGACGTATCAGGTAGCCTTACAACCAGTCATGGAGCATATGCATAATGTTTTTCACGTATCTATGCTTCGAGAGTATTTGAGAGATCCATTTTATGTGATTGAACCAACTGATGTGCTTCTGAAAGATGATTTTACTTATGAAGAACGACTAATTCATATTGTGAATCGCCGGATTGAAAGATTGATGAACAAAGAAATCCCATTGGTGAAAATGGATTGGCAGAACCACAGAGGAGCATATGCAACATGGGAGACCGAAGAAGACATGATGAAGACATACCCTGAATTATTTCCTTTGGATCCAATATTCTACCAAAACGAAAGTAATTCGAGTTTGGAGGACCAAACTCTTTTAAGGGGGGAAGACTGTAACAACTCCGACCCATGATTAATCGTTAAACCATGATTAAGAATGCTTAATAAGTAATTAAGATGAAATCCTGAGTTAATTACATGTGTATTGCATTATTTGTGCTTATATCTATTAGTTGTAGGAATATTTGTTTGTATCTCTGTTTTGTTCTGCGAATTGAAGGCCTTATCGGCATCCGATCACAAAATTGACTTGAATTATGTGTTAGTTGGAATTTTTAGAACATTGTGGTAGGTTTAATTGAAATTTGATTCGGAGCGAAATAATTAGAATAAAATAGTGCAAATTTGTTTAAGTTAAGTCAAACTTAATTAAGTTTCGTATTTGAGCCTATATAAGGCATGGACATCACTTTGAGACATCTTCTCCTCATCACTTTGAGCCTAAAACGTGAGAGAGAGGAAGGGACCGAGAGAGTTTGGGATCAAACTTTGAATTTTGAAAGGAAATTGCTAGGAGATTGGAGAATTACTTAAGAGCATCACCAAACCTCAAAGAATTGAAGACTCTAGGTGAGAATCTGATCCTTAAGCTTTGTATTCAAGACATATGTGATAGTGTTCAAGATAGTAAGATGGCTTAACATGAGAATTGAACTTAGATTAAGGAATTTGGGATGAATCATTGCATGCATGTATGAGTCATGAAGTTTTGAGTTTAATTTCAAGGAATTTCAACATGTATGTGTTCATCTTGCCTTTGGTGTGAGAATTCATGAAGTTTACAACCAAATTATCTAAATAGTTCATGATTTGGAACCTTTGAAGTCAAGAACTTCTATGCATGGCATGTTTTCAACATTTCAAGTTTGAGTTTGAGCAATTTACATGCTTTTGGGCCTTGATTTTACGAAATTGCTTTCATTTCAAGAAGTTATAAGTTTATCTATATGCTTTCTCAACTTTGGGCTCAAAAAGATGTGTTTTGAAAAGTTAAAGATGGGTTTTGCAGTTTGGATGTGAATCTGGAAATTCCAGAATTCAACCTCATCGCTCGAGCAACAGATTTTGTACTCGAGCGACCACCTTTTCTTTTGTACCTCCACTCAAGCGACCAAAAGTTGGCTCGAGCGTAAAATATATGCTCCCAGTAGTTTACAATTTTTGCAAACCGCTAGAGCGACTAGAGTTGCGTTCGAGCGAGGACCTCAGTCTCATGCTCGAGCGACTGTCGAGCTTTCGTGTCACGCCCCAAAATTTGGACAATTAAATATTAACTTAGGATTAAACCCCAATCAATATTCCATCATCCGAATCCTAGTGGTGAAACATAATCTAAACGTTCACGTCTCCAAAGGGTGTAAGTAAATTTCCATCCTCAAAAGATTACATGGGATAAAAAAAACTAACAAAACGCCAACCAAACCATCCACCATAATTTCATAACTAACCAATACCTCCAACATTAAAGTAACAATAAATAGTCAAAATAACTTAAATAATGTAAGGTTACAAACCATGCCAAATTCTCCAAATACTAAAGTCGTAAAAAAAATAATAAATACATAGACTAATATCAATTTTAAGCTGAAGAAAAAAAAGAAAAGAAATCCAAGAGATATGTCCAACAACTATAGTTATTCCACGTCACCACCGTAGCCCCAACTAATCCTACAAAGAAAGCTCGGCTGCGCTCAAATAGAACGCACCCGAGATGCCAAGAGACAAAACGGGTCAGTATACAAGTATATTGGTATGAGTACAATTATTTGACACCCACGTGTCCACCAGACATAAACAAAAATACATTTAATTCTTGTTACGGGACAAGACAAGTAGTTCCATCCGCATTGAGACAAATGAGTAGTTTTCCGAGATACGGCGACATTTAGTTTCTTACCCGTACACAACTAAATATAAATTGAGTATAAAATAAATGAAATAAAAATAAAAATGAAAATATAATGGGTCAGCCCTGCATAAAAAGTTAGTAAGACCCACCATTCTACAAAAAAAAAAAAAAAAAGTTAGTATAATTCAATCATAAATAACTTGTTGAAAAAGTATAAAAATGTACCGTTTCATGCTTAAATAATTCGAATTGACCAAAACTCAAAGAACAAAAGTTGTACAGAATCAAATTTTAGTAGAAACTGAATAAGTTGAGAGAAAAACTTAATAGAAAATCCTAAACGAAATTCGATTGAAAAATCTAGAACTGAAAATGAAAAGAAACTGCTGTAAGATGATTTTTTTTGGAAAAGTTCAAAACATGAAAAGTGTTCAGAATAATGTTTTACTTGAGTATTCTTGAAACCAACAAAAATGAGCTTGTTTCGTGGGTTAAAACAGCCTCTAAAATCTACATTGCTAAAATGAATGAAAACTACTATAACCAAGATCATCCGATTGTAAGTTCTAATCGATCTTTTTAATAAAAAGTTAAAGCATTAAAGTTGTCTAAAATTACGGATACATGCCTCTGCTTAAATTTCGTAATTTATGAAGGTCGTTTACTATTTTTCAAGATGTATAAATCAATACAATTCACACTATACCAATAAACTCATAATTAAATTCTGTGTACCTTAACTCCACCACTTCGGTCTCCACTTCTGGCCTATACATATATCCCATATGCCTCCCGTATACCTAACACCGCTCCAAAGCCAAACTTGCACGGGGATATCGTCCCGAGTTTGACCCACACTCCCCGGATGGTTAGCATATACGTACGCGTGTAAATCAAAATACTCGTCTACTCATGAGAACGAGGCAACAATATATATACACAATCTCTCATTTACTCATGAGAACAAACATGATAATCCTAAGCCTAAGGCATTTAAATAAATCTCATAATCCTCACTTTTTTATTTTTTATTTTTTTTATACACTCATTCTCACCAACACTCAAATAAAACAACAATCCATGGAGTCATGGTGGAGTATAAGGAATTTATCTATGAGTTCCTAATTAATTTTAATTTCATATATCTATGAGTGTGATTACATCCGCAAAATAAATATATACAAAAATCCTAAACCTTACATACTGTAACAAGCCCGCGGGGGACCTCGCTACAGCTCGGACTCGATTTGTTGTCACGGTTCTTAATCTGAACCAAAGAGTCCAAATCCGGCAAATCGTTTTGAGAAAACATATTTTTTGAAAGAAGTGCCAAACATGGACTGCTTTGCCAGATACAGAGTCGCCACCTAAATATTTTATTTTTGGGAAATTTAGGAAACCCTGACTCGGTGCCAAAGGCCACGTGTCCGTCATCACCAAAGTTGCCTCGGCTCGGGAACTTAGGTACGATTAGGGAAGGTCACTTCGTGAGCACCCCTGCTCGCCCGGTCAAAGACCGGCCTCTACTAACCATGATATCTAGTTTTGAAAACTTTGTGTGCTCTTATTCCGGTTATTAGCCTAGATTTACTATGTGATGCGCACATCATACAAGTATAGACCGGGTCGCCTGAATTGGAACAAAACATTTCATGTTTGTTTTTTGAAAGATGGTTTGCTACTCGCAGGTAGGCTTAAAATGCAGATTTTGCCACCCTCAGGTGGGCTTAGAAAACATGATTTTGCCACTATCTAGTGGGCTTAAAACACACATTTGATGAACTGTTCCAATTCAAATAACCCAACCTTCACCCACAGGCATTCAAGGCAGTTATATCACATAAGCACATAGCCTCATGGTAAGCATGCTATTCATGGCAGTCACTCACACGCATGCAAGGATGCTAAAGCATAAAACTCACCGAGTACTCCAAGCCAAAACAGAAACCGATTAGAAATCCATGCATGATCCTAAATATATAGAAATGCCTAATGCAACACATGCAAAAATGCAACTATAGCGGGCTCGGCTATTCTAAATATGGCATATGAGATGCAACAGCTATCAAGTATTCAAATTGAAATACAAATGCAGTTAGTATGATGCACCGAGCCCGGTGCATGCAAAACAGATAAATGAATGCAAACATGCTATCATACTGTATGCTAATTGAAACATGCCCTAATCTAACCATCATAAGCGGGTAAATAAAAGGGAAGAAAGACGTGGGGTTGGAAGACATGCATCACACTCACGCACACTTATTACAACATTGCCCTCGCGCAGGGGGTCCGAATAAATATACAGTCCCGAATAAAAGAATATTACAGTCCAAATAATACAGTCCAAAATGTGTACAAATTCCTAATTAATTTACAAATTAACTTGGAAAATAATAAACTGGCATGCAAACCGGGGACTACCTTGATTCTGATGAATGATGTATGTTTAGGCTGCCTTGTGCAGAAATCCACTAGAATGCCCCAATTAGCCTCTGTTTTGCAATTGTTCTTGGAAAGCGCGCCAAGCCTCGGAAGACTGCTGATTCTTGATTTTGCTGCAACAGAGAGCAGGAAAGGGGCATAGCAATGTATTTTCACAAATGTATGCATGCCTCGATCCTCGTGCCACCAATCACGCATCTCGATGCATGATGGCTGAGGAGTCGATTTGCACAATTCAATATGGAATGAATGCACATGAAAACACAAGAAAACCTAACTCCATCATGGATGATCCGGAGTGTCGGTGACTAGGGAATTGAGAAACGTTCCGTCACTCGGAGTACGGAACGTACCTCGTTTCCCGTTCTCGGGCTAACTCCTATCCCGAACACAATGCAATATGCATGTCACGCATGAATGCAACTAAGATACAACCTAACATGCACAATGTTATGAAATGGCATACACGATGCACGAGGCAACAAGGCATACACAATGCTCTAATATACAGCCTAGCATACACAATGCTATGGAATGGGATGGCATACGCAATGCATAATGGACTTACACTAACATGAGTGGACCTCAGCCACACTCACATAAGAGGCCATGAGATGAAGACGAGACCACTCGAGATGCGTGTATGCGTGCACGCAAACCGAGGACCGAACCTACGGCACGGATGCCACTCTAACATGACATGGCAAAACATGAAAAATGGCATATTAACATGAAAATTTCAGAGGCAAAATGAGATGTAAAACAGCCCCGAAACATGGTGAAATGACACCCGATGCATGGGACAAGTCTCGAAACATGAAATTTGACGTATGAAATGGCCTACAGCTATGCAATGCAAGCATAATTTGAACATGAAGTGTAAATACAGAAGCAAGGCAGCCCCAAAATAAGCATGTTTACAGTTCTAAGCAAGGCTAAACAGTGAGCACAAATGAGGCTAAACTAGCATGCAAAAACAGCCCCGAAAGCAAGATAATGAAGCAACTCACAGATGCTGGCCCTAAACAGAGAAGGGACCTTCTAAAATATTGAAGAGGGGCCAAAAATATGATGTTTTACAGTTGATGGTCGAGCCCAAAACAGTGTACAAATGTGCTCAAAATGCTATGCAAAATAAGGGCCAAAATGGAGATAAAGAAGTAACTGATGTATGCTGGTCCAAAACAGGTAAGGGCCCTTCAACAATGTTGAAGAGGGGTCCAAAATATGACTTTTTACAGTTGATGGTTGAGCCCAAAACAGTGTACAAATGTGCTCAAAATGTCATGCAAAATAAGGGCCAAAATGAGAGATATAACATGAAGTATAAAAAGGATGTCCCAAACAGTAAAGAACCCTTAATTAAACATGGAGAGGGGGTCAAAATAAACCCCTTTTCTGTTCGGACTAAAGTCCAAAAACAGAAGCATAGTGGGCTAACAAATCATGCAAAAATGAGGATAAAACATAGATAACAAAGCAAGTGATATATGGAAGCCCCAAACAGTGATGAGCCCTTCTTCAATGTTGAATAGGGGCTCAAAATAAGCTCATTTACAGTTTACATCATGCCTCAAAACAGATTACACATAAGCCAAAAATACTACGCAAGATTAGGGCCTAAAGAAGAGATAAAGAAGGAAGTAGTAATAGGAAGTCCCAAACAAGTAAAAACCCTTAATCAAACAGAAAAAAAATCTCAAAAAAATGACATTTTCAGTTATGGCCGGAGCTCAAAACAGCAAGCAAAAAGGGCTAAGAAATGGTACAAAAATAAGCTCAAAAAAAGGAAAATGGTGCTCACCTTTGTAGACCAAGCCTTTGCTGCCTTTTGGCTTGAAGAGTGATGCCTCCTAGCCTCTGGAAAAGTCCTCCAAGCTGCTGGAATGGAAGTGGTGGTGTGGTGCTAGGTGGTGGTGTGGAAAAGGGGTAGGACTTGGGTGTTTTTGAGTGTTTGGAAGAGAGGAAGAGGGAGGAGTGTATATGCAAGCTCAAGGCAAATTTTTCCAACCCTAAAAACCAGAGATCGAGGCTGGTTATATAGGCCAAAGAGGGGGAGAAAGAGGGGGAAAAAAGGGAGGGAAAATCCCTCCAAGTTTCCCTCCAAAAAAAGTCCCCCCGGATGCAGAATCTGGGGGGGAAAAAAAGTGTATATTTGCAATGTACCAGGTGTAAGGAAGCTGGCCGGCCAGTTTGCTAGGGTTTGGGTGGCCGGCCGGCCCTCCCCATGGCCGGCTGGCCAGGGGTCAAAAAGGCCAAGAAGGATTAATGGCCGGCCATGCCAAAAAGAGGGCATCCCAAGTGTACTCAACACAGCCATGTGACCAAAAATTGGCAACTGTGAACCAGGAGAGAGAACAAGCCATTTTTCAAAGGGGTTCAAAAGGGTCAAATGGAATTATTGGCCGGCCATGTGATATTTGTGGCCTCCCAGATGTGTACATCACAAATATGGGGTTTAGGGTGCAAGAAAATGGCCCAAGGGTGGTTAACATTGGCTTTGAAATGAGAAAAACGGGCGTCGGAGGGCGAAAATGGAATATAACTGGTTGCTGGAACAATTACTGGCCTCCCACCCTTCTACGACCTTCCTGGTGATGAAACAGAGGTCCCTGCCAAAAATGAACGAAAACCGATGCAAAATGAAGGTTCGAGGGCCGAAACGCGCAGTCCGAGGCCCCGAAAATTGACTGTTAGGCACCGGGAGTGGTGTTCGACCACGAAGTTGGTCTCTCGGACCACAGTGTCCCTTAAAATGGAGTAAATAAGATGCATGCCAAAAACCGAAGCAAACGGAGGTGGTTAGGCGGTCCCGAACCGAGGCACACGGCCTGACGGCTCCGAAAACCGGGAACCGGGCTCCGAAATGGCCAAAATGGCCTACGGCCATGAAATGTAGCCCACGGCCACTGAGAGATAGTCTACGAGACCTCTCCCTCCCTTCTGGAAGAGAAACAGAGAAAATCGAGCCTGGTTCGCAAACCGAGGCAAAGCACAGAAAAAAAAAACGGGAAGTCCGGAGGCAAGGCTCACGGCCGAGACTCTGAGACCTTTGAACGAGCACAATATGCAACATCACCGAGCGCTCAATCGGTGACGTCTGAGTCTTAAGGTCGGTCAAAAATGGGGTGTCTACACATACACATCTAATCAAATCATGAAATCAATTCATCATCTACATACAAATACAAAATCAAACCAACATCAAATCAATAAAAATAACGAATTAAATATAAATCAAGGGAAGTGGGTTTTGTACTTACAATATTTTTTTGAAGATCAAAGAAATATTTGAAAGATTAATGGAACCACACAAAACACTCTATGTTTTGATTTCTCTCTCTCTCTCTCTCTCTCTCTCTCTTTTTCTCTCTCTCGGCTCTCTCTGAAAATTCTTCCACAAAAAGTGATTAAACCTAAGTTAATATTATATCTCATTGACTATTATATTATACTATATATATAGACCTAACTCTCTCTCGACTCTCTCTGAAAATTCTTCCACAAAAAGTGATTAAACCTAAGTTAATATTATATCTCATTGACTATTATATTATACTATATATATAAACCTAAGTCTAAATATATAATAACCTAATTTCCTATTATATTATATTATACAAATAAATCACAAATATAACATATATAAATATAAATATCTTATATAAAATCTATATCAATAATTTCTAAATATATAAATATAAATATTCAAATTAATTATATATAATTAACTAACATATTAAATTAATTAAATACCATATTAAATTCTTATATAACTACGCAATTAATAAAGCCAAAAATAAAATTAAGTAATAATAAATAAATAAAGGCTTACGAAAAATCAAGGTCGCTACAGTTCGTTGAGTGGAAAAATCAAGCAACCAGTACTTTTGCATAGTTTACAGACTGCCCGACCAAAGTAGGTTGCGCTCGATTGACCACTCACATTTTTGGACCTCCGCTCGAGCGAGGCCCCTGTTTCAATAAATTTGGCTAAGTGTTGAACAACATGTTTTGGCATCCTCATTGCATCCTGTAACGAGCCCGCGGGGGGCCTCGCTACAGCTCGGACTCCCCTTTTGTTTTGTTGCGGTTCTTAATCTGAACCAAAGAGTCCAACTCTGGCAAATCGTTTTGAAGAAAAACAGATTTTTTGAAAAGTAGTGCCAAACGTGGACTGCTTTGCCAGATTACAGAGTCGCCACCTAAATATTTTTTTAATGGGGGAATTTAGGAAACCCTGACTCGGTGCCGAAGGCCACGTGTCCGTCATCACCAAATGTCTTGGCTCGGGAGCTTGGGTACGATCGGGGAAGGTCAGCTATGAGCACCCCCTTTCGCCCGGTTCGAAGACCGGCCTCTACTAACCGTGATATCCGATTTTGAAAACATTACATGCTCTTATACCGGTTATTAGCCTAGATTTACTACGTTATGCGCACAGCAAACAAGTATAGACTAGATTGCCTAATTCGGAAATAATCATTGCATATCCGTTTGTTTTGAAAGCGTTTCGGGTTTTGCTACTCGCAAGTAGGCTAAAATACGGATTTCAATGAGTTTTCCAACTCAAGCAACCCAACCTCCACCCACAGGCATTCAAACAGTTTATCTCACATAAGCACTTAGCCGCATGGTAAGCATACTGTCATGGCAACATTCACACGCATGTGGTATGCTAAAGCGTAAATACTTACATCGTACTCCGTGCCAAAACAGTAAACTAGTTAGCAAACATGCATGACCTAGTTCATGTTAAATGGCTAATGCGACACATACAGCATGTAATTAGGATAGGCTCGGCTAACCCTAAAAATGGCATGTGAAGTGCACTTTATTTGATGCACGTATTCAATTTGGAATTGGAAGTACGATGCAGTTTGTATGATGTACCGAGCTTGGTGCATGTCAACAAATGCATGGATGCACGCATGCATTGCATAAGGTATGCTAATTTTAAATATGCCCTAATCTACCCTCATAAGCAGGTAAATAAAAGGGAGAAAGAAATGGGGATTGGAAGACATACACCCACTCACACACACTTATTACAAACTTGCCCTCACTCGGAGGGACCAAAAGAATATACAAATTAATTAACTACGCAAGCTAATTAAAATATTACAAATTTCACTAAATTAACCAAATAAATTAATTAATCTAGTTAAAGCAGTAAACCGCCTCGGGATGAGGACCGGATGCAACACGCGCTCGGGACTGGCTCGGAACCGCACTGCCATGCACGGATTGCCTCTGTTTCCCCTGCTCTCATCCTCAGAAAATTGCCAAAGTCCCAGAAGTACCCCTCAGGGCACTGGGGAGTACCACCGGCTGGGATAGAGCACCACCGGCTGAAGGAGGAGGCCACCGGCACAAAATTCATCCATCGGCTGCTTGTTTACTGCCGGTCGGCACTAAACACTGCCGGCCGGCACTAAATGCCTGCAAAACCTGCAACTCACAGCAGCAGAGGACAACAACATGCATGGCAATGTGATTCAAGGTATTTATGCACTACACACACCCCTTATCATGTTTTTGACTCAAGGGGGCATATGCCTCGATTCCCGGACCACCAATCACGCATTTCCATGCATGATGGCCCAAAGATCCAAGAGTGCAACTTAGATTTCAAATGCATGCAATGCAAACAAGCAAACAAGGGTGCTAAACCTCTATCATACTCCACTTCAAGAGGTCAAACATGCACAATGCAAATGCAACCCTAAGCATGTCAACTAGGCATGCAACATGGACTATGCAACATACTTATGCAAAGGGGTTCAAGCAAGCATTCAAGACAAGCATGCAAACCAATTAAATGATGATCTTACACATGACTTAGGCGACTCAAATAAGCTTAAAATCATTGGCCAAAATGCTAAATCATGAGGGCCAAACACACATGCACACATGCACAAGTTAAGGCACCAACACTTAAGCATAATTAAGCAACTCTTAAACACACCTAAGAGGCACAAATATGGACCATTAGTATGCATAGCAAGCTCTGAGAAGCATGCAAAACATGGTGCCAAACCAACTAACAAAGCATGCAAACGGCCCAAGTACTAAGGCAAGCCAATGAGGCTTTGAACCACACCTAGTACAACCATACATGGCAATACTTAATCAACAAAAATCAGAGTTTTAACACATAAAACTAAGTCTAAAGGACCACCTAGATGGCATCTAAGTGACTTGAATTCGGAGACATGCATTAATGCTCAAAACATAAGGCATACAACACATGCTTTCAAAGCGATGAAGAGGCCACCAAGGCAAGCATACAAGCACACCAAAGGGACTGAAATAGCATACTAGGTGGTTACAAGTCACTAAAATGATGCAAACAAGGCATGCTATACATTCATGCTCTTAAGGCCAACAAGCCAAATACAAAGAGGCTATATAATGCATGCTAAGATTGACCAAAACAACTTAGGACAGACCTAAAACATGGCAATATAAGCACAAAATCTTCACAAATGCAAGCCTAAAACATGCTAGAAACTAAGACACACAAGCTAGGCATGTTAAGGCATCAAAGAGGCATTACAAGGCAACTATGCTAAGCATGCATAGGGGACCAAAACCAACTTATAACAATGTCATATTAGGGCATAATAAACATAAAATGCAGCCAAGACATTCTCAACAAACAACCAAACATGGTGCTCCTTTGGAGGCCAAAACTTGCCCTTTCCAAGGACATCAAGGAGAGGGGGTGGCCCTCCCCTTTTGGAGACTTCAAGGCACCATCTCCACCACTGAAATCCCTCAAGATTTCAGTGGTGGAGAGGCCCAAGCACCAAAGTCTCGGATCTCTCACAAAATAGCACAAAAGGGGCCTTTTCAAGGCCTAAGGGTGGTCAAACTTGCCCAAACCACCAAACACTCTTAATAAACAATAAAGAGGCTTAAAAATCAGAACTTTTTTGTATTATAGACTAAGCACAAAAACAGTTCTAAACTAGGCAAAAATGGAGTGCAAGAATGGGGTAAAAAGAGCTAGTTTCTTACCCTTGATGACCACCTTCACAAAGGTTCATATTGTTGCTTCCTTGAGCTTCAAACCAGTCAAGAACTTCAAGAATAAGCTCTGATTTTCGAGGACACCAAGGAAAGGTGGAAGACTAGGTGTTTTAGTGCAATAATGTGAACCAAAACACCTAGAATACAAAAGAGAAAAAGAGAGATAGGATGTGTATCTATTTTAACCCTAAAAACCAGAGCTTGGTCCTCTCTAGAAATGGCTAAGTCTCTCAAGAACTTCAACCTTTTAGTCAAGAGAAGAGGCTTTTCTTGTATAGGCACAAAACTTACAAGTTAAGCAAGCCTAAAGGCTCATCCCTCCATACACGTGTACGGAGGGGAGCAAAAAAGTGATACAGCTGTCTAAAAATATCTGATAAAGCAGCTGTACAGTAGTCGGCAGGGCAAAATGGTCATTTGCCAAAATTGACTGCCGACCGGCACAAAATAGTGCCGACCGGCACAATATAGTGCCGATGGCAACACCAACCAGCCGGTGGCCTCTAGCCACTGCCGGTGGTGTGTGGGGATGCCTCACAAAGCATTCCCTGCCCTTCCAAGGCAAAACACAAGTGTTTGGTGCAAAACCAAACACAAAACGGTCGAGTTCGGAGGTCCTGAGGCAAGGCGCGCGCAGCCGTGAACGCCGGGAACTCCAAACGAACACAAACATGGATAATCACCGAGTGTTCAAGCGGTGACGTCCAGGTCTTGAGGACGGTCAAAAATGGGGTGTCTACAGTTGCCCCTCTTTGACAGAATTCGAAAGTCATAACAATGACGGGAGTGAATGTCAAAGCCCAGAGACGACCCATTTTTGACAAGGCCGAAGACTTGGACAAACATACAAAGCGCAAATGGTTGAACTCGCAAGCTGCCTACGTATCCCTTTAGGAATCAAACCAGCGTAGTTCAGGCACAGGCATACAAGCCGCAGATAAGGTATGCGCCCGTAGGCGGGGGCAAGATGCAACTGACGATGCAAAAGGCCGAGCATAACTTATGATCATGCAAAGAAAGCTGTAATGAAGCACACATGCGACAGTTTTAAGCTAGCATGCACCAATCTACAATACAATGCAGAAAGGATGTAAGAGAATTATGCAATTCTCAATACGTCTCACTCGGAGGATACAATACTTGTGCGGCTCGTCCGGTTGCACCGGCCTCAAATGAGCCGTACATACAATATCGTGCCTGCAAAGAAAGCAAACTTAACAGGTACAATATTGTTAGCAATATGCATGACAATGCGAAATGAATGCAAGATGATATGCAAAATATACAAAACTATGTATGAATAATGCAAATGATAATGCAATGCAATTGAAACTATGCAAACTACGTGCAGGGCAATTGAATCATGATTCAATCATGAGCGGTTCGAAACCACACGAATGTCAAATAGATTGATGGAGGTAACAAGTCCGTCTCCCATAGAACGATGTCTGATCTATGAGTACTTCGCACGGACACCAGAACAAGTATTGGGTGGAATGACATAAGTGGGGAAACGACCCGCTGAGGAGGGAATAATGATCCTAATGCCGGATGCAATGATTACACTATGATGCAATGGAAATGGATACAATGGATATGGCACGTGGGCCAAACCGAATCTTGCCTAGGAAAGGCATGTACGCATACGAACCGCGTCTAACACAGAAAATGTGCCGCAACCCTCAAACCAAGCTCGTCAAGGAATAGGCGCGTATACAAAAACTGTGCATCGACGTGAAAAGTAGGGGCACATACCAGACCAAGCTCAACCTGGAAAGGCGCAAGCCATGGATGGAAGTGATGCAATGGATGCATGCGACTACGATGCAATAGAAACAGATATGGATACAGAAAATGCATGACATATACACTATATTACAATGAAATGCATGACATATGCATGTGTTTTTTGTTTTTGGTTTTTTGAAATGCATGACATATGCAATATTTACGATGATGCATGACATATGCAGTATGATGCAATGACTATGATTGCAGCTTTCCCTATCTTACCAACAGGGCGATATACTAGGTTGGTTCAGTATCCAGAATTGAGGTGTAAACACGCCGCCTCAACCTATGGGGCTTCCATACAGATTTCAAGCCGAGGGTACACCCCCTGGGTATTTAAACCAGACTTTAGTCTCGGAAATTCCGAACCTTTGCGTTCTAGGCATAAGCCATTCGAACTCTAGTTTTCACCGTCCCAGTTGGTCTTCTAGGAACTCACCGCAAACACAGACAAGTGGCTTTACCAGACCACCGAAAGTCGTTCGGGCACGACAAACACCAAAGGAATTGCACCTTCAGAGGATTTAAGGTCTCCTAGACCGCGATGCAAAATGTATGCATGTGAAATGCATGTGGTTTCGTTTGTTTTTGTTTTTCTTGGAAAGCAAATGATGCATGATGTTAAAAAAAAATGCAAAACAATGCATGTATATTTTTTGGTTTTTGAAATGCAAATGATGCATGATTTTTTTTGAAATGCGCGCTAACACGCGGCTTTTGAGATGCATAACAATGCAATGAGTTGTGCACCTTAATGCACTGAAGGTCTTGCACCTCCCAAGGATTTAAGGTCTCATAGACCGTGCGTGTTTTGGGTCTCGCCAGACCGGAGGGGCAATGCATGAATTGAGATGTGGTGCATAAGACAGCGCGATACGCAGGATCGCGTGATGGAATGTATGCCAAATGCAATGAGATGCGCAAAATAGCGCGGTGCGTTTAGACAACGCGGGTGAAGGTTTTGCACCTCCCAAGGATTTAAGGTCTCCTAGACCATGCGCGTTTAAGGTCTCGCCAGACCGGGGGCGTGTTTAAGGTCTCGTCAGACCGTGCATGCACAGGACGGTGTGATGCGCAAAATAGCGCGATGCGTTAAACAACGCGAGTGCGCAAGACAGTGCGATGCGCAAGATAGCGCGATGCGTTAGACAACGCGAGTGCACAAGATAGTGCGATATGATGCATGCCAAATGCGATGGGGGTGCACCTCAATGCACCGAAGGTCTTGCACCTCCCGAGGATTTAAGGTCTCCTAGACCGGGCGTGTTTAAGGTCTCGCCAGACCGTGGTGTGCTAAACGGTGCGCAACGCATGTGAGACACGCATGCCAATGCAAATGAGGCATGCACGTCGATGTGAATGAGAAATGAAGTACGATGAGGTACACGTGCCCCAAAAGATGGAAAATGGAGTGCAATAAGGTACGCGTGCCTCAAAAGATGCAAGACAATGCAAAGGGGGTGCGCCAAACGGCGCGATGCGCAAAATAGCGCGAATGAAATGTAATGCACAAGATAGTGCGCTGCGCAAAATAGCGCGATGCGTTAGACAACGCGAGTGCACAAGATAGTGCGATATGATGCATGCCAAATGCGATGGGGTGCACCTCAATGCACCGAAGGTCTTGCACCTCCCGAGGATTTAAGGTCTCCTAGACCGGGCGTGTTTAAGGTCTCGCCAGACCGTGGGAAACCTCTCAGCGTAGCACACATGAGAGAGGAAAAACAAAGAGTCTCTCAGCGTAGTACACGCGAGAGAGGAAAAACAAAAAGAAGTCTCTCAGCGTAGTACACGCGAGAGAGGAAAAACAAAAAGTCTCTCAGCGTAGTACACGCGAGAGAGGAAAAACAAAGAGCCTCTCAGCGTAGTACACGCGAGAGAGGGGGGGAGTGCGAGGCAACGCACACGGGAGACGCATGCCTATGCAAATAGGGCGAATGAGACGAATGAGACACGCGTGCCTCGTAAGAATGGAAAATGGGGTGCAATGAGGTACGCGTGCCTCAAAGGAGATGCAGAACAATGCGAGTGTGACACGCATGCCGCACGAAACGTAAATCAAGGCACGATGTGCAAGGCAATGCATGTATTGAGGTACATGACAACGCGTGAAAACGCTTGTAATAAAATGCATGATAATGCATGACGGTGCAATGCAACGCACCGATCAGTGTGATGAATGTATGCAACACATACGGGGCCACTTTTGAATCTTGTAAAAGACAATAGGATACAAAAGGATACAATCTTTACTTGAATTCGAGTGCCACGCACAGAAGAAACGGTCCGAGGTCAAAACGGAGGCCGGTTGAGCATCGGGGATGCACTTTCTTGCACTTTCTTGAGCTATGAAGACCCAAAACTCCTCAATTTGCCAAAACAAGGCCTTGGGAACACCACCGGCTGGGTGGGAAGGCTACCGGCTGCCACCGGCTGCCTAAACTTCTCCACCGGCACAATAATGTGCCGACCGGCAGAAAATGCCTGATCGGGGGCAGATCTGCCATTTTACCTCGGGCTTTATAAAATAGGGTTTCTAAACCCTATTTTCCACTTCCTCTTCCGCCGAAATCCTTCACTCTCTCTCTCTAGAGCTTTGTTCTCTCGATTTTTCGTCGATTTCCTCGTGTTTTCGCACCATTTTACCGTCGGATTCGTGATATTTTTCGCGTTTCGGACATTTCCACCCGATCGAAATCTCATTTCGGGATCTCCTTTGCTATTTTCGCCTTTTCGGGACTTGTTCCCCTCGATTTTCTCTATATTTCCGTGTATTTTCATCTTCCGGCCTTTCCGGCCATTTTCGGCCCGCTCGGGGTTGACTTTTCTAGTTGACTTTTCACATTCCGGCTTTTCTGGCCATTTTCTCACCACCATTACTATGGCAGACGATGTTCCACATGTCGGGACTCCCCCGGATCACGAGATGGATCCCGGGGTCGAGCTCCTCCCGCTGAGTGAGCGCCCGTTCGATCCGGCGACCTATCGCCCGGCGATCCACGTGCTTCCACCCGATGGGCTCCGCCACTTCCGCGGCTTCGATAGGGCTCTGGACCCAGAGCTCCTCCTGCGCGAGCCGACCTCGCACCTGTCCTTCGGCTCTTCCGAGGTAACATCTCTACTTTGTTTTATTTTCTGCAATGTAGAATTTTCTATCGACTGCCGTAGCTAACTGCACCCGTTAACTGCTTAATTCTGACATGCCGTATATTGTAGTTGATTGTAGACAACTTCACAACTGATATCTGCTTAGGACCGACATATGCACACACATTGCACCAACCTCAAGCGCCCGAGCACACGGCGCACATTGCACCTTACCGCGAACTTACCGACACCCGGCACTTATTTGAATTTGAAGAGCCTGCACGCATGCTAAACTTGCACTGAATCACGTAGACACGCTGACACATCACTCGCTAGTCATTCACTGAACATACCGGTACCCGGCATCTGTTTAAACTTTGAAAACTTGCACACATGCTAGATTTATACTGATCCACACAGGAGCACTGACACATCACAGGCCGTAGTCCACCTACTGGTACACTGAAACCTGACATTTGCTTGCATCAGAAAAACGTACACACGTGCAGCATGTTTACACTGCACCACTCAAAAACACACTGGCGCATCACATATCGTAGTTTACTGTAAGCGCACCGGCACCCGGTATCTGTTTGAATCTGATAAATGTGCACACGTGCACTATGTTCATATTGTACTTACTCAAAACACGCTGACGCATCAAACACTGTAGTTCATCATAGTACACTGAAACCTGATATCTGCTTGGATCTGAAATATGTGCACACATGCCAAATTTGTATCGACTTTAACATGTTTCCTCAGAACTGTACATCTCATATTGCTTTGCAACTATTTGCTTGAAAACAGGGAGATTCCCATGCCATCCGCGGGTATGGGAATGTCGCGGCTCGAGAGTGGTGCTTGGAGCTTCCCGAGGTGGTTCGACGCATTGTGGACGATGCGGGCTTCGGTTCCTTTTGCAGGGGTCTGACCCGGCTTACTGCCTGCAGGCCTCTTCTAGCTGCCCTGGCAGAGAGGTGGTGGGACACCACCGACTCGTTCCACCTATCCGCAGCGGGGGACATGACGATGACTCCCTATGACTTCTCGGCGCTCACCGGCATCGGGGTAGGGGGTGATCCGATCCCCTTTGACACCGACATGGACGAGTGGATCGCCGCTCAGATCTACTTGCTTGGCGAGGCGCCACCTCTGGCTCGTCCAGGCTTTGTCCGCTACTCCTGGTTTGAGGTGCAGTTCAGAGTGCAGCCTGCGTTGGTGGCGACGGCTCCGATGACCGAGGCGGCTGTAGAGCAGTATGCACGCGGCTTTTTGATGTTTTTGCTAGGGACGACCCTCTTCGCCGATCGGGCGAACACCGTGCCTCTCTGCCTACTCAGCGCACTGGTGGACGTCCGAGACCTCCTGCGACATGACTGGGGCGGCGCCGCTCTGGCCACCCTCTACGGCTACATGAGCTCAGTCTCCCGTGGCAGCGGGCAGTTGCTCGGGGGCTACTGGCGGGCTTGGGAGGTATGTCTTCTTCTCTGCTTTATATTTCTGCTCTACATACTTTCTGTATTCTGTACTGTACACTGCTCACACTGACTGTATACTGTACACGCGGCACACACATACTCTGCTTTATACTGACTGTACACTGTTCACACTGTACACTCTGCAAAATACACACAACACACGGCTCTGTTGTTTCTGCTTCACTCTGTTTTCTGCTTTATCTGATAGTCATACTGACATCTGTTTTGTAGCTGTGGGTGTATGCCTACTTCCCTAGGCTGGAGCCAGTGCCGGAGACGGAGACTCCCCTGGTCATCCCGTTCTCCCGCCGCTACGACGGGCGATGCACCCGGAGGCCCCGGGATACATTCAGCTTCTTTCGTCGCTACTTCGACACCATTACTCCTGCCGAGGTATGTTTTACTCGTAGTTTATTTAAGCTTCACTTCTCCACTGTATGTCTGCAATATCAGTAGATAACAAACTGTATTTCAATTTCAGATCACCTGGCAGCCGTGGGCTCCTCTGCCAGCGATGGTGCGGGATCGGTTTGCTGGCGCCTTTGAGACCTCGCGTTACCGGATTTTGCTGGAGGGCCCGGTCTGTCGGGCTTGGTACCTAGGCGAGCGCTTCTTGAGTCAGACCTTAGGGTTACCTGAGCAGATAGTCCCGGTGCATCCTCCTGAGCATATGAGGGACACCGAGCGTTTCACCGCTGAGCAGATGGCGGACTACACCATCGGTTGGGAGGCGGACGGCTTCAGAGGTGAGGGCGATTACTCAGAGTATGTCCGGACCTTCATCATGCGGCCGCTGAGTGGTGGTCGCCGAGCTGAGAGAGAGAGACCTGCGGCGCCGGCGGCCGGAGCAGGAGTAGGAGGAGGAGCGCCGAGGAGGGCTCGAGTCCGCGGCAGAGGCGGGGTTCAGAGAGGACGGGGGGCCGGTTGGCCTGCTCTGCCCACTATGCTGACATACAGAGGGCAGGGTGGGGAGACCTTTCAGATCCCCTTTGCTCCTCCCCCGGCTGGTCATGAGTTAGCCGGTATTCCCGACTTGCCTCCTGTACGTATCACTTCATTTTGTATCTTACATTGTCATTCCATTTCAGTTTATTCGATATTCCACAGAATACTGATGCATCTGATACTTTTGCAGGCGTCCTCCGAGTACACCCGGCAGTCCGTGGAGTTGAATGCCTCCATGATGGGGATGCTGTAGCGGACCTTCGACATCTTGGCTCTTTACAGCATTCCGGTATGTTTTCTCTGACTGTTTCATACAATCTGATGTACTACGCAAAACCTGATAACTGCTCACGGCACTCACACACTGTACTCATACACTGCATTCTGCACTGATAAACTGCTCACAGCATTAACATACACTGTACTCGTACACTGCATTCTGCACTGATAAACTGCTCACGGCATTCACATACACTGTACTCGTACACTGCATTCTGCACTGATTCACTGTTCACGGCATTCACATACACTATACTCATACACTGCATTCTGCACTGATTCACTGCTCACGGCATTCACATACATTGTACTCATACACTGCATTCTGCACTGATTCACTGCTCAATATACTGATGCATTTGTCTTTTCATGCTTTTTCAGCCTCCCTTCCAGATTCCTCCGGTGGGTGGCGCTCCAGCTGGACCTCCCATTTCTACTCGGGATGGCAGAGCATATCCTCGTACCAGAGGGGGGTGCGTTCATGTCGGGAGTAGCTCGCGGGCTCCAGTCCTAGATGACGAGTCTGAGGAGGGGGCGGAGTCATCCGAAGAGGAGGCCGGGGGCAGCTCGGGCTCGGGCTCAGATAGTGACACTTCTGGTGATGCTCCTGGACTTCTGCCCAGGAAGAGGGCGAGGACAGATCCCCCGGCGCGAGGCCATTGATGATGCTGATGACCCAGACTTTTGCTGTTTTTTCTTATTTCTTTTCTTATACTTTTCTCTTTTGTTGGTAGATAGAGTATTTTGTACTACCGTAGGCAGATTTTGTTTCCAAAACTTATGTACTTGAAAAGATGATATGAAATGAAACAAACTTTTTGTCTGAAAAAGTGTTTACATTTGTGTATATTTCATACCCTGCACTGCATTGCATCATATTACACCTCGAATGTAAATGATATTGATCTATTGTCTGAAAATCGAGCATTTGCACTATGATAATCGGATAACCAACCAATTAACGGCAAACAACTCATACAAACCAATACTCAAACTGCATAATACAGCCCATAACGCAGCTCTCGGCTCATTCTGCACACAACCAACCCTGAACAAGTAACCCAATCTGACAAGACAGATCTCAAAACTGAAATGGTTGAAGTTGAAACCCACTCAGATGTCCCAAATTTTCCCTTTTCTTCTCTTGCTTCGCACGAATGTAGAGAATGGCACAGCATCCTGAGCACAAACGATTAATCTTTGGAAAAGGGATTTCACAACCGGGGTATCGAGCCAACCACAGAACACAGCGAGACAGACTCAAACGGAGAAAGAAAAGGCACACGACCTAACACAACGAGACACACTCGGAGAAGACTCAAAGCCGAAACTCGAAATCGACAAATCGAAAGACACGACACACGGACATGTTTACAAAAGGAGAGACCTGGAATCTCGGGGAGCCGGTTCCTTCGGGTATCATTTCCCACCCTTTCTGATTTCGTGATACTCACATCGCTCGGCCCTCAGGCTCGGTTTTTCTCTCAAAACCCTTTTCTTACTTTTCTTTCTGCTTACACCTCTCTATTCTTTATTCTCTTATTTTTTTATCCCTCCCTAGAGTGATTGATAGGTAAACGAGAGGTTGTGGGTTCACGCCCAACACTGTTAGCTCACGGCTATTTCTTCTGACGAATGGAGCGCCTTTCCGGCGAATATGTTGACGGGGGAAAGACAGGAGACCTGACTCAACTGTGCCCCTAGTCCGTCACTTTGACCATTTTTGTGTTTTCTAAAATAGTTTTGATCAAAATGAGAGTTGGATTAACACACTTATTCGATTCTTGATTTGAAAATCATGCGAATCAGGCTGTGAGCACTGAAGATTCTCCTTCTGGGTCCAAACATGGTCCCATTTTGAGAAATGAAATAGTTTTCGAGAAAATAGTCAACTTCAGTAAAAATTTTCAAAAACTATTTTCGCAAACAGTCAATGCTCAACGAGCGCGGAACTTACCCTTGAGATATGTAACCTCGGATCGCAGGCAATGGAAATTACCCCTGGCTTAAAGAGGGGTAAGGCAACGGAAAGTTGCCCCTGGTTTGGATGGTAACTCAGGGCAACTTACGGCACTGCATGGCAACGGAAAGTTGCCCCTTGTTTGGATGATGCCGCGGCATGTCGTAAGCCAGTCCTTGTTGATGACGATCGGACCCTCAGACGCGGAGGAGCCGAAGACGGTTTGAATCAATATATGGACACAGTCACCTGGAAGGTGTTGGTGGTTGGACGTCAAGAGGAAGTTGATCACGTAGTTCCAAGTTGCTGCAATTGAGACATTGGATTCGGAGGAGGCACGGGTGATCAAAACCATGACATGGACTGAGACGCTATGGAAGCGTTGGGGGCTGGACTTCAAGATGAAGTTGCCTACGTATCCCAAACATGGGAATCAAGCCTTACGTAGTTCCGGTTAAGGTACACTCGGGTATTTTAACCTTCACTGTTCAGGCTCTTACTTTTGCCAAGGCGCCCAATGCGGGTTTTCGACCTTGCGAGCTTCTTTTCTTTCTCTTTTTTTCTTCCTTTCTTTTCTTTTCTTTTCTTTCGCATTTTCATTTCTTTTTCTTTGCTATTTTTCTCTTCTTTTTTGGTTTCTTTTTGTATTTTTTCCTTTTTGCTTTTCTTTTCTTTGCTCTAACTTTTGCCTGGACCGCCCCTCCGGGTTTGCGGCCCAGCGAGCCTCTCAAAGGGTAAAAAGTGTAGCAAGCCCATGCCAAATGGTTTTGAGATTGAGGTCCTCTGTATCCGAGAGGGTAACTGTGGTGTTGATTTTCAGAAGGATCCATCACGGTTGCTTCACGAGCTTTGTCTGGTCGGATCTGATTTCCTCGATCTGGCTTTGGTCCCCCTAGCTCGAGGGCTGCTTCAAAATGGGCCACACAGGCGTTTCATGGCATTGAATGTTTTGAACGGGTTCCGGTTTGCAACAGATGAATCGAGTCTTGAGGCCGAGAGCGATCCTGGGCTACACAGTCTCAAGAGCGATTCCACACAAGTCTTCGCGAGACTGCACAAAATATTTTGTTTTTGAAAGTTTTTAAGAAAGCGACAAATCGCTCGTGCTGAAGATAGTGTGGAACCAGTCTGGATCAGGCCAGGGTCCTTCTCAGTACTCACGCCGACAAGCATAAATTCATTCATGAAAAGCTTAGCATTTGTTCCTTTTTCTCAAAATGATCAAAATTTTACAAAACCCGAGGAATTACTTCCTCTTTGTTTTCATCACCACAGTGTTCGAAAAAAAGGGGGTTTTGAAAGCTTAGGTCATTACAACGATGTTCAAGGCACGAGAGAGCAGGCGGTACGCACTGTCGTTCCATTCACACCTTTTGGCACGGCTAACTCGAACAGCAACAAATACGGCACATGATAGCCACGGCTGTTTCATTCAGATTCGTTGGCATAACTGGCTCCCTGACAGAAACAGACTCAAAAAGCAAAAACAACTGTTTATAAGATAAAACGGTGTTTGAGGCAACAACCCCGAAATCACCATGGTACTCTATACAAGAGGGACTGACTCATTACAATTAGACAGACCCTTAAGCAAAAGGACTGACTCAAAACAATGAGACAGGCTCAAGACAAAACAGAAGACTGACTCGACACCCAAGTCAGAATTTACAAAAATTAACATTTAGCAGGTGCCCAAAAATGCGTGCCAAACGCTACATCCAAAAATGCACCGAGCTTTGCCCGCAGACGGTTCACCTTCTGATTACATACTCGCAGTATCTGTGTCTTCAAAATCCAAGAACTCTGTAGTGACTGACTTGGCCGAGGTGGGTGGGAGGATAACCTCGTTGTCAATCAGATTCTGCACCTCGTGACGGAGGCGAAAACAATTGTCAGTGGCGTGGCCTGTCTGCTGATGGTACGCACAGTACAGGGAAGCATCATGTGCGGCAGGGAGATTCTTCGGTAGGGGTCGGGGCTCCAAGGGTTTGAGATGCCCCTTTTTGGCCAAAATCAACAGTGCCCTAGACAGAGGCATGTAAAGAGGGTGGAAGACCCTGTGCCCTCGGGGCAGATACTTCGGGGCCTGAGCACTCTTGCTAGATGCACTAGCGAACGGATCGGCGGGGGTGGCCTTGGATTTCTGATCCTTCCCAGATGCAAGGTTGGGAGCGGGAAGAACTGTTTTGGCCTGACGGGGCCTATCCCGATTCTCTGATTGGCTGGAACTGCCCTCAGGCGGAGTGGGGAAAGTACCCTCCACAGCTTTTGTCACAACTGCAGATATCTGTTGCTTGTTCATTCCCTTGGCTTTCAAAGCCTCTACTGCCCATAGCAGTTGTTCGATAGGGTCGGCATCTGTCTTCATCTTGCCTTTATCTCTGGCCTCGGCCTGATCTAGAGTTTGGTTTGCTGCATCGTTACCATAACTGGAGGTCATCTCCGGTTGGTTGAGTTCAATTACAATTCGCCCCAACAACGGGGGCTCCTGGGGTACAAAGCCTCCGACATATGGTGCGGCTGGTGGTGAAACTGACATTCCATAGGCGAGATCCGTCACGGATCTTTGAAGATCACCTATCATCCCCATTAGTTCAAATGTAGTGGGCTCGCGAGCCTGATATAGCTGAGGGGCCCAAACCGGGTGCGCGGTCGGCGATCTGGGCGAATGCGGCATGTCAACGGTAGTCTCATCATGTAGGGTGATTCCTTGATCCAACGCAGCCGTCATGACCACGATTTCTTCTGAATTCTGCGTCATGCTACGTCCTGCCGCAGCAAGGAGAAGACACTAACTGTTCTGGATTAGCTCTCTGAATCTCTGAACTGAAACGGAAAACAAGCAGTATTTCAGCCCCAGACAGATCAAGCACGGATGTAGCCGGACAACTGTACTCTCCTACTGATCGCTGTTCCCCAGAATTACTGTTCAAAGCTGAACTGATACCCGCAGACACAACTGATTCTCAACAACACTGATACTGGCGCCCTCAGGCCGGATACCCAAACTTGCAAACTGATATATGCGTTCCCTGCAGAGATACACTCTAAAAGCACATAACAGGTAAAAGAGAGCCAATACACTCCTATGTTGGGGTAAGGTTTCCCTGTCCTATTTTGTCAGGAGCTAGGGTTTCACTACGCACGCAGCGGTTTCAAACAACCTAACATCGGGTAAGCAACCTGTCCTAGTTTGGAATGGCCACTATGGATTCCGAATATGCACTAGGTCGAATGGTCAAAAAGGGTGCCCCGGTAAAACCGGGGTTTGTGTTCCCATACTGGCAGAGCCCGCAACCGGTCAGCCTTATGGACATGCCTTGACAAGACAAGCCTCCGGCAAACCGCTCAGGAATAGCAGATGGCCAACACTGTGTCCTAGGCGCACCAATGCACATGCAATGCAAAGAGACACATAAACGTAGTCAAAACAGGATATCACGAGTTCGAGTCAAGCTCTCTAAACATCCCCAGCAGAGTCGCCAGAAACTGTAACGAGCCCGCGGGGGGCCTCGCTACAGCTCGGACTCCCCTTTTGTTTTGTTGCGGTTCTTAATCTGAACCAAAGAGTCCAACTCTGGCAAATCGTTTTGAAGAAAAACAGATTTTTTGAAAAGTAGTGCCAAACGTGTACTGCTTTGCCAGATTACAGAGTCGCCACCTAAATATTTTTTTAATGGGGGAATTTAGGAAACCCTGACTCGGTGCCGAAGGCCACGTGTCCGTCATCACCAAATGTCTTGGCTCGGGAGCTTGGGTACGATCGGGGAAGGTCAGCTATGAGCACCCCCTTTCGCCCGGTTCGAAGACCGGCCTCTACTAACCGTGATATCCGATTTTGAAAACATTACATGCTCTTATACCGGTTATTAGCCTAGATTTACTACGTTATGCGCACAACAAACAAGTATAGACTAGATTGCCTAATTCGGAAATAATCATTGCATATCCGTTTGTTTTGAAAGCGTTTCGGGTTTTGCTACTCGCAAGTAGGCTAAAATACGGATTTCAATGAGTTTTCCAACTCAAGCAACCCAACCTCCACCCACAGGCATTCAAACAGTTTATCTCACATAAGCACTTAGCCGCATGGTAAGCATACTGTCATGGCAACATTCACACGCATGTGGTATGCTAAAGCGTAAATACTTACATCGTACTCCGTGCCAAAACAGTAAACTAGTTAGCAAACATGCATGACCTAGTTCATGTTAAATGGCTAATGCGACACATACAGCATGTAATTAGGATAGGCTCGGCTAACCCTAAAAATGGCATGTGAAGTGCACTTTATTTGATGCACGTATTCAATTTGGAATTGGAAGTACGATGCAGTTTGTATGATGTACCGAGCCTGGTGCATGTCAACAAATGCATGGATGCACGCATGCATTGCATAAGGTATGCTAATTTTAAATATGCCCTAATCTACCCTCATAAGCAGGTAAATAAAAGGGAGAAAGAAATGGGGATTGGAAGACATACACCCACTCACACACACTTATTACAAACTTGCCCTCACTCGGAGGGACCAAAAGAATATACAAATTAATTAACTACGCAAGCTAATTAAAATATTACAAATTTCACTAAATTAACCAAATAAATTAATTAATCTAGTTAAAGCAGTAAACCGCCTCGGGATGAGGACCGGATGCAACACGCGCTAGGGACTGGCTCGGAACCGCACTGCCATGCACGGATTGCCTCTGTTTCCCCTGCTCTCCTCCTCAGAAAATTGCCAAAGTCCCAGAAGTACCCCTCAGGGCACTGGGGAGTACCACCGGCTGGGGTAGAGCACCACCGGCTGAAGGAGGAGGCCACCGGCACAAAATTCATCCATCGGCTGCTTGTTTACTGCCGGTCGGCACTAAACACTGCCGGCCGGCACTAAATGCCTGCAAAACCTGCAACTCACAGCAGCAGAGGACAACAACATGCATGGCAATGTGATTCAAGGTATTTATGCACTACACACACCCCTTATCATGTTTTTGACTCAAGGGGGCATATGCCTCGATTCCCGGACCACCAATCACGCATTTCCATGCATGATGGCCCAAAGATCCAAGAGTGCAACTTAGATTTCAAATGCATGCAATGCAAACAAGCAAACAAGGGTGCTAAACCTCTATCATACTCCACTTCAAGAGGTCAAACATGCACAATGCAAATGCAACCCTAAGCATGTCAACTAGGCATGCAACATGGACTATGCAACATACTTATGCAAAGGGGTTCAAGCAAGCATTCAAGACAAGCATGCAAACCAATTAAATGATGATCTTACACATGACTTAGGCGACTCAAATAGGCTTAAAATCATTGGCCAAAATGCTAAATCATGAGGGCCAAACACACATGCACACATGCACAAGTTAAGGCACCAACACTTAAGCATAATTAAGCAACTCTTAAACACACCTAAGAGGCACAAATATGGACCATTAGTATGCATAGCAAGCTCTGAGAAGCATGCAAAACATGGTGCCAAACCAACTAACAAAGCATGCAAACGGCCCAAGTACTAAGGCAAGCCAATGAGGCTTTGAACCACACCTAGTACAACCATACATGGCAATACTTAATCAACAAAAATCAGAGTTTTAACACATAAAACTAAGTCTAAAGGACCACCTAGATGGCATCTAAGTGACTTGAATTCGGAGACATGCATTAATGCTCAAAACATAAGGCATACAACACATGCTTTCAAAGCGATGAAGAGGCCACCAAGGCAAGCATACAAGCACACCAAAGGGACTGAAATAGCATACTAGGTGGTTACAAGTCACTAAAATGATGCAAACAAGGCATGCTATACATTCATGCTCTTAAGGCCAACAAGCCAAATACAAAGAGGCTATATAATGCATGCTAAGATTGACCAAAACAACTTAGGACAGACCTAAAACATGGCAATATAAGCACAAAATCTTCACAAATGCAAGCCTAAAACATGCTAGAAACTAAGACACACAAGCTAGGCATGTTAAGGCATCAAAGAGGCATTACAAGGCAACTATGCTAAGCATGCATAGGGGACCAAAACCAACTTATAACAATGTCATATTAGGGCATAATAAACATAAAATGCAGCCAAGACATTCTCAACAAACAACCAAACATGGTGCTCCTTTGGAGGCCAAAACTTGCCCTTTCCAAGGACATCAAGGAGAGGGGGTGGCCCTCCCCTTTTGGAGACTTCAAGGCACCATCTCCACCACTGAAATCCCTCAAGATTTCAGTGGTGGAGAGGCCCAAGCACCAAAGTCTCGGATCTCTCACAAAATAGCACAAAAGGGGCCTTTTCAAGGCCTAAGGGTGGTCAAACTTGCCCAAACCACCAAACACTCTTAATAAACAATAAAGAGGCTTAAAAATCAGAACTTTTTTGTATTATAGACTAAGCACAAAAACAGTTCTAAACTAGGCAAAAATGGAGTGCAAGAATGGGGTAAAAAGAGCTAGTTTCTTACCCTTGATGACCACCTTCACAAAGGTTCATATTGTTGCTTCCTTGAGCTTCAAACCAGTCAAGAACTTCAAGAATAAGCTCTGATTTTCGAGGACACCAAGGAAAGGTGGAAGACTAGGTGTTTTAGTGCAATAATGTGAACCAAAACACCTAGAATACAAAAGAGAAAAAGAGAGATAGGATGTGTATCTATTTTAACCCTAAAAACCAGAGCTTGGTCCTCTCTAGAAATGGCTAAGTCTCTCAAGAACTTCAACCTTTTAGTCAAGAGAAGAGGCTTTTCTTGTATAGGCACAAAACTTACAAGTTAAGCAAGCCTAAAGGCTCATCCCTCCATACACGTGTATGGAGGGGAGCAAAAAGGTGATACAGCTGTCTAAAAATATCTGATAAAGCAGCTGTACAGTAGTCGGCAGGGCAAAATGGTCATTTGCCAAAATTGACTGCCGACCGGCACAATATAGTGCCGATGGCAACACCAACCAGCCGGTGGCCTCTAGCCACTGCCGGTGGTGTATGGGGATGCCTCACAAAGCATTCCCTGCCCTTCCAAGGCAAAACACAAGTGTTTGGTGCAAAACCAAACACAAAACGGTCGAGTTCGGAGGTCCTGAGGCAAGGCGCGCGCAGCCGTGAACTTCGGGAACTCCAAACGAACACGAACATGGATAATCACCGAGTGTTCAAGCGGTGACGGCCAGGTCTTGAGGACGGTCAAAAATGGGGTGTCTACACATCCTAGGCATTCCTTGGCTAAAATTAAGACATAATAATGAGGATAAAGGCTAGAAACACACTAAAAACGAAATGAAAAAAGTTATGTGCGATCCAAGTGTGTGTTTCATTTTGTGTATCTGTTATGTTGATGTAGGTCACGCGCCGTAAGCCATTTGATTAGTTTGCTCTATCTATCAGCATCTGGGGCCACCTATGAGTAATAACTCTGTAAAGCTATGTTTAATTATACGTATTTTCTGACTGATATGATATGATCTATTTTCTAAAATGCTATTTTATAAATCATGAATGAAAGTCTATTTTTCTAAAATGTATTTGTAGCATCCTTAGTTCATGTGGCCCTCGTATGGGGGTAACAATACCGTGGCCAATATACACGAGGCCCTCGCCCAGGGGTAACAATACTGTGGCTTATACTTATGTGGCCCTTGCCCAGGAGTAACAATACCGAGGTTTATGTTCACGTGGCCCTCGTCTGGGAGTAACAATACCATGGCCACTTGTGCACAAGATGTGGACCTATGTAGTCATTGGTACCGACTATGCAAGAATTGATATGATATGATAGATAAATGGATGTACCACATATAACTGCTATGATTTCTGGTTAAGTATGCAAATCTAAATTTGTATCCGATGTGAAATCTGTTATGGGACATCATTCATTAATTCTTTACTCTGTTATCATTCATTAGGCTTCCGTTCACTATTTATATTATGTATGTAGGTAAGCTTGCGCGTGACTAGGGCTAAGCTGCTGCTTGGAGTCTTTGTTTTGTCAGCTAGCTGTTGTGCTTCCAGTGAAGATTCCATTTTGTGATCTATCATGTTTATGTAGCACCCTATGAACAAGTTTCTTTCGACTATTGTATCTGTATATCAGGCTAAGTTCCCTTTTGGCTATATCTGTAATGTACGTGACGTAAGATCACTTTCTTTTGATGTCACAAATTTGTATATAAAGTTTTGAGATTATCTGTCCCATGTTTGTCTGCACAGCTTTATGGACTATGTATGTTTCTATATTTGCTTCCGTAGCCCCTTATTATACGATAATTTGTTCAGAGGCCTTTGGTAATCGAAGGATTATTGGCCGGTTACGATGCTAAACCTATAGGGGCGGGTTTGGGTCGTGACAGAGTGGTATCAGAGCACGAGTTATATTGCACGCATAAGTCCATATGAGCTATAGGATGTCCTAGTAAGAGTTAGGGACATTTCATCTGCATGTGCGAGTGTGTGTGTTAATTTCGGTAAAGGTGAAAACTGAACCTGACCATGAACACATGAAACTGAAATGAATGAACTAAGATTGAATGATTTGAACATTGTGAAAAAGAACTATTTTTCTATGTTTATAAGTGCTTTGTTTACCTATAGCAAATGGAAAATACAAGAAGTGACAGTACAATGCAATCCTCAGAGGCTCGCATGAGCCGAATAGAACAAATGCTCGCAGCTCTAATTGAAGCAATGACACAGCAGCAAAGACAACAACCCTTGCCGCCTCCACCTTCGCCAGTACAAAATGAGTTGGATAATAATGATATAATCAACCTGATACAAAAATTCAACAAAATGAAGCCACCAATCTTTTTGGGTGGGATTGAGCCGTTGAAGGCTGAAACATGGCTGCCAGAAACTGAAAAGATATTTGACGTGTTTCCGTGCTTGAAAATTCAGAAAGTTCTTTTGGCCATCTATATGTTGAAAGAGGAAGCTAGACGTTGGTGGATGCTTATCCGAGATAATAGTAGGACTATTACATGGAGCCAGTTTAAGGTGATCTTTTATGAGAAATATTTTCCTCAGTGCTTTCGGGATCAAAAGGTTTCTGAATTCTAAGAACTTAAGCAAGGGAAGTTGTTCGTAGCCGAGTATGAGGCTAAGTTCATTGATTTGGCCAGATTTACTCCTCATATGGTAGACACGGATTACAAAAAGGCCTGGAAATTTGAAGGAGGATTAAATCTGGACGTGTTCGATCGAGTAGGCATTCTAAAGTTGCCTACATATGTGGAAATACTTGATAGAGCATTGATGGCAGAGGTCATTTTGGCAGCAAAGAAACAAACTCCAGCTCCAACAACTGAATGGAAGGGTAAAAGATCCAGATTTAATTTCAAGAAGGGTCGGTTGTTTTCGAAAAGGCAAAATATAGGATCCTCCAGTAGCTCTAGTCAGAATAGTGGATCTATTCCAAATTATCCCGATTGTGGAAGAAAGCATAAAGGCACCTGTTACCGTGCCTGAGGTGTTTGTTTTCGGTGTGGCAAGACTGGCCAAATGGTTAGAGGTTGTCCGCTGATATCCGACATTGTTAACCATGCTACAGCAAGTTTAGCCAGGTCTACTTCAGTAGCAAGGTCAAATGTAAGAACTACTGCCAGGGGTAACACTGGAAATGAGATGCTAAGACAGGGGAGAGTATTCGCACTAGTACTCAGGGATGTACAGAACACCGAGTCTGTGGCATCAGGTATGATTTCTATTTGCAACCAAAATGCATATTGTAGACGTCCTCGAACGCCTCGGGAGGGTGAGTCCCGTTCTGTTCATTTTGGGCTCACTACAGTTCAGGACTCAAATTGTCACGGTTCTTAATCTGAACCAAAGAGTTTAAATCCGGCAAATCGTTTCGAGAAAACAGATTTTTTTGAAAGAAGTGCCAAATATGGACTGCTTTGCCAGATACAGAGTCGCCACCTAAATATTTTATTTTTGGGAAATTTAGGAAACCCTGACTCGTTGCCTAAGGCCACGTGTCCGTTATCACCAAAGTTGCCTCGGCTCGGGAACTTGGGTACGATTGGGGAAGGTCACTTCGTGAGCACCCCTGTTCGCCCGATCAAAGATCGGCCTCTACTAACCATGATATCGAGTTTTGAAAACCTTATGCATTCTTATTCCGGTTATTAGCCTAGATTTACTATGTGATGCGCACAGCATACAAGTATAGACCGGGTCGCCTGAATTGGAACAAAACATTTCATGTTTATTTTTGAAAGATGGTTTGCTACTCGCAAGTAGGCTTAAAATGCAGATTTTGCCACCCTCAGGTGGGCTTAGAAAATACGGTTTTGCCACTATCTAGTGGGCTTAAAACTCACAGTCAATGCATTGTTCCAATCCAAATAACCCAACCTTCACCCACAGGCATTCAGGCAGATATATCACATAAGCATATAGTCTCATGGTAAGCATGCTATCATGGCAGTCACTCACACTCATGCAAGGATGCTAAAGCGTAAAAATTTACCTAGTATTCCAAGCCAAAATAGAAACTATGTTAGAAATCCATGCATGATCCTAACTATACAGAAATGCCTAATGCAACACATGCAAAATGCAACTAAGATAGGCTCGGCTATTCTAAACATGGCATATGGAATGCTACAACTAACATGTATTCAACTTAGAATTGAAATACAAATGCAGTTAGTATGATGCGCCGAGCCCGGTGCATGCAAAACGGATGAATGAATGCAAACATGCTATCATACTGTATGCTAATTGAAACATGCCCTATTCTAACCATCATAAGCTGGTAAATAAAAGGGAGAAAGACGTGGGGTTGGAAGACATACATCGTACACACGCACACTTATTACAATTGCACCCTCGCTCGGAGGGTTCGAATAAATAATATACAGTCCCGAATAAATAAATACAGTCCGAATAAGTACAAAATCCTAATTAATTAACAAATTAATCTAGGAAAGCAGTAAACTAGCATGCAAGCTAGGGACTGCCTCAACTCTGCTCCGGATGATGAATGATGCATGTTCGGGTTGCCTTACGCGGAAATCCATTGCGATGCCCCAATTAGCCTCTGTTTACAAGTAAGCCCGAAATATTGCACAAAGCTCCAAAAGACTGTCGGTTTCTGATTTGCTGCAACAGAGAGCAAGAAAGGGGCATGGCAAAGTATTTTCACATATGTATACACGCCTCGATCCTCGTGCCACCAATCACACATCTCGATGCATGATGGCCGAGGAGTCAAATTGCACGACTCAATATGAAATGAATGCACATATAAACACAACAAGACCGAGACTCCATCATGGTTAATCCGGAGTGTCGGTGACCGGGAATTGAGACACGTTCCGTCACTCAGAGTACGAAACGTCCCTCGTTTCCCGTGCTCGGGCTAACTCCTATCCCAAACACAATGCAATATGCATGACATGCATGAATGCAATCCTAACATACAACCTAGCATACACAATGCAATGAAATGGCATACACAATGCACGACGTAACGTGGCATACACAACGCTCTAACATACAACCTAGCATTCGCAATGCTATGAATCGAAATGGCATACACAATGCATAATGGACTTACACCAACATGAGTAGACCTCAGCCACACTCACATCAGTGGCCGTAAGATGAAAATAAGACACTCGAGATAAGTGCACACATGCACCCAAACCGAGGACCGATCCTAAGGCACAAATGCCACTCTAACAAGGCATGGCAAGGCATAAAATATGGCATACAAACATGCAAGTTCCAGCACTGAAATGTGATGTAAAATGATCCCAAAACATGGAAACATGGCACCCGATACATGGAATGGTCCCGAGACACAAAACTAGGCACATGTATTGACCTATAGCTATACAAAGCATGCATTATTTGATCATGAAGCATAAAGGCAGAGCCAAGGCAGTCCCAAAATATGCATATTCTTAGTTCAAAGCATGGCCAAAAGATGCTAACAAGATGGACTAAAATAGCATGCAACTTTGACTAGCAAACATGGTTTATATGGCAAGTATATGAAGCATATGGAATATCACCAAACCAGCCAAAATAAGTGAACAAAACATGCCAAAATATGCCCAAATAACCACTGAAATGAAGCCAACACATGCAACAATGATGAGCTCCTTTAGAGGGCTATGCAAGGGATTATTAAGCACATACAAGATGGACACTTAGCATAGCACAAACAACTCTGAAAATCAAATATGATAGCTCCAAAACTCACCAAATTGACCCTGAAATGTGACTTCAAAGCATACAAGATAGGGTCTCTTTGGAAGGCCAAAAAGAACATCAAACAAGGCAAGGAGAGAGGGGTCACCCCCCTCTAATTTGGGCTCTCAAAAACACATCAAGGCCACTGAAAATCCACTGGATTTCAGTGGCTAAGAGGCCAATGCAAATGCTCACATGTATGGCCCTAATCATGGAGAGATGAAGCATGCATGGGGGGAAGATGACCCCAAACAGAAAAGTGACCTTAAGAATACATAAAGAGAAGGTCAAAACAGGACTTTTTCTAGTTTATATCAAACCTCAAAAATATTCACAAGTAGGGCTTAAACATGATGCAAAAATGGCCCTAAAAGAGAGATTGAGCACAAAGGACAGCAGATGGCCTCAAACAGCAAAGAGCCCTTCAACAAAGTTAAAGAGAGGCTCAAAACAAGACACTTTTCAGTTTACATAAAGTCTCGAAATGATCACAAGTAGGGCTAAAATATCATGCAAAAATGGCCCTAAAAGAAAGATAAAGCACAAAGGGGGAGTAGAAGACCTCAAACAGAAAAGTGTCCTTATACAAACATGAAGATGAGCTCAAAATATGACACTTTACAGTTTATAGAAAAGTCCAAAAATTCTTGCAAGTACAGCTTATAAATGAAGCAAGAAAATGCAAGTTTAAGAGAAATAGAGACTTACCCTAGAAGAGCAGCAAATCAGGGGCATTTGGACCAAAATTCTGAGCTTTCAACCTCTTCAAATGGCCTCCAAGGTGCTGGAATGGAGTGTGGAGGTAGTAGGCTTGAAGGTGTACTGTAAAGGTCAAGAACAATGGGTGTTTTGAGCTTGGAAGAGAGAGAGAGAGCTATGGAGGGAGATGGGTGTGTGCCTCAGCTGGTTTTCTAACCCTTGAAAATGAAGCTTAGGTGCTGGCTTTATAGAGGGAGAGAAGCAAAGGAAAAGGGGGGGAAAAACCAATTCAAATTTTCCCCCAAAAGGGCAGACCCTCGGACAGTGGGTCAAGTGCAGAATAGCTGGCACAGCTGGAACACACTCAGAA
The DNA here is from genome assembly GCA_030407325.1 of Camellia japonica. Lineage (NCBI taxonomy): Eukaryota > Viridiplantae > Streptophyta > Magnoliopsida > Ericales > Theaceae > Camellia > Camellia japonica. Next base: position 102,466,646 of record JAPPVO010000010.1, on the reverse strand, counting down.
GGGCAAAAATGGCCGACCAGGTTCAAAAGGTTCAGGTGGCCGGCCGACCAGTTCAGGTGGCCGGCCGACCAGGTCAAAAGGGTCAAGGTGGTCGGCCACCCCCTAGGATGAAGCCCCAGAAGTTAGCTTTCCAATGCAGCAAACCTTGCATCAAAATTCCTCCTGTGCAAAAAGTTATGCCTGTTTTGGTGAAGCCGCGCAGATTCGGTCCAAACGAATTTCAACCAACCATATCTCTTCCACCCGGACTTGGCTCTAGGAGATTCTCGAGTGAAAAATGAAGCCCCGGAAGTAATCTTTCCAACGGTGGTGGCCTCATATCTTAATTCCTTCTATGCAAATAGTTATGCCCGTTTCGGTGAAGCCGCGCAGATGTTTTCCTCCTTCCCAGATTCATGCTGAATCACTTTTGACCAAAAAAGCTGGTTTTTTCAGAAAAATTGCTAGCCTCCCACTCTCCTACAACCTTTCTAACAATGAAAATAAGGTCTCCACCAAAAATGAACCAAGACGGATGCAAAACGGAGGTTCGGGGGCCGAAACACGCAGTTCGGGGCCCCGAAAACAGGCTATTAGGCACCGGAAGTGGCGTTCGACCACGAAGTTGGTCTCTCGGACAACAGTGTCCCTCAAAAGGGAAGAAATAAGGTGTATGCTAAAAACCGGAGCAAACGAAGGTGGTTAAGCGGTCCCGAACCGAGGCACACGGCCGACGGCTCCGAAAAACCAAAAACCGGGCTCCAAAAGGGAAAAATGGCCTACGACCACGAAACGTAGCCTACGGCCACTGAGAGATGATCTACGAGACCTCTCCCTTCGAGAAGAGAAAATAGAGAAAACGGGACCTGGTTCGCAAACCGAGGCAAGGTACAAAAGAGTCCGAAAGTCCGGAGGCAAGGCTTGCAGCCGAGACTCCGCAACCTCAGAACGAGCACAATATGCGACATCACCAAGTGCTCAATCGGTGACGTCTGAGTCTTAAGGTCAGTCAAAAATGGGGTGTCTACAGTTGCCCCACTTTGACTGAACTCGAAAGTCAAGAAGTGACGGGAGTGAATGTCAAAGCCCAGAGACGACCCATTTTTGACAAGGCCGAAGACTTGGACAAGCAAACAAAATATAGACAAATAAACGGTTGTGCCTGCAGGCTGCCTACGTATCCCTTTACAAGGAATCAAGCCAGCGTAGTTCAGGGGCAGGATGCAAAATGATATGTAGAAAGATTTTGATAATTGGACTTATACGCTACGCGAAGCCGGTTTGAAGATTGGACTTATACGCTAAGCGAAGCCGGTTTGAAGATTGGACTTATACGCTACGCGAAGCCGGTTTGAAAATTGGACTTATACGCTACGCGAAGCCGGTTTGAAAATTGGGCTTATATGCTACGCGAAGCCGGTTTGAAAATGCAGGATTTATGTAACGCAATGTAATAAAACAATGCAATGTAATAGTAGAAGAGGAAGGTACCTCATAGGGGCAACTGACAATAACTTACCTCGGCAATGTCCTACCTCGTGCTGGTGTGGGGGTCTTCCCCTTCTTCTCGGTTGAACCACAGGTACTACTTTTCTCCCTGACTATGGTCGCAGCTTTCCCTATTCTCCAACAGGGTGACAGACTAGGTTGGATCAGTATCCAGAATTGAGGCGCATACAGATGCTATCTCAATCTATCGGGCTGCTATACAGATTTCAAGCCGAGGATATACCCCTGGGTATTTAAACCAGACTTTAGTCTCGGAAATCCCAAACCTTTGCGTTCTAGGCATGAGCCATTCGAACTCTAGTTTCCACCGTCTCAGTTGGTCTCCTAGGAACTCACCGCAAACACAGGCAGGTGGCTATACCAGACCACCGAAAGTCGTTCGGGCACGACAAACACCAAAGGAATTGCACCTTTAGAGGATTTAAGGTCTCCTAGACCAGAGAGTGCACAAGACAGTGCGAATGAAGATACGGGATTTAAGGTCTCCCAGACCAGAGAGTGCATAAGACAGTGTGATGCCATGCACTAACAAGTGCAAGTGAGGTGCACAAGAAAGTGCGAACAATGCAATGCACTAACAAGTGCAGGTAAGATGCGCAAGAAAGCGCAATAAAAAAATGCATGCACAATGCAAGTAATGGTCACGGCGCAAGATAGCGCGATGCAATACACTAACAAGTGCGGGTGAGGTGCGCAAGATAGCGCGAATGATACAATGCACAAAATAGTGCGATACGCTAAACAGCGCGATTGATTTGAAATGCACAAGATAGTGCGATGTGATATGCAAAGCACAAAATAGCGCGATGAATGCAATGCACAAGACAGTGTGATGGAGGTGCGTAAAATAGCGCGAATGATAAACTGCACAGAACAGTGCGATTGTGGCGCGCAAAATAGCGCGAGTGATAAACTGCACAGAACAGTGCGATGCGCAAAATAGCGCGAATGTAAACTGCACAAAACAGTGCGATTGTGGTGCTCAAAATAGCGCGAGTGTAAACTGCACAGAACAATGCGATGCGCAAAATAGCGCGAATGTAAACTGCACAAAACAGTGTGATGCGCAATATAGCGCGAATGTAAACTGCACAGAACAGTGCGATGCGCAAAATAGCGCGAACGTAAACTGCACAAAACAGTGCGATGGAGGTGCGCAAAATAGCGCGAATGATAAACTGCACAAAATAGTGCAATTGAGGTGCGCAAAATAGCGCGAATGATTAGAAATGCACAAAACAGTGCGATACGCTAAACAGCACGAGTGATTAGAAATGCACAAAACAGTGTGATACGCTAAACAGCGCGAGGGATTTGAAATGCACAAGACAGTGCGATACGCTAAACAGCGCGAGTGATTTGAAATGCACAAGATAGTGCGATGTGAGATACAAAGTGTAAGTGCACAAGACAGTGCGAGCGAGATAAAATGCACAAGAAAGTGCGATAAAATGCATCTTCTATGCAAGTATGGGGGCATTTTCCATGCAAAAGATACGAGCATTTTCTATGTAAATATGGAAGCACATTCTATGCAATATTGAAAGCAAGCATATTCTATGCATGAAACCAGCAAAGCATATTCTTATGCGGAATCGAAAGCAAGCATATTCTATGAATGAATCATAACGATGTGCGGCACGCATGCAACAATAGTGTATATGAAAGTTCACATTCTATGCAATAGAGGAGCATCAAATATGTACTCTGGTGCCTCTGATTTGCCTCTTAGAGGACTTCGCAACTCACTCAGCTCAAAAAGGGCACACCATGTTCATATTGGCGAGAGATAACATCTGCATGTGAAACCCTCGGGTGCTGCTTGGATTGCCATTCTGACTTGAAGTAGGCTTACACTTGGGGTCGAGATACACTCATACTCCAGAGAAACAGCGAGGCCTGAGAAGGTGCACCTGGAATGCTGTCTCGGATTTTGCTAAAGTTGAAACATGCTAAGATGCTCCAAATTTTCCCTCTTTTCTTTTGCTTTGCAGTCTGGAACCTAAATAGCTTCAGATAGGTCCTTGTTTTACTATTCTGACATGACCTGGGTTGAACCCTGCGGCTTTATGAAAGAATTGATCCTTTTTTGCACAAATGTGGAGAATGACACGGCACTCTGAGCACAAAACGATTTTTGAAATTGAAATGAGAAAAGGGTTCTCAACCGGGTATTGAGCCTACAACTGACCACAGCCAAAACGACTCAACAATGGAAAACAAAGGTAGAACGACCTAAACACAACTCAACAAAGGAAAAACAAGGTAAAATGACCTAAACACATTTGTTGACACTCAAACGACTTAAAACAAGAAACGAGACAAACAAAACGCACAAACACAACACTCAGCTGTGTTACAAAGGCGAGAGACCTCTCGGTGCATGGGGAGCCAGTTTCTCTGGGTATTGTTTCCCACCCTTTCTCATTTGTGATTCTCACATCACTCGGCCCTCAAGCTCTGTTTTTCTGAAAAAGCCCTTTCCTCACTTTTTCTCTCAGCGCACACCTCTCTATTCTTCAATCTCTCATTTTAAATCCCTCCCCTAGGTGGTTGATGGATAAATAGAAAGTTGTGGGCTCTTGCCCCTAGCATTCCGCTAGATTCTTCTTCTTCTGCACGCAGCTAGTGAGTTTCTCCCATAGAGGGGCTGTGCTACAACTGGGTGTGTAGCAAATCTGCAGCTGACATCGGTTGACGATGCTCTGCTGGGGAGTTTGGACGTGATCAGATTTGTCCAGATGAGGGAGTGGAATATCTTGATCCATTCCAGTTCGTGCTTCGCACTTGGCTTGATACCTCGTTGCTCAAAGGATGTGAGAGCTTTCTGCCCTTTTGTGGTCAGCTTCAGTTGTGTCTTCTTCTGGCGAATAGAGTGCCCTTCTGGCAAGTATGTTGATAATGGAGGAAAGACAGAACATCTGACTCAACTGTGCCCCTAGTTCATCATTTCGACCATTTTTTGTTTTTGGCTTTCTACTAAAACAATTTTGACCAAAATGAGAGTTAGATTAACATGCTTGTTCAATTTTCTGATTTAAAATCATGCAAGTCAGGCTATGAGCACTGAAATTTTTCCCTTTTTTGGGTCCAAGAAATGGTCCAGTTTTGAAAAAATGGAATAATTTTTGAGAGAAAATTAGTCAACCTCATTAAAAATTCTCAAAAACTATTTTTGCAAACGGCCACTGCTCAACGAGCACGGAACCCGCTCTTGAGATGCACAACTTCAGATCCGAAGGAAAATTGCCCCCTGCTTGAAGAGAGCTTCCTGGCAACGGAAAGTTGCCCCTTGTTTGAACGGCACCGCAACGTATTGAATGGCAACCGAAAGTTGCCCTTTGTTTGGATAGCATCGCGGCGCATTGTAGTCAGTCCTCAGAGTGATGAACACAACCAAATTCTCGGATTCAGAGAAAGCAAAGATGATCAAAACCATTACATGGACACAGTCGAATTTTGAAGTGTTTTACGGCTGGACTTCAGAATGAAGTTGCCTACGTATCCCCAAAGATGGGAATCAAGCCTCACGTAGTTCGGGGTTAAGGTACACTCGGGTATTAACCTCTCCTTTTGCGCTCTAACTTTTGCCAAGGCCGCCCTTTGCGGGTTTTCAACCTTGCGAGCTATATTCTTCAATTCTTTTTCATTTCTTTTCTTCTTTTTTCCATCTTTTTCTTCTTTTCTTTTTTTGCATTTTCTTCATTTTTTTTTTTTTTTTGCATTTTTCTCTTTTGTTCTTTTCTTCTCTTTTTTCTCGCTCTAACTTTTGCCTAGGTCGCCCTTTCGGGTTTTCGGCCCAGTGAGCCTCTCCAGGGTAAAAGTGTAGCTTGGTCCATGTCAAATGGTTCTGAGATCTCGAATCCGTCTAAATCCAGGAGAGTGACTGCTGTTTGTTGACGATGTAGGAGTCCATCCCATGGGGGCTAAATTTGCCCCTAGTGTTGTGGATAGGAACTCAGTTGTTCTTCAGCAATACTTTCTTCTTTCTTCTCTTATGGGATTTAGCATTCTTGCCAGTCTTCATTGATTTGCAGGATGATCCATCTTCGGCTCTCCGAGCACATCTGACATTTTTCTGCCCCTAGGTCGAGGGCTGCTTCGAATCTGGCCACACAGGCCTCACATTGCGGTTGACCGTTGAACATTCTGAGTTAAGGTTCAAGGTCGGAAAGCGAAGGGGGGTCGAGTCTCAAGGCTGAGAGCGATCCTAAGCTGCACAATCTCAAGAGCGATTCCACACAGGTCTTCGCAGGACTGCGCAAAACATTTTTTTGAAATCTTTTAAGAAAGCGACTAATCGCTCGCGCGGAAGACAATGTAGAACCAATCTGGATCAAGCTAGGATCCTTCTCAGTACTCACGTTAACAAACATGATTTCATTCATTAAGGGCTTAGCATGCCTCTCTTTCTCTCAATTGATCAAATTTTTGCAAATCCCGAGGAATTCTTTCCTCTTCGTTTTCATCACAGTGTTCAAAAGGTTTTGAAAAACTTAGGTCAATGCAATGAGTTCGAGGCACAGAAAAGTAGGCGAAAAGCACTGCCATTTCATTCAGAACTTCTGGCACAACTGGCACAAGGCAGAAGCGAACACAAGAATGTGAAAATCACTGCTGTTCATTCAAATATGTTGGCATTACTGGCTCCAAGGCAAAAACAGACTCAAAAGAAAACGAAAAGACAAACATAAAACAAGCAAGTGATGTCCGAGGTAACACCCCCGAAATCACCCGACTCCAACAAAATAGGACTGACTCGGTACAACAAGACAGACCCAACTGACTTAGTAAGAAAAGACTGACTCTATACAAAACAACAAGACTGACCTAATGCCCAAGTTAGAAAGCACAAAAACTGGTGTTTGCGTATTGCTCAGAACAGTGCGTGCCATTCCCACGTCTGGAGTTTAATCGAGTGCCACCCGCAGCTGGTTCATCCCCCGATCACATGGTCACATTATCCCCCAAGTTCACCGATCCAGTGCCGATAGACTTTGCAGAGCTTGGCGCGACAATGACCCCGTTGTCAAATAGATCCTGTACTTCATGGCGAAGACGAAAGCAATTGTCGGTAGTATGGCTAGTTTGCTGATGGAAGGCACAGTACTGGGCGGCATCATGCGTAGCCGGAAGAGGATTTGGGAGAGGCCGAGGCTCAAGGGGTTTGAGATGGCCTTGTCCAACAAGGACTTGGAGAGCTTTGGACAAAGGCATATAGAGGGCATGGAAGACCCTCTGACCTCGGGGTTGGTACTTCAAGGTTTGTGGATTTTTGCTGGATGCACCAATAAAGGGATTGGCAGGTGCTGGCCTGGTTTGTTGATCTCTTCCGAGTGCAGGATTATAGCTGAAAGGAACGTTTATGATACAACGACCCTTCTCCCGGCTTGCCCCTTGATTCAAACTGCCCCCAACTTGAGTGGCGAAAATGTCGTCCACAGTTTTTGCAACAACTGCGAGCACTTGCTCTTTGTTCAGTCCCTCGGCTTTCAAAGCCTCAACAGCCAATAGAAGATGTTCATGGGGATCCATGTCCGCCCTTATCTTGTTCTTTCCACTCGCCTCTACTGTGCCAAGGGATTGGTATTTCTCAAATGCAGCCCGTTCCAAGACTGGGGAGCCTTTTGACGTGAACTCCCTGGTATGTGATGTGGTTGATGACGGAGCCAATGTCCCGGAGGCGAAATCTGTCACAGTTCTCTGAAGATCTTTGATCATTCTCTTCAGCTCAGAAGTAGTGGGTTCACGGGTTTGAGATCATTGAGGTTCAGGTGCACCCATCATGCATAAGTCCATGCTTTCTAGGATAAACACCTCAAGCTTGGGTAGATGGGCTGGGGTGATGTATATGCTGGGGTCATAGGTGGATGGCAGTATATGGATAAGATTGAGGTAGGCAGGAGATGTTTGGTCATTGGGGTCTGAAGGTGGAGCTATCGTTCGATTGTCGATGAGATTTTGGACCTCATGACGAAGGCGGTAGCAACGGTCGGTGCCATGACCGCGCTGCTGATGGTACACACAGTACTTGGAGGGGTTATGTCTGGCTGGGAATGGGTCAGGCAGAGGTTGAGGATCGAGGGGTTTGAGATACCCTCTTTCCATCAGGACTTTTAGTGCATTAGTCAGGCTCATATAGAGAGGGGTGAAAGTTCTGCCCTGAGCTCGGGCTGGGCCGACGGTTTGTAGGCTTGGTTTGGCAAAAGGGTTGGTTGTGGCAACTGTATTGATTTCTGCGGGTTTGGGAATAGCGCTACTACCAGCATTGGCACTCCCTGAAATCACCCTCCTTGTCGCTTCACTTGTTCTGGGAATGATCCCACTGTTGAACGCATTCTCGATCTGAACCCCTAGTTCATGCAAACTTTTGAAAGTGAATAGCGGAGCGACTATCAACTTTTGCAACATATCATGCTCGAGGTTTCGTACCATCATCTACACTTGATCCCTCTTAGAAGGGCGACGATCTATCATTTGTGCTGCCTTTGCTCTCTACCTCGCAACGAATTCCACAAAAGGCTCTGTTGGGTTCTGGCGAGTTGCTTCAAGCTCTTGGATGGTCATTTCAACTTGGGTATTGTAGGAATACTGATCGACAAAGGCCTCAGCCAGTTCTTCCCAGTTTTGCTTCACTGTATTCTCCAACTTGGCATACCAAGTGGCTGCTACACCCGACAGGGTTCTTCCATACAGAGAGAGTTTTTGTGGCTTAGTCAGACCCATCGGCTTTAGGATATCCAAGAAAAGTCGGATATGTACCATAAGATCTCCAGACCCGTCGAAACGATCAATATGTGGCATTTTGAATCTGTCTGGGAGCCGTATGGCAACCTCGGTGTACCCATCCTCAATGTCGGGAATGGAGTTAAGGCCATGTGCCTTTTTGAATTACTTCTCAAGGTTTGCAATTTTCACTGCGGTCAGATCGAGCTCATGAACATTAAGGGGATAAAGCCTCTCATTAGGCTGCACCAAGGGTCTGAAAACTCGGGCTTGAGCCAACCCTTCTCGAGGTTCTGGACCCTGCAAATCTTCAGCTGGCAGAAGTGGGTCAAAGTTCGGCTGGGGTCCCAAAGCTGGATGTGAGGCAGATGCCCCAGGTGGGCGCTGTGTTTCAATACTGGTCTCAGCTTGCATGGCAGTTCCCTGATTTAGCGCTGCTATCACGGCCAGAAATTCTTCCGAACCTTGTGCCATCACGGTCTGCTGAGTCTGAACAAAGGTGATGTGACTGGCGATTGACGAATCAGATGAACCAGTGAGCCCTGATTGGCCTTTCTTTGCCTTGCCTCAGCGAAAGAACACCGGTTTCCCTTGAATCGAATTTCTGACCTAACAAAGTCTATCAGCACTAGTCCAATGTACCCGGGGGATATCGAAGCCTTCTGAAGCTATAGTTCCAGGACTATCTAGCAAAAGAGAAAACATGCAGCATCTCAGTCTGATTTCACCAAAACAGATATGAGCATAACAGGATGACTGTGCCCTCTACTACTGATCACTGTTCCCCAAATCATTGCCCCCAAAATTGAACCTGATACCCGCAGATAACTGATTCCCAAAATATTGAACTGGTGCCCGCAGGCCTGATGCCCAAACTTGTAAACTGATACATGCATTTCCCTGTAGAGACGCACTCTAAAAGCACATAACAGATAAGGGAGAGCCAAAACACCCCTATGTTGGGGTAGGGTTTCCCTGTCCTATTTTGTCAGGAGCTAGGGTTTCACTACGCACGCAGCGGTTTCAAACAACCTATCGGGTAAGCAACCTGTCCTAGCTTGGAATGGTCGCTACGGATTCCGAATATGCACTAGGTCGAATGGTCAAAAGGGTGCCCTGGTAAAACCGGGGTTTGTGTTTCCATACTGGCAGAGCCTGTAACCGGTAAGCCTTATGGCACGCAGCCTCTGGCAAATCGCTCAGGAATAGCAGATGGCAAACACGGTGTCCTAGGCGCACCAATGCACATGTAATGCAAAGAAACACATAAGTGTAATCAAAACAAGATAATATGAGTTCGACTCAAGCTCTCTAACTCCCCAGCAGAGTCGCCAGAATCTGTAGACGTCCCCGAACGCCCCGGGAGGGTGAGTCCCGTTCTGTTCATTTTGGGCTCACTACAGTTCAGGACTCAAATTGTCACGGTTCTTAATCTGAACCAAAGAGTCCAAATCTGGCAAATCGTTTTGAGAAAACAGATTTTTTAGAAAGAAGTGCCAAATATGGACTGCTTTGCCAGATACAGAGTCGCCACCTAAATATTTTATTTTTGGGAAATTTAGGAAACCCGGACTCGTTGCCTAAGGCCACGTGTCCGTCATCACCAAAGTTGCCTCGGCTCAGGAACTTGGGTACGATTGGGGAAGGTCACTTCGTGAGCACCCCCGCTCGCCCAATCAAAGATCGGCCTCTACTAACCATGATATCGAGTTTTGAAAACCTTATGCATTCTTATTCCGGTTATTAGCCTAGATTTACTATGTGATGCGCACAGCATACAAGTATAGACCGGGTCGCCTGAATTGGAACAAAACATTTCATGTTTATTTTTGAAAGATGGTTTGCTACTCGCAAGTAGGCTTAAAATGCAGATTTTGCCACCCTCAGGTGGCCTTAGAAAAGGTGGTTTTGCCACTATCTAGTGGGCTTAAAACTCACAGTCAATGCATTGTTCCAATCCAAATAACCCAACCTTTACCCACATGCATTCAGGCAGATATATCACATAAGCATATAGTCTCATGGTAAGCATGCTATCATGGCAGTCACTCACACTCATGCAAGGATGCTAAAGCGTAAAAACTTACCTAGCATTCCAAGCCAAAATAAAAACTATGTTAGAAATCCATGCATGATCCTAACTATACAGAAATACCTAATGCAACACATGCAAAATGCAACTAAGATAGGCTCGGCTATTCTAAACATGGCATATGGAATGCTACAACTAATATGTATTCAACTTAGAATTGAAATACAAATGCAGTTAGTATGATGCGTCGAGCCCGGTGCATGCAAAACGGATGAATGAATGCAAACATGCTATCATACTGTATGCTAATTGAAACATGCCCTATTCTAACCATCATAAGCTGGTAAATAAAAGGGAGAAAAACGTGGGGTTGGAAGACATACATTGCACACACGAACACTTATTACAATTGCACCATCGCTCGGAGGGTTCGAATAAATAATATACAGTCCCGAATAAATAAATACAGTCCGAATAAGTACAAAATCCTAATTAATTAACAAATTAATCTAGGAAAGCAGTAAACTAACATGCAAGCTAGGGACTGCCTCAACTCTGCTCCAGATGATGAATGATGCATGTTCGGGTTGCCTTACGCGAAAATCCATTGCGATGCCCCAATTAGCCTCTGTTTACAAGTAAGCCCGGAATATTGCACGAAGCTCCAAAAGACTATCGGTTTCTGATTTGCTGCAACAGAGAGCAAGAAAGAGGCATGGCAAAGTATTTTCACATATGTATGCATGCCTCGATCCTCGTGCCACCAATCACGCATCTTGATGCATGATGGCCGAGGAGTCAAATTGCACGACTCAATATGAAATGAATGCACATATAAACACAACAAGACTGAGACTCCATCATGGTTAATCTGGAGTGTCGGTGACCGGGAATTGAGACACGTTCCGTCACTCGGAGTACGAAACGTCCCTCGTTTTCCGTGCTCGGGCTAACTCCTATCCCAAACACAATGCAATATGCATGACATGCATGAATGCAATCCTAACATACAACCTAGCATACACAATGCTATTAAATGGCATACACAATGCACGACGTAACATGGCATACACAACGCTCTAACATACAACCTAGCATTCGCAATGCTATGAATCGAAATGGCATATACAATGCATAATGGACTTACACCAACATGAGTAGACCTCAGCCAAACTCACATCAGTGGCCATAAGATGAAAATAAGACACTCGAGATGCGTGCACACATGCACGCAAACCGAGGACCGATCCTAAGGCACAATTGCCACTCTAACAAGGCATGGCAAGGCATGAAATATGGCATACAAACATGCAAGTTCCAGCACTGAAATGTGATGCAAAATGATCCCGAAACATGGAAACATGGCACCCGATACATGGAATGGTCCCGAAACACAAAACTAGGCACATGTATTGACCTATAGCTATACAAAGCATGCATTATTTGATCATGAAGCATAAAGGCAGAGCCAAGGCAGTCCCAAAATATGCATATTCTTAGTTCAAAGCATGGCCAAAAGATGCTAACAAGATGGACTAAAATAGCATGCAACTTTGACTAGCAAACATGGTTTATATGGAAAGTATATGAAGCATATGGAATATCACCAAACCAGCCAAAATAAGTGAACAAAATATGCCAAAATATGCCCAAATAACCACTGAAATGAAGCCAACACATGCAACAATGATGAGCTCCTTTAGAGGGCTATGCAAGGGATTATTAAGCACATACAAGATGGACACTTAGCATAGCGCAAACAACTCTGAAAATCAAATATGATAGCTCCAAAACTCACCAAATTGACCCTGAAATGTGACTTCAAAGCATACAAGATAGGGTCTCTTTGGAAGGTCAAAAAGAACATCAAACAAGGCAAGGAGAGAGGGGTCACCCCCCTCTAATTTGGGCTCTCAAAAACACATCAAGGCCACTAAAAATCCACTGGATTTCAGTGGCTAAGAGGCCAAAACAAGGCCAATGCAAATGCTCACATGTATGGCCCTAATCATGGAGAGATGAAGCATGCATGGGGGGAAGATGACACCAAACAGAAAAGTGACCTTAAGAATACTTAAAGAAAAGGTCAAAAAAAGACTTTTTCTAGTTTATATCAAACCTCGAAAATATTAACAAGTAGGTCTAAAACATGATGCAAAAATGGCCCTAAAAGAGGGATTGAGCACAAAGGACAGCAGATGGCCTCAAACAGCAAAGAGCCCTTCAACAAAGTTAAAGAGGGGCTCAAAACAAGACACTTTTCAGTTTACATAAAGTCTCGAAAATGATCACAAGTAGGGCTAAAATATCATGCAAAAATGGCCCTAAAAGAAAGATAAAGCACAAAGGGGGAGTAGAAGACCTCAAACAGAAAAGTGTCCTTATACAAACATGAAGATGAGCTCAAAATATGACACTTTACAGTTTATAGAAAAATCCAAAAATTCTTGCAAGTACAGCTTATAAATGAAGCAAGAAAATGCAAGTTTAAGAGAAATAGAGACTTACCCTAGAAGAGCAGCAAATCAGGGGCATTTGGACCAAAATTCTGAGCTTTCAACCTCTTCAAATGGCCTCCAAGGTGCTGGAATGGAGTGTGGAGGTAGTAGGCTTGAAGGTGTACTGTAAAGGTCAAGAACAATGGGTGTTTTGAGCTTGGAAGAGAGAGAGAGAGCTATGGAGGGAGATGGGTGTGTGCCTCAGCTGGTTTTCTAACCCTTGAAAATGAAGCTTAGGTGCTGGCTTTATAGAGGGAGAGAAGCAAAGGAAAAGGGGGGGAAAAACCAATTCAAATTTTCCCCCAAAAGGGCAGACCCTCGGATAGTGGGTCAAGTGCAGAATAGTTGGCACAGCTGGAACACACTCAGGAGGGCAAAAATGGCCGACCAGGTTCAAAAGGTTCAAGTGGCCGGCCGGCCAGGCAAGGTGGCCGGCCGACCAGTTCAGGTGGCCGGCCGACCAGGTCAAAAGGGTCAAGGTGGTCGGCCACCCCCTAGGGTGAAGCCCCAGAAGTTAGCTTTCCAATGCCGCAAACCTTGCATCAAAATTCCTCGTGTGCAAAAAGTTATGCCTGTTTTGGTGAAGCCGCGCAGATTCGGTCCAAACGGATTTCAACCAACCATATCTCCTCCACCCGGACTTGGCTCTAGGAGATTCTTGAGTGAAAAATGAAGCCCCGGAAGTAAGCTTTCCAACGGTGGTGGCCTCATATCTTAATTCCTTCTGCGCAAATAGTTATGCCCGTTTCGGTGAAGCCGCGCAGATGTTTTCCTCCTTCCCGGATTCATGCTGAATCACTTTTGACCAAAAAAAGCTGGTTTTTTCAGAAAAATTGCTGGCCTCCCACTCTCCTACAACCTTTCTAACAATGAAAATAAGGTTTCCACCAAAAATGAACCAAGACGGATGCAAAATGGAGGTTCGGGGGCCGAAACACGCAGTTCGGGGCCCCGAAAACAGGCTATTAGGCACCAGAAGTGGCGTTCGACCATGAAGTTGGTCTCTCGGACCACAGTGTCCCTCAAAAGGGAGGAAATAAGGTGTATGCCAAAAACCAGAACAAACGGAGGTGGTTAAGCGGTCCCGAACCGAGGCACACGGCTGACGGCTCCAAAAAACCAGAAACCGGGCTCCAAACAGGAAAAATGGCCTACGACCACGAAACGTAGCCTACGGCCACTGAGAGATGATCTACGAGACCTCTCCTTCCCTTTGGGAAGAGAAAATGGAGAAAACGGGACCTGGTTCGCAAACCGAGGCAAGGTATAAAAGAGTCCGAAAGTCCGGAGGCAAGGCTCGCAGCCGAGACTCCGCAACCTCAGAACGAGCACAATATGCGACATCACCAAGTGCTCAATCGGTGACGTCTGAGTCTTATGGTCGGTCAAAAATGGGGTGTCTACACATATGTCTTGATAGATTCTGGTTCTATACACTCATTTCTGTCGCATGCCTTTTCTCGGATCGCATGCCTTTTCTCGGAAATTGACTAGACCTTTAGAACCCATGAATTATTTACTGTCTGTATCTACACTAGTTGGGGTTTCTATGATATGTACTTATGTTTATCCGGCATGTGAAATAGTAATTGGTGATGTGACACTGTATGCTGATTTATTGCCATTGGGTATTGACTGTTTTGATTGCATACTGGGTATGGATTGGTTGATGAAGTATTATGTTACTATTGATTATGTGAATAAATCTGTTGTGTTTCGATCTCTGGGGTTACCTGAATTTGTGTTTGCTGGGAATGGGGCAGTTTCTCCACCGTATCTGATCTCTATCATGAAAGTCAATAGACTGTTGTGAAAAGGGTATCGAGGTTACCTATGTTGTGTTTTGATTCTGAATGCTGATAATGCTAATGTTGAGGACATCCTTGTAGTTAACGAGTTTCCTGATGTATTTCCAAATGATTTGGCCGGGGACTTAATTGATAGGGAAATTGAGTTTACTATTGATGTTGTACCTTGAACATAATTGATTTCTAAGACCCCTTACCGAATGTTAACCTCTGAATTGAAAGAATTAAAAGTTCAACCCCAAGACTTGTTAGATAAGAAATTTATCCAACCGAGCATTGGGGTGCTCCAGTTTTGTTCGTTAAAAAGAAAGATGGGTCATTGAGGTTATGTATAGATTACCGGGAATTGAATCGAGTGACTATGAAAAATAAATATCCATTGCACCGAATAGATGATTTGTTTGACCAACTCCAGGGAGCCCAAGTCTTTTAAAAAATTGACCTTAGATCCGGTTACCACCAATTGAAAGTTAAAGCTGAAGACATAGAAAAAACCGCCTTCCGGACTAGATATGGGCACTATGAGTTTTTGGTGATGCCGTTTGGGGTAACTAATGCACCCGTAGCTTTTATGGACCTAATGAATAGGGTGTTCAAACAATTTCTTGATGAGTTTGGTGTTGTGTTTATTGATGATATAGAGAGAAGAAGTTGTACGCAAAACTTTCCAAATGTGAATTCTGGCTTGACAACGTAGCATTTTTGGGACATGTGATCAACAAAGATGACATATCAGTGGATCTACAGAAAATTAAAGCCATTGTTGACTGGCCAAGACCAACTAATGTGTCAGAAATCAGATGTTTTCTAGGGCTTGCAGGTTACTTCCTCTAATTTGTGAAAGACTTTTCAAAACTTGTTATGCCATTAACAAAGTTGACACAGAAAAACATGCCATTTGATTGGACTGATCAGCGGGAGTTAGACTTCCAAGAATTGAAGACTGTAGACACCCCATTTTTGACGGCCCTTACGACTTGGACACCATTGCATACATACCTGATGATGAGTCTATATGCTCGTCAAGTGCTCGAAGTCCTCAGCGGAAAGCCACAACTTTGAGCCTTTAAAACCCTACACCCTTATTGCCTCATTCTTGGACCAAGCCTTGGTCTTTTAAGCCTACAGCTTTTGGTGGCCTGCCGGCCATCACTTTTGGGTTGCCGGCCACCAGTGATGTCCGGCCGGCTACCAGTTTCTTTTGTAGATATTTTGTGCCAGCTGTTTGCACAGATTCATGTATCTGCACCAACATGTAGGGCTGGATATCCTTGTAGGGAATTCATGTTTTTTATATATAGGAGACCCCTCTCTCATGTTTTAAGGTTAGAAAATTTTGAGATCAAAATTTTTCCTCTCTCTACAATTCTCTCTTTCTCTCTAGCAAATCTTTACACTTTTGCCTACAAATCCTTAGCCTTTGCTTGTCCACCCATAACCAAATCTTCTCATCTTTGAGCTAAGGCACTTTTGAGCTTGGTTTGAGTTCTTGAAGGGTGTGTTATCTTGGTTTTGTTGTTTGAATTGCTTCTCTTCTTCAAGAGGTATAAGGCTTTGTCCCTTTATTTGCTTTTTCTACTATTGTACTTACTGTTTTCCAAATGATTTTGGGTTATAAAACCTCTTTATTTTTGGGCTGAAACTTGGATTTTAAGGCCATTAAAGGTTAAGGGGTGTTCCACACTTCTTTGTACCTTGTTTTGGAGGCCTTTGCCCTTGTGTTTCCCATCCTTTTATAATCTTTTTCTGGCTTTTAAACACTGATTTTAAGAGCTTTTTCAGTAGCCAAAATCATGTTTTGAAGTCCAAATTTGGAGGGGTTAGCCTCCCCTCCTTGTGTCTTGCTTACTAGCCTAATTTGTGCCATTTTTTTAGCATATTAATCTAGCTATTTTTAGCTCAATTACAGCATGTTTTAGGACTGTATTAGACCTATTTTAGCACTTTTTTTTAGCTTCTAGTTGCATTGGAGCTTTGTTTTGTATGCTTATAGTGTAATAGTCCTCATGAGTTTGGTATTCTAGGCCTTAGATACCATCTCCTTTGAGTTGATAGCATTTATTTATGCTTTTCTCACTCATTTTCAACACTAATAATCTCTGCAACTTCCCTCCATTCTTGGCTTTTGTTTTGCTTTGAAAGTGGTTCAAATTACTTGTTTGTTTAAAGCATGAGATTGAGGTGTCATGCTTAATGGTTTAATCCCTTAGGGGGTTTATTACCAATGGTATGATGTCTCTTTCATGCCTAAGACAACTCTTGGTTTGAGCCTTCTTTCCATTAGAAGACTTAAACTGACCGTTTTGGACTCAATTGATTAAAGAATGGTTAGTAACCTAAAATGGAGTAATTAAAATTGAGACTAAAATAGTGAAAGATAATAATTTGGTTGTGTTCAATCAGACGTTAATTGAACACATGGAAGCTTGAGGCATTTCATACTCATTAGTGATAAAATGATTCAAGTTTCTAAGGTTACCACTTCCCTTGACCATTCATGATAGGGAGGTGGTTTTGAGAGCCTCATTTTCATTGCATTTATTGAACTTGCACACTTGGTTTCACAAGCCATCATGCAATGAATTTGCATCCATTGATGGTTTGTGAACCAAACTTGCTACTCCTTTGATTTATTCATGAAAAGGAGGAGTGAGTTATGCAAACAAACCCTTGAAATACCCTGTATATGCTTTGTTTGTCCTTTGTTACAGCAATGAGAATTGGGCAACAGTGGCTAGCAGGCCACTTCACCTGCCGGCAGACCACCATTGATGGCCGGCAACCCTCATCACTGGCCGGCCGACCATTGATGCAAAATTCAGCAGTGTGTTTTTGAGGCCAAGCAGAGCTATTCTGGAAGTGGGCAACAATGTTAGTGTTCTGTTGTGCAACAGAGGCTCTCCAGAAGCAAAACAGCGGCTTTTCGGATGGAAATCGAGCACGTGCATGAGCATCCCTCGCATTCCGAGCTTGTTTTAAGTTTAAATACTTATTGTTGCAATTAATTAGTTGTAACCAGTTAATTTTTTCAAGTGTTTTCTAATTAGTTAGTTAATTAGCTATTCAATTTCGTTTTGTAATTAGTTAGTTAACTAGAATAGTTAGTTAATTCGTATGATTTTGTAATAATTAGTTAAGTAATTTAGATAATTTCGTTTATTTTGTAATAATTAGCTAGTTCATTCGGACTCTCCTTTGTGAGAGCACAATGTTGTAATAATATGTATGTCTTCCAACCCCACGTCTTTCTCCTTTTTATTTACCAACTTATGATGGTTAGTTTAGGGACATCATGTTTTGTTTAGCATACTTCATGTTTGTATCAATTTGTATTGCATGCACCGAGGCTCGGCGCATCATTCTAACTGCATTGTTAGTTTAATATTTCTTTGAATACGTGCTTAGAACGCATGCTATTTAATTGCTTCATATGCCCCATTAGTAACCGAGCCAATTAGTTGCATATCACATGTGTTGCATTAGTTATATCGCATAGTTATGAATCATGCATTTTTTTCTAACTAGTTTCTCTTTTGGCTTGGAGTACTAGGTGAGCATTTACTCGCTTTAGCATAATTACGTGAGTGTGATTGTTGCCATGTCTAGCATGCTTGTCATGAGACTAATTGCTTAAATGCTAAACTGCTTGAATGCCTATGGATGAAGGCTTGTTGCTTGAATTGGAATAATTTGAGTAATGTTTATATGCGATCACTTTTTCAAGTGGTACATATTCAAAACACTTTTTAAAACAAACATGAATCAAATGTTCCATTTCTTGCAAGTTAGTCTATACTTGTGTGCGTGCGCATCACATAGTAATACTAGCCTAATAAACCAGAACAAGAGCATATAATGTACATAAGATTCATATCATGATTAGTAGAGGTTGATCTTTGATCGGGTGAGTGGGGGTGCTCAAATGCATTCATGACCTTCTCCTCTCGTACCTAAGTTCCCGAGCCGAGACAATCTTGGTGATGACGGACATGTGGCCTTTGGCACAAGTCATGGGTTTCCTAAATTTCTCCAAAACAAAATATTTAGACGGCGACTCTGTATCTGGCAAAACAGTCCAATTTTAGCATTTTTGATTCAAAATCAATTTTTCAAAAGATTTGCCAGATTTGGACTCTTTGGTATTTATCAATTTCACATTGCACTTGTGAGATTAGATTCAAAACCGCGGGAGTCCGATATTGTAGGACTTATTTCGAACTTCCAAAAGGGGGCGCAGAAAAGTCGAGCTGTAAAGACTAGATTGATCACTGAACCTATCTTGACATTACCTAATAGAATTGATGGGTTTCAGATTTACAATGATGCTTCCTATAAAGGTTTGGGTGTGTGTTAATGCAGAATGGGAAGGTAATTGCGTATGCTTCTTCAACTCCGACCACATGAAAAGAACTATCCAATACATGATCTTGAATTAGTAGCTGTGGTGTTTGCTCTAAAAATTTGGTGACACTATCAGTACGGTGTGACTTGCGAAGTGTATACCAACCAAAAAAGTTTGAAATATTTCTTCACCTAAAAGGAACTGAACATGAGACAATGGAGATGGCTAGAATTGATCAAAGATTAAGACTTGCAAATTCTGTATCATCTAGGGAAAGCAAACACCATTGCAGATGCGTTGAGTAGAAAGTCAATTTGGAATTTGTCTTGTTTGCTCATTGGTCAAAGAGAGTTATTATGTGACTTGGAAAAGAATGAGATTGAAATTGTATTGCATGAACAAGGCGGAATCTTGACCGCCATTTCTGCTTAACCTGCAATCACTAAAGAGATTAGAGAGAAACAACTACACGATGAATTTCTAAAGAAGAGTGTGGATGAAATAGACTCAAAACCGAAGCTAGGATTTGTGCTGGAGAACAATGTGCTGAAATTCCAAAATAAACTGTGTTCCAGATTGTTTGGATTTGAGAAAACGTGTTATGACTGAAGCCCACACCTCTAAATTTTCTATGCATCCAGGAAATACAAAGATGTACCATGACTTGAAACAAAATTTCTGGTGGTCGGGAATGAAGAAAAGCATTGCTGATTTTGTGGCTCGATGCTTACATTGCTAACAAGTTAAAGCTGAACATCAACAACCTGCTGGATTGCTACAGTCGCTTCCAATACCAGAATGGAAATGGAAGCACATTACTATGGACTTCATTGTGGGATTGCCTCGTTCTTCTTGAGGTATAGATTCTATTTGGGTCATAGTTGATCGTTTGACTAAATCTGTTCATTTCTTACCTGTGAAAGCTTTTTATAATGCGAATAAGCTAGCTAACCTATATGTAAATGATATTGTGAGATTACACGGTGTGCCAGTGTCTATTGTATCTGATAGGGATCCTAAGTTCACTTCAAGATTTTGGTAGAGTCTACAGCAAGCTTTGGGGACTGAATTAAGACTAAGCAGTGCTTATCACCTACAGACAGATGGCCAATCTGAATAGACTATTCAAACATTGGAAGACTTGTTACAGATATGTGCCCTAGATTTCCAAGGTAGTTGGGAAACCTACTTACCATTGGACAAATTTGTGCATAACAATAGCTACCATTCGAGTATCGGCATGGCTCCTTATGAAGCTTTGTATAGTAAGAAGTGTCGTTCTCCAATTTGTTGGACCGAAGTAGGCGATAGACCTTTGTTGGGACCGGAACTTGTGCAAGAAACTGCTAAAAATGTGAAATTAATTCAGCAGAGATTGAAAACTGCACAAAGTCGCCAAAAGAGTTATACGGACGTCCGAAGAAGAGATCGGGAATATAAAGTCGGGGATCATGTATTTATCAAACTAACTCCTATGAAAGGCTAGACGTAGTTTGGTGTAAAGGGCAAGCTAGCACCGAGATATTTTGGGCCATATTAGATTTTAGAGAAGATAAATCCGGTGACGTATCGAGTAGCCTTACCACCAGTCATGGAGCATATGCATAATGTTTTTCACGTATTTATGCTTCGAGAGTATTTGAGAGATCCATTTCATGTGATTGAACTAACTCATGTGCTTTTGAAAGATGATTTTACTTATGAAGAATGACCAATTCATATGGTAAATCGTCGAATTAAAAAATTGAGGAACAAATAAATCCCATTGGTGAAAGTGGATTCACAGAACCACGAAGATACCCTGAATTATTTTCTTTGGATCCAATATTCTACCAAAACGAAGGTAATTTGAGTTTGGAGGACCAAACTTTTTTAAGGGGGAAGACTGCAACAACCCCAACCCATGATTAACCGTTAAACCATGATTAAGAATGCTTAATAAGTAATTAAGATGAAATGTTAAGTTAATTACATATGCATTGCATTATTTGTGTTTATATTTGTTAGTTGTAGGAATATCTATTTGTGTCTCTGTTTTGTTCTGCGAATTGAAGGCCTTATCAACATCCAATCACGAAATTGACTTGAATTATGTGTTAGCTGGAATTTTTAGAACATTATGGTAGGTTTATTTGAAATTCTATTCGGAGCGAAATAATTAGAATAAAATAGTGCAAATTTGTTTAAGTTAAGTCAAACTTAATTAAGTTCCCTATTTGAGCCTATATAAGGCATAGACATCACTTTGAGACATCTTCTCCTCATCACTTTGAGCCTAAAACGTGAAAGAGAGGAAGGGACCGAGAGAGTTTAGGATCAAACTTTGAGTTTTGAAAGGAAATTGCTAGAAGATTGAAGAATTACTTAAGAGCATCACCAAACCTGAAAGAATTGAAGACTCTAGGTGAGAATCTGATCCTTAAGCTTTGTATTCAAGACATATGTGATAGTGTTCAAGATAGTAAGATGGCTTAACATGAGAATTGAACTTAGATTAAGGAATTTGGGATGAATCATTGCATGGATGTATAAGTCATGAAGTTTTGAGTTTAATTTCAAACAATTTCAACATGTATGTGTTCATCTTGCCTTTGGTTTGAGAATTCATGAAGTTTACAACCAAATTATCTAAATAGTTCATGATTTGGAACCTTTGAAGTCAAGATCTTCTATGCATGGCATGTTTTCAACATTTCAAGTTTGAGTTTGAGCAATTCACATGCGTTTGGGCCTTGATTTTATGAAATTGCTTTCATTTCAAGAAGTTATAAGTTTATCTATATGCTTTCTCAACTTTGGGCTCAAAAAGATGTGTTTTGAAAAGTTAAAGATGTGTTTTGTAGTTTGGAGGTGAATTTGGAAATTCCAGAATTCGACCTTACCGCTCAAGCGACCACCTTTTTTTTTGTACCTCCGCTCGAGTGACCAAAAGTTGGCTCGAGCATAAAATGCATGCTCCTAGTAGTTTACAATTTTTGTAGACCGCTCGAGCGACTAGAGTTACGTTCGAGCAAGGTCCTTAGTCTCACGCTTGAGCGACCGTCGAGCGTGCGTCGAGTTAAAAAATCAAGCAATCAGTACTTTTGCATAGTTTATAGACCGCTCGAGCGAAGTAGGTTGCGCTCGAGCGATCACTCACATTTTTGGACCTCTGCTCGAGCGAGGCCCCTATTTCAGCAAATTTGGCTAAGTGTTGAACAGCATGTGTTGGCATCCTCATTGCATCCTAGGCATTCATTGGCCAAGATTAAGACATAATAATGAGGATAAAGGTTGGAAACACACTAAGAATGAAATGATAGAAGTTATGTGCAATCTAAGTGTGTGTTTCATTATGTGTATTTGTTATGTTGTTGTAGGTCACGTGCCGTAAGCCATTTGATTAGTTTGCTCTGTCTGTCTGCATCCAGAGCCACCTGTGAGTAATAACTCTGTAAAGCTATGTTTAATTAAACATATTTTCTGACTGATATGATATGATCTGTTTTCTGAAATGCTATTTTATGAATCATGAATGAATGTCCATTTTTCTGAAATGTATTGGTGGCATCCTTAGTTCACGTGGCCCTCGCTTGGGGTAACAATACTGTGGCCAATATGCAAGTGGCCCTCGCCCAGGGGTAACAATACTGTGGCTTATACTCATGTGGCCTTTTCCGAGGGGTAACAATACCGAGGTTTATATTTACGTGACCCTCGTCTGGGGGTAACAATACCATGGCTACTTGTGCACAAGATGTGGACCTATGTGGTCGTCGGTACAGATTATACAAGAATTGATAAGAGATGATAGCTAAATGGATGTACCACCTATAACTGTTATGATTTCTGGTTAAGTATATGAATTTGAATTTGTATCTGATGTGAAATCTGTTACGGGACATCATTCATTAATTCTTTACTCCATTATTTTTCACTAGGCTTCCGCTCATTATTTATATTATGTATGTAGGTAAGCAGGCATGTGACCAGGCCTAAGCTGATGCCTGGAGTCTCTATTTTGTCAGCCAGCTGTTGTGCCTCCAGTGAAGGTTCCCTTTTGTGATCAATTATGTTTTTGTAGAACCCTATGAACAAGTTTCTTTCGACTATTGTATCTGTATTTCGTGCTAAGTTCCCTTTTGGCTATATCTGTAATGTGTGTGACATAAGACCACTTTCTTTTGACGTCACAAATTTGTATATAAAGTTTTGAGATTATCTATCCCATGTTTGTCTGCACAGCTCTATAGACTATATATGTTTATATATTTGCTTCCGCAGCCCCTTATTATATGATAATCTGTTTAGAGGCCTTTGGTAATCCAAGGATTACTGGCCAGTTACGATGCTAAACCTATAGGGGTGGATTTGGGTCGTGATAACTACTAAGAGACAAAATTAGAATATGATAATAAAGTGTTCTTTAGCATCAAATGTTGTTGGCTTTTGTTTTGAATAAAAAAAATCTCATGGCATGTATGATTAAAACATATAGAAACCAACATAAATCTCATGGCATGTATGATTAAACATATAGAAACCACCACAATAGCAATATTGGAACATCATGTATATTGAATTTGTGAACTCGAAACAGTATCATGCTGATATTTTTATTTGATTACTATTCTAATGAAGACTAATATAGAACACAAAATCTGGGCACATAATTATTATTAAACCGTGTATAGCTTCTAATTTAATCTATCATAGGAATCTATTTAGCCACTTTCATGAGAAAAGATATATAATCTGTTTTAAGTTTGTTGTATAAATTGTGTGATAACATAAAACAAATAGATTCATAGTGGACAATTGAAATTTCAGAACAAGCAAACCATGCTGAAAATTATAATACATCATAAAATAAAATTGCAAAGGAAAGCAAACCAGTGTCCTTAAAATAGATTCGCCGCCTTACCAGTTAGGTGCTGGAGGTTATTCGATGTCTGTCTCCCAAGATACGACGGTTAGACCAGCTACAACAATGCACTGACTAAGTAACTTCGGCAAATAGAACTTTCCCGCACTCTCTCACGGGAAGAAAATAATATAAAAATGGAAAACTTATGAAGACAGAAAGAGTTGCAATTTTTGGTTCGAAAACTGAAGAAGAAGGGTTTCATTTTATACATGTGGAGGAGGAGAGAGGAGGAACCTCCTACAGCAAATGTAGGATTTAATTCTAAGAATTAATCTGCAAAACTGAAAACCAAATACTGCAAAACTGATGGATTTAATCCATCACCATTATAGAGGAGTTACATAGTGTTATACATATGTGACTGTGTATAATTCTGCAGCCCACAACCTGGCTTGGCCCAAAAAGATTAATATGGGTGGGCCAAGCCCAACCCCCACACTCAATCCATTCCAGCAAGCCTCTAGCCTTAAGATCCACGATCTATGACCCACGGTCCACGACCCGATTCGGTCTGGGGGGGCGGGGGGCGGGCGGCGGGCGCGCACGTGTGGTAATTTTAGCATAACCAACTTGGACTATAGTCTTGGCCCAAGTCCATCCTTGAAGCATCCATAACTCTCTTCCTTCAGAAAATTTGGATACCCCAAAGGGCTTACACCCTTATGCAAAAAATGGGATTTAAATACCCATCAATGCTCTCTACTACAATCAATGTGGAATACAAGGTTTTACACCATTTCCAATACCTCTTTCATGAGGCCGACTTAATGAGTCAATTTCTCATTCATTCTTTTTGTGGTGTAAATATTTCATTACAAAGAATCTAAACCCATTTTACTTTACCTCAATTGAGGATTGACACCCACTTTAAAATTGCATTAAAGTCACCAAAAAATCATTATTTTTCCAACATAGGGCTTTTAATTTTTGTAACAAATCAAATTCTGAATTTTTAATTTGTTTAATTTAAATCCTACTCTTTTGAATTGGTCTCAATCAGACTATTTCCCATTAATTGACAAAAAAATGGTAATTTTATTAATTTACTAATCCTCTTCCCATTTTCTCTATTACCATCTCCACCATTCCACAATTCAGCAGTCATAACACAACCATAGTTCAATAAAAATCCAACATTTAGATTCAATAAAAAAAAATGTAAAAGAGAAATAAAAAATTCAAAACCTAGATTTATCCTGCCACCATTGGTTGAGCAACAAGAGGAACATGAAATACGAGAGGTATAATGTTTAAGTGATATTTTGTTACAATTTAATTAAATTTTCAATTTTATTTTCTTGTTGTAAATTAAATGTTGTTAAATTTTAAAGCAACAAGACCAAAATTTTATCTTTTGAGTTCTGGTAAAAAAATTTTGAGCAAATTATAACGGTAGTCCTTGTACTTTGGTCATTGTGTTATTTTAGTCTCTGTAATTTCATTTAGCTCAATTTTGACTCCGAATTTATGACTTTGTTTCAAATTGGTCTAATTTATTACAATTCTTAGAATATTTTTTTATGAAAAATACGAAAAAAATGTCATGTGCCATATTTTTAAGAGTAAAATTATAAACTTACTCAACTCAGTGAATTAATCTCAACCAAATTTATAATATTTTTTTCTTAAAAAATAGTAACGATATAATCAATTGGACCAAATCAATACAAAATGTAAATTTAAGGATCAAAATTAAGTCAATGAAAAGTGTAAGGACTAAAATGATACAATAAGTAAAATATAGGGACTATGGGTGTAATTTGCCTAAACTTCTTTATATCTTAATTTATGTAAATAAAGTTTAATATGTAATGAAAGTGATTATATATGCAAACAAATGGTGTGGATATAAAAAAACAATTAAATAATTCTAGATGCATACTATTTTATCGATAATATATATTGTAGGGACATATATTTTGGGTAGTCCATGTGGCGAGGTTGTTAGCCGAGGTGCCATGTGGGTGGACCATGGTGCCGAGATATGGTGCGAAAATACCGGAATCCGAAATATTTGGATAAAGAACTAGAGTCCTAAATGAAATCAAGCTACCTATTTGGATAGAGATAGTATTCTTGAGGAAGTTCATCTTAATTTGAATAGTGTGAGTTGTGATAGATGTTATCCTTGTAAATGATAGTCCCATGAAGTGAGACTTCTAGGGGAAGTTGGACACTGATCATTATAAAAGTAAGGCACCCCGTGGGTTTAAGGTATGCGATTTATGTTGTGAGTTCTTGATTTGAGTTGATGATATCTTGTGAGTTAAGTGGCTGACTTGATTGTCGGAGTGCTCCGGGTGGACGAGTCACCGCGGTATTTCTTGTCTTCTTGTGCACAAGTGCTAACTTAATCTATTCTGCCGTGTGCTTTTGTAATAACCCCGACCCTGATTAACGCTAATTGGAACTTAATTATGCCTAATAATAATTAAGAGGAAATCTGGAATTAATTTGCATGTGCATTGCATGAATTATGTGTTCCTATCTGTTCGGTGTTGAAATATCTGTTCGTGTTTTAACTTTAAACTGCAAATTGGAAGCCTTATCGGCGCTCGATTCCGAAGTTGATTAGTGTTTTAGACTAGTTGTATTTTATGTGAATTTATGGTAGGTTCAATTAAAATTCGAGTAGGAATGTTTAAATCTGATTAATTAACATTTTAATAATGAACCTGGTTAATTACTATTTTGCCATTATAGTGGACCAATTGTTTAAGTCTTGATTTAGCTACTAGACATCATTTTTGTTCACCCTCTAGTGAGTCAAACGGCTGAGAGGGAGAGTGAAGGGAGAATTGGTGTAGAATTGGGAATTTTGAACCCAACAAGTGATCTTAGCTTGAACTTGGAGAGGATTGAAGAAGTGTGTATATATTAGAGCCTCTAAGCTTGACACTCTAGACTTAAAGGTAGTGAATTCCTCTCCTTAATGTTGATCTTGAGTTGTGTCTTGCATAATCCATGTTAATTTTGAAGCTTTGAACCAAGTTATGGTTTAATATGTTGAATTAGAACTTAGCTCATACATGCATGCACTTGTCCTTAGATTTTGAAGTTGTTCTCCATGAAAATTTACATGCATGTTCATTTCCTAAGTATCATCCATGTATTCATCATGTTTTTCCACCAAATTGACCATTTGATCATGGTTTGGAGCTTTGAAATTCATTTGAGTTCTTGCATGTTGGTTTAAACTTTGTTCTTGAAAATTTATGGATGTGGTGTTCTAATTGACTCACTCTTGACCCTTGAATTTACAAATTGGCTTTTGAAACTTGATATACTTTGAGTTTAAAGTGTTTTTTCAGAATTTGGGCCCAAGAGGTTGAGTTTTGGGTTGGAGAATGCTTGGTTCGAACTTGGAAGGCAAATCTGGAAATTCTAGAATTTGGCTTCCTCGCTCGAGCGAAGGATTCCTCGCTCGAGCGACCATCGTTTGTTCAGAGCTCCGCTCAAGCGAAGGAATGGTAGCTCGAGCGTAAATTTCAAGCTCTCAGAATCTTGGTGCGCGCAGGCGTACGCTCGAGCGAAGAGACCTACGCTCGAGCGAAGAGCTGTGTCTCACGCTCGAGCGAGCATCGAGCGGAAAAAATCAACAACCAGTACTTTTTCATCTTTACAGATCGCTCGAGCGAAGGATTCCTCGCTCGAGCTAACCCTTTGATTTTGCAAGCTCGCTCAAGCGAAAGAAGGCTCGCTCGAGCGAGACCCCTGTTTTCAGCAACTTTTGAAAAATGTTTTCTAAGGCATTTTTGCATCCATATTCCATCCTAGGCATCCCTAGGCCATATTTAAGGCTCCTTAATAAGGATAAGAGGTTAGGTACACACTTAGAATCATTGGTGTGAGTTTTGTACAATTAGAAATGTGTATTTCAAGTGTGTATCCGTTATGTGTTATGTAGGTCGTGTGCCGTATTCTGTTTGACCATTTGGCTCCACCTATCGGTTTCAACGCCCACTGTGAGTAATAACATTGTAAAGATATGTTCAACTGTACTTATTTTCTGTGTGATAAAAATGAGATCTGTTTTCTGAAATGATATGTTATGTACAATGAATGATTGTCCGATTTCCGACATGTATTCGTGACATCCTTAGTACCAAGTGAGATTTACAGCCGTGACCCGGTAGCGGAAGGTTCCTTTGTGGAACAAGGTTCCTTTGTGGAACAAAGTTAGTTGTAAGCTACGCTTATGCGTCCAGTTTGTGCACTATAGCCCGTACCGGAGGCCCGCCATGGGGGCTTAGCTGTCCAGTTACCCGGATCCGGAGGCTCCTTCACCGGAGCTAAGGAGGTTATTCATAACCTTACGCATTGCGCATCTAGTTTTGCTAATGGATGTATCACGTAAATGTAACTATGACCCATGATTTCTGCCTATATATGATCGGATCAAGTATGAATTTGAAAAAGCTGAGTTGTAATTTCAATATGATCAAGCATGGTTTTGATACGATATGAATTGATTTCTGAAATCTGTATGGACTCATTAATTGAAACCCCTTTACTCTGTTTATTATTCACTGGGCTTTTGCTCACAGTTTATTATATATATGTAGGTGAGCCGGCACATGACCAGGGCCAGAGTTGAGGGCCTCCTGTTCTCTTTTTGTCAGCCAACTATTGTGCCTCCCGAGGAGGTTCCGGTTAAAGTCTAACGCTGAGGCTGTTTTGTTTTATGCTAGTCAATGTTTATGTTTGTGTCTTGTAATGTTGGATCTTGGGATATACTTTATGTAAATACCTTGTACATATTTAACGCATCTGACTAGCATGTCTATGTATATAAATAAGTTTTAAATTTTCAGTCCCATGTACGTCGTCACAGCTCATTGGACCTTGCTTGTCTTTCAGTATTGCTTCCGCAGCCCCTTAAATTTGTTAATGTCTTCAGAGGCCATAGGTAATCCATGGATTACTGGCCGGTTACGACGCTAAACCTATAGGGGCGGGTTTGGGTCGTGACAGCTTTCCAGCTAAGTTCCCTATTTGGTTATGTGATCGGAATCAACACCCACATATATGAAGGCCCATTTTTGGAGTTAGACTAGGCCCAACAAAGGTTTTCAAATTCGACCATACATCCATTAGAATCACTTCACTAAAAAATCACTCTAGAGAATTTAGACTCCATATAAAAAACGACAATGCTTGGTAGCTCGAATATGAGGTTGGCTCGGATGGATCGAAATTCACTTTGCTAGTCGTCCGGGAGGATGTCCGCCCGGTCGTCCGGCGAGGAGGTTGACAGCTGCGCTCGACAAAGGTGATAACCGCGGTAAACAATCTTTCACCACTGGTCATCTGGGCGGACGACCGGCCAACACTCATTCGGGCCATTCAAGCCCCCTCCAATTCGAGCTACCATATTTTTTTCTATAAAAAATAACTTAAATCACTTCAGAGTGTCAGGACTCAATCCGCTGTGCGATATGGTCCATTTATGCTTTGTTTGTTTTAGTTTATAAATTAACTTAAATCAAGAACATTTAAGCATTGTTGTTGTTGTAAGTAAACCATTACCGTTGACTGAACACAAGGATAGATTCCAAGCGAGGAGGATGGATTTCGATGGTGAAGCAAAGAGGAAAGCAAGAAGCAGGGAGGTCACTGGACAATACAGTAGTCTTCACGGTGTTTGTGGATAATCTACCTAGCTCAATGGATCCCAAAGGCTTGTTTAATCTTTTCGAGAAGTTTGGAGTTATAAAAGATATCTTCATTCAGCAAAAGCATAGAAGAAACACTAACACAAGATTTGGATTCGTAAGATATAGTTGTGAAGTAGTAGCAAAGGTAGCAGTGCAAAAAGCTCATGGTCTATGGGTGGATGATAAAAAGTTATTTGTGAAATTTGCTGCATTCGAAAGAAACAGAAAGCAGGGGCAGTTCCATTTTGAAAAACCACAACAACCACACCCCAGAGAGGAGGTTCGAAGAGGCCCATACCATTTCACTAGTAAGAAGACATTTGCAGACACAGTAAGAGGCATTTAGGTAATGGGCAGTGACTATGTTATAATTAAGGCAGAGGAGTATGGTAATGAATGGCTCTATGACAGTGTTGTAGTTCGTCTAAAAGTCAGATATGTTAACATTAGTCTGAAGTTTGAACTTAATGAAAGAGGACTAGATGGGTTTGAAGCCAGAAAAGGTGGAGGACGTGATGTGGTGTTATTTTTCAAGTCCAAGGAGGAAATGGAGACAAAAATGAAGGCCATCAACGATATTATCGAAGATTGGTGTGAAGACATCATCCAATGGAGGCTAGAGCTAGCTCTTGCACAGGAGAGACTAGTATGGATTAGCTGTTATGGCATTCCATTACATTTATGGAATAAGTCCAATTTAATTAAGATTGGTAGCTTATAGGGTGAAGTTATTGAAGGTGCTGAATGCATGCCTTAGTCTTTCGATTGTGGTAAACTTAGGATAATCACCAAGTGCATGGAACCTATTAACAAGGTTATCAACCTGGAGACTAAGCAGTTTTCTCATCCAGTTAGAGTCTTGGAAGAACAGGTAATAGTAGCAAAAACAATCAATTAGTGCTGCAGGTGTATGAAGCATCAAGATGAGGTGAAGGGTCATAACCCAGATGAGGAAGAGGAGGATCATGACTCTAACAGAGATGGTAAGCCACTTCAGAACCACATTGATAAGTCAACTCACCCCATAGGAGGTGAGACAACTCAGGGTTTTGAGCAATACAAAATTGAGGCCAGAAGAATGTCGACACGTGGGGATGGTAGTGTAATAGAGGCGGACAAAGGGTCACAATGGAAGAGGGATACGGAAGTGGCAGAGTCATGTAGCATGGTGGGCAAGGAGCTTGAGGTAGAAGCATACAAGGAACTGGTGGCAGTTAGCAGTGCATTTAATGCCTTAAAGCCAGCTAATTAGGGTAATGATGGACAAGTTTGCGTGCCTGGTTTTATGAGAAGTTTGAGTGGCTCAAGTCTAAATAAGCCTGGGCTGAGTTTGGAAGTGGTTTTGGGCCACAATAATTTGAATCATGAGTTGGGTGGGCTGAATGAAGTTCAGTGTGGGCCTTTGCTGTGTGATGCCCATGTAAACGAAATAGTTGTTGGTGCTGGGCATGGGATTAGAGAGTCCAGTGTTTCTCAGTCATAGGATGATAGCTCAAAGTTCAGGTCTGTAGCCTTGAAAAGCAAAGGTAAGGCAAAAGCAAAAGGGAAAGAGAAGATTAGCTACATCCGGCCAAAAAAGGGATTATTTGGTTTGGAAAAAAGAGTGGGATCGAAGGGTGCAGCAACTAGCAAATCAGCCCTAAAAAGAGCTTTGCTTAGAGCATCTGCAGCTGAAGCCTCACTGTTAGCTTTCATTGACAGTGGAGGGGATGGAGACAGAAGAATCTTGGATGAGGCACAAGCTTGTTTGCAGATGGGAAAATTGTTGGGTGTGGAAATGAATGGAAAGGAAGCTGAAGTTCTAAAAAAGATTGTGGAACTTGAAGTTAAAGATATAGGACGGATGGACAGGGGTGATGGTGCCGTAGCCTAATCTGTATCCATTGAAGGAGGATTATAGGTGTATGTTTAATTACCATGAAGATCCTATCTTGGAACATTAGAGGAACATGTAGATAGGAAAAGAAGGGAAAGATATGGAAAATTCTGAAGGAAAGAAATGTAGTTGTAGCTTTATTTCAGGAAGCCAAAAAATCTGTAGTAGTAGAAAAGAAAGTGCGAGCAACGTGGGCAAGAAACAATATGGAATTTTTTGACTGTGGACTCTGAAGGCCTAGCTGGTGGACTTCTCTACATATGGGATCCAGAGGTATTTCAACTTAAGGAGTGTTGTTGTAATAGAACATTCATTTTGCTCTCGGGTACTCTATTTTCTTCTTTTAATTGTGTTATTCTTAATATTTATGCACCAAATGAAATGGGTACTAGGGGAAAGCTGTGGGATTACTTGTTTAAGCTCAAGAGGGAGTTTCCCAACCCATGGTGTTTATGCGAGGATTTTAATGAAATAAAAAACATAGGTGAAAGAAAGGGTTGTTTTAGAAGAGATAAAGGAATGAGAGAGTTCATTGAATTTATTGACAAATGTGAAGTTCATGATCTACCATTACTTGGCAGAAAATATACCTAGTGTAACTCACTAGCAGAAGAAAAGTGGAGTAGAATAGATAGGGTGTTAGTGGATCCTAAATGGTTGGAGGTGTTCAATTTAAAGCTCTGGGGTGTCCCAAGGCTCATTTCTGATCACTGCCCTCTGTTGCTAATAGAAGATGAACGAGACTGGGGTCCTAAGCCTTTTAGAATCATTAATGCTTGGAGTCTACACCCAAGTTTTCCAGCTTTTGTGGAGAAGACCTGGAAGGAGGCTGAAGTTGAAGGTTGGGCTGGGTTTGTCCTTCAAAAGAAGCTTAAACTATTGAAGGTAGAATTAAAGAAATGGCATAAAGAGGTATTTGGGAGTGTAAATGTGCAGTTAAAGGAAGCAGAAGAGGAATTGCATCTTTTGGATTTATCTACAGAGTCTAGAGACCTAGATAATTCAGAAAAAGCCAGAAGAGGAGTAGTCAGAGATCAAGTATGAAGGTTAAGCAAAATGATTGAGTGGATGTGGTTGCAAAAATCAAGGCTCAATTGGAACTTGAAAGGTGATAGAAATACCAGATTTTTCCATGTAGTGGCCAAGGGTAGGCAAAGTAGAAATGAGATCTCTTTAATTTCTGTTGGGAATGTTGTGTATGAAGGTCCTGCTCAGGTTAGGCAAGCAGTCTTTGACCACGTCAGCAAACAGTACACAGAGGATTGGAGAGGTAGACCCAAGCTAGGTGGCCAATTTAAATCAGTTCTTGATTGCCCTAGATTTGAAAGATTGGAAACAAAATTTTCAGAGGTAGAAATCAGGGCTACTGTGAAGGACTGTTATGGCAATAAGACCCCTAGGCCAGATGGTTTTAACTTGGCTTATTTTCAAAAATTTTGGAAAATATTGAAATCTGACTTATTGCAGTTTTTTAAGGACTTTCATAGGAATGGTAAGTTGGTTTTGGCACTTAATAGCTCCTTTATTTCACTAATACCTAAGGTTGAAAATCCTGTTGGGCTTGGTGACTATAGACCAATAAGCCTAGTTGGTTTAGTATATAAAGTTCTAGCAAAAGTTTTGTCGTGTAGACTAAAAGGGGTGTTTTCTCACATCATCAGTGATGCACAATCAGCTTTCATAGGAGGTAGAAACATTTTGGATGGTATTTTAATTGCTAATGAAATAGTGGATGGATGGAGAAAAACCAAAAGGAGGGGAGTGATTATCAAGCTTGATTTTGAAAAGGCTTTTGATTCTGTAAATTGGTGTTACTTATCATGTATGCTCTTGAATTTTGGGTTTGGAGCAAAATGGATCATTTGGATTAAATAATGTGTCACCTCTGCCAAACTCTAATATACTTATGTCAAGAGCACAACAGAATGGCCTGATTAAAAGGGTGAAGGTGGGTTCTAGTGGAGTGTTGTTATCACATTTACAATTTGCAGATGATTCCATTTTGTTCTGTGAAGCTAAGGAGATAGAGGTGCGCAATATCAAGAGGGTCTTAAGGTTTTTTGAATTGATTTCTGGGTTGAAAATAAACTATCATAAGAGCCAGGTGTGTGGAGTTAATGTACCTGAGGAATCTTTATCCAGATTCGCAGCAAAGTTACATTGTAAAACCAAGGCATTTCCTTTGAAGTATTTGGGTTTGCCTTTGGGAGCTAATCCAAATAAGAAGGCAACTTGGAAACCTGTTCTTGATAAAGTCAGAAGCAGACTAGCAGGATGGAAAAGAAAGTTGCTATCATTCTCAGGGAGGCTCACTCTTTTAAAGTCTGTGTTCTCTGCCTTACCACTGTTCTATCTATCTCTATTTAAAATGCCTGTAGGGGTAGCAAGAGAATTTGAGAAGCTACAGGCTGTTTTCCTTTGGGGAGGGTCAAAGTCAAGAAAACCAATTCACTTGGTTAAATGGGATAAATAACAAAGAATGTGATGCAGGGGGGCTTAGGCATTAGGAGAGTTAGGTTGGTTAATGATTGTATGTAATTAAAATGGTGGTGGAGATTTGGCACAGAGAAAGATGCTTTGTGGAGAAAGATTATCTGCAGCAAGTATAATCTGGATGATAAAAACTAGTGCCCTTCTTCTATCCCAAGCAGCAGGTACTCTTGTGTGTGGAAAGGAATCATCTCCATACCGGAGAGGAGTAATAGTTTGATGGTGTTCTATTATAATAATGTTCAAGTCAAGGCAGGGGATAGTAAAAGAACCAATTTCTGGAAGGACAACTGGTGTAGCAATTATTGCTTGAAAGATGAATTCCCTATTCTTTATGGATTGGTGATGGAGAAGGAGGAAACCCTGAGATCAATGTATGTCAGGAGGGTAGATTTAGGGGATTGGAACTTTCAATTTAGAAGAAGGTTGTATGAGTGGGAAGAGAGGGAAGTATGTAGGCTTAAAGTGCTTCTGGTGTCTGCAACTGATTTATGTAATGATCTGGAGGACAATCTAGTTTGGTTGGCTGAAGGATCTGGCTTATTTTCTATCTCCTTTGTCTATAAAAATGAAATTGACTCCCTTGGCCCTTCATTTATTACTTGTAAGTTTGTCTGGAACACATTTGCCCCTCCAAAGGTTCAATTTTTCTGTTGGCTAGCCCGGAAGAACAGAGTCAAGACAGCAGAGTTTCTTCAGAAAATTGGAGTGATTCAAGCTAATACTCCAGCCCTCTGTTTTTTCTGTAAAGCTGAGTCTGAATCTACCTGTCATGTGCTGCTGCATTGCCATTTTGCATGGAAGGTTTGGGCTACAATGATGGATTGGTGGGATTTGCAGGGGGCTCTATCAGGTTCTATGGAAGCTGTATTTCATTGGTGGGAATGTGAGAAATTGAACAGAAAAAGAAAAGTTGTTATGGAAGGTCATTCTCTTGGCTGTCCTATGGTCTCTGTGGAAGCTTAGAAATGAGTGCATTTTTGAATCTGCTACACCTCAGTTGGAGGACTTGTGTCATTT
Organism: Camellia japonica; assembly: GCA_030407325.1. Taxonomy (NCBI): domain Eukaryota; kingdom Viridiplantae; phylum Streptophyta; class Magnoliopsida; order Ericales; family Theaceae; genus Camellia; species Camellia japonica. The sequence continues at coordinate 102,431,803 of JAPPVO010000010.1, read as the reverse complement.
GATTAAAATTAGAGTTGCACTGTGGCTGAACCAAAGATTCAAGGATTTTCATTTCACTATAGAAGACTTCTTGACCAATCTGAGACAAATAAGATGGAGTTTGGGGAGTAGATCTGCTATGGGCTGCTAATATAAAGTTCTTTGCTGCTGATCTAGTTTTGTTCTGGGCTATTGATATGGAGTTTGGGGAGTAGATCTGTTATGGGCTGCTAATTTAGAGCTCTTTGCTGCTGATCTGGTTTTGTTCTGGGCTACTGGTATGGAGTTTGGGGAGTAGAGCTGTATTCTGCTTTCCCTTGGGTTGGTGCCTTACCAACTGTGGGTGGTGTTAGCCTTTGCTCTTTGTCTTTTTATTAATAATTGTCAATGTATTTGCTTGATCATTATCAATAAAATTTCTCTTTGGCTGCCTAAAAAAAAAAAGAAAAAAAAAAAAAGCATTGTCGTTGTTGTTGTTGCTTTTTTTTTTTTTGTGTGTAGATTTTTCCAAACAAGCGCAAATATGCAAATGAGCATTTATCAGTAAAAATGTTTATTCTTTAAAGGAATTGTGATAAGCACTACTAAAATATATATTCACAATCACATATCTATATTCAAATTTATCCTAGAAAACAACAGAATTATGTGAATTAGATTTTAAACTCCACCACCACAACCACCATCACCACAGATTGTGATAAGCAACACAAATAGCCATTCAAATTTTCCCAATCAAATTTAGTCATTATATATTCATTTCAGTTCAAGATCCTCTCTCACAAAATGAATCAAATATACTAAGGAATAAGCTATTGTTCCAATTTTATTTTATTTTTTTAATAGAATTATCTACCAGAATAACATGACAATAGCATTTTTATAAATAAAATACATCTACATGAATTTTTAGTTTTAAAATGACAAACCCACAACTCAACACATAATTTTGTATAATTTTTTTTGGGGGGGGGGGGGGGAGATGTAAATCATAAGCCAATATATTAATTCAAATTTTAGTCAGAAAATCTATCTCAAATTTCCATTCAAATTTTAGGTGTTACCTATCTATCTGACCTTATCATCATCAGATCAGAGTTAGTTACCCACTATATATATTCCATGCAAACTTCACATTTGAATATCAGATTCCATTTGAGAAGAGTGAGAGCGGTAGCCATAGCATAGCTGTGATGAAGAAATCAATCACCACCCATGTGTTCTTCTTCATTTGCATGTTCATGTTGGCTAGCCATGGGTTTGCTAGAGATATTCCCATAGCCAAACAAACCGATGATAGTGCTAAAGAGACGGATGCATTCTTGCAATTCTGGTCACCATGGGCTTGGATGCATCCTCCATTCTTCTTCCCACATCCACACCCATTGCCACTTCCCGGCCTTGGCCACCCCTGGGCCTTACCACCCCTACCGGCTCACAAGTTCCCTCCATTCACCTGGCCTAAGCCTGGGCATCCCTGGGCACTTCCACCCCTGCCAGCTCACAAGTTCCCTCCATCTACGTGGCCTAAGCCTGGGTTCCCTCCATTCACGTGGCCTAAGCCTGGGCACCCTTGGGCACTACCACCCCTGCCAGCTCACAAGTTCCCTCCATTCACATGGCCTAAGCCCGGGAGCCCTTGGGCGCTACCGCCCTTACCTGCTCACAAGTTCCCTCCATTCACTTGGCCAAATCCATGGCGTTGGGCATTCCCACCCCTCCCATCTCCTAAGTTTTCGCAAAACCAGGAGTCTCAAGCATCATCATCTGTAAAAGGCGAAACCGCACTGCCTACTAAAGCATGAGTGTTTCAGTCATCTTATCAGAATTTAGTTAGATCTAAATCCTAGAAGATGAAATTTTAGTTTGTTTCTACTTCAATTCTTGGTAGTTTTGTTTTAGATTCTTAAAACATTGTGTCATGTTCTTTCATTTTGATCAATGAATAAAGGGGTTTTCTTTCTCGTTTAGTTGTTTAATTCATTCTCTTTTTTTTATTAATATCTTTGTTTATTCTGTTTATAAGTTGTTTGATCATCTAATATGATTTTTGCCCATCTTATCAGTACATTTTTTGATGGTGCATTGCACTGCATTTTCTATAGTAATTAGTTACCATTAATTTTCAGTTTTTATTTTATTTTATTTTTGCTAATAAGTCTGCATATTTCCTTTTTGTGTGTGTGTATTTTCAATTTTTAATGAAAAAATAAAGAATTAATGATTTAAAATAAGTGAACAGATCTATTAGCCACAAATTTATTTGATTATCAGAGCTATTAGTGACCCCAAACAAAAAAAAAAAAGAAAAATAAAATGAAGTACGAACATTTTTTATTAGATTGATAAAATGTTGAAAATAATGTTTTATTTGACTGAGAACTCATTCCAAACACAAAATAAGGAAAATGATATTTACTTTTTGTTACTGTTTGTTTGTTTTTTTTTTGAACGGCAAAAAAGAGCTTTATTGATGAAAAAAACAAGGACTTGCAAAATACATCAACAAAGCAGGAGAAACAATAGCAACAAAGCTAAACAAGATTGGTGAGAAACCAATCAAAAGAACCAACAAAAGAACCAACAGACAGCAGGAAAGATGATCAAACTGCAGCAATGTAACAGAGCGACCAAACTGCAGCAGAGATGAGGAACAGAGACACCTCTAGGTCTGAAATAGAGTTGAAGCACCACATAGCACCAGAAACCAACCCACATACAATTCAACAACTCAGTACCCCTGCGCAGATTCCCCAACACAGAGACCAACCCACATATGCTGCTGCTGCACACCAGAAGATAGTAGAATATAAGCCAAAGCACTGCTGCTGCTGCAGATACACTGAACCCCGACCACCTAAACAAACTCGAATCTGGCTAATATTGTGGAAATTCATCACCCCATGTGAAAGGGGTGAACACCAGTTCAAGATTGGAGGCTGCCAAAGTCTTTGGCCACCAACCTCACCAACTGCAGCTAGCCATATTTGACAAACCAAGCCTGCCACCTTGCCAAAGCTCTTCACCTACCTCCTCTATATTTTGTATAAATAGATGCATTGAGAGAGAGTTAATCACAGCAGAGTGAGTTCAATAGAGAGCAAACAGAGAGAGAGAGAATTACAGAGAGTGTTGTAATTCTTACCATTTTTGTTCAATATAGTGATCCGCTGCCCGTGGATGTAGGCGACTTGCCGAACCACGTTAAATCTTGTGTGTTATTGCTTGTTTGAGTTCCCTGGTGTGTCCCCGATCCACAACAATTGGTATCAGAGCTCGGGTGGTGAAAAATCGAATTTTTCCCGAAAGTGCCCAGATTTCGAAGTGCTCGAAATCAACTTTTGAGCATACCAGGAGCAAGATCTCCCCGAGAGGAGTCCATAACAGCAAAGAAAAGCCCAAGACAATTTTCCACGCGCTCTCACGCGCGTTCTGAAGGAAGAGAGTGAATCACACTCTCGGCACGCGCTTACACGCGCCGGTTGCCTCTCGGCGCGTCAGATTACGCGCCCTACACGCGCTCCACGCGCTCTTCAGGGAAGAAGACGACCCACGTGGCGCCACGTCATCACACGTCAGCCCCACGTCACGCCACGTGTCCTGCCCAGTCAGCCTGAGCCGCTGACCAAGCTGCGTTGACCAGCCGACAAGCCGTTGACCGAGCCGCCGATCCTCCGTTGACCGCGCCGCCTGCGCCGTTGACCGAGCCGTTGACCAGCCGTTGACCGGAGGAATTATCCGGTGCATCTCGGCGCACCAGATTCTGCAGATCTGAACCGTCCAAACTGTTTTTGCTAGATCAGAGCCATTCGGAGTCCGTTTTCGACGATCCAATAGTGTTTTCCAACTATTTGGGATATTCCGGACACATCCGTACGGTTAGTTTTTAAATCAGAGGTGTTCAAAATATTTTGGCTTGATCTGAGGCATTCAGAGTCCGTTTTTGACGATCCAATAGTGCTTTATAACTATTTGGAGTATTCCGGACACATCTGTACGGTCAGTTTTTTGAATTAAAGTTTCTAAAAAATGGCAGAATCTACAGAGTCCAGAGCAACCGAATCCGTAAGTAATCCAGCGAGTACAAGTAACTCTAGGCATTGGACCCCGGTGTCCCATGCTAAGTTCGAGGTAGAGAAGTTTGATGGAAGCAGCAACTTCGGCATGTGGAGATGCGAAGTTAAAGATATGCTTGTCCAGATGAACCTGCACTTCACTCTGGGAGACAAACCAGATGACATGGACGGGATAGAATGGGAGAGGGTGAATCTCCTGGCCTGCAGTTCCATCCGACTTTGCCTTGCAAAAGAGGAGAAGTACGCCTTCACAGAGTATGATATTGCGAAGGACCTTTGGAAGGCGCTGGAAGATAAGTTCATGACAAAGAGCATTGAGAACCGGCTCTACTTGAAGAAGAGGTTGTTTCGTTTCGACTACAAGAAAGGTATTTCGATGAACGAACACCTAAATAACTTCAATAAAATTCTTACGGATTTGAAGAATTTGGATGATCACATTGGTGATGAAGATAAAGCACTGTTATTGTTGAATTCTTTGCCTGACTCGTATGATCATCTCACTACTACTTTACTGTATGGTAAAGAGAAGATCAAGTATATTGATGTTGCAAACGCCTTGGTGAACAATGAGTTCAGAAGGAAAGATAAGTCTGCAAACAGGGACTCAGCATCCGAGGCATTAACAGTCAGAGGCAGAACAACTAACAGAAGATATGCAGGGCGAGGAAAGTCTCGCTCAAAATCCAGAGGGAAATCTTCAGACAGAAGACGTCTTGCAAAAGACGAGTGTGCTGCTTGTCGCCAGAAGGGGCATTGGGCAAAAGATTGTCCCAATAAAGACAAGACAGAAGAAAAAGTGAACGTTGCACGAGATGGAGATAATGGTGAAGGAGTAGCCTTCACAGTTTCATCATATGGCCAGTCTGATGAATGGATAATAGATTCCGGATGTTCATTCCATATGTGTCCTAACAAGCAGTGGTTCTCGAGCTTACGAGAGTTCGATGGAGGAGTTGTGCTTATGGGCAACGACCAAGCTTGCCAGACAAAGGGGATTGGAACAGTTCGACTGAAGGTCCATGATGGAACAATCAGAATTCTTGAAGATGTACGATATGTACCAGATCTAACCAAGAATCTCATCTCAGTGGGAGTTTTAGACTCCAAAGGTTACAGAGTAACCATGGAAGGTGGAGTCCTCAAAGTTGTTCGAGGAGCATTGGTTGCAATGAAGGGTACTCGACAGGGAAATTTATATTTCCTAGACGGCTCTACAGTCACAGGGAGAGTGGCTGTCTCCACCAGTTCCAGCTCAGAAGATGATGCATCAGACACTTCCAGACTTTGGCACATGCGCCTAGGGCATGTCGGAGAGAAGGCTTTACAAGGGTTAGTAAAGCAAGGCCTGTTGAAAGGCGCCAAGACAGGGAAGCTTGAGTTCTGCGAGCATTGTGTATTGGGAAAGCAAACAAGAATCAAGTTTGGTACTGCAATTCACCGTACCAAAGGGATTCTAGACTACGTCCACACCGACGTATGGGGTCCTTCCAAGAATGCTTCGTTGGGAGGTAAACACTACTTTGTGTCGTTCATTGATGACTTCTCCAGAAGAGTTTGGATTTACACAATGAAGCACAAAGATGAAGTCTTAGACATCTTTCTTATGTGGAAGAAGATGATAGAGACCCAGACAGGCAGAAAGATCAAGAAGCTCAGATCTGACAATGGTGGAGAATACACATCAGATCCTTTCTTTGAGGTTTGCCAGAATGCAGGGATAGTGAGACATTTCACAGTTCCTGGAACACCGCAGCAGAATGGAATTGCAGAACGCATGAACCGCACTTTAGTGGAGAAAGTCCGGTGTATGCTGTCACAGTCTGGAATGAGCAAGGCATTTTGGGGCGAGGCATTGAACTATGCTCGTCATCTTGTCAACAGACTACCTACTGCAGCACTAAATGGGAAGACTCCCATGGAGGTATGGTCAGGAGTCCCAGCTACTGATTATGATCAGTTACGTATCTTTGGATGTCCAGCTTATTTTCATGTTACAGAATCTAAGTTGGATCCAAGAGCCAAGAAAGCCATCTTCTTGGGCTTCGGTGACGGTGTCAAAGGATACAGACTTTGGTGCCCTGAATCAATGAAAGTTCTCATCAGAAGAGATGTTACCTTTGATGAGTCTGCAATGGTGAAGCAACCAGACCCTCAACAGCATGAGGAAGCATTGAAGAAGTCAGTGCAGGTGGAGTTTAAGACTCCAGTGAAGACTAGTCAGCCAATCAACCATCCTGAAGAAGTCTCAGAGGATAGCTCTGAAGAGAGTTCAGATGAAAATGAAGATCCAGAGGCTCCACAACAATTAGAACCCATTGCAATCAGGAAAGGAAAAAGGGTTACTAGGCAACCTGGTTGGATGACCGATATGGTAGCCTATGCACTTCCAATCATTGAAGACAATGTTCCTTGCACTTTCAAAGAAGCTGTGCAGAATGCAGAAAGTGTCAAATGGAAGAAGGCTATGGATGAAGAGATCGGGTCACTTCACAAGAACCAGACTTGGGAGTTGGTGCAACTTCCAAAAGGCAAGAAAGCAATTGGGTGTAAGTGGGTTTACACCAAGAAGAAAGGCATTCCAGGCAGAGACAACATCAGATTCAAAGCTAGATTGGTAGCTAAAGGCTACGCTCAGAAGGAAGGAATAGACTACAATGAGATATTCTCACCTGTTGTGAAGCACACGTCTATTCGCATCTTGTTAGCTTTGGTTGCACAGCTTGATCTCGAGCTCGCCCAACTCGACGTCAAAACTGCCTTCTTACATGGAGATCTTGATGAGGAGATATACATGTCCCAGCCAGACGGTTTCAAAGTTGCTGGAAAAGAGAATTGGGCCTGTAAGCTGAACAAATCGTTATACGGGTTGAAGCAATCCCCGAGACAGTGGTACAAGCGATTTGATCGGTTCATGATGGAGAAAGAATACACAAGAAGTCAATTTGATCATTGTGTATATTTCCGTAAGCTTCCCGACGGTTCCTTCATCTATTTGCTCTTATATGTAGATGATATGCTGATTGCATCTAAGAGCAAGGTGGAGATTGACAAACTCAAGGCACAGTTGGCAAGGGAGTTTGAAATGAAGGATTTGGGAGAAGCAAAGAAAGTTCTTGGCATGGAGATCAAGAGAGACAGGAAGAAGGGCACGGTTTGTCTGACACAAACCCAGTATTTGCAAAAGGTGTTAGACAGATTTGGCATAAATGGGAAAACCAAAGCTGTAAGTACACCATTGGCCCCTCATTTCAAGCTTAATGCTTCAATGTCTCTGCGCACAGAAGAAGAACGGAAGCATATGGCACAGGTTCCATATGCAAATGCAGTTGGTGCATTAATGTATGCTATGGTTTGTACAAGGCCTGACATCTCGCATGCTGTGAGTATGGTAAGCAGGTATATGCATGATCCAGGAAAAGATCACTGGCAGGCAGTGAAATGGATCCTAAGGTACATACATGGCACAGTCAATCTGGGATTGAAGTTCGAGAGAGATAACCGACTCGGGCAGAATTTGGAAGGATATGTGGACTCAGATTATGCTGGTGACTTAGACAAACGCCGGTCAACAACAGGGTATTTATTTACGCTTGCTAAAGGACCGGTGAGTTGGAGGTCAACGCTTCAGTCAACGGTGGCTTTGTCTACTACAGAGGCAGAGTACATGGCAGTGACAGAAGCCTTTAAGGAAGCTATTTGGCTACACGGGTTGATTGAGGACTTGGGTGTTGTTCAGAAGCACGTTGAGGTGTTTTGTGACAGTCAGAGTGCCATTTGTTTGGCAAAGAACCAGGTTCATCATGCCCGCACCAAGCACATTGACGTCCGTTTCCATTTCATCCGAGAAATTGTGAATGAAGGGGATATTCTGCTTCAAAAGATTGGTACTGCAGATAATCCAGCCGATATGCTCACAAAGGTAGTTTCTGGGATCAAGTTCCAACGTTGTTTGGACTTGGTCAATATCTCTCGGAATTGAGCACCTTCGGGTGCAAAGGCAGTGTTGATCGATCACTATGGACAGAGGGCAAAGGCAGGACAGTCAAGGGCATCTCAGCAGGGAGTGCAGGACATCCAAGCAGGGGGTGCAGGATATCTTGGTTTCGCACAAGTTCAAGTATAGCAGATGAAGACATCCGAGACAAGAAGCATGGAAGAGATCTGTGGGAGATAGGAGCAGAGACTCTCTCCAAATCAGAGAGTGGTGTGAGTTGAGGATGTAAGATGCCCTCCTCCTCTTGTATCTCTGGTGTATTATCTCTAGCTTCAAGGGATGCAGTGTCTCAGTAAGGAGATGCAGACTACGTTGACTTTGGACGTGACAAGATTTCCAGCAGTGTGTGCCGTAGATCACCTCACATGGGTTGAGGGGATGATTTGTGGAAATTCATCACCCCATGTGAAAGGGGTGAACACCAGTTCAAGATTGGAGGCTGCCAAAGTCTTTGGTCACCAACCTCACCAACCGCAGCTAGCCATATTTGACAAACCAAGCCTGCCACCTTGCCAAAGCTCTTCACCTACCTCCTCTATATTTTGTATAAATAGATGCATTGAGAGAGAGTTAATCACAGCAGAGTGAGTTCAATAGAGAGCAAACAGAGAGAGAGAGAATTACAGAGAGTGTTGTAATTCTTACCATTTTTGTTCAATATAGTGATCCGCTGCCCGTGGACGTAGGCGACTTGCCGAACCACGTTAAATCTTGTGTGTTATTGCTTGTTTGAGTTCCCTGGTGTGTCCCCGATCCACAACAAATATTATAAAGAAAATCATTAATGGAGAATTGACAATCCTTAGAAGAAGCCTTCAGCCAAATAGCTAACTCGATAATGATAGACTCCTTAAGCTCTTCCATATCCGGTTGAACACTATTGTTACTGTACCTGATGATATTCAAATATCATTTTCTAAAAAGTGATTACGAATATTATTTTCTATAGAGTTAGCTATTTGGCTCCTTTTTTATTGTAGTTAAATGTTTTGTTTGTTAAGAGTTTAAAAGCAATTATCCTGTTTACAATAATTTATGAATGGTAGTTATTGTATTCTCTTAACTTGGATTATTACAAAAGAAAAGTAGCATACTCTAGATACATTATAAAGCAGAGCATTCCTATATTATAACACAAAAATTGCTATTTTGTATGCCAAACCGCCTAACAAAAAAATCTACACTTTATTAAATGCCGCTCTTCTCGACATTGTTCATATAGGGCTCTATTCAGCACCTAGCATTTCATCATAAGCCACACCCAAAGGTCTTATAGCAAGAACACTGCATTCTCTTTCTCTTCTAGGCATCTACTTGTTGGTTCAAATTGATATTGCACAAAATTGCATGCAAGAGTATAGTGAATTTAAATTAAAAAAATTCAATAAACTAAAGTTGAATGCATTTCATATATACAAATAGAAAGAGAAGAAGATCATAAATTGTAAGATTGATATCAACTACAACAATCAGTCAAGCAGATCCTGATGCAGGTTGGCAAATACACTACAAAAAAAAACACCTTTGGCGACTAAATTTTTAGTCGCCAAAAGTCACTTTTTAGTCGCCAAAAGTCCGATTTTCACTTTTCCCGACTAAATAATTTCGTCGCCGGTTTTGTCGTGAATATGTGGTCGCAGATGGAATTGGTGACTAAAAGAGTGTGAGTCGCCAAAAGTCAGTAAAACAGCGACCAACGCATTTGTCGGCAATACTGAATTCCTTTTTTGGAAATTATGCATTTGGCGACTAAAATTTTAGTCGCCAATAGTGTTTATTTATTTATTTTTTTTTTGAGTTTCCCCGACTAAACTGATCGTCGCCAAAACGATTAATTTTCGGCGACTAAACTCTTTAGTCGCCAAAAGCATGTTTGAAATTTTTTTTTTTCCATCTGCTGAGCACCTCAGGCGGTTCGAACCTTGGACCTCCAACTTCCCAACATTCCAAACCTTCACAGCACAGTCCCTCCCACTATGCCACTGAATCCTCACGCGAATATGATTGCAACTTATATTATTTATACATTATTTTCACCGGTTTTAATAGAAAAGTATATATAGAAATATAATTATATATATTAAACATAATTGATGTAAAAAATAAATTATTTATTAAAAAAAAATATAAGCCACTTTTGGCGACTAAAATTTTTTTAGTCACCAAAAACTTTAGTTTTGGCTACTAAAAAATAATTTAGTCGCATCAAAATTAATTTCCGCCTAAAAAAACCACTTTCAGCGACTAAAGTGATTTTTGGTCGCCAAAACTGTCACTTTTGCCGACTAAACTCAATTTTAGTCGCCAATGGTCCACTTTTCAGCTACTAAATATTTTTAGTAGCCAAAAACATCCACTTTTGGCGACTAAACTGAGTTTTAGTCGCCAAAACCCCTCCTTTTAGCTACTAATTTTTTTTAGTAGCCAAAAACATTAACTTTTGGCGACTAAACTGAGTTTTAGTCGCCAAAACCCCTCCTTTTAGCTACTAATTTTTTTTAGTAGCCAAAAATCTCCACTTTTGGCGACTAAACTGAATTTTAGTCGCCAAAACCCCTACTTTTGGCTACAAAATTGATTTTAGTCGCCAGTAAGTATACATTTGGCGACTAATTTGTTTTAGTCGCCAAAAGTCCTCAGTTTTGGCTACCAAACTGTTTTTAGTCGCCCAAGGTGCTACTTTTAGCGACGAAAAATTTATTTTTAGTCGCTAATTGTGCTTTTTGTTGTAGTGATATAAAAGGCACCTCTCCTTGTAATATGAAATCATTTCTTTTGAAAATCATAATTTACAAAATCTCACAGTTACCAGTTTTGTGGTAGCGCTGATGTAGACATATATCTCCATAGCTTTCTTATTGATTCATTACACAATTTGGGGATGTCATAAAATACTGCAACTGCAACTATACAATATAGATGAAACGCAAATACAAAGTTGTTTCCCTAATGCACTGAACATTTTTTTTTTTCAAGCAAAGATGTGTTCGGTTTTCTAATGAAATATACCTACCAGATTTACATATCATATCCTTACAAGATGATGAAATTTTGCTTTGATGTAGCTCCTGAAAGAAAGATTTTTCGGTAATATTACCAAAGAAATGAATTTCATAATTAGAAGGAAAAACATAACTCTTCACATGATGGGTTAAAGAGGCTTTTACTTCTTTAGAAGTTGTTTGCAGGATAAACGAATGCCCTTTATGTACGTATAGTACTCATTCTTATTTCTTAATCAACTATGCCAATCGTCCAGAGTCCATTTGGTTTTTGTATCAGAGCTATTACAAACTGAGCTAAATTAATTTATCAATATCACATCCTCCTCCCCAAATCTATCTCTCATTTCTTCCTCTTTCCACTTGTGGTTCAATTCATCAATCAAATGCTCTCATTCAAAAAATTTGAGCATCACACCACACAACACAGTGGTTTCAAAGAAATGTGTTTTGGCAACCACCAATCAGTGAAAAGAGAAATACATTTATTGTTCCCCACTCCATTTACATATGATTGAACTTCTATTATTTCTACCCATTTCCGACCATTCTGCTCAAAATACACTTGTTTAAATTCTAATCAGCTATTTGATATTCTAACAAGAGTAGGAAATGAAAAACACAGAAAAAAAAAATTAATGTTGTAGCTTACATTCCATAGTCAATATAGAGATAGAGACAACACATCCTCCAACTCAGGTAAGTTTTTTTTTTTTTGATCAGCAAAATAAAACTTTATTGATGAAGGAAGCAATATACATGCCACCAAACAACAACAAAGTTGGGAAGTGCACAGAGCATTATAGCTAACCTCCACGACCCCAACTAGGTTGGCACCGCAAAAGAAGCACAATCATATGCTAGCACTAAACTCAAGATTGGTGAGAAACCAATCGAAACATCCAAAATGAGAAGACAAACAATAAAACAACTGCAATGCAATAGAGTAACAGCAACAATACAACATAAACTTCTCTGTAATACACCTATCTTCACAGACAAAAACAATAACACCACAGACATAGACCAGCAATAGCAGCAGGGCTCCCAACCATTCTCTAGCTCAACCCCCTTACATCACCCAAGAAGCAACCTTTAACTCCCAACACAAGCCTTGATCTAATGAAGATTAGTGACTATCTCCTGCACTGAATACTGCAGCCCCGCAATATTCAATTTACTCCAAAGTGCTACCCTTACCTTCACCATCTCTGCTAATTCAATCCAATCTACTAGTTTGCCACTAAAGACATTTATTTCTTGCTTTCCATAATGACCACATAACAGCTAAACGTACCATTTTCCACATTCTAAGAACCCTCTTATTGAATTTGACTCCTAACCACCAAAGCAATACATCCTCAATTGAACCAGGTAAAGCCCACACCAGACCCTACCACTTTAACATATCAGACCAAACCTTCCAAGCAAATGGGTGTAGACGTCCCCGAACGTCCTGGGAGGAGAATCCCGTTTTGTTCATTTGGGGTCACTACAGTTCAGGACTCAAAGTCACGGTCCTGTATCTAATCTCGCAGAGTGCAATGCAAGACCGATGAATCATCAAAGAGTCCAAATCCAGCAAATCGTTTTGGAAAACAGATTTTTTGAAATAAGTGCCAAACATGGACTGCTTTGCCAGATACAGAGTCGCCACCTAAATATTTTTTAATGGGGGAATTTAGGAAACCCTGACTCGGTGCCAAAGGCCTCGTGTCCGTCATCACCAAAGTTGCCTCGGCTCGGGAACTTGGGTACGATTGGGGAATGTCAGCTATGAGCACCCCCTCTCACCCGATCCGAAGATCGGCCTCTACTAACCATGATATCCTCTTTTGAAAACGTTATGTGTTCTTATTCCAGTTAATTAGCTAGAATTACTATGTGATGCGCACAACACAAAAGTACAGACTAGATTGCCTAATTTGGAACGAAGCATTGCATATCCGTTTGTTTGGAAATGTTTTGAAATTTGCTACTCGCAAGTAGGCTAAAATACGAATTTCAATGAATTATCCCAATTCAAATAATCCAACCTTCACCCACAGGCATTCAGGCAGTTTATCACATAAGCATATAGCCACATGGTAAGCATGCTGTCATGTTAACATTCACACTCATGTGAGATGCTAAAGCATAAAAGACTTACAATATACTCTGCACCAAAACAAGAACATGTTAGCAATCATGCATGATCCAAGTCCATGTTAAGTGGCTAATGCAACGCACACAGAATGTCACTAGAATAGGCTCGGCTAATCCTAGGATGACATGTGGAATGCACAGACAGCATGTATTCAAGTTAGATTTGAAATATTATGCATTTAGTATGATGCGCCGAGCCCGGTGCATGCAATACTGATGAATGATGCACGCATGCATAGCATAAGGTATGCTAAATTAAACATGTCCTAATACTAACCATCAAAAGCAGGTAAGTAAAAGGGAGAAAGAAGTGGGGGTTGGAAGACATGCACACACGCACCCACACTTATTACAAATTTGCCCTCGCTCAGAGGGTCCGAAAGAATAATACAGGCCACCTAATTAACTAACTCACAAGCTAATTAATTATTACAGAACCAAATGAATAACTAGCTATAACTAATTATTACACAACTTAATTAATTAATAAATTAATTAACTGATTAATGAATGACAAAAAGCAAGTAGGGAAAGCAGTACATGGTGCTATTCCAGCTCTGTTTGAAGAAGGGAGGCATGCATGCTCGCTTCGGTTCTTTGCCTCGAAACGCCTTCCGGTTGCTCTTTAGAGGCTTTGTTTGCAGGGTGTCTTTTAGTGCTTGTTGCTGAAACTTACCAAAACACTGCAGGGGAAGTCACCAGTGGCCTGTCGGCCATGGAGACAGATCTGCCGGCCAAGGATGGTCCATTGCCGGCCAAGGGTGGCACACTGCCGGCCATCAGTGGCAGGCTACCGGCCACTGGTGTGCTGTGACACCAAACTGCAACGAAGCACAAAATAGAGAAAATGGAGGGTTTCCCAAGGACATGTACGCACCATGGCACTCCAAATCACCTCAAAACATCAAGGGAGAGGCCAAGTCGGATCCACGACCATCAATCACGCATCCCGATGCATGATGGCCAAAGATCCAACTTGTGCAAATCAATATGAAAATGAATGCACAAATACAACAAGTAAAGCCTAGAACTCTATTATGAATCATCAAGAGCTTCAGCGACCGAGAATTGAGACACGTTCCATCATTCGGAGTATGAAACGTCCCTCATTTCCCGTGTTTGGATTAAATCTTACTCCAAACACAATGCAACAAATAAGGATGGCATGACATGCAATATGACTTAAGTGTGCAAACATGCAACTAACTCAAGCATATAACAAGCATATAAGCATGATGTGAGGTAACAACCTTGGACAACATGGCAAAATGCAACATGATCATGCAAGCATGCAAGGCATGCGAAGGTAAACAAGTATGCAACAACATACGAAATGAAACAATCATGCGACAACATGGTAAGATAGGCTTACACCAAAGATGGACAGCTGTCAAATAGGTCCAAATCAGTGGCCATGTGATGGAAATGAGACAACCGAAATACATGCAAACATGCACGATGCAAGGGATCGATCCTAAGGCATCAAATGCCACACTACCAAAGCATGGAAAAGGATGCAATATGGCATACAAACACACAAATTCCAGCTCTGAAACATGATACAAAAAGGTCCCGAAACATGGAAATATGACATCCAATGCATGAAATGAGCCTCGAAACTCAAAACTAGGCACATGCATTGAACTACAAGCATAAAAAAGCAAGCATTACTTGATCATGAAGTCTAAAGACAGAGCTAAGGCAGTCCCAAAACATGCACATTTCTAGTTTAAAGCATGGCCAAAAGATGCTAACAAGATGGACTAAAATAGTATGCAACTTTGGCTAGCAAGCATGGTTTACATGGTATGTATATGAAGCATATGAGAACTCATCAAACCAGCCAAAAACAGTAAATAAAACATGTCAAAATATGCCCAAATAATCACTGAAATGTAGCCAATGCATGCAAAAATGAGGGGCTTCTTTGGAGGGCCATGCAAGGGGTTGTTAAGTACATACAAGATAGACACTTAACATGGCAAAACCAACTCTGGAAATCAAATATGACAGCCCTAAAACTCACCAAATTGGCCCTGAAATGAGTCTAGGAAACATGCAAAGAAAGGCTCCTTTGAAAGGCCTTGAATGGGATTGTTCCACACATGCATTATAGACATAAAATATGGCCAAAAGGGCCTTGTACAGGGCCAAGGCAGACCTCAAAACTCACAAAATGAGGCCTGAAACATGACTTCAATGTATGCAAAATAGGGTCCCTTTGGAAGGTCCAAAAGACCACCAAACAAGACAAGGAGAGAGGGGGTCACCCCCCTCTAATTTTGGTCCTCAAAAATGCACCTAAGCCACTGAAAATCTGCTGGATTTCAGTGGCAAAGAGGCCAAACCATGGCCAATGCAAGTGCTCTAATGCATGGCCCTAATCATGAAGAGATGAAGCATGCATGGGGGAAGATGACCCCAAACAGCAAAGAGACCTCAATAAAACTTAAATAGGAGGTCAAAACAAGACTTTTTTCAGTTTAGGTCGAGGTCCAAAAAGGCTCACAAATAAGGCTAATATATCATGCAAAAAACAGCCCTAAAAGAGAGATTGAACAAACAGGGCAGTACATGACTTCAAACAGCAAAGTTCCCTTAAACAAAGTTGAAGAAGAGCTCAAAATATGACACTTTACAGTTTATGGAAAATCTCGAATATGCTCACAAGTAGGTCTAAGATATGATGCAAAAAAAGGCCTACAAAGAGGGTAAAGCATGCAAGGGTGTAGGAGGCCTCAAACAGAAAAGTGTCCTTATGAAATATTCAAGAGAAGCTCAAAATATGACACTTTTTAGTTTATGACAAAGTCCAGAAATGCTTGCAAGTAAGGCTAAGTAATGGAGCAAAATAATGCAAGAAAAGGGGAAATAGAGACTTATCCTTGAAGAGCAGATTTCCAGCAACTTTTGGACCAAGAAAGGAGTTCTTCAACCTCTGCAAATGGCCTCCAAGGTGATGGAATGGATGATGGAGGTGGTAGGCTTGGAGGTGTAGTGCAAAAAGTGCAAGGAAATCCAACTTCAAGGCTCAAAGCACCAACAATATAGAGAGAGAAAGGTATATCTCTTGAAAAATTGCTGAACCCCTGATATAGAGCTAGGCCTCTTGCTTATATAGAAGAGAGAAAGAAGAATCTTATCAAATAAGCTTTGGCAAGGGCTTCATCCCTCCATACACGTGGAGGGCAGACAACAAAAATCCAGCTGGCTCAAAAGATCTAGCGTGAAACCTGCTGAGACATGTGGTTCTGCCGGCCATCAGTGTTGGCAGGCAGTGGCTCATTGATGGCCGGCACCTTATCATTGTTGGCCGGCATAGGGCCTGCATTGGCCATTCATGGCCGGCACACTCCCATAGAGGCCAGAAGCAAAAATCAGTCCTAGTCCTTGTTTTGAAGAAAGCCTAAATCCTTCATCTGGATGCCTTTTCAGGTCATTCTTGAGCCTAAACTGTAGCCCCGGAAGTCTTTTTTCCAATTTTGGAAGCCTCACCTCAAAATTCCATGTGTGCTAAGAGATATCTCCCTTTTAGTGAAGACTGCCCAGTTTCGGTCCAATCGGATTGATACCCAACTTCCAACAACCATATCTCTCCCATCCGGACTCGGCTCGAGGAGATTCTTGAATGAAAATTGAAGCCCCAGAAGTAAGCTTTCCAACGGTGGTGGCCTCATAGATGAAATCCAAGTATTCAAAAGGATAGGCCTTATTTGGCAAGGACTTCTCGTCTCTCTCTTAACGGTTCACGCCCAACTCCTTCCCCAACTGGGTTTCTTCTCTCCTCTCCTCTTTTCTTCAACTCCAAACCCCTAAACAAGGTGTTTTGAAAGATTTTTCAAAAGAGTTCATCTCTCTTTCATTCATTTCCACTTTGTCCTTGCTCGGTTTGCCGAAAAATGCAACATTTAACAAAATGCGAGCGTCGGAACATCGTAGGAACTTTATTTCAAAAATATTTTGAAAGAGAGGGTTTCAAGGCCTCAAAATCTTTTGATCAAGATAGTTTTGGTCCAAAAAGGGGTATGAAGTTGGGATTTGACCCTCTCCTCGCCGAAGAAATCGACCATTTGCCCTGCACACCTTTCACCACCAAGTAAACCGTCAGTAGCGGCGTCCAAGTCTTAAGGGCGGTCAAAAATGGGGTGTCTACAATGGGCAAAACAACATAAAATGATGAACTGATTCCTCCTCTGACTTACAGAACATGCACAATGAATCATATTCCTCATTGAACACTCCTAAATTTTTTAAAACAGCTGCAGTTTTAAGTCTACCTCTCCAAGCCAACCAGCCACAAAATTTTACCTTGGGTGGAGCAGGATTTTTCCACAATACCTTAGTTACACTAAGAGTTGGACCTTTTGAAGACATTGACCACTTCCATGCTGCTGCTACTGTAAATTATCCTTCTGGATTGGCCATCCACTGACATGAGTCGTCAGACTCCAAAGAGAGAGTAGGTGCATCCCTAAGTAGCTCATACAATCTTAGAACCTCCTCTTTCTCCCATGCTAACAATGATCTTTTGAAGATTAAGTTCCACTCATTTGAATGACTCTTTCTCAGGTAAATCTGCTGAACAGTGCTACCTTTCTCCACTGATAAGCTATACAATCTAGGAAACTCCTCATTCAGGCATAAATTGTTCAATCACTTGTCATCCCAAAATTGAATTCTACCCCCATTCCCTATAGATAGTTTAAAGTTTAATAAATAAAATTCAGCCAAAGCAGGTCTTCTATCAACGAGTCGAAGGATATCACTCCAGACCTAGGACAGTGAAGCATTAGTAAAACTAATTGGAACCTAACTACCTCTCACCACACTATACTTACAACACACAATCTTCTTCCACAGAGTTCTGTCCTCCACCCTAAACCTCCACCACCATTTAAGAAAAAGACAGTCATTGACTTGTCTAAGATTTCTAACCCCTAGACCCCCTTGTTTAATGCTTGTTGATATCCTCCTCTAATTGACCATGTGCAGTTTCTTCTTTGTATCAGAATCACCCCACAGAAAAGCTACCTGGATCCTATTCAACTTCTTAGCCATATCCACAGATAGTTTGAGTATTGACAAGAAATAGGATGGTAAACTGGATAAAACTGCCTTAATCAGTGTGATTCTACCAGCAAAGGAGAGCATTTTCCCTTTCCATGAAGCCAATTCCTTCTTTAGTTTCTCAATCATTGGTTTCCAAGTACTCTTTCTTCTTGGATTAGCCCCAAGAGGTATGCCTAGATAAGTAATAGGAAGCTTCTGGTTATGGCAGTGTAATACCAAGACAAAATCTTTGATATCCTCCTCATCAACACCAACCCTACACACCACACTCTTGTGAAAGTTAATTTTTAAACCAGACATCAACTTAAAACACGTTAAAATTCTCTTTATAGTGACCAATTCCACCCTATCAGCCTCACAAAAAATAACAGTATCATCAACAAACTGCAAATAAGAAAACTTCAACCCATTAGGCCCTACAGACGCCCTTCTTCAATAACCCAACTCCTTTGCTCTTTCAATCAGCAAATTCAAACCTTCAGTAACAATGTTGAATAAAAACAGTGATAATGGATCACCCTACCTAAGCTCTTTTCGAGGAGCAAATTCAGCAGATGGAGAACCATTAACCAATACAGAAATCTTAGCTGAAGACATGTATGTTTTGATCCACCTTACCCATTTTTCCCCAAAACCAAAATTCATCAATATTGATAAAAGAAACTTCCAATTTACTGAATCATAAGCCTTTTCAAAGTCCAATTTCAGAATAATTCCACTCCTTTAGCTGATTTCCACTAATCCACCACTTCATTAGCAATTAATACTCCATCTAGAATAAACCTTCCCCCCGAAAATACTGTTTGGACTTCACTAATAATAGATGACATTACTTTCTTTAACCTTCTAGACAATACTTTAGCTAAAATTTTGTAGACTGAATTAACTAAGCTAATAGGTCTGTAATCACCTAAACCTTTGGGTTCTCTTTCTTTGGTATCAAAGTGATAAAAGAACTGTTCAAACCTAAAACCAGCTTCCCATTCTCATGAAATTCAGTCATGAACTGTAGAATCTCGCTCTTCATTATCTTTCCACACTTTTGAATGCATGCCATATTAAACCCATCTGGCCTAGGAACTTTGTTACCATCACAATCCTGTATGGCCTCCCAAATCTCTTGCTCTGTGAATGCTGCTACTAGACTATCATTCTGCATAGCATCAATAGATGAAAATATACCAGAAAGTTTAGGCCTTGAACACCACTCCTCAGAAAATTTTCTTGCAAAGTGATTAAAAACTACCTATTTAACTCCATTTGGGTCCACCAACGTCACCCCCTCCTTCACAACTGAGTCCAGTATTTTTTTCCTTTGCCTAGAACTTGCCATCATATAGAAAAACATTGTATTCTTATCACCACATTTAGCCCACACCATTCTAGACTTTTGGTACCATAAGCTCTCTTTTCTCCTATTCAAATTCCACAATATACTTCTTACTTCCCTCCTTCTAATCATTTCAGATTCAGATAGATTCCTTGACTTGGCTACCAAATCAAGTTCATGATACTCCTCCTCTGCCTTCTTTAATTGAACATTCACATTTCCAAAAACCTCAAAATTCCATCTTTTGAGATTGGCCCTCAGATTAGCTAACTTCCTCTTTAGACTGAAGCCAGCCCAGCTTGGATCAACAACTTCCTCCCAGGACTTCCTCACTTCAACTTTGAACTTCGGATGGAGCAACCAAGCATTAATAAACCTTGTAGACACCCTATTTTTAACCACCCTTTTGACTTGGACGTCATCGCTTGCACACCCGATGATGAGTCTATACACTTGTCAAGTGCTTGAAGTCCTCAGCTGAATGCCATAGCTTTGAGTCTTCCAAACTTTATACACTTGTTGCCTCATTTTTGGACCAAACCCAGTGTTATTCAAAGCCTGCAACCTCTGCAGGCCACCTCTTTGGGCTGTCGGCCATCACTCTTGGTTGCCGGCCACCAGTGTCTTTTACAGATATTTTGTGACAGTTGTGCCAGTTGTTTGCACATATGCTTGCATATGCTCTCACGTGTATGGTTGGATGTTTATGAGGGAAATTCATGTTTTCTATATATAGAGGACCTCCCCTCTTGCTTTCAAGATTAGAAAAATTTTGGAGCAAAATTTTTCCTCTCTCTCTCTACAATTCTCTCTCTCTTTCTCTCTCTCTCTCTCTTACAAATTTCTTAACCTTTGCTTGCATATCCTTCACCTTTGCCTATATACTCTTAACCAAACCTCCTCATCTTTGAGTTGAGGTGTCTTTGAGCCTTGTTTGAGTTCTTGAGGGTGTGTTTGCATTGGTTTATCGTTTGAAATTGGTTTTTCTCTTCATAGGTATAAAGCTTTGCCTCTTTACTAGCTTTATTCACTATTTTTCTTGTTATTTTCCAGCTGTTTTTGGGCTATAAAAACTCTATATTTTTGGACTGAAGCTTGGGTTTTAAGGTCGATAAAGCTTGAGGGGTGGCTCACCCTTCTTTGTACCTTGCTTTCAAGGCCTTTTCCCTTATGTTTCCCACCTTTGTACTATCTTTTTTTGAGTTTTTAAACACTGATTTTCAAAGCTATTTCAGTGGCTAAAATCATGTTTTGAAGTCCAAAATTGGAGGGGTTAGCCTCCTCTGCTTGTGTTTTGCTTACTAGTCTAGTATGCTCCATGTTTTGGCATATTAATCTAGCTATTTTTGTCTTAATTCCGGCATGTTTTAGGACTATTTTTAGACTGTTTTAGGACTGTTTTCAAGTGTTTGTTGTATTTGAGATTTGTTTTGCATGCTTATAGTGTAATTGTCCTCATGAGTTTGGTGTTTTAGGCCTTAGACATCATCTTATTTGAGGTAATCGCATTTATTTATGGCTTTCCATACTTGTGATCACTCTTAATCACCTCTACAATCTCCCTCCTTTCTTGGTTTTTGTTTTGCTTTGAAAGTGGTTTCAAACAACTTGTTTGTTTAAGCATGAGATTGAGATGTCATGCTTAATGGTTTAATCCCTTTGGGGTTCATTACTAGTGGTATGATGTCTTTTTCATGCCTAAAATAACACTTGGTTTGAGCCCTCTTTCCATTAGAGGACTTAAACTCACCATTGGATTCAATGAATTAAAGGATAGTTGGTAATGAAAATGGGACTAAAATGGTGCAAGATAATAATTGGTTTTGTGTTCAATTGGACATTAATTGAACACATGGAAGCTTGAGGCCTTTCATACTCATTAGTGATAAAATGGTTCAAGTTTCCAAGGTCACCACTTCCCTTGATCAATTCATGAAAGGGAGGAGGTTTGAGTCTTGTTTTGTTGCATTTATTGAACTTGCACATTTTAGTTCATAAGCTATCATGCAATGAAATTGCTTGAATTGGTATTTGTGGACCAAGTTTTGTCCCTCCTTTGAGCTGTTTGATGATAAGGAAGGGTAAGTTATGCAGACAACCCTTGAGAATACCTTGTGCGTGCTCTGTTTGTTCTCTGTTGTAGTAAGATGAACCCTGCAACAGTGGCCGATAGGCCATCATTAGTGGCCAATAGGCCCTCACTCCTGGCCGGCCGGCCGGCCACCAATGCAAAATCCAGTAATGTGTTTTTTGAGCAGAGTAGAACTATTCTGGAGGTGGACAAAAGTGTAAGTGTTATACTGTGCAACAAAGACCTTCTGGAAGCAAAATAGTGGGCTTTTCGAGTGGAAACCGAGCACGTGCATGAGCATTCCTTGCATATCGAGCCTGTTTGGTTTAAATATTTAGCTTAAATATTTATTGTAATTAATTAGTTATAGCTAGTTGAATTTGGTAATGTGTTGTAATTTGATTAGCTAACATAGTTAATTAATTCATTTGTTGTTGTAATAATTAGTTAAGTAGTTTAGCTAATTTCATTTGTTTTGTAATAATTAGCTTAGCTTTTATTAGCTTAGTTAGCTAGTTAGTTCATTCGGACTCTCCTCCGTGAGAGTGCAATGTGGTAATAATGTGTATGTCTTCCAACCTGTAGACACCCTATTTTTGACCGTCCTCAAGACTTGGATGTCATCGTTTGTGCACACGATGATTGTGATTGCATGTGTTTGTTTTGAGTGCATGAAGTCCTCGGTGGAGTGCCCTGCCTTTGAGCCCTAAAACCGTGTCCCTTTTGTGTTTTGTTTTGGACCAAAACCTTAGTTTTTCACACCCAAAACTCCAGTTCTTCAAACCTCAATACCCTGGGACTAGCAGGCCACCTTTAGTGCCTTGCCAGCCTCCTTTTGTGCCTTGCCAGCCACCACTGTGCCTTGTCAGCTAGTGATGTGGCCTGCCGGCCACTGATGCCTTTTTGCAGATATTTTCTTGACAGCTGTTCTAGCTGTTGGCATAATGAGCTTTATCACCACACACGTGTATGGAATGATTTAACTCAGCCAAATGCATGTTTTTCTATATATATGGGGTGTCCTCCTCCATTTTTGAAGGCTAGAAAATTTGGGACCAAAATATCTCTCTCTCTAGTTTTCTCTCTCTCTCTTGCAATTTTGTGCACACTTGCCTAGTTATATCACTCTTTTGCATACACATCCTTAACCAAAATTGATCACCTTTGAGCTGAGGTCCCTTAAGGTCTTGTTGGAGCTCTTGAAGGTGGTTTTGACTTGTATTTGTGCCTAAAGTTGTGCTTGGCTTCAAGAGGTATAACACTTGTCTTTTAAACTTGTTTTAGTACACTTGTTTCTCTATCTTTTCCCACTATTTTTGGGCCTTTTTTGAGCTGTAAAAATCTCTATTTTAATGGGCTAAAATTGGTGTTTTAAGCCATTTAAGGTTAGGGGGGTGTCTCACCCTTCTTTATTCCTTGCTTCTAAGGCTTTTGCACCTTTGTTTCCCACTTTTAAACCAACCTTTTTTGGGCCTTTAACCACTGAATTTAAGAGTATTTTCAGTGGAAAAAAACATGTTTTGAAGTCCAAAATTGGAGGGGTCAGCCTCTCCTCCTTGTGTCTTGTTTGCTAGCCTAGTTAACTCCATGTGTTAGCATGAGTTTCTAGCTTTTTGTAGCTATATTCCAGCATGTTTTTGCCTTTGTTTTAGACTATTTTAGCTCTGTTTTGGGCTGTTTGGGTAAGTTAAGTCTTGTCTTGCATGTTTGTTGTGTAAAGGTCCTCACAAGCTTGTTTGAGCTGATTGCATGTTTTGGTGTTGTTTTGCACTTCATATCAACACCTAAAGCTCTGCAACCTCCCTCATTTCTTCACTGTTTATTTTCTTTGAAGGTTGTTTCAAACTTGGGATTCTTTAAGCTTGAGATTGAGGTCCATGCTTAATAGTTTAATCCTCTTTTGACGGTTCATTACCAACAGCATGAAACTTCTCTTATGTCTTAAACCACCCCTTGGTTGACACTTCTTTCACTTTAGAAAACTCTCACCAATGGACTTAATTGACTAAGTAATGGTTGGTAATTAAAATGAGTAAATAAAAGTGGTAAGTAAAATTGTTCAAGGTAAGCATTTGTTTATGTTGCATGTGTTCAATCGGATGTTAATTGAACACAAGGAGAATTGGGGCATTTCATACTCAAAGTGATGAAATATGCTAAATTTCCAAGGTCTCCATTGCCCTTGATCATGCATGATAGGGTGATGGTTGTTGAGTCTTATTTGTGCATTCATTAACTTGTACATCTTGGTTCTTTGGCCATCATGCAATGAAGTTGCTTGATTGGTGGTTTTGGAACCAAGTGTATCATTCATTTGAGATTGTTTTGATGATAAAGAGGGATACAGAGTACAAACAACCTGTGGGAATACCCTTTCTTTGCCCTGTTTGCTCTCTGTTGCAGCAAGGAAAGGTGTGTCATCAGTGGCCGGCCGGTCACTGCTACTGGCCGGTTGACAGCCCATCAGTGTTGGATGGCAACCCCTTAGTGGTGGCCGGCCGGCCACCACTTCTGGCCTGCTGGCCACCAATGAATTTTGAGCATTGTGCTTGTGAGGTATGGCAGAGTTGATCTGGAGAAGGAAATAGTGCAAAGGTTGTGCAAACAGAGGCTTTCAAGGGCAGACAGTGGATGTTGTTTGGGTGGAAACCAAGCATGCATGGGCCTTCCTCGCTTCCCAAGATGAGTTATCTTGTTAATTAGTTTGATTTAATTAGCCTATGATTAGCCTATTTTGTAATTTAATTAGTTTGTGTTATACTCTCTAATTAGTTAGTTGTAGCTAATTAATTTGTGTTGTAATTATTCATTTAGTTAGTTAACTAATTAGTTCAAGTGTTGTAATAATTAGTTAAATTAGTTTAGCTATTTATTCAGTTTTGTAATAATTAGCTTAATTAGCTTAGTTTAGCTAGCTAGTTAGCTTTTATTCATTCGAACTCTCCTTCGTGAGAGCGTGTTATAATAACGTGTATGTTTTCCAACCCCACGTTTTTCTTCCTTTTATTTATCTGCTTTTGATGGTCAGATTAGGGACATGTTTTAATTAGCATACCTTATGCTTGCATCCATTCATTCGTATTGCATGCATCGAGGCTCGGTGCCTCATTAAAACCGCATTGTCATTTCAATACCTTGTTTGAATACGTGCATAGACCGCATGTTATCAAAATCGATCCATATTCCATGCTTAGTAGCCGAGCCTAGTAATTGCATATTGCATGTGTTACATTAGACATCTTGTATAGTTAGGGATCATGCATATTTTTCTAACTCATATCTTCTTAGCTTGGAGTACTAGGTGAGTTTTTAGTGCTTTAGTATACTTACATGAGTGTAAGTGATTGCCATATCTAACATGCTTGCCATGGGGCTAAATACTTATTTGTTAAACTGCTTAAATGCCTGTGGATGAAGGCTTGTTGCTTGAATTGGAACGATTCAATAAATATATGTGTTAAGCCCACTATGTTTAGTGGCAAATTCACAACTTTAGCCCACTTGAGGTGGCAAAGTCAAACCCTTTTCACAAAACAAACATGAATTTAAATTGTTCAAACTTGAGCAAACTAGTCTATATTTTCTTGTGCGCATCACATAGTAAAACTAGCTTAATAACCAGAACAAGAGCACATAATGTTTATAAAAAATCATATCATGATTAGTAGAGGTTGATCTTTGATCGGGGCGAGTGGGGGTGCTCAATTCATGACCTTCTCCTCTCGTACCTAAGTTCCCGAGCCGAGGCAACTTCAGTGATGACGGACACGTGGCCTTTGGCACGAGTCATGGGTTTCCTAAATTTCTCCAAAAATAAAATATTTAGGTGGGGACTCTATATCTGGTAAAGCTATCTAATTTTAGCATTTTTGATTCTAAAATCGATTTGCCAAAAGGATTTTCTGGATTTGGACTCTTTGGTGTTTATCAATTTCATATTGCACTTATGAGATTAGATTTAGAACCGCAGGAATCCGAACTGTAGGGCTTCTTTCAAGTTTCTAAAAAGGGCCGCGAAAAAGGCGAGCTACAGTCTCTGGCGACTCTACTGGGGAATTTAGAGAACTTGACTTGAACTCATGATATGTTATTTTATTTACACTTATGTGTTTCTTTGCATTTGCATTTGTATTTGCATCGGTGCGCCTAAGTCACAGTGTTTGCCATCTACTATTCCTGAACGGTTTACCCGAGGCTCGCTTGGAAAAGCTTGCCAAAAGGCTGACCGGTTGCGGGCTCTACCACGATGGGAACATAACCTTTAGATCTGGACTACTGCTGTACTGTTTGATCCTCCTTTCGCTTCTCAGTGTTAGGTGTGAGAGGTATATTAGGTAGTCTTGTTGAGGTACCCTTTTTGACCAATTGGCCTAGTTGCATATCGAAAGCCATAGAGACTGTTCCAAACTAGGACAGGTTGCTTACCCGAATGCAAGATTGTGTGAAACCACTTTGCTTGAATACCTAAGCCTAGTTCCTGACGAAACTAGGACATAGTAACCTTACCACATCATAGGGGTGTTTTGGCTCTAATTTAACTAGTATGTGCTTTTAGAGTGAAACTCTACAGGAATGTATGTATCCGTTGCAAGTTTGGGTATTAGTTTTTGGAGGCAGAAATCAGTGTTGAGTGTAGTTCTATAGCTTATGATTACAATTGTGTCTTGTTCACATTTGATCTGAGGTGCTGTGCGGTTTCTGATTTTTACTTTCTTTTGCTTTATTTTTTTTGCAAGGTAGTTTATCGCAATTGCTTCGGACGATTCTATAACCCCCCAAGCACTCTGGACTCGTGTAAGAAGACTTTATAGATTCAAGGATCTTGTTAGGGGACAGCCTGTATTTGCTTCGCTCCCACCGGTTATGAGACGTAGGAGGGTTAGGTATAATTCACCAGTTCGGCAGTCACTTTTGACTTCACCTGGGCCCAGTCAGGGTCAATCTTCTACTTCCACTCCAGTAAGAGATTATTTGCCAGTTCTGATGGCATAACATCCCCCAGTTAGCGTGGAAGACTTGCTCTGTCATCTCCAACAGACCATTGAAACCATGCAGCTAGATGCTGTCTGCCAAGCTGAAGTTACAGCTCAGCAAGCGAAAGTGATAAATAGGCTGCAGCAACAGCAACCATAACCGACAGTAGCTTCTACATCCCAGGCACCTCCAGCGGGTATTCCAACACCCGGAGTCACTGTCAATGTCCAATAGAATCAAGGCATTCTAATGGATCCGATCCCACTGCAAACCTCCAAGGTACCAGTGTACCAAACTGAGGCGCCATTTGAATTCGAGGTTGACCCTATTGCATTGAAGGTCAACAAGCTAGAAAAGTTTTTCAAGTGGGCACAGGGCGTGAATTCAATCCCTGGCATCGAGGATGGATACATAGACTTCGCAGTAACTCTGTTGGACAGATTCAAGATGCCACATATAGATCGGTTAAATGGCTTCGTACGGTTATTCTTTGATATCCTGCGACCAATAGGTCTTACTAGACTTCAAAAGCTGTCGCTTTTTGGTTGGACCCTGTCAGGTATAGCGGCTATGTGGTATGCAAAGTTGGAAGACTCTGTGAAACGGAGCAGGGAGGAAATAGCTGAGGCCTTCATCACGTAGTACTCCTACACTACCCTGATCGAGGTCATAATCCGTGATCTTGAAGCGACCCGCCAGGAGCCAAAGGAGGGCTTCTCAGACTTTGTGACTTGATGGAGGGCTAAGGCCTCAATGATGACTATCAGGCCATCCGAGAAAGATCAAATCAGAATGGTGGCCTGATAGAACAACGCCCACTACCCAATCCTGATGGAGGGCTAAGGCCTCAAAGATTATTCAATCTTCTGCAAGGGAGATTATTGCAGAAGATGATAGTCTTGCCATTGTTTACATTTGCTGAGCTCCATGAGATAGGGTTTCAGATTGAAGATGCAATGAAACAGGGGCTGATAGCCAATGAGAAAGAATAGCCCAAGAGGCCCTTTACACACAGTTCCAATGCAACCACGAGTGGTAGCACCTCTGCACGGCCGTCTGATGTGAATGTAGTCACCACTACACCCAAAACTGCCAACCCATTCGCCAATACAAATCCACAAACCTCAACCAGCCAGGCCCGATCTCAAAGGGTCTTTACCCCACTCTACATTCCTTTATCTAAAGCCCTAGGGGTCCTGATCAAAAAGGGGCATCTTAAGCGGTTAGAACAACGCCCACTACCCGATCCTCTCCTACCGAAACATAACCCGCCAAATATTGTGCTTTTCACCAGTAGCGCGGTCATGACACTAATCAATGCTATAGGTTGCGTCATGAGATTCAAGATCTCATCGACAATAAGGTGATAATACCTCCCCAAAAACCCAACGTCACTACAAATCCTCTTCCACCACATAATCAAGTCCCTCCACCTCGGCATATAAACCTCATCCACACATTGGCCGTCCCTTATGACCCTAGTATATATATCACCCCTTCCCACCTACCTAAACCGGTGTTGTTCATCCCTGAGAGAACAGACTTGTGCATGATGAACACGTCTACACTCTAACCTAAACCCATGGTGGTGACAGTGGTAGATGAAGGGAGGTTGGCCTTGGTGGAAAATGTCAGCCTGTTGCCCAAGGGCTTTAAGGACTTATCTGAAGGGGTGTACAACCCGTATTGCTATATTGTGCTAATCAATCAAGCTAAGCTGGAAGTGGTGTTGCCGGCTGGAATGGAGGCCAGTGTAGTTTGAGAGGATGGCCCAAGTCAGGGATTAGATGATCTGGCCTACCTAGAGGAGGACATAGACAATTTGCAGTTCTTTGATGAGCAAGATCAAGGGGACGTGCATATTGATTGGTTTGATCTGAACGGGTCGACAGACAATTCTGGGTGGTTAAGTGATGAACCTGATAGAGATGAGGGAACTGAATTGAAGCTGGAAGAATAGAAAGTGGGAACCGTTGCAATGACCAGAATGGCCGATGGGAAGGGTAAACTACCGAAAAACAGTGGTGTAGAACAATTGGCTTAGGAACTGGGCATTATTAGTATTGTACATATAGAGCAAGAAACCGCACTAAAGCGTTTTGAGCAAGAAATGGGTGAAAACAACCAAAAAGTTGGAAAAGCCTAACACCATGCGGAAGAGATTTATGACGTGAAGATAATCCGAACGGAGCCGAACAAATGCTTGTCGGCTGCCGAAGAAATCTGGTGGGATGAAGACGACCTACACCTGGCTCATACTAATGAGGATTGGGGTGAAGACCTTTCTGACAACACTTGGTATGTAGAAGAGGTCGACCATATGACTAGAAGTGGCCGATATTTCAAACCATCGCATCTGGACCAACCCGAGGTATCCGGGAAGGACAAAGAAGTCGAGAAGCAGAAGGAAAAATAGTTGGAAGAAGAGGCTATGTTGAAACAGTTGAAGAGGATTCAAGTTAATATATCTATCTGGGGTCTGCTTATGGCTTTACGAGTGCACAGACAGGCTGAACTGTCGGCGATGGATAAAGCTAAGTTGTCCATTGACACTACCTCGGAACAACTGGTAGGATTAGTCTTCCCGAGAGGTGTTACGCCAACTCTAACCTTCTCGGACAAGAAACTGACGCCGGAAGGCTCTGCACATAATAAGCCTTTATATATATCAGTGGAGTGCCGAGAAAAGTGGGTACCAGTGGTATTGGTCAACATCGGGTCAGCAATCAACGTCTGTCCTTGTCGCACGACTTATGCTATTGGCCTGAGACCAGCAGATTTCATACCTATAGCCCAGGTGATCCGGGCGTATGACAATACCAGCAGAGAGGTAATGGGAACAGTACAGATTAGAGTATAGGTCAGCCCAGCTCAACAGGATATCGAGTTCCATGTCCTGGATGTTCCGGCCACTTTCAACTTACTACTTGGGCGACCCTGGCTGCACCAAGTGAAAGTTGTCTCTTCCACTCTCTACCAAATGCTGAAGTACCCCAACGGGAAAGGAGTGGCCATAGTCTTCGGGAATTCATCTATTCATCCTCTGTCAGAGATCACTACACCTGTGTTGGAGATTGTGCATGGCAAAGAGGATGTTTTCCTTTCAGGGTTTACCTTGGCTAAGGCCCGGGTAGTGTAGAATATCTTGGTTATTGATGAGGGCTTGTATGTCAGCGCCCAATCTGTATACTTCATGAACAAGCTCCAACATATGCCAGGAATGGGGTTAGGAAGAAGTGGCTGGAAGGGTGTCACTGCATTAGCCGATGTGCTACATAATCCACATGCCATTGGGTTAGGAAAGGGAAAAAGATGGCCGACAGAGCCAAAGCTAAGCAGTTCAGGAAGCGCTATGAGTTTGTGCACCAACCTATTCGGGGAACCCTAAATGGTCATTTTGTTTGGGAGGGTGAAGACTTCCCATTTTGTGGTTTCGCCGAACCCTGGTTCAACTCTGCGAAGTAACACATTCTTGGCTTTGAGATTTTCTTTGACTTGTAGCTACAAGGCAGTGATATAGAAGAACAGACTGAACTGACTGCTGAAGGTGAACAGAACATAGAAAGTGATCCCGACAGCAACGAACTCAAAGTAGGAGCAGCACTGGCATGTCTCCTTTCGGATCCTCCGATCAACTCAGAGAGCTTGGGGGATGACCTGATCGTTTCCATGATCGGGGACCAATCGGGTGTGAACCCTTTTAGCCGTATCTTGGAAGCATCTGACGCACCGTCCCTCATTTGGCGGCTGGAGGAGGGCTACCTGTCTAGTAGTTTTGAGTCGGTAGTGAGTCAGAATCTGATTCCACAGAGTCTGTGGAGTCAGAATCAGATTCTGTTTCTTCTAAGTCTGGGTTCGGTATTCCTGGGGTTGATAACCCAGATGCCGAGGTTTTGTCCAGGTCGTCCTTTTGTTTTTTCTTTGAGTCGGTTGTAACCGAAGAACTGGATGAGCTTGACCTTGTGAATGAGAATGCCACTGCAGATTCTGAGTATTTCTCTGTGCCTCTTGTTTATTGCATTGATCATGATTTTCAAAATTTTGATGAAAACGAAGAGGAAGAAATTCCTCTGGTTTTGAAAAATTTGATTAATCAAGAGGAGGAGAGGTTTGCAAAACCCCTCGCAGATGAAATCATTGTTTTTAATATGGGTATTGAAAAGGATTCGCGTCTTGTCCAGATCGGGTCCACGTTGACTTCGGAGGAGCGCGAGCACTTAGTCGCTTTATTAAAAGATTTCAAAGATGTTTTCGCGTGGTCCTACGAAGACATGCCTGGAATCGATCCTGAGATTGTACAGCATCGGATCCCTCTTGACCTTGAGGCCTGACCCGTCAAGCAGAAATTGCGGAGAATACGCCCGGATTGGGCTTTGAAGATTAAGGAGGAGGTCACCAAGCAGATAGACGCAGGGTTCTTGCTAGTATCTGAGTACCTGACTTGGTTGGCCAACATTGTTCCAGTGTCAAAGAAAGACGGCAGAATTCGGGTGTGTGTGGACTTCAGAGATCTGAACAGAGCCAGTCCAAAGGATGACTTTCCCTTGCCGCACATCGACGAGTTAGTGGACTTCACTGCAGGTCATGCATTACTCTCCTTCATGGGTGGATTTTCCGGGTATAACCAGATTTTGATGGCACCCGAGGATAGGGAGAAAACCACCTTCACTACGCCGTGGGGGACCTACTGCTACAGAGTGATGCCGTTTGGGCTGAAGACGTCGGGGTTACTTATCAACGGGCTGCAACCACTATTCTGCATGATATGATCCATAAAGAGGTCGAGGTGTACGTGGACGATATGATTGTCAAGTCCAAAGAAAGAGAGGGCCACTACACCCCCTTGAAGAAATTCTTTCAATGGATTAGAGAATACAGATTGAGGTTGAATCCACAGAAGTGTACTTTCGGCGTAACAGCAGAGAAAATGCTGGATTTCTTGATCACACAGAGGGGCATCGAGGTAGATCCTTCCAAAATCAAGGCCATCCTAGAAAAGCTGCCACCAAGGACTGAAAAGGAGGTGTGAGGCTTTCTGGGTTAAGTGCAATTCATAAGACGATTTATTTCTAAATTAACCTTGACTTGTGAACCACTATTTGGTCTCTTGAAGAAAGGAAAGAAATTCCGATGGGATGATCGATGTCAATTCGCTTTTGAGCAGATCAAGCAGTATCTTCAGAATCCGCCTGTGTTGTCACCGCCAGAGCCGGAGAAGCCTTGGATTTTGTATCTGTCAGAAACTGACGTGACTATGGGCTGCATGCTCGCTCAAGAATTTGAGGATAGGGTGGAGAAAGCCATCTATTACCTGAGCAAGAAAATGCTGGATTATAAGACTCGTTACATCTTGCCGGAGAAAGCTTGCTTAGCCTTGGTATGGGCTACCAGGAAGTTAAGGCACTACTTGTTAGCTCACTCCGTAATTCTGGTTTCGAGATTAGATCCCATCAAATATCTCTTTGAGAAACCAACGCTCACGGGTAAGCTAGCTCGTTGGCTGCTTTTTCTCTTCGAATTTGATTTGAAGTATGTCACTGGCAAGTTGGTTAAGGGAAGAGTTGTAGTGTAGTTCTTGGTAGATCACCTAGTTAAAGGGGATGAAGCAGTAGAATACCTGTTCTCAGATGAAGCTATTCTGCAAGTCGAGGAAGAGATTTGGGCAATGTACTTTGATGGAGTGTCTAATCAGTACGGTTATGGGATAGGTGTGTTGCTGATAGCACTTGACAATTCCCATATACCATTAGCTTTCAAACTCTGGTTCAAGGTATCTAATAATGAAGCAGAATACGAGGCGTGTATCACTGGTTTGGAAGTCGCCTTAGAACTAGGGGCAAAAAGGTTGGACGTCATCGGGGACTCGAACCTAGTTTTGTCTCAAGCAAAAGGAGACTAGAAGGTCAAGGAAGAAAAGATGAAGATCTATCGCTAGACCTTGGACGTTCTAATTCCTAGGTTTGAGAAGCTGACCTTCACACATCTACTAAGAGAGAACAACAGGTTCGCTGACGCCTTATCAACTCTATCATCTATGGTAGACATCCCATTTGGAGTTTGGATGCATCCGATCATTATTGAGTAGAGATATATGCCGGCTTACGGGACTATCGCCACAATAGATGAAGCAGAAGATCAAAATCCTTGGTTCTATGATATCTGGAACTTTTTGGAAAATGAGGTTTATCCACCAGGGACAAATGCCAAGGATAAAAGGGAAATACGGCGGATAGCTATTCAATTTATCATCTGTGGAGGTAAATAGTACAAAAGAGGTCATCTGGGAATGCACAAGTTGTGTGTCAAAGCAGAGGAATCAAAGCACCTAATGGAGGCCATCCGTGGGAGAGAGTGCGGAGCGCACATGAACAGAGTAATGTTAGCCCGAAAGATTCTCAGGCAAGGTTACTACTGGGCTACTATGGAGGAGGATTGTATCGGCTTTGTTCGATGATGCCACAAATGCCAAATTCATGCCAATCGCATGAATATCCCGCCGTCGAAGCTGTACAACATGACTTCACCATGGCCTTTCTCAGTCCGGGGAATCGATGTCATCGGTGCAGTCACATCAAAAGGGTCAAATGGGCGTGACTACATTATGGTAGCAATTGATTACTTCACGAAGTGGGTGGAAGCTTAGTCCTATGTAGTGTTGAAAGCAGCGCACGTGGCTAAGTTTATCCGAAACAACATCATTTGCCGTTATGGAGTCCCAAACGAAATCATTTTAGATAATGGCTCGCACTTCAAGAAGGAAGTGACAGACTTGTTGGAAAAATACAATGTGACTTTTCATAAGTCATCTACATACCGGCCACAAACCAACAGAGCTGTTGAGGCTGCCAATAAGAACATCAAACATATTTTGCAAAAAATGGTTGAGACCTACAGGAATTGGCCAGACAAATTTCATTTGCACTCTGGGGCTATAGAACTTCAATTCGGACGTCTACAGGTGCAACTCCCCACTCTCTTATCTATGGGATGGAATCTGTTCTGCCAATCGAAATAGAAGTGTCGTCACTGCAAGTTATGGCTGAATGTTAGATAGCAGAGGCTGACTGGCAGCAGAGCAGGTTTGAAGAACTCATGTTGTTTGATGAGAGAAGGCTGAAAGCGTTATACCATGTTCAGGGTTATCAATGCAGGATTGCTAGGGCTTTTAACAAGAAAGTTAAGTCTTGGAATCTCAAGGAAAGGGATTTGGTGCTGAAAGACAACCGAGCTCCCATTCATGACCCTAGGGGCAAGTTCAGACCCAATTGGACTGGTCCTTACATCATCAAAACTATCTGGTCAGGTGGAGCTATTATTCTCATGGACTTGGATGCCTAGAATTTTCCTAACTGATCAACATGGACAAGTTGAAGAAATACTATCCCTGAGAGGCTTGCTAGGCCGAAAACCCAGAAGGGCGACCTAGGAAAAAGTTAGAGCACAAAAAAAAAAAAAAAAAATTTGAAGATAAAGAAAAACTGAGCTTGCAAGGTTGAAAACCCTAAAGGGCGGCCTTGGCAAAAGTTAGAGCACAAAAGGAGAGCGTTAATACTCGAGTGAACTCGAACCGAACTACGTGAGGCCTGATTCCCATCTCCGGGATACGTAGGCAACTTCATCCTGAAGTTCAGCCGTAAACACCTCTAAATCAACTGTCCCGTCCATGTGTTGATCAAGTCATTTTTGTCTGTTCTTTACCTGAAAGTTTGGTTGTGATCCTTATTCTCAGAGTTGGTTACAGTGCTGAGCAGTGTTATTCAGTCAAGGGGCAAGTTGTGATCTTTGGATTCGGGGTTGTATACCTCGAGGATTGATTCCATGTGTGTCAAGTGATGATCCTTTTCGAAAATGGTTTTGAAACGTTTTAATAAAAACTGGTTTCGCTCAAAATTTACCTTTTACAACTTAGACCATTTTTGGACCAAAAGGAAAATTTTTAGTGTTCATAGCTTCAATTTCATTGATTTCAATACAAAATTCTCTGACTCTCGATACAAATCAAAGTTGCTTTTATTACATTCATAAAACTTAAAAAGTAAGATCAAAGCAATAAACTAGGGGCATAGATGAGTTAGGTGCTCTTGTGTCCCCTGCTTGTGCTTGTGGAGGCTTCTGATGCCAAAGTGGGCCCAGTTTGTGCTTCATCTTTGAGCCAAGTCAGGCACTCGCCAGAAAGGGCGCAGTTAAAACTAGGGGCAGGAGCCATAAGCTCTCTTGTCCTCCAAGCAGTTAAGTACCTAGCCAAGTGTGAGCCACCGATGGGGAATGAAACTGGGTACTCTATCCCTTCTTCTGGGCAAGTCTAGTCATGCCCGAACTGACGTCGGAACCAGAACAGGAAATAGAATACACAATGTGTTAGGCCAATTAGCTGAATACCAGGTTGCCAAGTCATGTTGTAGCTTATTTTGGTCAGATTAAACCAAGGACAACGCCAAGCAATGTCAACAACAGACCTGTTACACATCCAATGGCACCACCATCCCTCGTTCAGGAAATCCACTAGGCGGTGACGGAAGAAATAGCCTCGTGCCGAGTATTCAGGGCATGCATCCATTGCCTTCAGCCTGTCCATGAGCCACACTTGGGGAGGGATGAAAGAAAAGAGAGATTAAAGAATAGAAAGGTGTATGTTGAGAGAAAAGTGAGCAAAGGGCTTTGAAAAAAAAGAGAAGAGAGTTATGAGTGTCGAGAGATGTGAGAAACACATATAAGAAAGGGTGGGAAACATTACCTGCAGAAGTAGTGGACTTTCCGCGAATTTGGTAGTCCCTCGCCGATGGAAGGCATCTAAATCCATCAAAGTCTCGGCTAACACCAAGCCAATGCAACTTTTACCCTCTTTCAAACCTTAGGCTACTTCGACCAATAGAATGCTAGACCCACAAAAACTAGGGGCAAGAAGGAAATGAGCTAACATGCACAAGCAAAGGGCATGTTATCGAAAACCCCGCTAGAAAAGGTCACCTCGGTCTCTGTAGTCGGAAAATTGATGAATCAAACTGGGAATGTCCAGTTCTCTATTGTGAACCAAGGATTGTGCCTCGTGTAGAGTAAGCCCACACATCCATCCTAAGGCTTAGATGTGCCCAAAATGGGGCTGAGGCAAGATTACCTCATTGCGCCGGGATTCCATTACCACTTGGAATTCTTCAATTGTTGGGCATAATTCTTGTCCCTCGAAGTTAAAGACATGTGTAATCGGGTCCCAGCATCTAGCTGCAGTATGAAGAAATGGAAAAAAAAGTAGTGAACGACTTAGCGGGAATAGTGCATTTAAGCCAAAACCCTCGAAATTCACCTTTCTAAGCCGTCTAGAGTTGCAATCCAATTTGAGAGTTTTTGGGCAAAAAATGGCTCCATTTGTGGCAAAAACAGCAGCTAAAATAAGTTCTAGAGAAGAAACTACGAGGCTCAAACTTTTGTAGAAGATAAAGTAGTGAGTGGAAGCCACCTATCAGCAATATGGAGGTTTTGCACATTGGTGGTCGGCAGGCTACTTTTATGGCCGGCAGTGTTGGAAGCATGTGCTTTGTTCTACTTTTAGTCTGTTTGTTTTGAGTTCTTTCGGTTTTAGCAAGTTTTCTATTTTTGTATGTCATTTGATGTGGCATAGTTTGCTTATCGAGTTGTATGTTGTTCTGTTTATCGAGTTGTCGTTGTTTTGTTTATCGAGTTATTGTTGTGTTGTTTATCGAGTTGTATATTGCTTTTTATTTCAGTTGTTAGTCGACTCATTACTCGATTAAGATTCTGTTTCAATCAAATGTGCTCTTGTCCATTCCAATTTTGTGTCCGTTGTCATACATATTTGGTGCTCACGATGCAAAAATGGCAACACACTTTTCATAAAAACCTCAAGTTTTTTCATTATGATCATGGTTTTTTTTTTTTTTTTTTTTTTTTTTTTTTTTTTTTTTTTTTTACAAAAGAGGAGTACAAGTTTCAAATAAAACCTGTCTGAAGCTAAGAAAAAATACAAGAAAATCAGCGTTAGCCATCTCAGGCTCGAAAGGCCCTCTTCGTCCTCTTCTTAGGCGGGGACTTAGAGCTGTCTCCATCAGCACCACTATCTGACTCAGATGTCGAGTCAAAACCGGAATCATCACCGCTCTCTGCCTCAGAGCTTGGCTCAGCATCGCCTTTACTCTCAGATCTAGAGCCGCCACCATCTCCACTCTCAGAGGACTTAGACTGTAGACTCACTTGACCACGACGCTCCTCTCGGCTGCATGCTGGGGCCCGTCTCTCCATCCTCTCTGTTGCTCAAGGAGGTGGTGATAGTGTAATCGTAGCCGCCGTCACTAGTACTCTTGGTAAGGTTGGAACCTGAAAAAAATACAGTATTGACATATCAGATACGAAGTATGGTTGCAGATGCAATATGATGAAAGTGGAAGAATGCAATGAGCCAGATACAGTGCAAGTGTAGTACAGTATGTCAGTGCAGCATGTCAGTGTGCTGTGACAAGGGGCAAAATGTATACCGTGGTATAAGTGTTAGTGCTTCAGTGAGAATGGTGTGTACAACAGTGTAGAAAATACTGAATTACAGGTAGAGAATAGGGAAAATACTTGGATGCCATGAAGACTGAGCAGTGCCTCCCTCCTTAGTATCATGCTCTTGAATGACGCTACTAGCTCGAGCAATCCCTCAGTGTACCCTAGGGGTGCCTACAAATGCATTGGGAATGATCAGTATCCGGAAAGAACGAATATCAGAAAGAGAATGGAAAATTGGGAAAGATATGGTACATACCAGAGGTGCATCGTGAGCTCTGACGTATCTATGTTCGGCCTCCGCTGGCTCGATCGGAATCTAGTACGACGTCCCGATCAGCCTCCAACATGTCAGCATGGTCGGAATCTCTGGCCAACCAATAGCCTGTCTTGTGGAAGGAACTCCTCTAGTCCTGGCCCTTGTTGCTCGAGTCTTATTTGCCGTAGAGCACCTGCTGCTCTGTCTGCACGAGCACCTGTCAAGGGAGCCATAAGGTGTATGTAAATGAATATCGCATAATCCCCCTCCCTGAGGAAGTAGTCGGCGTCTAGGCCCCCAGTGAACTGAATCATCTTTTGGGAAGAGAGGCTTTTCGTGGCCTTCATAGATACTGGAGGCGGCATGGGAACTACCGGCTCAGGTAAACCCAAGGTCTGGTGCACGAATCCCCTGCCTAGAAACTAAGCTCGAGAAACCGGGCCCTCCAGTAGAAGTCAAAAACGGGATGCCCCTCGGGCATCGACATACTGGTCTCTAACTCCAACCGGCATCAATGCCCAAGGCTGCCAAGCGATCTGCAAACAGGGTGTAGACACCCCATTTTTGACCGACCTCAAGACTTTGATGTCATCAGTTGTGCACTCGATGATTGCGCATGCTTGTTTTGGGCGCTCGAGGGTCTCGGCTGAGTGCTTTGTCTTTGAGTCTCTTAAAACTTTGTGTTTTGGCCTTGGTTTTTGGGCCAAACCTTGATCCCTCTTGCCTAAGGGAGGGGAAGGGCTTGCCGGCCACTTTTGGCATATGCCGGCCACTTTTCTCTCTTGTAGGCCACTTGGAGTGGTCGGCCGGCTAGTGGAGGTGGCCGGCCGGCCACCTTAACCGGCGGCCAATTTTTCTCCTTTTTAGATATTTTTAGATATTTTGAGCCAGCTGTTGCTCACTGAAACTCATCCTCTATACATGTATGGAGGGATGGAGCAAGCTTTTTGCTTGCTTGCTCTATATAAGGGGAGGTCCCTCCCATTTTAGAGAGGTTCACAAATTTCAGAGCTGAAATTTCTCTCTCTCTAGAATTCTCTCTCTCTCTCTCTCTCTCTCTCTCTCTCTATATTGTGCTATATTGAGCTTAAAAGTGTGTTTTCTTCACATATTTGCACTAAGACACCTAGTCAAACACCTTCACTTTGGAGCTGAGGTCCATTGAAGCTTGATTTGAGGTCTTAGACTCTGTTTTGGCTCAGAATTGTTGCTGTCTTGCTACTGTTCTTCAAGGGTAAGCTTCTTTATCTTTTAAGCTTATTTTTGTACATTCTCTTGGCCACCTTTGCATGCTGTTTTTGGCCTACTTGTCAACTACAAAAACCTCTATTTTGAAGTGTTTAAAATGGTGGTTTGAGGCCTTGTTGGAGTTAGGGGTGGTCCACCCTCTTTCATTGCTTATTTGCTAAGCTTTTGGGCCATCCTTTAAAGCTTTTGAAACCATCTCCTTTTGATCCTTTAACCACTGAATTCCAAAGGAATTTCAGTGGTGGAAAGGTGGTTTTAAGGTCCAAAATGGGAGGGGGTGGTCCCCTCTCCTCTTGTCTTGTTTGCATGTGTTGATGGCCTACCAAATGAGCATGTGTTTCTCTCCTTTTGAAGCTTAGTTCAAGCATGATTTTGTGACTTTTTGGACCTGCGCTAACTCTGTTTTATGCTGGTTTAGTCATTGGTTGCTTGCTTCTTACACTTGTAGTGTAATTTTGCTTAATAGCCTTGAATGCCTAAAGAGTTAGTCCATCATTCTAGCATGTATTAGCTCTATCTCAGCATATTTTTACTAATGTTTTAGCATGCTTTAACTCTATTTTGAGTGGCCTTGATCCTTTGAGGCTTGCCTTGTATGGTTAGAGTGTAAAGGGCCTTGACTAGCTTTGAGTTTTGAGGCTCTTAACATGTTGTGTATGTGATGATTGCATGTTTTGGCATCATTTAGTATGTAATTTTAGTGTATATAGTGTAGTCACACTCTCACATACTTCACTTCTTCATTGCTTTTGAGGGTTGTGTATTATGCCTTGCTTATGGGCTAACATGTGTGCATGTTCTCTTAGTCTTTTTGAGCTTCCATCTCAGCATGTTTAGACCATTGCTTTGACACGATTAAGCTCTGTCCAAAGCTGGTTTGGCCATTTGAGCATTGTCTTGCATGCCTCTAGTGTAATACACTTCACTAGCTTTGATGCTTGAACCTTTCAACATGCCTTACATGGGTTGTTTGCATGGTTTTAAGTCATTTAGCATGTCATTTTAGTGCTAAAATATGTGTCATTGCACTCCATTGTTTTAAACTTTCATTCACCTTGAAAGTGGCCTTAAGCCCCTTGTTGGTTTGAACATGAACTTGAGGCATTCATGTCTAATGGTTTTAATCCTCCCTCGAGGATTTCTGCTAACCAATAGCATGATACTTTCCTCATGCTCAAGGCACTCGAAGCTTAGGTCATCTTTCAAATTAGAGGACTTTACACATTGAACTTAACCGGTTAATGGACTAATCGGTAAACTAAAATGAGTAAACAAGAATTGAGCAAAGTAAAACATGCCAAGATAACATATGTGTGTTGCATTGCATGTGTTTGGATCGGGCGTTAATCCAAACACAAGAAATGTGGCACGTTTCATACTCAAAGTGATGAAACGTGTCACGTTTCTTGGTCGTTGTCACCCTTGATCATGCATGATAGGGTGACGACACTTTGAGTCTTATGTGCGCATTCACTAAAGCTTGTACAAGCTTGGTTCTTGGGCCATCATGTGTTGAGATGCTTGATTGGTGGCTTGGGAGCCAAGTACCACACTCCTTTAAGCTTGAGACATCATGAGGAGGGTGGTAGTACACACATTTCTTGCCAAATACATTGTCTTGGCTCTGTTGCTCTCTGTTGTAGCAAAGACAGAATTCTGGAAAGAAAAGTGGCCGGCCGGCCACTTGCACTAGCCTACCGACCACTTGTACTGGCCGGCTGGCCAGTTGAGGTAGCCTACCGACCAGTTGAGGTGGCTAGCCAGCCACCTGTAGGGAAAATTGTCCAAAGTGTTCCTGTGTTGGGGCAGATACAATCTGGAAGTTCGTATGATGTTCTGAGATCATCGCGAGTGCAAATAGAGGCAACTCATGGCAAGGCAATGCATTTTCAGGTGAAGCAAACCGAGCATGCATGTCTCCCTCCCCTCGAGGCCATTTTTACTGCTTTATTTAGCTAGTTAATTTACCGATTTTGTAATTAATTAGTTAATGTGTTTAGCTAATTTAATTCATCTCTGTAATATTCTAATTAGCTTAGTATAGCTAGTTTCAATTCGGTCTGTAATAATTAATTAGCTTAGAATAGTTAATTAGTTTTTGTTTTGTAATAAGCAGCTCAGCTTAGTGTAGCTTAGCTTATTTATTCGGACCCTCCGCCGAGAGGGCGCAATGTTGTAATAAGGGTGTGTGCATGTGTGCATGTCTTCCAACCCCACGTCTTTCTCCCTTTTATTTATCTGCTTTCAGTGGTTAGATTAGGGCACGTTTTGATTAGCATACCTTATGCTTGCATGTTGCATCATTCATTTGTCTTGCATGCATCGGGTTCGGCGCATCATTCAAACTGCATCGTATTTCAATACCTATTTGAATACGTGTACCAAGTTGCTTCATATGCCATGATTAGATAGCCGAGCTTATTTAGTTGCATTTTGCATACGTTGCATTAGGCATTTAGCATAGTTAGGACCATGCATGATTTCTAACTAGCTTTTGTTTTGGCTTGGAGTACACTGTAAGTTTTACGCTTTAGCATACTTGCATGAGTGTGAGTGTTGCCATGATAGCATGCTTGCCATGAGGCTATTTGCTTAAGTGTTTAACTACAAGAATGCTTGTGGATGAAGGCTTTATCGCCTGAATTGGAACAACTCGACGATTGTGAGTTTTAAGCCCACTTTGCGAAGTGGCAAATCATCATGTTTTAAAGCCCACTTGAGGGTGGCAAATCCGCGCTTTAGCCTACTTGTGAGTAGCACTTTCAAACTATTTTCAAAACAAACATGAGTTGTTTTGTTCCAATTCTCGTGATTGAGTCTATAATTGTATGCTGTGTGCATCACATAGTAAGTTAGCTAATAACCGGATAAGAACACATGAGGTTTTTAAAACAACATACCATGCTTAGTAGAGGCCGATCCTTTGATCGGGCGAGCGGGGGTGCTCATTTCAGGACCTTCCCCTCTCGTACCCAAGTTCCCGAGCCGAGGCAACTTTGGTGATGACGGACACGTATCCTTTGGCACGAGTCAGGGTTTCCTAAATTTCC
This sequence comes from Camellia japonica, assembly GCA_030407325.1. NCBI lineage: Eukaryota > Viridiplantae > Streptophyta > Magnoliopsida > Ericales > Theaceae > Camellia > Camellia japonica. The sequence goes on along the minus strand of JAPPVO010000010.1, from coordinate 102,390,102 downwards.
CAAAAATAAAATATTTAGGTGGCGACTCTGTAATCTGGCAAAGCAGTCCATGTTTGGCGCTTTTTCATTCAAAATTGATTTTTCAAAACCAATTGCCAGATTTGGGCTCTTTGGTGTTTATCAGTCTTGCATTGCACTTTGTGAGATTAGATTCAGAACTGTGACAAGAGTCCTAACTGTAGTAGGACCAATTCGTGCCTTCTCCGAAAGGGGGGCGTGCGAAGAAAGTCGGGCGCTACACAAGGGTTATACAGATGGTTAGTCATCGTCAGTTGTTAATAAAGCAAAAATAATTGTGAATTTTGGGTTACCTCCCTCGCAGTTACTATGTCAAAGTACCGACAAAAGAATGTGAAGGTCTCCCGGGTCCTCCGTAGGCATCTGCCGTCATACCGGTGGGAGTATGGCACAACAAGAGGCATCTATACCTTTGGCTCTGGGGCAAGGGTTGGGAAATATGCATATATCTATCGTTGCAAGGAAAAGGCAACAGTAAGTATACACTGTACAGAAAGTAAAAATACAGTGTACAGAAAGTACAAACACAGAATGCAGAAAGTAGAATGTGTAGTACAGTATGCAGAAAGTACAGATATAGAGGATGCAGAATGTACAATGCAGAGAGCGCAATATATAGGTGTAAACAATACAGTATGCAGTGTACAGAAAGTGAAAAGCAGAAAGCACAGAAATGGTGGGCAGAAAATGTAAATTCGAAATGTAAAGCGTACCTCCCAGGCTTGAAAATAGCCCCAACTCTGTCTCCCCTCCTGCGGGATGTTGAGCTCATCTAGCCATACAATGTGGCTAGGCCAGCACCGCCCCAGTCATAGAGTCGGACCTGAGATAAGTCCACCAGAGTGCTCAGGAGATATAACCTTACAGTGTTCCACTTGTTTGCAAACAAGGTGGTGCCGAGCAGGAACATCAAAAAGCCTCAGGCGTAATGCTCGGTCTCCTCTGGGGTCTCTGGCTCTCTCCCTCGAAAACGCTCGGTGAACTAGCTATATCGTACCATCCTGGTCGGAAAAGAGGTGGGCGTGCTCCCAGCAGGTGTAGTCAGGCGGCCTTCCACTCGCCCATGTCCATATTGTAAGGGATCAGATTACCCCCTACTTCTACGCCCGTGAGCATAGCGAAGTCATCGTTATCTCCCTAGTAGCAGAGAAGTGGAAGGAGTTGGTGGTATCCCACCACCGCTCCATTAATGCCCCAAGAAGCGGGCGACTCGCGATATGGTGCGATAGCCCCATATAGAATAAGCCGACGCCGGCCTCATTAATAGTATAACGGACACTAGCAGGGAGCTCCATATACCAGCCCCTCACGGACGTGGCTCCATAGCCCTTGATAGCATGAGAGTCCTCTTGTAATCAGAATAGTGATATATAGTAATGTGAGAGCAGGCAGATGAAAAGACAATGTAAGAAATACAGTGCAAGAGTGCAAGAGTGTGATTAAGGAAAGAAATGTAGTGTGAGCATTACAGTTGAAGCAAGGAACACAGTTAAAGCAAGAAATGTCATGTACAGTGAGGAAAACGTGAGAATACAGTGTATACCTTTGTGGCGCCGTATGACAAGTGGGAGCTTGGCTCTCGTAGTGAGACGTCCTTTGGTACGCGTCGCGTGAACGTGCTAAAATTTCTGATGCCGCCGAGTGGTAGCACATGTGTCTGAGGATGGTATGTCGTTGGATCAAAGGGTCGAATCCTGAGTGGTAGTAGCTATGGCTCAGGCTTCGCCTCCATCTCTGGAGACAACTGGGGTGGGACCTCCGAGAGAGCTCCGCCATGAGGTATGTCGTCTGCAATCTTGGAAAGAAGATGAGAAAGTGGTCGAAAAATGGAGGAAAAAGGGCAAACTTAGAAAAAGTCAACCCTAAGAGAGAAAAAGTGGAGGAAAAGGTCAAAGCCCGGGAAAAAGGTGCGAAACCCAAGAGAAACTTGAGGGGAAAAAGCCTCAAAAGGTGAAACTCCAAGAAAAAGCACCGAAATCAAATTTCAATCGGTTCAAAACGGAGTAAACAAAAAGGGTTCAGTGAATAAACTTCGCGTGGGGCATTGGAAAATGTGTAGAAAGCACGGATCTAGAGAGAAGGAGCACCTAGAGAGAGAAAGGGAACAATTTCAGTCATGGGGTAATGAGGAAAGAAGCCCCCAAGCCCTATACTTAAAAACCCGAGGCAAAATAACAAGATTGCTCCGAATCTGCCACGGGTGGCCGGCAGGCCATTGTTGGTGGCCAGCAATGATCATCAGTGGACGATAGGTGGCCGGCAGTCTCTTATTGTGGTCGGCAAGTGTCCTGTGGCCTCCCCTATGGTCTTGATGCTGCTTTGTGTCCTTGGTGTCCAAGAAGTATAGATACAGTTCACTTTTTGGTTCAATATGTCTCTACGGAAGCTCAAAGTTACGTTTTTGGTGCGCGATGTTTGTGACTTGTCAACATGAGCGAGGTGTATCCTTTTTTAAACATATTACAATTCTTTCGAGAGGTAAATCGGGAGTTGCTACTGAATTGGTTTTGTCAAATTACGCTTTTGTCATTGCATAGAATATGCATTTCTTTGTTATTGCATAGAACGTGCATTTCACATATATTGTTGCGTGAAATGTGCATCTCATTATTGCATAGAACATGCTCTTGCTCTCGTCGCATGGAATATGCTTTCGCTTTTGAGTTATGCATGGAATATGCTTCCGCTCTGGTATCATGCACGGAATATGCTTTCGTTTTTGTTTCTCGCCTGGAACATGCCTTCAATTAATATTGTATCTCGGTTGTTTGTCTTGCATAGAACATGCATTCTTACTGTATTGCACTTGTTTAGCTTCTTTCTTACAAATGCACAATATTGTATGTTTGGTTCATTCAGAGGAGTTCCAGGTAAAATCATTCGTGCCCTTCAGATCGCATCCTTTCACTCCTTTCTCCTCTCGAGTGAGACGCGTTAGGATTACCCCTCCGGTTAAAAACATTCGGGTACATCCCGGTGTTCACACCGCCCCTCCGGTTAAAAACATTTGGGTGTGTCTTGGTGTTCACACCACCCCTCTGGTTAAAAACATTTGGGTGCGTCTCGGTGTTCACACCACCCCTACAGTTAAAAACATTCGGGTGTGTCCCGGTGTTCACACCAACCCTCTGGTTAAAAACATTCAGGTGCATCCCGGTGTTCACACCACCTCTCCGGTTAAAAATATTTGGGTACGTCCCGGTGTTCACACCAACCCTCGGTTAAAAACATTTGGGTGCATCCCGGTGATCACACTAACCTTCCGGTTAAAAACATTCGGGTACGTCCTGGTGTTCACACCACCCCTCCGGTTAAAAACATTCGGGTACGTCCAGGTGTTCACACCGCCCCTCCGGTTAAAAACATTCGGGTGCGTCCCGGTGTTCACACTACTCCCGGTGTTCACACTACCCGTTTTGGTTAAAAACATTCGGGTACGTCCCGGTGTTCACACTAACCCTCCGGTTAAAAACATTCGGGTGCGTCCCGGTGTTCACACCACCTCTCCGGTTAAAAACATTCGGGTGTGTCTCAGTGTTCACACCACCCCTTCGATTAAAAACATTCAAGTACGTCCCGGTGTTCACACCACCCTCCGGTTAAAAACATTCGGGTGCATCCCGGTGTTCACACCAACCTTCTGGTTAAAAACATTCGGGTGCGCACGCTGTTCACACCACTCCTTCCTTCTCTCACGTGCGACGCGTTAGGATTACCTTTTGGTTAAAAACATTCGGGTGCATCCCGGTGTTCACACCAACCCTTGGTTAAAAACATTCAGGTGCACCCGGTGTTCACGCCACCCCTTTCCTTCTCATGTGTGCAACGCATTAGGATCTTGGTTGAGACCTCGGGTGTGCTCGAAGGTTGTATCGCTCTTAGGCTTTCCTGCGTGTCGCGTAGTTAAGCTTGCATATTTTCTTACATTCTTTCTGCATGAAGTGTAGTTTGGCTCGTGATTCCCACGCGTGGCGTGTTTATTTACTTACTTCTTTTCATGCTTAAGATTGTTGCACCTTGTTTCGGTTTGTTTGAATGTGGCATTTTCATTGATTAGCATTTGCATTCAAATATTTCATTGTACAGCCTTATTGCATGATCATAAGTTATGTTCCTGCATCATGCGTATTGCTTACATCTTGCCCCAGAACTACGCTGGTTTGCAAAGGGATATGTAGGCAGCCTGAGGGTGCAACTATTTGTTTTCAACTTGTTTGCAAGTCTTCGGTCTTGTCAAAAATGGGTAGTCTCTGGGCTTTGACATTCACTCATGTCATTTCGTGACTTCCGAGTTCTGTCAAAGAGGGGCAACTGTAGACACCCCATTTTTGATCGTCCTTAAGACTTGGACGTCATTGTTTGTGCACACGATGATTGTGATTGCATGTGTTTGCTTTGAGTGCATGAAGTCCTCGGCGGAGTGCCCTGCCTTTGTGCCCTAAAATCGTGTCCCTTTTGTGCTTTGTTTTGGACCAAAACCTTAGTTTTCCACACCTAAAACTCCAGTTCTTCAAACCTTAACACCTTGGGACCAGCAGGCCACCTTTAGTGCCTTGCTAGCCTCCTTTTGTGCCTTGCCGGCCACCACTGTGCCTTGTCAGCCAGTGATGTGGCCTGCCGGCCACTGATGCCTTTTTGTAGATATTTTCTTGACAGTTGTTCTAGCTGTTGGCATAATGAGCTTTATCACCACACACGAGTATGGACTGATTTAACTCAGCCAAATGCATGTTTTTCTATATATATGGGGTGTCCTCCTCCATTTTTGAAGGTTAGAAAATTTGGGACCAAAATATCTCTCTCTCTCTTGCAATTTTGTGCACACATGCCTAGTTAAATCACTCTTTTGCATACACATCCTTAACCAAAATTGATCACCTTTGAGCTGAGGTCCCTTAAGGTCTTGTTAGAGCTCTTGAAGGTGGTTTTGACTTGTATTTGTGCCTAAAGTTGTGCTTGGCTTTAAGAGGTATAACACTTGTCCTTTAAACTTGTTTTAGTACACTTGTATCTCTATCTTTTCCCACTATTTTTGGGCCTTTTTGAGCTGTAAAAATCTTTATTTTAATGGCTGAAATTGGTGCTTTAAGCCATTTAAGGTTAGCGGGGTGTCCCACCCTTCTTTATTCCTTGCATCTAAGGCTTTTGCACCTTTGTTTCCCACTTTCAAACCAACCTTTTTTTGCCCTTTAACCACTGAATTTTAGAGTATTTTCAGTGGCAAAAATTATTTTTTGAAGTTCAAAATTGGAGGGGTTAGCCTCTCGTCCTTGTGTTTTATTTGCTAGCCTAGTTAACTCCATGTGTTAGCATGATTTTCTAGTTTTTTTTTATCTATATTCTAGCATGTTTTTTCCTTTGTTTCAAGCTGCTTTAGCTCTATTTTGGGCTGTTTGGGTCAGTTAAGTCTTGTTTTGCATGGTTGTAGTGTAAAGGTCCTCACAAGCTTGGTGTTTTAGGCCATTAGACACCCCTTGTTTGAGTTGATTGCATGTTTTGGTGTTATTTTGCACTTCATATCAGCACTTAAAGCTCTACAACCTCCCTCATTTCTTCACTCTTTATTTGCTTTGAAGGTTGTTTCAAACTTGGGATTCTTTAAGCTTGAGATTGAGGTCTATGCTTAGTGGTTTAATCCTCTTTTGAGGGTTCATTACAAACGGCATGAAACTTCTCTTATGCCTTAAACCACCCCATGGTTGACACTTCTTTCACTTTAGAAAACTCTCACCAGTGGACTTAATTAACTAAGTAATGGTTGGTAATTAAAATGAGTAAATAAAAGTGACAAGTAAAATTGTGCAAGGTAAGCATTTGTTTGTGTTGCATGTGTTCAATCAGACCTTAATTGAACACAAGGAGAATTGGGGCATTTCATACTCAAAGTGATGAAATGTGCCGAATTTCCAAGGTCTCCGTTGCCCTTGATCATGCATGATAGAGTGATGGTTGTTGAGTCTTATTTGTGCATTCATTAACTTGTTGTACATCTTGGTACTTTGGCCATCATGCAATGAAATTGCTTGATTGGTGGTTTTGGAACCAAGTGTATCATTCCTTTGAGATTGTTTTGATGATAAGGAGGGATATGGAGTATAAACAACCTATGAGAATACCCTCTCTTTGCCCTGTTTGCTCTCTGTTGCAGCAAGGAAATGTGTGTCATCAGTGGCCGGCCGGCCATTGCTATTGGCCGGCAGGCTATCAGTGTTAGATGGTAACCCCTCAGTGGTGGCCGGCCGGCTACCACTTCTAGCCTGCCGGCCACCAATGAATTTTGAGCAGTGTGCTTGTGAGGTATGGTAGAGTTGATCTGGAGAAGGAAATAGTGCAAAGGTTGTGCAAACAGAGGCTTTCAAGGGCAGATAGCGGATTTTCTTCGGGTGGAAACCGAGCATGCATGGGCCTTCCTCGCTTCTCGAGACGAGTTATCTTGTTAATTAGTTTAATTTAATTAGCCTATGATTAGCCTATTTTGTAGGTTAATTAGTTTGTGTTATACTCTTTAATTAGTTAGTTGTAGCTAATTAATTTGTGCTATAATTATTTAATTAGTTAGTTAACTAATTAGTTCAAGTGTTGTAATAATGAGTTAAATTAGTATAGCTATTTATTCGGTTTTGTAATAATTAGCTTAATTAGCTTAGTTTAGCTAGCTAGTTAGCTTTTATTCATTCGGACTCTCCTTCGTGAGAGCGTGTTGTAATAACGTGTATGTTTTCCAACACCACGTCTTTCTCCCTCTTATTTATTTGCTTTTGATGGTTAGATTAGGGACATGTTTCAATTAGCATACCTTATGCTTGCATCCATTCATTCGTATTGCATGCATTGAGGCTCGGCGCATCATTCAAACTGCATTGTCATTTCAATACCTTCTTTGAATACATGCTTAGACCGCATGTTATCAAAATCGATCCATATGCCATGCTTAGTAGCCGAGCCTAGTAATTGCATATTGCATGTATTGCATTAGACATCTTATATAGTTTGGGATCATGCATATTTTTTTAACTCATATCTTCTTAGCTTGGAGTACTGGGTGAGTTTTTAGTGATTTGGCGTACTTGCATGAGTGTAAGTGATTTCCATATCTAACATGCTTGCCATGAGACTAAATATTTATTTGTTAAACTGCTTGAATGCCTGTGGATGAAGGCTTATTGTTTGAATTGGAACGATTCAATAAATGTACGTTTTAAGCCCACTATGTTTGGTGGCAAATTTATAACTTTAAGCCCACTTGAGGTGGTAAATTCAAACCCTTTTCACAAAACAAACATGAATTTGAATTGTTCCAACTTGAGCAAATTAGTCTATACTTGCTTGTGCGCATCACATAGTAAAGCTAGCTTAATAACCGGAACAAGAGCGCATAATGTTTATAAAAAATCATATCATGATTAGTAGAGGCTGATCTTTGATCAGGCGAGCAGGGGTGCTCAATTCATGACCTTCCCCTCTCATACCTAAGTTCTCGAGCTGAGCTAACTTTGGTGATGACGGACATGTGGCCTTTGGCACAAGTCATGGGTTTCCTAAATTTTTCCAAAAATAAAATATTTAGGTGGCGACTCTGTATCTGGAAAAACAGTCCAATTTTGGCATTTTTTATTCTAAAATCGATTTTCCAAAAAGATTTGTCGGATTTGGACTCTTTGGTGTTTATCAATTTCACATTGCACTTGTGAGATTAGATTTAGAACTGCGGAAGTTCGAACTATAGGGCTTCTTTTGAGTTTCCGAAAGAAGGCGCGAAAAAGGCGAGCTACACAACCCCACGTCTTTCTCCATTTTATTTAACTGTTTACGATGGTTAGATTAAAGCATCATGTTTTGTTTAGCATGCTTCATGTTTGCGTTCACTTGTATCGCATGCACCGAGGCTCGGTTCATCATTCTAACTTGCATTGTTAGTTAAACATTATTTGAATACGTGCAACTGCATGCTATCAAATTGATTCATATGCCATATTAGTAGCCGAGCCTAGTAATTGCATATCGCATGTGTTGCATTAGTCATATCACATAAGTTAGGATCATGCATTTTTCTAACTCATTTCTTTTTTGGCTTGGAGTACTAGGTAGCCTTTACTCGCCTTAGCATACCGCATGTTGATGTTGCCTTGTTTAGTATGCTTACCATGAGGCTAAGTCCTTAAGTGATAGACTGCTTGAATGCCTATGGATGAAGGCTAATTGCTTGAATTGAAATAATTTGAGTAATGTTTATATGCGATCACTTTTTCAAGTGGTACATATTCGAAACATTTTTGTAAACAAACATGAATCAAGTGTTCCAATTCTTACAAACTAGTCTATACTTGTGTGTACGCGTCTCACATAGTAATGCTAGCCTAATAAATCGGAACAAGAGCATATAATGTACATAAGATTCATATCATGATTAGTAGAGGCCGATCTTTAATTGGTGATGAAGGACACGTGGCCTTTGGCACGAGTCATGGGTTTCCTAAATTTTTCCAAAAAATGTTTAGGTGGCGACTCTGTATCTGGCAAAGCAGTCCATTTTTGGCAATTTGATTCAAAATCGATTTTCCAAAAGATTTGCTGGATTGGGACTCTTTGATGATTATCTATTTCATATTTCACTTGAGAGATTAGATTCAGAACTGTGGGAGTCCAATACTGTAGGGCTTATTCGCCTTCCGAAAGGGGGTGCGGAAAAGTTGAGCTATAGTTTTTGACGATTCTGCTGGGGAAATTAGAGAATTTAACTCGAACTTCATGATGTGAAATTTTATCTACACTTATATGTTCTTTGTGTTGCATTTGCATTGGTGCGTTTAAGTCACTATGTTTGCCATCTACTTGTCCTGGACGGTTTGCAGGAGGCTTGCCTAAAAGCTTGCTAAAAGGCTGACCGGTCATAGGCTTTGCCATGATGGGAACAAAATCATTGGATCTGGACTACAGCTGTACTGTTTGATCCTCCTTTCACTTCTTGGTGTTAGGTGTGAGAGGTATATTAGGCAGTCTTGCTGAGGTACCCTTCTGACCATTCGGCCTAGTTGCATTTCGAAAAGCCATAGAGACTATTCCAAACTAGGACATGATGCTCACCCGAATGTAGGATTGCTTGAAAACTGCTTTGTTTGAATAGTGAACCCTAGTTCCTAACGAAACTAGGACAGGGTAACCTTACCCCCTCATAGAGGTGTTTTGGCTCTCATTTAAGTAGTATGTGCTTTATAGTGAAACTGTATAGAAATGTGTGTATCAGTTGCAAGTTGGGTATCCATTTTTGGGAGCAGAATTCAGTGTTGAATGCAGTCCTATAGCTTTGATTACATCTGCGTTGGTAACATTATTAGCTGAGGTACTGTGCGGTTTCTGATTACTGCTTTCTTTTTGCTTTATTTCCTTTTGCTACTAAAAGGTTTTGAACCCCAATTTATGTCATCTTCCTTTAACAATGCTGGGCAATGATAAGATATACTTCTTGGAAGTCCCATTGCTTAAATGAGCAAGCCTCTAGCCACTGTAGACACCGCATTTTTGACCGCCCTTAAGACTTGGGCGCCACTGATTGATCACTCGATGATGAAAGTTGTGCTATGCAAATGTTTGATTTCTTCAGTAAGAAGAGCTTCTAAATCCCAACCTTACACCCCATTTTGGACCAAAACTATTTTAGACCTTAAAACCCTCTCTTTCAAAATATTTTTCCAAATGTTTCTACGATATTCCGAGGCTTGCATTTCATTAAATGCTGCACTTTTCGATAAACTGAGTAAGGACAAAGGGGAAATAAATGGAAGAGAGGTGAACTCTTTGAAAAATCTTTTAAACCTCTTATTTATAGGTTTGGAGTTGAAGAAAATTGGAGGAGAGAGAAGAAAACTAGTTAGGGAGATGGTTGAGCATGAAACCGTTGAGAGAGAACTGAGCAGCCTTCACTAAATCAAGTCTATCTCTTTGTACAGTTAGACTTTAGTTGTGAGACTACCACCATTGGAAATTAGACTTCTGGGACTTCAATTTAGACTTAAGAATGACATAAAATCGAGTCCGGATGAAAGAGATATGCCCATTTGAAGTCGGACCTAGAAACAGATTTTGTTGTGGCCAGCAAGTGGCCGGTAGCCACCACTTTTGGCCGGCCGGCCACTGGCGTAAAGCCTATATATTTTTGCCAGCTATCCTCCAAATGCTCCAGCTGTCCCTATATAGATATTTTCGACTGAGGGACTATTTTTTCTATATATAGAGGACCTCTCTTCTTGCTTTCAAGGTTAGAAACATTTAGGAGTGAGGAAATAATTTTGGAAAATTCCTCTCTCTCTATAATTCTCTATCTCTACAATTCTTTCGCTCCCTTTCTACTTGCATAGCCTTTGCCCAAACACTCTAAACAAAACCTAGAGAGCTTCTTGCTGAGGTGATTTGAGCTTGAATTTGAGCTCTTGAAGCACTTGAGAGTGTGAAATTGGTGGTTTATGACTTAAGAAGCATTCCTTTTCAAGAGGTATACCTTCTCTTGATTTTGTACCATCTTTACACCACTTGTTTTCCATCTTTTCTACTATTTTTTGGACTATTTAAAACTTGTATTTTTAGGTTGAAACTTGTGGTTTAAGGCCATTAAAGGTTGAGGGGTGGTTCACCCTTCTTTGTACCTTGTTTTGAAGGCCTTTTCCCTTGTGTTTCCCACGCTTACACTATCTTACTTTAAGCTTTTTAAACACTGATTTTCAGAGTTATTTTTGTGGCTAAAACCATGGTTCGAAGTCCAAATTTGTAGGGGTTAGCCTCTCCTCCTTGTGTCTTGCTTACTAGCCTAGCTTGTGCTATGTTTTAGCATATTAATCTAGCTATTTTTGTCTTAATTCCAACATGTTTTAGGACTTATTTTAGGCTATTTTAGCACTATTTTTGGTCGATAGATGCATTTGAACTTTGTTTTGCATGCTTGTAGTGTAATTATCCTCATAAGCTTGGTGTTTTAGGCCTTAGACACCATCTTATTTGAGTTGATTATATTTATTTATGGCTTTCCATACTTGTGATCACTCTTAATTATCTCTGCAACCTCCCTCCTTTCTTGGCTTTTGTTTTTCTTTGAAAGTGGTTCAAATAACTTGTTTGTTTAAAGCATGAGATTGAGATGTCATGCTTAATGGTTTAATCCATTTGGGGTTCATTACCAATGGTATGATGTCTCTTTCATGCCTAAAACAACACTTGGTTTGAGCCTTCTTTCCATTTAGATGACTTAAACTCACCATTGGACTCAATTGATTAAAGGATGGTTGGTAATTCAAATGGAGTAATTAAAATGGGACTAAAAATGGTGCAAGATAATAATTGGTTTTTTGTTCAATCGGACATTAATTGAACACGTGGAAGCTTGAGGCATTTCATACTCATTAGTGATAAAATGGTTCAAGTATCCAAGGTCACCACTTCTCTTGATCAATGCATGAAAGGGAGATGGTTTGAGTCTTATCTTGTTGCATTTATTGAAATTGCACACTTTGGTTCATGAGCCATCATGCAATGAAATTGCTTGAGTTGAGGACTAAGTTTTGTCTCTTCTTTGGTTTGTTCCTGAGAAGGAGGGGTGAGTTGTGCAGACAACTCTTGAGAATACCGTGTGCATGTTCTATTTGTTCTCTATTGCAGCAAGATGAATTGTGCAGCAGTGGCCAGTAGGCCACCTTTGATGGCCGACCGGCTATAACTGGAGGCTGGCAGGCCTTCACCCCTAGTTGGCCGGCCGGCCACTGATGCAAAATTCAACGGTGTATTCTTTAAGCAGAGTAGAGTTATTTTGGAAGTGGACAAAGGTGTTAGTGTTCTATTGTGCAACAGAGGCTCTCTGGAAGCAAAACAGTGACTTTTCAGGTGGAAATCGAGCAGGTGCATGAGCATTCCTCGCATATCGAACATGCTTAAGTTTAAATATTTAGCTTAGATATTTGTTGTAATTAATTAGTTGTAGCTAGTTAATTTTGTAAAGTGTTGTAATTAATTAAGTAGTTAACTAGTTGTTCGATTTTGTCTTATAATTATTTTAGTTAACTAGAATAGTTAATTAATTTGTTGTAATAATTAGTTAAGTAGTTTAGCTAATTTGGAGCATATCTGAAGCTATATAGGTTCCGGACTGCAAAGCAAAAGAAAAGAGGGAAAATTTAGAGCATCTTAGTGTGTCTCAACTTCGGCAAATTCTGAGATTGGATTCCAGGTGCACCTTCTCAGGCCTCGCCTTTCTCTGGAGTATGAGTGTATCTCGACCCCAAGTTTAAGCCTACTTTAGGTCAGAATGGCAGTCCAAGCAGCACCCGTGGTATTTACATGTTGATGTTACCCCTCACTAACATGAACGGGATGTATCCTTTTTGAGTTGAGCATGTTGCAAAGTCCTCTGAAGTAAATTGGAGGCACCAAAGTACATATTTGATGCCCTTCTATTGCATAGAATGTGCACTTTCAGATACACTTCTGTTCCATGCGTGCCACGCATCGTTTATGAATCATGCATAGAATATGCTTTCAATGTTGCATAAAATATGCTCTTGTTTTGTGCATAGAACATGCTTTTGATTTCGCATAGAATATGCTTTCATTCATGCATAGAACATGTTTTCAATTTTGCATAGAATATTCTTGTCTCTTAGAACATGCCTTCAATTTTGCATAGAATATGCTCCTCTCTCGCATGGAACATGTATGGTCATTATATTGCATTGTGAACCAATCAGTCATTCTGTGCATCTATCGTACAATAATCTTCCTTCTGTGCATCTATCGCACAATAATTTTACTCAGTACATTTATCACACAATCACTCACTTTGCTCGCACTATTTTGTGCATTTGCTTTGTTTGCACTATTTTGTGCACTTTGCATCACACTCGCACTATTTTGTGCAATTTACACTCGCGCTTTCTTGCGCATCGCATTTTCTTGTGCAATTTACACTTGCGCTTTCTTGTGTATTGAACTATCTTGTGCATTTCATTACATGCTCTCATTTTGCATAGAAAATGCTCGTATCTTTTGCATAGAATATGCATCGCGCTATTTTGCGCACCTTACTTGCACTTGTTTGTGCATTGCATCGCGCTATTTTGCGCACTTTACTTGCACTTGTTTTTGCATTGTATCGCACTGTTTTGTGCATTCATTTTGTTCGCACTATTTTGTGCATTTGCATTATTCGCACTATTTTGTGCATTTGCATTGTATCGCACTATTTTGTGCATTCACCCTGTATCGCACTATCTTGTGCACCTCGCATTCCACTGTCTTGTGCATTCTACATCACACTATCTTGTGCACCCCGCATCGCACTATCTTGTGCACCCTGTATTGCACTGTCTTGTGCACACTTGTATCGCACTGTCTTGTGCATTCTACGTTGCACTATCTTGTGCACCCCGCATCGCACTATCTTGTGCACCTTGTATCGCACTGTCTTGTGCACACCTGCATCGCACTGTCCTGTGCATTCACTTTCATTGGCACTGTCTTGTGCACTTTTACTCGCACTGTCTTGTGCACTCGTATAGCACTGTTTTGTGCATTCCTTTTGTATCGGACTATTTTGTGCATTGCATCGCACTATCTTGTGTATTTCACCCTACATCGCACTATTTTGTGCATTCACTTTGTTCGCACTATTTTGTGCATTCACTTTGTATCGCACTATTTTGTGCATTCACCTCGCATCGCATTGTTTTGTGCACTTTGTATCACACTCGCATTGTCTTGTGCACCTTGCATTTTTTTTTGTATCATTCGCATTGTTTTGTGCACCTTGTATTTTTGTATCACTCGCATTGTCTTGTGCACTTGTATAGCACTGTTTTGTGCATTCACCTTGCATCGCACTGTCTTGTGCACTGCTTGGTCTAGGAGACCTTAAATCCTCTAGAGGTGTAATTCCTTTGGTGTTTGTCATGCCGGAACAACTTCCGGTGGTCTGGTGTAGCCACCTGCCTGTGTTTGCGATGAGTTCCTAGGAGATCAACTAAGATGGTGGAAACTAGAGATCGAATGGCTGACGCCTAGAATGCAATGGTGTGGAATTTCCGAGACTAAAGTCTGGTTTAAATACCCAGGGTGTATCCTCGGCTTGAAATTTGTATAGAAGCCCTATAGGTTGAGGTAGCGTGTATGCGCCTTAATTCTGGATACTGAACCAACCTAGTCTGTCACCCTGTTGAATTATAGGGAAAGTTGAGAACATAGTCAGGGAGAAAAGTAGTACTGTGGTTTGGAAGCGCAAGATGTAGAAGCGGATGATTCCCAGCAGCATGAGGTGAGTCTTCACCTATTGCCCCTGTAAGGTAAAGCATCACTTCCTAGCTGCTACATCATATTAGTATCATTTATCGCATTGTATATAGCATCTATCGCATGCATCTACTGCATTATCTATTTTATTTCCTGCATCCTTTCCATGTTAAGCTTAGTTTGGCATGTGCTCATACATTTCCTTCGTTGAATCATGGTTTTGTGATAATGTGTACGCGCCTACTCCATTAAAAGAATTGTGGTCTGAGGGTTTCGGCACCTTTTCTGTGTTAGACGTGGTTTGTTTTGTGTCCATACCTTTTCTAGGTAAAATATGGTTCGGCCTGCGCCTTATTCACTGCATCTATTGCATTCATTGCATCGTGTTTTGTCTTGTTGCATTTAGCATTTAGGATCACCCTCAGTAGATCATTCCTTACTTATATCATGCCACCCAATTACTTGTATTCTTTCTATGAAACACATAGTTCTACATGTGCACATGCCTATTCCACAGGAATTGTGGTTTGAGGGTTCCGACACCTCTTCTGTGTTAAACGTAGTTTGATGTTGCATCTCAATCCTTTTATGGTATTTGTGTGGTTTTGCACTGCTTGTGGTTTGATAATTCAATTACATTGTATATCATGTGTATTGTTTCATTGCATTGCATATCGTTTGTATTGTTTTGTTATATTGTGTATCATTTTGCATCATGCCCCTGAACTACGCTGGTTTGATTCCTTGAAAAGGGATACGTAGGCAACCTTCAAGTTCAACCAATTGCATCTGCATTTTGTTTGTTTGCCCAAGTCTTACGGCCTTGTCAAAATGGGTCATCTCTGGGCTTTGACATTCACTCACGTCACTTCATGACTCTGAGCTCTGTCAAAGAGGGGCAACTGTAGACACCCCATTTTTGACTGTCTTTAAGACTTGGGGGCCTCAGGTTGATCACTCGGTGATGAAGGCTATGTTGTGCAAAGGTTCGATTTCTTCAGCAAGGAGAGCTTCAAATCCTAACCTTACACCCCATTTTGGATCAAAACTATTTTGACCAAAAAGATTTTAGACCTCAAAACACTCTTTTGCAAAATATTTTTGAAAAAGTTCTTACGATGTTCCGAGGCTCACATTTCGTTAAAAAAATTACATTTTTGGGTAAATCGAGTAAGGACAAAGTGGAAATGAATGAAAGAGACGTGAACTCTTTGAAAAAATCTTTCAAACTTCTTTTTTAGAGGTTTGGAGTTGAAGAAAATAGGAGAGGAGGGAAGAAAACTAGTTTGGGAGAGGTTAGGCATCAATCTGTTAGGACCAAAACTGAGTAGTCTTCACTAAAATAAGCATATATTTTTGCACACTTGGAATTTGAATGTGATGATGCCACCATTGGAAATAAGACTTCTAGGGTTTCAATTTAGACTCAAGAATGACTTGCAAAGGAGTCCAGATGAAGGAGATATGCCTATTTGAAGTTGGACTTGGAGAACAGATTTTTCTAGCCTTCCACTAGTGGAGTGTGTCGGCCATGAATGGAGCTTGTTGGCCCTGTGTTAGCCAGAGGTGCATTTTTTCAGTGATGACCGTCGGCCACCAATGATGGCAGGTCGGCCACTGGTGTCCAAAAGTCAGTTTTTGTACAGATATTTTCCCTCCAACTGTTCCACACTGCTTCAGCTATCCTATATTGATATTTTCGACCTCAGCTCTCATTTTTCTATATATAGAGGACCTTCTCTATTGTTTTAAAGATTGGAAATTTTGGGAGCCTCTCTCTCTACAATCCTCTCTCTCTGCAATTCTCCTTCTTTAGATTTCTCTCTCTCTCTTGCCCTTTTGTGCACACAAGTAGAGATACACTTCTAGTTTGCCTATCAACCCTTAACCAAAGTTGCTTATCTTTGAGCTGAGGTTACTTGAGACCCTCTTTGAGCTTGAAAAGGTGTTTGTGGCTTGGATTGTTGCCTATTTTGTGTTTTGGCTCCAAGAGGTATACTACTTGCTTTGCTAGCTTGTTTCACACACTTGCTTTGCCATCTTTTCAAACTATTTTTGGGCTGATTTTGAATTATAAAAAACTCTGTTTTCATGGCCTAAAGGTGTTGGTTTGAGGCCATTTTCAATTAAGGGGTGGTCCATCCTCTTTGCTCCTTTGCTTGTTAAGCTTTTGTGCTATTATTCATCACTTTAAAATCAACTTTTTTGGGCCTTCTAACCACTGAATCTTAGAGGTTTTTCAGTGGTAAAAGCCTTCTTTTGAAGTTCAAAATTGGAGGGGTCTGCCTCCTCTCATTGTGTCTTGTTTGCATGCCTAGTTAGCTTCATGAGTTAGTATGTTTTTTTAGCTTAACTTAGCTCTAGTCCAGCATGTTTTTGCCTCTGTTTTGACCTATTTCAGTTTTGTTTTTGGCTGTCTAGGTCATTTGAGCTTTGTATTGCATAGTTATAGTGTAAATGTCTTCACTAGCTTAGTGTTTTAAGTCATTTATAATCATTGTTTTGAGTTGAAAGCTTGTTTTAATGTTGTTTTGAACTCCATTTTAGCACATACAATCTCTGCAACCTCCCTCATTTCTTTACTTTTTCATTTGTTTTGATGTTTCAACCTTAGGGTTGTTTAAGCTTGAGGTTGAGGCTCATGCTTAATGGTTTAATCCTCTTTTGAGGGTTCATTACCAACGGCATGAAGCTTCCCTCATGCCTTGAACTACCCCTTGGTTGACACTTCTTTCGCTTTAGAAGACACTCACCAATGGACTAATTGACTAAAGAATGGTTTGGTAACTAAAATGAGTAAATAAAATTTAACAAGTAAAAGTATGCAAGATAAGCATTCTTTGTGTTGCATTGCATGTGTTTGAATCGGACGTTAATTCGAATACAAGGAAAATGAGGCATTTCATACTTAAAAGTGATGAAATGTGCCATTTTCCTTGGTCACCATCACCCTTGATCATGCATGATAGGGTGGTGGTCTTTTTCAGTCTTGTTTTGCACTCATTAAACTTGTACAAACTTGGTCCCTTAGCCATCATGCATGAAAATTGCTTGATTGATGGTTTGAGGGCCAAGAGTTTCTCTCCTTTGAGCTTGTGTGATGATAAGAAGTGTAAACAATACAAACCTGCAAAAGTACATTGTTTTGCTTTGTTGTGCTCTCTGTTGTAGTAGGAAAGTCTAAACCAGTGGTGGCCGACAGCCACCACCAATGGCCGACCAGCCACCATCAGTAGCCGACAGGCCACCTTTGTTGGCCGACCGACCATCAGCAATGGCCGACCAGCCCCCCTATCGGCCACCAATGAAATTCAACAGAATATTCCTGAGGTAGGACAGATTTGATCTGGAGAAGAGGAAAGTGTAAATACTTTTGTGCAACAGAGGCTCGCAGCAGCAAAACAGTGGACATTTGGGTGGAATATCGAGCATGCATGCATCCCTCACTTCCTGAGGCCATTTAATTGCTTCGTTTAGTTAATTAGTGGTAGCTAATTAATTAGTTTAATTGCTTTGTACTTAATTAGCTTAGTATTTAGCTAATTAATTCGATTTGTAATATTTAATTAGCTTAGAATAGTTAGTTAATTCATTTCAAGTGTTGTAATAGTTAGCTTAATTAGCGTAGCTAGTTAGTTAGCTTATTCATTCGGACCCTCCTTCGCGAGGGCATAATGTTTTAATAAGTGTGCGTGCATGTGTGTGTCTTCCAACCTCACATCTTTCTCCCTTTTATTTAATCGCTTTTGATGGTTAGATTAGAGACATATTTTAATTAGCATATCGCATGCTTGCATCCATTCATTCGTATTGCATGCACAGAGGCTCGGCGCGTCATTCAAACTACATTGCAATTTCAAATATCTTCTTTGAATACGTGTTTAATCGCATGTTGTTCAAATCAATCTATATGCCATATTAGTAGCCGAGCCTATTAATTGCATAGTGCATGTATTGCATTAGACACTTAACATAGTTAGGATCATGCATATTTCTAACTAGTTTCTATTTTGGCTTGGAGTACTCAGTGAGTTTTTATGCTTTAACATACTTTCATAAGTGTGAATGTTTCCATGATTAGCATGCTTGCCATGAGGCTATGTGCTTAAATGCTAAACTGCATGAATGCTTGTGGATGAAGGCTTGTTGCTTGAATTGGAACAATTCAACAAATGTATTTTTAAGCCTACTTTGTTGAGTGGCAAATCATGTTTTAAGCCCACTATGTTTGGTGGCAAATCCGCATCTTTAAGCCCACTTGAGGGTGGAAAATTTAAACCATTTTCGAAAACAAACACGAGTTGAATTGTTCCAAGACTTGCGATTAGTCTAGACTTGCTTGTGTGCGTCACATAGTAAAGCTAGTTTAATAACCGGAATAAGAACACATAATGTTTATAAAACATCATATCATGATCAGTAGAGACCAATGTTAGATCGGGCGAGCGGGGGTGCTTATTTCAGGACCTTTCCCTCTCGTACCTAAGTTCCCGAGCTGAGGCAACTTTGGTGATGACGGATACGTGGCCTTCGGCATGAGTCAGGGTTTTTTAAATTTCCCCAAAACAAAATATTTAGGTGGCGACTCTGTATCTGGCAAAGCAATCCAATTTTGGCATTATTTGATTTAAAATTGATTTTCCAAAAAGATTTGCAGGATTTGGACTATTTGGTGTTTATCAGTTTCACATTGCACTAGTGAGACTAGATTCAGAATCACGAGAGTCCGAACTGTGAGGCCTTCATTTCAAACTTTTTCGAAAGGAAGGTGTGAAAAAGGCTAGTCCACAATGATAGAAACATACCAGAACTAAAACCAGGGCTAAAATTGTATCTTGCTTTGTTTTGACCAGCATACCCAGTATCCTGATCTGATGGGGCATTTTGTTTTTAATGCCAAGTTTCTCTGAGCCAGAGAAAGAGTAGTACCCAACTCCGCAAAGGCCAAGCCCAATCCAACCCGGAAAGCCTTAACCCATTGTAATCCATCCAGTCTTAGAAAAAACCCACTCAGCAAAAGTCCAGTCCATCTGATCCACAAAAGGCCAACTCAAAAAAGGTCCATCCACTAAAAGCCCAATTTAGTCAAGCCCGGCTAGACTAATCTAGTTTAGATACATCAAGTATAACCAGCTCAAAACCCTTGTCAGTCAACTTTCAGTTTACACCCATCCATTTCCCCGATTGCCAACTCAGCAGACCCATAATGGCTCAGAGTTCCGAAGAAGTTATGGTCATGATGGCGGCATTAAACCAGGGGCTTGCCGTGCAGGATGAGACCAATGTTGAAATGCAACGCCCATCTGGGGCATCTATTACACATCTAGTCCTGGGCCCCTAGCCAAACTTTGACCCACCTCCCCCAGCTGAAGATCTGCAGGGTCCAGATCCTCGAGAAGGCGTGGCTCAAGCTCAAGTTTTCAGACCCTTGGTGTAGCCTAATAAGGGGCTTTATCCCCATGATATTAATGAGCTCGATCCAATCTTGTTGAAAATTGCTAACCTTAAGAAGCAATTTAAAAAGCCATAGGGCATTAACTCTATTCTTGACATTGAGGATGGGTACACCGAGGCTGTCGTGAGGTTTCCAGATAGATTCAAAATGCCACACATTGACTGTTTCGATAGGTATGGAGATCCTATGGTACATATCTGGCTTTTCTTGGACGTCCTAAAACTGATGGGTCTAACTAAGCCTCAGAAACTCTTTCTATATGGAAGAACCCTGTCGGGTATAGCAGCCACTTGGTACGCAAAGTTGGAGGATAAAGTAAAGTAAAACCGGGAAGAGTTGGTTGAGGCATTTGTCAATCAGTACTCTTACAATACCCTAATTGAAATGACCACCCAAGAGCTTGAAGCAACCCACCAGAACCTTGAAGAACCTTTTGTGGAATTTGTTGCGAGGTGGACAGCAAAGGCATCACAAATGACAGATCGACCTTTTGAGAGGGACCAAGTGCGGATAGTGGTGCAGAACCTTGAGCCTGATATGTTACAAAAGTTAATAGTTGCTCCACTATTCACTTTCAAAATTTTGCATGAATTAGGGGTTTAGATTGGGAGTACATTCAACAAAGGGATTATTCCCAGAACAAGTGAACCGACAAGGAAGGTGTTTTAGCGAGTACCAATGCTGGCAATAGCACTATTTCCAAACCCACTGAAATCAATACTGTTGTCACCACTTCTAAAATTGCTGACCCATTTGTCAATACCAAACCACAAACAGCCGGCCCAACCCGAGCTCAAGGCAGAACTTTCACCCCCTTCTATATGAGCCTAACCAGTGCACTAAAAGTTTTGATGGAAAAAGGGTATCTCAAAGCCCTTGATCCTCAACCTCTTCCTGACCCACTCCCTGCTAGACATAACCCCACCAAATATTGTGTAAACTATCAGCAGCGCAGTGACGCCCCAAAAATCGTGAACTTTAGAGAATATATTATCAATTAAATACAGGGTTTATCTAAGGTTAGGAGTCTAGGAAACGGCACTAATGAGTCTTATGGCCAATAACCAAGTAAGATCCCAGATCGTCGGAGGAGTCAAGTTAGCCTCCCTTCTAATTTCAGCTTTCTTAGGTAGCGCACCACCCTTTTGACAGATCGTAAAAGGCAATGACGCAAGGTCTCATAAGCAACGCAGAGATAGGCATAGGATTACAAAGTAAATAATAATTACAGTGTCTCAAATTTTAAATTTACAAAACGAGTTCCATTACTATTACAATCCAAAAAGAATAAAAAAGCACAATTAGACTAATGAACGAAATGGTTCCAAACTTTCTCCAAGGAAAACTTAAGTCTTCAAATGTCTTTGACTCTTTGTTGGATTTGTACGTTTCTTCGATACCAGGCATGAAACGCCATGAGCTTTGAATGCTAGTAAACGCACACACATCCCATCCCTTGTTTCCAATCCACTATACCATCACAATTCTAACAAGCAAGTAATGAAGCATGATAATCATTCAATAATAAAGGATTGCAAGGTTAGGTGTTAGAAACCTAGAAATCCCCCAAAGAGACTTCGTGCTTCCAACCACAAGAATCGGACGCGGATTATTCGGTATGTCCTCTCTTTCGCTGCTTTGTTGCAGAACTAACCTCGGATGCCTACCAATGGTTATATATCGCGTAGCGCCAACCACAGGGCCTCAAAAGAGACGGCAATAATGGGCCTTGCCCAAATCCCTCCTTACACCAAATACCTAGGGTCCGAATACAACCTCTCCGCTCAAGGGTTTCGAAACCCACTTGCACAAGATTTTAACTTCCAAATAGGGAATGCATCCCGTCAACCAATCAATATCTTAGTAATCTTGTCCAAAAATTTGCAACCCATTACTACCCATTAAGTTTCCCGTTTGAGTTAGATAATTTAAGTCAGAGTTAGGACATGCTCTTGAAACAACATCTATTGCACAAGTTTGAACAACTAAATAGTACAAATAGAAGGAAATAAGGTTACAACACATGAGATTCACATATGAAGATAGACACAAGTAGCTCTAGGCATATTCAAGTAGTTAAGGGAATAAATTCACACATGAATATAATTTCCAGATTTGCATAAGTGTGAGCACCATCGAAGGATTAAAATAAAATACATAAACCAATGACATGTGAAATATCATATCGAGAAATGATCATAAATTAATAAGCATATTCATGAACACAAGAGCATAAAACACTAATGAAAACAGAATTTTCAGATTCAGTACTACCTAAAGATTATACTCAAAAGGGCTATTTTAGATTTTTTTCCAGAGCCCAACCTTCCTATGGTTTGTAGGGAATTTTATCTAGTTTTCAGAACATTTTTCAGAAATGGAATAGCTTTTCCAGATTTGTAGTTATTTCAGAAATACTCAAGCTCTGTCTAGATTCGTCAACCGTTATGAAAATTAGATTTTCTCACAAACCGCTCACTCGTTTTCAATGAAATCAATTTTCTTTGAAAGATAACTCCTTAAGAAAGAGTTTGACATAAAATGAGGTCCATAATATGTTTATACATTTTTCTACAATTTTTGCAATGTGGCTGTAAAATAGATTTTTTTGGCACAGTTCTTGAAAATAAAAAGTTGGTGAGAAAAGAGGTCAGCTAGGGGAAATTTTCCACTTATCTTGTGATGAAAACATACTAAATGATATGTATTAAACTTCGAAATTTAAGGTGAAGGTGTGCCTTTGAAAAGTTTGAGAGATTGATAGGGAAAATGGGAGTCTTATACCGATTAAGAGAAATAGAAGAAGGGTAGAATCAAGCCTCAACTCCTTTCATTTTTAACACAAGAATACCATTATAACACATCTAAAAATACCATTTTAAACTTCTAACAACATGTATTTGAAAAAGGAAAATGGAAGAGGGAGTTGTGTTGTCGCATACTTGAGGGTTGTTGGAATTGCTAGCAAACTTTTTCTTCCTCTCCTTTCTTCTACCAAGCTCACCCTCCTTCATTTCTTCTCTCTCGGCTGAATATAGTGTGTATAAGTGTTGTTCTTGTATGTAAAATGCTAGGGGAGGGGTTGTTTATATAATGAATTTGGTGCAAAAGGTCCTAAATTCCCCTTGGTTGGAATTGGATTGGATAGTTTGGATTTAGTTTGAATTCAATGGAATAGTGGAGGATTAAAGGTCTTAATTAGGTTCCTAAATATGATCTAGTTAGGGTTTTCCTCCTAATCAAACCAACCTAGTTGCTTATATACATGTATATAAAAGTTTGTACCAAGTTAAAGATTTTTCTTCCTCAAATCATGGAAAATTGTCTCATAGTACATTCATTACACCTACAATGGTGATGGCTAGCCATGTGATGGAGAATTGATGGACTTGTTTTATATTTTTTTTGTGTACAATTGTTGGAATTTGTAAAATAAAATGTTTTAAAAAAAGATTTTAGGATAAAAGTGTATATATAAATATATAACGGTACTTGTTTGGGGTCAATTTGTGATTTAATAAAAATGTGAGGGCTTGGGCCCAATTAAAGTATCTATTTCAAGTGTAGAGTTAATAAATTAGTGTTAGGAAAATAATTCGGTTTGTATTATCTTGCTTTGAATTTAAAGGTAAATAACCGAACGAAAACTGTGAAAACCGGAAGTTAAGGTTTAGAGCAATTAATCTAAAATTTGAGAGTTAAATAATTAATATTAGAGTGTTAGAAATGATTTCTAAGCTTCTAGGGTCAATTAGGGTTTGTATGGGTTCATCCGTGATGCGTTTTCGGTTCTAGGGTTTAATTTTCGAATAATCAACGAATTAAGGGCTTTATTATAATAGCTCAAAATTTAGAGACCTAATAAGGTTTACAAAAGTTAAGGGTTTCACAACCTATCCCCTTTAAATAAATTTCATCCTTGAAATTTTAGCCATTTTTCATGTCTCGAAATATTGTAGACAATTGCATCCTAGTGCTGCCAACGTATTTTTAATCATTCAGACCATATTCTCCCCTTAAGTGCTTTCCCGTTCTGTCCTTAGTCTTGTTTTAATAGTAGTGTTTTGAATTGAATTCCTCCTCGATTAATTACTAAGGAAATGCGTTAATCTTTGAAAACTTTGAACTGTTCATCATATGAGTAATGGCGTTGTTGTTCCAGTGTGAGGGCTTGTATTGCCAAATCCTTGATGTGGTGATCTACTCTTTCTTTTGGTAATTGTTGATGCCATTGAGTTTGTTGATTTATTGAATCATGGAAACTAATCTACTCCCCTTTAAAGCATTCCGTTGGATGGGTAAGCCGTCTCCTTCTTTTGGCAACTTTTGATAATAGCTAAGGTACAAGTAACAAATCTATTTCTAGGATGAGGTTGATGTCGGGTATCTTCATTCTTCGGGAGTCAAGAATTGTCGTACATTCAATTTCTAAGGGTCCACATACAAGTTCTAATGGTCCGATATAGCATAGTTACGAGGGATGTGATGGATAAAACATGTACTTAAGAATTATGAGATGAGTGTAAAAGTACCAAGACTTGGATTAATTAAGGAGAATTTCCACCTTAAGCTCGGATTACAAAAAGTCCTTCAAAGAGGGTCCTAACTATTATCCTAGTTGTACTTTCCTTAAGTTCTTTTTGCGGTTCTTCAAGTCTGCTTGCGGCACCTTACTTGTCCCTTGGATGCAACGCGATGAGATCTTCTTCTGCTTGTAGTGTGAATGCTCTGCCGATTGGCCTCTAACTACTGTTGAGCCTAGGCCTCTTGTTGTTTCCTGCCCACTGATATACTCAACCAACTTGTTATATTTGTCCATGGCTTCTGACCGCTAATCCCTTGCGTGTTTGCTCCCGTTGCTTTTACCTGATATCCTGATTGAGCGAGTTGAGGACACTTATTCTTAAAATGTCCTGGTTGGCCACACTTGTAACATTTCCTTATCATATTCCTCCATTCTTCACTACGCCTTTGTTGACCTTGTGTTCCCTTATCATAAAGTGCTAATTTGGCTTGGTTCCTAATATCCTTCACCTTGAAATTTTGTTGTTTAGCAGTCTCTTGCTTAATTACCCATGGTTGTTGTCTTAAGAGTTTTTCTTGATCTTTGTCCTGCTGGGGACATTCGAACTCCCTATGTCCCATTTGTTGACAATGATTTTCCTGAAAACTTTTCTTCAAATTTTGTTGTTGTGGTTGTTGTGGTCGCAGCCTGGAATAAGGTTTTTGTGCCACGTTTCCCTTTTGGTTTCTCCGGGGTCCTATAAATGATTGACTCTCTTTCCTTTTGTTCCAAATCCTCCTTGCGTCAGCTACTTTCCTATCTAAGGCAGTGTCTACTATTTTATCATATGTTTGGAGTCGTTGAGGTATGACCCTTTCTCTAATTATAGGGTCTAGGCCCTACTCGAATCTTCGCGCCTTTTCTTCAGCATTTACTACATATTGAGTTATAGTGTCTTGCTCTAGCTTATGAAATTCTCGAATCCTTTCCTGTTTGATCACGTTCAGAAGATACTTTTTTAAGAATAGATTTCTAAACTGCGCCCATGTCATCATTGTGATGTCCCTAGATTCCTTCATTAAGGTCCACCAATGGTCTGCTTCCCCTCCCAGTTCATATCTAGCTAGAGTAATTCTGTCAGCATGCTCTGTTACTCCCATTGTATCTAGTATTTTCCCAATTTGTTGAAGCCAGCTTTCTACCGTCCTTGAATCTAATACTCCTATAAACTTGGGTGGTTTTTGTCCCCTAAACTCCAAAACGAAGTGAGTCCTACCATCTTGTTTGTTTCCTCTTAGGTGTTCTAATCCTTTCGAAATTTGACCCCCAAGATGCGAAATTTCAACTGTGTGCATTAGTTCATTCTCAAAATTTTGAGTTCTCGGCACCATTTTCCTATTGCATTGGACTTGAGTGTAGTCCACCATTTCTCTGTTTTATAGTACGTAGTAAGGCATAAGCCGAAGTCTAATTATGGATGCAAAAGGGTAATTAACTAATCTTAAGTTAGAGTTATCCAAGGGTGTTTGAAACAATAAGATCAAATAGTAGATAACACAATACTACTTCATATATAATAGTAGGTGCCATTAGAAAAGGTAGTAGGCTTCATTACAAAAGGTTACATCTTGATAATGCAAGTGTGGTTGCCACACTTCCTACTACTATTCTTAGAGTTAGACTAGATCGTACTACATCTATATGGACACATACATTTACAATAGTTAGAGATTACGGATTACAACTTTAACCCTGGTTGCTACTACATCGGTCAAGGTCTTGGAATGTGTCAACTTCTTGTCCTAGTGTGAGGAACGGTGACCCCAATGCGCCTGTTGCTCTTTGACTTTCGGGGGGATCTCTGCTAGTCCAATTAGGTGGGATTCTGGTTTGAGTACGAACTCCGGATAAAAGTTTTCTCCCGAATTGTGGAATGTGAGAAAAACCCAAGCCCATTCTGAAGTGCCTCGAAAATTGCTTCTAGAAATTTTTCATCATCCTTCTCAAGCTCAAGTGCATGCTTGAGAGCCCGATACTAACTTTTGAGTTGGTGTCGAATTACAGCTCTCTTTTGTTCAGGGGTGAGATAGGGGTGTGCTTCCTCCATTTTCCTTACTTCCTCGATCAATTTTTGCTTCCCCGTTCTTTTACACCATTGGTCGTAAACTTGTGGGTCAAGGAGTTCAATGTGTTGGTCTTCTTGGAAACGATAATAGCCCCAGTGGTCGTAGTACCAGACGTTTGATGGGTCACTAGCCATCCTATGTCCAGGAGAGGGAATCCGTTATTAGTTTTCTTTCAAGTTAATTTTTTTTTATAATAATACACTAGTGTATGGGAAAAAGTGACTAGAGTCGCAAATCGGGTTACGTGGGTTGAGGGTTGAACCTAGGCTCTGATACCAACTTGTGACGCCCCAAAAATTATGAACTTCAGAGAATATATTATCAATTAAATATAGGATTTATCTAAGGTTAGGAGTCTAGGAAACGACACTAATGAGTCCTATGGCCAATAACGAAGTACGATCCCAGATCGTCGGAGGAGTCAAGTTAGCCTCCCTGCTAAGTCCAGCTTTCTTAGGTAGTGCACCACCCTTTTGACAGATTTTAAAAGGCATTGACACAAGGTCTCATAAGCAATGCAGAGATAGGCATAGGATTACAAAGTAAATAATAATATCAGCATCTCAAATTTTAAATTTACAAAACGAGTTCCATTACTATTACAATCCAAAAAGAATAAATAAAAGTACAATTAGATTAATGAACGAAATGGTTCCAAACTTTCTCTAAGGAAAACTTAAGTCTTCAAATGTCTTTGACTCTTCATTGGCTTCGTACATTTCTTCGATACCTGGCATGAAACGCCATGAGCTTTGAATGCCAGTAAATGCACAGACACCCCATCCCTTTTTCCAAATCCAATACACCATCACAATTATAACAAGCAAGTAATGAAGCATGATAATCATTCAATAATAAAGGATTGCAAGGTTAGATGTTAGAAATCTAGAAATTCCCCCAAAGAGACTTTGTCCTCCCAACCACAAGAATCAGATGAGGATTATTCGGTATGCCCCCTCTTTTGCTACTTTGTTGTAGAACTAACCTCGGATGCCCACCAACGGTTATATACCGTGTAGCGCCAACCGCATGGCCTTAAAAGAGACGGTAATAATGGGCCTTGCCCGAATCCCTCCTTACACCAAACACCTAGGGTCCGAATACAACCGCTCCGTTCAAGGGTTCCGAAACCCACTTGCACAAGATTTTAACTTCCAAATAGGGAATGCATCCCGTCAACCAATCAATATCTTAGTAATCTTGTTCAAAAATTCGCAACCCATTACTACCCATTAAGTTTCCCGTTTAAGTTAGATAATTTAAGTCAGAGTTAGGACATGCTCTTGAAACAACATCTATTGCACAAGTTTGAACAACTAAATAGTACAAATAGAAGGAAATAAGGTTACAACACATGAGATTCACATATGAAGATAGACACAAGTAGCTCTAGGCATATTCAAGTATTTAAGGGAATAAATTCACACATGAATATAATTTCCAGATTTGCATAAGTGTGAGCACCATCGAAGGATTAAAATAAAATACAATAAACCAATGACATGTGAAATATCATATCGAGAAATGATCATAAATTATTAAGCATATTCATGAACACAAGAGCATAAAACAATAATGAAAACAAAATTTCCAGATTCAGTACTACCTAAAGATTATACTCAAAAGGGCTATTTCAGATTTTTTTTCCAGAGCCCGGCCTTCCTATGGTTCATAGGGAATTTTATCTAGTTTTCAGAACATTTTTCAGAAATGGAATAGCTTTTCCAGATTTGTAGTTATTTCAGAAATACTCAAGCTCTGTCTAGATTCGTCAACCGTTACGAAAATTAGATTTTCTCATAAACTGCTTACTCATTTTCAATGAAATCAATTTTCCTTGAAAGATAACTCCTTAAGAAAGAGTTTGACATAAAATGAGGTCCATAATATTTTTATACATTTTTCTACAATTTTTGCAATGTGGCTGTAAAATAGATTTTTTTGGCACAGTTCTTGAAAATAAAAAGTTGGTGAGAAAAGAGGTCAACTAGGGGAAATTTTCCACTTATCTTGTGATGAAAACATGCTAAATGATATGTATTAAACTCCAAAATTTAAGGTGAAGGTGTGCCTTTGAAAATTTTGAGAGATTGATAGGGAAAATGGTAGTCTTATACCGATTAAGAGAAATAGAAGAAGGGTAGAATCAAGGCTCAACTCCTTTCATTTTCAACACAAGAATACCATTATAACACATCTGAAAATACCATTTTAAACTTCTAACAACATGTATTTGAAAAGGGGAAATGGAAGAGGGAGTTGTGTTGTCGCTTACTTGAGGGTTGTTGGAATTGCTAGCAAACTTTTTCTTCCTCTCCTCTCTTCTACCAAGCTCACCCTCCTTCATTTCTTCTCTCTCAGCTGAATATAGTGTGTATAAGTGTTGTTCTTGTATGTAAAATGCTAGGGGAGGGGTTGTTTATATAATGAATTTGGTGCAAAAGGTCCTAAATGCCCCTTGGTTGGAATTGGATTGGATAGTTTGGATTTAGTTTGAATTCAATGGAATAGTGGAGGATTAAAGGTCTTAATTAGGTTCCTAAATATGATCTAGTTAGGGTTTTCCTCCTAATCAAACCAACCTAGTTGCTTATATACATGTATATAAAAGTTTGTACCAAGTTAAAGATTTTTCTTCCTCAAATCATGGAAAATTGTCTCATAGTACATTCATTACACCTACAATGGTGATGGCTAGCCATGTGATGGAGAATTGATGGACTTGTTTTATATTTTTTTTGTGTACAATTGTTGGAATTTGTAAAATAAAATGTTTTAAAAAAAGATTTTAGGATAAAAGTGTATATATAAATACATAACGGTACTTGTTTGGGGTCAATTTGTGATTTAATAAAAATGTGAGGGCTTGGGCCCAATTAAAGTATCCATTTCGAGTGTAGAGTTAATAAATTAGTGTTAGGAAAATAATTCGGTTTGTATTATCTTGCTTTGAATTTAAAGGTAAATAATCGAACGAAAACTGTGAAAACCGGAAGTTAAGGTTTAGAGCAATTAATCTAAAATTTGAGAGTTAAATAATTAATATTAGAGTGTTAGAAATGATTTCTAAGCTTCTAGGGTCAATTAGGGTTTGTATGGGTTCATCCGTGATGCGTTTTCGGTTCTAGGGTTTAATTTTCGAATAATCAACGAACTAAGGGCTTTATTATAATAGCTCAAAATTTAGAGACCTAATAAGGTTTACAAAAGTTAGGGGTCTCACAAGTGCGGTCATGGCACCGATCGTTGCTACCGTCTTCGTCATGAGGTTTAGAATCTCATCGACAACTAGATAATAGCTCCATCTCAAGACCCGAATCTTACCACCAACCGACTTCCCATCCATGACCAAGTATCTCCTCCCTGCCTTAATTTCATCTATACATTGCCATCCACCTTCAACCCCAGCATATACATCACCCCAGCCCATTTACACAAGCCTGAGGTGTTCATTCTAGAAAGTACCAATTTGTGCATGATGGATGCACCCAATCCGGTTTGGGTGCGCCAAAAGCGCCAAATGGCTAAACCCACTACTGCTAAAATGTTGGCAATAATTGAAGACCTTCAAGGAATGGTGGCAGATTTAACATTTGGGGTTTCGATCCCATCACCAAGCTCCTCAATCTTGGGGCGAGCTGTAATTGAAACGGGCCAACCCAAAACAATCTCAAGTCTGGGTGATGACAGATCAACAACAAATGGGCCTCGCTTCGATATAGCCACCCAATCCCTTGGCCAAGCAGAAGCAAGTGGCAAGAACAAAGCTGGGACAAGTATTGATCCCTATGCACAACTTCGGTGGACTATTAAGACTTTGAAGATCAAAGGGTTGAACAAGCAGCAAATGCTTGAACTTGTTACAAAGACTGTGGATGACACTTTTGTCGCCTTGGGTGAGAGCATTTTGAATCAAGGAGCAAGCAATGAAAAGGGATGCTTTGCCAGAAATACTCATCCTAATTCTAGTGCCAAGCCCACGAATACCTGATCAACATCCTCCAACCCATTTGCCAATATTTCTAAACCTAGTACTTCCTTCTCCCCAAAACGAACCTTCACCCAACTCCATATGAGCCTAACTTGTGCATTGAAGGTACTGATGGAGAAACGGTATCTCAAACCCTTCAATCCTCAACCACTCCCTAATCCTCTCCCACCTACACATGAAATCTACCCAATATTGCACATTCCATTAGCAGTACAGTCACCACACTGACCGTTACTTCCGCCGTCGCCATGAAATTCAAGACTTGATTGACAACAGGGTTATCACCCCACCTGAAAATCCTAAAGCTATCAATAACCCTCTGTAGACACCCCATTTTTGACCGACCTTAAGACTCAGACGTCACCGATTGAGCGCTCGGTGATGTTGCATGTTGTGCTCGTTCAGAAGTCTTAGAGTCGCGGCCGTGCGCCCCGCCTCCGGACTTCCGAACCTTCTTCTGTGCCTTGTCTCGGTTTGCGAACCAGACTCGGTTTTCTCTGTTTTCTTTCCTGCGGGAAGGGAGTAGTCCTGTAGACTATCTCTCGGTGGCCGTGAGCTACTTTTCGTGGCCGTAGGCCATTTTGCCCATTTCGGAGCCCGGTTCCCGGTTTTCGGGGCCGTCAGGCCGTGTGCCTCGGCTCGGGACCGCCCAACCATCTCCGATTTCTCCGGTTCTTGGCTAGTACCTCTGTTTTATCATTTTGAGGAACACTGGGGCCCCCGATGCCCACTTCGTGGCCGTATGCCACTTTCGGTGCCTACAGCCGGTTTTCGGGCCCCGAACCTCGCGGTTTAGGCCCCGAGCGTTCATTTCTCATTAGTTTTTGTTCAAATTTGGCAGGTACCTCTGTTTCAACATTGGGAAGATCACTGGAGGGTAGGAGGCCAGCAATTATCCCAGATAACCAGTTTCGCTCCTCCGGCGCCCGTTTTGCTCACTTCCGGGCCAATGTTGAACACCCTAGGCCCATTTTCTTCCGACCAAAGCTACATATCTGTGATCAGGGGACATGGGAGGACCCTAAAAACTACTGGTCAGCCAGAAATTCCAGGTTTCATTTTTGGACCTCTCCTTCAGATGCAATGTTGTGACTCCTGCTTCAGTGTTGCCACATTCCGACCATGGAACCTTGTTCTACACATCTGGGAGGACCCTAAAAGTTGGTGGTCGGCCAGCAATTGTGCAGTTCATTTTTGAGCCTCTCCTTCAAGCTCTATGTTGTGACTCCTGCTTCAGAGTTGCCAGATTCCGACCCTGGGGCCTTATTCTACACACTTGGGAGGACACCTTTGCATGGTGGTCGGCCAGAAAATCATCACTTCATTTTTTGCTGGTGGCCGGCCGGCCATGGTGAGTGGCTGGCCGACCAGGTGGGGTGGCCGGCCGGCCACCTCACAGAAAGTTACCTGGCCGGCCAGCTTCCTGCTTTCCAGCTCAGTACAGCTGTCCGGATATTTTTGCTGAAATATCACCCCATCCGGGGGATATTTTGGGAGGGAAAGCTTGGGTGCTTTTCCCTCCCCTTTTACACTCTTTTTGGCCTATTTAAAGGGACCAACAGTTCCTTTGCCTAGGTTAGAAAATTTGCTCTCAAGAACACCTCTCCCAAATCCTCCATCTCCATAGCTAAAAAACTCAAAAAAGCTTCAAGGGTCAAAGCCAATTCCTTCATCAACCCCTAGCACCACTATCACCAATTCCATTTCAGCAGCAAGAGAGTGATTTCCAGTGGCCAAGGAGCAACAAATTGAGGTTAAGAAGCAAGGAAAGAAAGGTCTTCAAGGGTAAGTCATTAATTCCCTCTTTGTAGCATAATTTTGCTTCCTATTTCTACCCTATTTCCTTTCAGTTTTTGGGCCTTGACCCCTACTGGTTTTAGGCTTATTTTGAACCCCTCTACAACTTTGTAGAAGGGCTCAACATCATTTGGTGCCTCCATGATACACTTGTTTCAATATCTAGCTTGTATGTCACAATCTTGCATACTAGTTTTAGCCTATTTGCATTTGTTTTTGGGGCTCCGACCCCTACTGGTTATGTGCTTATTTTGAGCCCCTC
The DNA here is from genome assembly GCA_030407325.1 of Camellia japonica. Classification (NCBI taxonomy): domain Eukaryota; kingdom Viridiplantae; phylum Streptophyta; class Magnoliopsida; order Ericales; family Theaceae; genus Camellia; species Camellia japonica. The sequence goes on along the minus strand of JAPPVO010000010.1, from coordinate 102,357,684 downwards.
TACAACATTGTAGAAGGGCTCAACCTCGTTTGGCCATTCTATATACCACCTCCCTTTGAAATCCATTTTAGGCCTTAATTCTTGCATGTTTGGTAGCCTTTTGTGCTTTTGGTTTTGGCTCTTGGTCAGAACTGAAAGGGGTCTTATTTTGACCCCCTTTACTTGTTTCATGAAGAAAGTTTTGTTGTTTGGTGTATTTTTGGCATGTCTCTTGTTATAACCTCTTTTGGGCTCCATTTTGCATGGAATTGTTAGCATGTTTGTGTATTGAATTTGGGGTTTCCATAAACTTAATATATGTTTATTTTTGGGCCCTCTTCAGTATTGTAGAAGAAAGTTTTTCCATTTGAATTTTCTATATACTACCTCTCTCAATACTTCTCTTTTGGCCACTAGTTTTGCATGCTAATGTTGTCATATCTAGGCTTACAATTTGGCCTTGTTTTGTACTGAAAAAATGCCATATTTGGGACTGCCTTGCTACTGTTTTTGCTTTCAAGTGCCAATTTTGCATGTTTAGCATGGCCGTAGGCCATTTCGGGTACTTAAAATCGCATTTCGGGATGATTGCATGCATCGTTTGTCATTTCGTATCATTCCGGGGCTGTCTTCCCCTTCATTTAGGGGCTGAAATTTGGTTTGCATGCTTGCATATCATTTCCCATGTCATTCCATGCCTTATGGCATTGCCTCGGTTTGCGTGCCCGTGGGCGCGCACTTCGAGGCGCTCCGTTTTCGTCACCGGCATCTGATGTGAGTGTGGCTGAGGTCCATTCATGTTAGTATAAGCCCAATTTGCATTTCCATCTCATTTTATCATTGCCTCGGTATGCGCGCCTGTGGGCACGCATTTCGAGGCACTTCGGTTTTATCCGATTTCTCATTTTATCATTGCCTCGGTATGCGCGCCTGTGGGCACGCATTCCGATGCACTTCGATTTCATCCGATTTCTCATTTTATCATTGCCTCGGTATGCGCGTCTGTGGGCACGCATTTCGAGGCACTTCGGTTTCATCCGATTTCCATTTCATCATTGCCTCGGTATGCGCGCCTGTGTGCACGCATTTCGAGGCACTTCGGTTTTTATCCGATTTGCATTTCATATCATCGCCTCGGTTTGCGTGCCCGCGTGCACGCTTTTCGAGGTGTCTCATTTTCATCTCATGTTCACAGCATAGTGCATACTAGGTTGTATCTTAGATTGCATTCATGTATTTTCTCAGTTTGCGTGCCCGTGTGCACGCATTTCGAGACATCTCATTTTCATCAGCATTGTGCATACTAGGCTGTATCTTAGTTGCATTTCATGCATATCATGCATATTGCATTGTGTTCGGAACAGGAGTTAGCCCGGACACGGGAAACGAGGCACGTTTCGCACTCCGAGTGACAGAACGGGTCTCAATTCCCAGTCACCGACACTCCGGATTACCCATGATGGAGTTAGGTTTTGTTGTAGCATTCATCTGCATTGCACCCTATATTGAGTTGTGCAATCCGATTCCTCGACCATCATGCATCGATATGCGTGATTGGTGGCACGAGAATCGAGGCATGCATATATCTGTGAAATACATTGCTATGCCCTTTTCCTGCTCTCTGTTGCAGCAAAATGAGGAATCAGCAACTTTTCGGAGTCTAGCGCGCATTTCGAGAAACGTTGCAAACAGAGGCTAAATTGGGCATCCCAGTGGATTTCTGCGCAAAGGCAGCCCAGCATACATCATTCATCAGAAGCGAGGTAGCCCCTGGCTTGCATGCCAGTTTACAGTCTTTATTAGTTAATTTGTTAATTAATTAGAAATCTGTAATATTTCGGACTGTATATCTCGGACTGTATATTTATTCGGACCCTCTGCGCGAGGGCACAACTGTAATAAGTGTGGGTGAGTGTGATGTATGTCTTCCAACCCCCATTTCTTTCTCCCTTTTATTTACCCGCTTACGGTGGTTAGATATAGGGCATATTTCAATTAGCATACAGTATGACAGCATGTTTGCATCATTCATCTGTTTTGCACGCACCGGGCTCGGCGCATCATACAAACTGCATTTGTATTTCAATTCCGAATTGAATACGTGTTAGTTGTAGCATTTCATATGCCATATTTAGGACAGCCGAGCCTGCTATAGTTTGCATCTTTGCATGTGTTGCATTAGGCATTTCTGTATAATTAGGATCATGCATGATTTCTAATAAGTTTCTGTTTTTGGCTTGGAGTACTCGGTAAGTTTTATGCTTTAGCATCCTTGCATGCGTGTGAGTGCTGCCATGATAGCATGCTTACCATGAGGCTACGTGCTTATGTGATATAACTGCCTTGAATGCCTGTGGGTGGAGGTTGAGTTACTTGAATTGGGACAATTCGTCAAATGTTTGTTTTAAGCCCACTAGATAGTGGCAAAATCATGTTTTCTAAGCCCACCTGAGGGTGGCAAATCCGCGTCTTAGCCTACCTGCGGGTAGCACCATCAAACCATTTTCAAATAAACAAACATGAAATGTTTTGTTCCAATTCAGGCGACCCGGTCTATACTTGTTTGCTGCGAGCATCACATAGTAACCTAGGCTAATAACCGGAATAAGAACTCACAATGTTTTCAAAAACAGATATCATGGTTAGTAGAGGCCGGTCTTTGATCGGGCGAGCGGGGGTGCTCACGATGTGACCTTCCCCAATCGTACCCAAGTTCCCGAGCCAACTTTGGTGATGACGGACACGTGGCCTTTGGCACCGAGTCAGGGTTTCCTAAATTTCCCATTTTAAAAATATTTAGGTGGCGACTCTGTTATCTGGCAAAGCAGTCCATGTTTGGCACTTCTTTCAAAAATCAGTTTTCTCAAAACGATTTGCCGGATTTGGACTCTTTGGTTCAGGATTAAGAACCGTGACATTTGAGTCCTTGAATTGTAGTGACCCCAATATGAACAGAACGGGACTTAACACCTCCCGGGGCGTTCGGGGACGTCTACACCCTCTCCCTGACCATAATAGATTACCACTCCATAACATAAAACCCATACACAACTTGCCAACAACCAACCATTACCCTAGCCAACACAACATACCCGCCAATGAGCCCAAACCCATTATGTTCATTCCTGAATCTTCTGATTCCGATCCGAGTAAAAGGGACAAAATCTTTGAAGAGATAGAAAGTTTCTCGATCTTGGCGAGTTCAAGCTTGATGAAACTGTGGGCTCTCTACAGATGTCAGCATTGGTGGTTGAAATAATGAATCTTAGTCTCAGCTAGGGTAATTTTCGAAAGCACATAGGAAGGACCTTCTGAACTAGGGGCATGGTGTGAAGAAGCAATTGTTTCAGTAAGAAGATGTGTGTGTAGACGCGCTCTCGGAGAGAACTCCCGAGGGGAAATCTCGTTTTGTTCTCTGAGCTACTACAGTTCGGACTCATATGTCACAGTTCTGAATCTAATCTCACAATGTGCAATATGAGACCGATAAATCACCAAAGAGTCCGAATCTGGCAAATCGTTTTGGAAAACTGATTTTTAAGAAAGAAGTGTCAAACATGGACTGCTTTGCCAGATACAGAGTCGCCACTTAAATATTTATTTTGGGGGAATTTAGGAAACCCTGACTCGTTGCCTAAGGCCACGTGTCCGTCATCACCAAAGTTACCTCGGCTCGGGAACTTGGGTACGATTGGGGAAGGTCATCTATGAGCACCCCCGCTCGCTTGATCAAAGATCGACCTGTACTAAGCATGATATCTTATTTTTAAAGACACATGTGCTCTTATTCCGGTTAATTAGCTATTCTTACTATGTGATGCGCACAACACACAAGTATAGACTAGATCGCCTAATTTGGAATGACGCATCGCATATCCGTTTGTTTGGAAAATAGTTTGAAGTTTGCTACTCACAAGTAGGCTAAAATGCGGATTTTGATGAATCGTTCCAATTCAAGTAATCCAACCTTCACCCACAGGCATTCAGGCAGTTAATCATGTAAGAAATTAGCTTTATGGCAAGCATGCTTTCATGGCAACATTAACACACGTGCAGTATGCTAAAGCGTAAACACTCACAGTGTACTCTGAGCCAAAACAAAGAACTAGTTAGAAATCAATGTATGATCCTAATTCATGTTAAGATGGCTAATGCAACACATGCGAAAATGTAACGAAGATAGGCTCGGCTATTCTAGAATGTCATGTGAAATGTAACTTGGTACATGTATTCAAATAGGTATTGAAATACAATGCAGTTAGTATGATGGGCCGAGCCCGGTGCATGCAAGACAGATGAATGAATGCACGCATGTGAACATAAGGTATGCTAAATGAAATATGCCCTAAAACTAACTATCGTAAGTGGTTAAGTAAAAGGGAGAAATAAATAGAGGTCGAAAGACATGCATCACACGCACGCACACTTATTACAGCAATTGGCCCTCTCGAGGGAGGGACCGAATAAGAACCTAACTAGCTAATCTAAGCTAATTAAACTAATTATTACACAACAAATTAATTAACTAATCCTAGTTAACTAATTATTACAAAACGAATTGAATAGCTAACGCATTAACTAATTAAAGTACAAACCAAAGCAAAAGCAAGCTATCTAAGCATGGCAGCTAAGGAAAACAGTAAATTAGGAGCCTCAGAGGGAGAGGAATGCATGCAAGCCCGGTCGCCTCGTTCGGAAATCCAATGCGATGCCCCGATTTGCCTTTGTTTTCATTTGTTCTCAAAAACTTGCACCAAGCTCCAGAAAGATGAAACTCCACCTTGGGAATCCTGTGGGAGGGTGGCCGACCACTTTTGGTCTCTAGAAACACTTGCCGACCACTTTTGGTTGTTGAAAAACTAGAAAAGTGGTCGCCCAGCTACTTTTTCTGGCTGGCCGGCCAGTTGTTGCTACTGAACTGCAATTTGCTGCAACAGAGAGCAAGAAAGGGGATGGCAATGTATTTGCAAGATATGTGTGCACAACCACCCTCCCTATCATGTCATGAACTCAAGGGAGTGTAGGTTCTCGACCCTCGGGCCACCAATTGCGCATTTCCATGCATGATGGCCGAGAGGCGAAGTTCCACAATTTAATATGGAATGAATGCACAAGTAAACACAGAAAGCCTAAAACTCTATCATGGATGATCAAGAGCGTCGGCGATCGGGAATTAAGGCACGTTCATCACTTTAAGTATGAAACGTCCCTCATTTCCCGTGTTTGGACTAACACCTATTCCAAACACAATGCAACACAAACATGGCATACACAATGCAACTCGAGCATGCAAGTATGCAATATGACTTAAGCATGCAAACATGCAATGCAATATGAACAACCTAACAAGGCTAATGGCATGCACAATGCTAAAGCATGTAACAACTAGCATACACAATGCTAAATGCTAAAAACTAGATGGCATACTCAATGCAAGGCATCCATGAGGTTCTAAGCATAATGTAATGCATGCATGCATGCACAATGCAATGCAACAAGGGCAACTCATGTAATATACCATGCATGGCATGCTCAATGTAATATACATGGTATACTCAATGGACTTAAACCAAAAGCGTAGACCTCAATCATGCCCAAATCAGTGGCCATTGGTGATGAAATGAAGGCACATAAAGCAAGGCATGCATGCACAATGCATTGACCATCAAAGAGGCCAAAGAGCACAACTCTCAAGAGTGCTCAATAAGTGATCAATGAGTGACAGAAGTGGAAGTGTAACAACACTAAGTGCACTGAAATGTAGCAAGAAATGATGCCAAATCATTCAAACAACATAAGTAAAGCATGCTGGGGTCCTAAGGCATGAAAGCTAGCAAAGAGCAACACAAAGGAGGCATGCAATACATGGCACAAATGCATGAACTAAGCATGGACAGAGCTCAAGTATGTCAAAACAAGGACCAAAACATGCTGAGATAAGGGCCCAAAGGCCTAGGCATGCAAGCATACGAGCTAAGCCATAAGCTAGGCAAACATGGACAATACTTAGAGACATTCAAAGCATGAATGAAGTAGGAACATAAGCATGCTATAAGCTCTGAAATGTCATTTTAGATGATGCCAAATCATGTACACAACACAAATGAAGCATGCAATGATGCTCAAAGCTTGAAGCAAGCAAGAGCATTTTTACTACAAGTATACAAAACATGAAGCATGGGACCAAGGCAACACAAAACAGTCCTAGAACATGTTAAAATGAGTCTACAACATGCATGGAAGGAGGCCAAAACATGCTAGCATGAGGGGCATGAGACATGATACATACAAGGCAAATAAGGTGGATTACACTACACCTATTAAGACCAAGCATGGGATGACTTAAGCAATAAAAATTAGAGTTATATCATGGCATAATAACCCCAAAAATACATTGAAATGGTGGCTCGCAAGTTATGGCATGAAGGCATAAGCAACGGTTCATGTTAAGGCATAAAAGGGCAAACCCTCCAACGCATTGAATGAGTAACAAATGTGAATGCATGGCCATGAAACATGGACTGAAATCACATAACAAGTGATGCCAAATCATTGAAATAAGCCAAATAATGCATGCTAGAGGATTCAATACACAAAGCTAACAAGCTAGATTGAACCAAGGCTATACAAAGCAAGTCATGCATGACCAATACAACACAAATTAGATCTTAAACATGCTAAAACATGAACAAAGTCTTCTTTAAGCTAAGACAAAAGCATGCTAAAATGACATGTTACAACATGATGCATGTTAGGCTATTTCATGGGATTGCACTATAAGTGCATGGAGCATGCAAAGGCTAACCAAAACAAACCCTAACAAAGGTATGACATGGCAAAAAATTACCAAAAACATGCTGAAATTGAAAGAAAACAAGCTAGAATGACATGCTACTTCATGAAGCATACAAAGCTTGTTTAAGGGATTTACACTACAAGTGTATTAGGCATGCAAGAGCCAACCAAACCAACCCAAAATAGATCTAAGGCATGTTAAAAAAACACCAAAAACCCACTGAGATGGCTCCAAAACAAGCTAGAAAGACATGCTCAAACATGAGGCATACAAGACTAGATTGTGTGATCTACACTACAAGTGTATTAACCATGCATGGAGTGACCAAAGCAAGCAAAAACAATGCTATGCCACAGCAAAATAACCACAAATACAAGCTAAGATATGGTCAACATACACTTAGTAAAGATGCTCAATCATGAGGCATATTAAGGCATGTATTGAAGATGCAAGGAGAGGGGATGGCCCTCCCCTTCTTAGGACCTTAAAACACCATCCCCACCACTGAAATCCCTTTGGATTTCAATGGTGAGAAGGCCAAAACAAGGTGGTCCCGAAGCTCACAAAAAAGGCTAAAAAACAAGGCCAAACAAGGCCTAAGAGGGGGTAAACAACCCCAAACACAAAAGTGATCTTAAACAAAGATCAAAAACATGCAAAAATAGAACTTTTATCAGTTATAAGTCAAGCTTAAAACAACATGCAAGATAGGCTAAAGGCTTAAGCAAGAAAGGGGGATTTAAAGGTCAAAAGCTCACCCTTGAAGACCCTCTTTATAACTGCAACTCCAGCCGGTTTTTCAAGCTCAAGACAATCTAAGAACACCAGAATCAGCCCCTAAGCACCTCAGTAGCAAAAGGATGGTGTTTGAGTGTGTGTTTCTGTGTTAAAGTAAGACAAACCTACACTTTAAGGCATGAAAATGAAGCAAACAAGGCAGTATAGATACAACACTATATCTATCCTCTTCCCTCAGATTTTTTGAACTTGGAGGAGGGAGGAGGAGCCTCCCTCTTATAGAAGAGGAAATCCAAAGCTTCTTGGAGAAGCTAAGCTTGAATGCCATCCCTCCATACACGTGTATGGAGGATGGCTCAAATGCTCTCTAGCTGTGCCAGCTGTCCCAAAATATCTCCAAAAAGGTGTCAAAAAGCAGCTGACCACTTGAAGTGGTCCGCCTGCTAGTTTAAGTGGTCAACTAGAGCAAAAACTGGTCGGCCATAGGTGGGAGAGGTCAACACACTAAATGCAAGGTGGTGGTGTGGTGGCCAACCAGAAAAGATGGTCCAAAGACCAAGAAAGCCAGTTATCTAACAAGAAAACTAGCTGGAAAAAGGAAAAGTGGTTTCCAAAGAGAAATACTGGTCTCCCACCCTTGTACCACCTTCTAAACAAGGAAAATAAGGTTTGTACCAAAAACAAACCAAAGTGGATGCAAGACGAGAAATCAGGAGGCGAAACACGCGGCCAAAAGCCCCGAAAACTAGCTGACGAGCATCAAAAGTGGTATGCAACCACAAAAGTGGTCTCCCAGACCACAGTGTTCCTCTAGGCAGAGGCAACAAGGTGTGGTTCAAAAACCACGCCAAACGGAGAATGTTAAGCGGTCTCGAGACAAGGCGCGTGGCCAAGGGCTCCAAAAACTGGAAACTAGTCTCCAAACGGGAAAAGTGGGCTACGACCATGAAAAGTAGTCTACGACCACAGAGAGATGGTCTACAAGACCACTCCCTCCCTCTGGGAAGGGAAAACAAGACTTGGTCTGCAAACCGAGCCAAAGCACAAAAGGTTCCGAGGCCCAGAGGCAAGACTCTCAGCCAAAACTCTAAAACCTCAGAATGAGCACAACATGCACCATCACCGAGTGCTCAATCGATGACATCTGAGTCTTAAGGTCGGTCAAAAATAGGGTGTCTACAGTGTGGGATTCAATCTGTAAGACCTGATTTGAAAGTTGAAAATCAATGCTTCTGGGTATGGATGTGAATTGAAGGCAGGTCTGGACCTTCCCGTGGGCTACTTGAAGTTGTTTTTGAAATTCTACCAATGGACTTGGAGAAGGAAAACCCCTTTTGTCTCACAATTGCTTATTTTGTTTTGAGTTGTGTCATGTAAATAGTTGTGTTGTGAGTGTTATTTTCTTTGTCTTTTCTGATGTTGTTGCGTCAGTTGAGTCTTTTCCTTTGAGTCGCTCTCATGTATCATCAGGTCTTCATCTTTGTAAGAAAATGGGAGTCAAGTTTTTGATCATTTTTTTGTGCCTACAGGAATGCATATGTGATTTTTTACAAATAGAAAAAGGCTTTGAATTTGTTTTTGAATTTATGTTTTTCAATGAGATTTTGTTAATAAACTCGAGCATTGAAAAGGATCCCTTGAATGGTTTGAGTGAATTCTGGACTTATCGGCGTAATGTCATTTATGATCTCAAAAATTTTAAACTATTTCTTTTGCAAAACTTACAAAGATAGGTTCAGAATTGTGTGTGGTGTTCTGCATTGTCTTGGGAATTCTCTTCGCCATTAGGCGATCATTTTGGCAAGCACAAGGCGGCTTTCAGACCTGCAAGTACAAGGTGACTTTCAGACCTCAAATCATAGAATTTCTCCCCTGGTGTTTTCATTATTTCGGAAAGAAAAAAAGGAAAAGAAAAAGAAGAAAAATAAAGAGAAAGGATAAAAAAAAAAAAAAAAGGAAAAGAAAAGAAACAAAAGAAAGAGAAAAGAAAAAGGAAAAAAAAAAAGGGAAAAGAAGTCAATCATCAAGCCAGGGGCATTTAATGGAATGAAATCCAATCAACTGTGAGGAAGGGAACTTCTGTCTGAATTCAGGGAAGCTAATACAAGAAGGTACCACATTGCGAAAAGAACCGGCTCTGAAAATGGGGCGAAAAGAAAAGAAAAAGGCATGCATAAAAGAATGGAGAGCCAAGCTCAAATCAAGGCGAAGCCAGTTCCAGTGTTAGGGCAAGAATGACCATTGATCAAATTCACTACAAATATTATAACATTATCTTTGAGAGGCTCGCTAGGCCGAAAACCCGAAAGGGCGACCTATGCAAAAGTTAGAGCATGAAAAATGAGAAATTAAAAAAAATATAGCTCCCAAGGTTGAAAACCCTGAAGGGGCAACTTTGGCAAAAGTTAGAGCGTTAAAAGGAGAGTGTCAATACCCGAGTGAACCTTAGTCATGAACTACGTTGACCTGATTCCCTCCACCTGTTGAGTTTCCCAAGCCTTCGTCTGAATTCCCCAACGATGATGCTGCTCCTATGCTTCCCCTTCTTTCCAGCTCAGGTGTTCCTCTCTCCAATATGTTCTTCTCTCCAATGTGTTCTTAACCCTGCTTGCCACTTCAGTACTAAGTAACACATCACCACCACCTTCACCTTCCTTTATTGTTTCCTTCAGACCTTCAATGGTCCCGGATAACATATCCAGCCTATTGCTAGAATTTGAATTCATAACCTCATTAATCTGATTGTTGCCCAGCCCTGTGATTATCCCGAATGGGAAACTTATCTCTTCACACACTCTAATTGGATAGTGGCTCCCTTTGCTTCGAGAGTTACCACCTTGTTAATAAACTCTCTGCTTTTTGTGATTATTCTTACTTTACCCTATTGAAAGGAAACTGGGTTACTTGTATCCTCATCCAGTTGAACTACTTCGCCTCAAACTCTCCAAATATTATTAAAATTTTTACTGTTCCACTGATAAAAAGGTATGCCAAAACAGAATAACCACACACACCTTTCACTTTCAACCATTCTCCCATTTTCTCATTCCTCCATTGATGTGCACCACTCATATATCCACTCCTTCAATCTTACTTTCCAGTCCTTTATCTGTTCCACAGACTTGAATGTTAGCAGTGCAACTCTACTCCCCTCATCTCTGATATTCACATTCTTTAACCCTCTTTTGCTACACTTCATTTTAAAATTAGCAAAGGTAAAAAAATGCTTTAAGTTGTACCACTAGACTCTCATAAAGCCAACCATTACCAACCTCTTCAACTTGAACAGACATCCTATTGATATCTTTATTAAACCCTCGTACTGCATCCGCATAAAAGCTCTGATCTTTCCCTTTCTCTGTTGGTTGCCATTGCATTCTCTGTTTGATAAGATTGGTATTCTCCTATCTTGACTCCTGCATCTTCGGATTATGATCTTTACTTCCATACGCTGCTATTCGTACCTTCAATTCCTTATCATCACACCACTGCCCTTTAGTTTTTTGAACTGCCATACTTGCTGCGACCTGACAATCATATCTAATGAACCCAAACCTTGTGCCCGGAACTTTCCTTCTCTTCTTCAGAATAAAAACATCCTTCACCACTCTATAGTTGCTAAATAGATTGAACAAACCTCTTGGATCCATCGATTTTGGCAAGTTATCCACAAAAACAGTGAACTTTCCTGGTCTCCTTAATCTAGCTTGTTGATATCCCACTAATCTTCTCCTAATCACAGGTTTCCACCCTCCTCCTTCCATCTTTTGTCACTGTTAATTACGGATATTACCAATTGAATACACATAAATTCCTCCAACTCAGATAAGTTCACAGCACTCTCTATGTTCCTATTTATCATTTGTTGAATTTCATCAAGATATCAATTAACCTGAAAATTTTCACATTGAAAATACAAAAATACTTTCACAAAAATTATTTGATGATCAAACAAATGGAGCTTGAGAAAGTACAATATACAAAGGATAACCATTCTTAACTTAACAAATCCATCTCAAATAAGTAAAATTGAGGATGGAAATCTAACTGATTTGAGATCTGATAATAACTTTTGAGCTGAAACTTAAGCCAAAAAACACTAACAAATATAAAAGACCTATCATGAAAACACATTATTCATTTCTACTAACCATTATCTTTCTAAAAAATATATTTAATTATTTTTTTAAACTAACAACCCCAATTCTGTAGGTATTAAATGAATAAGAATTTTGGATGGTTTTTTATAAAAAAAATTCTCCAATTGTCATGATACAATCACACTAAAAAGTTCATTTGAATTATTTAACAAAGATATCCCATTGTTGCTAACATTGAATATATCATTTGATTGGGCATAAACATATCACTTATGTAATTAATTGCTAATTATTAAAAATATTATATTACATCGTGAACATACTAAAATATTAGTCATTAAATTTAACCAATAGAATGAAAAAGATATTTCTCAATGCATCATTCATACGTCCAAACAACCAATACATTCCTTATCTTAGGGTTTATTTTCGATATAAAATTCTTTAACAGAGTAAATTGAGAAACGAATACATATGAATTAGATTAGAAACTTTTAATCTATATAAAAATGTAGAGCAAGTTTACTAAAATGTACTATATATTTACATGTGATAGATTAAAAAATAGAAAAGTATAGAACAGGTATATTAAAAATCAGTAAAAGTACTATTTATTTACATGTGATCCTTAAAAAATATAAAACGATAAATTATACTGTAAAATTTGAATAATATACATTGTAACAACTTTTTAAACAGATGACAACTACATATTGGAATCATCAACCTCTGGAAAAAAAAATTAAAAATAAATAATAATACAAAAATTAGAAAAATGTTAAGGATCCTAAATATTTTATCAAATGTCTCACATGGTTGTGAAACCCATACTATGTGGGTCCCACATTTGGTAGAACATTTGATAAAGCATTTAGGATTCCTAACATTATTCTAAAAATTAAAACATAGTAAAAATGAAATTATAATTACTAATATATATTATTTAAGGAAAAAACTGAAAATATATAACCATTGCAAACATAATAATTCTAAATAAGATTTATAAATAATTTTCCCTAAATGAAATCCCAAACACAAAATAGTAAGTTATATTCTTTCTCTAATATTAAGGGGTCATTTGAGAAGAAAAATAAAAGCTGCGTTTTGCAACTTGCCCAAAAATGTCAAAAGTTGATTTTTTTTGGCATCAAAGTCATTTGGAAAGGTAGCTAAAAGCTACATGTGAAATTATAGTTATACCCTCCATGTTTACATTTGTGGGCTAAGGCAAAATCCTTTGGGTGGAGGTATTATGGTCATTTGAATGTGATGTAACAGTATAAACAAATATTAACTAAAAACCAATTTTTTATCAACTTCCTAGATGAGTTTCAAAAAAGCCAAAAAGCTTAGTTAAAAATCAAAAGTCAACTTTTAACCATCTTCTCAAAACACCCATGATATTATCTTTCAGAGAAAAACACCATTGCACATGTGAATGTCAGAAAAATAATTTTGACATTTTAAAAATGAAGGAGGCATCCCTCCGGTCTAAACAGTAGATTGGAGTGTCCATCTTAGTTATTTTGAGACTCATTTTAAATCTGTTTCACTGATTCAAAACATTTAAATTGTTTCTTGAGTAAATTATTTATATAAAAAGTTATATTGATTACATATTAGTAGCCATTTGGATTATATACTTGTGAGATTTCTGAAACTAGAAAGGAAATGGTGGAGTGTGCACCAACTTATCCAGGATAAGGAGAGATTGGGTAGAGGGACTGGTATTGTGGAATAATCAGTTTCCTAATGGGGGAAATCTGGGGCTTATTTGTTTCCAATAAAGACACTAAGTTGGAATATCAGAGGAGTAGGGAGGCCTCAAAAGAGAAGAAAAATCAGAAAGCTTTTGCTTGATAGGGCAATAGATATGGCTCTGCTTCAAGAAACAAAACAATCAAGCATTACTAGTTTGTGGGTGAAAAGTATTTGGCCTAGAGATAAGATGGAGTTCATGTCTGTGGATGTCGTTGAACCAGCAGGTGGTTTAATTTGAATCTAGGACCCTGAGTTTTCCAACTCTCAGAATGTTGCAGTAGTAGAAATCTCATTCTACTATCAGGTAAGATTCATAACTCATTTGATTGTGTAATTGTCAACAATTATGCTCCTAATGATGAAATAAGGAGAAGGAAATTATGGGTGACCCTACTAAACTTGAAAGATTCTTTTCCAAAACCCTGGTGTCTTGGTGGGGATTTCAATGAAATTAGGAATGTAGAAGAAATGATAAGAGTATCATGCAGGGATAGAGGCATGAAAGAGTTTAATGATTTCATAGATAATTGTGAGGTGGTGGATGTGCCAATGCTAGGTAGAAAATACACTTGGTGCAATGCTCTAGATAAGAATAAATAGAATAGAATAGACAAGTTTCTTATTAGCCCTGAGTGGTTGGTGAGGTTTAAACTCAAACTTTGGGGTCTTCCTAGATTTGTATCTGATCACTACCCACTTGTACTCATGGAGGATGAAAGGGACTGGGGGCTAAACCATTCAAATTTCTGAATGCATGGTTCTTGCACCCAAACCTAGATTCTTTGGTGGAGAACACTTGGAGAGAATCACAACTGAGTGGCTTCATTCTGAAGAGAAAATTACAGACTCTGAAGTTAGCATTAAAAAAATGGAATAAAGAGATTTATGGTAATGTTGCGAACAAATTAAAAGATACTGAATTCGATCTCCATGACCTTGATCTGAAAACTAAAACAAGACCTTTGGATGAGGAAGAGTTGAAGATGCTAAGAGAGAAAAGAAATGAAAAGTGGATATTAAGTGTAACAACCCCGATCCCTGATTAACATTAAGCTATGATTAATTATGCTTAATTAGTAATTAAGACGAAATTTTGAAATTTATTTACATGTGTGCATTGCGTTATGGTATTTATATCTGTTTATCGTAGGAAGATCTGTTCATGTCTTGATTTTGATTTGCGAATTGAAGGCCTTATTGGCATCCGAATCAGAAATTGACTTGATTTATGTGCTAATTGGGATTGTGAGACCAGGAAAATCCTCTCACATGGATTGTAGAGATCCAACGAAGAGATGATCTTTGTCCCTGTATATCTGCAAAGATGAATGTAGTCGGCGCCACCCAACCGGGGTTACCGGCCGGAGACACTCCGATGATGAAATTAGTCACTGAAATCTGAGAAGACGTCTCTAGAGAAAGAAGTGTTTGTGTGATATATGGCAGAGAGAGATAAGGCATACCCCATCTTCTGGGATGCCCCCTTTATATAGATGGGGGGTGATATTTGTTTGGGTTGGACCCATTGTAGGCCTTCTTTAAGTTAACCCCAATAAGCTAATATATATTTTTTCTGGCTCTCACAATTGCCCCAAAACTTTCATTGTCTGCAGTAGAAGGAATGAGAGTTTTTATTGCCGAGTTATGCTGTTCAAATAGATATTAGATCTCATGACAAATAATACATTTGAAAATGAGTAACATGAATGAATGACTGGATGAATGCATGTAAGTATGAATGTATGTATGGATGAATGTACAAATATATGTATAACTATTTGTATATAAGGGAGAGAGATTAAATAAATGTTGGCGATCATAGTATGAAATTATATCACATGAATTCCAAACAAATCATAACGATGGGCCATGGTATTGTTACCCCCAGGCAAGAGTTGTAAGCCGCGGTATTATGACCCCTGGGAGAAGGTGTGGGCCGTGGTATTATAACCCCCGGGCGAGGGCATAGTATATTGCCGAGTGCGAAGAGCGCTTCAAAATATGCACTTTCGTGTCGAGCTAAAGATATTTCTATGTGCCGAGCACGAAAATGATTGCCTGAACCAAATAATGTAGATTAAATAAGGGAGATATATTAGCCAAAAAATGGACCACGGTATTATTACCCCCCGGCGAGGGTGTAGACCTGCGGTATTATAACCCCTGGGTGAGGGTGTAGACCGCGGCATTCTAACCTCCGGGCGTAGGTGTAGGCCGCAGTATTCTAACCTTTGGGCATAGGTGTAGGCTGCGGTATTCTAACCCCCGGGTGAGGGTGAAGGACTCTGCTGATGGCGCTCTGTGCCGAGTACGAAGATTACACTATACTCGGAGGCTTTTGTTGATTTTAAGTGGCGATCAGGTGCCAATATTGCAAGGATTTTTTTAGATATTGGGCCAACTATTTAATTGCCGAGTAAAATTTGGGTCAATTAGCATTGTTCGGTTTGCGTTTAGTCCAATGTAGACTTGCCCCATTGCTTTTGAATGACAAATGTTAGTCGAAAGAAATGCAGATTGGACTTGCTCCATTGCCTGATGTTGCGGGGAAGATTTGGCTTTGGTAAAATGATGGCGCGAAGAAATATGTGAATTGCCGATTGCCAAATGCAAACGGCCGACTGCCAAGTATGTAATGTATTGCCCCAAAACTGGCATTTGCTTGGAGCAGTGTGAAAACGAGCGGGAGTTTGTAACTCAAGTAAATTTCCTTGTAATGTTTGTACCAAGTTGGCCGAGTATGCATGCATATCAAAGGCGCCGAGATAATGATTGATTGATGTACCTCAATTAGAGAGCGGAAAATTGACTAAAATGTCCCAGTGGGCAATAAATGGCCAAGGTAACGAAATGAGTGATCGGGAAAGACAGAGGATTATTTCCTAGCCCCAAGATCCTGCTACTGAAAGTGCATGCCGATCGGGTATGATGTGACCGTTGATTTTGCATTTAATATTCCTGATTGGCTGATGTATTGAGCTCGATATGCGACTCAAAATTTGTAGAATTAGACCATACGGATGTGTTCAGAAGGGTCCAAATAGTTAGAAATGACAATGGGATCGCTACAATCAGACTCCTGATGGCGTAGTTATAGCCAAAATAGAACTGAGAGCTCAGATCAGCAGGGTGTAATTCAGCCGTGAAGTACAGGATAATTTTTGCATGGGCTGGTTGGGTTGTCTTCTCCAGTGAAGTAACTTACTTTCTGGGCAAACTTTGATAAGCTCGTATGGCTTCGTTTGAGCTCCGATTTTGACGCGGTTTGTGGTGTTGGACTCGTCTCGATGAGGACTTCACACTGGTATAGTCAAAGCTTGAGTTTGACAATTCTGAAAAATGTCAATTGCTGGAAATTTAGTCTATTTCGCAACTGTCGGCGGCCTGTGGTACATTCGTGGCTCTTTTAGTCGGTGATTTTGGACTTTTTGAGCCGATGCGAATCCTGTGGTAGGTTCAGATATGGATTTCGGCAAGCCGAGATGCTAGTTTTACGCCAAGATAGTAGTGCCAAGCAAGATTGTGGTTTGCAGTTAATGTACGTGTGCTGAATAAAGTTTACCGAAGCCGAATAATATTCCTGAAGTCGAGTTGATAATATGTGGCATTGATAAGTAGTTGATAATATGCAAAGTTAATAATTTTTAATCAATTGATAATATGCCGAATGAAAAGCCGAATTGCAAAGTTCAGCAATATTACGGTATGTGTTGCCAAATAAATTTTCGAAGCCGAATAATGTTGATGAATAATGAATGTGTTGGATGGATGGGGGAATGTATTTAGCAAAAGAGCTTGGTGCACATTGTTGGCTATGCATTTGGCGGCGAGAAATCGAAGCCGTTCTTGTGGCCACGGTGGTTAGAGAGCTACCGAATAGGTTCGTTGCTTTGTCGAGCAATGTGCTGAGTTGCGGCAGTGCCGAGATGCATACGCATGGTCTCGAACGTTGTAACGTTGCCTACCAGCCTTGTTGAATTGTTGAACAACTCCATTGTTCGTAAACTTATGATCGGCAAGTCCGTAATAACCAATGTGTTGTCGAGAGCGATGGATGAGCTACAATGAACTGGCAAGTTGGGCAATTGTGATGCCGAGTAAGGGATTGTGCCGAGTAATGTTGCTTGGTAATGATGTTGCCGAATTGTAGAGTCATCCTTTGGCTTGCTCTGGCGATTCCTTTTGCATTACGTCGGCAGAGCCTCACTTTGGCACAATTAGCATGGTTCATGTTGGTTCATATTATCTTCCGCACTATTTGAACTCTAAGCAACTATCACAAGTCTCTAGCACTAATACATGCAATGTATAATATATAAACAAACTCCAAAAAATGTTAATTTTCGAGTTTTACTGCAACCCGTTGAATCTCAATTTTTTTGGGAGAAAATAATTAATTGTGGAGCAATATTTCTTCAAAAGCAAGCCCAAATATTAAGATAATTAGGCACTGAGAAGTCTTGTCAGGTAAGCAATGTTGGCTGAATAATGATACCGAGCCGATTCAATGTAGGTAATGGAGAAATTTGATGGTATAACAGAGGCAAATTTGATGCATCCATGCTTGAGTGTGCCGAACAATTTGGTGTCCTCACGGCTGCTGTATTGGATTTTATTTATTTATTTTTATGTTGATTTATATTCATTAATTAATTTATCTTTTATTTATTTTTATTTTTATTTTTATTTTTATTTTTATTTTTATTTTTTTTATAATAAATGTAAGCAACAAATATTTGCACATATATCTATAAACTTGGTCAAGTCATTCAATAAAGGTTGGACACCTATGAGTCTAAGTATACATAGATAGAAGAAATAAATTGAATATGGCCAAACAACCTTGTTGAATTGCCGAAAAGATGCTCTCTTTTAAGAAAAGTGAAACCCATTGGTAGAGAGAGAAAATGGAGATGCAAAAGTAGACCATGAATTTCATGTTGTTTTAAAACTTTTTGATGAGATGGACAGTGAACAAAAAGTTCTATTTTGTAAGCACAAACATATGTATATCTAATCCAAGAACCAATTTGCAGAGAGCAAGATCAAATTTTTACTTACAAGAACATGTTTGCTCATCTTTTCGTTGAACTCTTGCAGACATTTCCCATAGACAGCGCCAATTGTGAGACCAGGAAAATCCTCTCACATGGATTGTAGAGATCCAACGAAGAGATGAGCTTTGCCCCCGTATATCTGCAAAGATGAACGTAGTCGGCGCCACCCAATTGGGGTTACCGGCCGGAGACACTCTGATGATGAAATTAGTCACTGAAATTTGAGAAGACATCTCTAGAGAAAGAAGTGTTTGTGTGATATATGGTAGAGAGAGATAAGGCATACCCCATCTTCTGGGATGCCCCATTTATATAGATGGGGGGGTGATATTTGTTTGGGTTGGACCCATTGTAGGCCTTCTTTAAGTTAACCCTAATAAGCTAATCTATATTTTTTCTGGCTCCCACAGGGATTTATAGGATTTTATGGTAAGTTTGATTAAAAGTCAATTTGGAACGATTAAATTAAGATAAATAATGCGAATTAATTTAGCTTAGGTTATTTATATGTATGCCATTGAGTGGGCTTTTTCAAGACCATTTTACACCTTATACATATTTTCACACCATCAATTTTCCACCTTCTTGCACAAAAATGTGAGAGGAAAGAGAGTAGGGAGATTTGGTCCAAGACTTGAGAATTTGAGCTCAAACCAAAAGAAGTGCTAGGAATTGTTGTCAATTGAAGAAGATTTAAGGATCTCAACCTCAACTATTGTAGATTCAAGCCTCTAGGTAAGGGACTAAACTCTTAATTTAGTAATTGAACTAGATTCTACAAGATCACTAGTGAATTAAGTGAATACATGAGGGAATTGCATTAGAATTGAGAAGAATTGGGCCATACCATGCATGCATGTACATTTCTTCACAAATTGAGCATGATTTCAAAGAATTCTCCCATGCATGTGTTCATCTCACCCATGTTTTGAGAATTCATCATGTTTCCTATCAAGTTATCAAGTTTGATTATGTTTTGAAGAGGTTGGATTCAAGAAAAATTCATGCATGTTGTGTTCTTGAAACATTCATATAGTTTATGTTGGAATTTTGTACAATTGGCATACTTTTGGGCCTTGATTTCATGAAATGATCTTTAAACCATGATGTTTTATGAGTTTCTATATGTTTTCAAGAATTTTGGGCCAAAAGGATGAGTTTTGAAGTGTTTGGTTTGAGTTTGAAGCTTGGAGATCAAATTTGGAAATTCCAGAATTTGAATCCACACTCGAGCGCAGGAGTTCACGCTCGAGCGAGCACCCTGAATGCATACACTTCCGCTTGAGCGACATGATGCCCGCTCGAGCGTGAAATACGTGTATCCAGAAGTTCATATGTTTTGCAGCACGCTCGAGCGACAGAAGTCACGCTCGAGTGAGGGTCTAAGTCTCACGCTCGAGGGATATCGAGCGTGCATCGAGCATGAAAAGCAAGCAACCAGTACTTTTGGCATAGTTTACAGTCCACTCGAGCGAGGGAATTCACGCTCGAGCGAACCTTCACACTTTGCATGTCCGCTCGAGTGAGTAAATCCACGCTCGAGCGTGGACCCTATTTTCAGCAAAATTTGAGAAATGTTTTCAAGTGCATTCTAGCATCCTCATTCCATTCTAGGCACTCCTAAGCCATGCTTAAGACTCCATAATGTGGTTACAGGCTAGAAACACACTAAGCATAAGTGAAATAAATTATGTACAATCTGAGCGTGTGCATTCAATGTATGAATCTACTATGTTATGTAGGTCACGCGCCTCAGAATAAGTGAATTGCTTACCTTGCTGTCAAGTTGGAGCTACCAATTATCTGTGAGTAATAACTTAGTAAAGTTATGTTCAAGTAAATTATTTCCTGCTCACGGATTAAGAACTGTTTTATGAAATGTTATGTTTTATGCTATGAATGATTGTCCAAGTCTAACAAGCAATTATGACATAATGCTATGATTCAAGTATATGCAAGTTCTCGGTCCGGAGGTCCCTTATGGGACTGACAAGCCATCTATGCCCGGCTGGAGGTTCCTTAGTGGAACTGACAAGTTTACAAGTTCTTAGTCCAGAGGTCCCTTCATGAGACTGACAAGTTATTTTTACCCAGTCGGAGGTTCTTATATAGAATTGACAAGCATGATTTAAGATATTCTGTGTGTGATCTATCAGCATTGATGGATGTATTATGTAAGACTAAGCATGAACTCTGAATTCTATATATGCTCAGAATAAGAATATGAATATGAATTTCAGTTTCAGCCATAGTTATGGGACATCATTCATTAAAGTCTTTACTCTGTTACTATTCACTAGGCTTTAGCTCACTATTTATATTATGTATATAGGTAAGCAGGCACACGACCAGGCCCAGAGTTGATGGCCTAAGTTCTGTTTTTGTTAGCCAACCCTTGCGTCTCCCGAGGAGGTTCCGGATGAAGTCAAGTTTTCATGGCTGTTTTTGTAATCATATTAGGCCATGTTATACTATGTGATATTTAGGCAAGATTTCTGATAACATATGATAGAGTGATGTGTAAATATTGTATCTTTTGTCGTCACTCACACGTCTATAAAAAGGTATTTAAATTATCTGTCCCTTGTACGTCTTCACAGCTCAATGGACTTTGTATGTTTTGTATATTTGCTTCCGTAACCCCTTAATATATGTTAATCTATCAGGAGGCCTCTGGTAATCCAAGGATTACTGGCCGGTTACGATGTTAAACCCATAGAGGCGGGTTCGGGTCGTGACATTAAGCAAGAAGTTGGAATGGGAATGGCTTCAAAAGTCTAAGCTGGATTGGAACCTGAAAGGGGATAGGAACACTAGATTTTTTCATGTCATGGCTAGTAGCAGGCAAACCAGAAACACTATTAACTCCATCACAGTAGGGGATGTGATATTTGAGGAGCCAGATTCTATCAAGAACGAGGTATGGAACCATTTTTCAAACCTGTTCACAGATGCTTGGAAGCAGAGACCAGTCTTAGCAGGGAACTTCAAGAGTGTTTGGCTCAGTTCCTCTTTTCATTTGCTTGAAGTAGAATTTTCTAAAAAAGAAATCTGGGTAGCAGTTAAAGATTGTAATGGGAACAAAGCCCCAGGACTAGATGGATTCAATTTAATGTTTTTTTAGAAATACTGGAAGGTGCTCAAAGATGAAGTTCTCAAATTTATGAAAGAATTCTATGTTAGTGGCAGATTGGTCCCAAGTTTAAATAGTTCATTCATTACTCTCATCCCAAAAAAGGAGAAAGCTGTGACCCTCAATGAATTCAGACCTATAAGTTTGATTGGCTCTGTATACAAAATCATTTCTAAAGTCCTCACAGCTAGACTTAAACAAGTCATGCTTATGGTAATTGGGGACTCCCAATTAGCTTTTCTGGGAGGTAGGAACATTCTTGATGGAGTTTTGATTGCAAATAAAGTTGTGGATGGCTGGCACAAATCCAAGAAATCAGGGCTGCTTTTCAAATTAGACTTTGAAAAGGCTTTTGATTCCATCAATTGGAATTTTCTCTTTTCAATGCTAACAAACTTTGGGTTTGGTCAAAAATGGATCTCATGGATTCAGAATGTGTCTCTATTGCTAGAATTTCAATACTTGTCAATGGCTCACCAACTAAGGAGTTCAGCCCTCAAAAAGGTCTTAGAAAAGGCGACCCCTTATCACCATTCCTATTCAATTTGGTTGTTGAGGCACTAAATATACTCCTTCAGAGAGCTATGGAGCTGAATTTGTTAAAAGGGGTATCAATTGGGACCAATCATGTACAACTCTCTCATCTACAATTTGTAAATAATTCTCTACTTTTTTGTAAAGCTGAGCTGTCAAAAGTTCTTAACTTGAAATGACTCCTCAGGTGTTTTGAAGTGGCATCATGTCTTAAAATCAACTATCATAAAAATGTGGTTTGTGGGATTGGTATCTCTAACTCTGGTCTCGCTAAGTTTGCATCCCTATTGAATTGTAGGACTCAAACATTTCTAATTAAGTATCTAGGATTGCCTTTGGGTGCTAATCCCAGGAGAAAGAAAACATGGCAACTTGTTGTTAATAAGTTTAAATTGAGACTTGCTGGTTGGAAAATGAGGCTTCTTTCTTTTGCAGGTCGATTAACCTTGGTGAAAACAATGTTGTCCAGCTTACCTGTTTATTACTTGTCTCTATATAGGTTGCCTGAAGGAATTGCTAAGGAGATAGATAAAATTCAAGCCTCATTCTTATGGGGAGGCTCAGATTTAAGGCGAAAAATCCACTTAGTGAAATGGTTAGAGATAACTAAGAGTATAAAGCAGGGTGGGCTAGGCATCAGAAGAGTTAGGGATGTGAATGTGTGCTTACTCCTAAAGTGGTGGTGGAGGTTTCTTTTGATCTTGATTCTTTATGGAAGAGGGTCATTTGCAGCAAATACAGATTTCTTGGAGGGAAATGGTTCCCAAATCTTAGCCCAAGCATAAACTCTTCTAACATATGGAGTGGCATTGTGGCAGCAGTGAAGCAAAAAGAGTCCCTTTTACAATACTATGTCAGTAATCTACAGTTAAAGGTGAGCAATGGTTGTCGAATCAGGTTTTGGTATGATACTTGGTGTGGAGCTCTTTGTCTAAAAGATGAGTTCCCTTGGCTTTTTGGATTGTCATTAGATAAGGAAGGATCACTTAAGGACTTTGTGGATATCTCTGGACCTTCTGAGAACTGGTTGTTCACCTTTAGGAGGCCTCTCTTTGATTGGGAAAAGAATGAGCTCCTCAGACTCACTGGCATCTTATCTTCAGCTCCTTCATTGAACTTGGAGGCCCAAGACAGTGTAGTTTGGAAAGAAACTAAACCAGGGCAGACTCTTGTATCAGATCTTTACAACCATACTAACATTGTCTATGGAGGTTCTGATAGATCTAATCGAATGGTATGGATCAAGTATCTCCCATCCAAAGTGCAATTCTTTGGTTGGCTTGCATGAAAGCATAAGCTTAAAACTTATGTATTCTTACAACGAATTGGTGTCTTGGATAGGTCTGTATCTACCTTGTGCATTTTTTGCAAAGCTTAGCAGGAAACAATTGAACATGTGCTAATCTTTTGCCCTCTGGTGTGGAGAGTCTGGACTGGGCTGTTACAGTGGTGGGGGGTTACTTGGGTAGTTCCAGACTCTATTCAAGGTCTGCTGCAATGGTGGTCAGGTTACTATTGAACGGCGAATTTGGTGTGCCATACCTCTAGTAACTCTCTAGTCGATCTGGAAACACATAAATGAATGTTTCTTTCAAGCTTCCTCACCAAAACTACAGGAGCTGCAAGAGCTTATTATCACCAGGCTTGCCATCTGGCTGAAGGCTACTTCCAAGGAGCTTTATTTTTCGATTAATGATTTCCTATATAATATCTCAGGTGTTAGGCATTGTATTCAGGGCTAGCTAAGTAGTAGATTGCTTATATTTGCTTTGTTGTTGCTGCCCTACTGTTGTTGGGCTGGTCTTGTATCTTTGGTTGTATTCTCATCAACCTTGAGGTGTACTTGCAAATGATTGGGCATTCTTTGCGGTACCAACCTAGTTGGGATCATTTGGTGATGCTTTGATGCTTTGCACTTCCTCATCCTTTCTTTGATGTTCATATGTTTGCATGCTTTCAACATCAATAAAGGGCCTTTTTTGCTACACAAAAAATATATATATATATATATACCACCTATCCAACCATGACTTACAAATTCATCCCAAACGGCTTCGTTTAAATAAAATTCGAAAAAAAGGGGTTGTGTGGCTTGTGTAGTTAGAAAAAGGTAAATTAAAAATATAGTCCTTAAAATTTGTTTAAAGTACTGATTATTTTTTGTGGTTTAAAAAATTATAAATATCTATTTATTAGAATTTTTTATGTAACAAAATTAATTCAAAAAATAAAATCCATAATTGTTCTCTTATACAATAATAAAATTGCTTAAATTATTAATTGAAACATATTTTTAATATCATTAAAAACTGCTAATTGACTTAATGATTTATTAATAAAATGGGTGATTGTTATGAAATTAAAAATCTCAAGGAGTGGAATGTAACTTTTAAAATCACAGGAGACGATTTGTATTTTAATTAAATCTTAGGGGATGTATTTGTCATTTACCCTTAAAAAAAAAAAACAAGAGCGTGCGGCTTGTGAGAGATTCACCTAAAACGGTGTCGTTATCTTACACATGAACGTGGCTTCATCGCAGCCACAGTCGCATGTCACATCTCTACAGAATTCTCCAAAAATATCCAAATGAAAACTTGGAAGAATGGATGGCAATGGAAGAATCTAGAACTTCCTAGTAAACTCTAGCACATAGGAGACTATGGAGAATTCTAAAAGGCCTTAGGGAATTCTAGTATATACATACTTGTACATATATCTAGACTTGTAGATATTTATAGATATTTTTAGAAGGCATTTTAGAATGATTTTGTAACTTGTAAGAAGGCTTCCATGGGAACCTTCTACATACCACCTTTCTTTTGAATTCTAGAATACTCCAAGGGAGTCTATAAATACGAGAGGGGCTCATTTGCTCTAATCTATCCAAGAGTTGTAAAGCATTCTCAAAGTAAATACAAAAGGCATTCTCTCAAATTCTCATTGTCTTCTTACTTGCCTTTCTTGCAAGTTTGTGAGTTAGGCTGACTCAACATCATCAAGTAAGACTTGAGATTATCTAAGTACCACACGGAGTGCTTGGGAATTACTAAGGCCATGGCACGCAACCGTAGTTGCAGTTTGCTTCATTAATGGGGTGACACCTCCTGGTGCAAAACTTCATATTCATATGATCTGGAGATACAAAATCTCTTTATAATTCTACTCAATTTACTTAAATCGATCTATTAGAGCATCTTCATTGTTTTATTAAATTTTTTATTAAATTTAAATAAAAAATTTAAAATTATATGATGCATTTCAATAATAAATTTAAAATTTTTATCAAATCTTATTACAAGTTCGGTTGTTCAGAAGGACATTCAAATGAATGTCTGGTGCAACGGCCACCTATAAAATTTGATAAAATGATAAACCTCCTCCCTTTATTTAATATCGATTTGATAAAATAATTAACACTAAATTTTAATGTAATTTTTTATTAAATTTGAATTTAATGAAACATTTGATAAAAGATTGAGGATTTAAATGAATGAGTTTGAATTGAGTTGGTTTAAATGAAAAGGCCCATTTTGACCAGTTAAATTAGCCCATTTGACAACCCCTAATAGAAGCCTTTTTTTTTAAAAAAACAAATTATAAATTTTTTTTTTTTTATCTCCTCTCTTTCTTTCCCTCACAAAACTTTTCACAAATTTACCATGCAAATTTAATTTTTTTGTATTTTTATTAATTTTTTACTAAAAAATTCTAATATTTATCAATTTTTTTATTGGGATTTGAAGTGGGACCATGATTTTGATTCCCCACTAATATTTTGATTAGTTTCATGTGGATTCAGCTGCTTTATTAGTAATTTTTTGCATTATATTTAGGCAAAATTGACCCATATTTTAATATTTATAATATAATTTTATTTTTAAGTACAAATCATACATTTATGCTCAGTTTATATGAAATATATTTTGATAGGTGAAATGTACCATATTTTGTTTTTGTTTTTTTGGTACATTGGAAAGTAAAAAATGTAAGCCATATAGATCATACTGATATTCCAAAATTATTAAGAGTGATTTCTTGTTGTGTTTTGTTTATTTTTCAAAATACAGATTGTGATAAGGACTAACATAAATTCAGTCAAATATTTCCATTCAAAATTAGCCCTAAGAATAGAAGATGTATATGGATTTTTAAACTCCACCAACAACTCAGATTGTGATAAGCACTACAATAGATTCACCACAAATAAAATTTGATTTGTTATTTATTTTAATTTACAAAAAAATTAAAAAAAAAATCAAATACATTAATTTGAGTTGTTGGTGGACTTTGGTATACGCAAAATGGACTGAAAAAATAAAAAATAATTTTGAAAAAAATACAAAAAAAAAAAAAATTATTTATTTAAGTTATCTCAAACCGCCTAAGTTCAAGATTTTTAGTTAGGAAACCAATCAAAAACATTTTTTGAAATCTTAGTCGTTATCCATATCTGAGACCGTAACCCCTCCACATATATATACTGTAAAAGTGAACACAACCTTCAATTCTTCCACATCACAATCTCATTTTCAAGCAGTGAGAGCAATAGAAGAGAGAAAGAGAGAGTAGTTCACTTCTCTTGAACAGCCATGAAGAGAGCTTCAGCTACAATAGTGTTTTTAGTTTTTGCTTGCATTGGCATGTGTGTGACTCATGGCTTAGCCATTAATGAACCCAAATCATTATCATCTTCCAAATTAACAGATGGGTCTGGGTGGAGCTATGGGTGGGGATCATCGGCACTACCGGGGCAGCCATGTATGAAGCTACCTCCTGGCTATGATTCTCAGAGGTGTGCTAGAACTGTTACCATGTCATCATTTTGTATGCTCCAATTGCAACAAACTGCCGAATGGGGCGGCGAATCATATATTTCCCTGGATTGTTGCCACCTCCTGAAAGACTTTAATGTGTGTTCAAACAATTTTCTTGTTAGGCGCTTTGGTAATGATTTCTGCAATAAGTATCTCAATTGTTAAAGCTTTGGGATTAATGCGGTTGGTGTTTATTGTTCAGTTGATTAAGTAGTTTTTTTTTTTTTTTTTTGAATGTAGTTTAGTGCTCCAGTAGATATGTTCAGAAAAAATATTGTGGATAATTCTTTATGCAATTTTGCAGCAAATAAATTGGTCTTTTTATTTTTTCTTATTTTATTTTAAATTAAATATAGTTTGCTGGTTTTTGCTTTCATGGTTGTTCCATCTGATGAATTTATACGGCCTCATTTCATCTAAGAATCCCATTATTAATAATTTTTAAAATTATTTTCAGATAAAAAAATCATATAAATGAGTTTATTTTTTTATTTTTTATTTTTTATTTTTTATTTTTACCAAACTAGTTTTTGAATTTTTTTTGAGAAAATAAGTTTTTAAAACTCAATCAGACATTGAATCGTTGATACAAGCTCATTAATTTTTTAGATAGAAACGAATATCCCACATGAACACAAATAAGCATATATGTCTCCATTTTCAATTTGAAATTTGATTCATTTTTTTTAATTTAAAAATATTTTAAAAGTGACCCGGTAGCCATATGAGACCTTTTTTTTTTTTCTTTTTTTTTTCCTTCAAAATTTGATGTTCACTATGAATTTTGTTTGAAATATCTCGAAAAGTCAAATCAAGAAATATCAATTTTATTATTAACGATTTAAAGAAGGTATGAGATTCTAAAGAATTTAAATACAAAATAGACATAATGGCATATTTGAAAGATATAAGAAAATAATTAGAAAATATCAATTTTATTAAAGAGATACTTATAAAATTTGAGTTATGAGATTTTTAAAATTTTTAAGTACAAAACTTATGGCCATTAATCAGCTACAAATCAAATTCATGGTGCACCATTGCTTCTTGCCTTTGAAAGTGTATGTAGATATTATTTGGGATTTTATTTTATTTATTTATGTTTTAAGACGATGGAATGTTACAAAAAATATCAATATTCTTATTGGAGAAATTTCATTCTCTCTCAATCAGTAGTCTACACTTCTCCTACGTGTTTTAATTTTACATTTAACAATTTGTATTTTAGATGTCAATTTTTGAACCATTCATGAACAAAAAAGATTGGTCAAATTTGAAATTAGTTAGCAATTATTTACCTAGATGTGAAATTTAAAATTGATAATTAACAATTTTATAAACATATTTGGAAAGTATGTTGAATTGTAAGTTTGATTCAAGCAGATCCTTCTCTAGAACCTTCACCACCATCTGCAAAGTCGAGATTGAAGGTTGAAAAACATCCTGGAATTAGGAGTCCAACTTGATTTTGGTTTGCTGATTTGTGTTTTTTTTCTTGTGTTTAGATTATTTGTTTACATTATTGTTAGTTTAGCTTATAAATAGATTGAGTAGTTAGTAGTTTGATAAGAGTGTGAGAGAAAAAAAAAAAATAAGAAAGAGAGAGAGAGAGATTTATAATTTAGACTGTGTGTTTTTCTAAAATATTTGGGTGAATTTAAATTGGATTTGGTTCAGTGTTGATCATCTTTTTGTGAATTAGAAGAAGTGATTTACACACCACTTCTACCAACAAGTGGTATCCAAGTCAGAAGAGCCAAAAATTGGCCGAACAAATTGTAAAATAGAACAAATTTCAAAATCTAAAATTTTTAAGTTGTTGAAACCAACTTTTGATCATACCAGTGTAGCCCTCATCGAGATGATTGTTCTGGAAAAAATTGCATAAAAACGGAACTAAAACGAAACTATATGGGCCGGTCAAAATTTATCTAGAAAAGTCAAACTGTCGCTAACGTCATCATCACCGTTGCTGATGTCATCATACCATAGTTCAAAAGAGATTATTCGGTGCTTTGCGGGTCATAGATTAACAGATCTGAACTGACCAAAATTGTTTTGGCTCGATCTAAGTCATCTGAAGTCTGATTTGGACGATCCAATAGTGTTTTCTAGCTATTTGAAATATTCCAGACACATTCGTATGGTCAGAATTTGCAAATTAAGGTTTGAAAATTTGCAGAATTTTTTTTTTAAGATTAAAGTGCAAATTACATTTTGAAAATTTGCAGAATTTTTCTTTGAAGATTAAAGTCAACCAATGGTCAATGGAAGTGCGCAAGCCCTCATTCCAAAGCTTACAAAGGACAACAACGACAACTGGTGCATCCAGATGAGAGCACTGCTAGGTACTCAACTGAGATATGCAAAAATTGCCTCAAAAGTAGAAGAAGGTGCCTTGTGCGAAGCAGAAAAAACAATTCTTTGAGCCAAACGAAAGAAGGATTGGAAAGCAAAATCCATCATATATCAAGGTCATGATGCGTCCATATTCGTGATCATCGCCTCTTCCAAAACAGTGAAAGAAATTTGGGAAACTCTCCACGTGACTCATAAAGGTGCTAATAAAGTAAAGAGGATTCACCTCAAAACTCTAGGAGGTGAATTTGAATCTCTACACATGAAGTCTTCAGAATCTATTTCTAAATACTATTTAAGAGTAATGGTGGTTGCAAACCAATTAAAGCAGAATGGAGAAACCCTTACTGATATGAGAATATCAGAGAAAATTTTGCGATCCTTGGTGTAAACACCCCATTTTTGACAGCCCTTAAGACTTAGGCGCCTCAGGTTGATAACTCAATGATGAAAAGTTACGTTGTCCAATCGTTTAATTTCTTCAGCAAGAAGAGCTTCTAAATCCCAACCTTACAACCCATTTTTGATCGAAACTATTTTGGACCTCAAATCCCTCTTTTTCAAAATATTTTTTTTAAAAAATGTTTCCAAGATGTCCCGAGGCTCGCATTTAGTTTAAAATATTGCGCTTTTCGGTAAACCGAGTAAGGACAAAGTGGAAATAAATGAAAGGGAGGTGAATTCTTTCAAAAATCTTTTAAAACATCTTATTTATAGGTTTGGAGTTGAAGAAAATTGGAGGAGTGGGAAGAAAACTAGTTGGAGAAGAAGTTGGGCATCAAACTGTTAAGAGAGAATTGGGCAGCCTTCATTAAAATAGACATATCTTTTTGTACACTTAGACTTTATATGTGAACCATTCAAAAGTGGACTTCTGAGGCTTCAATTTAGACTCAAGAATCTCCTAAACACTACAAGAAAATCGGGTTTTGGCGACTAAAAAATGAAATTTAGTCGCTGAAAGTAGGACAATCGGCGACTAAAATGGTTTAGTCGCCAAAAGTGCAGATTATTGGCTACTAAAACAAATTTAGTAGCTAAATGGAGGGTTTTGCCGACTAAACCGAACTTTCGTCGCCAAAAGTGGTATTTTTGGCTACTAAAAAAAATTTAGTAGGTAAATGGAGAGCTTTTGCCGACTAAACCTAAATTTAGTCGCTAAAAGTTCTGTTTTTGGCTACTAAACAGAAATTAGTAGCTAAATTGAGGCCTTTTGCCGACTAAACCTAACTTTAGTCGCTAAAAGTCATGTTTTTTTGGCTACTAAACAGAAATTAGTAGCTAAATGGAGGCCTTTTGCCGACTAAACCTAATTTTAGTCGCTAAAAGTCATTTTTTTTGGCTACTAAACAGAAATTAGTAGCTAAATGGAGGCCTTTTGCCGACTAAATCTAACTTTAGTCGCTAAAAGTCATTTTTTTTGGCTACTAAACAGAAATTAGTAGCTAAATGGAGGCCTTTTGCCGACTAAACCTAACTTTAGTCGCCAAAAGTGCCAGAATTTTTTTTTTAATAAATAATATATTTTTTAATTAATTATATTGAATTAAAATAATTATATTTGTATATATTATTATTTTATATTAATCCGAATAATATAATATATAAATAATATATATTGCGTATTTGTACATGTGAAGTTATGGTGGCATAGTGGAGGGCGGGTGTTGCCAAAAAGGCGTGGAATGTGAATGGTTGGGGTTCGAAACTCAGCAGAAGCAAAAAAAAAGTGGACTTTTTTTTTTTCCGTCGGAAACACCTTTGGCGACTAAAAATTTAGTCGCCAAAAGTCTTTATTTCCAAAACTGAAAACCACTATTGGCGACTAATTTTTAGTCGGTAAAGACCTATTTTTGGCGACTAAAAAAACCACTATTGGCGACTAATTTTTAGTCGCTAAATGTATTATTTCCAAAACTGAAAAACACTATTGGCGACTAATTTTTTAGTCGGTAAAGACCTATTTTTGGCGACTAAAAAAATTTTAGTCGCCAATACCCTCCGCCGACCACAAATATGCGACTAATATAGCGACTAAAAAATTTCGTCGGAGAAGGTGAAATTTGGACTTTCGGCGACTAAAAGTAGACTTTTGGCGACTAAAAATTTAGTCGCCAAAAGTCATTTTTCTTGTAGTGAAAGCCGAGTTCGGATGAGGGAGATATGGCCGTTTGAAGTTAGGCATCAATCCGGTTAAGATAGAAATGAGCAATCTACACTAAAATAGGCATATCGCTTTCCATATATAAAATTTAGATGTGAGGCCACACAATTGGAAATTAGACTTCTGAGGCTTCAATTCAGACTCAAGAATGACCTAAAATCGAGTCTGGATGAGGGAGATATACCCGTTTGAAGTCGGGCCTGTAAGCAGATATTTGTGGCTAACAGGCCACTATTTGTGGATGGCCGCCCACTATTAGTGGCCGGCCAGCCACTACTTCTAGTCTGCCGGCCACTTGTGTGAAACCCAAATATTTGTTGCCAACTATCCCCCAAAAGCTCCAGCTGTTTCTTTATAGATATTTCCGACTTGAGAGGCTGTTTTTCTATATACACTTGACTTTCCCTCATATTTTTAGGTTACAAAAAATTCAAAAGGGACCAAAACTTGAAATTCTCTCTCTATCTCTATCTTGCAACCTATACACACTCTCTCTACACTTTCTAAACTAATATTAGAGCTCTCATTGATGAGATTATTGAGTCCAAATTTCAGCCCTTGAGAGTGTAAGCTTTATGGTTTGTGAACAAAAGAGTTACCTTGCTTCAAGAGGTATAATTTTGGGCATCCTACACTACTTATTTTCTATCTTTTCTTACTATTTTTCAACTATTTTTGGACTATTTTTATGGGTTGAAACTTGTGGTTTAAAGCTACCAAAGGTGGAGGGGTTAACCACCATTCTTTGAACCTTGTTCTCTAAGTTTTTACCCTTGTGTTTCCCATTCTTTTCTCAAAAATTTTTGAGCTTTTTATCCCTGATTTTTATAGGTTTTTAGAGGCTAAAAATGTAGTTTTGAAGTCCCAAAAATGGAAGGGTTAGCCTCCCCTCCTTATGTTTGTTTACTAGCTTAAATTCCTCAATATTGTAGCTCATTTTTTCAAGCTTTTCCATGTGAATTTCAGCACTGTTTTTGCTTACTTTAGAACTGTTTTAGGCTGGTTATTTCATTTATGCTTTGTATAGCATGCTTGTAATGTAATGGTCCTCATAGGCTTGGTGGTTTAGGCCATAGCCAGCAACCTATTTGAGTTGATAGTGTTTATTTCTTACTTTTCATACTTGTTTTCATCTCTAATCACCTCTGTAACCTCCCTCATTTCTTGGCTTTTTCTTTGCTTTGAAAGTTGTTTCAAGCTACTTGCTTGTTTAAGCTTGAGATTGAGGTATTGTGCTTAATGGTTTAATCCCTTTGGAGGTTCATTACCAATGGCATGCCACTTCTCTCATGCTTAAAATAACGCTTGGTTTGGTACTCCTTTCCATTAGAGGACTTAAAGCTCACTTTTGAACTTAATTGATTAATGAATGGATGATAATTAAAATAAAGTAATAAAATTGGGACTAAAAGTGGTGCAAGATAATAAAATCAACTTGGGGTCAATCAGACGTTAATTGAATCCATTGAGTTTTGAGTCGTTTCATAATTGCTAGTGATGTAAACGGTTCAAGAGTCAATGTCAACCACTTCCCTTGATCAATCCATAATAGGGAGGGGGTTTTGAGAGTCTTTTCTTGTGCATTTATTGAAATTGTACACCTTGGTCCATTGGCCATCATGCAATGAAATTGCATGAATTGATGGCTTGCGAATTGTGCTTACTACTCCTTTGAGCTATTTTGATGATAAGGAGGGGTAAGGTGTACAAAGATACCTTAAGAAATACCCTATTTGTGCTCTGCATGCCTTCTGTTGCAGCAGAGGAAACCAAGCATCAGTGGCCGGTAGGCTACTATTTCTGGACGGCAGGCAACCATTTATGGCCGACAGGGCACCACTTCTGGCCTGGCGGCCACTTTTGTCAAATTGAGCAGCAGTGTTTTTTGAAATAGAACAGAGCAGAGGCTGAGGTAAAAGATGTTCTACTGTGCAACAGAGGCATTTTGGCAGCAGAACAGCGGGATTTTTGGGTGGAAATCCGTACATGCATGAGCATCCCTCACTTCCCGGGGCTAATTAGTTAATTTAGTTACTTTATTTCATGTTGTATTCATGTTGTAATCAATTAGTTAGCTAATTAGAATTTGTAATTAATTAATTAGTTAGTTCCATAGAATGGTTAATTCATTCATTGGATTTGTAATAATTAGCTAGCATAGATAATTAGTTAATTTGTTTAGTAATAGCTAGTTAATTAGCTTAGCTAGTTAGTTTATTCGGGCCCTTTTTCCCGAGGGCAAGCAATTGTAATAATGTGTATGTCTTCCAACCCCACGTCTTTCTCCATTTTATTTACCTGCTTATGATGGTTAGTTTTGGGCATCATGTTTTGTTTAGCATCTCTTATGCCTTACATCCATTGTTTTGCATGCATTGAGCTCGGCGCATCATTTTAACTTGTATTGTTAGTTAATACTTCTTTGAATACGTGCTTAGACCGCATGCTTTCAAATTGATTCACATGTCATAATTAGTAGCCGAGCCTATTAATTGAATTTTTGCATGTGTTGCATTGGGCATATTTTGCATTAGTTAGGACCATACATTTTTCTAACTATTTTCTCTTTTGGCTCGCCTTGGGAATTAGAGTAAGCATTTATTGCTTTAGCATATTGCATGCGTGTAAGTGTTACCATGGCAAGCATGATTACCATGAGGCTAATTGCTTAATTGATATATCTGTTTGAATGCCTGTGGATGAAGGCTAGTTGCTTAAATTGGGATAGTTTGATTAATGTACATTTGAACCCATTTTTCAAGTGGCACATTCACAAACTCTTTTAAAAAACAATTATGTAATCAAATGTTCTAATTTTGGAAAAATAGTCTATACTGGTATGTGCATCACATAGTAAGTTAGCTTAATAAATCAGAACAAGAGCATTTAATGTAAATAAGATTCACATCATGATTAGTAGAGGCCGATCTTTGATCGGGCGAGTGAGGTGCTCAATTCACGACCTTCCCCTCTCGTACCTAAGTTCCTGAGCTGAGACAATCTTAGTGATGACGGACACGTGGCCTTTGGCACGAGTCATGGGTTTTCTAAATTTTTCAAAAATATTTAGGTGGCGACTCTGTATCTGGCAAAGCAGTCCATTTTTGGCATTTTGATTCAAAATCGATTTTTCAAAAGATTTGCCAGATTTGGACTCTTTGGTCTTTATCTATTTCACATTGCACTTGTGAGATTAGATTCAGAACCACGGGAGTCCGAACTGTAGGGCTTATCGTCTTCCGAAAGGAGCACGAAAAGTCGAGCTACAGTTTCTAGCGACTCTACTGGGGATTTAGAGAACTTGACTTTAAATTCATGTTATGAAATTTTATCTACATTTAGATGTTCTTTGCATTGCATTTACATTGGTGCGCTTAAGTCACTGTGTTTGCCATCTGCTATTCTTGGACGGTTTGCCGGAAGCTTGCTCAAAAGCTTACCAAAAGGCTGACCGTTTATGGGCTCTGCTATATTAGGAACACAACCCTTGGATCTGGACTACCGCTGTGCCGCTTGATCCTTCTTTCACTTCTCGATTTTAGGTGTGAGAGGTATATTAGGTAGTCTTGCTGAGGTATCCCTTTTGACTAATCGGCCTAAACTGTACATAGTAGAGCTATAGTGACTGTTCCAACTTAGGATAGGATACTCTCCCATATGCAGGATGATGTGATACCAATTGTTTGAGTAATAAAGCTGTAGATCACTCCAAAGCTAGGACAGGGAAACCCTAACCTCTCATAGGGGTGTTTTGAGTGCTTTTGTACAAAATGTGAAATCTTTGGAAATGTTTGATGCGATCCTGGAAGAGTCTTAATCTTGAGGCGATTCCTTTCAAACTTGAGGATCATATCAAAATTAGATTTGGGTCGAAATCCAGGGATTTGTGTTTGATATGGGTGAATGTTTAGTAAAATTAGAACCATGGTCCAATATTGTATCTTGCTTTGTTTTGACTAGCATACCTGGTATCTTGATTTGATGAGAGGCATTTGTTTCTTAATGCTACGTTTGTCTGAGCTAGAGAAAGAGCAGTACTAGCCGTAACCTATCACAGTCCATCTAATCCCAAAAAAAACCCACTCAACAAAGGTCCAGTCCATTCAATCCCAAAAAGCCAACTCAGAAAAGATTCGATCCCAAAAGATCCATCTAATACCGAAAGACCCATTCTAAAAAAACCAATCCAGTCAAACCTGTCAAGACTAATCCAGTTCAGATACATCAAGTCTAACCAGGTCAAAATCAATTAGCTCTCAGCTTACACCCATCCATTTCCCTAATTGCTAACTCAGTAGACCCATGATGGCTTAGAGTCCAAAAGGAGTTATGGCTATGATAGCGGCGGTAAACTAGGGAATTGGCATACAAGATGAGACCAATGCTGAAATGCAATGCTTATCTGGGGCATCTACTACACATCCAGTCTTGGGCCCCCAGCCGAACTTTGATCCACCTCCGCCAGTTGAAGATTTGCAGAGTTTAGATCCTCAAGAAGGCTTGACTCAAGCTCGAGTTTTCAGACCCCTCGTGTAGCTTAATCAGGGGCTTTATCCCCTTGATATTAATGAGCTCGACCCGACCTTGTTAAAAATTGTTAACCTTGAGAAGCAATTCAAAAAGACATAGGGAATTAGCTCTATTCCCGACATTAAGGATGGATACATCGAGGCTGCCATAAGGCTTCTAGATAGATTCAAGATGCCACATATTGACCGTTTCGACGGGTCTGGAGATCCTATGATACATATCCGACTTTTCTTGGACGTCCTGAAACCAATGGGTCTGACTAAGCTTTCGAAACTCTCTCTGTATGGAAGAACCCTGTCAGGTATAGCAGCCACTTGGTACGCCAAGTTGGAGATACGGTGAAGCAGAATTGGGAAGATTTGACTGAGGTATCTATCAATCAGTATTCTTACAATACCCAAATTGAAATGGCCACCCAAGAGCTCGAAGCAACCCACCAGAATCCTGAAGAACCTTTTGTGGAATTTGTTGCAAGGTGGAGAGCAAAGGCAGCACAAATGATAGATCGACCTTCTAAGAGGGACCAAATGCGGATAGTGATGCAGAACTCTGAGCCTAATATATTACAAAAGCTAATAGTCGCTTCACTATTCACTTTCAAAACTTTGCATGAATTAGGGGTTCAGATTGAGAGTGCATTTAACAAAGGGATTATTCCCAGAACAAGCAAACCAACGACGAGGATGTTTTCTGGGAATACCAATGCTAGCAGTAGCACTATTCCCAAACGCACTGAAATCAATATTGTCTCTACTGTCGACCTGTTTGCCAATACAAGCCCACAAACAGCCGGCCCAATCTGAGCTCAAGGCAGAATTTTCACCCCCCTATATGAGCCTAACCAGCACACTAAAAGTCCTGATAGAAAAAGGGTTTCTCAAAAGCCCTTGATAACCACTTCCTGACACACTCCCTGCTAGACATAACCCCACCAAATACTGCGTGTACCATCAACAACGCGGTCATGGCACCGATCGTTGCTACCGTCTTCGTCATGAGGTTCAAAATGTCATCGACAACCAGACGATAGCCCCACCTCAAGAGCCCAATGTTACTACTAACCCACTTCCCATCCATGACCAAGTACTTTCTCTCTACCTTAACCTCATCCATACATTACTTCCTACATTCGACCCCAGTATATACATCACCCCGGCCCATTTACCCAAGCCTGAGGTGTTCATTCTAGAAAGCACTGATTTGTGTATGATGGATACACCCACTCATGTTTGGACACATCAAGAGCGTCAAATGACCGAACCAACTACTGTTGAGATGTTTGGAATGATTGAAGACCTTCAAGGAACGATGATAGATTTAACATTTAGGGTTTCGATCTCGTCAAAAAGCTTCCTAATCTTGGGGCGAGCCGCAGTTGAAAAGGGCCAACCTGAAGCTATCTCAAGTCTGGGTGATGACAGATCAACAACAAATGGGCCTCGCTTCGATATAGCCACCCAATCCCTTGGCCAAGTAGAAGCAAGTGGCAAGAACAAAGCCGGGACAAGTATTGATCCCTATGCACAACTTCAGTGGGCTATTAAGACTTTGAAGGTCAAAGGGTTGAACAAGCAGCAAGTGCTTGAAGTTGTTGCAAAGACTATGGATAACACTTTTGTCGCTCAGGATGAGAGCATTTTGAATTGGGGAGAAAACAATGGAAATGGATGCTTTACCAGAAACACCCATCCTAATTCTAGTCCCAAGCCCATGAATACTCGACCAACACCCGCCGACCCATTTGCCAATGTTTCGAAACCTAATGTTTCCTCCTCCAAAAAATGAACAACTTCGTATGAGCCTAACCTGTGCATTGAAGGTACTGATGAAGAAAGGGTATCTCAAACCGCTCAATCCTTGACCTCTCCCTAATCCTCTCCCATCTACACACGACTCTAACCAATATTACACATTCCATCAACAGTACGGTTACCATACTGATTGTTGCTTTCGCCTTCCCATGAAATGCAAGACTTGATTGGCAACAAAGTCATCACCCCACCTGAAAATCCTAAAGCTGTCAATAACCCTATCTCTGGCCGCAATAGATGGCCATTCCATAACATAAAACCCACCCACAGCTTGCCAACAACCAACCATTATCCTAGCCAACACATCATACCTGCTAATGAGCCCAAACCCAATGTGTTTATTCTTGAATCTTCTGATTCCGATCTGAACAAAAGGAACAAAATCTTTGAAGAGAGTTTACTCGATCTTGGCGAGTTCAAGCTTGATGAAGCAGTGATGGCAGCACTGGTGGTTGGAATGATGAATCTAAGTCTCAGTTAGGGTAATTGTTAAAAGCACTTGGAAAGGACCTTCTGAACTAGGCCATTGTGAAAAAACAATTGTTTCGGTCAATAAGATGTATGGGAACAACGTAATTATAAGGTTCAATCTGTGAGACCTGATTTGAAAGTCGAAAATCAATCCTTCTGGGTTCGGATGTGTATTGCTAAATTGAAGACAGGTCTGGACCTTCCCATGGGCTATTTGAAGTTGTTTTTGAAATTCTACAGATGGACTTGGAGAAGGGAAACCCCCTTTTGTCTCAGAAATGCTTATTTTGTTTTGAGTTGTGTCTTGCAAATAGTTGTGTTGTGAGTGTTATTTTCTTTGTCTTTTCTTGCGTTATTGCGCCAGTTGAGTCTGTTCCTTTAAGTCGCTCTCGTGTACCCTCAAGTCTTCATCTTTATAAGAAAGTGAGAGTCAAGTTTTTGACCATTTTATTATGCCTATAGTGATGCATATGTGACCTTTTGCAAATAGAAAAAGGCTTTAAATTTGTTTTTGAATGAGATTCTGCTAATAAGCTCGAGTATTGAGAAGGATCCCCTGAATGGTTTGAGTGAATTCTAACTTATCGGCGCAAAGTCATTCATGATTTCAAAAATTTTAAGTTGTTTCTTTTGCAAAACTTGCGAAGATAGATTCAGAATTGTGCGTAGCATTTTACATTGTCCTGGGGATTCTCTTCGCCGTTAGGCGATCATTTTGGCAAGCATAAGGCGGCTTTCAGACCTGCAAGTACAAGGCAGCTTTCAGACCTTATAATCATAGAATTACTCCCCTAGTGTTTTCATTATTTCAAAGAGAAAAGGATAAAAGAAACCTAAAAGAAAGGAAAGAAAAAAGAAGAAAAAAGAACAAAAAGAAAGAAACCAAGAAAAAAAAGAAAAAAGAAAGGAAAAAAGAAAAAAGAAAAGAAAGGAAAAAAAAGAAGTCAATCATTAAGCCAGGGGCATCCATTGGAATGAAATCCAATCAACTGTGAGGAAGGGAACTTCTGTTTGAATTCGGGGAAGCCAATACAAGAAGGTGCCACATTGCGAGAAGAACTAACTCTGAAAATGAAGCAAAAGAAAGGAAGAAGGCATGCATAAAAGAATGGAGAACTAAGCTCAAATCAAGGCAAAGCCAGTTCCAGTGTTAGGGCAAGGATGACTATTGATCAAATTCACCACAAGTGTTGTAAGACTATACTTGAGAGGCTCGCTAGGCCAAAAACCTGAAAGGGTGACCTAGGCAAAAGTTAGAGCATGAAAAATAAGAAATGAAAAAAATATAGCTCGCAAGGTTGAAAGCCCCAAATGGGCGACTTTGGCAAAAGTTAGAGCGCAAAAGGAGAGTGTCAACACCTGAGTGAACCTTAGCCATGAACTATGTTGACTTGATTCCCATTTTTGGGATACGTAGGCAACTTCATCCTGAAGTTTGGGCTCAACCATATCTATCTCATTCATCTTGATCCAATCATCTTACCCAATTCACATTATCAACTTCGTGTCAATCCATGAGCTACACCGACTGTTGTGCATATCATATACTTGCGTTGGGTAAGAAGGAACTAGCTTCAATCAAAAGTGGAGCAATTTTCAATACTTGAACTTATCAGCAGAATCTCTAACTTGAGCAAAAAAAGGAATCGAAATTGAGTTTTAAAGGGAACATGAGTAATACGAGCGGTACTATGAATGATCAATCATCTTGAGTTTTTTTTTTTATGCTTTTAGGTCAGTTGTGAGTTCTGTTGTATCATGCCTAGTATTTGTTTTAGTATGTGCTCTTCATCGAGTCACCATAATGTGTTTGTCTTAGTCAGCGCTCTTCATCGAGTAACTCTAGCGTGTCTGTCACTTAAAGTCTAACAGAGTGGCATGGTCAAAATTCCATACACAAATGTTTGCTCCAAACTCAAAAACAAGTCCATGTGTGGAATTCATAAACGAGCTGAGCGTGCCCATACAAGGGGCATCACATTCATGATCATTGCAAAGAGTATATGAGGAATCTGTCACTGTTTCAGAGGGGACTGGAGTAAGTTCTCAATAGGTTAGAAGAGAAGCATGAGTTTGATTGGTTGGCAACTGTTCCAGGATCTGATAATCCCCATCGCATGTGCCTGCATAATATTAAAAACAGTGGCTAGTGACTGGACATTAGGGGCAATTTTCAGTAAATTTGATCGGGACATTATCTGAACAAGGGACATGAGCCCAACCTTTCCCTCAGTCCGCTCAAAGCCTTTTGTTGGGCACTTTTCCCTGGGTTAGGGTAGGCTCACCCCCATGATGATTTTGATATGATTCAGCTTTCGAAAGTTGTCTCCAAACATTTCAAAACTCTCTTGGGATTGCCATCTTCTCTCTGATTAATACATGTGTTTTGTATTATGCATGCATACTTCCATACTCTGGTTGAGTTGAACTGTGTGATTGGTTGCTCTTGCTCTTGACTTTGTTCTTCACTTAATAGAGTTTTGTCGAGTTGCCCCCCATTTGTGTTACATTTCAATGAGTTGTGGCAAGTTACCCTACACTCATGTCATAAGGTATATGATGCACTACTCTATGTCCTGCTCAGTTCCCTCTGCATACCATTCATCTTACATCGCACTGTTTTGTGCACCCTGTATCGCACTGTCCTGTGCTCTTTGTATCGCACTATCTTGTGCATTCTACCTTGTGTCGCATTGTTTTGTGCACCTTGCATCGCACTATCTTGTGCATTTCACCTTGTATCGCATTGTCTTGTGTAAACTTGCATTGCACTGTTTTGTACATTTAACCTACACCGCACTTTCCACAACATTGTCTTGTGCACCCACTTCGCACTATTTTGTGCACCCTATATCGCACTGTTTTGTGCACTTGCATCACACTGTCTTGTGCACCCATTTAGCACTATTTTGTGCATTCACCCTGCATCGCCCTATTTTGTGCACCTTGCATCACACTATTTTGTGCACTCATATAGCACTATTTTGTGCATTCATTCACCCTCATTCGCACTATTTTGTGCATCCTCTATCGCATCATTTTGTGCATCCACATTGTATCGCACTATTTTGTGAACCCTATATCGCACTGTTTTGTGCACCTTGCATTGCACTGTCTTGTGCATTTACCCTCATTCACACTGTTTTGTGCACCTTGAGTTCACATTATCTTGTGTCTTCACCCTCACCCGCACTGTCTTGTGCACTCACGGGGTCTAGAAGACCTTAAATCCTCTAAAGGCACAATTCCTTTGGTGTTTGTTGTGCCTGTAACAAGCCCGCGGGGGACCTTCGCTACAGCTCGGACTCTCCTTGCACAAGCATGTTAATCTAACTCTCCGCCAGAAACTGTAGACGTCCCCCGAACGCCCCGGGAGGGTTAGGTCCCGTTCCGTTCATATCGGGTTTACTACAGTTCGAGGACTCAGATTGTCGCGGTTCTAAATCTGAACCAAAGAGTCCAACTCTGGCAAATCGTTTTGAAGAAAAACAGATTTTTTGAAAAGTAGTGCCAAACATGGACTGCTTTGCCAGATTACAGAGTCGCCACCTAAATATTTTTTAATGGGGGAATTTAGGAAACCCTGACTCGGTGCCGAAGGCCACGTGTCCGTCATCACCAAATGTCTCGGCTCGGGAGCTTGGGTACGATCGGGGAAGGTCAGCTATGAGCACCCCCTTTCGCCCGGTCCGAAGACCGGCCTCTACTAACCGTGATATCCGATTTTGAAAACATTACATGCTCTTATTCCAATTATTAGCCTAGGATTACTATGTTATGCGCACAGCAAACAAGTATAGACTAGATTGCCTAACTTGGAAATAAACATTGCATATCCGTTGGTTTGAAAAATACTTTGGAATTTGCTACTCGCAAGTAGGCTAAAACACGGATTTCAATGAGTTATCCCAACTCAAGCAACCCAACCTCCACCCACAGGCATTCAAACAGTAATATCACATAAGCATTTAGCCGCATGGCAAGCATACTGTCATGTTTAACATTCACACGCATGCGATATGCTAAAGCGTAAAATACTTACATCGTACTCCGTGCCAAAACAATAAACTAGTTAGCAAAAATGCATGCCCTAGTTCATGTTGAGTGGCTAATGCAACACATACAGAAATGCAGTTTAGGATAGGCTCGGCTAACCCTAAAATGACATGTGGAATGTTACAAATAACACGTATTCAATTTGGATTTGAAATACAATGCAGTTTGTATGATGTACCGAGCCCGATGCATGTCAACAAATGCATGGATGCACGCATGCATTGCATAAGGTATGCTAAAATAAACGTGCCTTTAATCTACCATCAAAGCAGGTAAGTAAAAGGGAAGAAAGAAACGGGGGTTGGAAGACATACACACCACTCACACACGCTTATTACAAATGCGCCCTCACTCGGAGGGACCAAAAGAATAATACAAATAATTAACTACGCAAGCTAATTAAATATTACAGATCAACTAAATTAATCAAATAAATTAATTAATCTAATTAAAGCAGTAAAGCCCTCGGGAAGCGGATCAGATGCAGCGCATGCTCGGGATTTGCTCGGAATCGCACTGCCATGCATAGTCTGCCTCTGTTTTCCCTGCTTTGCTCCTCTGAAAACTGCCAAAGTCTCAGGGATGCCTCTCTGGACACTAGAGAATCCCACCGGCTGGAGGAAATGACCACCGGCACTAGGATGTGGCCATCGGCACAAAATATATCCACCGGCCATTGATTGACTGCCGGTCGGCACTAAATACTGCCGGCCGGCAATGAATTCCTGCAAAACCTGCAACTCACAGCAGCAGAGGGCAAAACTTGCATGGCAACTCAATTCAAGCAATGTATGCACCAAACACATTCCTTATCATGCTTGTGACTCAAAGGAGGATGTGCCTCGATTCTCGGGCCACCAATCGCGCATTTCCATGCATGATGGCCAAAGAGTCAAGTGTGCATTTTAATATCAAATGTAATGCACACAAAACATACAAGGGACCCAACCTCAATCATGGTTGATCAAGAGGCAAGGCAATGCACAACAATGCACATGCAACCTAAACATGCAAGCAAACATACAAACATGCAATGCAACTACATGGCACACACAATGCCAACAACATAACATGCACAACGCATTGAAACATGGCATACACAATGCATAATGGACTTACACCAACATGAGTGGACCTCAGCCGCACTCACATGAGAGGCCATCAGATGAAAACAAGACACCTCGAGATGCGTGCATGCGTGCACGCAAACCGAGGAAGGGCCCTCAGGCACCGAAATGCCACTCTAATGAGACATGGCAAAGACATGGAATATGATATGCAAACATGCAAAAATCAGTGGCAAAATGAGGGGCAAAACATCCCCGAATCATGGCGAAATGGAACCCGATGCATGAAACGATCCCGAAATGCGAAGATAAGTGCATGAAATGGCTTACAGCTATACAATACATGCATAATTTGGACATGACATGAAAATACAGAAGCAAGGCAGCCCCGAGAAAAGCATTTTTACAGTACAAAACATGGCCGAACAGCAATCACAAGTAGAGCTAAAATGGCATACAAAATGGCTCCGCAAAGGAGGTCATGAAGCAAGTGGTAGATACAAAGCCCAAAGGGAAAAATACCCTTCTACAACACTGAAGAGGGACTAAAAATATGAACATTTACAGTAGATTACATCCCCCAAATCAGTATGCAAACATGCTAAAAATGTCATGCAAGAACTAGGATACATAAGGCTATAACATGAGGTACCCCAAACATTCATCAAACCAGCAAAGACCCTTAATGAAATATGTCAAGAAGATCAAAATATGACTCTTTACAGCTCTGATGATGGCCGAAAACAGAAGCTAGATAAGCTTAAGAAAGCATGCAAAAATGGGGGTCAAAGAGGGGTATAATGACAAGTATAACATGGAGACCCCCAAAAAGGTTGATCCCTTCTAAATGTTGTAGAGGGACACAAAATAAGCTTACTCACAGTTCATGACATGCTCCAAAACAGACTACATGAAGGTCAAACAAATCATGCAAATTTACGGTAAATATGAGAGATTATGAAGCAAGTGCATGATATAGAGTCCAAAAATGGTTGAGCCCTTCTTCAATGTTGAAGAGGGGCTCAAAATAGGCCCACTCACAGTTTACATTATGCTCGAAAACAGATCACTCATAGGCCAAATATTCAATGCAAAATAATGGCATACAAGATGGTATTGAAGCAAGTACCAAATGGAGGGCTCAAACAGGGTTGAGACCTTAAACAAACATGAGATATGGCTCAAAAAAATGACCTTTTCAGTTCTGGTCGAAGCCCAA
The DNA here is from genome assembly GCA_030407325.1 of Camellia japonica. NCBI lineage: Eukaryota > Viridiplantae > Streptophyta > Magnoliopsida > Ericales > Theaceae > Camellia > Camellia japonica. The sequence goes on along the minus strand of JAPPVO010000010.1, from coordinate 102,313,093 downwards.
AAAAGCAAGCAAACAGGCTAGAAGAATGGTACAAAAATGTGCTACAAAAGAGGAAAAATGTTCTTACCCTTGAAGACTACCCTTTTTGTTGCTTCTTGGCTTGAGTTGCAGCACCTTTGGCCTCTGAAAAACTGCTCCAAGCTGCTGTGATGGAGTGGTGGTGGTGGTGCTATGGATTGGTGAAGAAATGGCCCAAGAACTATGGAGTTTTGGAGGCAAAGGAGTGAGATCTAGAGAGAGAGAGGTTTTTTTTAGAGTGAGAAGCTCCCAAAACTTGATTTTTTGTTCTAACCTAAGCAATATGAGATATAAGGCTCTATATATATCAAAATAAGAGCTTTTGGTCGAAAAATCCCAATTGAAAATATCTAGTACAGTGTATTGATAAATATCTGTCAAAAATCTGAGTTCTAGGCACTTTTGGCCGGCCGGCAATCTTTTGTGCCGGTAGGTAGCCGGTAAGGTCAAAAAGTGCCGATGGAAGTCCAGATTGAAGCCCCGGAAGTTAGCTTTCCAATGGCGCAAACCTTGCATTAAAATTCCTCTTGTGGAAAAAGTTATGCCCTTTTTGGTGAAGCCACGCAGATTCGATCCAACTGGACTGATCCCCTATTTCAACCAACCATATCTCCCCCACCCGGACTTGGATTTGAGAGATTCTTGAGTGAAAAATGAAGCCCCGGAAGTCTTCTTTCCAATGGTGGTAGCCTCATAACTTAACTCCAATTGTATAGACAGATAAGCTTGTTTTAGCGATGACCGCTCGTCTTTCTCTTACACGGATTCATGCTGAACTTCTCCCAAACTAGTTTTCTCCCCTCTTCTCCTCTTTTCTTCAACTTCAAACCCCTAAGTAAGGTGTTTTGAAAGATTTTTCAAAGATTTCATCTCTCTTTCATTCATCTCCCCTTTGTCCTTGCTCGGTTTACCGAAAAGCGCAACATTTACCGAAATGCGAGCGTCGGAACATCGTGGGAATTTTATTTCAAAAATGTTTTGAAAGAGAGGGTTTTAAGGTATAAAAACCATCAAAAATAATTTTGGTCCACAATGGGGTATGAAGTTGAGATTTGCCTCTCTCCTTGCCGAAGAAACTGAACCTGTGCACTGCACACCTTTCTCCAACAAGTAAACCATCAGTAGTGCCCAAGTCTTAAGGGCGGTCAAAAATGGGGTGTCTACAGTTGCCCCTCTTTGACAGAACTCGAAAGTCACAACAATGACGGGAGTGAATGTCAAAGCCCAAAGACGACCCATTTTTGACAAGGCCGAAGACTTGGACAAACAAAATACAGATGAATAAATGGTTGTGCCCGCAGGCTGCCTACGTATCCCTTTGTAAGGAATCAAACCAGCGTAGTTCGGGGGCAGGATGCGAAGTGATGCACAATGCAAGTGCATAACTTATGATCATGCAAAGGATGCTATAATGAAGCAATTATGCAAAATAAATGCAACATTTTAAGCGAATGCTATGCAAACAAGTAAACATGAACCAAACTACATGTCATGTAGAAAGGATGTAAGAAAATTATGCAATTCTCACGGCGTCTTGCGCGGAGAAGGCTAAAAGTGACTACCAAGAATACCCGGAGTCTCAAACACAACATCTCTCAGCGTATCGTACACAGGAGAGGAAAGAGTAACACTTCTCAGCGTAGTACACGCGAGAGAAGAAAGATAAAATTTCTCAGCGTAGTACACGCAAGAGAAGAAGGATAAAATTTCTCAGCGTAGTACACGCAAGAGAAGAAGAATAAAATTTCTCAGCGTAGTACATGCAAGAGAAGAAGGATAAAATTTCTCAGCGTAGTACACGCAAGAGAAGAAGGAAAGGCAAAGAGAAACCTCATCAGCGTAGTACACACGAGAGAGGAAAGAAAGGCAAAGAGAAACCTCTCAGCGTAGTACACGCGAGAGAGGAAAGAGCAACACTTCTCAACGTAGTACACGCGAGAGAGGAAAGAGAAAAAGCGAAAAGAAACCTCTCAGCGTAGTACACGCGAGAGAGGAAAGAGGAAAGCAAAAAGAAACCTCTCAGCGTAGTACACACGAGAGAGGAAAGAAAGGCCTCTCAGCGTGGTACACGCGAGAGAGGAAAGGGAAAAAGCGAAAAGAAACCTCTCAGCGTAGTACACACGAGAGAGAAAAGAGGAAAGCAAAAAGAAACCTCTCAGCGTAGTACACGCGAGAGAGGAAAGAAAGGCCTCTCAGCGTGGTACACGCGAGAGAGGAAAGGGAAAAAGCGAAAAGAAACCTCTCAGCGTAGTACACGCGAGAGAGAAAAGAGGAAAGCAAAAAGAAACCTCTCAGCGTAGTACACACGAGAGAGGAAAGAGAAAAGGCGAAAAGAAACCTCTCAGCGTAGTACACGCGAGAGGGGAAAGAGGAAAGCAAAAAGAAACCTCTCAGCGTAGTACAAGCGAGAGAGGAAAGAGAAAAGCAAAAAGAAACCTCTCAGCGTAGTACACGCGAGAGAGGAAAGAACAACAACGCAAGTAAAAAGGCGCACAACAATGTAGGCGAAACATGCATGACAGCGTAAGTGAAATGAGTGCATAACAATGCAACTGGGATGTGCATCACGATGCAAATGAAGTGGGTGCATAACAATGCAATTGGAACATGCAGCATAATGCAAGTGGGACGAGTGTGTATACACATTCTGTGCACAATAATCAATGCATATTCGATGCAATCTCAACAGTGTGTTTGAAATAAAATGTTGAATAAGGAAATACACGCCTTAACGAGGCCAATTCAAACGCAACCTCCGATTTACCTCTCGGAGGAGTCACAATAGATTCCAAAAGGATACAACTCGTGCATGCAAACCGACGATGAGCTACGCGTCGGAGACATCAGTTGATACTTCCGCAGAAACATTTTGAGCTTGAGGTAGAGGCACACCCATACTTCGGAGTATTGACAAGGCTTGAAGGGGTACACCCGGAGTACAATCACGGAATTTACGGAAGGTGAAACACACTCAGATGCTTCGATTTTCCCTCTTTTCTTTTGCTTTGCAGTGTGGAACCTATATAGCTTCAGATAGATCCTGATTTTACTGTTCTCACATGACCTGGGTTGAACCCTGTAGTTTTTGAAAGAACAAATTCCTTTTTTTGCACAAATGTGGAGAATGGCACAGCACTCTGAGCACACAACAAATCATTTTTGAAATTGAGAAAATGAGTTCTCGACCGGGTATTGAGCCTACAACTGAACACAACGAAAAAGACTCAACAACGGAAAACAATGGGTAAACAACCTAAACACATCGAGAAACACTCGAAACCACTCAAAACAAGAATCGAGACGAACAAAAACACACAACACTCAACTGTGTTACAAAGACAAGAGACCTTTCGATGCACAAGGAGCCAGTTTCTTCGGGTATTGTTTCCCACCCTTTCTCATTTGTGATTCTCACATCACTCTGGCACTCAATCTTTGTTTTTCTGAAAAAGCCCTTTTCTCACTTTTTCTCTCAACGCACATCTCTCTATTCTTCAATCTCTCATTTTTTATCCCTCCCCTGGGTGGTTAGTGGATAAACAAGAAGTTGTGGGCTCTTGTCCCTAGCATTCAGCTAGATTCTCTTTCTTCTGCTCACAACAGTGAGTTTCTCCCACAGAGGGGTCGCGCTACAATTGGGTGTATAGCGAATCTACGGCTGACATCGGTCGGGGAGTTTGGACATGGTTAGATCTGTCCAGATGAGGAAGTGGAACATTCTGATCCATTCCAGTTCGTGCTTCGCACTTGGCTTGATACCTCGCTGCTTGGAGGGCGAGAGAGCTTTCTGCCCTTTGTTGTTGACTTTAGTTGTGCCCTTCTTTTGGCAGGTAGAGTGCCCTTCTTGGCAAGTATGTTGAAAATGGAGGAAAGACAGGAAGCCTGACTCCACTGTGCCCCTAGTTCATCATTTTGACCATTTTTGTTTTTGGCTTTCTATTAAAACAATTTTGACCAAAATGAGAGTTAGATTAACATGCTTGTGCAATTTTCTGATTTAAAATCATGCAAGTCAGGCTATGAGCACTGAAAAATTTCCCTTTTTTGGGTCCAAGAAATGGGTCCGGTTTTGAAAAAAAATGGAATAGTTTTCGAGAGAAGATTAGTCAACCTCAGTAAAAATTCTCAAAAACTATTTTGCAAACGGCCAATGCTCAACAAGCACGGAACCAACTCTTGAGATGCACAACCTCGGATCCATAGCAATTGAAAATTGCCCCTTGTCTGAAGGACACTTCATGGCAACGGAAAGTTGCCCCTTGTTTGGACGGTACTGCAGCGCATTGAATGGCAACGGAAAGTTGCCCCTTGTTTAAATGGCACCGCAGCGCATTGTAGTCAGTCCTCAGAGCGATGATTGCGACCAAACTCTCGGATACAGAGAAGGCAAGGACGGTCAAAACCATTACACGGACATAGTCGAATTTGAATTGTTTTACGGCTGGACTTCAGAGTGAAGTTGCCTACGTATCCCAAACATGGGAATCAAGCCTTACGTAGTTCCGGGGTTAAGGTACCATCGGGTATTTAACCTCTCCTTTTATGCTCTAACTTTTGCCAAGGCGCCTGTTGCAGGTTTTCGACCTTACGAGCTTTGTTTTTCTTTTCTTTTCTTTTCATTTTCATTTCTTTTCTTCTTCTTCTTTTTTTTTGCATTTTTTGTATCTTTGCATTTTTTCTTTTTTCTTTTTTCATTCTTTTCTTCGCTCTAACTTTTGCCTGGGTCGCCCTTCCGGGTTTTCGGCCCAGCGAGCCTCTCAAAGGGTAAAAGTGTAACAAGTCCATGCCAAATGGTTTTGAGATTGAAGCCCTCTGTATCCAGGAGAATGGCTGTTGTATTGATTTGCAGAAGGATCCACCTTTGGCTCTTCGAGCACATCGGATATTTTTTTTTTGCCCCTAGTTCGAGGGGTGCTTCTGTTCTAACTTTGCAAGCTTCTTCTGATGAGGTCTAACCTTCTTGATCTGACTTTGGTGCCTCTTGTTCGAGGGTTATTTCAAATCTGGCCACACAGGCCTCACATCATGATTGTCCTTTGAACGTTCTGAATCCAAGTTCAAGATTTGAAAGCAAAGGGGTTGAGTCTCGAGGCCGAGAGCGATCCTAAGCTGCACAATCTCAAGAGCGATTCCACACATGTCTTCGCAGAACCGCGCAAAACATTTTTTTGAAAGTTTTTAAGAAAGCGACAAATCGCTCGTGCTGAAGACAGTGTAGGACCAATCTGGATCAAAGCTAGGGTCCTTCTCAGTACTCACACTGACAAGCATGATTTCATTCATTAATGGCTTAGCACGCCTCTCTTTCTCTCAAAATGATCAAAATTTTACAAATCCCGAGGAATTCCTCCCTCTTTGTTTTCACCGCAGTGTTCAAAAGGGTTTTGAAAAACTTAGGTCGATGCAATGAATTCAAGGCACAGAAAAGACATCGCTTCTAGTCAAATACTGCCATCTCATTTAGAATTTCTGGCACAACTAGCACATGGCAGATACAAACACAATAGTGTGAAAATCACCGCTGTTCCATTCAAATCTGTTGGCAGAACTGGCTCCCTGGCAGAAACAGACTCAAAAGAAAGCAAAAAGACAAATATAAAACAAAATGGTGATGCCCGAGGTAACACCCCCGGAATCACCCGACCTTTGTGCAACAGGACTGACTCGATACAACAAGACAGATCCTTAATCAAAAAGACTGACTCAAGACAAAGAGACAGACTCAAAACAAAACTACAGGATTGACTCAACACCCAAGTCAGAAACTACAAAAACTAGTATTTGCATACTGCTCAAAACAGTGCGTGCCATTCCCACGTCTGGAGTAAACTGAGTGCCGCCCGCAGGTGGTTCATCCCCCGATCACATATTCATACTATCCCCCAAGTTCACTGATCCAGTGGTGATAGACTCTGCTGAGATGGTGCGGCAATGACCTTGTTGTCAATCATATCTTGTATTTCGTGGCGAAGACGGAAACACTTATCAGTGACGTGGCCAACTTGTTGATGGAAGGCACAGTACTTGGTCGGATCATGGGAGGGAGGGAGTTTATTTGGCAATGGCCGTAGCTCTAGGGGTTTCAGGTGCCCCTTTTTTATTAGGACCCTCAAGGCCGCTGATAGTGACATATACAGTGGTGCGAACACCCTCTGGCCTCGAGGTGGGTATTTTGAGGTTTGTGGAGTTTTGCTGGATGCACCAGCAAAGGGATTGGCAGGCGTTGACTGGGTTTGCTGGTCTCTTCCGAGTACGGGGCTAGAGCTGAAAGGAATATTCCTAGTACAAAGGCCCTTCTCCCGACTTGCCCCTTGATTCGAACCGCCCCTAATTTGAGTGGCAAAAGTGTCATCCACAGTTTTTACAACAACTGCGAGGACTTGCTCTTCGTTCAGTCCCTCGGCTTTCAAAGCCTCAGCAGCCAACTGAAGATGTTCATGGGGACTAATGCTTGCCCCAGCCTTGTTCTTATCACTGGCCTCCACTTTGCTAAGAGATTGGCCTTCTCCCAATGCAGCCCGTCCCAAGGTTAGGGAACCTTTCGATATGAACTCCCTGGTATGTGACGCAGTTGATGATGGAGCCAAAACTCCAAAGGCCAAATCTGCTACAGTTCTCTGAAGATCTTCGATCATCCTCATCAGCTCAGAAGTAGTGGGTTCACAGGTTTGAGATGATTGGGGTTCAGATGCACCCATCATGCATAAGTCCATGCTTTTTGGGATAAAAACCTCTGGTTTGGGTAGATGGGCCGGGGTGATGTATATGCTGGGGTCAAAGGTGGATGGTAGTGTATGGATTAGGTTGAGATGTGGATGAGGTACTTGGTCATTGGGGTCTGAAGGTGGAGCTATCGTCCGGCTGTCAATGAGGTTTTGGATCTCATGACGAAGACGAAAGCACACGTCAGTGTCATGGCCAGCTCGCTGATGGAAGGCACAGTAGTCAGCTGGGTTATGTGAGGGAGGGGGTTTCTTTGGTAACAGTTGTGGCTCCAGTGGCTTCAGATACCTCTTTTTGATCAGGACCCTCAGGGCCGTTGACAGAGACATGTACAGTGGGGTAAACACCCTTTGGCCCTGAGGTGGGTATTTGGCCATTTGTGAGTTGGTTTCGGATGCACCGGTGAGTGGGGTGGTCATTTTTTGTGTGGTGGTGGTGACCATGCCCATGTCTGAAGTTATAGCAGCTGTGTCACCACTGGTGGTCGCATTTGAACTGTGGGTAAATGCCCTCCTAGGCTGCTCCTTCTCCTGGTCAACAAGGTCCTGCTTCATAGCGTCCTCGATCTGTACCCCTATCCCGTGTAGGTCCGCAAAGGTAGGAAATGGTAAGACTATCATTTTTTGCATAAGCTTGGGTTGGAGGTTGCGCACAACCATCCTTATCTGGTCTTTGTCAGAAGGCCTTGTAGTCATCATTGAGGCCTTTGATCTCCATCTTGTCACGAACTCTGAGAAACCCTCCTTTAGTTCTTGGCGGGTGGCTTCGAGATCACGAGTTGTGACCTCGATCTGTGTGTTGTAGGAGTATTGAGCAATAAAGGCCTCAGCCAGCTCTTCCCAGTTCTGTTTCACAGAGTCCTTCAATTTTGCATGCCAGATTGCAGCTATCCCAGACATGGTTCGGCCAAAGAGAGACAACTTCTGAGCTGTGGTCAAACCCATTGGCTTCAAGATATCGGAAAACAGGTGGAGGTGCACCCTTGGGTCTCCAGAGCCGTCAAAGCGATCGATATGCGGCATTTTAAACTGCTCCGGCAAGGTAACTGCAGATTCAATATACCCGTCCTCTAAATCCGGAATGGGGTTCACTCCATGTGCTCGTCTGAACAACTCCTCCAGTTTATTGACCTTAAGTGCAGTTGGGTCAACCTTAAATTCAAAGGGCGTGTCCACTGGATTAGCCGGTGCTTTGGACAACTGAGGTGGGATTGGCAGTGAGACTGGCCATGTCGGAACATCCGTACTTTCCTGGACATGAGCTGCCTCTCTGGGTATTGGAACCATAGGTGGGGGTGGAGCTGGGTGCGAAGCAGACGCTCCGTCTTGTTAGGGTTGCTGTTGCTGCTGAAGCTTGGTGAGTAAGCCCGCTTGTTGAGCCAGAACCTCTGCTTGGCGGGTGGTAAACTCTGCCCGACGAGCAGCATCCTGCTGCATGGCCTGCATGGCCTCTTGGAGTTGACGCACCTCCTCCTGCATATTAACTGAAAGCTGCGGATCCGAACAGAGGTGATGTGACTGGTGACTAACGGATCGGATGTCTGCCTTGCCTTAGCGAAAGAACACTGGTTGCCTTTGAACTGAATTTCTGACCTAACAAAGTCTATCAGCACAAGTCCGATGAACCTCGGGGATAGTGGAGCCTTCTGAAGCTATAGTTCCAGGACTACCTAGCAAAAGAGAAAACAGACAGCATCTCAGCTCAACCTCACTGGAACGGATATGAGCAAAGCTGAATGACTGTATTCTATTACTGATCACTGTTCCCCGAAATCACTGCCCCAAATCTGAATCTGATACCCGCGGATATAGCTGATTCCCCAAAATACTGTTACTGGTGCCCTCAGGCTGGATATTAAAACTCGCAAACTGATGTGCGCATTCCCTGTAGAGATACACTCTAAAAGCACATAACATGTAAAAGAGAGCCAATACACCCCTATGTTGGGACATGGTTTCCCTGTCCTATTTTGTCAGGAGCTAGGGTTTCACTACGCACACAGCGGTTTCAAACAACCTATCATCGGGTAAACAACCTGTCCTAGTTTGGAATGGTCACTATGGATTCCGAATATGCACTAGGTCGAATGGTCAAAAAGGGTGCCCCGGTAAAACCGGGGTTTGTGTTCCCATACTGGCAGAGCCCGCAACCGGTCAGCCTTATGGTCATGCCTTGACAAGACAAGCCTCCAGCAAACCGCTCAGGAATAGCAGATGGCCAACACGGTGTCCTAGGCGCACCAATGCACATGCAATGCAAAGAGACACATAAATGAAATCAAAACAGGATATCACGAGTCCGAGTCAAGCTCTCTAAACATCCCCAGCGGAGTCGCCAGAAACTGTAACAAGCCCGCGGGGGACCTTCGCTACAGCTCGGACTCTCCTTGCACAAGCATGTTAATCTAACTCTCCGCCAGAAACTGTAGACGTCCCCCGAACGCCCCGGGAGGGTTAGGTCCCGTTCCGTTCATATCGGGTTTACTACAGTTCGAGGACTCAGATTGTCGCGGTTCTAAATCTGAACCAAAGAGTCCAACTCTGGCAAATCGTTTTGAAGAAAAACAGATTTTTTGAAAAGTAGTGCCAAACATGGACTGCTTTGCCAGATTACAGAGTCGCCACCTAAATATTTTTTAATGGGGGAATTTAGGAAACCCTGACTCGGTGCCGAAGGCCACGTGTCCGTCATCACCAAATGTCTCGGCTCGGGAGCTTGGGTACGATCGGGGAAGGTCAGCTATGAGCACCCCCTTTCGCCCGGTCCGAAGACCGGCCTCTACTAACCGTGATATCCGATTTTGAAAACATTACATGCTCTTATTCCAATTATTAGCCTAGGATTACTATGTTATGCGCACAGCAAACAAGTATAGACTAGATTGCCTAACTTGGAAATAAACATTGCATATCCGTTGGTTTGAAAAATACTTTGGAATTTGCTACTCGCAAGTAGGCTAAAACACGGATTTCAATGAGTTATCCCAACTCAAGCAACCCAACCTCCACCCACAGGCATTCAAACAGTAATATCACATAAGCATTTAGCCGCATGGCAAGCATACTGTCATGTTTAACATTCACACGCATGCGATATGCTAAAGCGTAAAATACTTACATCGTACTCCGTGCCAAAACAATAAACTAGTTAGCAAAAATGCATGCCCTAGTTCATGTTGAGTGGCTAATGCAACACATACAGAAATGCAGTTTAGGATAGGCTCGGCTAACCCTAAAATGGCATGTGGAATGTTACAAATAACACGTATTCAATTTGGATTTGAAATACAATGCAGTTTGTATGATGTACCGAGCCCGATGCATGTCAACAAATGCATGGATGCACGCATGCATTGCATAAGGTATGCTAAAATAAACGTGCCTTTAATCTACCATCAAAGCAGGTAAGTAAAAGGGAAGAAAGAAACGGGGGTTGGAAGACATACACACCACTCACACACGCTTATTACAAATGCGCCCTCACTCGGAGGGACCAAAAGAATAATACAAATAATTAACTACGCAAGCTAATTAAATATTACAGATCAACTAAATTAATCAAATAAATTAATTAATCTAATTAAAGCAGTAAAGCCCTCGGGAAGCGGATCAGATGCAGCGCATGCTCGGGATTTGCTCGGAATCGCACTGCCATGCATAGTCTGCCTCTGTTTTCCCTGCTTTGCTCCTCTGAAAACTGCCAAAGTCTCAGGGATGCCTCTCTGGACACTAGAGAATCCCACCGGCTGGAGGAAATGACCACCGGCACTAGGATGTGGCCATCGGCACAAAATATATCCACCGGCCATTGATTGACTGCCGGTCGGCACTAAATACTGCCGGCCGGCAATGAATTCCTGCAAAACCTGCAACTCACAGCAGCAGAGGGCAAAACTTGCATGGCAACTCAATTCAAGCAATGTATGCACCAAACACATTCCTTATCATGCTTGTGACTCAAAGGAGGATGTGCCTCGATTCTCGGGCCACCAATCGCGCATTTCCATGCATGATGGCCAAAGAGTCAAGTGTGCATTTTAATATCAAATGTAATGCACACAAAACATACAAGGGACCCAACCTCAATCATGGTTGATCAAGAGGCAAGGCAATGCACAACAATGCACATGCAACCTAAACATGCAAGCAAACATACAAACATGCAATGCAACTACATGGCACACACAATGCCAACAACATAACATGCACAACGCATTGAAACATGGCATACACAATGCATAATGGACTTACACCAACATGAGTGGACCTCAGCCGCACTCACATGAGAGGCCATCAGATGAAAACAAGACACCTCGAGATGCGTGCATGCGTGCACGCAAACCGAGGAAGGGCCCTCAGGCACCGAAATGCCACTCTAATGAGACATGGCAAAGACATGGAATATGATATGCAAACATGCAAAAATCAGTGGCAAAATGAGGGGCAAAACAGCCCCGAATCATGGCGAAATGGAACCCGATGCATGAAACGATCCCGAAATGCGAAGATAAGTGCACGAAATGGCTTACAGCTATACAATACATGCATAATTTGGACATGACATGAAAATACAGAAGCAAGGCAGCCCCGAGAAAAGCATTTTTACAGTACAAAACATGGCCGAACAGCAATCACAAGTAGAGCTAAAATGGCATACAAAATGGCTCCGCAAAGGAGGTCATGAAGCAAGTGGTAGATACAAAGCCCAAAGGGAAAAATACCCTTCTACAACACTGAAGAGGGACTAAAAATATGAACATTTACAGTAGATTACATCCCCCAAATCAGTATGCAAACATGCTAAAAATGTCATGCAAGAACTAGGATACATAAGGCTATAACATGAGGTACCCCAAACATTCATCAAACCAGCAAAGACCCTTAATGAAATATGTCAAGAAGATCAAAATATGACTCTTTACAGCTCTGATGATGGCCGAAAACAGAAGCTAGATAAGCTTAAGAAAGCATGCAAAAATGGGGGTCAAAGAGGGGTATAATGACAAGTATAACATGGAGACCCCCAAAAAGGTTGATCCCTTCTAAATGTTGTAGAGGGACACAAAATAAGCTTACTCACAGTTCATGACATGCTCCAAAACAGACTACATGAAGGTCAAACAAATCATGCAAATTTACGGTAAATATGAGAGATTATGAAGCAAGTGCATGATATAGAGTCCAAAAAGGGTTGAGCCCTTCTTCAATGTTGAAGAGGGGCTCAAAATAGGCCCACTCACAGTTTACATTATGCTCGAAAACAGATCACTCATAGGCCAAATATTCAATGCAAAATAATGGCATACAAGATGGTATTGAAGCAAGTACCAAATGGAGGGCTCAAACAGGGTTGAGACCTTAAACAAACATGAGATATGGCTCAAAAAAATGACCTTTTCAGTTCTGGTCGAAGCCCAAAACAGCAAGCAAACAGGCTAGAAGAATGGTACAAAAATGTGCTACAAAAGAGGAAAAATGTTCTTACCCTTGAAGACTACCCTTTTTGTTGCTTCTTGGCTTGAGTTGCAGCACCTTTGGCCTCTGAAAAACTGCTCCAAGCTGCTGTGATGGAGTGGTGGTGGTGGTGCTATGGATTGGTGAAGAAATGGCCAAGAACTATGGAGTTTTGGAGGCAAAGGAGTGAGATCTAGAGAGAGAGAGGTTTTTTTTAGAGTGAGAAGCTCCCAAAACTTGATTTTTTGTTCTAACCTAAGCAATATGAGATATAAGGCTCTATATATATCAAAATAAGAGCTTTTGGTCGAAAAATCCCAATTGAAAATATCTAGTACAGTGTATTGATAAATATCTGTCAAAAATCTGAGTTCTAGGCACTTTTGGCCGGCCGGCAATCTTTTGTGCCGGTCGGCAATATTTTGTGCCGGTAGGTAGCCGGTAAGGTCAAAAAGTGCCGATGGAAGTCCAGATTGAAGCCCCGGAAGTTAGCTTTCCAATGGCGCAAACCTTGCATTAAAATTCCTCCTGTGGAAAAAGTTATGCCCTTTTTGGTGAAGCCACGCAGATTCGATCCAACTGGACTGATCCCCTATTTCAACCAACCATATCTCCCCCACCCGGACTTGGATTTGAGAGATTCTTGAGTGAAAAATGAAGCCCCGGAAGTCTTCTTTCCAATGGTGGTAGCCTCATAACTTAACTCCAATTGTATAGACAGATAAGCTTGTTTTAGCGATGACCGCTCGTCTTTCTCTTACACGGATTCATGCTGAACTTCTCCCAAACTAGTTTTCTCCCCTCTTCTCCTCTTTTCTTCAACTTCAAACCCCTAAGTAAGGTGTTTTGAAAGATTTTTCAAAGATTTCATCTCTCTTTCATTCATCTCCCCTTTGTCCTTGCTCGGTTTACCGAAAAGCGCAACATTTACCGAAATGCGAGCGTCGGAACATCGTGGGAATTTTATTTCAAAAATGTTTTGAAAGAGAGGGTTTTAAGGTATAAAAACCATCAAAAATAATTTTGGTCCACAATGGGGTATGAAGTTGAGATTTGCCTCTCTCCTTGCCGAAGAAACTGAACCTGTGCACTGCACACCTTTCTCCAACAAGTAAACCATCAGTAGTGCCCAAGTCTTAAGGGCGGTCAAAAATGGGGTGTCTACAGTTGCCCCTCTTTGACAGAACTCGAAAGTCACAACAATGACGGGAGTGAATGTCAAAGCCCAAAGACGACCCATTTTTGACAAGGCCGAAGACTTGGACAAACAAAATACAGATGAATAAATGGTTGTGCCCGCAGGCTGCCTACGTATCCCTTTGTAAGGAATCAAACCAGCGTAGTTCGGGGGCAGGATGCGAAGTGATGCACAATGCAAGTGCATAACTTATGATCATGCAAAGGATGCTATAATGAAGCAATTATGCAAAATAAATGCAACATTTTAAGCGAATGCTATGCAAACAAGTAAACATGAACCAAACTACATGTCATGTAGAAAGGATGTAAGAAAATTATGCAATTCTCACGGCGTCTTGCGCGGAGAAGGCTAAAAGTGACTACCAAGAATACCCGGAGTCTCAAACACAACATCTCTCAGCGTATCGTACACAGGAGAGGAAAGAGTAACACTTCTCAGCGTAGTACACGCGAGAGAAGAAAGATAAAATTTCTCAGCGTAGTACACGCAAGAGAAGAAGGATAAAATTTCTCAGCGTAGTACACGCAAGAGAAGAAGAATAAAATTTCTCAGCGTAGTACATGCAAGAGAAGAAGGATAAAATTTCTCAGCGTAGTACACGCAAGAGAAGAAGGAAAGGCAAAGAGAAACCTCATCAGCGTAGTACACGCGAGAGAGGAAAGAAAGGCAAAGAGAAACCTCTCAGCGTAGTACACGCGAGAGAGGAAAGAGCAACACTTCTCAACGTAGTACACGCGAGAGAGGAAAGAGAAAAAGCGAAAAGAAACCTCTCAGCGTAGTACACGCGAGAGAGGAAAGAGGAAAGCAAAAAGAAACCTCTCAGCGTAGTACACACGAGAGAGGAAAGAAAGGCCTCTCAGCGTGGTACACGCGAGAGAGGAAAGGGAAAAAGCGAAAAGAAACCTCTCAGCGTAGTACACACGAGAGAGAAAAGAGGAAAGCAAAAAGAAACCTCTCAGCGTAGTACACGCGAGAGAGGAAAGAAAGGCCTCTCAGCGTGGTACACGCGAGAGAGGAAAGGGAAAAAGCGAAAAGAAACCTCTCAGCGTAGTACACGCGAGAGGGGAAAGAGGAAAGCAAAAAGAAACCTCTCAGCGTAGTACACGCGAGAGAGGAAAGAGAAAAGCAAAAAGAAACCTCTTAGCGTAGTACACGCGAGAGAGGAAAGAACAACAACGCAAGTAAAAAGGCGCACAACAATGTAGGCGAAACATGCATGACAGCGTAAGTGAAATGAGTGCATAACAATGCAACTGGGATGTGCATCACGATGCAAATGAAGTGGGTGCATAACAATGCAATTGGAACATGCAGCATAATGCAAGTGGGACGAGTGTGTATACACATTCTGTGCACAATAATCAATGCATATTCGATGCAATCTCAACAGTGTGTTTGAAATAAAATGTTGAATAAGGAAATACACGCCTTAACGAGGCCAATTCAAACGCAACCTCCGATTTACCTCTCGGAGGAGTCACAATAGATTCCAAAAGGATACAACTCGTGCATGCGAACCGACGATGAGCTACGCGTCGGAGACATCAGTTGATACTTCCGCAGAAACATTTTGAGCTTGAGGTAGAGGCACACCCATACTTCGGAGTATTGACAAGGCTTGAAGGGGTACACCCGGAGTACAATCACGGAATTTACGGAAGGTGAAACACACTCAGATGCTTCGATTTTCCCTCTTTTCTTTTGCTTTGCAGTGTGGAACCTATATAGCTTCAGATAGATCCTGATTTTACTGTTCTCACATGGCCTGGGTTGAACCCTGTAGTTTTTGAAAGAACAAATTCCTTTTTTTGCACAAATGTGGAGAATGGCACAGCACTCAGAGCACACAACAAATCATTTTTGAAATTGAGAAAATGAGTTCTCGACCGGGTATTGAGCCTACAACTGAACACAACGAAAAAGACTCAACAACGGAAAACAATGGGTAAACAACCTAAACACATCGAGAAACACTCGAAACCACTCAAAACAAGAATCGAGACGAACAAAAACACACAACACTCAACTGTGTTACAAAGACAAGAGACCTTTCGATGCACAAGGAGCCAGTTTCTTCGGGTATTGTTTCCCACCCTTTCTCATTTGTGATTCTCACATCACTCTGGCACTCAATCTTTGTTTTTCTGAAAAAGCCCTTTTCTCACTTTTTCTCTCAACGCACATCTCTCTATTCTTCAATCTCTCATTTTTTATCCCTCCCCTGGGTGGTTAGTGGATAAACAAGAAGTTGTGGGCTCTTGTCCCTAGCATTCAGCTAGATTCTCTTTCTTCTGCTCACAACAGTGAGTTTCTCCCACAGAGGGGTCGCGCTACAATTGGGTGTATAGCGAATCTACGGCTGACATCGGTCGGGGAGTTTGGACATGGTTAGATCTGTCCAGATGAGGAAGTGGAACATTCTGATCCATTCCAGTTCGTGCTTCGCACTTGGCTTGATACCTCGCTGCTTGGAGGGCGAGAGAGCTTTCTGCCCTTTGTTGTTGACTTTAGTTGTGCCCTTCTTTTGGCAGGTAGAGTGCCCTTCTTGGCAAGTATTTTGAAAATGGAGGAAAGACAGGAAGCCTGACTCCACTGTGCCCCTAGTTCATCATTTTGACCATTTTTGTTTTTGGCTTTCTACTAAAACAATTTTGACCAACATGAGAGTTAGATTAACATGCTTGTGCAATTTTCTGATTTAAAATCATGCAAGTCAGGCTATGAGCACTGAAAAATTTCCCTTTTTTGGGTCCAAGAAATGGGTCCGGTTTTGAAAAAAATGGAATAGTTTTCGAGAGAAGATTAGTCAACCTCAGTAAAAATTCTCAAAAACTATTTTGCAAACGGCCAATGCTCAACAAGCACGGAACCAACTCTTGAGATGCACAACCTCGGATCCATAGCAATTGAAAATTGCCCCTTGTCTGAAGGACACTTCATGGCAACGGAAAGTTGCCCCTTGTTTGGACGGTACTGCAGCGCATTGAATGGCAACGGAAAGTTGCCCCTTGTTTAAATGGCACCGCAGCGCATTGTAGTCAGTCCTCAGAGCGATGATTGCGACCAAACTCTCGGATACAGAGAAGGCAAGGACGGTCAAAACCATTACACGGACATAGTCGAATTTGAATTGTTTTACGGCTGGACTTCAGAGTGAAGTTGCCTACGTATCCCAAACATGGGAATCAAGCCTTACGTAGTTCCGGGGTTAAGGTACCATCGGGTATTTAACCTCTCCTTTTATGCTCTAACTTTTGCCAAGGCGCCTGTTGCAGGTTTTCGACCTTACGAGCTTTGTTTTCTTTTCTTTTCATTTTCATTTCTTTTCTTCTTCTTCTTTTTTTTTGCATTTTTTGTATCTTTGCATTTTTTCTTTTTTCTTTTTTCATTCTTTTCTTCGCTCTAACTTTTGCCTGGGTCGCCCTTCCGGGTTTTCGGCCCAGCGAGCCTCTCAAAGGGTAAAAGTGTAACAAGTCCATGCCAAATGGTTTTGAGATTGAAGCCCTCTGTATCCAGGAGAATGGCTGTTGTATTGATTTGCAGAAGGATCCACCTTTGGCTCTTCGAGCACATCGGATATTTTTTGCCCCTAGTTCGAGGGGTGCTTCTGTTCTAACTTTGCAAGCTTCTTCTGATGAGGTCTAACCTTCTTGATCTGACTTTGGTGCCTCTTGTTCGAGGGTTATTTCAAATCTGGCCACACAGGCCTCACATCATGATTGTCCTTTGAACGTTCTGAATCCAAGTTCAAGATTTGAAAGCAAAGGGGTTGAGTCTCGAGGCTGAGAGCGATCCTAAGCTGCACAATCTCAAGAGCGATTCCACACAGGTCTTCGCAGACCGCGCAAAACATTTTTTTGAAAGTTTTTAAGAAAGCGACAAATCGCTCGCGCTGAAGACAGTGTAGGACCAATCTGGATCAAAGCTAGGGTCCTTCTCAGTACTCACACTGACAAGCATGATTTCATTCATTAAGGCTTAGCACGCCTCTCTTTCTCTCAAGTGATCAAAATTTTGCAAATCCCGAGGAATTCCTCCCTCTTTGTTTTCACCGCAGTGTTCAAAAGGGTTTTGAAAAACTTAGGTCGATGCAATGAATTCAAGGCACAGAAAAGACAGGGTTCTAGTCAAATACTGCCATCTCATTTAGAATTTCTGGCACAACTGGCACATGGCAGAAGCAAACACAAGAGTGTGAAAATCACTGCTGTTTCATTCAAATCTGTTGGCAGAACTGGCTCCCTGGCAGAAACAGACTCAAAAGAAAGCAAAAAGACAAACACAAAACAAAATGGTGATGCCGAGGTAACACCCCCGGAATCACCCGACTCTTGTGCAACAGGACTGACTCGATACAACAAGACAGACCTTAATCAAAAAGACTGACTCAAGACAAAGAGACAGACTCAAAACAAAACTACAAGACTGACCAATACCCAAGTCAGAAACTACAAAAACAGCATTTGCATACTGCTCAAAACAGTGCGTGCCATTCCCACATCTGAGTAAACTGAATGCCGCCCGCAGGTGGTTCATCTCCTGATCACATATCACTTATCCCCCAAGTTCACTGATCAAGTGCCGATAGACTTTGCTGAGTTGGTGCGACATGACCTTGTTGTCAATCAGATCTTGTATTTCGTGGCGAAGACGGAAACACTTATCAGTGACGTGGCCACTTGTTGATGGAAGGCACAATACTTGGTCGGATCATGGGAGGGAGGAGTTTATTGGCAGTGGCCGTAGCTCTAGGGGTTTCAGGTGCCCCTTTTTTATTAGGACCCTCAAGGCCGCTGATAGAGACATGTACAGTGGTGCGAACACCCTCTGGCCTCGAGGTGGGTATTTTGAGGTTTGTGGAGTTTTGCTGGATGCACCAGCAAAGGGATTGGCAGGCGTTGACTGGGTTTGCTGGTCTCTTCCGAGTACGGGGCTAGAGCTGAAAGGAATATTCCTGTACAAAGGCCCTTCTCCCGACTTGCCCCTTGATTCGAACCGCCCCTAATTTGAGTGGCAAAAGTGTCATCCACAGTTTTTACAACAACTGCGAGGACTTGCTCTTCGTTCAGTCCCTCGGCTTTCAAAGCCTCAGCAGCCAACTGAAGATGTTCATGGGGACTAATGCTTGCCCCAGCCTTGTTCTTATCACTGGCCTCCACTTTGCTAAGAGATTGGCCTTCTCCCAATGCAGCCCGTCCCAAGGTTAGGGAACCTTTCGATATGAACTCCCTGGTATGTGACGCAGTTGATGATGGAGCCAAAACTCCAAAGGCCAAATCTGCTACAGTTCTCTGAAGATCTTCGATCATCCTCATCAGCTCAGAAGTAGTGGGTTCACAGGTTTGAGATGATTGGGGTTCAGATGCACCCATCATGCATAAGTCCATGCTTTTTGGGATAAACACCTCTGGTTTGGGTAGATGGGCCGGGGTGATGTATATGCTGGGGTCAAAGGTGGATGGTAGTGTATGGATTAGGTTGAGATGTGGATGAGGTACTTGGTCATTGGGGTCTGAAGGTGGAGCTATCGTCCGGCTGTCAATGAGGTTTTGGATCTCATGACGAAGACGAAAGCACACGTCAGTGTCATGGCCAGCTCGCTGATGGAAGGCACAGTAGTCAGCTGGGTTATGTGAGGGAGGGGGTTTCTTTGGTAATGGTTGTGGCTCCAGTGGCTTCAGATACCCCTTTTTGATCAGGACCCTCAGGGCCGTTGACAGAGACATGTACAGTGGGGTAAACACCCTTTGGCCCTGAGGTGGGTATTTGGCCATTTGTGAGCTAGTTTCGGATGCACCGGTGAGGGGTGGTCATTTTTTGTGTGGTGGTGGTGACCATGCCCATGTCTGAAGTTATAGCAGCTGTGTCACCACTGGTGGTCGCATTTGAACTGTGGGTAAATGCCCTCCTAGGCTGCTCCTTCTCCTGGTCAACAAGGTCCTGCTTCATAGCGTCCTCGATCTGTACCCCTATCTCGTGTAGGTCCGCAAAGGTAGGAAAGGGTAAGACTATCATTTTTTGCATAAGCTTGGGTTGGAGGTTGCGCACAACCATCCTTATCTGGTCTTTGTCAGAAGGCCTTGTAGTCATCATTGAGGCCTTTGATCTCCATCTCGTCACGAACTCTGAGAAACCCTCCTTTAGTTCTTGGCGGGTGGCTTCGAGATCACGAGTTGTGACCTCGATCTGTGTGTTGTAGGAGTATTGAGCAATAAAGGCCTCAGCCAGCTCTTCCCAGTTCCGTTTCACAGAGTCCTTCAATTTTGCATGCCAGATTGCAGCTATCCCAGACATGGTTCGGCCAAAGAGAGACAACTTCTGAGCTGTGGTCAAACCCATTGGCTTCAAGATATCGGAAAACAGGTGGAGGTGCACCCTTGGGTCTCCAGAGCCGTCAAAGCGATCGATATGCGGCATTTTAAACTGCTCCGGCAAGGTAACTGCAGATTCAATATACCCGTCCTCTAAATCCGGGATGGGGTTCACTCCATGTGCTCGTCTGAACAACTCCTCCAGTTTATTGACCTTAAGTGCAGTTGGGTCAACCTTAAATTCAAAGGGCGTGTCCACTGGATTAGCCGGTGCTTTGGACAACTGAGGTGGGATTGGCAGTGAGACTGGCCATGTCGGAACATCCGTACTTTCCTGGACGTGAGCTGCCTCTCTGGGTATTGGAACCATAGGTGGGGGTGGAGCTGGGTGCGAAGCAGACGCTCCGTCTTGTTGGGGTTGCTGTTGCTGCTGAAGCTTGGTGAGTAAGCCCGCTTGTTGAGCCAGAACCTCTGCTTGGCGGGTGGTAAACTCTGCCCGACGAGCAGCATCCTGCTGCATGGCCTGCATGGCCTCTTGGAGTTGACGCACCTCCTCCTGCATATTAACTGAAAGCTGCGGATCCGAACAGAGGTGATGTGACTGGTGACTAACGGATCGGATGTCTGCCTTGCCTCAGCGAAGGAACACTGGTTGCCTTTGAACTGAATTCTGACCTAACAAAGTCTATCAGCACAAGTCCGATGAACCTCGGGGATATTGGAGCCTTCTGAAGCTATAGTTCCAGGACTACCTAGCAAAAGAGAAAACCGACAGCATCTCAGCTCAATTTCACTGGAACGGATATAAGCAAAGCAGAACGACTGTATTCTATTACTGATCACTGTTCCCCAAATCACTGCCCCAAATCTGAATCTGATACCCGCAGATATAACTGATTCTCAAAATACTGTTACTGGTGCCCTCAGGCTGGATACCAAAACTTGCAAACTGATATGCGCATTCCCTGTAGAGATACACTCTAAAAGCACATAACATGTAAAAGAGAGCCAATACACCCCTATGTTGGGACATGGTTTCCCTGTCCTATTTTGTCAGGAGCTAGGGTTTCACTACGCACACAGCGGTTTCAAACAACCTATATCGGGTAAGCAACCTGTCCTAGTTTGGAATGGTCACTATGGATTCCGAATATGCACTAGGTCGAATGGTCAAAAAGGGTGCCCCGGTAAAACCGGGGTTTGTGTTCCCATACTGGCAGAGCCCGCAACCGGTCAGCCTTATGGTCATGCCTTGACAAGACAAGCCTCCAGCAAACCGCTCAGGAATAGCAGATGGCCAACACGGTGTCCTAGGCGCACCAATGCACATGCAATGCAAAGAGACACATAAATGAAATCAAAACAGGATATCACGAGTCCGAGTCAAGCTCTCTAAACATCCCCAGCGGAGTCGCCAGAAACTGTAACAAGCCCGCGGGGGACCTTCGCTACAGCTCGGACTCTCCTTGCACAAGCATGTTAATCTAACTCTCCGCCAGAAACTGTAGACGTCCCCCGAACGCCCCGGGAGGGTTAGGTCCCGTTCCGTTCATATCGGGTTTACTACAGTTTGAGGACTCAGATTGTCGCGGTTCTAAATCTGAACCAAAGAGTCCAACTCTGGCAAATCGTTTTGAAGAAAAACAGATTTTTGAAAAGTAGTGCCAAACATGGACTGCTTTGCCAGATTACAGAGTCGCCACCTAAATATTTTTTAATGGGGAATTTAGGAAACCCTGACTCGGTGCCGAAGGCCACGTGTCCGTCATCACCAAATGTCTCGGCTCGGGAGCTTGGGTACGATCGGGGAAGGTCAGCTATGAGCACCCCCTTTCGCCCGGTCCGAAGACCGGCCTCTACTAACCGTGATATCCGATTTTGAAAACATTACATGCTCTTATTCCAATTATTAGCCTAGGATTACTATGTTATGCGCACAGCAAACAAGTATAGACTAGATTGCCTAATTGGAAATAAACATTGCATATCCGTTGGTTTGAAAAATACTTTGGAATTTGCTACTCGCAAGTAGGCTAAAACACGGATTTCAATGAGTTATCCAACTCAAGCAACCCAACCTCCACCCACAGGCATTCAAACAGTAATATCACATAAGCATTTAGCCGCATGGCAAGCATACTGTCATGTTTAACATTCACACGCATGCGATATGCTAAAGCGTAAAATACTTACATCGTACTCCGTGCCAAAACAATAAACTAGTTAGCAAAAATGCATGCCCTAGTTCATGTTGAGTGGCTAATGCAACACATACAGAAATGCAGTTTAGATAGGCTCGGCTAACCCTAAAATGGCATGTGGAATGTTACAAATAACACGTATTCAATTTGGATTTGAAATACAATGCAGTTTGTATGATGTACCGAGCCCGATGCATGTCAACAAATGCATGGATGCACGCATGCATTGCATAAGGTATGCTAAAATAAACGTGCCTTTAATCTACCATCAAAGCAGGTAAGTAAAAGGGAAGAAAGAAACGGGGGTTGGAAGACATACACACCACTCACACACGCTTATTACAAATGCGCCCTCACTCGGAGGGACCAAAAGAATAATACAAATAATTAACTACGCAAGCTAATTAAATATTACAGATCAACTAAATTAATCAAATAAATTAATTAATCTAATTAAAGCAGTAAAGCCCTCGGGAAGCGGATCAGATGCAGCGCATGCTCGGGATTTGCTCGGAATCGCACTGCCATGCATAGTCTGCCTCTGTTTTCCCTGCTTTGCTCCTCTGAAAACTGCCAAAGTCTCAGGGATGCCTCTCTGGACACTAGAGAATCCCACCGGCTGGAGGAAATGACCACCGGCACTAGGATGTGGCCATCGGCACAAAATATATCCACCGGCCATTGATTGACTGCCGGTCGGCACTAAATACTGCCGGCCGGCAATGAATTCCTGCAGAACCTGCAACTCACAGCAGCAGAGGGCAAAACTTGCATGGCAGCTCAATTCAAGCAATGTATGCACCAAACACATTCCTTATCATGCTTGTGACTCAAAGGAGGATGTGCCTCGATTCTCGGGCCACCAATCGCGCATTTCCATGCATGATGGCCAAAGAGTCAAGTGTGCATTTTAAAATCAAATGTAATGCACACAAAACATACAAGGGACCCAACCTCAATCATGGTTGACCAAGAGGCAAGGCAATGCACAACAATGCACATGCAACCTAAACATGCAAGCAAACATACAAACATGCAATGCAACTACATGGCACACACAATGCCAACAACATAACATGCACAACGCATTGAAACATGGCATACACAATGCATAATGGACTTACACCAACATGAGTGGACCTCAGCCGCACTCACATGAGAGGCCATCAGATGAAAACAAGACACCTCGAGATGCGTGCATGCGTGCACGCAAACCGAGGAAGGGCCCTCAGGCACCGAAATGCCACTCTAATGAGACATGGCAAAGACATGGAATATGATATGCAAACATGCAAAAATCAGTGGCAAAATGAGGGGCAAAACAGCCCCGAATCATGGCGAAATGGAACCCGATGCATGAAACGATCCCGAAATGCAAAGATAAGTGCACGAAATGGCTTACAGCTATACAGTACATGCATAATTTGGACA
Organism: Camellia japonica; assembly: GCA_030407325.1. Classification (NCBI taxonomy): domain Eukaryota; kingdom Viridiplantae; phylum Streptophyta; class Magnoliopsida; order Ericales; family Theaceae; genus Camellia; species Camellia japonica. The sequence continues at coordinate 102,289,755 of JAPPVO010000010.1, read as the reverse complement.
TGACATGAAAATACAGAAGCAAGGCAGCCCCGAGAAAAGCATTTTTACAGTACAAAACATGGCTGAACAGCAATCACAAGTAGAGCTAAAATGGCATACAAAATGGCTCCGCAAAGGAGGTCATGAAGCAAGTGGTAGATACAAAGCCCAAAGGGAAAAATACCCTTTTACAACACTGAAGAGGGACTAAAAATATGAACATTTACAGTAGATTACATCCCCCAACTCAGTATGAAAACATGCTAAAAATGTCATGCAAGAACTAGGATACATAAGGCTATAACATGAGGTACCCCAAACATTCATCAAACCAGCAAAGACCCTTAATGAAATATGTCAAGAAGATCAAAATATGACTCTTTAAAGCTCTGATTATGGCCGAAAACAGAAGCTAGATAAGCTTAAGAAAGCATGCAAAAATGGGGGTCAAAGAGGGGTATAATGACAAGTATAACATGGAGACCCCCAACAAGGTTGATCCCTTCTACAATGTTGTATAGGGACATAAAATAAGCTTACTCACAGTTCATGACATGCTCCAAAACAGACTACATGTAGGTCAAACAAATCATGCAAATTTACGGTAAATATGAGAGATTATGAAGCAAGTGCATGATAGAGAGTCCAAACAGGGTTGAGCCCTTCTTAAATATTGAATAGGGACTCAAAATAGGTCCACTCACAGTTTACATTATGCTCGAAAACAGATCACTCATAGGCCAAATATTCAATGCAAAATAATGGCATACAAGATGGTATTGAAGCAAGTACCAAATGGAGGGCTCAAACAGGGTTGAGCCCTTAAACAAACATGAGATATGGCTCAAAAAAATGACCTTTTCAGTTCTGGTCAAAGCCCAAAACAGCAAGAAAATAGGCTAGAAGAATGGTACAAAAATGTGCTACAAAAGAGGAAAAATGTTCTTACCCTTGAAGACTACCCTTTTTGTTGCTTCTTGGCTTGAGTTGCAGCACCTTTGGCCTCTGAAAAACTGCTCCAAGCTGCTGTGATGGAGTGGTGGTGGTGGTGCTATGGATTGGTGAAGAAATGGCCCAAGAACTATGGAGTTTTGGAGGCAAAGGAGTGAGATCTAGAGAGAGAGAGGTTTTTTTTAGAGTGAGAAGCTCCCAAAACTTGATTTTTTGTTCTAACCTAAGCAATATGAGATATAAGGCTCTATATATATATCAAAATAAGAGCTTTTGGTCGAAAAATCCCAATTGAAAATATCTAGTACAGTGTATTGATAAATATCTGTCAAAAATCTGAGTTCTGGGCACTTTTGGCCGGCCGGCAATCTTTTGTGCCGGTAGGTAGCTGGTAAGGTCAAAAAGTTCCGGTGGAAGTCCAGATTGAAGCCCCGGAAGTTAGCTTTCCAATGGCGCAAACCTTGCATTAAAATTCCTCCTGTGGAAAAAGTTATGCCCTTTTTGGTGAAGCCGCGCAGATTCGATCCAACTGGACTGATCCCCTATTTCAACCAACCATATCTCCCCCACCCGGACTTGGATTTGAGAGATTCTTGAGTGAAAAATGAAGCCCTGGAAGTCTTCTTTCCAATGGTGATAGCCTCATAACTTAACTCCAATTGTATAGACAGATAAGCTTGTTTTAGCGATGACCGCTCGTCTTTCTCTTACACGGATTCATGCTGAACTTCTCCCAAACTAGTTTTCTCCCCTCTTCTCCTCTTTTCTTCAACTTCAAACCCCTAAGTAAGGTGTTTTGAAAGATTTTTCAAAGATTTCATCTCTCTTTCATTCATCTCCCCTTTGTCCTTGCTCGGTTTACCGAAAAGCACAACATTTACCGAAATGCGAGCGTCGGAACATCGTGGGAATTTTATTTCAAAAATGTTTTGAAAGAGAGGGTTTTAAGGTATAAAAACCATCAAAAAAAATTTTGGTCCACAATGGGGTATGAAGTTGAGATTTGCCTCTCTCCTTGCCGAAGAAACTGAACCTGTGCACTGCACACCTTTCTCCAACAAGTAAACCATCAGTAGTGCCCAAGTCTTAAGGGCGGTAAAAAATGGGGTGTCTACAGTGCCCGAAAGGCATCAAGCGGTTTGGTATAGCCACTTGACTATGTTTGCGGTGAGTTCCTACGAGACCAACTGAGATAGTAGAAACTAGAGTTCGAATGGTGATGCCTAGAACGCAAAGGTTCGAATTTTCGGAGACTAAAATCTGGTTTAAATACCCAAGGGTGTATCCTCAACTTAAAATCTGTATGGCAGCCCCATAGGATGAGGTAGCTTGTATGTGCCTCAATTCTAGATACTGAACCAACCTAGTCCGTCACTCTGTTGGAGAATAGAGAAAGTTGTGAACATTGCCAAGAAGAAAAGTAGTACTCGTAGTTTGGAAGCACTAGTTAAAGGAAGAAGTCTTCAAACCAAGAAGAAGAGGAAGATCCACAGCAGCATGAGGTGAGGCATCGCTAATTGCCTCTATAAGGTACTTTCATTTCCTAGCTACTACATCGCATTTATTATATATTACCTCTATTACATTGCATACAACACCTATCGCATGTATCTACTACATTACCCATCGCATGCATTACATCATATCATTTTATCGCCTATATCATTTCCATGTTCAGCTTAGTTCGACATGTGCTCATACCTTTCCCTCATTGAAACATGGTTTTGTCATGTGTAAGTACCTATACTGCCCTGAGGCCAATATTGAGGGCGTCAACACCTTTTCTGTGTTAGACATGGTTTGTTTTGTGTTCATGTCTTTTCAATGTAAAATGTAGTTTGGCCTGCACCTTATTCACTTCTTCCATTGCATTGTACTTTGTTCTGTTGCATTCAGCATTTAGGATCATTATCTTTCCCTGGCAGATCATTCCCCACTTATATCATACCACCCAATTACTTGTACTCTTTCTTTTTCTACGAAAAACATAGTTTTGTAGGTGTTCGCACCGTTTTCACATTAAAACATGGTTCTATTATGTGTAAGCATCCATGCTGCGCTGAGGCCAGTATTGAGGATGTAGGCACTTAGCCTGTGTTAGGCATCGTTTGGCTCGTGCCCATAATTCTTTTCTATATAAAATGTAGTTTGATTTGCATCTCTATTCCTTTATGATATTTGTGTGGTAAGCACTGCTTATGGTTTAGACTGCCATTATATATCATTTGCATTATTTCGTTGCATTGTGTATCATTTTGCATCCTGCCCCCGAACTATGCTGGTTTGATTCCTTGTAAAGTGATATGTAGGAAACCCTCGCACTCAACCAACTGCATTTGCATTTTGTTTGTTTGCCTAAGTCTTACGGCTTTGTCAAAATAGGTCATCTTCAGGGTTTGACATTTACTTACGTCATTTCACGACTTCAAGCTCTGTCACAGAGGGGCAACTATAGGCACCCTATTTTTGACCGCCCTTGAGACTTGGACGCCTCAGATTGATCACTCGATGATGAAAAGTCACACTGTCCAATCACTCAATTTCTTCAGCAAGAAGAGATTCTAAATCTCAACCTTACACCCCATTTTGACCAAAACTATTTTAAACTTCAAAACCCTCTTTTTCAAAATATATATTTTTTTCAAAAATGTTTCTACGATGTCCCGAGGCTCGCATTTCGATTAAAATATTACGTTTTTCGATAAACCAAGTAAGCAAAAAGTGGAAATAAATGAAAGGGAGGTGAACTCTTTGAAAAATCTTTTAAAACATCTTATTTATAGGTTTGGAGTTGAAGAAAATTGGAGAGGGAAGAAAATTAGTTGGGGAAGAAGTTGGGCAACAAACCGTTAAGAGAGAATTGGGTAAGCTTCACTAAAATAGGCATATCTTTTTGTACACTTAGACTTATATGTGAGGCCACCACCATTGGAAAGTGGACTTCTATGGATTTAATTTAGACTCAAGAATCTCCCAAAGCCGAGTCCGGATGAGGGAGATATGGCCATTTGAAGTTAGGCATCAATCCGGTTAAGATAGAAATGAGCAACCTTCACTAAAATAGAAATATATCTTTCCACACTTAGAATTTAGATGTGATGTTACCACCATTGGAATGTAGACTTCCAAGTCTTCAATTTAGACTTAAGAATAACCTAAACCCGATTCCAGATGAGGGAGATATACCTGTTTGAAGTCGGGTCTGGAAGCAGATTTTTGTGGCCAGGAGGCCACTATTTGTGGACGGTATCCCATTATTAGTGGCTGGCCGGCCACTACTTTTGGCCTGTCGGCCACTTGTGTAAAAGCCAGATATTTGTTGGCAGCTATCCCCCAAAACCTCCATCTATTCCTATACAAATATTTCCGACCTAAGAGGTTGTTTTTCTATATATACTTGACCTTCCCTTATGTTTTTAGGTTACAAAAAATTCAAAAGGGACCAAAACTTGAAATTCTCTCTCTATCTCTATCTTGCAACCTATACACTCTTTCTTTGTACTTCCTAAACCAATATTGGAGCTCTTCTTGTTGAGATTATTGAGTCCAAATTTCAGCCCTTGAGAGTGTAAGCTTTGTGGTGTGTAAACAAAAGAGTTACCTTGCTTCAAGAGGTATAATTTTAGGCATATCTACACTATTTCTTTTCTATCTTTTCTTACTATTTTTCAACTATTTTTGGACTATTTTTATGAGCTGAAACTTGTGGTTTAAAGCTACCAAAGGTGGAAGGGTTAACCACCTTTCTTTAAACCTTGTTCTCTAAGTTTTTACCCTTATGTTTCCCATTATTTTCTCAACTTCTTTTGAGCTTTTTACCACTAATTTTAAGAGGTTTTTAGAGGCTAAAAATGTAGTTTTGAAGTCCCAAAAATGGAGGGATTAGCCTCTCCTCCTTATGCTTGTTTACTAGCTTAAATTCCTCAATATTGTAGCTAACTTTTTCAAGCTTTTCTATGTGAATTTTAGCATTGTTTTTGCTTACTTTAGCACTGTTTTAGGTAGGTTATTTCATTTCTATTTTGTATAGTATGCTTGTAGTGTAATGATCCTCATAGGTTTGGCGATCTAGGCCTTAGCCACCAACTTATTTGAGTTGATAATGTTTATTTATTGCTTTTCATACTTGTTTTCATCTCTAATCACCTCTGTAACCTGCCTATTTTCGTGGATTTTTCTTTGCTTTGAAAGTTGTTTCAAGCTACTTGCTTATTTAAGCTTGAGATTGAGGTATTGTGCTTAATGGTTTAATCCCTTTGGAGGTTCATTACCAACGGCATAACACTTCTGTCATGCCTAAAACAACACTTGGTTTGGTACTCCTTTCCATTAGAGAACTTAAAGCTCATTTTTGGACTTAATTTATTAAGGAATGGATTGGTAATTAAAATGAAGTAATAAAATTAGGACTAAAAGTGGTGCAAGATAATAAAATTAACTTGGGTTCGATCGGATGTTAATTGAACCCATTGAGTCTTGAGTCGTTTCATATTTGCTAGTGATGTAAATGGTTCAAGAGTCAATGTCAACCACTTCCCTTGATCAATCCATGATAGGGAGGTGTAGATACCCCATTTTTGACAGCCTTTCAAGATTTGGATGTTCTTGCAGGTACATCTGATGATGAGTCTGATTGCTCGCCAAGTGCTTGAAGTCCTCAGCGGAACGCCACAAGTTTGAGCCTTCAAACCCTGCATCCATTTTGTCTCATTTTTGGACCATGTCTTGGTCTTTCCCTCCTGCAGTCTTTGGTGGCTTGCCGACCATCTGTGAAGGCTATCGGCCAGAGCTTCTGGTTTGCTAGCCAATGATGTGCCTCGCTGGCCATCATTGATGGCCACCGGCCACCAGTGTTTTCTGCAGATATTTTATGCCAGCTGTGCCAGCTATTTGCACAGATGCTTGCATCTGTCCACACGTGGAGGGCTGGGTCTCCTTGTATAGATTTCATGTTTTCTATATATAGAGACCCCCTCTCTCATGTTTTGAGGTTAGAAGATTTCAAACTCAAAAATTTTTTTTCTCTCTCTCTCTCTCTCTCTCTCTCTTTCTCTCTTGTAATTCTCTACACTTTTGCCTACTTACACTACACTCTTGCCTTTACTTCCTTAACCAAAATTGATCACCTTTGAGCTGAGGTTCTTTGAGGCCTTCTTGGAGCTCTACAAGTTGGTTTTATCTTGAATTGTTGCCTAGAATCACTCTTTTCTTCAAGAGGTATAATAATTGCTTTGTTAGCTTACATTGCATACTTGTTTTCCTATCTTTTTTTTTTACTATTTTTGGGTCGTTTTTGGGCTATAAATTTTTTTTCAAAATGGGCTGAAATTTGTGGTTTGAAGCCATTTTAAGGTAGGGGTGGTTCACCCTTCTTTGTACCTTGTTTGTAAGGCTTCTTCACTTGTGTTTCCCATCTTTAAACCATCTTTGTTTGGGCCTTTAAACACTGATTTTTATAGTATTTTCAGTGGCAAAAGACATGTTTTGAAGTCCAAAATTGGAGGAGGTAGCCTCCCCTTCTTGTGTCTTGTTTGCTAGCCTAGTTAATTCTATATGTTAGCATGATTTTCTAGCTTTTTGTAGCAATATCCCAACATGTTTTTGCCTTTGTTTTGTTTTGGGTTGTTTGGGTCAGTTGGGCCTTGTTTTGCATGGTTGTAGTGTAAAGGTCCTCACAAACTTGGTGTTTTAGGCCATTAGGCACCTCTTGTTTGAGTTGATTGCATGATTTGGTGTTGTTTTGGACTTAATTTCAGCACTAATTACCTTTGCAACCTCCCTCCTTTCTTGGTTTTTCTTTTTTCGCTTTGAAAATTGTTTCAAGTCACTTGTGTGCCTAAATGTGGAATTGAGGTTTCATACTTAATGGTTTAATCCCTTTGGGGGTTCATTACCAATGGTATGAGACTTCTTTCATACCCAAAGCAACTTGTGTTTTGAGCATTTTTTCCATTAGAGGACTCTAACTCACTTTTTGGACTTAATTGGATTAAGGAATGGTTGGTAAGTTAAAATGAGTAACTAACAACTTGGGACAAAAATTGAGCAAGATAATAACTTGTGTGTGGTGTGTTCAATCGGACGTTAATTGAACACAAGGAAAATTGGGATATTTCATACTCAAAATGATGAAATGTCTCAAGTTTCCTAGGTCTCCATTGCCCTTGATCATGCATGCTATGGTGATGGTTCTTGAGTGTCTTGTTCTGCATTCATTGAGCCTGCACACCTTGAATCAAAAGCCATCGTGTAATGAAATTGCTTGAGTTGGTGGTCTGTGGTTTAAGTTCACAACTCCTTGGATTTATTCATGAAAAAGAGAGGTGAATTGTGCAGACAATCCTTGGAAAACCCCTCTTTTTGCTTTGTTTGTACTCTGTTACAGCATGGTGATCCAGTGCATCAGTGGTCTGCAGGCCACCATCCATGGCCGGCAGTGCACTATAGATGGCTGGCAGGCCACCTTCTTGGCCGGCAGATAGCTAGTAGCATTCATCCACGGCCGGCTGGCCACTGATGTAAACTTCAGTAGAATGTTGGTAAGGTGGAGCAGAATGGTTCTGGAAATGATCAACTTTGCAAACAGAGGCTTTCGAGAGGAAAACGAAGGTCTTTTCGGGTGGAAACTGAGCATGTGCATCTTCCATTTCCCGAGGCGAAGTAGTGGCAGCATAGTTAGAAATGTTAATTGCTTATTTTACTTACATTTGTGTTGTAAATTAATTAGTTAGCTTACTAGTTAATTCATTCAAATGTTGTAATAATTAGTTAATTAGTTTAGCCTTTTGGTTTGTAATAATTAGCTTAATTAGCTGAGCCCTAATTAGTTGCTAGTTAGTTTTGCTTTATTCATTTGGACTCTCCTTCGTGAGACCAAAATGTAATAATATGTATATCTTCCAACCCCATGTCATTCTCCCTTTTACTTAACCGCTTTTGATGGTTAGATTAGGGTCATGTTTCGATTAGCATACCTTATGTTTACATCCATTCATTCGTATTGTATGCACCGAGGCTCGGCGCATCATTCAAACTGCATTGCCATTTCAATACCTTCTTTGAATACGTGTTTAACCACATGCTATTTAAATGAATCATATGCCATATTAGTAGCCGAGCCTATTAATTACATTCTTCACATGTGTTGCATTAGACACTTTTGGTTGGGAAGCATGCATATTTTTCGAACTTATGTTTTCTTAGCTTGGAGTACTAGGTGAGTTTTTAGTGCTTTAGCATAGTTGCATGAGTGTGAGTGACTGCCATGACTAGCATGCTTGCGATGAGGCTAAATGCTTACTTGATAAACTGCTTGAATGCCTGTGGATGAAGGCTTGTTGCTTGAATTGGAACGATTCAACGAATGTATGTTTAAGCCCACTATGTCTAGTGGCAAATTCATAGTTTTAAGCCCACTTTGTTGAGTGGCGAATCCATAAACTTTAAGCCCACTTGAGGTGGCAAATTCAAACCCTTTTCCAAAACAAGCATGAAGTTGAATTGTTCCAACTTTGGCAAACTAGTCTATACTTGCTTGTGCGCATTACATAGTACTGCTAGCCTAATAATAGGAACAAGAGCACATAATGTTCATAAAAAAATCATATCATGATTAGTAGAGGCTGATCTTTAATCGGGCGAGCGGGGGTGCTCAATTCATGACCTTCCCCTCTCGTACCTAAGTTCCATAGCCAAGGCAGCTTTGGTGATGATGGACACATGGCTTTCGGCACGAGTCATGGGTTTCCTAAATTTTTCCAAAATGAAATATTTAGGTGGCGACTCTGTATCTGGCAAAGCAATCCAATTTTGCCATTTTTGGACATAAAATCAATTTTCCAAAACAATTTGTTGGATTTGGACTCTTTGGTATTTATCAATTTCGCATTGCACTTGTGGGATTAGATTCAAAACCACGGGAGTCCAAATTGTAGGGCTTTTTTCGAGCTTCCGAAAGAGGGCACAAAAAAGCTGAGCTACAGTTTCTGGTGACTCTGTTGGGGACTTAGAGAACTTGACTCAAACTAATGATATGACATTTTTATCTACACTTGTGTGTTTATTTGCATTTGCATTGGTGCGTCTAAGTCACAGTGTTTTCCATCTGCTATTCCTGAACGGTTTGCTGGAGGCTTGCTTGGAAAAGCTTGCCAAAAGGCTGACCGGTTGCGGGCTCTGCCACGATGGGAACACAACCCTTGGATCTAGACTACTGCTGTACTGTTTGATCCTCCTTTCACTTCTCAGTGTTAGGTGTGAGAGGTATATTAGGTAGTCTTGCTGAGGTACCCTTTTTGACCAATCGGCCTAGTTATATATCGGAAGCCATATAGACTGTTCCAAACTAGGACAGATAGTTTACCCAAATACAGGATTGTGTGAAACACTTTGCTTGAATAGCTAACCCTAATTCCTGACGAAACTAGGATAGGGTAACTCTATCCTATCATAGGGGTATTTTGGCCCTCATTTAACTGATATGTGCTTTTAGAGTGAAACTCTATAGGAATGTATGTATTAGTTGCAAGTTTGGGTATCAATTTTGGGGGCAAAAATCAGTGTTGAGTGCAATTCTACAGCTTATGATTGCAATTGCGTGTTGTTAGCATCTGAGCTGAGGTGCTGTACGATTTCTGATTTTTGTTTTCTTTTGTTTTATTTCTTTTTGCAAGGTAGCTTTTCACAATTGTTTCGGATGATTCTGTTACCTCCCTAAGCACTTTGGATTGGTATAAGAAGACTTTATAGATCCGAGGATCTTGTTAGGGGACAACCAGTGTTTGCTTCACTCCCACCGGTTATGAGATGGAGGAGGGTTAGGCATAACTCACCAGTCCAATAATCACCTTTGACTTCACCTGCGCCCAGTCAGGCTTAGTCTTTTGCTTCCATTCCAGTGAGAGATTATTCACCAGTTCTGATGGCTCAACATCCCTCAGTTAGCATGGAAGACATGCTTCGTCAGATACAGCTAGATGCTGCCCGCCAAGCTGAGGTCACAACCCACCAAACGGAAGTGATAAATAGGGTTCAGCAACAGCAACTGCAACCGGCAGTAGCCTCTGCATCCCATGTACCTCCAGCGGGTATTCCAGCACCTGGAGTCACTGTCAATGTCCAAGAGAATTTGGGCAACCCTGTAGACTTTATTCCACCACAAACCTCCAAGGCACCAGCATACCAGACTGAGACGCCATTGGAATTCGAGGTTGACCCCACTGCACTGAAGGTCAGCAAGCTAGAAAAGCTCTTTAAGCGGGCACAGGGCGTGAATTCAATCCCTAACATTAAGGATGGATACACAGACTCCGCAGTAACTCTGCCGGACAAATTCAAGATGCCGCACATAGACCGCTTCGACGGCACCGAGAATCCTATGGTCCATTTGTGGTTATTCTCTGATATCCTATGACTAATGGGTCTTACTAGACTTCAGAAGCTGTCACTTTTTGGCCGGACCCTGTCGAGTATAGCGGCCATCTGGTATGCAAAACTCGAGGACTCTGTGAAACGAAGCTAGGAGGAAATTGATGAGGCCTTCATCGCGCAGTACTCCTATAATACCCAGATTGAGGTCACTACCCGTGATCTTGAAGCGACTCGTCAAGAGTGAAAGGAGGGCTTCTCGGATTTTGTAGCGAAATGGGGGGCCAAGGCCTTTATGATGACTATCAGGCCGTCTGAAAAAGACCAAATCAGAATGGTGGTCTGCTATCTACAAGGGAGATTATTACAGAAGATGATAGTCTTGCATTTATTTACATTAGTCGAGCTCCGTGGGATAAGGGTGCAGATTGAAGATGCGATGAAATAGGGGTTGATTGCTAATGAGAAGGAATAGCCTAAGAGGCCATTTACACGCAGTTCCAATGCAACCACGAGTGGTAGCACCTCTGCACGGCCTTCGGATGTGAGTATGGTCACCACTACACCCAAAACTACCACCTCTTTTGCCAACACATCCTGTGGAGAAGTGGTTTGGAAATACTCTTCTGATCTTGGGAAGCGCTCGAGATCCGCTGATAGTCACCTGAAAAGGAATAAACACTCCGGTCGGGGGTGCCGGAATTAGCACTCTGACGGATAAGTCAGTCTCTACACTCAAGAATGCTTGTATTCTAAGTTAAGCACAATAATTCTCACCTATCTCCTTCTAGCTGATGTCTCTTCTATTTATATCTTTTCTTTTTTGGGCCTCGGGATTAGGTCCATCCCCCACCTCATATTCGGCACATTTTATAATGGACCGATCTTCACTTGGCCCCTCGCTTAATTGGTTATTTGGCTGAATAGGGTTAGATTTGAGCTTTCGAGCCAACGGCCGAGTGCTTCGAACCTCGACTCTCCCAGATTTGACTATCCGGAATTTCCACGAAACCCGAACCTCGACCCCCACAGTTTCCCCCCAAGCATTCCACTGACGACAGTTGGCTGGAGTGTTTGGCTTCGAACTCGAAGAGTCAGAGCCGAAATTCAGCGGCTGACTGCATTCCAACGCAAATGTCTGTACACACGCTTCTCGGTTATCATTTCAACTTCCCGCTCCCTCGTACACTTCTATTTATTGTGATTTAAAATTTCGACGTCTTTTCAAATACATACACGCTTTTAGACGCCCGTCGCTGGACTGCCTCCCGAACTACCTCTGCAACTTCCTACTCTTCTCTATCTCCTTCGCCTCTTGTAAGTTCTCTCCTTCTCTACTTCATTTTTTGGCTTAGCATAATCCTATTGGCTGGGGGGAATGGCAAAACATTTAAAAGATCTCCTCTCACCGGATCAAATTTCTGGCTTTCGACGCCATTTTTCCATTCCTGATGACGTCCGTCTGTCATTTGTAGCAGACGGCACCCTCGATATGGAGAGGGTTGATGAAACCACGATCGTCTTCCCTCTTCTATCAATCGCAGAGGGTGGGGTCCGTTTCCCCCTTCACCCACTCCTTAGGGCCGTGCTTTGCCATTGGGGGTTAATCCTTTCCCAACCCAAAGTCAACTTCTTTAGGGTGGTGATGGGGATTATCGCACTAAACCGCTGCCTTGGGCTTAACCTTGGCATTCCCATAATTCGGCATTGCTACGCCTTGGCCAAGTCTACTGGTCGGCACGAGCGTTATTTCCTTAGGGCCAAAGACACCGACCATCAACTAGTGACTATGTTTTCCAGCTCTGGGAAGCGAGTCGATGATGTTATGGTCGTCATCCAAGGAAACTGGGAATTCGGCGAAGGCGAGGATTGCCTTGATCATATTCCTAGACGTAGGGGCGAACCAGGTGGCCGAGTATCTTCTTTTATTTATTTACTTGTTATATTTATAAAACCTTATTTTCGGGACCTCATGGTTTTGCTTTTGCAGGAAACGATTTGAAGAAAGTCTTGACCTCGACTGACGACGCCGTCCTTTCAGAAATCAAGACTGCGCTCAAGTATTTCGGCCGATCGAGTCTTCAGAAGCAGGGGAGGGTGGCCCACGTTCTGCTCCGCTACGAACCGAGTTATACAACCTTTTCGGCGACGGAAAACATCCCAATTCCGAAGGGTGAGGAGTTTCTTATCGCCCTTATCTTGACTGATTTCAGAAATTTTAGGCAAGTCGGTTGCGAGGGATCAGATTCGGAGTGACCGAAAATTGCTGAGGCTGCCGAGTCAGACCAATCCGAAAACTCAGGTTGATGAGGCTTTGAAGTTAGCATTTGAAGAAGCCAGCCTCAATTCGGCTGATCGTCCGTCCACCTCGGGTCGAGAGGACCGTCCACTTGACGATATTTTTCACGGTCTAGAGGACCTTCCCGGCGCGTTCCCAGAAGATATGGCTGGGTTGAGCCTCACTAAACTTGCCAAGAAGGCGAACGCGGAAAGGATGGCCGCGTGGCGAAGGGCAGAGGAGATTCGGGCTGCCGAATCTCAGTCCCAGTCCTCCTTGCCTATTATTAAGGGGACGACAAAGAACGGAAGTACCGAGGCAGAACCTTTTGTGCAAGCAAGTGTAGAAGCTGAGCAAAGGGTGGAGAAGCGCCCTGCCGATGTCGAGGCCGGCTCAGAAGAAGACCGTGCCGACAAACGACCTCATTTGGAGGAGTCGAATGTGATCGTACCTTTTGTTATCCAGCCCAAGATAAAGAATATGCCGATCTCCTCCGATGCTTCGGTGATCAAAGATCCAGCAGTTGCACTCAGCTTGGCGACGTCTGTTTCACTGCCTGCTGACAAGGCGACTTTTCGGGCAGAGCCGGATCTGGTTGCAATTGGGTTGGCCGCGCAATCGGCTCTTTTGGTATATATTTGCACTTTGTCTTTTCTCTTTACGCAAATATTATCTTGTTCTTATCTTCCTATTTTGCAGACCGTCGGAAGGATAGCCGACATGGGTCGTCGCTATCACGATGCCGTCGAGCTAATTGGCCGTTTACAAGCGGAGGTTGAGGGCCAAAGGAGTAGGGCACAGACGGAGGGCGCCCATGTCGAGGCCGAGATGGAGAGAGCTCGCAATGCTGAAGAATTGAGATCAGTCGCCGAGAAGAGGGCAAATGCGAGCGTCGACGCGCTTAAATTGGCCCAGGAGGCGATCTCCAAATTGGAGGCTGCGTTGGAAGAGATGAAGGCGGCGAAGGAAACAGCTGACCTGAAGGCTTCCAGCGCATTTGATGCTAGGAAAAAATCTGCTTTTGATGCATATGTAGACGAAGTCCCCAAATTTGAGAATTGGGGATTTAAACACGGTTGGCTCAAAGCCCTTGCTGCTGCTGATGTGACATTGGCTACGCCAATTCCATACGAGCAAGTGGATGTTGAGCCGCTGGAGTCTGACTCCGAGGACTAATTTGGGCGGCTCTTGTTTTTTGTTTTAGGATTTGCATGTAATTTTTAACTTTTTACAACTTTTTGTCTAGTAATTTTCATATGTAAAATGGTTACAATTTGTGCCCAATTTACTTAATGAAAATTCATTTTGTACTTTGCTATTACTAATGAACGGAATTGTTTGGTTGCTGTTTTGGATAAAACGTTTTGTATACTTGCCGACTAGATGATTAGGCCGTTTAGATAGTTAGGCCGTTTAAAAAGCCAAAAATCAATACATGAAGTGGCTGTGGCACATATGAATCGGCATGGGGCCAAGATGCTCTGTCGGTTAGATTAATAAATCTGCCCTTGCCCCAGTCAGTGCATGGACTTCAAGGCATTCTCCTATAATTGCCGTTTAGATAATTAGGCCGTTTTAACAAGCCAAAAATTAGTGCATGAAGTGGCTGTGGCACATATCAATCGACATAGGGCCAAGATGTTCGACTAGTTAGATTAATAAATCTGCCCTTGCCCCAGCCAGTGCATGGACTTCAAGGCATTCTCCCATAATTGCCGTTTAGATAATTAGGCCGTTTTAACAAGCCAAAAATTAGTGCATGAAGTGGCTGTGGCACATATCAATCGGCATGGGGCCAAGATGCTCGACCAGTTAGATTAATAAATCTGCCCTTGCCCCAGCCAGTGCATGGACTTCAAGGCATTCTCCCATAATTGCCGTTTAGATAATTAGGCCGTTTTAACAAGCCAAAAATTAGTGCATGAAGTGGCTGTGGCACATAACAATCAGCCTCCGTCGTTTGGAGACTGCCAAAAGCGTTAATGAAATTGCCTCGGGGTCGCTGCATACCTACGAATAAATGGGGTGATTTTGCGCCAGTGGGTCCACTTATTCTTATTCAGACTCGATTTGAACTAGCTTGGGGCGAGGGCGAATATCAAACAGACTGTTCTTCAACAACAGAGGAGAGGGACGAACGCTGGCTGAGCTAGATACTGCGATGAATCGCAGCAGCGAGCCTGTGCGTACGGGAGGAAAAACGTCCAAGGAAAGCAAAAAACGTCAACTTTCAAGCCGTCGAAGTAGATCACCCCGAAGAGAGAAGCATCTACGGGGAAGCTCCCCGTGACCGTGACCGAGGAATGAGTCAGACGCGACGCCACGACCATTGAGTTTTGCGGTGTTCGTGGGGAATAAACCGATGACTGAGGCATATTCCATCGTCAATGATCCGGGTGTAGCGGTCGAGTTCGCTCGACAGATCTTTCCACCGGAAGTCCAACAATCGATGGTTGGACGACGAGATTTCGAAGCGTTTCGAGAAGGTATTCATGGGGCGGTGAAGGGGCTGTACACCGCCTACGAAGTCGGCATGCGTCTGCGCGTCGCGCGGTGGGAGATGGAGAAAATGGACAAACGGGTCCGCAGTTCGGAAGCTCGTGCAGAGAAAGCCGAGGGCGAGCTTAGGGAGCTTAGGAAGGTTAAAGTCGCCTATCCGTATGCGGCGGGTCAAACTAACCCGATTGTGGATGAGAGGGTGACCCAACGGCTATTGAGTCATGCCATCGTCGACCGAGATACGGCAGGCATGTTTGCCGTGCAAAATGCGAGGGCCAAAGGTTACGAGGAGGGCTTCCATGTTGGTCGGAAGGTTGGGATTGGCAAAACGAAAGAGACGCTTGCTGAGGAGGTCTGCCGATGCGAGAATCGGGGTTTTAAGCATGGTTGGATCGCGGCTCTTCAGGCCGCAGAGGCTTTCCGAGCAAAGGGTGTCGATTCCAACTTGTGTGACCTGGATCATCGTGATCATTTGCCCTTTGCCGCCTTTGAAGTTGAAAAGAGCGATGATGAGGGCGACGCCGAATAAAAATATTTGTTGTAATGTTCAAACGCGGATCGCATCTAGAATTATGTATTTATTGGTTGGTCGAATAAAAAAGAACTTTAATTTCAATGTTTTGTTATAATTTTTGTTCGGCACATACGTGCTTGCATGTGTTTTATTATATACATGTTTGAATAAATGTATTTCAGATGAGTAAATGAACATTGACCGGCCTGATTTAATCAACATCATTGTGTTACGCACGGCCCGAAGGCTTAATCGGCCCAAAGACGTCATTCGCCGATGGGGCTCCGAATTCGGAGTCTTTATTTGGCCAATCGTGATATCCACGAAGGGCGCTCCGAATCCAGAGGCTTTAGCGGCCCAAAGACATCCTTCACTGATGGGGCTCCGAATCCTGAGACTTTATTTGGTCAATCGTGATATCCACGAAGGGCGCTCCGAATCCGGAGGCTTTAATGGCCCAAAGACATCATTCGCCGATGGGGCTCCGAATCCGGAGACTTTATTTTGCCAATTGTGATATCCACGAAGGGCGCTCCGAATCCGGAGACTTTATTTGGCCAATCGTGATATCCACGAAGGGCGCTCTAAATCCGGAGGCTTTATTCGGCCAATCGTGATATCCACGAAGGGCGCTCCGAATCCGGAGGCTTTAGCGGCCCAAAGACGTCATTCCCCGATGGGGCTCCGAATCCGGAGACTTTATTTGGCCAATCGTGATATCCACGAAGGGCGCTCCGAATCCGGAGGCTTTATTTGGCCAATCGTGATATCCACAAAGAGCGCTCCGAATCTGGAGGCTTTAGCGGCCCAAAGACGTCATTCGCCGATGGGGCTCTGAATCCGGAGACTTTATTTGGCCAATCGTGATATCCACGAAGGGCGCTCCGAATCCGGAGGCTTTAGCGGCCTAAAGACGTCATTCGCCGATGGGGCTCCGAATCCGGAGACTTTATTTTGCCAATCGTGATATCCATGAAGGGCGCTCCGAATCCGGAGGCATTAATCGGAACGTCTTTGAACTAGATTCTGTGGTAGGTGAATGGGAATCTTTGTATTACAGAAAAAGAGATGTACATGCGAATAGTTCGAAACAAGCATCATGTCCCACAAGTCGGGTTAATGATAAAATTTACGTAAGTGCGTGGAATTCCAAGGTCGTGGCAGACTCCTTCCTGACATGTCTTTGAGCCGATATGCCCCTACTCCGGCGATCGAATCGATCTGATAGGGGCCATCCCAGTTAGGACCCAATTTTCCATCGCCGGTTTCCTGTTTGCTGGGAGCACCTTCTTCAGGACCAACTCTCCTGGTGTGTAGTGGCGCAGCTGAACGCGTTGATTATACGACTTTGCCAGCTGCTGCTGGTACCGTGCCATGGATGCAAGGGCTCGGTCTCTTCATTCTTCGATTAGAATCAAATCCAAAGCTAGCATCATGTCATTTCGGCCCGTATCAAAAACTTGCGACTTGAGTGTCGGGTGGCCGATCTCCAAGGGTAAGACTGCCTGGGTTCCAAAGCATAGGGCAAATGGCGTTTCTCCAGTCGATCTTCTCGGTGTAGTTCGATGAGCCCACAGTACACTCGGCAATTCTTCGACCCATTTGCCTTTGGCTTTCTCCAGCCTCTTCTTGATGCCGTCCAAGATGGATTTATTAGAGGCTTCGGCTTGGCCATTGCTTTAGGGGTAAGCCGGCGTAGAAAAGTAAGGCTGAATACCATATTTGCTGCACAGCTCTCGGTATACGCCATAATCAAACTGGGTGCCGTTGTCTGAGATAAGAGCTTTGGGAATGCCAAATTGTGTTATGATGTTCCTCCACACAAAGTGCTTAACGTTAGCATCTCGAATATGTGTTAATGCCTCCGCTTCGACCCATTTCGTGAAGTAATCTGTTGTGACGATCAGGTATCGCTTGTTCCTTGGGGCCCTCAGCAATGGTCTTACGATATCAAGCCCCCACTGGGCAAACAGCCAAGGACTGGTGATAGAGTTCAACTCTTCAGCAGGCAGATGGTTTAATGGGGAGAATTTCTGGCACTGTTCACACTTTTTTGCATAACACTCGGCGTCTGCTCTCATTGTCGGCCAGTAATACCCCTGCATTATAGCTCGATGGGCCAAAGAGCGTCCGCCAAAATGGGCACCACAACTGCCTTCATGTATCTCAGTCAAAAGCTCCCCGACTTTGTCCGGGTGCACACATTCCAAATATGGGCCAGAGAGTGACTTTTTATAAAGCCTTCCTTGCGTATCCAAGTAGTATCGCATGGCTTTGTTTCGCAGCTTATGTGCTTCTTTCTTGTCTTCTGGGATTTGTTCAGAAGATAGGAATGCAACAATGGGATCTATCCAACTTGGTACAGATTCTATAACGTTGATTTGGACTTCCTCCGAAGGGCCAATGCTTGGCTCTAGGATGAATCCTACTTCGATGGTCCGTTTTATCTCTGAGTTGATTGCGGAGGCTAGGCAAGCCAAGGCATCTGCATAGGTGTTCTGATCACGTGTTATCTGGTTCAACTCATGATGGTCAAATTTTGCCAACAGGGAGTTGGTCGTTTTCATGTAGGCCGCCATACGGTCGTTTCTTGCCGCGTACTCCCCCTTTAGCTGATTGATCACCAGTTTTGAGTCGCAAAACACAAGCAGACGCCGAGCACCCAGAATATGCGCATTCCGCAAACCGGCTAAAAGGGCTTCGTATTCGGCTTCGTTATTTGATACTTCGAAGCCGAGCTTGACGGCTTGCTCAATTATTGCGCCGTTAGGGGTCATGATTACAACTCCGGCTCCACTGCCCCGCTGATTGGACGATCCATCACAATACAACTGCCAGATGTCCCCAATATAAATCCTCCAGTTCGGCTTCGGTCGAATTTCATCTGACTTGAAGTCGGCGACATCAGACTTGAAGTCGGTGAGGCCCCAGTGAATTTGGCGATAAAGTCGGCAAGCACCTGTCCCTTGATTGAGGTTCTGGGTAGAAATTGAATATCGTACTGGCCAAGTTCCAAAGCCCACTTTGAAACACGTCCAGATGCTTCCGCATTGCGTAGTACTGATCGGAGGGGATAATCTGTTAGCACCCCAATGCTATGCCCCTGGAAGTAATGCATGAGCATCCTTGCCGCCATAACTAGGGCTAGAATGAGCTTTTCCAGTGGAATGTAGCGTGTTTCGGCGTCAACCATTGCCTTGCTCACATAATACACTGGCCGCTGCTCCCCCAACTCTTCCTTTATCAATACGGCGCTGACGGCTCGGTCAGAAACTGCCAGGTACAAAATGAGCGGGTCGCCAGCAGAGGGTGTTGTCAGGAGTGGTACTGAGCGGAGGTAGGTCTTCAGGCCGTTGAAAGTGGCTTCACACTCAGCGGACCATTCAAAGGCCTTGCCCTGCTGTAGTGTATGAAAGAATTGTCGGCAGCGATCTGTGGACCGGCTGATAAACCTGTTGAGTGCGGCAGCCATCCCCATTAACTTTTGAACCTCCTTTACTGAACGAGGGGAGCCGAGCTCCAGGATTGCTGTGATTTGCCTTGGGTTGGCTTCGATTCCTCTGTGGTTGACAATGTAGCCCAAGAATTTGCAAGAGCCGATACCAAATGCACATTTGGAAGCGTTCAACTTCATTCCATATTTGCGTAGGATGCCGAATGTCTCTTCCAGATCGGCTATATGATTCTGCTCTTCTTTGGATTTGACCACCATATCGTCAATGTACACTTCCATAGTTTTGCCGAGTTTCTCCTTGAACATGGTGGTGACCAGTCTCTGGTGGTTTCCCCTGCATTCTTCAACCCAAAAGGCATTACCTTATAGCAATAGGTTCCTCTTAGAGTGAGGAATGCAGTTTTCTCTTGGTCCTCCGGATGCATAGAGATTTGATGCTAACCTCTATAGGCATCAAGGAAACTCATACGCTGATGGCGCGCCGTAGCATCTACAAGTTGGTCTATCCTGGGAAGAGGAAAACAATCCTTTGAGCAGGCTTTGTTTAGGTCCGTGAAGTCGACACACACTCGCCAAGTCGCATTTTTCTTCTTCACCACCACTGTATTAGAGACCATGTAGGGTAGGTCACCTCCTTAATTGCTTCGGCATCAAGCAGCCTGTCAACTTCCTCAACAACGGCGGCAGTGTGCTCTGCGGCTGACCATCGGCTTTTCTGAATGATCGGCTTACACTTAGAATCGACATTCAAATGGTGCTATGAAACTGACAGATCTATACTCGGCATCTCGTACGGAGTCCATGCAAAGACATCGAGGTTGCTGAGCAGGAAAGATATTAGCTGCTGTTTGTCGGCCTGATTCAAGGAGGCGCCGACCATGAAGAACCACTCTGGGCTTCCGTCGATTTGAACTCATGCTAAGTCTTCCATTGCCTTTTCGTTTGGGGGCCGCCCAACATCGTCAAGGCTTTCTCGATTCGACAACTCAATGGAATTCACCTGTAGTTCCTTTGGCGTTTTCTTAGCAAGGAGATAACATGCTTGTGCCGATTTCTGGGAGCCACGGATTTGCTCAGTACCGCGTTCTGTCGGGAAGCGGAGCAGCTGATGATAGGTGCTGGGCACGGCTCGCATAGTATGCAACCATGATCGTTCCATGATGAGATTGTACGGCTACGGCAGCTTGACGACCAAGAATCCCACATCCACTGTTCGGGAACCTGCTCGAACGGGAAGTCTGATTTTCCCCAACGGGTACTCTGGATTGGCATTGAAGCCGAAAAGTGGATAAGGGGCCGGAGAGAGATCTGATTTGGAGAAGCCAAGTTTGGTGAATGTCTTGTAGTACATAATCTCCGATGCACTCCCCAGATCGATGAGTACACGCTCAACTGTGAATCGGTTTACGCGTAACTCAATTACCAAGGGATCAATGTGGGGCAGTGTTACTCCAGCCAAATCCGAATCATCAAAAGTGATAACCTCAGCTTCATGGGGCCGTTTAGCCGGAGTGAGTTGCTCTTGAGGGTTAGACTTCGACTGAATCGCGTGCACCGCCGATGACATTGGCAGGCTGTATGTCATGTGGATCACGTAGAGCGAATGTGAATCCTGTGTCAAGGCTATTGCTTTGGTTAGGTTGCCTTTTCGGACGTACGGTTGTAGCCGGCCATCTTGTACCAATTTACCGTCGTACGGGGTGCATGGCAGTGCTTTGAATTTCTTGGGTAGTACTGCCTTTGCAATCCGTCGTACAAAAGGATCGTGTTGATCGTCATCCGAGCTGTTTCTTCTTCGCTTACGCCTTGTACGGGGACTCTCTTCAGAAGAACTGGAAATTTCAGATCGTCCCTCCTTCTTGGACTTCGGGGATAATGAGTTGGAGTTGCTATCAGTATCTTGTTGTCGGGCTCGAGATCGTCGACCAGCTGCCCTCTCGGGTCGTTCCGGGCCTTGGTATGCAGCTTGTTTGGACTTCGCCACCTCCAAGGCCAAATACTGACGGAGATGTTCGTTCTCTGCAATCATGTGCTCCAATCTTTGTTCGTTTTGCTTTGCTTGTTTCAGGAGCGCTTGCATTGCTTCGTGCTCCGAAGTCGAGGGTGAGGCGAAATTCAAGGCACGTCTTGTGGTGATAGTCTCTGTTCCAAGCATGTTTGTTGGAGTGGTTTCATCTTGCGGTCTAGGGTCAATAGTGACTTTCGGAGGATCTTCCGTCACGCTCGCCATAGATGTGCTTGAGTATTCCCATAGACGGCGCCAATTGTGGAGAAGTGATTTGGAAATACTCTTCTAATCCTGGGAAGGGCTCGAGATCCGCTGATAGTCACCTGAAAAGGAATAAACACTCCGGTCGGGGGTGCCAGAATTAGCACTCCGACGGATAAGTCAGTCTCTACACTTAAGAATGCTTGTATTCTAAGTTAAGCACAATAATTCTCACCTATCTCCTTCTGGCTGATGTCTCTTCTATTTATATCTTTTCTTCTTTGGGCCTCGGGATTAGGTCCATCCCCCACCTCATATTCGGCACATTTTATAATGGACCGATCTTCACTCGGCCCCTCACTTAATCGGTTATTTGGCCGAGTAGGGTTGGATTTGAGCTTTCGAGCCAATGGCCGAGTGCTTCAAACCTCAACTCTCCTAAATTCGACTATCCGGAATTTCTACGACTCCTGAACCTCGGCCCCCATACATTTAATACAAATCCACAAACCTCAACTAGCCAGGCCCGATCTCAAAGGGTCTTTACCCTACTTTACATGCCTTTATTGAAAGCCCTAGGGGTCCTGATCAAAAAGGGACATCTTAAGCCACTAGAGCCTCGCCCTCTATACGATCATCTCCCTTCGAAACATAACCGGCCAAATACTGTGCTTTTCACCAGCAGCATGGTCATGATACTGATCAATGCTATAGGCTGCGTCATGAGATTCAAGATCTCATCGACAATAAGGTAATAGCACCTCCCTAAAAACCCAACGTCACTACAAATTCTCTCCCACCACATAATCAAGTCCCTCCACCCTGGCATATAAACCTCATCCACACACTGGCCATCCCTTATGACCCCAGTATATATATTACCCCTTCCCACCTATCTAAATCGGTGTTTTCATCTCTGAGAGTATGGACTTGTGCATGATAACACGTCTACACTCTAACCTGAACTCGTGGTGGTGACAGTGGTAGATGAAGGGAGGTTGTTCTTGGTGAAAAATGTCAGTCCGTTGCCCGAGGGCTCTGAGGACTTATTTCAAGAGGTGTACAACCCGTACTGCTATATTGTGCCATTCAATCAAGCTAAACCGGAAGTGGTGTTGCCGGCTTGGATGGAGGTTGGTGTAGTTCGAGAGGATGGCCCAAGTTAGGGATTGAATGATCTGGCTGATCTAGAGGGGGACATAGACAATTTACAGTTCTTTGATGAGCAAGATCAAGGGGACATGCATATTGATTGGTTTGATCTGAACGGGTCAACAGACAATTCTGGGTGGCTAAGTGATGAACCCGATAGAGATGAGGGAACGGAATTGAAACCAGAAGAATAGAAAGCGGGAACTGCTGCAATGGCCGATGGGAAGGGTAAACTATCGAAAAACACTGGTGTAGAACAATTGGCTCAGGAACTAGGCATTGTTAGTACTGTACATACAGAGCAAGAAGCCGCACCGAAGCGTTTTGAGCAAGAAATGGGAGAAAACAATCAGAAAGTTGGAAAAACCCAACACCCTGTAGGGGAGATTTGTGATGAGAAGGTAATCCGAATGGAGTCGGACAAATGCTCGTCGGCTGCCGAAGGCATCTGATGGGATGACGACGACCTACACTTGGCTCATACTGATGAGGATTAGGGTGAAGACCTTCCTGACAACACTTGGTATGTGGAAGAGGTTGACCATATGAAAAGAAGTAGCCGATATTTCAAACCATCGCATTTAGACCAACCTGAGGCATCCGGGAAGGATAAAGAAGTCGAGAGGCAGAAGGAAAAATAGTTGGAAGAAGAGGCTGTGTTGAAATAATTGAAAAAGATTCAAGCTGATATATCTATCTGGGGTCGTCTTATGGCCTCGCTAGTGCACAGACAGGCTGTACTGTCGGCGATAGATAAAGCTAAGTTGTCCATCGACACTACCCTAGAACAACTGGTGGGATTAGTCTTCCCGGGAGGCGTTGCGCCAACTGTAACCTTCTCGGACAAGGAACTACCGTCAGAAGGCTCTGCACACAACAAGCCTTTATACATATCAGTGGAGTGCCGAGAAAAGTGGGTACCAATGGTGTTGATCGACACCGGGTTAGCAATCAACGTCTGTCCTTGTCGCATGGCTTATGCTATTAGCCTGAGACTAGCGGATTTTATGCCCACAGCCCAGGTGATTCGAGCATATGATAATACCAGTAGAGAGGTAATGGGAACAGTACAGATCAGAGTATAGGTTGACCCAGCTCAACAGGATATTGAGTTCCATGTCCTAGATGTTCCAGTCACTTTCAACTTACTACTTAGGCGACCTTGGTTGCACTAAATGAAAACTGTCTCTTCCACCCTCCACCAAATGCTGAAGTACCCCCATGGGAAAGAGGGGGCCATAGTCTTCGGGAATTCATCTATTCATCCTCCACCAGAGGTCACTACACCTGTGCTAGAGATTGTGCATGGCAAAGATGATATTTTCCTTTTGGGGGTTTACCTAGGCTGAGGCCCGAGTAGTGCTGAATATCTTGGCTGTTGATAAGGGCTTGTACGTTAGTGCCTAATCAATCTATTTCATGAACAAGCTCCAACATATACCAGGAATGGGGTTGGAAAAAAGTGGCCAGAAGGGCGTTACTACATTGGCTGATGTGCCACATAACCCGCATGCCTTTGGTTTTGGCTATACACCCAACAAACAGGACTGGGTAAGGAAGGGGAAAGAGATGGCCGAAAATGCCAGAGCTAAGCAGATCAAGAAGCGCTATGAGCTTGTGCACCAACCTATCCGGGTGACCCTGAATGGCTATTTTGTACGGGAGGGTGAAGACTTCCCATTTTGTGGTTTCCTTGAATCCTGGTTCAACTCTGAGAAGCAACGGGTTCCTAGTTTTGAGATTTTCTTTGATTTGCAACTGCAAGACAGTGATACAGAGGAAATGGCTGAATCTACTGCTGAAGTTGCGAAGAGCACAGAAAGCGATTCCAACAGCAACGAGTTTGAAGTAGGAGCAGCACTGGCATGTCTCCTTTCGAGTCCTTCAATCGATTCAGAGAGCTTGGGGGATAACCTGACCGTTTCCATGATCGAGGACCAACCGGGTGTGAACCCTTCTAGTAGTATCTTGGATGCATCTGGCGCACCAGCCCTCGTTTGGCAGCTAGAGGAGAGCCACCTATCTAGCAATTCTGAGTTAGGTAGTGAACCAGAATCAGATTCTGGTTCTTCTGAGTCTGGGTCCAGTATTCCTAGGGTTAATAACCCTGATGCCGAGGTTTTGTCTAGGTCATCGTTTTCTTTTTCCTTTGAGTTGGTTATAACTGAGTAACTGGGCGAGCTTGACCTTGTGAATGAGAATGTCACTACATATTCCAAGTATTTCTCTGTGCCTCTTATTTATTGCATTGATCAAGATTTTCAAAATTTTGATGAAAACGACGAGGAAAGAATTCCTCTAGTTTTGAAAATTTGATTAATTAGGAGGAGGAAAGGTTTGCAAAACCCATTGCTGATGAAATCATTGCTTTTAATATGGGTATTGAGAAGGATCTGCGTCTGGTCCAGACCGGGTCCATGTTGTCTTCGGAGGAGCTCGAGCACTTAGTTGCTTTATTAAAAGATTTCAAAGATATTTTCGCGTGGTCTTACGAAGATATGCCTAGAATCGATGCTGAGATTATACAGCATCGGATCCCTCTTGACCCTGAGGCTCGACCAGTCAAACAGAAGTTGCGGAGAATACGCCCGGATTGGGCGTTGAAGATTAAGGAAGAGGTCACCAAGTAGATCGACGCAGGGTTCTTGCTAGTATCTAAGTATCCAACTTGGTTGGCCAACATTGTCCCAGTGTTGAAGAAAGACAACAGAATTCGAGTGTGTGTGGATTTCAGAGATTTGAACAAAGCTAGTCCAAAGGATGACTTTCCTTTACTGCACATTGATGAATTAGTGGATTTCACCGCGGGTCATGCATTGCTCTCCTTCATGGATGGATTTTCTAGGTATAACCAAATTCTGATGGCACCCGAGGATAGAGAGAAAACCGCCTTCACTATGCCATGGGGAACCTACAGCTACAGGGTGATGCTGTTTGGGTTGAAGAATGCCGGGGCTACCTATCAAAGGGCTGCAACCACTATTATGCATGATATGATCGATAAAGTGGTCGAGGTGTATGTGGACAACATGATTGTCAAGTCCAAGGAAAGAGAGGGCCACTACACCGCGGTGAAGAAATTCTTTCAATGGATCAGAGAATATAGATTGAGGTTGAATCCACAGAAGTGTATTTTCAGTGTAACAACAGGGAAAATGCTGGGTTTCTTGATCACACAGAGGGGCATCGAGGTAGATCCTTCCAAAAAATCAAGGCCATCCTAGAAATGCCACCACCAAGGACTGAAAAGGAGGTACAAGGCTTTCTAGATAAAGTGCAATTCATAAGACGGTTTATTTCTAAATTAACCTTGATTTGTGAACCACTTTTTGGTCTCTTGAAGAAAGGAAAGAAATTCTGATGGGATGATCGATGTCAATTTTCTTTTGAGCAGATCAAGTAGTATCTTTAGAATCCACCCGTGTTGTCGCCGCCAGAGCCAAGGAAGCCTTTGATTTTGTATCTGTCAGTAACGGACACAACAATGGGATGTATGCTTGCTCAGGAATCTGAGGGCAGGGTGGAGAAAGCCATCTACTATTTGAGCAAGAAAATGCCAGATTATGAGACCCGCTACACTCTTTTAAAGAAAGCTTGCTTAGCCTTGGTATGGGCTACCAGGAAGTTGAGGCACTACTTGTTAGCTCACTTTGTAATTCTAGTTTTGAGATTAGATCCTATCAAATATTTCTTTGAGAAACCAGCGCTTACGGGTAGGCTAGCCTGTTGATTGCTTTTCCTTTCCGAATTTGCTCTGAAGTATGTTACTCGCAAGTCGGTCAAAGGGAGAGTAGTGGCGGAGTTCCTGGCAGATCACCCTGCAGAAGGGGATGAAGCGGTAGAATATCTGTTTCTAGATGAAGCTATTCTGCAAGTTGACGAAGAGATTTGGACAATGTACTTTGACGGAGCGTCTAATCAATACGGTTATGGGATAGGTGTGTTGCTGATAGCACCCGACAATTCCCATATACCCTTAGCCTTCAAACTCCGGTTCAAGGTATCCAATAACGAAGCAGAATACGAGGCGTGTATCACTGGTTTAGAAGCTGCCTTGGAACTAGGGGCAAAAAGGTTGGATGTTATTGGGGACTCGAGCCTTGTTGTTTCTCAAGCGAAAGGAGACTGGAAGGTCAAAGAAAAAAAGATGAAGATCTATCACCAAACCCTGGACGTTCTGATTCCGAGGCATGAAAGCTGACTTTCATACATCTACTAAGAGAGAACAACAGGTTTGTTGACGCTTTATCAACTCTATCTTCCATGATAGACATCCTGTTTGGAGTCTGGATGCGTCCGATCATTATTGAGCAGAGATATATGCCGGCCTACGAGACTATCGCTGCAATAGATGAAGCACAAGATCAAAACTCTTGGTTCTACGACATCTGGAACTTCTTGGAAAGTGAGGTTTATCCACCAGGGGCAAATGCCAAAGATAAGAGGGCAATATGGTGGATGGTCGTTCAATTCATCATCTGCAGGAGTAAACTGTATAAGAGGGGTCATCTGGGAATGCACAAGTTGTGTGCCGACACAGAAGAATCAAAGCACCTAATAGAGGCCATCCATGGAGGAGAGTGCGGAGTGCACATGAACGGAGTAATGTTAGCCTAGAAGATTCTCAGGCAAGGTTACTATTGGTCTACAATGAAGGAGGATTGTATTAGTTTTGTTCGGCGATGCCACAAATGCCAAATTCATGCAAATCGCATGAATATCCCACCGTCGAAGCTGTACAACATGACTTCACCATGGCCTTTCTCAGTCTGGGGAATCGACGTCATCGGCGCAGTCACAGCGAAAGGGTCGAATAGGCATGAATACATTCTAGTGGCAATCGATTACTTCACAAAGTGGGTGGAAGCTCAGTCCTACATAGTGTTGAAAGCAGTGCATGTGGCTAAGTTCATCCGAAACAACATCATTTGCCGCTATGGAGTCCCAAATGAGATCATTTCAGATAATGGCTCCCATTTCAAGAAAGAAGTAATTGACTTGTTGGAGAAATACAACATGGCTTTTCATAAGTCATCCACATACCGGCCGCAAACCCACGGAGCTATTGAGGCCACCAACAAGAACATCTAGCATATGCTGCAAAAGATGGTTGAGACCTATAGAGACTGGCCTGACAAATTTCCATTTGCACTATGAGGTTATAGAACATCAATCTGGATGTCTACTGGGGCAACGCCTTATTCTCTTGTCTATGGAATGGAAACTGTTCTGCCAATCGAAATAGAAGTTCTGTCGCTGCGGGTTATGGCTGAGTGTCAAATAGCAGAGGCGAATTGGCAGCAGAGCAGGTTCGAAGAACTCATGTTGTTTGATGAGAGAAGGCTGAAAGCATTGTACCATGTTCAGGGTTATCAACACAGGATTGCCAGGGCCTTTAACAAGAAAGTTAAGTCCAGGAATCTTAAAGAAGGGAATTTGGTGCTGAAAGACAACTGAGCTCCCATCCACGGTCCTAGGGGCAAGTTTAGACCCAATTGGACTGGTCCTCATATCATCAAAACTATCTGGTCAGGTGGAGCTATTATTCTCATGGACCTGGATGGCCTAGAATTTTCCCAACCGATCAACATGGACAAGTTGAAGAAATACTATCCCTGAGAGGCTCGTTAGGCTGAAAACCTAGAAGGGCGACCTAGGTAAAAATTAGAGCTTAAAAAATTGGAAATAAAAGAAAAACTGAGCTCGTAAGGTTGAAAACCCTAAAGGGCGGTCTTGGTAAAAGTTAAAGTGCAAAAGGAAAGCGTTAATACTTGAGTGAACCCGAACCAAATTACATAAGGCCTGATTCCTATCTTCGAGATACGTAGCCAACTTCATCCTAAAGTTCGGTCGTAAACACCTCCACCTCAACTGTTCTGTCCATATGTTTGATCAGGTCATCTTTGTCTATTCTTTATCTGAATGTTCTGTTGTGATCTTCTCTGAAAACTGGTTACAGTGCTGAGCAGTGCTATTTAGTCAAGGGGCAATTTGTTATTTTTGGATTCGGGGTTGTACATCTCGAGGATAGATTCTGTGTGTGTCAAGTTGTGATCCTTATCGAAAATGGTTTTGAAAAGTTTTGATAAATGTTGATTTTTGTTCAAATTTTACCTTTTACAACTTAGACCATTTTTGGGCCAAAAGAAAAATTTGCAGTGCTCACAACTTTAATTTCATTGATTTCAACACAAAGTTCTCTAACTCTCGATACAAATCAAAGTTGCTTTTATTACATTCATAAAACTTGAAAAAGTAAGATCAAAGCAATAAACTAGGGGCATAGATAAGTCAGGTGTTCCTGCGTCTCCCGCTTGTGCATGTGGAAGCTTCCAATGCTAAAGTGGGCCCAGATTATGCCTCATCTTCGAGCCAAGTCGGGCACTCGCCAGAAAGTGCGTAGCTGAAACTCGGGGCAAGAGCCAGAAGTTCTCTCATCCTCTAAGTAGTGAGGTACCTAGACAAATGTGAACCTTGGATTGGGAATGAAACCGGGTACTCTACCCCCTCCTCTGGGCAAGTCTGATCATATCCAAACTGACGTCTGAACCGGAACGGAAAGTAGAATACACAGTGTGTAAGGCCAATCAGATCGATGCCAGGTTGTCGAGTCATGCTGTAGCTCATTTCGGTCAAATTAAGCTAGGGGCAACGCCAAGCAATGTCAGCAGCAGACTTGTTGCACATCCAGTGACACCACCATCCATCATTCGGGAAATCCACTAGCTGTTGGCAAAAAAAGTATGCTTGGGCTGAGCATGCGGGGCAAGGGTCCACCACCTTCAGCTTGTCCATTAGCCATATCTGGAGAGGGATGAAAGAAAAGAGAGATTAAAGAATAGAGAGATGTATGTTGAAAGAAAAATGAGAAAAGGGCTTTGAGAGAAAAATAGAGCATGAGTGCCAAGAGATATGAGAAACACATATTAGAAAGGGTGGGAAACATTACCTGAAGAAGTAGTGGACTCCCTGCAAATTTGCTTGTCTTTCGCCGATGAAAGGCGTCTAAGCCTATCAAAGTCTCGGCCAATACCAAACTAATGCAACTCTTGCCCTTTCTCAAACCTTGGGCCACTTCGACAAGCCGAATGCTAGACCCTCCGAAACTAGAGACAAGAAAGAAATGAGCTAACATGCACAAACAAAGGGCATATTGCCGAAAACTCCGCCAAAGAAGATTACCTCGGTCGTCAACTTCAGAAAATTGATGAATCAGACTGGGAATATCCAGCTCTCCATTATGAACCAAGGATTGAGCTTCGTATAAAGTAAGTCCGCACATCCTTCCCAAAGCTTGGATATGGCCGAAATGGGGCTGAGGTATGATTTTCTCATTGCGCCGGGATTCCATTAGCACTTGAAATTCTTCGATTGTCGGGCATATTTCTTGTCCCCCGAAGGTAAAGACATGTGTAATTGAATTCCAACATCTAGCCGCGGCATGAAGGAACGGAAAACAAAGCGGAGAACGACTCAACGGGAATAGTGCATTTATGCCAAAGCCCCGAAAGTTCACCTTTTTCGAGCCATCTAAAGTCGCAATCTAATTCGAGAGTTTTTCGGCAAAAAATGGCTCCATTTGTGAAGAATTTGTAGCTAAAATGAAGAAACTACGAGGTCCAACCTTTTGTAGAAGATAAGGCAGTGAGTGGAAGCCAGGTGTCAACAATTTGGAGGTCCTACACATTGATGGCCGGCAAGCCACATTTGTGGCCGGCAAAAGAGGCCACCTCACATGGGCGGCAATCACCACTCATGGTCGACAGTCTTTCACTCTAACCTGCTGTCCTTTTTTGTGCTGGAAAGTGCTGAAAGCATGTGTTTTGTTCTGTTCTTTGTATGTTTTAGAGTCTTGTTTTGAGTCCTGTTGGGCTTTAACATGTTTGTTGAGTTCTATTCGTTTTGTTTTGCTTATCGAGTTGTATTTGTGTTGTTTTCGTTTATCAAGTTGTTGTTGTGTTGTTTATCGAGTTGTATATTGCTTTTCATTTCAGTTGTTGGTCAGCTAATTACCTGATTAAGACCGTTGTGCCAATACAAGTGTTTAGTTTGCAATATCAAATTCGATCTCATTTTCATGCAATATGGTGCTCATGATGCAAAATACAACACTTTTTCATAAAAACTGGTTTTCATTCCGATCATGGTTGTTTTTACAAAAGTGCGGTGCAAGTTTTTAAAGCAAATAAAATTTGTCTGGAGCTGTACAATGTGCTAAAACTATAAGTAAAAATATAAAAAAAATCAGCGCTAGTCACCTCAGGTCCGAGAAGCCCTCTTCGTCCTCTTCCTCGGAGGAGAGGACTCTGGGGCACTGTCTCTGTTGGCGCCGCTGTCTGAATCTGAACCAGAGTTTGAACTGGAGCCACCTCCGCTCTCCACCTCGGAGCTCACCTCAGCATCGCCTCCACGCTCGGAACCCGAGCTGGCGTCATTATCTCCACTCTCAGATTACTCTAAATGCTGACTCACTGCCTCCTCAAAGTTGCTTGTCTTAGCATCATCATCACTCAAAATGGGCTCTAAAGGGCCGCTCCCGTCTCGGGTGCCTCTAGCTCTGCCTCGGCTATGGCCCGAAATCTGTCTCTCTCTCCTCCCTGTTGCTGGAGGAGGTACTGCTGGTGCAGGTGCTGCAGCTCCCGCTGGTGCCATCGGCATAGGTGGTATCTGAAAATACAGTTGTTACGTATCAGTTATAGTAGGTGTATCAGATACAAGCATAATATGCAGAATGAGTATACGCAGAAGTCAAATACAGTGTGTCAAATGTGGTCTATCGATGCAATGTATCAGTGCATTTTGGGAAGTTTTCAATGTCTGTGTCAGTGTGTCAGTGGAAAGTTGATGCTTGGAATGGAAAACTGAAGAAATTACTTGAACACCGTAGAGGCTGAGCAGCGTCTCTCTTCTGTATCATCCCTATCAGCGAGGCTATCATCCCGATGGTGCCTCCTGTGTACTCAATTGGTGCCTGCAAATGTATTTGAATGATTAGTATCTGCCACAGATATATCTAAAATGAAATATGGAGTACAAGTGCTAAAGTGTGGTTCATACCGGAGTCGGGCCTTGGACCCCGACAAGCTCATGACCAGCCGCTACGGGTTCAATCGGGACCTGGTAGGCCTCCCCTATGTGCCGCAAGCAAGTCAGCATGGTAGGAAGCTCTGGCCAAACAGCTCTCTGCCTCGCCTGGGAAGCTTCTCTGCCACGGGCCCTGCTCGGCCAGGTCACTCTGCTCCTCATTTTCGCGACAGGAGCCCCCGCCTCCTCATCTCCACGAACACTCATCAAGGGCGGCATCAAGTGTGTCTGCATGAAAGCCACATAGTCGCCCTCTGCTCGGAAGAAGTCGACGTCGAGGCCTACCACGAACTGGATGACCTCCTCAACAAATAGGCTCTCTGTGGACCGCATGGACTCTGGTGGAGCCATCGAAACGACTGGGTCCTGCACACCCATAATCTGGCACATAAAGCGCTCACCCAAGAATAAGGCCCAATAGACCGAACCCTCAAGCAGAATGTGGTAGCGGGAAACTGCCCAGGCACCGACGAATTGGTTCCGCACCCCCCCTGGCATCAAGGCCCATGGCTGCCACGTGATTTGCAAACAGAAGTTGTATAGATTATTAGTTATTGTCAGTTGGTAAGTGAATAGTTTCAAAGAAAAAATGAAATGACTGTGTTTCGGATACCTCATGGGCGGCTACTGTGTCGAAGTACCGCCTGAAGAATATAAAAGGCTCACGGGTCCTACAGTGAAGCTGACCATCATATACCCACGAATAGGGGACTATCAACGGAAGCTCCACTACAGGCTCCTGGGCGAGGGTCGGAAAGTATGCGTATACCCATAGCTGCAGGGAAAATGCAGTGGTATGTGATCAGTATAGTATCAAGCAGATATAGAAAGTGCAAAACAGAAAACACAGTGTATGGATTGTATTTGAGCAGATACAAAAATGCGTGAGCAGATACAGAAATACAAAGTAGAAAGCACGTGTTGAAATATATGTAAATAGGGGTGTGCATAATACCGCCGAAACTGCCGAAACCGCCAAAACTGCACCGAACCACACCGCCAAGGCAAATTCGTTATTATTTGCCAATCGAACCGCCGGTTTTTGGTAAGAAAAATGGCAAATTCTAGTGACACTTTTATCAATCCGCCGGTTTCTATTTTTCTTCCAAACCGCACTGACCCGCACCGCTATTAAATCATGTTTTATAAGATTCTAAAAATTCTTTTTTACTTAAGTTTGCTTGTTGTTCTATACCTTAGAATATAGTATTACATTACTGCTTGAGGGGAATTCAAGATGTCAGTAATCCAAAATAAAGTTGGATTCCAATTCACTTTTCAATCTTTTTTTTTTTTTTTTTTCTGGCCATGTTGCAAACTTGCATCAGCTCACTATTCAATCTAAATACTTTTCAACAGTAAACATTTTCAATATATTGTAAACCCTGAATGATATTAATTTTATGTATTGTATTTGATCATTGTAGCTTCCACAGATGCTTGTAATGAACTGATGGCATAGTCATTGATATTATCATGTTGTTGCTACACTTGCTGCATCAGAAGAAAGCTTCGCAAGATGCTTAACATCACGGTATCTCTCGTCTTTTTTTTACTCTTTGATTTAAGTTTTGTAATTTGAATTATATTTTTTATAAACCGCCAATCTGCCCGAACCGCCAAGGCAAATCTACCATTATTTGCCAACCGAACCGCCAATTTTTTATAAGGAAAATGGCAAATTCTAGTGACACTTTTATCAATCCGCCACCCGCTATACGGTTTCTATTTTTCTCTCAAACCGCACCGACCTGCACCGCGCACACCCCTAGATGTAAAGTAGAAACTATAAAGTAAATATAAAGCACAAAGTGGGAACTGAGATGTGTACCTCCCATGCTTGCCAGTAGCCTTCAATCAGGTCTCCCTGCAGACGGGAGGTAGAGCTCATATATCCATATAGGGTGGTGAGGCCGACTCCACCCCAGTCATAGAAATGAACCCGAGGAAAGGTCACCAGGGTACTTAGCAAATACAGGCCAACAATATTCCACCTGTTCGAAAACAAGTTGGTACTGAAGACGAACATCAGGAAGCCCCTGGCGTACTGCTCGGTCTTCTTTATCGTCTAGGGCTCACTCCCTCTGAATCGCTCAACGAACCAAGTATATCTCACCATCCCCGTCCGGTATATGTGTGGGTATGCCCCCAGCAGCTCGAGCTAGGCTCCCTCCCACTCGTCCATATCTGTATCAATAGGGATTAGATCACCCCCTACGTCTAAGCCGGTGATCATGGCAATGTCATAAGGAGTCATCATCATCTCTCCTACGGTGGAAAAGTGAAAGGAGTTGGTGGTATCCCACCACCTCTCCACCAGTGCTCCTAGGAGAGGACGGCTCATGATGACCCGAGTCAAGCCAGAGCAAAAGAGGCCGAAGCCCGCCTCGTCGATGATGTCTTGAACTTTAGCTAGGAGCTCCTCATACCAGTCTCTAGCGGTCGTAGGACCATAGCCTCTGAAGGCGTTAGACTCACCCTATGGATGAAGACAATGTATTAGATAAGGCTGTGCATGAAATGCAATCAGATGAAGACAATGCGTCAGATGAGGACAATGCATGAAATGCATCAGGTATAAGACAGGGCATGAGATGCAATCAGATAAAGGCAGTGCATGAAATGCAATCAGATAAAGGCAGTGTATGAAATGCAGTTAGGTGGATCCGAGTACAAGGCAGTGCAGGAATTGCAAGTAACTAAAAGCAGAAATACATAAAAATAGAGTTCTTACCTCAATGGCAATGGCCGACAAGTGAGACTCTGGCTCCCTCAACAAAAGGTCTTTTGGTGCACCACGGGTGAACTCGGTGAAGCATTTGATGCCTCCAGAAGTGGCAGTATGTGTGTATGTGGGCGATATCTCTCCAGATCGAAAGGCTGTACCCTCAGTGGTAGCGGCTCTGGCTTGGCCTCGAGCTCGAACTCTGCCTCTAAGTCAGCCTCAAGATCAGCTATCGGCTCCTCTACCTCCGGTGCGGGTGGAACTACTGGGGAACCTCTGGAGGAGCCCCGTCATGAGTAAACCTCATCCTCCATTTGAAAATAGGTGCGAGATGGGTGAAAAGTGAAGAAAAATAAAGAAAAAGGGTAAACTTGGAAAAAGTCAAACCCTAGGAGTGAGAAAATGGAGGAAAAAGTCAAAGTCAGGAAAAGTGCACAAAACTCGAGAGAAACTTGAGGGGAATGAGCCTAGAATGGTGAAAGTGAGGAAAGGAGCACCGAAATCAAGTTTCAATCAGTTCAAAGTGAAGAGAACAAAGAGATTTTAGCGAATCAACTTCGCGTAGGGTGTTGGAAAATGCGCAGAAAGTGCAAATCTAGAGAGAAGGAGGGTCTAAAGAGAAAGGGAAATGATTTTCGGGCATGAGGAAGTGAGGAAATGAAGTGTGGTTGCTCATACTTAAAGGCCCGAGCCAAATTGTCCGCATTACCCTCAATCTATCGATGGTCGGCAAGGACCATTGTTGGCCGGCACCTGGCCGGTGGCCTTCCCTTATGGCCGGCAGCTTTCTTTGGGTTTTTGATGCTATTTTGTGTCCTTGGTTTCCAAGAATTGAAGGGATTGTTCACTGTTGAGTTCAGAATGCCTCTGCGGAAGCTCAAAACTGTATTTTCAGTGCGCGATGTTTGTCACTTGTCAACATAAACGAGGTGTATCCTTTAAACACATTATAATCCTTTCGAGAGGTGAATTGGAATTTGCTTTTGAATTTTTTTTCGTCAAATCATGCTTTAGTATCTTGCATAGAACATGCATGTCCTATTTGTTGTTGCATGGAACATGTACTTCACTTTGTGGCATAGAATATGCATTTCACATGTGTTGTTGTAAGATGTGCATCTCATGGGAATTGCCTGTGTGTCTTGCATTCCCTCTTGAATCATGCATGGAACGTGAATCCGCTTTTTTGCATAGAATATGCTCCTGTTACCAATCATGCATAGAATATGCTTATGCTCTTGTTTGCCTTGCATAGAACATGCATTCTTACTGTATCGTATTTGTTAAGTCTCTTTTCTACACATGCATGATATTGCATGTACGGCTCATTCAGAGGAGTTCCAGGTACAATCATTCGTACCCTTCAAGTTGTATCCTTTTACTCTTCCTCCTCTTGTGTGAGACGCGTTAGGACCTTTTTGGTTAAAAACATTCGAGTGCATCCTGGTGTTCACACCCCTTTTCGGTTAAAAACATTTGGGTGCGTCCTGGTGTTCACAACAACCCCCATCGGTTAAAAACATTCGGGTGCGTCCAGGTGTTCACACCAATCCCTTTTCGGTTAAAAACATTCGGGTGCGTCCCGGTGTTCACACCAACCCTCTCTTGGTTAAAAACATTCGGGTGCGTCCCGGTGTTCACACCAACCCATTTTCGGTTAAAAACATTTGGGTGTGTCCCAGTGTTCACACCAATCCCTTTTCGGTTAAAAACATTCGGGTCCATCCCGGTGTTCACACCAACCCCTTTTTGGTTAAAAACATTCAGGTGCGTCTTGGTGTTCACACCAGCCCCTTTTCGGTTAAAAACATTCGGGTGCGTCTCGGTGCTCACACCAACCCCCATCGGTTAAAAACATTCGGGTGCGTCTCGGTGTTCACACCAACCGCCCCTCAGTTAAAAAATATTCGGGTGCGTCCCGTTGTTTACACCAATCCCCCCTCGGTTAAAAACATTCAGGTGCATCCCGGTGTTCACACCATCTCTTCTCCTCTCGCGTGAGATGCGTGGATTGTTTGTATCGGTTAAAAAAATTTGGGTACTCCCGGTGTTCACACCATCCTTTTTCCCCTTTAACGTGCAACGCATTAGGATCTTGGTTGAGACCTCGAGTGTACCCGACGGTTATGTCGCCCTTCGTTTTTCCTGCGTGATGCATAGTTAAGCTTGCATAATTTTCTTACATCCTTTCTGCATGAAATGTAGTTTGGGTTTGTGTTTCTCGCACGTAGCGCGTGGTTTTCTTTTCGTGGTTGGAATTGTTGTGCCTTATTTCAGTTTGTTTAACTGTGGCAATTCTTTGCATAGCATTTGCATTTAAATGTTTCATTGCATAGCCTCATTGCATGATCATAAGTTATGTTCTTGCATTATGCATGTCATTTGCATTTTGCCACAAAACTACGCTGGTTTGATTTCTTGCAAAGGGATACGCAGGCAGCCTGCCGGTGTAACCATTTATTTCTGTTTTGATTGTTTGTCCAAGTCTTACGGCCTTGTCAAAATGGGTCGTCTCTGGGCTTTGACATTCACTCACGTCATTTCATGATTCCGAGTTCTGTCAAAAAGGGGGAACTGTAGAGACCCCATTTTTGACAGCCCTTCAAGACTTGGATATTCTTGCAGGTACATTCGATAACGAGTCTGGTTGCTTGCCGAGCACTTGAAGTCCTCAGCCGAACGCCACGGGTTTGAGCCTTTCAAAACCTGTAGCCTTTCAAACTCAAAAACTTTCTCTCTCTCTCTCTCTCTAGATTTCTCTCTCTCTCTCTTGCAATTCTCTACACTTTTTCCTACTTACACTACACTCTTTCCTTTACTTACTTAACCAAAATTGATCACCTTTGAGTTAAGGTTCTTTGAGGCCTTCTTGGAGCTCTACAAGTTGGTTTTAGCTTGAATTGTTGCCTAGAATCACTCTTCACTTCAAGAGGTATAATAGTTGCTTTGTTGGCTTACTTTGCATACTTGTTTTCCTATCTTTTTTTTTTTTTTACTGTTTTTGGGCTATAAAAATTCTGTCAGAATGGGCTGAAATTTGTGGTTTGAAGCCATTTTAAGGTAAAGGTGGTTCACCCTTCTTTGTACCTTGTTTGTAAGGCTTCTTCATTTGTGTTTCCCATCTTTAAACCATCTTTTTTTGGGCCTTTAAACACTGATTTTCAAAGTATTTTTAGTGGCAAAAAACATGTTTTGAAGTCCAA
Source organism: Camellia japonica (assembly GCA_030407325.1). Lineage (NCBI taxonomy): Eukaryota > Viridiplantae > Streptophyta > Magnoliopsida > Ericales > Theaceae > Camellia > Camellia japonica. Next base: position 102,252,341 of record JAPPVO010000010.1, on the reverse strand, counting down.
AATTGGAGGAGGTAGCCTCCCCTCCTTGTGTCTTGTTTGCTAGCCTAGTTAGTTCTATATGTTATCATGATTTTCTAGCATTTTATAGCTATATCCCAGCATGTTTTTGCCTTTGTTTTGAACTGCTTTAGCTCTGTTTTGGGCTGTTTGGGTCAGTTAGGCCTTGTTTTGTATGGTTGTAGTGTAAAGGTCCTCACAAGCTTGGTGTTTTAGGCCATTTGACACCTCTTGTTTGAGTTGATTGCATGATTTGGTGTTGTTTTGGACTTAATTTTAGCGCTAAATACCTCTGCAACCTCCCTCATTTCTTGATTTTTCTTTTTGCTTTGAAAGTTGTTTCATGTCACTTGTGTGCCTAAGTGTGGAATTGAGGTTTCATACTTAATGGTTTAATCCCTTTGGGGGTTCATTACCAACGGTATGAGACTTCTTTCATACCCAAAGCAACTTGTGCTTTGAGCCTTCTTTCCATTAGAGGACTCTAACTCAATTTTTGGACTTAATTGGATTAAGGAATGGTTGGTAAGTTAAAATGAGTAACTAACAACTTGGGACAAAAATTGAGCAGGATAATAACTTGTGTGTGGTGTGTTCAATTGGACGTTAATTGAACACAAGGAAAATTGGGACATTTCATACTCAAAGTGGTGAAATGTCTCAAGTTTCCTAGGTCTCCATTGCCCTTGATCATGCATGATAGGGTGATGGTTCTTGAGTGTCTTGTTTTGCATTCATTGAGCCTGCACACCTTGAATCATAGGCCATCATGCAATGAAATTGCTTGAGTTGGTGGTTTGTGGTTTAAGTTCACAACTCCTTGGATTTATTCATGAAATGAAGAGGTGAATTGTGTAGACAATCCTTGGAAAAACCCTATTTTTGCTCTGTTTGTGCTTTGTTGCAGCATGGTGATCTAGTGCATCAGTGGCCGATAGGCTACCATCCATGGCCGCAATGCACTGTAGATGGTCGGTAGGCCACCTTCTTGGCCAGCAAATGGCCAGCAACATTCATCCATGGCCGACTGGCTACTGATGTAAACTTTAGCAGAATGGTTCTGGAAATGATCAACTCTACAAACAAAGGCTTTCAAGAGCAAAATGGAGGTCTTTTCGGGCAGAAACCGAGCATGTGCATCTTCCCGAGGCGGAGTAGTGGCAGAATAGTTAGAAATGTTAATTGCTTATTTTACTTACATTTGTGTTGTAAATTAATTAGTTAGCTTACTAGTTAATTCATTCAAGTGTTGTAATAATTAGTTAATTAGTTTAGCTTTTTGGTTTGTAATAATTAGCTTAATTAGATTAGCTTAATTAGCTTAGCCCTAATTAGTTGCTAGTTAGTTTTGCTTTATTCATTCAAACTCTCCTTTGTGAAAGCAAAATGTAATATTGTGTATGTCTTCTAACCCCACATCTTTCTTCCTTTTACTTAACTGCTTTTAATGGTTAGATTAGGGTCATGTTTCAATTAGCATACCTTATGTTTGCATCCATTCATTCGTATTGCATGCACCGAGGCTTGGCACATCATTCAAACTGCATTGCTATTTCAATACGTTCTATGAATAAGTGTTTAACCACATGCTATTTAAATGAATCATATGCCATATTAGTAGCCGAGCCTATTAATTACATTCTTCGCATATGTTTTATTAGACACTTTGTATGGTTGGGAAGCATGCATATTTTTCTAACTTATGTTTTCTTAGTGTGGAGTACTAGGTGAGTTTTTAGTGCTTTAGCATTCTTGCATGAGTGTGAGTGACTGCCATGGCTAGCATGTTTGCCATAAGGCTAGATGCTTACTTGATAAACTGCTTGAATGCCTGTGGATGAAGGCTTGTTGCTTGAATTGGAACGATTCAACGAATGTATGTTTAAGCTCACTATGTCTAGTGGCAAATTCACAGTTTTAAGCCCACTTTGTTGAGTGGCAAATCTGCAAACTTTAAGCCCACTTGAGATGGCAAATTCAAACCCTTTTCCAAAACAAACATGAAGTTGAATTGTTCCAACTCTGGCAAACTAGTCTATACTTGCTTGTGCGCATCACATAGTAATACTAGCCTAATAACCGGAACAAGAGCACATAATGTTCATAAAAAAATCATATCATGATTAATAGAGGCCGATCTTTGATCGGGCGAGCGGGGGTGCTCAATTCATGACCTTTCCCTCTCACACCTAAGTTCCCGAGCTGAGGCAACTTTGGTGATGACGGACACATGGCCTTCGGCACGAGTCATGAGTTTCCTAAATTTCTCCAAAATAAAATATTTAGGTGGCGACTCTGTATCTGGCAAAGCAGTCCAATTTTAGCATTTTTTATCCTAAAATCAATTTTCCAAAATAATTTGCCGGATTTAGACTCTTTGGTGTTTATCAATTTCACATTGCACTTGTGGGATTAGATTCGGAACCACGGGAGTCCAAACTGTAGGGCTTCTTTCGAGCTTCCTAAAGGGGGCGCGAAAAAGCCGAGCTACAGGAGGGGGTTTTGAGAGTCTTTTCTTGTGCATTTATTGAAATTGTACACCTTGGTTCATTGGCCATCATGCAATGAAATTGTATCAATTGGTGGCTTTTGAATTGAGCTTACCACTCTTTTGAGCTGTTTTGATGATAAAGAGGGGTAAGGTGTACAAACATACCTTGAGAAATACCCTATTTGTGCTCTGTATGCCTTCTGTTGCAGCAGAGGGAACCAAGGATCAGTGGCTGGTAGGCCACTATTTCTGGACAGCAGGCCATCACTTTTGTCCTGCTGGCCACTTTTGTCAAATTGGGCAGCAGTGTTTTTTGAAACAGAACAGAGCAGAGGCTGAGGTAAAAGATGTTCTATTGTGCAACAGAGGCATTTTGGCAGTAGAGCAGTGGGATTTTTGGGTGGAAATCCACGCATGCATGAGCATTTCTCACTTCAGTTACTTTATTTCATGTTGTAATCAATTAGTTAGCTAATTAGAATTTGTAATTAATTAATTAGTGTAATTAATTAGTTAGTTCCATAGAATAGTTAATTCATTCATTGGTTTTGTAATAATTAGCCAGCATAGATAATTAGTTAATTCGTTTTGTAATAGCTAGTTAGTTTATTCGGACCCTTTTTCCCGAGGGCAAGCAATTGTAATAATGTGTATGTCTTCCAACCCCACGTCTTTCTCCATTTAATTACTTGCTTATGATGGTTAGTTTTGGGCATCATGTTTTGTTTAGCATCTCTCATGCCTTGCATCCATTGTTTTGCATGCATTGAGGTCGGTGCATCATTCTAACTTGCATTGTTAGTTAATACTTCTTTGAATACGTGCTTAGACCGCATGCTTTCAAATTGATTCACATGTCATAATTAGTAGCCGAGCCTATTAATTGCATTTTTTCATGTGTTGGATTAGGCATATTTTGCATAAGTTAGGACCATACATTTTTCTAACTATTTTCTCTTTTGGTTCGCCTCGGGAATTGGGGTAAGCATTTATTGCTTTAGCATATTGCATGCGTGTAAGTGTTGCCATAGCAAGCATGATTACCATGAGGCTAATTGCTTAATTGATATATCTATTTGAATGCCTGTGGATGAAGGCTAGTTGTGTGAATTGGGATAGTTTGATTAATGTACATTTAAGCCCACTTTTTCACGTGGCACATTCACAAACTCTTTTAAAAAACAAACATGAAATCAAATGTTCCAATTTTGGCAAAATAGTCTATACTTGTGCGCACATTACATAGTAAGTTAGCTTAATAAATCGGAACGAGAGCATATAATGTAAATAACATTCACATCATGATTAGTAGAGGCCGATCTTTGATCCGGCGAGTGGGATGCTCAATTCATGACCTTCCCTTCCAATACCTAAGTTCCCAAGCTGAGACAATCTTGGTGATAACAGACACGTGGCCTTTGGCATGAGTCATGGGTTTCCTAAATTTTTCAAAAATATTTAGGTGGCAACTCTGTATCTGGCAAAGTAATCCATTTTTGGCATTTTGATTCAAAATCGATTTTTCAAAAAATTTGCCAGATTTGGACTTTTTGGTGTTTATCTATTTCACATTGCACTTGTGAGATCAGATTTAGAACTGCGAGAGTCCGAACTGAAGAGCTTATCGTTTTCCGAAAGGAGCGTGAAAAGTTGAGCTACACTTGGATCCAAAATTTGATTATATTGTTGTCGCTCTTGAAGAAACCAAAGATCTAGAGACTATTTCCGTACAAGAACTTGTGGGTTCACTACAAACCCATGAGCAGAAAGTGATGAGCAGAAATGAAGACAAAGGGTTGGAACAAGCCCAACTTTCACAGTTGTCCCTTACCGGAGAGAAACTCGAGCAAGGGGGGACACCGCAAAGAGGACGAGGACGAGGACGTGGACGTGGTCAAGCCTATCGTGGAAGAAGCTCTGGAAATTCTTATTCCAGAAGAAGAGAAAGAAGAGGTTCATCTCAAGGAGGACGAGGACAACAAAGCTATGTCTAAAGAGGAAAAGGATCAGGAAGAAGAGGTGGTTACAATAATCGTTAGAATTTTGATAAAAACAATGTCCAGTGTTACCATTGCCACAAGTTTGGTCGCTACAAACGAGTGCAGAAGTAAGCAATCATCCAATGAAGTTAGTGAAAGAACTAACTATGCAAAGAAAGAGTCCATTGACAAAGATTCATTGAGCTTGATGGCGCATAATGCAACCAAACACAAAGAAGACATTTGGTTTCTGGACTCTGGAGCTAGTAATCATATGAATAACAGAAAGAACTTATTCACTAAGCTTGATAAGAAAGTTCATGGAGAAATCTCATTCGGTGACCTCTCCAAAGTCCCAGTTCGAGAAAGAGGTGATATTGTGATCAAAATGAAGAAAGGAGATAATGTTTTCATCTCTAGTGTCTATTATGTTCCAGGCATGAAAACCAACATATTGAGTCTTGGACAACTCCTTGAAAGAGGCTATCAAATTTGTCTGAAAGATATGCTACTCACAATTCTAGACACTCGAGGGAAGCTAGTTACTTGAGTAAAGATGGCGAAGAACAGAATGTTTTCTCTCACCATTCACTATGACACACCAAAGTGTTTAAGTGCGATGATAAATGACAAAGACTGGATGTGAAATCTTAGATTCGGACATCCCAACTTTGAAAGCTTGAAGCAAGTAGGAACCAAGAACATGGTGAAAGGTATGCCCAACATTCACCAACCAACTAAGATGTGTGAAACCTGTATTATTAGTAAACAATACAAGAACAACTTCAGAAAGGAAGCAAATTGGAGAACAACCAAGCCACTCGAAGTGGTTTATACAGATGTGTGTGGTCCGTTGAAACTAATATCAAACGGATAGAAGAGATACTTCCTCATTTTCCTTACTGATTATAGCAAGAAGACTTGGGTGTATTTCCTCAAAAGGAAGTCAGAAGTGTTTGAAAAGTTCAAAGAGTTCAAAACTCTTGTGGAGAAGCAAAATGGTTATTATATCCAGAAATTACGATCAGATCAAGGTAAAGAATATAAGACGGATGAGTATGAAGAATTCCTTATGCAAGAAGGAATCAAGTGACAATTTACACCAACTTATACTCCCCAATTGAATGGAGTAGCTGAATGAAAGAATCGCATGATCCTGAACATGGTCAGAAGCATGTTACGAGACAAGAATATGCCCAAGAGTTTTTAGGCTGAAGCAGTTTCGTATGTAGTCTATTTATTAAATAGGTGTACCATCAAATCCTTGACAATGAAGACGCCACATGAAGCATGGAGCACTCCCAAGCCGAGTGTGAGTCATCTCAGAATCTTTGGTAGCATTGCCTACGCCAAGATCCCAGAAGCAAGAAAAACAAAGCTTGAAGATAAAGGAGAGAAGTGTATCCTTATTGGATACGGTGACAGTTCAATGAGGTACAAACTATTCAACCCCATCATAAAGAAAAGGTTTTTCAGTTGAGATGTCATCTTTGAAGAAAATGAGTCCTGGAAATGGGATGAGTTTGAATCCTCCACAAATGTGGAGGTTACAATTGAAGACAGAGAATCAGATAAGCCAAGAAAAATTGCCAGAGAGCCACCATCACCCAGAGAGCAAGAGATATCTCCTCGTGCTTTTCCTTCACCACCGAGAAATGAAACTCCAATAGAAGGAGAAATTTTAGTCATGAGGCCCAGAAGGATTCATAATCTACAAGATTTGTATTAAAATACAAAAATAATGGATGAAGATTTCAATCTATTATGTCTACTAATGAGCAGTGATCCAGTTAGCTTCGAGGAAGCTAACAATGAAGATAAATGGAAGATTGCGATGGATGAAGAAATCAAGTCCATTGAGAAGAGCAAGACTTGGGAGTTAACTACTCTCCTGAAGGGCTTGATGGGTCATTTCATACACCAAAAAGAAACACTAAACTATACCAAATTCCTTAGAATAGTGGTAAGTCCAAGTATCGATCCATAAAGACAAATAGGAAATTAAACTAATTTAATTGTCAAATTCCTTCAATTTTGATTAAAAAGATGATGATTCATAACCTAATGATACTTAAATTAAACAAAGCGAATAAACTTGCAATTATAAATAAAGATGAAATTACTAATTTTTGAGAAAAACCTAGGGTAATGAATTCACCACTAGTTACATAAATAAGGCTTCAATTTGGGACTCAATTATGTTATGGTTCGTATAGCGATTCCGGTTTTGACTCGACTTTTGTTGTATTTCGAACTCGGGCTTATAGTTTCTGAATGTTGTTCATTGTCGTTTTTCTCTTTAATCCCCCTTAAATTTAGTTACTAGATTGTAGTTGTGCGTTTGGAACAGGTTGGTTGCTTGTTTTTCCAAACTTTTGTTGCCCACATTTTTGCTCCTCCATTCGAGCGGCCAATCTTGCGTTTGAGCGGGCTTTGCAGTTTTTGCTCCTCCGTTCGAGCGACCATTCTCACGCTCGAGCGAGCTTCACAAACTCTCAGTATTTTTACAGACTTGTAAATACTGGAAGAGTGTATTCTACGCTCGAGCAGGTGGACTCTCGAGCGTCCAATCTTGAGCTCGAGCGATGTCCTTCGTCTGCAAAACTTCTGAAAGTGTGCATTCTGCACTCGAGCGTCACTTCTTGCGCTCGAGCGGAACAATGTGTTTGACGTTCAAGCGTCACTTTTCACGCTCGAGCGGACTGCGTGTATAACAGATCGTGAAAATGACATTTCTTATCACTTTTTCATTCCTCTCTCTTTCTAAAACTTTCCAAAAACCTAGTTCTTGAGTTTCTCTCTTTAAAACTCATTTTCTCTCTAATATTTCACCTAGATCCATTGGGATCTTCACCCTAGTGCCTTCGAGAAAAAGGTAGAGCGTCTCAAGAGCTCCATTTTGATCCGACTAGAAGTCGATTTTGATGTCTTTGAAGTTTCTCCTCCGTTTTTTTGGTTTTCTAAGATTGAGGTAGGGATTTTCTACACTTTCATATAGTTTTTAACTTAGCTATTGGGTGATTATGTAACAATGGTGGGCTTTGGGTGTATTTTGGACAAACCTAGGGTTTCGGTTATAAAATCAAAAGAGGGGTTACTAAGTGTATGTTGTGGAAATGGTTATGAGGATAAATATAAGGTGGTATGGCTACAATATAGTTGATTTTGGCCTTGGGCTGATATTTGGGAAAAATGGAGTTTGCCCTCAAATGATTTAAATATTTATTTTGTATAAATAAATGAAATTGGTGTTGTAAATATGAAATTGGACGAATATTGAAATAGATGGTGGAGTTAGATATGTATTACCTCTCACCTTTGGAAATTTTAAATAAATTATCTATCTTGAGATTAAATATATGTTTAAAAATAACTGTATTGAGCTATTGGTGGAGGATAGCCATGATTGTTGTAGAAATTGCATGAGGATTAGGTAAAGTAAAACTATTCTATTGTTGGATGTCATTAAATATGACTATGTTTTAAATACATTCCATACGTATGATGTTTGGGATGAGAAAGGGGATGTACTCTATGTTTGGAAGGAGATAGGGAATGGACTCTATTGAAATTAAGTTGGCCGAAGTGTCCTAGGTGAAAGTCCCGAAACCGCGCGTATACATGGGTGTCGATCTCGCGGACAAAATTTTCGTAAAATGGCAGATTGAAGTGTGTGTATGGTAATTGTGTTGATTTGATAATCACTGAGTTGTAGTCTCAGTTGGGTTGTTGAAAGATAATGAAATTGGCTCATGAATTGAAATGAATTGAAGGAAAATGGAATAAGATATGAATTTGGTATTTTATGATTATATAAAAATGTGAACGTTTTGTCACAGGCATTGTATATACACATTGCACTTATATCTTTGTTAAATCTCATATATTGTGTTAGATTATTCCTACTGGGCTTTGGCTCACCCTATTTTGGAAAAACTATTTTCAGGTGTTGGTGATATGACTCCGCCAAGGCAATACTTTGGAGGCACATTTGAGAGGAAGAGCTTCTTTCTTTCGTGTATTCTTTTGTATAGCCAAGGGCTTTAACTGTATTGAGCTAGACTCATTTTGTTGTAACCAAGCAATGACCTGGAAAGATGTAAACCTATGAGGCATATGATTACTTGTTTAGTTTACAACGCTCTTATCATTGTAACACATGTTGTAGATTCAGAATGAACAGTTTGTGAATGTATATCGCATGTGTTATCTTTTGTATAGCAACTTTGAAGAATGAAAGCATATTATTTCTTTTATCTTTTCGCTGATGGGTTGTATTTACTGTATGATTTTGGGGGCGTTACAGTTCGAACTAAATAATACTTCGCAACTACAAGCTCGAAACATTTATCAAGAGAATTAACACGTTCAATGTACAGGCACGAGCCATCTTAAGTAGTACGAGTTGTTCGCTCTAAACTAGGGTAGCAACATGACTCGTCCCTCATAGTATGACTCGTTTCATATCTTGAACTTGAAAAAATAAAAAACCATTGTATGGAAAGTATTCAACAATCACAAAAAGAAAAAAAACTTAAAGAAATAAAGAAAAAATATATTTGAAAACTTCTTGAGAACCATACAATTATTCAAACCATTACATAAAAGAAAACCAAAAAGAAAACCTATTTACTTGGCTAGGGTTTCATCAAAACCCTAGAAATAAGAGCCTAGCCACTCATGAAAAAGTGGGAAGAAGTAGAAGAAGAACAACCCTCCATGAAAATTGCCCTTGAAACTTGAGAATTCCCTTTTTCCAAACCCTAGCCTCTCCTCTCTCTTGGAATTTTTAGACCCCTAATCCAACCTTTCTTCTGTATTTTTATACCTTTGTTAATTTCCCCAAATTCAAAACATCAGGCATATTTCCATAGATAAGGCCACACGTGCGGGAAATTCCACCACACGTGCAGAGAGGGTTTTATACGTGCGGGAATGGGCCTCCACACTTGCAATTTTTTCAGGCTCTGTTTGGCTGCGATGAATGGGCTGCACTTGCAGGAATAGTCCTTCACACGTGCAGGAAGCATTTTTCTCTCCAATTTTTGCATTTTTACTCATTTTATGCTTCCGCTATGTCCAAACTGATTGGCATTAAACATGCATAAAATATATAATTTGACAGCCAAGTAGGGTTAAGAGATCCTAATTATCAACCTCAATGTTGCACAATTTGGCCTCAATCAAGGCTGCAAAAGTATTGGAGTGAAATGGGTCTACAAAATTAAAAGAAATGCTCAAGGAAAAGTTCAAAGGTATAAGGCAAGACTTGTTACAAAAGACTACAAGCAGAAAGAAGGAATTAACTATGGAGAAGTCTTTGCCCCTGTTACCAGATTAGAGTCTGTGGGAGCCAGAAAAATATAGGTACTAGCTCATTGGGCCTAACCCAAACAAAGCCTACAATGGGTCTAGCCCAAACAAATATTAGACCCCCCATCTATATAAAGAAGGGGGCATCCCAAGTGGAAGGCATGTGCTCTCTCTCCCTGCAATATACACTAACACCTTAGATTTCCATAGCTTGATTCTTTCAATCAAAGGACTAAGTTTAGCATCGGAGTGTCTCTAGCTGACAACCCCAGTTGGGTGGCGCCGATCATGCTCATTTTTGCAGACACACAGGGACAGAGTTCATCTCTTCGTTGGATCTCCACTACATCCATGTGAGAGGATATTTCATGGTCTCACAATTGGCGCCGTCTATGGGAATCGTCTTAGAGAGTTCAACGAAGTAAACTATAAGTAGAAATGCAACCAATAATACTCTGATGGTGATCTTTTTTCTCTCTAATTAAACTGATTGTGCAACCGCTTTACAATTTTTTCTTGATTTGTATATACATATGTGCCTGCTTACAAACTCTCTGAAAACTTTTGTTCATGGTAAATATTGATGGAAAAGCTTTAAAACAAAACGGAATTCATAAATCTCCTTTGGTGTCTTCATTTTCTCTCTCTAAAAATGGGTTTCACATTTTTTTGTGTGAGCACAGCTTTTCAAGAATATAACATGAGTTGCTCGGCCAAGTCCACCCTGGGACTTTCTTTGATTAATTTCTTGCCTCACAAAATTTATTTTAAAGTTGATTCTTGGAATATACATAGCCGTGCATGTGCTAACAATTAACAAGAATGAAAGCATGTGTTGTGGTTCAACAACCGGACGCCGAGTAACTCTCGCCTGGCATAATCGAGTTATGCGCTGAAAACATAAGACCATCGTGCGAAGATAGTGCAAAACCAAAGTCACAAAACTGGAGCACTTTGAATTCGCCCGGACCCCTCGCTAAAAAAAAAAACACAAAAAAAACGATGTTTGGGTTCTTCGGCAGAGTTTCGGACTTCTACACAGCAAATAGGTATACCGGAAAATCTGTGGCTATGAACGACTTTGTGCGTAGTATCCTCGGCTTCTTAGATCCTTCGTCACTGACACGGGTTGATCGGCAAACAATCAATCGCCAAGCTTTTTTACCCAAGCAACTCACACAGCAAGAACAATCGGAGACAACGAGGATTATCGGCTTCAAAAGCTTGGCAAGTAGCTTAGACGATGACGAAGTCGACACTATTATCTGTAATAACCAACAGTGCATGGTCAAAATAATTCCGAGCTTAATTCGCCATCTCTGACTTTAACGTCATATTCAGCTTCAGTTTTGGCTCCGACTATTTGTCCAAAACATACCTCAAGATTCGACTAACACAACTATGCCTATTTGGCATCCGCCAACGCACCAACTTACATCCATAAGGCCCAAAGGCGACTCTTCAATTCGGCATATCATATTACCGTCTCGACTTCGAAAACATTATTCGGCTTCGGCATCTTATTCGGCACATTCTTTGACTACAGCTTGCAATATTCTTCCGCATCAAATATTCGGCAACGTTGTAACTTATTCGGCACTAATATCTCGGCATAGAATTAGCATCTCGGCTTGCCGAAATCCACATCTGAACATACCACAGGATTCGTATCGGCTCAAAGATTCCAAACCCACCAACTCGAGGAGTCGAGAAGCAACCCAAGTCTGCCGAAAGTTGTGAAATGGATCACACATACCGAAAACTAAAATTTCAAAAGCTATCAAACTCAAGTTTTGACCATACCAATGTGAAGTACTCATTAAGACGAGTCCAACGCAACAAACCGCGTCGAAATCGGAGCTAAAACGACGCCGTACGGGCCGATCAAAGTTTGCCCATAATTGATGAATTTTCTTGAGGACGACGAACCAGCCATGCAAGAGAAGTTATCCGGTGCTTCATAGCGCACAATTCTCAACCGATCTGAGCCATCAGCTTTATTTCGGCTACAACTACGCCATCAGGAGTCCGATTACAACGATCCAATAGTCCTTTCCAACTATTTGATGCAGTCCGGGTCCATCCGTACGGTCAGAATTTGCAAATTTAACTCACCAAAAAAATAAAAAAGAAATAAAAAATAATTAAAAAAAATGCAGAATTTATTCAAAGAATTGTGCGCAATGGTTTCCTTCACATATCACCAAGCACCCTACTTTGTCTCGGCTTCATTCCGCTATCGCCACTGCACCGAATGAGGGCACGGAATCCGTTTCAAATTTTTATCGGCCTACTCGGTAATTTTGGCCCAAATCAATTTTATTCCTTTCGAATAACCAATGTCATCCAAAAGCAATGGGGCAAGTATACGTTGGACAGGAAACTCAAGTTCAATAAATCAACAACCGTCGCTATCCCAGTTTAGCAAATCCAACTCCGAAGGGATGCCGACACACCGCGAAGCTAAGAAAAATCACCGACCAAAAGATCGGCACGATCACCGACCCAAATGTTGCTGACCAACTTCTCGGAAAAATCACATTATATATGAAACCGACACCGATGTTTTGGCACTAGTTACTCGGCAGTGCATCACCTTTACTCAGCAAGATTATTTGGCACCATTTGTCAACTTTATGCAGCAACATTGGCCACAGTATTCGGCAACTTTATACGCCTAACAACATTATTCGGCAAAACAATTAACCGCGACATTGCTCAACTCCGCAATTCGATTTTTCACTCTGCTATACATGCATACTCGGCCAACTTGGTCCAAACATTACAACGACATTTAGTTGAGTTACAAACTCCCGCTTCTTTTCACACAGCTCAAAGCAAGCACCAGCTTTGGGGCAATACATTATAGCAGTCGGCAATTCGCATATTTTTGCACATCGTCATTTTACCAAAGCCGAATTTTTCCTGCAAACATAGGGCAATGGGGCAAGTCCAATCTGCATTTCTTCCGACTAACACCTGTCATTCAAAAGCAATGGGGCAAGTGTACCTTGGACTCAACGCAAACTCTGCAACTCGGCAATTAAATAGCTGGCCCAATATCTACTTGGCAATTCCTTACAAGCGGAGCTATATTATTAGTGATTAACATGTCTACCTTATTCGGTATAGGCCATCACTGATAGAATGTATTATTTAAAATCCTTGCAATATCGGCACTTGATCGCCACTTAAAATTGGCAAAAGTTTTGCACTCGACATGGAGCGCCATCAGCAAAGGCCTACACCCATGCCTGGGGTTTAGAATACCGCAGCCTACACCCATGCCCAGGGGTTAGAATACCACAGGCCTACACCCATGCCCGGGGGTTAGAATACCGCGGCCTACATCTATGCCCGAGGGTCATAATACCGCGGCAGACGACCCTTGCCTAGGGGTAACAATACTGTGGTCCATTTTTTGACTGATATATCTACTTTATTTAATTTACATTATTTGGTTACTTTGAAGCACTCTTCACACTCGGCAATATCCTACACCCTTACCAGGGGGTCATAATACCACGGCCTACGACCCTTGCCCGGGGGTAACAATACCCCGGCCCATCGTTATGATTTGTTTAGAACTCGTGATATAATTTGTACTATGATCACCATCATTTATTTAATCTCTCTCCCTTATATACATATATTTGTACATGTATTCAAACATACATGCATTCGTACAGTCATCCATTCATTTATCAAAAGACCTAATATTTATTTGAACAGGGTAACTTGGTGTAGACGTCCTCGAACGTCCCGGGAGGGAATCCCGTTTTGTTCATTGGGCTCACTACAGTTTAGGACTCAATGTCACGGTCCTGTATCTAATCTCGCAGAGTGCAATGCAAGACCGATGAATCATCAAAGAGTCCAAATCTGGCAAATCGTTTTTGAAAACAGATTTTTTGAAAGAAGTGCCAAACATGGACTGCTTTGCCAGATACAGAGTCGCCACCTAAATATTTGTTTTGGGGGGAATTTAGGAAACCCTGACTCGTTGCCTATGGCCACGTGTCCGTCATCACCAAAGTTGCCTCAGCTCAGGAACTTGGGTACGATTGGGGAAGGTCACTTCGTGAGCACCCCCGCTCGCCCGATCAAAGATCGGCCTCTACTAACCATGATATCGAGTTTTGAAAACATTCTGTGCTCTTATTCCGGTTATTAGCCTAGATTTACTATGTGATGCGCACAGCATACAAATATAGACCAGATGGTCTGAATTGGAACAAAACATCTCATGTTTGTTTATTTTGAAAATGGTTTGATGGTGCTACCCGCAAGTAGGCTAAGACGTGGATTTGCCACCCTCAGGTGGGCTTAGAAAACGTGATGGTTTGCCACTCTCAAGTGGGCTTAAAACTCACAGTCGATGAATTGTTCCAATCCAAATAACCCAACCTTCACCCACAGGTATTCAGACAGTTATATCACATAAGCACATAGCCACATGTTAAGCATGCTATCATGGTAACACTCACACGCATGCAAGATGCTAAAGCATAAAAGCTTACCTAGTACTCCGAGCCAAAACAAAAGCTAGTTAGAAATCCATGCATGATCCTAACTATACAGAAATGCCTAATGCAACACATGCAAAAATGCAACTACAATAGGCTCAGCTATTCTAAAGATGGCATGTGAAATGCTACAGCTAACAAGTATTCAACTTGGAATTGAAATACAATGCAGTTAGTATGATGCGCCGAGCCCGGTGCATGCAAGACAGATGAATGGATGCAAACATGCGAGCATAAGTATACTAATTGAAACATGCCCTAATCTAACCATCATAAGCTGGTAAATAAAAGGGAGAAAGACGTGGGGTTGGAAGACATACATCACACATACGCACACTTATTACAATTGTGCCCTCGCTCGGAAGGTCCGAATAAATAATACAGTCCGAATAAATATTTAAATATTACAAAACCCTAATTAATTAACAAATTAACTAGGAAAGCGGATAAACTAGCATGCAAGCCTATGGACCGCCTCAGCTCTGTTCTGAATGATGAAAGATGCATGCTTGAGTTGCCTGGCGCGGAAATCCATTACGATGCCCGATTTGCCTCTGTTTGCAATTAATCCCGGAATGCTGTGCAAGGCTTTAGAAAGCTGCTGATTTCTGATTTGCTGCAACAGAGAGCAAGAAAGGGGCATGGCAAAGTATTTTCACGTATGTATGCACACCTCGATCCTCGTGCCACCAATCACGCATCCCGATGCATGATGGCCGAGGAGTCGAATTGCACGACTCGATGTGAAATGAATGCACATGAAAACACAACAAGACCTAAACTCCATCATGGGTAATCCAGAGTGTCGGCGACCGGGAATTGAGACACGTTCCGTCACTCGGAGTACGAAACATCCCTCGTTTCCCGTGCTTGGGCTAACTCCTATCCCAAACACAATGCAAATGAGATGGCATACACAATGCGACTAATATACATCATACAACCTAGCATACGCAATGCTATGAAATGGCATACACAATGCTCGATGTAACATGGCATACACAATGCTCTAACATGCAACTCAGCATACACAATGCTATGGAACGAAATGGCATACACAATGCACAATGGACTTACACCAATATGAGTGGACCTCAGCCACACTCACATCAGTGGCCATTAGATGAAAATAAGACAACCAAAATGCGTGCACACATGCACGAATATCGAGGACCAAACCTAAGGCATCAAATGCCACTCTACCCAAGCATAGCGAGGATGAAACATGGCATGGAATAGCATAAATTACAGCTCTAAAACAGCATGAAATATGGTCCTGAAACATGCAAATATAGCACATAATGCAAGCTAGGGGGCCCGAGTACCGAAACTAGTGAAGTGTGTTACACTAGAGGTACCCAAAGCAATGCACCAAAGGCAAAACCAACTCCAAACAGACCCTAGGCAGGTCTGAAATAGTGGGAAATTGACCTAAAATGATGGCTCGGAATGCAACGAAACGGAGCTCATTTAATGGTCGGTAAATGGGGTATACAAGTCCGACTCTCAGACGCATTTAAAGAGATGAAAACATGGCAACATGGCATTCAAAAAAGCTCTTAAATGTGATGAATAATAGGCTCAAAACATAAACACACCTCAGTATATGCATGGAATGGATCTCAAAACTCAAAGCTAAGCATGGACCTTGAACTACAAGCATGCAAAACTAACATCATTCAACCACAAGACCCAAAAACAGAGCTAGGGTAGTCCAAAATAAGCACATTATCAGTTCAAGGTATAGCCAAAATATGCTAACATGAAGGGCCAAAACAACACGCAACATAGGCTAGTGAACCATGAGTTGTTCTACAACTATATGAAGCATCTGAGGGCTCACCCAACCAGCCAAAGATAGAAGTATTTTATGCCAAAATATGCCCAAATAACTACTGAAATGCATCCAATGCATGCAAAAATGATGAGCTCCTTTGGAGGGCCATGCAAGGGATTACTCAACACATATAACAAGAAAACTTAGCATGGCAAAAAAAAACTCTAGAAATCAATTATGACAGCCCTAAAACTCACCAAATTGGCCCTGAAATGGGTCAAGGAAGCATACAATGAAAGGCCCCTTCAAAAGGCCTTGAATGGAATTGTTCTACACATGCATTATGGACACAAAATATGGCAAAATGGGCTCCGGACAGAGCTAATGCAGACCATATAACTCACAAAATAAGTCCTGGAAAGTGACTTCACAACATGCAAAATGGAGCCCCTTTGGAAGGCCAACAAAGCTAGTAAAGAGAATGAGGGGTGAGAGGGTCACCCCTCTATGATTTTGAAGCTCAAAGGTACATCTAAGCCACTGAAAATCCACTGGATTTCAGTGGCTAAAAGGCCAAATCAAGGCCAATGCAAATGCTCACATGCATAGCTCAAAACATGAAGAAATAAAGCATGGAAGGGGGGAGATGACCCCAAACAGAGAAGTGACCTTAAGTAAACATGTTTATAAGCTCAAAAGGAAACTTTTTATAGTTTATGACAAATCTCGAAAATGCTCACAAGTAGGACTAAGATATGATGCAAAATAGGCCTACAAAGAGGGATAAAGAATACAAGGGTGTAGGAGACCTCAAACAGAAAAGTGTCCTTATATAATCTTCAAGAGGAGCTCAAAATATGATACTTTTCAGTTTATGACAAAGTCCAGAAATGCTTGCAAATAAGGCTAACCAATAGAGCAAAAAAATGCAAGTTGAAGGGAAATAGGTACTTACCCTTGAAGAGCAGCAAAGCAGGAGCTTTTGGACCAAGTTGGTGAACCTTCAACCCTTGAAAATCAGTCCCAAAGTGCTGGAATGGATGATGGAGGTGGTAGGCTAAGGGTTGTAGTGCAAATGGTCCAAGAAAACTAGGGTTTGGAGCTTGGAATAGTGAGTTATGGAGGGTGGAGGGTATATGCCTTAAGCAAAATTGTTGAACCTTTGGAATGGAAGCCAAGCCTCTCCTTTATAGAGGAGAGGCTCTAAAATATCTCAAAGAGACCTCACATATCCTCCATACACGTGTATGGAGGATGGTCCAATTGCCTCACAGCTGGCATAGCTGTCATGCATTCAGAGAGGGCAAAAAGCAAGAAGCAGGCCGGCCAGTTCAAGTGGCCGGCCGGCCACTCCCCCTGGTCGATCGACCAGGGGTCAAAAGGTTCAAGAAGAATTGCTGGCCGGCCACCCCAAAAAGGTGGCCTCCCAGATGAGTGCAACACAGCTATATGGTGAAAAACCAGAAAAAGTGACCCAGGAGAGAGAAAAACCAGCTTTCTAGCAAGGTTCAAAAAGGTCAAGATGAATTACTGGTCGGCCTACCCATATTGGTGGCCTCCCAGATGAGCACAACACAATGGTGGTATGAAAAGCTAGAAATTGTGGCTCAAAAGTGAGAAAAACCAGCTTTCTGTCAGAAAAACCGACTTTAGGAGAGAGAAAAAGAGAAAACTGGTTTTTCAGGGGAAAAGGTGGCCTCCCACCATCCTACCATCTTCCTAGCAATGAAAATAGGGTTCATACCAAAAATGAACCCTAACCGATGCAAAACGAGGGTTCGGGGGCCCAAAACGCGCGGTCCGGGGCCCCGAAAACAGGCTGTTAAGCACCGGAGGTGGCGTATGACCACGAAGGTGGTCTCCCGGACCACAGTGTCCCTCTAAGGACAGGAAACAAGGTGTGTGCCAAAAATCAGAGCAAACGGAGGTAATTAGGCGGTCCTGAACCGAGGCGCACGGCCGACGGCTCCGAAAACCGAAAACTAGCCTCCAAACGGGAAAAATGGCCTACAACCACGAAACGTAGCCTACGGCCACTGAGAGATGGTCTACGAGACCTCTCCCTCCCTTCAGGAAGAGAAAACAGAGAAAACAGGACCTGGTTCGCAAACCGAGGCAAAGCACCAAAGAGCCCTGAAGTCCGGAGGCAAGGCTCGCAGCCGAGACTCTGAAATCTCAGAACGAGCACGACATGCAACATCACTGAGCGCTCAGTTGGTGACGTCTGAGTCTTAAGGCCGGTCAAAAATGGGGTGTCTACAGTTGCCCCTCTTTCACAGAACTCGAAAGTCATACGTGACGGGAGTGAATGTCAAAGTCTAGAGACGACCCATTTTTGAAAAGGCCGAAGACTTAGACAAACATACAAGATATCAAAGAAATGTGCCCGCAGGCATGCCCGCAGGCGGGGGGGCAAAATGCAAAATGAACATGCACCAATCTGGACATAACTCATGATCATGCAAAGTAGCAAGCTGTAATGAAGCGCACACGCAACAGTTTTAAGCAAGAATGCAAAGCAACAACTACATTTCATGCAGTTTAAAAATGCGGAGAATTATTCAATTCTCGCCACGTCTCACACGGAGAAGATACAATACCTGCGCGATTCGTTTGGTCGCACCAGCTTCAAATGAACCGTACATACAATATCGTGCCTGCAAAAGAGAGAAACTTAACAAGCACAACATAGTTAGCAACACATGTTGAATACTACATCGAATGCAGACAAACATGGTGCTGATAGGAAAGTGCATCGCAACGCGAGAAGAAACACGCGTGACAACGCAAGTTAAGCGTGAGGGTATGACAATACCCATGAAACGTGCACAATGGTATGCATGAGAATGCAAGTGACGTGCATAACAATGCAAGATAAGTGCAAATTCGGATGCATGTTTGACATGAAACAACGAGCAAAGAAATGCAAGTTTCGGCAAGTGTGACTCAATCGCAACCTCCGGTTTACCTCCCGGAAGGGTCACAACGTGCTCAAAAAGGATACATTTTTCTCTTGAAGAGTGACGATGGAACACGCGTTGAAAGTTGGAGTTGAAGTTCCCGCGGAGGGATTTCGTGACGAAAAGTGCACTTTCTTTGTACTTTCTCGAGTGTCGGGGACTTCGATCACTACCAAAATTTGCAGAGAGCTTGGAGACCACCTTGGGAACACCACCGACCAAGTTTGGGGTCCACTGGAGGCCACCGACCAGGTTTGAGTGTAGGGGGTGGTCGGCCTGCCAGAAAAGGTGGCCGGCTGACCACCTAGTCCAAATCCGGGACAGTTTTGACTTTTCACCCTCATTTCCTTAAATATACAAAGCCAAACACTTTTTGCTCATAGCTCCAAGGCCGAAATCAGTCCCTCTACCTTCCTAGAGCATTTTCTCTCTCAGATCTGCGCTCCATACGCGTTTTCCAACGCCCCATGCAAAGTTGTTTCGCGAAAACTTTCAGTTCTCTTCACTTTGAACCGATTAAATTTTGATTTCGGTGCTTCTTTTCTCATTTTCATCACTTGAGGTAAGTTTGTCTCAACATTTGGAAGATTTTCTCGGGAGTTGACTTGTGTTGACTTTCTCATTTCCCGAGAGTTGACTTTTGTTGACTTTTTCCAATTTTGGCTCATTTTGCTCATTTTTGCTTCTTTTTGCAGATTTCTTTGAGATGGCGGGTCATTTTCCCGATGGTGGAGGTTCTCCAGGCGCCGGAGGTGAGCCAGACATCATGTCTTTACCTCCGAGGGTTCGGCCATTCATTCCCGAGAGGTACGACCCTCCGACACACGTCCTTCCTCAGGCAGTTTTCTATCATTTCACCGACTTTGATGCTCGAGCACCGGTGGATCTGCTATTGTGGGAGCCAGAGTCCCACCTCTCTCATCAGGCACGAGAGGTATGTACCTCACTTTTTACATTTTCCACCTTATATTCTGCATTTTCCATACATTTCATGTTATGTACGCTTATCTGCTCATTTCAGCACACAGCTTGTTCTGAACACTTAGTTTACAACGCAATATTCTGTTCGCATTTTGAACACACAGCTCAAACACTTGAATTTCCGAACCCGCAGTCCATGTATTGATTGTGAACACACAGCACACACTTGTTGAAAGTTGAATACGCAGCCCAAACTTTGAGATGAACATGCAGCCCAAACTTTGAGTTGAACACGCAGCCCATATCTGATTGTGAACACGCAGCACACACTTGTTGAAAGTTGAACACGCAGCCCATATCTGATTGTGAACACGCAGCACACACTGATTGAAAGTTGGACACGCAGCCCAAACTTCGATGATGAACACGTAGCCCATATCTGATTGTGAACACGCAGCACACACTTGTTGAAAGTTGAACACGCAGCCCAAACTTTGATGATGAACACGCAGCACACACTGATTGAAAGTTGAACACGCAGCCCAAACTTTGATGATGAACACGCAGCCCATATCTGATTGTGAATACGCAGCACACACTAATTGAAAGTTGAACACGCAGCCCAAACTTTGATGATGAACATGCAGCCCATATCTAATTGTGAACACGCAGCACACACCGATTTTGAAATCTGAACACACAGCTCAAATACTCGACGTTGAACATACAGTTCGCCAAACAACACTGCTTAATCTGAACACACGGCTCATAACACAGCACTTGGTTCGCACACAGCTCATACATTTCATTCGCATGTAGCTTATACATCTCATTCGCACGCAGCTTATACATTTCATTCTGAAACTGAATACATGTGTTCACTATGAATGCAGGTGTCTTCCTGTGTTACACGGGGATATGGCTCCATTTCTGCGAGGGAGTGGTATGCGGAGCTCCCGGAGGCTGTTCGGGATTGGGTTGACCAGGCAGGGTTTGGACCCTTCTGCACTGGGATTTCTCGCTATCCTGCCAACAGGATGTTGATGAGTACCCTTGTAGAGAGATGGTGGGACACCACCAACTCCTTCCATTTCTCCGCTACCGGGGACATGACTATGACCCCATTCGACTTTGCTGTACTGACCGGCCTTGACGTGGGAGGCTGGGCGATCCCTTATGACGAGGACATAGGCGAGTGGGAGGCCACCTGGATTTATCTGTTGGGAGCTCGCCCACCAGTTGACAGATCCTCAGGCAGGGTCCGGTATACCTGGTTTTCCTCATATTTCAGACCGAGGGAGCCCGAGACGCCCGAGGAGATAGCACAGTACACCCGAGGATTTTTGATGTTCCTCTTCGGGACTACTCTGTTTGCCGATAGGGGGAACACCGTTGGGCTATATCTGCTGAGTGCCCTGGTAAACCTTTCGCAGATCAGTCAGTATGACTGGGGTGGCGCCAGCTTGGCTACCCTTTATTGTTACATAAGCGCGACCTCCCGCGGACGGGGGAACATAGTCGGCGGCTACTAGAGAGCCTGGGAGGTACTTTCTGCCCTCTCGATTTACATTTCTGCTTTTCATTATCTGTACATTGCACACACGGCACACTTTACATTCTGTATTCCCATTCTGCACTCAGAATTATGTATTCGGATTCTGCACTCAGCATTCTGTATTCTGATGGCTTTGGCCCTGTTTTCCACAGTTATGGGTTTTTGCGTACTTCCCGATGCTAGCCCCAGAGCTCAAGGTGGAGGCCCCCCTCATGACCCCCTACTCGCTCGTTTTCGAGGGCCAGTACCAGCCGAGGGCTCGGGAGACCCTGCCCTACCTGCGATAGTATTTTGACACGGTGCGGGCGACCGAGGTACTTCAGAACTCTCAACCCTCCATGTTTTCATCTTTGATTTATTTTGCACATTTGCGATTTCTAATCGGCTTATGCATTGGTTATCCGCAGATCTTATGACAGCCTTGGGTACCTTTGGGTGGGGAACTCCGATTCCAGTTTGCCGGAGGATGGGCCGCTTCCCGGTACAGGATCTTATTCGAGGGGCCAGTCGGTAGGGCCTGGTTCTTGGGGGACCGCTTCCTTCGCCAGACTATGGGCTTTCCTGAGCCGAGTGTTCCCTCAGCACCTCCGGATGATATGCGATCCGCTAATAGGCTCACTCCCCAGGGTGTTATTGACGCCAGGTTGGGCACTGATGCACTGCTACATTTGGAGGACGGGGAGTACGCGACCTACCGTCACACCTACTTGATGCCTCCATTGGCGGGTGTCCGTACTCCCACGAGGAGGTCTACTGGCATGCCATCTTCGTGTTGCACCCGAGCCAGAGACATTCCTTCGACCAGTAGGGCTGGCACATCTAGAGGTGGGGCTGGACTGGTCCCCCAGATTCCTCCGACTTATCATCATACCGGATGGCCAGATATGCTGACTGAGTTGACGGGATGGCGATACGGGACTTCCTACCTGATTCCGATAAAGCCTCTTATGCCAGATCACCCATACACCAGAGACCCGGATTCACCACCAGTATGCTTTATAGCTTTGATTTATCACTCAGATACTTGGACATTCATTCATTCACTGATGATTTGCACTTACATCTGCAGCCTACCACGGAGTATACTGAGGGGTTGCTCGGGTTAGTGGCCTCGCTCGAGGGCATGGTCTTGCGGAGAGAGGCACAGCTATCCATCATGGGTGTCTCGGTATTCTTTAATTTTCTTGCATTTATCATACTTCTGATGACATGCTGAACTTGAACATTTCACTGCATTGATTGACCGACTGTATGTGTAGAGCACATCTGACACACACGCCACATTCATGTACTATATCTGCATACATCCACTCCATGTAGCTTTTTATCTGTGCATCTAATATACATATTTTGGCTGATGCGTTCAAATTGTACTTTTTTTTTCCAGATGCCTCCGATATATACCGGGCCACCTGGACCTTCCCGGGGAGCTAGACCATCTAGGCCTTCTCGAGGAGAGGGGAGTCGTCTCACAGACGAGGTGGGCGCAGGGCACATGTCATAGAGGAGGAGTCCAATGAGGAGAAGGAGTCCGCGCATCCTCAGTCAGAGACATCTGCAGGCAGAGAGGAGGATTCTGAGTCTGGTTCTGAGGGTAGAGGTGATGCCGAGGAGGGTTCCGAGGACAGCAGCTCTGATTCAAATGATGGTGCTGGCGGAGATGGTGCAGGGACTTCTCAGCCGAAGAGGACGAAGAGGGCCTCTTATTCTTGCACTTGAGAGCACAGATGTTCCTGCTTTATTTGCCTTTTTTTACTAGTAGTTGTAGCACATTGTACATTATTAGGCAGTTTTATTTTCTGTAAAACTTGTACCCTTGTTGTAAAATGTTGTAACAAAGGAAGCATGTTGGAATGAAACAGCTTTTGTTCAAAAAGTGTTGTATTTTTATGTTCTTAGCATCGCATCGCAGTATTTTGCACAAAAATGAGATTGAATGGAATTGTGCATTGAAAATTGTCAAGTCAGGTAGTGAACCGATGCAACAAACAAAACAACTTAACTTACTAAGAAAGAACGGAACCTTAGCAAGTTTACAACTCGATAAGCAAGACACAACAAAGTTGATTAAACTTACAACTCGATAAGCAAGACACAACCATGTTGATTAAACAAAGAGTAACAACTCGATACACAGAACTCGTTAACTCGACAAAACTTAATGACTCGATAAGCAAAACAACTCGGTAAGCAAAACAACAACTCAATAAGCAAAATAACAACTCGATAAGCAGGACTTAACAACAACTCGATAAACAAATGCATTTCGGGCGATCTGGGCGACGGAACGCATCCGAAACAGAGGAAAACGCGCACCTTCAACACTCCCGATGCATGTAAATGCTAGGAACTTTCTTCTAGAGGCTAGGACAAGACCAAAGCCCCATTTTTCTTCATGGCCGACCACCTAGGGAGCTGGCCGACCAACTTTTTTGCATTGGAGGGGAGAGGGGTGGTCGGCCTACCAGAAAAGGTGGCCGGCCGAGCACCTAGTTGGCAGCCACCAAATTTTCGACACGTGTCGCCCGAACAGTGTCTTATCCTCTTTAAAAGCTCCAGCCTTGTGGTTCATTCATTTCATCTCAGTTTTGCATCAAAATGGAGGCGTTCTTCACCCAAAATCTCGCAGCTTGGATCGCTTCTCTAGATGGCTCGGAAAAGTTGAACTTCCGGGGCTTCGGCTTGAATGCACTATTCACGCTGGGCCGCACTCCGCTGCATCTTCCTTTTATCCATGCCGCGGCAAGGTTTTGGAACCCGGTAACACATGTCTTTAGCTTCAGCGGGCAAGAGATGTGTCCTACTTTCGAGGATTTCCAAGCTTTGATGGAGTCCGAGCGCAACGAGGAAATCTTGCCTCAACTTCGATTTGGCCACGTCCAAGCCCTAGGACAAATGTGCGGCCTCACTTTGTATGATGCTCGATCATTGGTTCATGACGGGGAGCTAGACATCCCAAGCTTGGTTTACCGGTTTCTGATGCTGGTGACCGCGGCGACTATCATTGGCAGGGCTACTGGTGACACGCGCTTTGCTTATGCTTGCTAGCTCATTTCTTGCTTGTTCCGGGCTCCGGTGGATTCAGTGTCTGGTTGATCGAGGTTGCCCAAGGTTTGAAGGAGGGCAAAAGTTGCATTGCTATGACATTGGCTGAAACATTGATGGCCTTAGACGCTTTTCATCGTCGAGAGACGGCTAGGCTTGCGGGGAGCCCACTACTATTGTAGGTAATGTTTCCCACCCAATCTCACATATGTATTGCTCACATCACTCGGCCCTCAGGCTCGGTTTTTCTCACAAACCCTTTTCTTACTTTTCTCTCATCGTACATCTCTCTATTCTTTATTCTCTCATTTTTCATCCCTTCCCAGGTGTGGTTAATGGACAAGTTACAGATTGTGGAGTCTTGCCCCGCATACTCAGCTCGCGGCTACTTTTTCCGACAACGCCTGGTCAATGCCCTAGATGAGGAGTGGTGGTACAACTGGATGTGCAATTTGTCTGCAAACCACATCGCTTGGCGTTGCCCTTGGCTCAATTTGCCGGCAATGGGTTACAACATGACCCGTCAACCTGGGATTCAATTGATTGGCATGACACATTGTGTCTTCTATTTTTCGTTCCAGTTCCAGTGCCAATTCGGACATGATCAGACTTGCCCGCCAGAGGGGATAGAGTACCCTGCTACATTCCCAGCCCGAGGCGCACAGCTTGCCCGGTATGCCACAGCATGGAGGTCTAGAGAGCTCCTGGCCCCCGCTCCCACTTTCAGTTGCACTTTGTCTGATGAGTGCTTGGATTGGCTCAATGAAGAGGCACAAGAAGGGCCCACTTTGGCATCAGAAGCTTCGACCAGCTCTGGGAGGGGGCGCAGGAACACCTGACTTATCTATGCCCTGAATTTATTGCTTTATTAGTACTTTCAAGTTTTCTTTATGATTGTAATAAAAAGCAACTTCAATTTGTATGCAAGAGCAGGAGAACTCTGTATTGAAATCAATAAAATTGAAGGTTGTGGGTACTGAAAATTTTCCGCTTTGGTCCAAAAATGGTCTAAGTTGTAAAAAGATTAATTTTGAACAAAGTCAACTTTTATTAAAACTTTTCAAAACCATTTTCGATATGGATCAGAACTGGACATGCCTGAAATCTGTCACTGAGATGCACAACCCCGGATCCCCAGCAACTGGAAAGTTGCCCCTAGTCTAAATAGTACCGCAGCACTGCACAGCAACGGAAAGTTGCCCCTAGTCTGAAAAGCACTGCACCGAAGATCATAACCGAACTCTTGAATGCTGAATAGACAAAGATGACCGAGATGATCAAATGGACAAAGTTGATCGGGGAAAAGTTTATGGCTGAACTTCAGGATGAAGTTGCCTACGTATCCCAAAGATGGGATTCAAGCCTTATGTAGTTCAGGCTAGGGTTCACTCAAGTATTTTCACTCTCCTTTTACGCTCTAACTTTTGCCAAGGCCGCCCTTTGTGGGTTTTCAACCTTGCGAGCTCAGTTTTTATCATTTCAAATTTTTTGCGCTCTAAGTTTTGCCTAGGTCGCCCTTTCGGGTTTTCGGCCTAGCGAACCTCTCAGGGATAATATTTCTTCAACTTGTCCATATTGATCGGTTGGCAAAACTCTAGGCCATCTAGGTCCATCAGAACCACAGCTCCACCTGACCAGATAGACTTAATGATATAAGGACCAGTCCAATTGGGTCTGAACTTGCCCCTAGGGTCGTGGATGGGAGCTCGGTTGTCCTTGAGCACCAAATCTCCTTCCTTTAAATTCCTGGACTTAACTTTCTTGTTGAACGCCCTGGGAATTCTGCGTTGATAACCTTGAACATGGTACAGTGCTTTCAGTCTGCGCTCGTCAAAGAGCATGAGTTCTTCAAATCTGCTCCGCTGCCAATTTGCTTCGGCTATCTGACACTCAGCCAGTACTCTTAAAGACGGAACCTCAATCTCGATAGGTAGAACGACCTCCATCCCATAGACTAATGAACACGGAGTCGCCCCAGTAGAAGTTCTAATTGAAGTCCGATAACCCCACAGAGCAAACGACAACTTATCTGGCCAATCCCGGTAGGTTTCCACCATCTTCTGTAGTATATGCTTGATATTCTTGTTGGCGGCCTCGATCGCCCCATTGGTCTGCGGCCGGTATGTGGATGACTTATGAAAAGCCACATTATATTTCTCCAACAAGTCAATCACTTCCTTCTTGAAGTGGGAACCGTTATCTGAAATGACCTCGTTTGGGACCCCATAACGACAAATGATGTTGTTTCTGATGAACTTTGCAACGTGCGACGCTTTCAACACCGCATAGGATTGGGCCTCAACCCACTTTGTAAAATAATCTATCACGACCAGGATGAACTCATGCCCATTCGACCCCTTCGGAGTGACAGCCCCGATCACATCGATTCCCCAAACTGAAAATCGCCATGGCGAAGTCATATTGTACAGCTTCGACGGCGGAATGTTCATGCGATTTGCATGGATTTGACATTTGTGGCATCGCCAAACAAAGCTGATACAATCCTCCTCCATGGTGGACCAGTAGTAACCTTGTCTGAGGATCTTCCGAGCTAACATTACCCCGTTCATATGCGCACCGCATTCCCCTCCATGGATGGCCTCCATCAGGCGTTTTGATTCTTCAGCTTCAACGCACAGCTTATGCATTCCCAGATGACCTCTCTTATACAATTTACCTCCGCAGATGATGAACCGAACGGCCATTCTCCTTATTGCCCTTTTATCCTTGGCATTAGCCCCTGGCGGATACGCTTCTTTCTCCAAGAAATTCCAAATGTCGTAATACCAGGGGTTCTCATCCTGAACCTCATCTATCGCGGTAATCAACTCGTAAGCCGGCACAAATTTTTGGTCGATAATGACTGGACGCATCCGGACTCTGAACGGGATGTCTATCATGGAAGATAGAGTTGCTAGTGAATCTGCGAACCTGTTGTTCTCTCTTAACAGATGAGTAAAACTTAATTTCTCAAACCGAGGAATTAACAAATCCAAGGTCTGGTGATACATAATCATCTTTTCTTCTTTGACTTTCCAATCTCCTTTCGCTTGAGAGACAACAAGGTTCGAGTCCCCGATGACGTCCAACCGTTTTGCCCCTAGTTCCAGGGTTGCTTCTAGACCGGCAATGCATGCCTCATATTCTGCTTTGTTGTTTGAGACTTTCAACCGGAGTTTGAATGCTAGACGGATACGGGAGTTGTTGGGTGCTATCAGCAACACTCCTATCCCATACCCATACTGGTTTGACGCTCCGTCAAAGTACATCGTCCAAAACTCGTCATCAATATGCAAAATGGCCTCATCTGGGAATAAGTACTCAACTGCTTCACCTCCTTCCACTGGGTGATCGGCTAAGAATTCTGCTACTGCTCTTCCCTTGACTGACTTGCGCGTCACATATTTCAAATCGAATTCGGAAAGCAACAGCAACCAATGAGCTAGCCTACCCGTAAGTGCCGGTTTCTCGAAGAGATATTTGATGGGATCTAATCTCGAAACCAACATTACAGAGTGAGCTAACAGGTAGTGCTGCAGCTTCCTGGCGGCCCATACCAAGGCTAAGCAAGCCTTTTCCAACGGTGTGTGGCGAGTCTCATACTCCAGCATCTTCTTGCTCAGGTAGTAGATGGCTCTCTCTACTTTGTCCTCTGATTCTTGCGCGAGCATGCAGCTCATTGTAGTCTCAGTTAGTGAAAGATACAAAATCAATGGTCTCCCCGGCTCTGGCGGTGACAACACGGGCGGGTTCTGTAAGTATTCCTTAATCTGTTCAAAAGCAGCTTGGCATCGGCCGTCCCATTGGAATTTCTTTCCTTTCTTCAGGAGACCAAAGAGTGGTTCACAAGTCAAGGTTAATTTTGAGATAAATCGTCTTATGAATTGCATTTTACCCAGAAAGCCTCGCACCTCCTTTTCAGTCCTTGGTGGTGGCATTTCTGAGATAGCCTTGATTTTGGAAGGGTCGACTTCGATACCTCTCTGTGTAATCAGAAACCCCAACATTTTCCCTGCCGTAACACCGAACGTACACTTCTAAGGATTCAGCCGCAACCGAAATTCTCTGATCCTTTGGAAGAACTTTTGCAAGGCGGTGTAGTGGCCCTCTCTTTCTTTGGACTTGACAATCATGTCGTCCACATACACCTCAACCTCTTTATGGATCATGTCATGTAATATTGTGGTCGCAGCCCGTTGATATGTAGCTCCAGTGTTCTTCAGCCCAAATGGCATCACTCTGTAGCAATAAGTCCCCCATGGGGTGGTGAAAGCAGTCTTCTTCCGGTCTTCAGGTGCCATCACTATCTGATTATAGCCTGAGAAGCCATCCATGAACGAAAGCAAAGCATGCCCCGCTGTGAAGTCCACTAACTCATCAATATGCGGCAAGGGAAAATCGTCCTTCAGACTAACTCTATTCAAATCCCTAAAATCCACGCATACCCGGATCCTGCCATCCTTCTTCGGCACTAGAACAATGTTGGCCAACCAAGTTGGGTATTCAGATACTAGCAGGAACCCTGCATTAATTTGCTTGGTGACCTCTTCTTTAATCTTGAGGGCCCAATCAGGGCGGATCCTTCTGAGTTTTTGTTTAACGGATCGGGCCTCGGGGTCAAGAGGGATCCGGTGCTGTACAATCTCAGGATCGATTCCAGGCATGTCTTCGTAAGACCAATCGAAAACATCTTTGAAATCTTTTAATAAAGCGACTAAGCGCTCGCGTTCCTCCAAAGACAACGTGGACCCGATCTGGACTAGCCGCAGGTCCTCCTCAGTACCAATATTCACGGTAGTGATTTCATCCATTAAGGGTTTAACAAATCTCTCCTGCTCTTGTTCAATTAAGCGTTGCAAAACCGGAGGAATTTCTTCCTCGTCGTTTTCATCAAAATTTTGAAAGTCTGAGTTAATGCAATAAATCAAGGGCACAAAAAAGTACTCAGAAACCACAGCCACATCATTCTCATTAAGCACATCCAAAGCGTCTGATTCTTCAGTTACAACAGACTCAAAAAAAAAGAAAAAAACGACCTAGACAGGACTGTGGTATCCGGGTTATCACCCCCTAGAATACCGGACTCAGACTCAGTCGAGCTGGAACCTGATTCGGAGGAATCAGATTCCGGCTCACTACCTGACCCAGTGCTGCTTGACAAAAATCCCTCTTCATACTGCCAGATGAGAGAGGGTGCGATAGATGCATCCAAAATGTTTGCTGGCAGGCCCGCAACCATTTCATTCCCGATCACGCACACCGAGAAGTTATCCCCCAAGCACTTCTGTTCGATTGGAGGATCTGAAAGTAGACACGCCAGCGCTACCCCCATTTCACTTTCGGCGTCCTCAGACTCCACTTTCTTGCTCTGCTCAGCCTCAGCTAATGGGTCCGTCTGCTCTTCGGCAACATCCTCCCCGGATAACTGTAGGTCAAAGAAAATTTCAAAACCTGGCACGCGCTTCCTCTCCGCGTTCAGCCACGGCTTCGGGAAGCCACAGAACGAAAAGTCCTCCCCCTCCCGGATGAAGCGTCCGTTTAGGGTACCCTGAATGGGCTGGTGCATTAACTCAAAAGGCTTCCCCGCCTTCTTCGCTCTGGCTCTCCCAGCCATCTCCTTGCCCTTCCTTATCCAATCTTCTTTGGTGGGCAGATAACCCAGGCCAAAGGTATGTGGGTTGTGTGGCA
Organism: Camellia japonica; assembly: GCA_030407325.1. Taxonomy (NCBI): domain Eukaryota; kingdom Viridiplantae; phylum Streptophyta; class Magnoliopsida; order Ericales; family Theaceae; genus Camellia; species Camellia japonica. The sequence goes on along the minus strand of JAPPVO010000010.1, from coordinate 102,222,089 downwards.
CTTCGGTCAATGCTGCAACGCCCTTCCGGCCGCTCTTTCCTAATCCCATTTTGGGGATGTATTGAAGCTTGTTCATGAGGTATACTGATTGAACACTGACATACAATCCCTCATTAACAGCCATGATATTCTGCACGACCCGGGCCTTAGCCAGGGTAAAATCGGATAAGAACACATCCTCCACACCATGCTCAATTTCCAACACTGGCGTAGATACTTCCGGCGGTGGATGGATCGATGAATTCCCAAAAACAATGGCTACTCCCTTCCCATGGGGGTATTTCACCATATGATGCAAGGTGGACGAAACTGCCTTTACTTGGTGCAACCACGGCCGCCCTAAAAGCATGTTGAAAGTTGCAGGAACTTCTAGGACGTGGAAGTCTATTTCATGCTATCCCGGCCCAACCTTGGTCTGAATTTTCACTGTCCCCATGACGTCTCTGCTCGTGTTGTCATATGCCCGAATCACCTGGGCTGTCGGCGCGAAGTCCGCGGTCTTTAAACCGATTGCATATGCTGTCCTTGCCGGGCAGACATTGATGGCGGATCCGGTATCGACAAGAACCATCGGAATCCATTTGTTTCTACACTCCACAGAGATGTAGAGTGGCTTATTGTGATTCGCACCCTCAGGTGGCAATTCCTTATCGGAGAAAGTCAACATCGGGGTAGCCCCTCCCGGAAAAACTAAGCCCACCAGTTGTTCGGGCGTGGTGTCTATTGAGAGCTTGGCCTTGTCCATGGCCGATAAGACAGCTTGTCGATGCACTCGCGATGCCATAAGCAGTCCCCAGATGGAGATGTCTGCATGTATCTTTTTCAACTGCTTCAGTACAGCCTCTTCTTCGAGTTGTTTCTCTTTCTGTTTCTCTGCCTCTTTATCTTTCCCAGATGCCTCTGGCTGATCTAAATGTGGGGGCTTGAAATACTGCCCGCTTTTAGTCATATGATCGACTTCGCCGATGTACCAGGTATCGTCTGGCTGGTTGCTCCCCCAATCCTCATCGGTGTGGGCAAGACATAGATCATCGTCCTCCTACCACATTCCGTCGGCCGCCCACAGACACCTGTCTGGCTCCGGTACCATTGTACTCGCAGTACTCTCCGTCCACATGCTCGCAGCATTCTCTACCTTCGCGCACACAGCATTTTCAGTCCCCTCAGGGGCCTTAGCTTTCCTGATTCTTTCAGAATCCTCAAACCTTTCTTGTTCCAACTGCGTCAGTACAGCTGGCTGTTCAACACTTCCCGCACTCACAATGCCCAAGTCCTGAGCGAAATTCTTAGCACCGGCGCTCTCCGGCGGTTCATTCTGATTTCCGGCCCTTTCGGCCACAACTGATATTCCTGCCCCTGTCGGGCCCCGTTCCAACTGAGCTTCGTCGGCAACATCTGGTAAGTCATCAAGCCACCCGGTTACCTCTGCGGACTCCTCAAAATCTGACCAGTTGACCACCATGTCCTCTGGGTCTTGTTCATTGAAAAATTGGAGGTTAGCAAAGTCCTCCTCCACGGCTGCCAGGTCATCTGTCCTCTGACCAGATTCACTCCCCTGTAACTTGCAAAGCTCTGCCCCTGCCGGCAATTCAAAGTTCGGCCCAACCTGGCCCACTGATAGAATGTAGTCGCTTGGACTGTATACCCCTTCCGCAAAACCCTCGGATTCCTCAGACTCTGGCTCAACAATCTCATTCTCTCCTGAAATCTCCCATGTTCTGTCTTCGACAGCCACCACCAATGGTTCGGGTTGGGTTCTGGAGATGTCTAACATGCACAAGTCAGTGCAGTCAGGAAGGAGCACCTCCGGCTTGGGTAGGTGGGTTGGGGTGATATAGATGCTAGGATCGTAAGACACGACCCCAGTCTGGATAAAGTTGATTCTTTTGGGAGGTGGAGCTTGGTTGTGCGGTGGGAGAGGGTTTGTTGTGACATTGGGTTTTTCTGGAGGCACAATCACCTGCTTGTCAACGAGATCCTGAATCTCGTGACGCAATCGGTAGCATTGGTCAGTGTCATGACCGTGCTGTTGGTAGAATGCGCAGTATTTGGCTGGGTTATGAGAGGGAGGGAGTGGATTTGGCAATGGCCTCGGCTCCAGGGGCTTTAAGTGCCTTTTCCTGATCAATACCCCTAGAGCCTTGGACAAGGGCATATATAAAGGCGTGAAGGTTCTTTGGCCTCTGGGTTGGAATTTGGTGGTTTGTGTGTTGCTTCCGGACGCGCCGGAGAAAGGTGTAGCTGCCATGGGTTTTGGAGGGGGGATGGTGGTGACCATGCTTACCTCCGAAGCTCTAGCATTTGCGGCATTGCTGGTGCCTGTATTACTGTTGCGGTTGAAAGTTCTTCGGGGTTGCTCTCTATCTTGGTCAATCAGACCTTGTTTCATAGCATCCTCAATTTGTACCCCCATCTCGTGCAAATCGGAAAAGGTAGGAAAGGGGAGCACAATCATCTTCTGCATCAGTTTTGGCTGGAGATTACGCACAATTATCCGAATTTGGTCCTTATCTGTGGGCCTTAAAGTCATCATTGAGGCCTTCGCCCTCCACTGGGCTACAAAATCCGAAAAGCCCTCCTTAAGGTCCTGCCTTGTTGTTTCAAGATCACGGGTTGTAATCTCGATTTGAGTGTTATAGGAGTACTGTGCAATGAAGGCCTCGGCCATCTCGTCCCAGTTCCGCTTAACATCATCCTCTAATTTCGCATACCAGATAGCGGCCACACCTGACAAGGTCCGGTCGAATAGCGAAAGCTTCTGCGGTCTGGTGAGGCCCATCGGTCGCAGTATATCTGAGAACAAACGAAGATGGACCATGGGATCGCCAGATCCGTCGAAGCGGTCGATTTGTGGCATTTTGAACCTATCTGGCAGCGTCACAGCCACATCGGTATATCCATCCTCGATGTCTGGGATGGACTTTACCCCCTGCGATTTCTTGAACAGCTTCTCGAGCTTGCTCAACTTTAATGCTGTATGGTCCACCTCGAACTCAAAGGGAGAGTCCGGTTGATTGACAGGCGTAGGTGCCTTAGATAGTTGTGGTAGAATCGGGGGCAGAGCCGGTCCCGTTGGGATGTCCGTATCTGCCTGGACATTTGGTGCCTCTCCAGGCACTGGAATTCCTGGTGGGGGAGGGACTTGTTGTGAAGCAGATGCCCCGGTTTGTTGTTGCAGCCTGGCAATTAATTCTGCCTGCTGGGCCATGATCTCGGCCTGTGGTTTGGCAAACTCATCCCGGCGAACAGCGTCCTGCTGCATGGCTCTCATAGTCTCTTGCATCTGACGCATCATTTCCTCAACTCCTGGCATTCCTGACATGCTGTCCTGATCTGTCTGAACTACTGGGAGGTCTATCTCTATAGCAACAATTAGGATCTCAACCCGACTGTCTGCTGATGGGGTAATCCACTGCTCTGGCAACCTTTGCTCGGATACACTGCGTCTTCTCGACCTCTATCTGATAACCGGGGGTAGGAAATGATACACTGGTTGTCCGTTGACTAGATCCTCAGATCGATGGAGTCGGCGACCTCTTGTCCAGAGTGCTTGGGGAATATCTGCTTGGTCTGAAGCAATTGTGATAAACTATCCCCTAGCAAAAAGATAAATAAAGCAATAATAAGGAAATAAATGAGCAGATAAACGGACAGCATAACGGCTTAAAATAAACACACAACGCACAGTTGGGCATCACAACACACAGTTGATAAGCTGAAATACACTGTTCTCAAACACTGGTCATTATTCCCAAATTACTGTCCCCAAAACTGAATCTGATACCCGCAGATAACTGATTCTGAAAATGCTGAACTGGTGCCTGCAGGCCTGATACCCAAAAGACTAAACTGGTGCCCGCAGGCCTGATGCCCAAACTTGTAAACTGATACATACATTCGTATAGAGACGCACTCTAAAAGCACATAACAAACAAGTGAGACCCAAAGCACCCCTATGTTGGGGTAGGGTTTCCCTGTCCTATTTTGTCAGGAGCTAGGGTTTCACTACGCACGCAGCAGTTTCAAATAACCTATAATCGGGTAAGCAACCTGTCCTAGTTTGAAATGGTCACTATGGATTCTGAATATGCACTAGGTCGAATGGTCAAAAAGGGTGCCCCGGTAAAACCGGGGTTTGTGTTCCCGTCGTGGCAGAGCCCGCAACCGGACAGCCTTATGGCACGCTTCTCGAAGCGAGCCTCCGGCAAACCGTTCAGGAATAGCATACGACAAACACGGTGTCCTAGGCGCACCAATGCAAATGTAATGCAAAGAAACACATAAATGTAGTCAAAACAAGATATCACGAGTTCGAGTCAAGTTCTCTAAATCCCCAGCAGAGTCGCCAGAAACTGTAGACGTTCCCGAACGTCCCGGGAGGGAATCCCGTTTTGTTCATTGGGCTCACTACAGTTCAGGACTCAATGTCACGGTCCTGTATCTAATCTCGCAGAGTGCAATGCAAGACCGATGAATCATCAGAGAGTCCAAATCCGGCAAATCGTTTTTTAAAACAAATTTTTTGAAAGAAGTGCCAAACATGGACTGCTTTGCCAGATACAGAGTCGCCACCTAAATATTTGTTTTGGGGGGAATTTAGGAAACCCTGACTCGTTGCCTAAGGCCACGTGTCCATCATCACCAAAGTTGCCTCGGCTCGGGAACTTGGGTACGATTGGGGAAGGTCACTTCGTGAGCACCCCCGCTCGCCCGATCAAAGATCGGCCTCTACTAACCATGATATCGAGTTTTGAAAACATTCTGTGCTCTTATTCCGGTTATTAGCCTAGATTTACTATGTGATGCGCACAGCATACAAATATAGACCGGATCGCCTGAATTAGAACAAAACATCTCATGTTTGTTTATTTTGAAAATGGTTTGATGGTGCTACCCGCAAGTAGGCTAAGACGTGGATTTGCCACCCTCGGGTGGGCTTAGAAAACGTGATGGTTTGCCACTCTCAAGTGGCTTAAAACTCACAGTCGATGAATTGTTCCAATCCAAATAACCCAACCTTCACCCACAGGCATTCAGGCAATTATATCACATAAGCACATAGCCACATGGTAAGCATGCTATCATGGTAACACTCACACGCATGCAATATGCTAAAGCATAAAAGCTTACCTAGTACTCCGAGCCAAAACAAAAGCTAGTTAGAAATCCATGCATGATCCTAACTATACAGAAATGCCTAATGCAACACATGCAAAAATGCAACTACAATAGGCTCGGCTATTCTAAAGATGGCATGTGAAATGCTACAGCTAACAAGTATTCAACTTGGAATTGAAATACGATGCAGTTAGTATGATGCGCCGAGCCCAGTGCATGCAAGACAAATGAATGGATGCAAACATGCGAGCATAAGTATGCTAATTGAAACATGCCTTAATCTAACCATCATAAGCTGGTAAATAAAAAGGAGAAAGACGTGGGGTTGGAAGACATACATCACACACACGCACACTTATTACAATTGTGCCCTCGCTCAGAGGGTCCGAATAAATAATACAGTCTGAATAAATATTTAAATATTACAAAACCCTAATTAATTAACAAATTAACTAGGAAAGCGGATAAACTAGCATGCAAGCCTATGGACCGCCTCAGCTCTGTTCTGAATGATGAAAGATGCATGCTTGAGTTGCCTGGCGCGGAAATCCATTACGATGCCCCAATTTGCCTCTGTTTGCAATTAATCCTGGAATGCTGTGCAAGGCTTTAGAAAGCTGCTGATTTCTAATTTGCTGCAATAGAGAGCAAGAAAGGGGCATGGCAAAGTATTTTCACGTATGTATGCACACCTCGATCCTCGTGCCACCAATCACGCATCCCAATGCATGATGGCCGAGGAGTCGAATTGCACGACTCGATGTGAAATGAATGCACATGAAAACACAACAAGACCTAAACTCCATCATGGGTAATCCGGAGTGTCGGCGACCGGGAATTGAGACACGTTCCGTCACTCGGAGTACGAAATGTCCCTCGTTTCCCGTGCTTGGGCTAACTCCTATGCCAAACACAATGCAAATGAGATGGCATATACAATGCGACTATCATACATCATACAACCTAGCATACGCAATGCTATGAAATGGCATACACAATGCTCGATGTAACATGGCATACACAATGCTCTAACATGCAACTCAGCATACGCAATGTTATGGAACGAAATGGCATACACAATGCACAATGGACTTACACCAATATGAGTGGACCTCAGCCACACTCACATCAGTGGCCATTAGATGAAAATGAGACAACCAAAATGCGTGCACACATGCACGAATATCGAGGACCAAACCTAAGGCATCAAATGCCACTCTACCAAAGCATGGCGAGGATGAAACATGGCATGGAATAGCATAAATTACAACTCTAAAACAGCATGAAATATGGTCCTGAAACATGCAAATATAGCACATAATGCAAGCTAGAGGGCCCAGGTACCGAAACTAGTGAACTGCATTACACTAGAGGTCCCCAAAGCAATGCACCAAAGGCAAAACCAACTCCAAACAGACCCTAGGCAGGTCTGAAACAGTGGGAAATTGACCTAAAATGATGGCTCGGAATGCAACGAAACGGAGCTCATTTAATGGTCAGTAAATAGGGTATACAAGTCCGACTCTCAGACGCATTTAAAGAGATGAAAACATGGCAACATGGCATTCAAACAAGCTCTGAAATGTGATGAATAATAGGCTCAAAACATAAACACACCTCAGTATATGCATGGAATGGATCTCAAAACTCAAAGCTAAGCATGGACCTTGAACTACAAGCATGCAAAACTAACATCATTCAACCACAAGACCCAAAAACAGAGCTAGGGTAGTCCAAAATAAGCATATTATCAGTTCAAGGCATAGCCAAAATATGCTAACATGAAGGGCCAAAACAACACGCAACATAGGCTAGTGAACCATGAGTTGTTCTACAACTATATGAAGCATCTGAGGGCTCACCCAACCAGCCAAAGATAGAAGTATTTTATGCCAAAATATGCCCAAATAACCACTAAAATGCATCCAATGCATGCAAAAATGATGAGCTCCTTTGGAGGGCCATGCAAGGGATTACTCAACACATATAACAAGAACACTTAGCATGGAAAAACCAACTCTGGAAATCAATTATGACAGCCCTAAAACTCACCAAATTGGCCCTGAAATAGGTCAAGGAAGCATACAATGAAAGGCCCCTTCAAAAGGCCTTGAATGGAATTGTTCTACACATGCATTATGGACACAAAATATGGCAAAATGGGCTCTAGACAGAGCTAATGCAGACCATATAACTCACAAAATAAGTCCTGGAAAGTGACTTCACAACATGCAAAATGGAGCCCCTTTGGAAGGCCAACAAAGCTAGTAAAGAGAATGAGGGGTGAGAGGGTCACCCCTCTATGATTTTGAAGCTCAAAGGCACATCTAAGCCACTGAAAATCCACTGGATTTCAGTGGCTAAAAGGCCAAATCAAGGCCAATGCAAATGCTCACATGCATAGCTCAAAACATGAAGAAATAAAGCATGGAAGGGGGGAGATGACCCCAAACAGAGAAGTGACCTTAAGTAAAAATGTTTATAAGCGCAAAAGGAAACTTTTTCTAGTTTATGACAAATCTCGAAAATGCTCACAAGTAGGACTAAGATATGATGCAAAATAGGCCTACAAAGAGGGATAAAGCATACAAGGGTGTAGGAGACCTCAAACAGAAAAGTGTCCTTATACAATATTTAAGATAAGCTCAAAATATGACACTTTTCAGTTTATGACAAAGTCCATAAATGCTTGCAAATAAGGTTAACTAACGGAGCAAATAAATGCAAGTTTGAGGGAAATAGGTACTTACCCATGAAGAGCAGCAAAGCAGGAGCTTTTGGACCAAGTTGGTGAACCTTCAACCCTTGAAAATCAGTCCCAAAGTGCTGGAATGGATGATGGAGGTTGTAGGCTAAGGGTTGTAGTGCAAATGGTCCAAGAAAACTAGGGTTTGGAGCTTGGAATATTGAGCTATGGACGGTGGAGGGTATATGCGTTAAGCAAAATTGTTGAACCCTTGGAATGGAAGCCAAGCCTCTCCTTTATAGAGGAGAGGCTCTAAAATATCTCAAAGAGACCTCACATATCCTCCATACACGTGTATGGAGGATGGTCCAATTGCCTCACAGCTGGCACAGCTGTCATGCATTCAGAGAGGGCAAAAAGCAAGAAGCAGGCCGGCCAGTTCAAGTGGCCGGCCAGCCACTCCCCCTGTTCGGCCGACCAGGGATCAAAAGGTTCAAGAAGAATTGCTGGCTGGCCACCCCAAAAAGATGGCCTTCCAGATGAGTGCAACACAGCTGTATGGTGAAAAACCAGAAAAAGTGACCCATGAGAGAGAAAAACCAGCTTTCTAGCAAGGTTCAAAAGGGTCAAGATGAATTACTGGTCGGCCTACCCATATTGGTGGCCTCCCGGATGAGCACAACACAATGGTGGTATGAAAAGCCAGAAATTGTGGCTCAAAAGTGAGAAAAACCAGCTTTCTGTCAGAAAAACTGGCTTTAGGAGAGAGAAAAGGAGAAAACTGGTTTTTCAGGGGAAAAGGTGGCCTCCCACCATCCTACCATCTTCCTAGCAATGAAAATAGGGTTCATACCAAAAATGAACCCTAACCGATGCAAAACGAGGGTTCGTGGGGCCAAAACGCGCGCTCTGGGGCCCTGAAAACAGGTTGTTAAGCACCGGAGGTGGCATATGACCACGAAGGTGGTCTCCCGGACCACAGTGTCCCTCTAAGGAGAGGAAACAAGGTGTGTGCCAAAAACCGGAGCAAACGGAGGTAGTTAGGCGGTCCTGAACCGAGGCGCACGGCCGACGGCTCTGAAAATCGGAAACTGGCCTCCAAACGGGAAAAATGGCCTATGACCACGAAACGTAGCCTACAGCCACTGAGAGATGGTCTACGAGACCTCTCCCTCCCTTCAGGAAGAGAAAATAGGACCTGGTTTGCAAACCGAGGCAAAGCACAAAAGAGCCCCGAAGTCCGGAGGCAAGGCTCGCAGCCGAGACTTTGAAACCTCAGAACGAGCACGACATGCAACATCACCGAGCGCTCAGTTGGTGACGTCTGAGTCTTAAGGCCGGTCAAAAATGGGGTGTCTACACTTGGTAATAAAAACTCTCATTCCTTCTACCGCAGACAATGAAAGGTTTGGGGCAATTGTGGGAGCCAGAAAAATATAGGTACTAACTCATTGGGCCTAACCCAAACAAAGCCTACAATGGGTCCAACCCAAACAAATATCAAACCCCCCATCTATATAAAGAAGGGGGCATCCCAAGTGGAAGGCATGTGCTCTCTCTCCCTGCAATATACTCTAACACCTTAGATTTCCATAGCTTGATTCTTTCAATCAAAGGACTAACTTTAGCATCGGAGTGTCTCCAGCCGGCAACCTCAGTTGGGTGGCGCCGATCATGCTCATCTTTGCAGACACACAAGGACAGAGTTCATCTCTTCGTTAGATCTCCACTACATCCATGTGAGAGGATATTTCATGGTCTCACAAAGTCTATCAGGTTGCTAATATCATTAGCAGCACAAAAGAGTTGGAAAATTTACCAACTAGATCTCAAGTCAGCATTTCTAAATGGATTTCTTGAAGAAGAAATCTTTGTGGACCAAACACTTGGATATGTGAAGAAAGACCAAGAAGACAAGGTGTATAGGCTTAAGAAGGCCTTGTACGGATTAAAACAAATTCCTCGTGCGTAGAACATGAGGATTGATGATTATTTCCAAGAGAATGGATTCGAAAAGTGTCCCTACGAGCAACCGCTCTATTTGAAGAAAGAAGCTGATGGAAGCTTGTTATATGCATGCCTCTACGTTGATGATTTGATATTCACTGGGAACAATCAAACAATGTTTGAATCCTTCAAAAGAATATGGTCCGAGAGTTTGAAATGACAGATATTGGATTGATGTGTCATTTTGTTAGCATCGAAGTAGTTCAAAGCAACAATGGAATCTTCATCTCATAGAGCAATTATGCGAAGGATATTCTCAAGAAATTTGGCATGGAGAACTGTAACTCTATCTCAACACCTGATGAAACAAGATTGGAGTTAAGGAAGAACGAGCAAGGAGATGTTGATCCTACATACTTCAAGAGTTTGATTGGAAGCTTGAGATACCTGACCTGTACTAGGCCAAATATATTCTATGGAGTTGGACTTGTCAGTAGGTACATGGAGACCCCTGACCAGTCTCATCTAAATGCAGCAAAGAGAATACTCTGTTACATCAACGGTACCATCGATGATAGACTATTTTATACAAAGAGTCTAGACTTCAGACTTATTGGCTATTCAGATAACGACTAGGGAAGAGACTTGGATGAAAGTAAGGCCCTATTTGTTTGGGGTTACAGAGAGGGGATTGAGATTGATAGTGAGGTGGGACCCACTATCTTTGTGTTTGTTTTGGGAGATGGAGAGGGGATTTATAATCCCCTTTGGATTATGAATCCCCTTGGGGAGGGGATTCGGATTGATCTCCAAGACATGGTATTAGAAAAATAGTCCGCCGGACTATTTTTATTTATTTATTATTTTTTTTTTTTTTTACATGTTAGGCATTTTTTTTTTTTTGAACATTAATGTTTAATTTTTTTGTATTTTTTGTTAAGTAAAAATCATTATTTTATTTGTTTTATTTTTTTCTGGAAATTTTTTGTTTTTTATTTTTTACATGTTGGGCATTTTTTTGGAACAATAATGTTTAATGTTTTTGTATTTTTTAAATTTGTTTTATTATTATATATAAAAATAATTTAGCAATCCCTACACCAGTAACTATCATTAAAACAAATACAATTTTACTTAATCTCCTCACTATCAATCCCCTATATTCTACCTCTGAATATGAATCCTCTCCATTCTACCTCTGAAACAAACGAGGCCTATGTAGCTCGACTTTTTCGTGCCCCCTTTCGGAAAACGAATAAGCCCTACAATATCAGACTCCCGTGGTTTTGAATCTGATCTCACAAGTGCAATGTGAAATAGATAAACACTAAAGAGTCCTAATCCGGCAAATCTTTTGGAAAATCGATTTTGAATCAAATTGCCAAAAATGGACTACTTTGCCAGATGTAGAGTCGCTACCTAAATATTTTTTGGGAAATTTAGGAAACCCATGACTCGTGCCAAAGGCCACGTGTACGTCATCACCAAGATTGTCTCGGCTCAGGAACTTAGGTACAAGAGGGGAAGGTCATCAATTGAGTACCCTCGCTCGCCCGATCAAAAATCGGCCTCTACTAATCATGATATGAATCTTATGTACATTATATGCTCTTGTTCCGGTTCGTTAGGCTAGCATCACCATGTGATGCGCACACACACAAGTATAGGCTAAATTTTCAAGAATTGGAACACTTGATTTCATGTTCGTTTGCAAAATTGTTTTGAATATGTACCACCTGAAAAAGTGATATCATTAGAACATTACTCAAATTATTTCAATTCAAGCAACAAGCCTTCATCCACAGTCATTCAAGCAATGATAACATTTAAGCACTTAGCCTCATGGCAAGCATGCTAAACATGGCAACAATCACACTCATGCAATTTATGCTAAAGCGAGTAAAAGGCTCACCTAGTACTCCAAGTCAAAAAGATTATAAAGTTAGAAAGATGCATGATCCTAACTATACAACACGACCAATGCAACACATGCGATATGCAATCTAAATGGGCTCGGCTACTAATATGGCATATGAGTCAATTTGATAACATGTTGTCTAAGCACGTATTCAAAGAAGTATTTAAACCAACAATGCAAGTTAGAATAATGAACCGAGCCTCGGTGCATGGAATACAAGTGGATGCAAACATGAAGTGTGCTAAATTAAACGTGATACCCCTAAACTAACCATCATAAGCTAGTAAATAAAAGGGAGAAAGACATGGGGTTGGAAGACATATACATTATTACAACATTGCGCTCTCACAAAGGAGAGTCCAAATGAACTAACTAGCTAACTAGCTAACTAATTACCTAGCCATTACAACAACAAATGAATAATCTAGTTAAACTACTTTAACTAATTATTACAAACCGAATTAAATAACAAACGAACTAATTAACTAATCTAGCTAACTAAAATAATACAACATGAGACAAATTAGCCATTCTAACTAATTAATTACAAAGCCACTATTTTAATAACACTAACATATCACAACACGGATCCCAAGGATCGATGGAGGGCTCATGCATGGATGCGGTTTCCACCCAAAAAAGTCACTGTTTCTGCTACTGAATGCCTCCGTTGCACAATAGAACACTTGTACTGATTTCCACCTCCAGACCAACTCTATTCTGCTTCAGAAGGACACTACTTGATTTTGCACTGGTGGCCGGCAGGGGGCCTGCCGTCCACTGATGATGGCCTGCCAGCCATTGCTGACTGGGTTGTCTTGTTGTAATAGAGAGCAAATAGAGTAAAGACAGTGTATTCTCAAGGGTTTGTTTGCACAATTTACTCCTCATCATTTGAATAACTCAAAGGAGTAATAAAACTTGATTCACAAACCATCAATCTATGCAATTTCATTACATGATGGCCTATGAACCAAAGTGTGCAAGTTCAATAAATGCAACAAAAACAAGACTCTCAAAACCACCTCCCTATCATGAAAGATCAAGGGAAGTAGTTGACAATGAATCTTAAACCGTTTTCATCACAAATGAGTATGAAACGACTCAAGACTCAAGGATTCAATTAACATGCGAGTGAACCCTAACAAGTTATTATCTTGCACCTTTTTTTAATCTCAATTTTATTACTTCATTTTAATTTACTAACTAATTCTTTAATTAATTGAGTCCAAAAGTGAGTTTAAAGTCCTCTAATGGAAAGAGGGCTCAAACCAAGAGTCGCTTTAGGCATGAAAGAGACATTATATCGTTGGTAATGAACCCCCAAGGGATTAAACCATTAAGCATAACATCTCAATCTCATGCTTAAACAAACAAGTAGTTTGAAACCACTTTCAAAGCAAAACAAAAACGAAGAAAGGAGGGAGGTTACAAAGGTGATTAAGAGTGATCACAAGTATAGAAAGCCATAAATAAATGCAATCAACTCAAATAAGATGGTGTCTAAGGCCTAGAACACCAAACTCATGAGGACAATTACACTACAAGCATGCAATATAAGGCTCAAATGCAACAAATAGCCCAAAACAATCCTAAATAAGTCCTAAAACATGCTAGAATTAACACCAAAATAGCTAGAATAATAAGCTAAAACATAGATCATGCTAGGCTAGTAAGCAAAACACAAAGAGGGAAGACTAACTCCTCCAATTTTGGACTTCAAAACATGATTTTAGTTACTGAAATGACTCTGAAAATCAGTATTTAAAAGCTCAGAAAAAGATAGTGCAAGGGTGGGAAACACAAGGGTAAAGGCCTTGAGAGCAAGGTGTAAAGAAGGGTGAACCACCCCTCAACATGTATTGGCCTTAAAACCCAAGTTTTAGCTAAAAAATACAGAGTTTTTACAGCCCAAAAATAGTTGGAAAATAGTAAGAAAAAACAGTAGATAAAGCAAGTAAAGAGACAAAGCTTTATACTTTTGAAGAGAAGAACCAATTCTAGGTAATAAAACAAGGCAAACACACCCTCAATAGCTCAAACAAGGCTCAAAGATACCTCAGCTCAAATATGGAGAGGTTTGGTTAAGAGTGTATAGGCAAAGGTGAGAAGTATATAGACAAAGGTTAAGAAATATACAAGAGAGAGAGAGAGAGAGAGAGAGAATTGTAGAGAGAGGAAAATTATTGCTCCAAAATTATTCTAACTTCCAAATATGAGAGGGAGGTCCTCTATATATAGAAAACATGAATCTCTCTAAAAAACATCCAGCCATACACGTGGGAGCAGATGCAAGCATCTGTGCAAACAGCTGGCACAGCTATCACAAGATATCTGCAAAACACATTAGTGGCCGGTAACCAAAAGTGATGGCCGGCAGCCTACAGAAGTGGCCAGCAGGCCACCAGAGGTTGCAAGCTTGAAGATCTCTGGATTTGGTCCAAAACAAGGCAACAGGGATGCAAGGTTTGGAAGGCTCAAAACTGTGGCATTCCGCTGAGGGCTTCGAGCACTTGACAAGCATATACACTTATCATCGGGTATGTAAGGGATAACGTCCAAGTTGTAAGGGTGGTCAAAAATGGGGTGTCTACAGTTGCCCCTCTTTGAGAGAACTCAGAATCATGAAATGACGTGAGTGAATGTTAAAACCCAAAGACGACCCATTTTGACAAGGTCGTAAGACTTGGACAAACAATCAAGACAAAAATAAATGGTTGCGCCCGTAGGCTGCTTACGTATCCCTTTGCAAGGAATCAAACCAGTGTAGTTCTGGGGCAAGATGCAAATGATATGCACAATGCAACTTTGAAAGTTGGACTTGCACGCTTCGCGAAGCCGGCTATTTTGAAAACTCATGATCATGCAAGATGATGCAATAAGCAATAACAGATACAGTGAGCAAGATCACGAGATAACAACATATGAATGAGCAGCTTCAAGCTTAAAACAAACACAGGTTCCCTGCAAAAAGATATAAAACACACTCTGACCACGCTAAAACAAGAGACGAGGAAAGAAAACACTGCCCGGGGTTGCGCCTCATGCATCCTGAGAAACTAACAAATGAAAACCGCTCAGGGTTGTGTTTCACACATCCTGAGATAAAAACCACTCAAGGTCGTGTTTCACGCATCCTGAGAAACAAAAAAAAGCTACTCGAGCTCACACTTCATGCATCCCGAGATAAAACACGCCCATGGCCACAGTTCACGTATCCTAAGAAACAAGAGAAATCGCTTAGGCTCGAGCTTCACGCGTCCCAAGATAAAACACGCCCAAGGCCATGCTTCACGCTTCCTGAGATACAAGAAAAACTGCTCGGGCACGCGCTTCACGCATCCCGCGATAAAACATGCCCAAGGCCGCGCTTCACACGTCCTGAGATACAAGAGAAACCACTCGGGCTCGCACTTCACGTGTCCCGAGATAAAAACATGCCCAGGCCCGTGCTTCATGCGTCTTGAGATACAAGAGAAACCGCTCGGGCACGCACTTCACATGTCCCTAGGTAAAACATTCCCAGGGCCACGCTTCACGGGTCCTAAGATATAAGAGAAACCGCTCGGGCTAGCACTTCATGCGTCCCGAGATGAAACACGCCCAGGGCCGCGCTTCACGCGTCTTGAGATACAAGAGAAACCACTTGGGCTCGCGCTTCACGCGTCCCAAGAGAAAACATGCCCAAGGCCGCGCTTCACGCGTCCTGAGATACAAGAGAAACCGCTCGGGCTTGCGCTTCACGTGTCCCGAGATAAAACATGCCGAGGGCCGCACTTCACGCGTCCTGAGATACAAAAGAAACAACTTGGTGTGGCTCGCCTTTTTTGCGCCCCCTTTCAGAAGGCTTGAAAGAAAGCCCTACAGTTCGGACACCCGTGGTTTTGAATCTAATCTCATAAGTGCAATGTGAAACTGATAAACACCAAAGAGTCCAAATTCGGCAAATCATTTTGGAAAATTGATTTTGAATCAAAAAGTGCCAAAATTAGACTGCTTTGCCAGATACAGAGTCGCCATCTAAATATTTTATTTTTGGGGAAATTTAGGAAACCCATGACTCGTGCCAAAGGCCACGTGTCCTTCATCACCAAAGTTGCCTCGGCTCAAGAACTTGGGTACAAGAGGGGAAGGTCATGAATTGAGCACCCCCAGTCGCCCGATCAAAGATCGGCCTCTACTAATCATGATATGATTTTTTATAAATATTGTGTGCTCTTTTTCATTGTTAAACTAGCTTTACTATGTGATGTGCACAAGTAAATATAGATTAGTTTGCTCAATTTGGAACAATTCAACTCATGTTTGTTTACGAAAATGGTTTGAATTTGCCACCTCAAGTGGGCTTAAAGTTGCAGATTTGCCACCAAACATAGTGGGCTTAAAACATGATTTACCACTGAACAAAGTGGGCTTAAAACTTACATTTGTTGAATTGTTCCAATTCAAACAAGTCTTCATCTACAAGCATTCAAGCAGTTTAGCATTTAAGCATATAGCCTCATGGCAAGCATGCTTGACATGGTAACATTCACATTCATGCAAATATGCTAAAGCGTAAAAACTCACCGAGTACTCCAAGCCAAAACAGAAACTAGTTAGAAAGATGCATGATCCTAACTATGTTAAGTGTCTAATGCAACACATGCAATATGCAATTAATAGGCTCGGCTACTAATATGACATATGGATCTATTTGAACAACATGCGATTAAACACGTATACAAATAATATATTGAAATGACGATGCAGTTTGAATGATGCACCAAGCCTCAGTGTATGCAAGACAAGATGAATGGATGCAAGCATGCGGTATGCTAATTTGAAATATGTCCCCAATCTAACCATCAAAAGCGATTAAATAAAAGGGAGAAAGACGTGGGGTTGGAAGACATACATACACGCATGCACACTTACTACAACATTACACCCTCGCGAAGGAGGGTCCAAATGGATAAGCTAACCAACTAACTACGCTAATTAAGTTAACTAATTATTACACATCGAAATCAAATAACTAGTTAAACTAACTAATTATTTACAGTACTTAATTAGCTACAACTAATTAACTACAATATGTATTTGATCTATTGCTAATTAAACTAATTAGCTAATCCCAGGAAGCGAGGGATGCATGCATGCTTGATTTTTCACTCGAAAAGCTATTGCCTTGCTGCTTGAAGCCTCTGTTTGCACATATGAGCACCAACAAAGCTGTCCACTTCCAGAACACCTCTGCTCCACCTTACCAATGCACTGTACAAATTTCATGGATGGCCTACAGGGGGCGGTCGGCTACCAATGGTCGCCGGTCGGCTACCATTGGTGGCCGGTCGGCCACTGGTGATGGATGTTGGCCACTGCTGGTTTAAACTTCCTTGCTGCAACAAAGAGCAAAATAGTGTATTTCTCAAGGGTTGTTTACTCACTTTGCCTCTCCTTTTCATGAGGAAATCAAAGGAGGGACAAGCTTTAGTTCACAACCCATCAATCAAGCAAATTCATTGCATGATGGCTTGTGAAACCAATTGTGCAAGTTCAATAAATGCACAAAAAGACCAAAATGTCCATCACCCTATCATGCATGATCAAGGGCAATGGAGACCAAGGAAAATGGCACATTTCATCACTTTTGAGTATGAAATGTCTCATTTACCTTGTGTTCAAATTAACGTCCGATTTGAACACATGCAATGCATCACAAAGAGATGCTTATCGTGCCTCTTTTACTTGCCAATTTTGTTTACTCATTTTAGTTACCAAACCATTCATTAATCAATTAGTCCATTGATGAGTGTCTTCTAATGGAAGGAGGGTTCAAACCGCAAGTTGCTTTGGGCATGAAAGAGGGATTACACTATTGGTAATGAACCCCCTAAGGGATTAAACCATTAGGTGTAGCACCTCCATTTCACACTTAAGCAAACAAATGGTTTGAATTCACTTTCAAAGCAAAACCAAAAGGTGAAGAATTGAGGGAGATTGCAAAGATTATAAGTGCTAACATGAAGTAGAAAAAGCACTAAAATATGCAATCAACTCAAACCAATGATGGTTAAAGTTTTAAAACACTAAGCTAGTGAAAGGAGTTACACTATAACTATGCAAAACAAGACTCAAATGAACTAACCAGCCCAAAACAGTGCTAAAACAGGTTATTTTAGAGGCTAAAACATATCGGACTTCAGTTAAGTTAAACTAGAAAAACATGCTAACATGTGAAGCTAACTAGGCATGCAAACAAGACACAAGGAGGGGAGGCTAACCCCTCCAAATTTGGACCTCAAAATAAGCTTTTTGCCATTGAAAAATGTCTGAAATTCAATGGTTAAAAGACCCAAAAAAGTTGATTTGAAAGTGATGAATAAAGGCACAAAAGCTTTACAAACTAATAAGCAAGAAGGGTGAACCACCCCCTAACTAAAAAAAGGCTCAAACCACCATTTTTAGGCCACAAAAACAAAGTTTTTCTCAGCTTAAAACCAGCCCCAAAACAGTAAGAAAAGATGGTAAAACAAGCTTGCAAAACAAAGTACACAAGACAAGTAAACTACCTTTTGAAGCAAAGGGCAATTCTAGGCGCAAAACCAAGCTAAAATAGCCTTCAAGAGCTCTAATAAGACCCCATGTAACCTCATCTCAAAGGTAAGAGGATTTGATTTAGGATGAGTATGCAAGTGTGTAGAGAAAACAAGCAATTAGGCACAAAATTGTAATAGAGAGAGACAAATCTAGAGAGAGAGAGATTTTTGCTCTGAATTTTCTGACCCTCAAAAATGGGGGAGGAACCCCTCCTACATATAGAAAAACAAGTCTTGAGCTTAGAAACATCCAACCATACATGTGTAGGGAGATGCAGCTCAATATGCTAACAGTTGGCATAGTTGTCAACAAATATCTAAAATATCTAGAAAAAGAGACTGGTGGTCGACCGGCCACACCAATGGCCGACAAGCACAAGCCATGGCCGACAGCCGCTGGTGGTGGCCAATAGGTCACCACAAGTTCCAGGTACCAAGTTTTGATCAAAAACAAGGCACAGAAAGGACAAGTTCTAAATGCTCAAAGATAGGGCATTCCGTCGAGGACTTCGGGCACTCAAAACGAACACACGCAACCATAATCATCAAATGCACAAGTGATGATGTCCAAGTCTTGAGGACGGTCAAAAATGGGGTGTCTACACTTGGGCTCGCACTTCATGTATCCCAAGATAAAACACGCCCAGGGCAGCGCTTCACGCGTCCTGAGATACAAGAGAAACTGCTCGGGCACGCACTTCACGCGTCCCGAGAAACAAGAGAGGTGTGCAATAGATGCTCAAAATGAACAAATGCGATAGATGCACAAAGTGAACGCGTGCAATAGATGCACAAAGCCTATTCCATGCAAAATGACTAATCGACGTATGATGTTAATTTGAAGGCACATTCTATGCATAAAATAAGAGCATATTCTATGCAACATTGACAGCATGTTCTATGCACAAATCATAAATGATATAAGACATGCGTACATCATACATATATGTGAAATCTACCTTTTATGCAACAGAAGAGAACAAAGGCGTAATTTAACAAAACAAATAAAATGATATTCGATGGGATCTTCCAATTTACCTCCCGGAGAAATTACAACATGCTCAAAAGGACACACCTCGTTCATAGTATCAAGTGGGACACGTTCACACCATGACGCAGCTGCAAGCTCCCAAAACAGAACCTTCCATACACTACTCAGAAAGTAGAAGCACAGAACAGCACCAGGACCCGCTTGAGAGCCACCGGCCACCTACTGGCTATAAGGAGAAGCTGCCAGCTACCTGCCGGCCATCAGAAGACATTGCCGGCCACCAATGGTGGCCTGCCAGCCATCGAAGGCAGATTCAGGGCAAAGAAGTCATTTTGCCTCGGGTCTTTAAGTACAGGTTGCAAGACTTCATTTCTTCACTTCTCCAAGGTTGAAAATCTTCCCCATCTCTCTCTAGATACTTTCTCTCTCTAGATCCATGCTTTATACGCATTTTCCAATGCCCTACGCACACTTTTTCACAAAACCCTCTTAGTTCTCTTCATTTTGAACCGATTAGATTTTGATTTCGTTGCTTTTTCTTAGATTTTCATTACTTTAGGCTTGTTCCCCTTGAGTTTCTCTCAGGTTTTGTGAACTTTTCTGGGCTTTGACTTTTTTCCTATTTTCTCTCTCCTAGGGTTGACTTTTTTCAAGTTTACCATTTTTCCCATTTTTCTTCACTTTTCACCTACTTTTCACCCATTCTCTAGATAGCAGATGAGATTCCTCACAACGGAGCTCCTCCAGAGGTTCCACTTGTGTTCCCACCCGTTGCCGAAGTAGAGGAGCTAGCAGTCGCTGAGGCTGGCGAGGCGGCTCAGGGCATTAAGGCTGACCTTGAAGCGGAGTTTGCACCCGAGTTTGAGCCAGAGCCGTTACCATTGTGAGTGCAGCCTTTTGATCCGGTGAGACATCATCCCTGCACGCACATATTACTGCCCGGAGGCATTAGGCATTTCAGCGACTTTGCTCGCAGTGTACCAGAGGACCTCCTACTGAGGGAGCCAGCCTCCCACCTTTCGTCCAGTGCTACTGAGGTATGAACTCTGTTTTCATGCATTCCTACCTTTCTTTTAGCTGCATTTCTTGCACTGCTATAGACACCTCATTTTTTACGACCCTTACGACTTGGACGTCATCGCTTGCACACCCGATGATGAGTCTATATGCTTGTCAAGTGCTCAAAATCCTCACCGGAATGCCACAACTTTCAACCTTTTAAACCCTGCACCCCTATTGCCTCGTTCTTGGACCGAACCTTGGTTCTTCAAGCATGCAACTGTAGACACCCCATTTTTGACCGTCCTCAAGACTTGGACGTCACCGTTTGAACACTCGGTGATTATCCATGTTCGTGTTCGTTTGGAGTTCCCGGAGTTCTCGGCTACGCGCCTTGCCTCAGGATCCCCGAACTTCATTGTTTTGTGTCTGGTTTTGCACCAAACACTTGTGTTTTGCCTTGGAGGGGCAGGGAATGCCTTGTGAGGCATCCCCACACAGCACCGACACTAGCTAGAGGCCACCGGCTGGTTTTTGTTGCCACCGGCAATATATATTGCCGGTCGGCACTCTTTGTTGCCGGTCGGCACTCAATTTTGTCAAAATGACATTTTTGGCTAGCCGACTACTGTTCAGCTGCTTTTTCAGATATTTTATTACAGCCGTCTAGCATTGGCTCTCCCTCCATACACGTGTATGGAGGGATGTCCCTCTTGGTTGCTTAACTTGTAAGCATTACAAGTTTGGCTCCTCTATAAGAGGAGCCCTTCCCCCTTGGCTTTAGGGTTGGCTTTTTAGTAAGAAAACAACTCAGAGCAAGCTTTGGTTTTAGGGTTTGAGTTCCATTCATATCCTATCTCTATATCTCCCTTGTGTGTGTTCTAGGTGCTTTGTGTCTTACTATTGCACACAAACACCTAGTCTTTCACTTTTTCTTGTTTTCTTCAAGGACCAGAGCTTGTTCTTGAGGTCCTTGGTTGGATTTGAGCTCAAAGAAGCAACAATATCAACATTTGTGAAGAAGGTCAACAAGGGTAAGAAACTAGTCCTTTTTACCCCATTTTTGCATCCTATTTCTACCTATCTTAGAGCTGTTTTTGCTTAGTGTTTAATACAAAAAAGTTCTGTTTTTAGGCCCTCTTGATAGTTTATTAAGAGTGTTTTGTGCTTTGGGGAAGTTTGACCACCCTTAGGCCTTGAAAGGCCTCATTTTGTGCTATTTTGTGCAAGTTTCGAGACTTTGGTGTTTGGGCCTCTTCACCACTGAAATCTTGAGGGATTTCAGTGGTGGAGATGGTGCCTTGAAGTCTCCAAAAGGGGAGGGCCACCCCCTCTCCTTGTTGTCCTTGAAAGGGACCATTTTTGGTCTCTTAAGGAAGTCTTTGTTCAAGTGTGTGTTGAGCATGCTATGGCTGTATTTTATGCTTATATTGCCATGTTATAACTTTGTATTAAGTTGGTTTTGGTACTCCATGCATGTTTTGCATAGATGCTTTGTAATGCCATGTTTAGGCCTTAAGTTGCTTTGGGTTGTAAACCTTAATTCTAGCATGTTTTAGG
Source organism: Camellia japonica (assembly GCA_030407325.1). Lineage (NCBI taxonomy): Eukaryota > Viridiplantae > Streptophyta > Magnoliopsida > Ericales > Theaceae > Camellia > Camellia japonica. The sequence goes on along the minus strand of JAPPVO010000010.1, from coordinate 102,200,289 downwards.
CTTAGCTTTGTGAAGCTCTTGTGCTTATTTCATCATGTTTTAGGTCTGTCCATAGTTGTTTGGGTCGATCTTGGCATGTTTGGTATAGCCTCTTTGTAGTTTGGGCTTGTTGGCCTTAAGTATGTAAGTGTATAGCATGTTTTGTTTGCATCATTTCAATGGTTTGGAACCATTTTCCATGATATTTCAGTCCCTTTAACATGCTTGTATGCTTGCCTTGCATGCCTCTTTAATGCCTTATGAGCTTGTGTTGTATGCTCCTTGAAAATGCATTTGTGCATGCCTTTGAATTCAAGCCATTTAGATGCCATCTAGGTGGTCCTTTGGGCTTGGTTTTATGCACTAAAAATATGTTTTAGTTGTTTAATGCATGCCATGCATGATTACATCAAGTGTGGTTCAATCCCCCTTTGGCTTGCCTCAAGTACTTGGACCTTAATTGCATGCCTTGCTCATCTTGTTTGCTTGATTTGGCATCATATTCTTACATGATTTTCAAAGCTTTCTATGCATGCTAGTCGTCCATACTTAGCCTCTTTTAAGTGTGCTTGAAAGTTACTTGCTTAATGCTTAGGTTTGTGCCTTGACATATGCATGTGTGTATGTGTGTTTGGTCTCATTTCCTTTGCATTTTGGCCATTGTTTTAGGCCTATTTAGGGCTGCCTAAATCGGGTTTAAGTCCATCTTTTCATTAATTTGCATTGCCTCATGTTTGCTTGTATGCTTGCATAAGTGCCTTGCCATGCCATGTCGCATCCTTAGCTTGCATGCCTAGGTTGCATTCCATCTTGCATGCATGTCTTGTTCCTTGATTTGGTGATAGGAATTGGGCCTTGTTTTGTTTGTTTTTGTTTGCTTTGCATTTTTGAAATAGAAGTTGCACACTTGGCTCTTTGGGCCATCATGCATGGAAATGCGTGATTGGCGGCCCGAGAATCGAGGCATATCCTTCCTTGAGCCATTAACATGATAGGGAGTGTGATTGGTGCATAAATGGCTTGAATTGTATTGCCATGCAAGTTTTTGCCCTCTGCTGCTATGAGTTGCAGGTTCTGCAGGAACTTATTGCCGGCCGGCAGTATTTAGTGCCGACCGGCAGTCAATAGACAGCCGATGGATTCATTTTGTGCCGGTGACCACAAATTCACTGCCGGTGATCATTCTACTTGGCCGGTGATGATTCCCAGTATCCTGAGAGGCATCCTTGGGACTTTGGCGATTTTCAGAAGGGCAAAGCAGGGAAAACAGAGGCAGGCTAGGCATGGCAGTGCAATTCCGAGCGAAATCCGAGCGCGCATGCATTGAGCCCTCTTCCCGAGGCGGTTTACTATTTTTCTTAGATTAATTAATTTGTTAATTCAATTAATTTGTAATATTTAATTGGCTTGCGTAGTTAGTTGATTTGTATTATTATTCGGTCCCTCCGAGCGAGGGCAAATTTGTAATAAGCGTGTGTGAGTGGTGTGTATGTCTTCCAACCCCCACTTCTTTCTTCCCTTTTATTTACCTACTTATAATGGTAGATTAGGGCACGTTTATTTTAGCATACCTTATGCAATGCATGCGTGCATCCATGCATTTGTTTTACATACATCGGGCTCGGTACATCATACAAACCGCATTGTATTTTCAATTTTCAAATTGAATACGTGTATCGAGTTGTAGCATCTCACATGCCATTTTAGGGTTAGCCGAGCCTATCCTAATCACATTCTGTATGCGATGCATTAGTCACTCTAACATGAACTAGGACATGCATGTTTGCTAACTAGTTTATTGTTTTGGCACGGAGTACGATGTAAGTATTTATGCTTTAGCATCTCACATGCGTGTGAATGTTAACATGACGGTATGCTTGCCATGCGGCTAAATGCTTACGTGATATTACTGATTGAATGCCTGTGGGTGGAGGTTAGATTGCTTGAGTTGGAAAAACTCGTTGAAATCCGTGTTTTAGCCTACTTGCGAGTAGCAAATTCCAAAGCCTTTTCAAAACAAACGGATATGCAATGTTTACTTCCAAATTAGGCAATCTAGTCTATACTTGTTTGTTGTGCGCATAACATAGTAATTCTAGGCTAATAACCGGAATAGGAACACATAACGTTTTCAAAATCGGATATCACGGTTAGTAGAGGCCGGTCTTCGGACCGGGCGAAAGGGGGTGCTCATAGCTGACCTTCCCCGATCGTACCCAAGCTCCCGAGCCAAGACATTTGGTGATGACGGACACGTGGCCTTCGGCACCGAGTCAGGGTTTCCTAAATTTCCCATTTTAAAAATATTTAGGTGGCGACTCTGTATCTGGCAAAGCAGTCCATGTTTGGCACTTCTTTTCAAAATCTGTTTTTCTCGAAACGATTTGCCAGAGTTGGACTCTTTGGTTCAGATTAAGAACCGTGACAATTTGAGTCCGAACTGTAGTGAACCGAATATGAACGGAACGGGACCTAACCCTCCCGGGGCGTTCGAGGACGTCTACAGCAACCCTTGGTGGCCTACCGGCCATCTTTTTGGGCTGCTGACCATCACTCTTGGTTGCAAGCCACTGATGTGGCCTGCCGGCCACCAGGGTCTTTTGTAGATATTTTGGGACAACTATGCTAGCTATTTGCACAGATACCTGCATCTGTTTCCACGTGTAGGACTAGATGTTCTTGAGGGAAATTCATGTTCTCTATATATAAAGGGCCTCTCTCTCATGTTTTAAGGTTAGAAAAATTTTAGAGCAAAATTTTTCCTCTCTCTCTCTCTCTCTCTCTCTCTCTCTCTTCCAAATTTCTACACTTTTGCCTACATATCCTTAACCTTTGCCTATACACTCTTAACCAAACCTTCTCATCTTTGAGATGAGGTACTTTGGACCTTGGTTTAAGCTCTTGAAAGGTGTGTTATCTTGAATTGTTGCCTAGAATTGGTATTCTCTTCAAGAGGTATAAGGCTTTGCTTGTTGCTTTGTTTTATTTGCTATTATTCTTGCAATTTTCCAACTTTTTATGGGCTATAAAAACTCTGTATTTTTTGGTTGAAGCTTGGGTTTTAAGGCCATTAAAGGTTAAGGGGTGGTTCACTCTTCTTTCCATCTTGTTTTGAGGGCCTTTTCCCTTGTGTTTCCCATCCTTTTACTGACTATTTTTGAGCTTTTAAACACTAATTTTTAGAGTTATTTCAGTGGCCAAAATCATGTTTTGAAGTCCAAATTTGGAGGGGTTAGCCTCCCCTTCTTGTGTCTTGCTTACTAGCCTAGCTTGTGCTATGTTTTAGCTTATTAATCTAGCTATTTTTGTCTTAATTTCAGCCTATTTTAGGACTATTTTTAAATTGCTTTAGCACTGTTTTTGGTTGATAGTTGCATTTGAGCTTTGTTTTGCATGCTTATAGTGTAATTGTCCTCATGAGTTTGGTGTTCTAGGCCTTAGACACTATCTTATTTGAGTTGATTGCATTTATTTATAGCTTTCCATACTTGTGATCACTCTTAATCATCTCTACAACCTCCCTCCTTTCTTGGCTTTTGTTTTGCTTTGAAAGTGGTTCAAACTATTTGTTTGTTTAAGCATGAGATTGAGATGTCATGGTTAATGGTTTAATCCCTTAGGGAGTTCATTACCAATGGTATGATGTCTCTTTCAAGCCTAAGACAACACTTGGTTTGAGCCCTGTTTCCATTAGAGGACTTAAACTCACCATTGGACTCAATGAATTAAAGAATGGATGGTAATCTAAAATGGAGTAATAAAATTGGCGAATAAAAAGGTGCAAGATAATAGAAAGTGTTGTGTTGAATCGGATATTAATTGAACACATGGAAGCTTGAAGCATTTCATACTCATTAGTGATGAAATGATTCAAGTTTTCAAGGTCACCACTTCCCTTGATCAATTCATGAAAGGGAGGAGGTTTGAGTCTTATTTTGTTGTATTTATTAAAATTGCACACTTTGGTTCATGAGCCATCATGCAATAAAATTGCTTGAGTTGATGGTTTGTGGACCAAGCTTACTACTCCTTTGATTTGTTCATGAAAATGAGGGGTGAGTTGTGCAGACAACCCTTGAGAATACCCTATGCATGCTCTTTTTGTTCTCTGTTGCAGCAAGATGAACTGGGCAGTAGTGGCCTGCAGGCCACCTTTGATGGCCGGCTGACTATCACTGGTGGCTGGCAGGCCCTCACTCCTAGCTAGCCGGCCACTGATGCAAAATTCAACAGCGTGTTCTTTGAGTAGAGCAAAGTTGTTCTGGAAGTGGACAAAGGTGTTAGTGTTCTACTTTGCAACATAGACCTTTTGGAAGAAAAACAGTGCCTTTTTGGGTGGAAACCAAGCACATGCATGAGCATTCCTCACGTATCGAGCCTGTTTAGTTTAAATATTTAGCTTAAATATTTGTTGTAATTAATTAGTTGCAGCTAGTTAATTTTGTAAAGTGTTGTAATTAATTAGTTAGTTAACTAGTTGTTCGATTTCGTCTTGTAAGTATTTTAATTAACTAGAACATTTAATTCATTTGTTGTAATAATTAGTTAAGTAGCTTTAGCTAATTTAATTTGTGTTGTAATAATTAGCTTAGCTTAGCTAGTTAGCCAGTTGGTTTGTTCATTCAGACTCTCCTTCGTGAGAGCGCAATGTTGTAATAATGTGTATGTCTTCCAACCCCACGTCTTTCTCCCTTTTATTTACTAGCTTATGATGGTTAGTTTAGGGGCATCATGTTTTGTTTAGCATACTTCATGTTTGTATCCATTTGTATTGCATGCATCGAGGATCGGTTCATCATTCTAACTGCATTGTTAGTTTAATACTTCTTTGAATACGTGCTTAGACTGCATGCTATTTAATTGATTCATATGCCATATTAGTAGCCGAGTCTATTTAGATCGCATATCGCATGTGTTGCATTAGTCATATTGCATAGTTAGGAATCATGCATTTTTCTAACTCATCATCTTTTTGGCTTGGAGTACTAGGTGAGTCTTTACTCGCTTTAGCATATCACATGTGTGTGATTGTTGCCATGTCTAGCATGCTTGCCATGAGGCTAAGTGCTTAAATGATAAATTGCTTGAATGCCTGTGGATGAAGGCTTATTGCTTGAATTAGAATAATCTGAGTAATATTCATATGCGATCACTTTTTCAAGTGGTACATATTTCGAAATAATTTTCAAAACAAACAGTGTTCCAATTATTGCAAGTTAGTCTATACTTGTGTGTGTGCGCATCACATCGTAATGCTAGCCTAATAAACTGGAACAAGAGCATATAATGTACATAAGATTCATATCATGATTAGTAGAGGCCGATCTTTAATCGGGCGAGCAGGGGTGCTCAATTCATTCATAACCTTCCCCTTTCATACCTAAGTTCCTGAGCCGAGACAATCTTGGTGATGACGGATACGTGGCCTTTGGCAGGAGTCATGGGTTTCCTAAATTTCCCCAAAACAAAAATATTTAGATGGCGACTCTGTATCTGGCAAAGCAATCCTTTTTTGGCTTTTTTTTATTCAAAATCGATTTTCCAAAAGATTTTCCAGTTTGGGACTCTTTGGTGATTATCTATTTCACATTGCATTTGTGGAATCAGATTCAGAACCGCAGGAGTCCGATACTGTAGGGCTTATTTGACTCCCGAAAGGGGGCGCAAAAAGTTGCACTACAGTTTCTAGTGACTCTGTTGGGGAGATTAGAGAACTTGACTTAAAAATCGTGATATGAAATTTTATCTACACTTATATCTTTCTTTGCATTGCATTTGCATTGGTGCGCCTAAGTCACTGTGTTTGCCATCTACTATTCCTGGACGGTTTGTCGGAAGCTTGCCTAAAAAATTTTCAAGAGGCTGACCGATCATGGGCTCTGCCATGATGGGAACACAACCCTTGGATCTGAACTACCGCTGTACCGTTTGATCCTCTTTTTACTTTTCGGTGTTAGGTGTGAGAGGTATGTTAGGTAGTCTTGCTGAGGTACCCCTTTGACCATTTGGCCTAGTTGCATATCGAAAGCCATAGAGACTGTTCCAAACTAGGACAGGATGCTCACCCGAATATAGGATTGCGTGATACTGCTTTGTTTGAATAGTGAACCCTAGTTCCTGAAGAAACTAGGACAAGGTAACCTTACCCCCTCATATGGATATTTTGGCTCTCACTTAACTGGTATGTGCTTTACAGTGAAACTATACAGGAATATGCGTATCAATTGCAAGTTTTGATATCCATTTTGGGGACAGAATTCAGTGTTGAGTGCAGTCCTACAGCTTTTATTACATCTGTCTGTGGTTAACATCTGAGCTTAGGTGTTATGCGATTTCTGATTACTACTTTCTTTTTGCTTTATTTCTTTTTGCTAGGTAGTATAACACCATAGCTTCGGAAAGTTCGGATATACCCCAAGTGCTCTGGACCCATGTCAAGAGGCTTTGCAAAACTAGATATCTTGTTAGGGGACAGCCTGTGTTTACTTCGCTCCCATTGGTTACTAGAGAGAGGAGAGTCAGGCAGAGTTCACCGGTACAGTTTCTACAGCAGTCACCCCTCACTTCAGTTGCATCTAGTCAGGCTCAGGAACAGTCTTCTACATCTAGTCCATGTAGACACCCCATTTTTGACCTTCCTCAAGACTTAGACGTCATCGTTTGAACACTCGATGATCATCCATGGTCGTGTTCGTTTTGAGTTCCTGAAGGTCTCGGCTGTGCGCCTTGCCTTGAAGCCTCTTAACTTGTCTGTTTTGTGCTTGGTTGTGTACCAAGAGCTTGTGGATTTATTTCTGAGGGAAGGGGGTGGCCTGTTGGCCAGCCCTACAATCCATCGGCCAAGCCCTATGCCCATCGGCCGTGCCCTCTTTCCATTGGCTATAAGTGGTGGCCGGTCGGCATCACTGATGGCCGGTTGGCCCCTTTAATGGCCAGTCAGCCATTTCTTTTGGCCGAGGCCCTTTTCTTTGCTTTTGTAGATATTTTGGTGCCTGCTGTGCTAGCTGTTGGGCACAGAAAGCATCCTCCATAACAAGCCTCTAGCTTGTCCAACAAGCTTGAAACTTGTGATTCTATAATCCTCTCCCCTTTCAGAGGTTCTGAAAATTTGGATTAGGGCAATACATATCCCTCTCTCTCTATATTTCTCATTCTCTCTCTATATTTGCACTAGTTTGTGCCTTAAAGTGCCATTTCTTCACACTTTTGCACACAAACACCTAGTGAAACACCTTCACTCTTGGGCTGAGGTTCTTGGAGGTTTGTTTGAAGCTCAAAAGCTTGGTTTTTGCCTCTGAAGTTGCTGCTTTGAAGTGGTTCTTCAAGGGTGAGTCTTCATCCTCTTTAAAGCTTTGTTTATATTGCTTATTTGGCCCTATTTGCATGATGTTTTAGGCCTAACTTTAAACTATAAAAAGCTTCATTTTCAAGTGCTTAAAGTGTTTGTTTGAGGCCTCTTTGGTGTTGGGGGTGGTCTACCCCCTTTTGTGCCTTGTTTTGCCTTATTTTGAACCATCTCTTTAAGCCTTTGAGATCACCTTCTCTTGGCCTTTTAACCACTGAATTCTAGAGGAATTTCAGTGGTGGAAAGTGTGTTTTGAGGCCCGAAATGGGTAGGGGTTGTCCCCCCTCCTCTTCTCTTGTGTGCTTGTGTTGATGGCTTACCAAGTTAGCATGTTTTTCTACCTTCTTAGGCCCCTATCTTAGCATGTTTCTGGCCTTGTTTTGCCATGATATAGCTCTGTTTTGGGTCAGTTTGATTGCCTCTTGCATGCTTCATATCCTTGTAGTGCAATCCTCCCTATAGCCTTAACATACATCATGCTTTGGACCATCATTTTAGCATGTTTTTGGCTCCACTCCAGCAAGCTTTTACTCATGTTTTTCCATGCTTAAGCCCTATTTTAAGTGTTCTTGATCATTCGGACCTTGCTTTGTATAGCCATAGTTCAATCTTGCTCACTAGTTTTGAGTTTCAAAGTATCTAGCATGCTTTACTTGAGTTGTTTGCATGCTTTGGCCTCATTTCTAACATGATTTCAATGTGTGTAGTATAGTCATACTCCCTCATGTTTCACACATTCAATGCTTTTGGAGGGTTATGCTTTATGCCTCAATCATGAGCCAATTGGCATGCATGCTTGCCTAAGCTTGTTGGGCTACCATCTCAGTGTGTTTTTGGTGTTATTTTACCATGTTACAACTCTGATTTTTGTTGGTAAAGTCACCTCATGCTTGGTTTTGGTAGGTGTAGTGTAATCATGCTCATTGGCCTTGCATGCGTCATGCTTTATGCCTCCCATTCTAGCATATGTTGGCTATGTTCAAACATGTTTCTAGCATTGTTTTGACCTGCCTTGGGACTGTTTTGAGTCATCTTGGTCCTTTGGGGCTTACTTGATATGGCTATGGTGCAAGTGCCTTTGCTAACCTTAAGCCTTGAGCCTCCTAGCATGCTTCATTTGTGGTATATGCATGATGTGACATCATTTAACACATAATTTCAGAGCATATAGCCTTGTTATACTCTCATGTTTGTCACTCTTTCAATGCGTTTGAGGGTTGAGCTTTGTGCCTTGCTTGTGAGCCACGAGTTAAGCATGCTTTTCTTGCTTCTTGTGTTTAAGTTTCAGCACATTTTGGCCATTGTTTGGGCATGCATAAGGTCTATTTGGGGTTGGTTTAAGTCCATTGAACTTGGTATTGCATGCCTCTTGTATGATGCTCTTTACTTGCTTTGATGCTTTAGCCTCCAAACATGCCATGCATGCATTGCTTATATGATGGAACCTCATGAGTCCACTCTAGCATTGGTAGATAGTATGTTATTTGCATCTATGATGCATTGCATGTGTTTGGATCGGATGTGTCACGCCCCAAATTCGCCCCTAAAAGTTTTGGCATGACCCATGCAGAAATAGACACTTAACCTGATATATATACATAACATAGGGGCCTGAACGGAAGCATTGATATCATAGGGTAATATATAAGAAAGTATGACATCCATTGAGCTACCACTACCATGCCAGGATCACAGATATTGCATAAGACAAATAGACATAAGGTGATACACATTTGAGAGCTATTTATAAACATATGCATATACAGAACCAGCCCCAAGGTTGGGCGTATAACAAAACATTAAGTACATTTTATCCTAAGTCAAAAACTATGCAAGCCATCGTCTAGCAAAACACTCCAAAAATATACGGCTTCGACCAAGTGCCTGGTTAAGCTTAGGCTGACAAAAGTGTGACGGTGCCAGGACTAGGACCGACCTCCAGGTTGGTTACCTACAGAAGCAGACATAATAGAGGGTGAGCCAGGCTCAGTGAACAATAGTACTTAAATGCATCGAAGCTCCTTTTAAATTATAACACATGTCAACGCGTAAGTAAATGCAGAAATCATGTGGCTAATTTGATTTGGTACAACTTTCCAGAACGACTTTGTCAGTTCACAATTTCACAAATTGGCCCTTGGCCTGATGGGTTCACATATTCACAAATTGGCCCTTGGCCTTATAGCTTCATAGCTTCACAAAGTGGCACTCGGCCTCATAGATTCATAACGTCACAAGATGGCCCTCGGCCTCATAGATTCATAACTTCATAAAATGGCCCTCGGCCTCATAGATTCATAACTTCACAGAATGGCCCTCGGCCTCATAAATTCATAGCTTCATACGTTCTTTCGATGTTTCCATCATTTCACACTGTTTCTCAATTCCATGATTTCACACCGTTTCTCAAGTAGCATACATGTTAACATAACATCAATAACAATAATAATTAACATGATTACGATACATCGATAGTACTATTACTCACTGTGTTGCTGCGGGGCACTAGTTCCTCCTAAAGCGTGTCCTGCACACATTCATAACTTTTAAGTTAGTTAATTCCTCTTTATTGAATTAATTCCTAATTCACTCCACTTCAAACGAATTTACAAACATTAATAGGTACAAAATGCAATTTCTAAAAATATCCGAGGGTCGAACACGCAAAACGGAGCGAACCATTTTTTCCAGCTTGGGCCGCACGTGCGGCTGTGAGCCCCGCACGTGCGGCAATTGGCCCCGCACGTGCGGCTGGAAATCCCCACACGTGCCTTTTTAGCAGAAGCTGAACCCCAAAATTTCCCATTCCCTACACGTGCAGCCATGACTCCCGCACGTGTGGCTGGTGTTCCCGCACGTACGGCCATGAACCCCGAACGTTCGGCGATTCTATGCAAAACAGTCTGAAAATTTGTACAAAATACCATCTTTTGATGAGCTTTTCTAAGGCTTGTAATAGATGTAACATGGTTCAAAATTGATGTATAAACACATTTCAAGCATATAACACTTCCAACATGAATTGATTCTTAACTTCCTCACAATTCATAACAAGAGTGAAACACTTTGAATTTCTTCTAAATAATTACCAACTATATATACAATAATTCAACGCCATCAATGAGTGCAAACATGTGAGAATAAGAAATAGAATAATAAGGAATACAATGATAAGGGATAGGATGAACTTCTACTTCCTAACTCAACTTAACCTCAACCAAAACTTAACTTCAACCAATTCCATGATAATACATCTCTCAATTGAATCAACACACACCCTAACTTGCATGATTAACACTTATTTCAAATAAAAGCACATACCTGAATCTCAAAATCTTCTAGACTTTCCCAATTCCTAGCTTAAAGAACTCCTCTTCTCAAATTCTCCTCTCTCAATATATTTTGTAAAGCCCTAAGGTTATGTCCAATATCTAAAAGGACATGGCTATATATAGATTCAAGGTGAATAAGACAAAATTCAATCATTAAATCATCCTAAATTGAATTTTCACAGAAATGCTTATTATTACCTAAAAATTACGCTGATTCCAAATATAAAAATCAATTTCTGATAATTAAGTTTCTAAGGCTTCCAATTCCTGGTTCAAACATTATAATTGTAACAGATGTTTTCTTTATTAACCAAATATGTACCCAAAATCATAGGATTCGCTTCATTAACTTTAATTCCTCATAAAGTTCCACAATAAGCATTTGAAAGCTCAAAATAAGGGACTGAGAACATATCGGAATCACATACGAGGGTCGGGTTATTACACTCTCCCCCCCTTAAAAAGTTTGGTCCCTCAAACTTGGTTTACCTTAGGATTGAAACAGATGCGGATATTGGTGTTGCATTTCCTCTTCTTTTTCCCATGTAGCCTCGGTTCCGTAATGTTCTTGCCATTCTACTTTTACCATTGGAATATCTCGATTACGTAACTGTTTTACTTGTCGGTCTAGAATTCGAATTGGTTTCTCTTCATAGGTTAATGTGTCATCCAATATGATCTGGTGATGATCTGGTGATGATCTATGATATGGGATGGATCTGGAAGGTATCCTCGAAGCATAGAAACATGGAAGACGTTATGTACTTGACTCATATTTGGCGGAAGGGCAACCCGATAAGCTACCGTACCTACCCTCTCCAAAATTGGAAAGGGACCAACATATTGGGGTGTTAACTTACCCCTTTTTCCGAATCTTGGATGTCCTTTCATCGGAGTGACCTTCACAAAGACATAACTATCCACTTCAAACTCCAAATCCCGTCGTCGGTTATCCGCGTAACTTTTCTGCCTACTTTGAGCAGTTTTCAATCTCTCCCGGATAATTTTAACCTTTTCAGTTGTTAACTGCACAATTTCAGGCCCTAGCAATGATCTATCCCCAACTTCGGCCCAACACACAGAGGAACGACACGGTCTTCCATATAGAGCTTCATATGGTGCCATCTCAATACTCGAATGGTAACTATTGTTGTATGCAAACTCTATTAACGGTAGATAGGCTTCCCAACTTTCTTGAAAATCCAGCACACACATTCGGAGCATATCTTCTAGAGTTTGTATTGTTCTCTCGGACTGACCATCAGTCTGTGGGTGAAAAGCTGTGATGAACTTTAATTCTGTACCCATTGCTTTCTGTAGACTCTGCCAAAATCTCGAAACAAACTTTAGATCCCTATCTGATACAATTGAGACTGGAATACCATGAAGCCTCACAATTTCATTCACATAAATTATCGCCAATTTATCTGCATTATACTGATTCTTCACCGGTAGGAAGTGAGCGGACTTAGTTAATCGATCTACAATGACCCATATAGAATTCATACCCCGAGGTGTCCGTGGTAACCCCACAATAAAATCCATGGTCAGATGTTCCCACTTCCATTCCGAGATTGGAAGGGGTTGTAATAATCTTGCTGGTCGTTGATGTTCCGCCTTTACTTGCTGACATTGCAAACACTTAGAAACGAATTTCGCGATCTCCTTTTTCATACTGGGCCACCAAAAGTTTTGTTTCAAATCCTGATACATTTTGGTACTTCCCGGATGTATTGAAAATCTCGAGGCATGTGCTTCTTCCATTAGTTTCCATTTAAGTTCCAACACATTGGGGACGCATATTCGATTTTGAAACTTGAGCACCGAATCCATTAAACTGAACCCCGATTTTGGTTTTGTCTCCAACTCATCACATATCTTCCTTAGAGTTTCATCCTCCAGTTGATGCAACTTGATCTCTTCAAGTAGAGTCAGTTGAGCCATTACTGCTGCTATTACGGCCTCCTGTCCATGTATCACAAGATCCACATTCAGTTTTTCCAATTCATTTACCAACTCCTTTTGTTCGGTAATTAGATTTGCCAAATCTCCCCTATTTTTCCGACTAAGTGCATCTGCAACCGTGTTAGCTTTACCAGGATGGTAGTGGATCTACAAATCATAGTCCTTAATCAACTCTAACCATCGCCGCTGTCGCATATTCAACTCCTTCTAGGTAAAAAGGTACTTGAGACTTTTGTGAACAGTGTAGACTTCGCAGGTCGTACCATAGAGGTAGTGCCGCCATATCTTCAAAGCAAAAACCACTGCTGCTAGCTCAAGGTCGTGTGTGGGATAATTCTTCTCGTGGGGTTTCAATTATTGAGAGGCATAAGCGATAACTCTTCCATTCTGCATAAGTACACAACCAAGCCCTTTATGCGAAGCATCACTGTAAATGACAAACCCTTCAGTACCGGATGGTAAGGCCAGAACTGGGGCTGTAGTTAACTTTGTTTTCAGTTCTTGGAAAGCAGATTCCCGCTCTTCTGATCATTCAAATGCAACTCCCTTTCGAGTCAGTTGTGTAAGTGGCACAGCGATTTTGGAGAAATTTTGAACAAACCTCCTGTAATATCCGGCTAATCCCATGAAACTACGCACCTTAATTACATTGGTAGGAGGTGGCCAATTCACAATCGCCTTAATTTTGTGCGGATCAACAGAGACTCCTTCCTTTGTTACTAGATGCCCCAGAAATGCCACCTCTTGTAGCCAAAATTCACATTTCTTTAGCTTTGCATACAATTTCTTCTCTAGGAGTGTTTGAAGGATTTGGTGGAGATGATCCTCGTGAGCCTCTGCACTCTTTGAGTAGATAAGAATATCATCGATAAAGACCACCACAAACTTGTCTAGGTAAGGCTTAAAGACACGATTCATTAGATCGATAAATGCTGCCGGTGCGTTAGTAACGCCAAAGGGCATAACTAGAAATTCGTAATGGCCGTACCGGGTTCGAAAAGTTGTCTTCTCCACATCATCAGCTTTAACCTTCAATTGATGGTATCCAAACTGTAGATCAATTTTTGAGAAAACTTGTGCCCCTTGTAGCTGGTCAAATAAATCGTCAATCCGTGGTAAGGGGTACTTGTTTTTGATTGTTACCTTATTGAGTTCCCTATAATCAATACATAGCCGAAGTGTTCCATCCTTCTTTTTCACAAATAAAACCGGCGCACCCCAAGGAGATACACTCGGACGGATGAATCCCTTATCAAGCAAATCCTGTAATTGAATCTTTAATTCTTTCATTTCAGCTGGCGACATCCTATACGGAGTCTTGGAAATAGGTTGAGTTCTCGGTGCCACATCAATTATAAACTCAATTTCATGGTCTATTAGTTTCCCTAGTAACTCTTCGAGAAAAACATCTGGAAATTCACGAACAACTGGAACCAGGTCAATATCCCCATTCATCGTGTGCCCCTCCAAAATACTACAGAAATACCCCTGACACCCTTTCTGAATTAACTTACAAGCCTTTACTGCAGAAATCAGATAAGGTGGCGAAGTCACTTCCTGTCCCTGAACAATAGACTCTGATTGTCCCGGAGGATGGAAATTGATTTGCTTAGTCAAGCAGTTTATAGTTGCACCATAATCACTTAGCCAATCCATTCCCAGAATAACATCAAAATAGGTCATGTCGAGAGGTAACAGATTAGCATACACCCGAATATCCCCAAGTTGAAGTTCACAAGCTAAATATACAGAAGCACAGATCATAGAGTCTCCCAAAGGGGAAGACACACACAACATATAAGACAAGTTTTCTGCAGTTTTATCTAAATTAGAAGCGAATAGTTTCGACACAAAAGAGTGGGTGGAGCCAGAATCAAACAATACATGAGCAGAATGACCATGAACAATAAATATACCTGACACCACTGTTGCCGCATTTTGTACATCTCCCGGAACCAATGCGAACACCCTGCCTTGCCTTGCAGTATCTTTATTATTAGTAGGTTTAGCAGCTGCCTTTGCGTTGGGGGTTGGTGTAGACCCTGCAGAACTTGTAGCAGTCCTAGTGCCCTTTTGTTGAATCCACTGTGGACAATCTCTTACCAAATGACCCGTTTTACCACACTTAAAACAAGCTACAGTCTTCCAGTGGCAAGTCCCACGATGCTGCCTTCCACAATCTGGACACACAGGAATGGAATTTTGAGCAGGGGTGGTGGTGCTAGAGTTCCCTGAATTATGCTTCTTATTGGGTGGAGTAACTGATCCCTTTGACCACTGATTGTTCTGCCTCTTCCCTTTCCACTCGGAAATCCAATTCTGAGCTGCAAGGTTTCCTTCTACTATAACCGCCCTTTCCAACACATCGACATAAGTAGGTAGCTTTAACATATTGACTCGGTCTAAGATAGCACCCCGTAATCCCCCTTCAAATTTCCGTGCCTTCTTATAATCCGTATCCACCATATGAGGCGCAAACCGAGCTAGTTCTGCAAATTGAGCTTCGTATTCTGCAACGGTCTTACTTCCTTGTCTAAGAGTTTCAAATTCTATCACCTTCTTATCTCGCATGCTTTGGGGAAAATATTTGTCATAGAACAATTCTAGAAATCTATCCCATGTTAATCCTGGGTGTATGGTCCTTGTGAGCATCCACCATCTCCGTGCCTCATCCTCAAGAGTGAAGGCAGCCTGTTGCACTTTTTGGGCTTCGGTGCAAGGAAAGACTTCAAATAACTTTTCGATTCCCAACATCCACGCCTCAGCTTTCATTGGTTCTATCCCTCCTTTGAATGACGGCGGCTTCATCTTCTTAAACTCCTTTGTGAGTGTAATGGTTCGGTCCTCAGCATGAAAATCTTGTACTACAGGTGGAGGTACCGATGGCCGTGGCGGTTGCGGTTGTTGCTGTTGTTGCCTTAAGGTCTCCGCCATTTCCATAATCATCCTTTCCATTCGGTCCAACCGCACCGAAGTAGCATCTTCCGAATCTTCTGTCCTTGTTCTCACCATAACCTACATAACATTCAATTATATCCAATAAACAGAGTTCAAATTGTTAGCATTAGCAGAGGACGTTAAACGTTGCCATCGATCTTTTCATACGTTTTCAGGATGTCATGTAGATGCCTAAGTCTTTGCTATACACCCTAAGGCTCAATGGATTCGTGTGTGCGATAGCAACTCGTGCTCTGATACCACTTGTCACACCCCAAACTCGCCCCTAAAAGTTTGGGCATGACCCATGCAGAAATAGACACTCAACCTGATATATATACATAACATAGGGGCCTGAACGGAAGCATTGATATCATAGGGTAATATATAAGAAAGTATGACATCCATTGAGCTACCACTATCATGCCAGGATCACAGATATTGCATAAGACAAATAGACATAAGGAGATACACATTTGAGAGCTATTTATAAACATATGCATATACAGAACCAGCCCCAAGGTTGGGCGTATAACAAAACATTAAGTACATTTTATCCTAAGTCAATAACTATGCAAGCCATCGTCTAGAAAACACTCCAAAAATATACGGCTTCGACCAAGTGCCTGGTTAAGCTTAGGCTGACAAAAGTGTGACGGTGCCAGGACTAGGACCGACCTCCAGGTTGGTTACCTACAGAAGCAGACATAACAGAGGGTGAGCCAGGCTCAGTGAACAATAGTACTTAAATGCATCGAAGCTCCTTTTAAATTATAACACATGTCAACGCGTAAGTAAATGCAGAAATCATGTGGCTAATTCGATTCGGTACAAATTTCCAAAACGACTTTGTCAGTTCACAATTTCACAAATTGGCCCTTGGCCTGATGGGTTCACATATTCACAAATTGGCCCTTGGCCTTATAGCTTCATAGCTTCACAAAGTGGCACTCGGCCTCATAGATTCATAACGTCACAAGATGGCCCTCGGCCTCATAGATTCATAACTTCACAAAATGGCCCTCGGCCTCATAGATTCATAACTTCACAGAATGGCCCTCGGCCTCATAAATTCATAGCTTCATACGTTCTTTCGATGTTTCCATCATTTCACACTGTTTCTCAATTCCATGATTTCACACCGTTTCTCAAGTAGCATACATGTTAACATAACATCAATAACAATAATAATTAACATGATTACGATACATCGATAGTACTATTACTCACTGTGTTGCTGCGGGGCACTAGTTCCTCCCGAAGCGTGTCCTGCACACATTCATAACTTTTAAGTTAGTTAATTCCTCTTTATTGAATTAATTCCTGATTCACTTCACTTCAAACGAATTTACAAACATTAATAGGTACAAAATGCAATTTCTAAAAATATCCGAGGGTCAAACACGCAAAACGGAGCGAACCATTTTTTCCAGCTTGGGCCACACGTGCGGCTGTGAGCCCCACACATGCGGCAATTGGCCCCGCACGTGCGGCTGGAAATCCCCGCACGTGCCTTTTTAGCAGAAGCTGAACCCCAAAATTTCCCATTCCCCGCATGTGCGGCTGGTGTTCCCGCACGTGCGGCCATGACCCCCGCACGTGCGGCGATTCTGTGCAAAATAGTCTGAAAATTTGTACAAAATCCCATCTTTTGATGAGCTTTTCTAAGGCTTGTAATAGATGTAACATGGTTCGAAATTGATGTATAAACACATTTCAAGCATATAACACTTCCAACATGAATTGATTCTTAACTTCCTCACAATTCATAACAAGAGTGAAACACTTTGAATTTCTTCTAAATAATTACCAACTATATATACAATAATTCAAAGCCATCAATGAGTGCAAACATGTGAGAATAAGAAGTAGAATAATAAGGAATACAATGATAAGGGATAGGATGAACTTCTACTTCCTAACTCAACTTAACCTCAACCAAAACTTAACTTCAACCAATTCCATGATAATACATCTCTCAATTGAATCAACACACACCCTAACTTGCATGATTAACACTTATTTCAAATAAAAGCACATACCTGAATCTCAAAATCTTCTAGACTTTCCCAATTCCTAGCTTGAAGAACTCCTCTTCTCAAATTCTCCTCTCTCTCAAGATATTTTGTAAAGCCCTAAGGTTTTGTCCAGTATCTAAAAGGACATGGCTATATATAGATTCAAGGTGAACAAGACAAAATTCAATCATTAAATCATCCTAAATTGAATTTTCACAGAAATGCTTATTATTACCTAAAAATTACGCTGATTCCAAATATAAAATCAATTTCTGATAATTAAGTTTCTAAGGCTTCCAATTCCTGGTTCAAACATTATAATTGTAACAGATGTTTTCTTTATTAACCAAATATGTACCCAAAATCATAGGATTCGCTTCATTAACTTTAATTCCTCATAAAGTTCCACAATAAGCATTTGAAAGCTCAAAATAAGGGACTGAGAACATATCGAAATCACATACGAGGGTCGGGTTATTACAGGATGTTGATCCAAACATGAGAAACGAGGATCATTTTATACTTGACGTGATGAAACGGGCCTCATTTCTTAGTCGCCGTCCCTCTTGATTATGCATGATAGGGTGGAGGCCTCTCGAGTCCTATGTGTTATTTGTGCATTCATCAACATTGTGCAAGCTTGACTCTTTGGCCATCATGCATTGAGATGCATGATTGGTGGCTCGAGAGCCGAGCACTACACTCCTTTGAGCTTGAGACATGATAAGGAGTGTAGCTGCACACTATAGACACCCCATTTTTGACCGTCCTTAAGACTTGGACGTCATTGTTTGAACACTCGATGATCATCCATGTTCGTGTCCGTTTTGAGTTCTCGAAGGTCTCAGCTACGCGCCTTGCCTCAAGATCTCTCAACTTATCTGTTTTGTGCTTGGTCATGGACCAAACACTTGTGTTTTTGCTTCTAAGAGAAGAGGGTGGCTTGTTGGCCATCCCCACACCCCACCAGCCATGGCATGAGGCTATCGGCCCCCTTTTTCTTGCCATCGGCCAAGAGTGTTGGCCGATCGGCACTATATTTGGTCGACCGACACTTATGTTGGTCGATCAGTCATTTTTTGTGGCCGAACCCTGTTCATCTGCTTTATGTAGATATTTTATGCCAGCTGGTGCAGCTGGCATCCACAATTAACCCCCTCCATACACGTGTATGGAGGGATTTGCTCTTTGCTTGGCTTCTCTTGGAAGCCTTAGGATTTGAGCCTCTATAAAAAGGGATCCCCTCCTCCCTCCTTAAAGGTTCAGAAAATTTGTTCTTGAGAGGATAGATATAGGATTGTATCTATACTTCCTTGTTTAGTCTTGTTTTGTGCTCAAAATAGTAGTATTGTCTTACTATTGTACACAAACACACACTAGAACACCATCCTTGGTTGCTGAGGTGCTAGGAGGTGGATTTCAGTGTTCTTGGGTTGGTTTGAACTCAAAAAACTTGCTGGAGCCTTGTTCTTGAAGAGGTTCTACAAGGGTGAGAAACTACCCTCTTTATTCCCCATTTTTGCACAAGCTTTTAGCCTATCTTGCATGCTGTTTTGAGCTTAACTTATAATTGATAAAAGTTCTGATTTTGCATGCTTTTGATCTTTGTTTAAGGTCATTTTGAGGTTTGGGGTTGTTTCCCCCCTCTAAGGCCTTGTTAGGCCTTGTTTTTGGCCATCTATTTTGGCCTTTGTTATTAGCTTTGCATGACCTCTCTACCACTTAAATCCAGAGGATTTTCAATGGTGGAGAGGTGGTTTTGGTGTCCTAAATAGGAGAGTGTCATCCCCTCTCCTTGTCATCTCCAATGCTTGCATAAATGGCTTATGTTGGTGGCTTGTATGCCTAGCTTGTTTTAGCTCCATTTCAGTATATATTAGGCTTTGTTTTGCCATGATATAGCACTATTTTGACTTGGTTTAGACATACCATGCATGCTTTGTATACTTGTCTTGCAATCTCATGATTTGACCTAACATGTGTCATGTTGTAACATGCCATTTTAGCATGATTTTGGCTTAACTTCATGAAGCTTCTAGTCTTGTTTTGCCATGCTAGAGCTTTGATTTGAGTTGTTTCAATCATGTATGCCATGCTTTGTATAGCTACCATGCATTTTAGCTTGTTAGCTTTAAGTATTCGAGTCATTAGCATGCTCCATTTGGATCATTTCAGTGGTTTGACATCATTTGTAATGTTATTTCAGTCCATGTAATGTGCTCATATACTTGCATTTGTCACTTCTTTAATGTTTTAAAGATTTGTTGTTTTATGCCTCATGAATGTACCATTGTGTATGCCTCCATGTTTAGGATTCTAGATTGCCATATCAATGTGTTTTTGGTCTTGTTCTAACATGCCATAACTCTGAATTTGGTTGCTTAAGCCTTGCCATGTTTGGTTGTAATAGGTGTAGTGCAATTGCCCCTTTTGGCCTTGTATGCGTCTTGTTTTGCGCTCACCTTTCTAGCATGTTTTGGCCACGTCCCATGCATGTTCGAGCCTTGTTTTGGTCTGCCTTGGGACTGTTTTCAGTCACCTTGGCCCTTTGGGGCTTGGTTGATATGGCCATGGTTCAAGTCCCTTGGCTAGCCTCGAGCTTTAAGTCCACTAGCATGCCTTGCTTGTGTTGTGTGTTTGATTTGGCATCACTCTTAACATGTTTTCAGAGCTCAACATGTTGATCTAATGTCCATGTTTGTCTTCTTTTAAGTGTTCTTAAAAGTTGACCTTTTATGCTTAAGTGTTAGGCCAATTGGCATGCATGTTTGTATGTACTTTTGTCCTCATTTCCATAGCATTTTGGCCGCTGATTCGGACCTATTTGAGAGTTGTCCATTTTGGTTTAAGTCCATCCCCGCATGTTGTTGCATGCTTGCCTTGTATGTTGTCACATGCTTGTTGCATAGTTGGTAAATTGCATGTTATAGCATGCTAGTTCAATTGTGCCTTGTTGTGTACTTGGTCCATAACATGTTGTTGCATGCTTAAGTTGTAATGCATTTGGCATGCATTCTCTTTTTTAAGTTGCTTGACATGTTGTCACATGTTTGCCTCACATGTTGTTGCATGTTTGTCATTGGCATTGTTGCTGCATGCCTTGCATGCTTATTTGTTTAGGTTGTATGCCTATTGCACATTGCTTGTTTGCATGCTCATGTTGCATTAGCTTGCCTGCATGCCTAGGTTGCATAGCATTAAGCATGCATCCCTTGCCTCTTGATCAAGCATGATAGAGGTTGGAGGTCCCTTATGTGTTTTTGTGCATTTTATTCCATATTGAATTGCACACTTGGCTTCTTTGGCCATCATGCGTTGAAATGCATGATTGATGGCCCGAGAATCGAGAACCATACTCCTTTGAGTCTTAAACATGATAAGGAGGGTGGTTGTGCAAACATTTCCTTGAAAATGCATTGCCATGCTCTGTCTGTCCTCTATTGCAGCAAAAACAGGATTCTGCAGGAAGAGATGGCCGGTCGGCCATCTTCAGTGCCGGCCGGCTATGTGTTGTTGGCCGAGAGCCCCATTATTGGTTGATGACCAGTTCCCTTCGGCCGATGGCCTTTCCTCTTGGCTGATGGCCTCTCATAGCACCCAGAAGGTGATTCAGAAACATCCTTGAGACTTGTGAAGTTTTCAGAGGTGCAGAGTAGTGTAAACAGAGGCAGCATGAACATGGTGATAGATTTCCGAGCGGAGCTGAGCATGCATGCATTTGTCCCTCTTCCCGAGGTCTCTTTACTGCTTTAGTAGCTTAATTAATTTGTCTAATTAGTTAAGTGTTGTGTAATAATTAATTAGTTAGTTAGTTAGTTAATTAGTCAATTTGTATTATTCATTCAGACCCTCCATCGAGAGGGCGCAATTGTGTAATAAGCGTGTGTGTGTGTGTGATGCATGTCTTCCAACCCCACGTCTTTCTCCCTTTTACTTAACCGCTTATGATGGTTAGTTCTAGGGCACGTTTCGATTAGTATCCTTATGCTATGCATGTTTGCATCCATTCATCTGTATTGCATGCACCGGGCTCGGCGCATTATACTAACTGCATCGTATTTCAATTCCAAGTTGAATACATGTATCGAGTTGTCGCATCTCACATGCCATTCTAGAGTAGCCGAGCCTATTTTAGTTGCACCCTCGCATGTGTTGCATTAGCCATTCTAACATGAACTAGGATCATGCATGATTTCTAACTAGTTTCTTGTTTTGGGTCAGAGTACACTGTGAGTGTTTATGCTTTAGCATCTTGCATGTGTGTAAGTGTTAACATGATAGCATGCTTACCATGAGGCTAATTGCTTGTGTGATATAACTGCCTGAATGCCTGTAGGTGAAGGTTGGATTGCTTGAATTGGAATAATTATTGAAATCCGCATTTTAGCCTACTTGCGAGTAGCAAAATTCAAAACCATTTCCAAACAAACAAATATGCGATGCTTTGTTCCAAATTAGGCGATCTAGTATATACTTGTGTGTTGTGCGCATCACATAGTAATTCTAGTTAATTAACCGGAATAAGAACGCATGTGTTTTCAAAAACTCGATATCATGCTTAGTACAGGCCGATCTTCGGATCGGGCGAGCGGAGGTGCTCATAGATGACCTTCCCCAATCGTACCCAAGTTCCCAAGCCGAGGCAACTTTGGTGATGATGGACACGTGGCCTTAGGCACGAGTCAAGGTTTCCTAAATTCCCCCAAAACAAAATATTTAGGTGGCGACTCTGTATCTAGCAAAGCAGTCCATGTTTGGCACTTCTTTCTTGAAAATTAGTTTTCCAAAACGATTTGTCGGATTTGGACTCTTTGGTGATTTATCAGTCTCGCATTGCACATTGCAAGATCAGATTAAGAACCGTGACAATTTGAGTCCGAACTGTGGAAAAGCATGAGGCCCCTCGGGGCGCGTCCACACACACACATTCCCTTGCAAATACACTGCCATGCCTCTGTTTGTGCTCTATTACAGCAAAAGGAGAAATTACAGGGAGCAGTGGCCGACCAGCCATCAAAGCTGCCGACCGACCACCAAGGCTGCCGATCGGCTATCAAAAGTGGCCGCTGGCTATCAACTTTGGCCGATGGCCATCCCTCTTGGCCGACCATCCCTCAGCGTGTTCCTAAGGTAGGTCAGAAACATTCTGGAAGTTGGCATAATTTCCAGAAGTACAGAAGTGTGCAAACAGAGGCATCTTGAGGCAAGGCGGTGGATTTCCAGGAGGACGCAACCGAGCATGCATGGCCCTCGAGGCCTTTTAACTGCTTTGCTTAGCTAGATTAATTCATTGGTTCTGTACTTAATTAGTTAAAGTGCTTAGCTAATAGATCTATGTAGTAATTTGTAATAGTTAGCTTAATTAGCATAGCTAGCTTAGCTAATTCATTCGGACCCTCCGTCGAGAGGGCAAATGTTGTAAAAATTGTGCGTGTGTGTGTGAATGTCTTCCAACCCCACGTCTTTCTCCATTTTACTTATCCGCTTTCAGTGGTTAGTTTTAGGGCATGTTTCAATTAGCATACTTATGCTTTGCATGCGTGCATCATTCATTCGTATTGCATGCACTGGGCTCGACGCATCATTCAAACTGCATTGAATTTCAATACTTACTTGAATACGTGTTTCAAAGCATGTTATCAAGTGTTGCATTCATATGTCATCTTAGATAACCGAGCCTACTTAGTTGCATTTTGCATGTGTTGCATTAGGCATTGTTGACATAGCTAGGATCATGCATTGATTACTAACTAGCTTATGTTTTGGCTTGGAGTACACTGTGAGTGTTTATGCTTTAGCATCCTTGCATGTGTGTAAGTGACTGCCATGATAGCATGCTTACCATGAGGCTAACTGCTTAAGTGTTTAACTGCATGAATGCCTGTGGATGAAGGCTTTATTACTTGAATTGAAACAATTCATCGAATGTGAGTTTTAAGCCCACTTGAAGTGGCAAATCATGTTGTTTTAAGCCCACTTGAGGGTGGCAAATCCGCGTTTTAGCCTACTTGCGAGTAGCACTTTCAAACCATTTTCAAACAAACAAATATGAGATGTTTTGTTCCAACTTGAGCGATGGAGTCTATACTTGTATGTTGTGCGCATCACATAGTAATTCTAGATTAATAACCGGAATAAGAACACATGTGTTTTCAAAACAACATATCATGATTCGTAGAGGCCGATCCTTTGATCGGGCGAACGGGGGTGCTCATTTCATGACCTTCCCCCCTCGTACCCAAGTTCCCAAGCCGAGGCAACTTTGGTGATGACGGACAAGTGGCCTTAGGCACGAGTCAGGGTTTCCTAAATTTTCCAAAACAAAATATTTAGGTGGTGACTCTGAAATCTGGCAAAGCAGTTCATGTTTGGCGCTTTTTGATTAAAATCGATTTTCCAAAACGATTTGCCGGATTTGGACTCTTTGGTGATTTATCAGTCTTACATTGCACTTTGTGAGATTAGATTCAGAACCGTGACAGGAGTCCGAACTGTAGTAGCTAGAACACAATTCGCGCCCTCTCCGAAAGAGGGGCGCGCGGAGCGAGTTCGGGCGGTCTACAATCTAGTACAAGATCACTCACACATTCCAATGGCACAATATCCCCCAGTCAGCATGGAGGAACTAATCCATTATCTTCAGCAAATAGTTGAAACCATGCAACAAGATGCTGCTTGATAGGCCGAGGTCACATCACATCAGGCTAAGGTAATAAATAGGATGCAACAACAACAACCACAGCCAGCAGCAGCTTCTGCATCTCATGCACCTCCTACGGGTATCCCAGCACCCAGAGCCACTGCCCGTGCTAAAAATTTGGGCAACCCAAATCAAGGCAATCTAGTAGAGCCGATCCCACCACATGCCTCCAACGCACCTGTGTATCAAACTGAGGCTCCGTTTGAGTTTGAGGTTGACCCGACTGTGCTTAAAGTCAACAAGCTGGAGAAGCTATTCAAGAGAGTAAAGGTGTCAACTCTATTCCCGACATTGAAGACGGGTATACCGACTCTGTAGTGACATTGCCATATCGGTTCAAAATGCCGCACATCGATAGATTCGATAGCTCCGGAGACCCCATGGTTCATCTTCGGCTATTTTCAGACATTTTGCGGTCGATGGGCTTGACCAGGTTGCAGAAGCTCTCACTCTTTGGCCGAACCATGTCGGGAATAGCAGCAATATGGTATGCGAGGCTGGAGGATTCTGTGAAGCAGAGTTGAGAGGAAATGGTCGAGGCCTTTGTTGCACAATACTCGTACAACACACAAATCGATGTCACAACCCGTAATCTTAAGGCAACGTGCCAGGAGCCAAATGAGGGATTTTCAGAATTTGTGACGAGCTGGAGGATGAAAGCTTCAATGATGACTACAAGGCCTTCCGAGAAAGATTAGATAAGGACGGTAGTCCGCAATCTACACGGGAAGTTGCTCCAGAAAATGATCGTCCTACCTTTGTTCACATTCACCAAGCTCCATGAGATGGGGGTTCAAATTGAAGATGCCATGAAACAGAGGCTGATTACTGATGAGAAAGAGCAAGCCAAGAGAACTTTTCTGCGTAGTTCCAATGCAACCACCAGTGGTAGCACAGCTGCGCGACCATCGGATGTGAGTGTTGTCACCACCACAACCAAGACAGCCAATCATTTTGCCAACACAACTCCACAAACTTCAACCAACCCTTCCCAATCCCAGAGGACCTTTACCCAACTCTATATGCCTTTATCTCAGGCCATGAAGGTGTTGATTAAAAAGGGGTACCTCAAACCATTAGAGCCACGCCCACTACCTGATCTTCTTCCACCAAAACACAACCTAGCCAAGTACTATGTGTTTTACTGGGCGCACGGCCACGATACCGACAAATGCTTCAGACTCCGTCATGAGATTCAAGACCTCATTGACAACAAGGTGATTGCATCATCCTAGAAAGCAAATGTAACTACAAACCCTCTCCCGGCCCACAATCAAGTTCCCCCACCTTGGAACCTAAACCTAATCCATATGCTGGCCATCCCTTACGACCCCAGCATATATATTACCCCTTCCCACCTACCAAGATCGATGGTGTTCATTCCTGAAAGCATAGATTTGTGCATGATGGACACGTCCATACTTCAACCTAAGCCTGTGGTGGTGGCAATTGTAGTAGAAAGGAGGTTGGCCTTAGAGGAGAGTACAAGTCTGTTACCAGAAAGCTCTGAGGACTTGCCTAAAGGGGTGTACAATCCAAACTGCTACATTGTGCCAATTGATCAAGCTAAGCCAGAAGTGGTGTTGTCAACTATAGCGGAGGTCAATGTGATTAGAGAGGATGGCCTGAGCCAAGGGTTGGATGATTTAGTAGAACTTGAGAAGGACTTAGACAACCTGCAGTTCTTCGACGAACAAGATCAAGGAGATGTGCAAATTGACTGGTTCGATTTGAATGGATCAACCGACAACTCTGGATGGTTGAGTGATGAACCAGACAGAGAGGATGGAACTGAGATAAAATAGGAGGAGAAGAAAGTAGGAATTACTGCAATGGCCGGAGTGGCCAATGAAAAGGGAAAACTACCGAAGAACCCCGGCTTGGAAAATTCAGCTCAGGAACTGGGCACTGTGAGCACTGTGGACACAGAACAAGAAGTTGCGCTAAAATAGTTTGCACAAGAGAGGGTCAAAGACAACCAGGAAACTATAATGGCCCAGCATCCTGTGGGGATACTTGTGGTGTGAGAGTGATCCAAACGGAGTCGGACAACTGTTTGTCGGCTGCCGGAGGTGTATGGTGGGAGGATGACGATCTACATCTAGCTCACACCGATAAAGACTAAAGTGAGTGCCTCCCAGACAACACGTGATATGCGAAAAAGATTGACCACATGAAGAGAAGCGGGCGGTATTTTAAGCCACCGCACTTAGATAAAGCTGAGGCATCTGGGAAAGATAGAGAGGTTGGGAAACAGAAAGAGAAGCAGTTGGAAGAAGAGGCAGTGTTGAAGCAACTGAAGAAAATCCAAGTCGACATCTCAATTTGGGGTCTTCTTATGGCCTCCCAGGTACATCAACAGGCGGTATTATCAGCAATGGACAAAGCTAAATTGTCCATTGACACTACCGCTGAACAGCTTGTGGGATTGGTCTTCCCAGGTGGTGCCGGGCAAACCCTGACCTTTTCTAACAAAGAACTGCTGCCGGAAGGCTCAGCTCACAACAAACCCCTGTACATATCAGTTGAGTGTAGAGAAAAATAGGTATCGGTGGTGTTGGTCGACACCGATTCAGCTATTAATGTATGTCCTTCTTGCAAAGCTTATGCCATCGGCCTTAAACCAGCAGACTTTGTGCCCACTGCCCAAGTAATACAGGCATATGATAATGCCAACAATGAGGTTATGGGCATGGTGCAAATCAGAGTCCAAGTAGGTCCAGCTCAGCAGGATGTCGAGTTCCATGTCTTAGATGTCCCAGCCACCTTCAATTTACTGCTAGGGAGGCCCTAGTTATACCTTGTGAAAGCAGTCTCATATACCCTCCACCAAATGTTGAAATACCCTTACGGGAAAGGAGTGATGATTGTTTTTGGGAATTCATCTATCCATCCCCTGCCAGAGGTAACTATACCAGTGTTAGAGATCACTCATGGCGATAACAATGTTTTCCCCTCAAGGTTCACTCTGGCTAAGGCCCGAGTAGTGTAGACCATCTTGGCAGCAGATGAGGGCATGTATGTCAGCGCCCAGTCTGTTTATTTCATGAATAAACTGCAGCATATGCCAGGAATGGGACTTGGAAAAAGTGGCTGGAAAGGTGTCACAGCATTGGCCGACGTGCCGCATAATTCGCATGCCTTTGGTTTGGGATATGTACCCACCAAAGAGGATTGGGTCAGGAAAAGAAAAGAGATGGTAGGCAGAGCCAAAGCCAAGCAGGCCGGGAAACACTATGAGCTTATCCACAGGCCAATCTGGGGAATGTTGAATGGCCGCTTCGTTCGGGAGGGAGAAGATTTCCCCTTTTGCGGCTTTCCCGAGCCCTAGATGAATTCCATGAAACGGTATGTTCCTGGCTTCAAAATCTTCTTCGACCTGCAGTTGCAAGATAATGATGTCGAGAAAAAAGCTGAACCAAGTGTTGAAG
The DNA here is from genome assembly GCA_030407325.1 of Camellia japonica. NCBI lineage: Eukaryota > Viridiplantae > Streptophyta > Magnoliopsida > Ericales > Theaceae > Camellia > Camellia japonica. The sequence goes on along the minus strand of JAPPVO010000010.1, from coordinate 102,172,582 downwards.
TTGAAAAGAGCATGGAAAGTGACTCGGACAATAGCGAGCTTGGAGTGGGGACAACATTGGCATGTCTCCTTGCAGATCCTCCAGCTGACTCAGAGAACTTGGAGGATAACCTTACCATCTCCATGATCGGGGACCAACCGGGTGTGAACCCATCCAGCAGCATTTTGGATGTATCTGAAGCACCATCTCTTATCTGGCAGCTGGAGGAGGGCTACCTATCTAGTTCTAAGTCGAGTGATGATCCAAAATCTGATTCCACAGAGTCTGTGGAGTCGGAATCAAATTCCAGCTCTTCTGAGTCCGAGTCTGGTATTCCTGAGGGTGATAACCCAGATGCCAAGGTCTTGTCTAATTCCTCTTTTTCTTTTTCTTTTTTTGCTTTTAAGTCGGTTGTAATCGAAGAGCTGGATCTTATGAATGAGAACGCTGCCGATTTTGAGTATTTCTCTGTGCTACTTCTTTATTGCATTGACCAAGATTTTCAAAATTTTAATGAAAATGACGAAGAAGGAATTCCTTTGGTTTTGAAAAACTTGTTTAATTGAGAGGTTAAGAGGTTTACAAAACCCTGTGCTGATGAAATCATTGCTATTAATGTGGGTACTAAGAAGGATCCGCGTCTAGTCCAGATCGGGTCCACGTTGTCTTCGGAGGAGCGCGAGTGCTTAGTCGCTTTATTAAAAGATTTCGAAGATGTTTTCGCGTGGTCCTACGAAGACATGCCTGAAATTGATCTTGAGATTGTACAGTATCGGATCCCTCTTGACCCTGAGGTCTGACCTGTCAAGCAGAAGTTGCGAAGAATCCGTCCGAATTGGGCGTTGAAAATCAAAGAATAGGTCACCAAGCAAATCGAGGCAGGTTTCTTGCTAGTATCTAAATATCTGAATTGGTTGGCCAACATCGTCCCAGTGCCGAAAAATGATGGTAGAATCCGGGTGTATATGGACTTCCGAGATTTGAACAGCGCCAATCCGAAGGACGACTTCCTTCTGCCGCACATTGATGAGTTAGTGGATTTCACTACGGGTCATGCATTGCTATCCTTCATGGATGGGTTTTTCGAGTATAACTAGATTCTGATGGCGCCCGAGGACAGAGAGAAAACTGCATTTACTACGCCGTGGGGTACCTACTACTATAGGGTTATGCCGTTTGGGCTGAAGAAAGCAGGGGCTACCTATCAGAGGGCTACAACCATTATTCTACATGATATGATCCACAAAGAGGTCAAGGTGTACGTGGACAACATGATTGTCAAGTCCAAAGAAAGAGAGGGCCACTACACCGCCTTGAAGAAATTCTTTCAACGAATCAAAGAATACAGATTGAGGTTGAACCCGCAAAAATATACTTTCGGCGTAACAGCAGGGAAAATGCTGGGCTTTTTAATCACACAGATGGGCATCGAGGTAGATCCTTCAAAAATCAAGGCCATCCTAGAAATGCCACCACCAAGGACTGAAAAGGAGGTGCGACGCTGTCTAGGTAAAGTGCAATTCATAAGATGGTTTATTTCCAAATTAACCTTGACTTGTGAACCACTATTTGGTCTCCTGAAGAAAGGGAAGAAATTCTGATGGGATGATCGATGTCAATTTGCCTTTGAGTAGATTAAGCAGTACCTTTAGAATCTACCGGTGTTATCGCCGCCAGAGCCAGAGAAGCCTTTGATTTTGTACCTGTCACAATGGGATGCATGCTTGCTCAAGAATCTGAGGATAGGGTGTAGAAAGCCATCTACTACTTGAATAAGAAAATGTTGGATTATGAGACCCGGTATACTGCGTTGGAGAAAGCTTGCCTAGCCTTGGTATGGGCTACCAAGAAGTTGAGGCACTACTTGTTAGCTCACTCTGTAATCCTGTTTTCAAGATTAGATCCCATCAAATATCACTTTGGGAAACCAATGCTTACGGGTAGGCTAGCCCATTGGTTGCTTCTCCTCTCTGAATTTGATCTCAAGTATGTTACCCGCAAGTCGGTCAAGGGGAGAGCTGTGGCAGAGTTCCTAGCAGATCACTCGGTAGAATGGGATGAAGCAGTGGAATACCTGTTCCCAAATAAAGCCATTCTGCAAGTTGAGGAGGAAACTTGGACAATGTACTTTGACGGAGCAGCCAATCAGTACAGTTATGAGATAGGTGTGTTGCTGATAGCACCCCACGACTCCTATATACCGTTAGCCTTCAAACTCCGGTTTAAGGTGTCCAATAATAGAGCAGAATATGAAGCGTGTATTGCTGGTTTAGAAGCCACCCTGGAACTAGGGGCAAAAAGATTGGATGTTATCGGGGACTCGAACCTAGTTGTTTCTCAAGCAAATGGAGACTGGAAAGTCAAAAAAGAAAAGATGAAGGTTTACCACCAGACCCTGGATGTTCTAATTCCTCGGTTTGAAAAGCTGACTTTCGCGCATCTACTGAGAGAGAATAATTCACTAATGCTTTAGCAACTCTATCTTCTATGGTAGACATGCCACTAGGAGTCCGGATGCGTCCGATTATCATTAAGCAGATATACACGCCGGCTTATGAAACTATCGCCACAATAGATGAAGCGTAAGACAAAAACCCTTGGTACTACGATATTTGGAACTTCTTGGAAAATGAGGTTTATTCACCAAGGGCAAATGCCAAGGACAAAAGGGGAATACGGAGAATAGTCGTTCAATTTATCATCTGCGGAGGTAAACTGTACAAAAGATGTCATCTGGGAATGTACAAGTTGTGTGTCGAAGAGGAGGAATCAAAGCACCTGATGAAGACCATCCATGGAGGGGAGTGCGGAGCGCACATGAATGAAGTGATGTTAGCCTGAAGATTCTCAGGCAAGGTTACTACTGGTCCACTATGGAGGAGGATTGTATTAATTTTGTTCGGCGATGCCACAAATGCCAAATTCATGCCAATCGTATGAATATCCCGCCGTCAAAACTATACAACATGACTTCGCTATGGCTTTTCTCAGTCTGGGGAATCGACGTCATCGACTTAGTCACACCAAAAGGGTCGAATGGCATGAATATATCTTGGTGGCAATTGATTAATTTACAAAGTGGGTGGAAGCTCAGTCCTATGCAGTGTTAAGAGCATCGCATGTGGCAAAGTTCATCAAAAACAACATCATTTGCCGATATGGAGTCCCAAACGAGATTATATCAGATAATGGCTACCACTTCAAGAAAGAGGTGATAGACTTGTTGGAGAAATACAATGTGGCTTTCCATAAGTCATCTACATACTGGATGCAAACCAACGGAGTTGTTGAAGCCACCAACAAAAACATCAAGAATATCTTGTAGAAGATGGTTGAGACCTACAGGGACTAGCCAAATAAATTGCAATTTGGACTCTGAGGCTATAGAACTTCAATCCAAATGTCTACAGGGGTAACTCATTATTCTCTTGTTTACGGGATGGAGGCTATTTTGCCAATTGAAATAGAAGTCCAGTCGCTATGAGTTATGGTTGAGTGTCAAATAGCAGAGGCGGACTGGCAACAGAACAGATTCGAGGAGTTGATGTTGTTTGATGAGAGAAGGCTGAAAGCATTGTATCATGTTTAGGGCTACCAGCGCAAGATTGCTAAGGCTCTTAACAAGAAAGTTAAATCTCGGAATCTCAAAGAGGGAGATATGGTGCTGCAGACAACCGAGCTCCCATTCATGACCCTAGGGGCAAGACCCAATTGGACTGGTCCTTACATCATCAAAACTATCTAGTCGGGTAGAGCTGTTATTCTCATGGACCTGGATGGCCTGGAATTTTCCCAACCAATCAACATGGACAAGTTAAAGAAATACTATCCCTAAGAGGCTCGCTAGGCTAAAAACCCGGAAGGGCGACCTAGGAAAAGTTAGAGCATGAAAAATTGGAAATAAATAAAAATTGAGCTCACAAGGTTAAAAATCCTAAAGGGCGACTTTGGCAAAAGTTAGAGCGCAAAAGGAGAGAGTTAATACTCGAGTGAACCTAAACCGAACTACGTAAGGCCTGATTTCCATCTTTGGGATACGTAGGCAACTTCATCCTGAAGTTCAGCCGTAATCACCTCCAACTCAACTGTCCTGTCCATGTGTTTGATCAAGTCATCTTTGTCCGTTCTTTACTTGAGAGTTCGATTGTGATCTTTACTTTAAGAGAAGAGCTGGTTACAGTGCAGAACAATGTGTTCAATCAGGGGCTTTTCTAATCTTTTGATTTGGGGTTTTACATCTCGAGGATTGATTCCATGCGTGTCAAGTGGTGATACTTTTCAAAAATGGTTTTGGAAAGTTTTAATAAAACTTAATTTTGTTCAAATTTTACCTTTTACAACTTAGACCATTTTTGGACCAAAAGGAAAATTTTTAGTACTCACAACTTTAATTTCATTGATTTTAACATAAAGTTCTCCAACTCTCTAATACAAATCAAAGTTGCTTTTATTACATTGAAAAAAAAAATTGAAAAGAAAGGTCAAAGCAATAAACTAGGGGCATAGATGAGTCAGGTGCTCTTGCGTCCGTTGCTCGTTCTTGTGGAACCTTCTGAAGCCAAAATAGGCCCGATTTGTGTCTCATCCTTGAGCCAAGCTAAGCATTCGCCAGAAAGGGCGCAACTGAAACTAGGGGTAGGGGCCAAAAGCTCTCCCGTCCTCCAAGCAGTGAGGTACCTAGCCAAGTGTGAACCACGGATAGGGAATGAAACGGGGTACTCTACCCCCTCCTCTGGGTGGGTCTGATCATGCCCAAACTGATGTCTAAACCGGAAAGGGAAATAGAACACACAGTGCGTAAGGCCAATCAACTGAATGTTAGGTTGCCGAGCCATGCTGTAACTCATTTCGATCAGATTAAGCTAGGGGCAACGCCAAGCTATGTCATCAGCAAACCTGTTGCACATCCAGTCGTACCACCATCCCTCATTCGGGAAATCCACTAGTCGGTGGCGGAAGAAATAACCTTGAGCTGAGTACTCAAGGAAAGAGTCCACTACCTTCAACTCATCCATAAGCCACACCTAGGAAGGGATGAAAGAAAAGAGTGATTAAACAATAGAGAGATGAATGTTAAGAGAAAAGTGAGAAAAGGGCTTTGAGAGAAAAATAGAGCATGAGTGCCTAGTGATGTGAGAAACACATATGAGAAAATGTGGGAAACAATACCTGAAGAAGTAGTGGACTCCCCGCGAATCTGGTAGTCTCTTGCCGATGAAAGACGTCTAAGCCCATCAAAGTCTCAGCCAGCACCAAGCCAATGCAACTCTTGCCTTCTTGCAAACCTTGGGCCAATTCGATCAACTGAATGCTGGATTCGCCAAAACTAGGGGCAAGAAGGAAATGAGCAAGCATACACAAGTAGAGGGCATGCTGCCAAAAACCTCGCCAGAAAAAGTCGCCTCTGTCACCTATGTTAGAAAATCGATGAATCAAGTTGGGAATGTCTAGCTCTCCATTGTGGGCCAGAAATCGAGCCTCATGCAGAGTAAGCCCACACATCCGTTCCAAAGCTTGGGCATGGCCAAAACGGGACTGAGGCATGATTTTCTCATCGCGCCGCGATTTCATTAATGCCTGAAATTCTTCAATTGTCGAGCATATTTCTTGTCCCTTAAAGCTAAAGACACGTGTAATTGGTTCCCAGCATCAAGCCGCAGCATGAAGGAACGGAAAATAAAGTGGAGTATGGCTTAACAGAAAAAGTGCATTTATGCCAAAACCCCAGAAATTTACCTTTTCCGTGCCGTCTAAAGTCGCAATCCAATCCGAGAGCTTTTCAGCAAAAAATGGCTCCATTTATGGAAGAAATAGCAACTGAAATGAAGTTTTGGAGAAGAATTTATGAAGCTGAACCTTTTGTAGAAGATAAGGCTGTGAGTGGAAGCCAACTGTCAGCAATCTGGCGATTCTCACATTTGTGGCTGGCAGGCCACCTCTTGAGGCTGGCAGGTCACCCTTTATGGCCAGCAAGCTCCTTCTCTGGCCGGCAGCCTTCTTTTTAGGCCTGTCGACCACCTGTGTGCTGAGCAGTGCTGCAAGCATGTGTTTTGTTTTCATCTTCATGTGTTTTAAAGTCTTGTTTTGAGTCTTTTTGGTTTTGGCAAGTTTGTTTATTTGTATTTGAGTTGTTTTTGCTTTGTTTATCGAGTTGTATGTTGTTTTCGTATTTCGATTGTTGGTCGAATCATTACCCGATTAAGAACATTATTTCAATCAAGTGCGCTCTTGGCCAATTCGATTCTATGTCCATTTCATGCAAATATGGTGCTCATGATGCAAAAATAACAACACTTTTTATAAAAACTGTGAGGTTTTAATCCGATGATGGTTTTTTACAAAAGAGGAGTACAAGTTTTCAAAGCAAATAAAACCTATCTAAGGCTATATATGTGCTAATGCTACTAAAAAAAAAAAAAAAAAAACTAAGCAAAAGTACAAAAAAAACGCCGGTCGCCTCAGGCCCGAGAGGCCCTCTTCGTCCTCTTTCTCGGAAGAGAGGACTCTGGGGCACTATCTTCATTGGCTCCATTGTTCGAATCAATCTCTGAACCTGAGCTGGTATCGTCTCTGCTCTCTGCCTAAGAGTCCGCAGCATCATCATCTCTGCTTTCGGATCCCGTGCCAACACCATCGTCTCCACTCTCGGACGACTCAGAATGTTGACTCGCTGCCTCCTCCGAGCCACTAGTCTCAGCATTGTCATCTCTCAAGATGGTCTCTGAAGGGCACTTCTGGCCTTGGGTGTCCCTATCTCTGCCACTGTGTCAAAGTAGTAGGTTACCTCGTGGGCGGCCACTGTGTCAAAGTAGTAACAGAAGAATGCGAAAGACTCGCGACTCCTATGCTGACACCTGCCATCATACCGCCTCGAGTAGGGAACTGCTAGGGGGAGCTCCTCTATAGGCTCTGGGGCGAGTGTTGGGAAATAAGCATAAACCCACAATTGCAAGGAAAGTGCAGTAATATGTAATCAACAATGTATGAACAAATATAGAAAATGCAAAGCAGGAACCACAACATATGAACAGATATAGAAAGTGCAAAGCAGAAAGCACAATGTATGAACAGATATAGAAAGTTCAAAGCAGAAAGCACATGCGTTGAACAGATATAAAGCAGAAAAATGTGAAACAGAAAATGTGAAGCAGAAAATGTAAAGTACAAAGAGGGAACTGAAATTCATACCTCCCAGGCTCGCCAGTAGCCTCCGATCAGCTCTCCCCTCAGGTGGGAGGTAGAGCTCATATAGTCGTATACGGTGGTGAGGCCAACTTCATCCCAGTCATAGAAGCGCACCCGGGAAAGGGTCACTAGGGCACTCAACAGATATAAGCCCACGATGTTCCACCATTTCGAAAATAAGGTGGTACTGAGGATAAACATCAGGAAGCCTCTGGATACTGCTCCATCTCCTCTAATGTCTCTAGCTCACTCCCTCGGAATTGCTCAATGAACCAACTATATCTGACCATAGGTGGTCAGTACAAGGGTGGGCGTGCTCCTAACAGCTCGATCTAGGCGGCCTCCTACTCCCCCATGTCTGTGTCGAAAGGGATCGGATCACTCCCTACTCCTAAGCCGGTGATCATGGCAAAGTCGTAGGGAGTCATCGTCATCTCCCCGATAGTATAGAAGTGGAAGGAGTTAGTGGTGTTCCACCACCTGTCCACAAGCATGACTAGAAGAGGACGGCTCACAATGACCTGTGTCAGCCCAGAGCAGAAGAGGCCTAAGCCAGTCTCGTCCACAATGTCACAAACTCCTGCAGGGAGCTCGTCGTACTAATCTCTGACAATCGTAGCTCCGTACCCCCTATAGGCACGGGACTCTCCCTGTGGTAAAGAATAGATGAATCAAATTAAGACAGTGATGAAAGTACAGTTAGATGAAAGGCAGTGCAAGAAATGCAGTTTAAAGAAAGGAAGGAACGCATGAGAACATAGTTCATACCTCAGTGGCACTAGATGAAAGGTGGAAAGCCAGCTCCCTTAGCAGAAGGTCCTCCGGTACACCGCGAGCGAAGTCGCTGAAGCGCCTAATGCCTCTAAGTGGCAAGATATGCGTGCGGGGATGGTACCTTGCTGGATCAAAAGGCCGTACACTTAATGGTAGCGGCTCCAGCTTAAACTCAAGCTCAAACTCTACCTCGAGGTTGGCCTCGATGTCGTTAGTTACCTCGCCAGCCTCGACAACGACTGGCTCCTCTACCTTAGCAATGGGTGGAAATATGGGGGTAATCTTTGGAGGGGCCCCGGCATGTGGAAAATCATATGCCATCTAGAAACTGGGTGAAAAGTAGGTGAAAAGTGAAGAAAAATGGAGATAAAGTCAACCCTAGGAGAAAGAAAATGGGAGAAAAAGTCAAAGCCTAGAAAAGTTTGCAAAAACCGAGAGAAACTCGAGGAGAACAAGCCTAGAAGGGTGAAAATGAGGGAAAAAACGTCGAAAACAAATTTTGATCAGCTCAAAAGGAAGAGAACTAAGAGGGTTTAACAAATAAAGTGTGCGTGAGGCGTTGGAAAACGAGTGTAAAGCTCGAATCTAGAGAGAAGAAGTGTCTAGAGAGAGAGGGAGAGTAATTTTGGACCTAAGGTTGTGAGGAAAGAAAGCCCTAAGGCTTGTATTTAAAGACTCGAAGCAAAAGGACCAAATTGCCCCAAAAACAGCCATTAGTCGCCGACAGGTGGCCGTCAAGGCTTTGTGATGGCCGGCAGCCGGCCAGCAGCATCCCTATGTGGTCGGCAGCTGGCCGGTAGCCCTCCTCTGTGTCCTGGTGCTGTTTAGGGCTACTTATTCCCGAGTGGTTTGAGGAAAGTTCTGTTTTAGAAGCTTGCAGTTGTGTTCCGGTGTGTGAACGTGTCCCAGTTGCTACTCTGAACATGGTGTATCCTTTTGAGTATGTTGAAATTCCTCCGAAAGGTAAATTGGAGGTGCCACCGTGTATTGTTTTATTAGTTTTACGCTTTTGCTCTTTTCTGTTGCATAGAATGTGCATCACACATAGGTATGTTGCATGCGTGTCATTGCACGCATGTCTTGCATCAGTTATGATTCATGCATACAACACGCTGTCAAGTATTTCGCATAGAATATGCTCTTATTTCATGCATAAAATATACTTTTGTTTCTTGCATAGAACATGCTTTCAATTAACATCATACATCGGTTGTCCATCTTGCATAAAATATGTGTTGTCACTAAATTGACAAATTCATTTTGTGCATCTATCGCACAAATTCACTTTGTGCATCTATCGCACACATTCACTTTTGTGCAGCTATCGCACATTTCTCTGTTTTATCTCGGGACGCGTGAAGCGTGAGCCCAAGCGATTTTCTTTTATCTCAGGACGTATAACACGTGGCCTTGGCCGTGTTGTATCTCGAGACGAATGAAGCGGGAGCCCGAGCGATTTTCTTTTATCTCAGGATGTGTGAAGCGCGAGCCCGAGCGGTTTTCTTTTATCTCAAGACCTGTAAAGCGCAGCCCTAGGCGTGTTGCATCTCGAGATGCGTGAAGCACAAGCCCGAGCGGTTTTCTTTTATCTAAGGACACGTGACGCGCGGCTCTGGGCGTGTTTTATCTTGGAATGCGTGAAGCGCAAGCCCGAGCAGCTTTTCTTGTATCTTAGGATGCGTGACGCGCAACCCTGGGCATGCTTTATCTCGGGACACGTAAAGCGCGAGCCTGAGTGGTTTTTCTCCTCTTCTCACGATTTTAGCGTGGTTAGAGTATCTCAGGACACGTGACGCACGGCCCTGGGCGTGTTCTATTTCAGGATGCGTGAAGCGCGAGCCCAAATGGGTTCTCTTGTTTCTCGGGACACGTGAAGTGTGAGCCCAAGTGGTTTTTTCTGTTTCTCAAGATGCGTAAAACGTGACCTTTAGCGGTTTCTTGTTTCTCGGGATGTGTGAAACATGATCTTGAGTAGTTTTTCTTGTTTCTCAGGATGTGTGAAACGTGACCCCGAGCGATTTTCATTCTTCAGTTTCTCGTGACGTGTGAAATGCGACCCCGAGCGGTTTTTTATTCTCAATTTCTCAGGATGCGTGAAACGTAACCCTGAGCAGTGTTTTCTTTCTTTGTCTCTTGTTTCGCCGTGGTCAATATGTGTTTTATGTCTTCTTTTTGCATGGAACCTGTTTTGATTTTAAGCTTGAAACTGCTCATTCATACATTCATATGCTATTATCTCATTATCTCGTTTATCGCATCTTGTTATTGCTTATTGCATCATCTTGCATGATCATGAGTTTTCAAAATAGCCAGCTTCACGAAGCGTATGAATCCAGCTTTCAAAGTTGCATTGTACATATCATTTGCATCTTACCCCAGAACTACGCTGGTTTGATTCCTTGCAAATGGATACGTAGGCAACCTACAGGAGCAACGATTTATTTTTGTCTTGATTGTTTGTCCAAGTATTACAGCCTTGTTAAAATGGGTTATTTTCGGGCTTTAACATTCACTCACGTCATTTCATGACTCCGAGTTCTGTGAAAGATGGGCAACTATAGACACCCCATTTTTTACGGCCCTTACGACTTGGACGGCATCGCTTGCACACCCAATGATGAGTCTACATGCTTGTCAAGTGCTCGAAGTCCTCAGCGGAATGCCATAACTTTAAGCCTTTCAAATCCTGCACCCCTATTTCCTCATTCTTGGACCAGACCTTGGTTCTTCAAGCCTGCAACCCTTCGTGGCCTGCCGGCCACCTTTGTAACAACCCACATTTGTGGCTTAGTCATGTTCATGTGCATTCACATACTTTTGTCTTGTTAAGTTAACATTTATGAATCTTGTCTTGTTTTGTACGTATATGATTTGCCTAAGTGTTATATGTATGCTTTGTTCCTCCCTTGTTATGATAAGCCTAAGTTATGTTAAGACTAAGTCATGCCAAGCCTAGGTCATGTCAAGCCTAGGTCATGCCAAGCCTAGGTCATGCCAAGCCTAGGTCATGTTAAGCCTAGGTCATGCCAAGCCTAGGTCATGTTAAGCCTAGGTCATGTCAAGCCTAGGTCATGTTAAGCCTAGGTCATGCCAAGCCTAGGTCATGTTAAGCCTAGGTCATGTCAAGCCTAGGTCACACCTTTGAACCTCTTACACCTTGGACCATCTTGGAACCACTTTGGTTGACCTCCACCATCACCTAGGCATATAGGCCGAGATGTTATCATCTAGGCATCCTAGATCCTTAATCCTTGCACCTAGTGATCTTGTTCTGGGACTGGAATGACCTAGACCGAGGTGTGGCACATCTAGGCCGAGGTGTGGCACAGCTTGGCCAAGTGTTATCCTTCCTAGCCGAGATCATTGAGACCTTACTTGCCGAAGCCTATGTCCTAAGCCGAGATCATTACTTGCCGGAGTGCCTTGCTGTGAAGCTTGTTAGATACGCTTTGTCTTACACATGTCTTGTCAATCTATCACCTTTTTGAGGAGAACCAACCAGTCGTTGCCACGTGTCCGAGCTGAGTGTTAAATCAGCCGGCAGAGAGAGAAACCTATCATTTGTTATATCCTTGTTTTTGAAGAGGAGAGAGAAGCTCTAAGAGAGGAAGAGGAGTTCTTGTGGGTGAGTAGATTTCCAAACTTGATCCCTAGAGATCGAACCGTTAGATCCGTGTTCTAAGGTTAGATTCTTGATCTGCTCATGTCGTTCTTCATGATCATGTTATTGCATTACATGATTGAATATGATTTGTAAGCCATGCATTGCTTTGAAGTTCGATTTTAGAAAGAGAAAATAGCATTCATGTGTTCTTCAAGAAAAGTCATGTTTTGATCCGAAAGCTCATGCCAAGATCCATGTTTTCATGTTTGTTTTCATATGATCTTCAAGTATGGGTACCCAGGTCCATGTTTTCGAACTCATGCCATGAAATCCCAGATTTTGTAATAAAGAAGTTATGATTTTAGCATTCATGTTCTTCATGTTCTTCATGTCCTTCAAGGAGGAAACCCAGATTTCCAGACCTCATTTCCCTAGGTGTGATCACCGAGACCACTCTTGCCTAGATCACACACCTAGGCCAAGCATCGTATCTCACCTTGGCCTATCTTGCATGATCACTTGCACCTTAGTCTATCTTGCATGCACACCTAGGCTAACCACTGCATCACCTAGGCCGAGATGTTCATCATCTAGGCCGACCATGGTACACCCTTGCCGGTACCTTGTAACACCTCGGCAGGTAGCTGCACATCGAAGCCTAGGTAACCACAACTCGGCCAAGAGGTGTGGGACCTCGGCCAAGACCTCCTGAGTGCACCCAGCTAGGTCATTTTAGCCTAGATCATCTCTGTGCATCCATTCCAGGACCTGGTTGGTACCCAGCATGTTTTCCCTAGATGTTTTCCAGCATGTTTTCCCTAGATATTTACCAGCATGTTTTCCCTAGATCATTTGCATTCATGTGAAGCTTGTTTTTAAGAGTGCATTCAATAGGCTTTGCCATGTGTTTGTAGGACTTGGACCTTTGCCTTGATCCCGTCGTCCCAAGAACTAAGTGAGTGGTATTTTTAATAAAGTTATGTTATAAAGATTTGTTAAAGCTTTACTTCGTTTTAGAAAAGTATTTGATCAAGCATGAATGACTATCCCTATTTTGTATATCAAGTTTAAGTTTTATGCGTCAAGTATAAGCTTTGTTTTGATGTCATCATGTTAAGTTCTTACGTGCCAGAGGACTATAAGCTTTTGTGGCACATTCAAGTTAAGTTTCTCGTGTTAAAGCGGGCTACGGGCCTAAGTAACACAGTGTCAAAGCGGGCTACGGGCCTAAGTGACACACAAGTTTCTCGTGTTAAAGCGGGCTACGGGCCTAAGTAACACAGTGTCAAAGCGGGCTACAGGCCTAAGTGACACACAAGTTTCTCGTGTTAAAGCGGGCTACGGGCCTAAGTAACACAAGTCCCTTGTGCTGGAGGACTATAAACTTTCGCAATACCCTTGACTAATCGATTACGGATCGTGCAGTCCCTTGTTTTGTTAAGTAAGTAAGCAAGTTTTGTAAGATCAAGATTGACGAATATGGTTCATCCCATGTTTTGATACAAGTTATGCCAAGTACATGTTTTGAACAAGCTATGATATGTATGTTTTGCAAAGACCTCGGATATTATTCATGCAAACCTTTATTACTTGTACCATTCACTGAGTATCCAAGCTCACCCTCTCTATATATATATGTAGGTTTCAAGCAAGAAGTCGGCTACGCCGAGATGTGTGTTTTGTGCCCGATGTTTTGTATGCATGTTAGGTCGGCATCAAGGATGTCGGCAACCATGAAGATTATGTTTCTTGACTTGTACTTCGTGTATTTTATTTATGTCGGCTTGTGAAGCCCTTTTGTTAAGATGTAATATGTATTTTATTTTGTTGTATGCAAGTTGTAAGACTTTAATTAAAGGTGTATGACATTTCATTGGATCTATGCACAGCTCTTATGGACTAATTAGATTTAATGTATTGCTTCCGCACATGTTAGCCCCATATGTATACTCTGATTGTGTGTGATCTTTGTAAGTTGGCCTTCGGTAATTCCGGATTACTGGCCATCACAGCACCATTCTACTAGGGGTAGTTTGGGGTCGTGACAACCTTTTTGGGTTGCTAGCCATCACTCTTGGTTGCTGACCACCAGGGTCTTTTGCAGATATTTTGTGACAACTGTGCCAGCTGTTTGCACAAATGCTTGCATCTGCTCCCACGTGTAGGGCTAGATGTTCTTAAGGGGAATTCATGTTCTCTATATATAGAGGGCCTCCCTCTCATGTTTTAAGGTTTCCTCTCTCTCTTCCAAATTTCTACACTCTTCCCTACATATCCTTAACCTTTGCCTATACATTCTTAACCAAAGCTTCTCATCTTTGAGCTGAGGTACTTTTGAGCTTGGTTCGAGCTTTTGAAGGGTGTGCTATCTTGAATTGTTACCTAGAATTGGTCTTCTCTTCAAGAGGTATAAGGCTTTGCTTGTTGCTTTGTTTTATTTGCTATTATTCTTGCAATTTTCCAACTTTCTTTGGGCTATAAAAACTCTGTATTTTTGGGGTGAAGCTTAGGTTTTAAGGCCACTAAAGGTTGAGGGGTGGTTCACCCTTCTTTCCACCTTGTTTTGAGGGCCTTTTCCCTTATGTTTCCCATCCTTTTACTATCTATTTTTGAGCTTTTAAACACTAATTTTTAGAGTTATTTTAGTGGCCAAAATCATGTTTTGAAGTCCAAATTTGGAGGGATTAGCCTCCCCTCCTTGTGTCTTGCTTACTAGCCTAACTTGTGCTATGTTTTAGCTTATTAATCTAGCTATTTTTATCTTAATTCCAACATGTTTTAGGGCTGTTTTTAGACTATTTTAGCACTATTTTTGGTTGATAGTTGCATTTGAGCTTTGTTTTGCATGCTTATAGTGAAATTATCCTCGTGAGTTTTGTGTTCTAGGCCTTAGACACCATCTTATTTGAGTTGATTGCATTTATTTATGGCTTTCCATACTTGTGATCACTCTTAATCATCTCTCCAACCTCCCTCCTTTCATGGCTTTTGTTTGCTTTGAAAGTGGTTCAAGCTACTTGTTTGTTTAAGCATGAGATTAAGATGTCATGCTTAATGGTTTAATCCCTTAGGGGGTTCATTACCAACGGTATGATGTCTCTTTCATGCCTAAGACAACACTTGGTTTGAGCCCTCTTTCCATTAGAGGACTTAAACTCACCATTAGACTCAATGAATTAAATAATGGATAGTAATCTAAATGGAGTAATAAAATTGGCAAATAAAATCGTGCAAGATAATAAAAAATGTTGTGTTCAATCGGACATTAATTGAACACATGGAAGCTTGAGGCATTTCATACTCATTAGTGATGAAATGATTCAAGTTTTCTAGGTCACCATTTCCCTTGATCAATTCATGAAAGGGAGGAGGTTTGAGTCTTATTTTGTTGCATTTATTAAAATTGCACACTTTGGTTCATGAGCCATCATGCAATGAAATTGCTTGAGTTGATGGTTTGTGGACCAAGCTTACTACTCCTTTGATATGTTCATGAAAATGAGGGGTGAGTTGTGCAGACAACCCTTGAGAATACCCTGTGCATGCTCTTTTTGTTCTCTATTGCAGCAAGATGAACTGGGCAGTAGTGGCCGGCAGGCCACTTTCTATGGCCAGCAAGCCACCTTTGATGGTCGGCCGGCTATCACTGGTGGCTGGCAGGCCCTCACTCCTGGCCGGGCAGCCATTGATGCAAAATTTAACAATGTGTTCTTTGAGCAGAACAGAGCGATTCTGGAAGTGGACAAAGGTGTTAGTGTTCTACTGTGCAACAAAGACCTTCTGGAAGCAAAACAGTGGCTTTTCGGGTGGAAACCGAACACGTGCATGAGCATTCCTCGCATATCGAGCCTGTTTAGTTTAAATATTTAGCTTAAATATTTGTTGTAATTAATTTGTTGTAGCTAGTTAACTTTGTAAAGTGTTGTAATATATTAGTTAGTTAACTAGTTGTTCGATTTCGTCTTGTAATTATTTTAATTAACTAGAATATTTAATTCATTTCTTGTAATAATTAGTTAAGTAGTTTTAACTAATTTAATTTGTGTTGTAATAATTAGCTTAGCTTAGTTAGTTAGCCAGTTGGTTTATTCATTCGGACTCTCTTTCGTGAGAGCGCAATGTTGTAATAATGTGTATGTCTTCCAACCCCACGTCTTTCTCCCTTTTATTTACTAGCTTATGATGGTTAGTTTAGGGGAATCATGTTTTGTTTAGCATACTTCATGTTTGCATCCATTTGTATTGCGTGCATCGAGGCTCAATTCATCATTCTAACTGCATTGTTAGTTTAATACTTCTTTGAATACGTGCTTAGACCGCATGCTATTTAATTGATTCATATGCCATATTAGTAGCTGAGCCTATTTAGATCGCATATCGCATGTGTTGCATTAGTCATATTGCATAGTTAGGAATCATGCATTTTTCTAACTCATCATCTTTTTGGCTTGGAGTATTAGGTGAGTCTTTACTCACTTTAGCATATCGCATGCATGTTATTGTTGCCATGTCTAGCATGCTTGCCATGAGGCTAAGTGCTTAAATAATAAACTGCTTGAATGCCTGTGGATGAAGGCTTATTGCTTGAATTAGAATAATTTGAGTAATGTTCATATGCGATCACTTTTTCAAGTGGTACATATTTCGAAACAATTTTCAAAACAAACATGAATCAAGTGTTCCAATTAGTATAAGTTAGTCTATACTTGTGTGTGTACGCATCACATAGTAATGCTAGCCTAATAAACTGGAACAAGAGCATATAATGTACATAAGATTCATATCATGATTAGTAGAGGTTAATCTTTGATCGGGCGAGTGGGGGTGCTCAATTCATTCATGACCTTCCCCTCTCGTACCAAAGTTTCTAAGCCGAGACAATCTTGGTGATGACGGACACGTGGCCTTTGGCACGAGTCATGGGTTTCCTAAATTTCTCCAAAACAAAAATATTTAGGTGACAACTCTGTATCTGGCAAAGCTGTCCTTTGTTGGCATTTTTTATTCAAAATCGATTTTCCAAAAGATTTGCCTGATTGGGACTCTTTAGTGATTATCTATTTCACATTGCACTTGTGGAATCAGATTTAAAACCGCAGGAGTCCGATACTGTAGGGCTTATTCGACTCTTGAAAGGGGGCGCGAAAAGGTCGCGCTACAACTGCCTTTCCTCTAACTATACTTTTTCATCACTGCCTGACCTGATTTATCTGTTCTTTGTCACAGGGAGACTCTCGTGCCTACAGGGGGTATGGAGCGACAACAGGGAGGGATTAGTACGACGAGCTTCCTGCCGGGGTCTGCGACATCGTCGATGAGACTGGCTTTGGCCTTTTCTGCTCCTGCCTGACACACGTTATTGCGAGCCATCTCCATCTAGGAACGCTAGTGGAGTGGTGATGGGACACCACTAACTCCTTCCATTTCTCTATTGCTGGGGAGATAATGATGACTCCCTACGACTTTGCCATGATCACATACTTAGGAGTAGAGGCGATCTAATCCCTTTTGACACAGACATGGGGGAGTGGGAGGCTGCTTAGATCGACCTGTTGGGAGCGCGCCCACTTCTGTAATGGCCAGCTATAGTGAGATATAGTTGGTTCGCCGAACAGTTCTGCGGGAGCAAGCTCGAGATACTAGAGGAGATGGAGTAGTATACTCGGGGCTTCCTGATGTTTGTCCTCGGTACCACCTTGTTTTCAAACAGGTGGAACACTGTGGATTTATATCTGTTGAGCGCCCTGGTGACCCTTCCTCAGGTACACTTCTACGACTGGGGCAGAATTGGCCTTGCCACCCTATATGGCTATATGAGCTCTATCTCCTGCCTGAGGGGAGAGCGGATCGGAGGCTACTGGCAAACCTGAGAGGTATGTAATTCAGTTCCTTCTTTGTACTTTACACTTTCTATTTCACATTTTCTGCTTTATATCTGTTCAATACCTATGCTTTCTGCTTTACACTTTCTGTATCTGTTCATGCTGTGTGCTTTCTTCTTTGCACTTCTATATCTGTTCATGCTCTGTTGATCATATATCACTACACTTTCCTTGCAACTATGGGTTTATGCATATTTTCCAGCCCTTGCTCCAGAGCCTATGGAGGAGCTCCCCCTTATGGTTCCCTACTCAAGGCGATATAATAGCCGGTGTCAGCGCCGGAGTCGCGAGTCCTTTGCCTTCTTCCGCTATTACTTCGATACTATGACCGCCCATAAGGTAATAACCCGAAATACAGTCATTTTTGCTTTACAACTGTTCTGATTCACACTTTAGCAACTGATGGCAACTAACAATCTGTACATTCTCTGTTTACAGATCGTGTGGCAGCCTTGGGCCATGATGCCGGCCGGGGTGCGGGACCAGTAAGCAGGAGTATGGGGCACATCACACTTCCAGATTCTGTTGGGAGGGCCAGTTTGCCGAGCTTGGTTCTTGAGCAAGAGATTCGTCCACCAGACTGTGGGCTTACTTGATCCCGTCGTTCCAATGCCACCCCCGGAGTCTATAAGGACAAAGGACAGCCTATCTGTTGATGTAGTCATTCAATTCATGGTGGGCTTGGACGCCAACTTCTTCAGAAGAGAGGGAAATTACACGACCTTTATTCAAACCCACCTTATGCCTCCTCTAACAGGCGCTCACGCAGGCAAGGGAACAAGGGCTCCTGCGGCAGGTTAGGCGGTTCGAGTGACTATGGCCCATATTAGAGGGGCTCTCCCTGTTGAGCAGATTATTCGTTGGCCAGAGCTTCCAACTACACTCACATGTTGGCAGCCTACTAGGACCGCTTACCAGATCCCGATCGAGCCAGCAGAGGCTGGACACGAGCTTGTTAGAGTTCGAGGCTCATCTCAGGTATGGACCATACTTTATCATTTGCACCCCACATTTTCATTTCAGATATATTTATTGCAGACATTGATCGCCTAAATACATTTGCAGGAATCTATAGAGTATACGGGGAGCCTCCTTAAGTTAGTGGCTTCTTTGATGGGTATGGTGCAAAGGAGGGAGACGATGCTTGGCCTCTACGGTATCTAGGTAATTTCTTTCAGTTTGCGCTTCATGCTATCATATTTCCACTGATACACTGGCACTTCAACTATAGTCTTTCCCAAACTGCACTGATACACTGCATTGGCACACTGCACTCACATATTGTAGTCATACTGTATCTAATTTCTGCATACCACTCATTTTGCATACTATGCTTGCATCTTGATACACACACTGTAACTGCTATGATATGTTGCCAATTGTTTTTTTTCCAAATTCCATTTGTACCGATGGCATCTGCGGCGGCAACAACACCAGCACCAACAGTAGGGAGGAGAGAGAGAGACAGGCCCCAGCTCATTGCCGAGATGTGAGCCGTGGTTTAGGCAGGGATAGGGGCACCCGAGGCCAGAGCAGTCCTTCAGAGTCTATTTTGAGCGATGATGATGCTGAGACCAGTGACTCCGAAGAGGTAGCAAGTTGGCACTCTGAGTCATCCGAGAGTGGAGATGATGATACTAGCTTGGGGTCCAAGAGCGGAGGTGACGCCGAGGTGGGCTCTGAGGTAGGGAGCGGAGATAAGGCTGGCTCTAGTTCAGAGACTAATTCAGACAATGGTGCCGATAGGGATAGTGCTCCCGAGTCCTCCCCTCCGAGGAAGAGGACGAAGAGGGATTCTCGGGCCTGAGGTGGCTGGCGCTGATTTTTTGTACTTTTGCCTAGTTTCTTTTGTTTGGTAGCATTACCACATGTATAGCTTCAGATAGGTTTATTTTTCTTTCAAAACTTGTACTCAACTTTTGTAAAAACCATGATCGGAATAAAACCTCGCAGTTTTTATGAAAAGTGTTGTTATTTTTGCATCATGAGCATCATATTTGCATGAGATGGAAATAGAATTGAATTGGCAGAGAGAGCACTTGATTGAAACAATGTTCTTAATCGAGTAATGAGCCAACCTACAACCGAAATACAAAATACAAAATGCAACTCGATAAACAAAGCAAAACCAACTCAAATACAAACAAACAAACTTGCTAAAACCAAAAAAAACTTAAAACAAGACCTTAACACACAAACATCGAGACAAAACACAAGCTTCCAGCACTACCCAACACACAGATGGTCGACAGTCTAGAAAAGAAGGCTGTCGGTCAAAGACAAAGATTGCCAGCCAAAGAAGATGGCCTGCTGGCCACCACAGTAGCCTGCTGGCCACCAGTGTGAGGAACCCCCAGATTGTTGACAGCTGGCTTCCACTCACAGCCTTATCTTCTACAAAAGGTTCAGCTTCGTGATTTCTTCTCTAGAACTTTATTTCAGCTGCAATTCCTTCCACAAATGGAGCCATTTTTTGTCAAAAAGCTCACGAATTGGATAGCTGCTTTAGACAGCAACGAAAAGGCAAATTTCTGGGGTTTCAGTATAAATGCACTTTTTCATTGAGCCGAACTCCACTTTGTTTTCCGTTCCTCCATGCCATGGTTCGATGCTGGGACCCAATTACACGTCTTTTGCTTCGAGGGACAAGAAATATGCCCGACACTTGAAGAATTTCTGGCACTAATGGAATCCCGGCGCAATGAGGAAATCATGCATCAGTCCCGTTTTGGCCACGCCCAAGCTTTGGGACGGATGTGTGGGCTCACTCTGCATGAGGCTCGATCTTTGGCTCACAACGAAGAGCTGGACATGCCCAGCTTGATTTATCGATTTTCCGATATCGGTGACAAAGGCGACCTTCTCTAGTGAGGTTTTCGGCAACATGCCCTCTGCTTATGTATGCTTGCACATTTCTTTCTTACCCCTAGTTTCGGCAGATCCAGCGTTTGGTTGATCGAAGCGGCCCAAGGTTTGAAAAAAGGTAAAAGTTACATTGGTTTGGCACTGGCCGAGACCTTGATGGGCTTAGATGCCTTTCATCATGGGCTTAGATGACTTTCATCAGCGAGAGACTACTAGATTCGCGGGGAGTCCACTACTTCTTCAGGTATTGTTTCCCACCCTTTCTCATATGTGTTTCTCACAATACTCGACACTCATGCTCAATTTTTCTCTCAAAGCCCTTTTCTTACTTTTCTCTCAACATACATCTCTCTATTCTTTAATCTCTCTTTTCTTTTATCCCTTCCCAGGTGTGGCTTATGGATAAGCTGAAAGTTGTGGACTCTTGCCCTGAGTACTTAGCTCAAGGTTATTTCTTCCGCCACCGACTAGTGGATTTCCCGAATGAGGGATAGTGGTGCAATTAGATGTGCAGCAGGTCTACTGTTGACATAGTTTGGCGCTGCCCCTGGCTTAATCTAACCGAGATGAGTTACAGCATGGCTCAGCAACCTGGCATACAATTGATTGGCCTCGCACACTGCGTGTTCTATTTCCTTTTCCGGTTCAGACGTCAGTTTGGTCATGATCAGACCTGCCCAGAGGAGGGGGTAGAGTATTCGGTTTCATTTCCTATTTGTGGTTCACACTTGGCTAGGTACCTCACTGCTTGGACGACGAGAGAGCTTCTGGCCCCTGGCCCATAGTTTCAGTTATGCCCTTTCTGGCGAGTGCTTGGCTTGGCTCGAGGATGAGTCACAAACCGGGCCCACTTTGGCTTCAAAAGCTTTCACAAGCATGAGTAGAGGAAGCGGGAACACCTGACTCACCTATGCCCCTAGTTTATTGCTCTGACCTTTCTTTTCAAGTTTTTTTCAATGTAATAAAGCAACTTTGATTTATATCGGAGAGTTGGAGAACTTTATGTTGAAATCAATGAAATTAAAGTTGTGAGCACTAAAAATTTTCCTTTTGGTCCAAAAATGGTCTAAATTGTAAAGATAAAATTTGAACAAAAATCAACTTTTGTTAAAACTTTCCAAAACCATTTTCGAAAAGGATCACTAACTGACACGAATGGAATCAATACTCAAGATGTATAACCCCGAATCAAAAGATGATAACTGCCCCTTGATTGAATACACTGTTCTGCAGTATAACTGTGGGGAAGTGGATTGGAAATACTCTTCGAATCTTTGAAGACGCCAATGATCCTCAGCTAGTCACCTACAAAGATACAAATACTCCGGTCGGGGGTGCCGGAATTAGCACTCCGACGAACAAGTCAGTTCTTCTACTCAAGAAAGCTTGTTCACTAAGTTTTTAGAAGTGATTCATACCTTCACAGATCTGAAGCTCTTGTATTTATATCCATTTTTGGGCCTCGGGGCCAGAGTCTACTTTTTATTTAATATTCTTTTTTTGTCCTGATATGCCTTCTCAAGTCTATTCGGCCTTAAGTACGTAGTCGGCGCCCAGTTGAGCCGAATGGAGCCGTTCATTCCCGGCTCCTCGGGTACCAGATTTCGTTCCTCTATCAATTCGGCTCCCACAATTGCCCCCCAAGCGTTCTGTCAATGACAGTTGGGTGAAATGCTTGGTTCCAATTTTCAAATACTCTGAACCGAAGTTCGGGGATCAGACTTATAACGCGGACGTTTAATTACTCCCCCTTTAATCATTGCCTCAACTCCCCGACCCTTCATACACGCCTATTTATTGTGATTTTAAAATCTGATGTCCTTTCGAATCCTTGTTCTATGACGCTGATTGCTGGGTTGCTCTTCGAATCGTTCTTGCAATTCTTCCGCATGTGATACTCTCTTCATTTTTGTAAGTTTTCTTCTCCCTTGCTCTGAAGCTTTTCCTAGTTTGTTTATTCCGTCGCGTGTTCTCATAGACAGTAGGTTATGGCGAAACATTTGAAAGACCTCCTTTCGTCAGATCGAATTGTTGGCTTTAGACGCCATTTTTCTGTTCCTGACGATGTCCACCTGTCGTTTGTGGCGGACGGCACTCTTGACATGGAGATGGAGGACGAAACCACGATTGTCTTTCCCCTCTTGTCAATCGCAGAGGGTGGAGTCCGCTTTCCTCTTCACCCGTTTCTGAGGGCTGTTCTTCGCCATTGGGATTTGATCCCTTCCCAACCCAATGTGAATTTCTTTAGAATTATAATGGGGGTCGTAGCGCTGAACCGCTGCCTTGGGATTAACCTTGGCATCCCTGCCATTCGGCATTGTTATGCTTTGGCCAAGTCCTCTGGTCGGCACGGGCGTTACTTCCTCAGAGCCAAGGATACAGACCATCAGTTAATCACTATGCTTTCCAGTTCTGGGAAACGAGTTGATGATGTTATGGTCGTTGTCCGCGGCAACTGGGAGTTCAGCGAAGGGGAGGACCGTGTTGATCCTATTCCTAGACGTAGGGGCGAACCAGGTCGCCGAATGCTTTCTTGCTTATGTTGTATGCTCATATCTGCCATACCGTTTTCTCGAGTCTTACGGCTTGTCTTTTGCAGGGAGCGATTTAAAAAAGGTCCAAACTTCAACTGACGACACCGTTCTTTCGGATATTAGGATTGCTCTTAGTTATTTCGGCCGTCGCAGTCTTCACAAGCAGGGGAGAGCGGCTCACGTTCTGCTTTGCTACGAGCCTACATATACGACCTTTTCGGCTGCGGAAAACATACCGATTCCGGAGGGGGAAGATTTTCTTGTTGCTCGTATTTTTTCCGACTTCAAAAACTTGAGACGGTAGGTTTTGAAGGGTCCGATTCGGACAATACTGAAGTATCCCATACTGCCGAATCAGATCAGTCCGAGGCCGAATCTGAAGAGGTATTGGATTCTGCCGATCCTCCCTCTACATCGGGGCGGGGGAACCTTTCTGTTGACGACGTTCCTCAACGTACAGACAACCTTCTCCTCTCGGGATCTACTAACATGGCTGGGTTAAGCCTGACAAAGCTCGCTAAGAAGGCGAATGCGGAGAGGTTAGCTGCACGGCGAAGAGCGGAGGGCCTTTCGACCGAAACGCCCACCAGTACATCTCAACATTCCCTCCCAGTTACCAAATCAACAGTCCTTAGGAGTTGTTGAGGAGGCGGCAACAGATAAGAATGCCGAATCCGCATTGGTTGGGAAAGCCGTTCAGGATGTTGAGGGAAAAGAGAGAAACGCGTTAGGGATCGTGAGGTCGGCTTAGAAGATCACGGCGGCAAACGTCCTCGAATGGGGGGATCGAGCGAGGTTGTGCCCTTTGTGATTCGACCAATGGTAAGAAACATGCGGTTCCTTCGGATGCCTCTGCGCGTAAAGACCCAGAGGTCGCGTTCGGCGTGGCAACGTCTTTGTCGTTGCCGTCTGATATGGAGGCTTTCCAGTTGGAACCGGATTTGAATGCGACAATGTTAGCCGCACAGTCGGCCCTTTTGGTGCGTATTCTGACTTTTCCTTCATCCAAAAATTGTGCGCGTTATGTTTTCTGAATTTTTCTTTTGCAGACCGTTGGTAGGATAGCCGATGTAGGCCGCCGTCATCTCGACGCCGTCAAGCAGATTAGTCATTACGAAAGCAAGTTGAGGACCAGAGGAAAAGGGCCGAGGACGAATTTTTAAGAGCGAAACAGGAAGCTTCTCGGGCAGAGGACGAGGTAGAGAGAGCTCGTCATGCGGATAAGTTGAGAGCGGAGTCCGAGAAGAAGGCCGACGATATGGAAGCTGCACTTGGCTTGTCCCAAAAGGCAGTTGCCAGCCTGGAGGCTGAGTTGGCTGAAATGAAAGCGGCAAAGGAGATTGCCGATTCAAAAGGTTTCGAAGCCGGGAAAGAGGCTGGACTCGCCGAGTATGTGGACCAGGTCTCTCGGTTTGAGAATCGGGGCTTCAAACATGGTTGGGACAAGGCCCTTGCTGCAGCTGGAGTTTCGCTGAATATGCCAATACCGTATGAGCAAGTGGACATCGATCCGTTGGAGACTGATTCCGAGGGTTGATCTTTACGATACACAATTGTTATGATTTCGAGAAAGTACTTTTTCCGTTTGTTTTTGTTATTTTGTATTTGTTTATCGGACATTTTCCATGTTTTTCATGCGGGTTGATATTATAAAAGTTATGATACAGAAATGGACGTCGATACTTTTTTGCAGTTATAAGATGTTATGAATGCTGCTCGATGTGCTGATGTTTCCGTAATTTTATGGTGATATATTTTTATTGATAGATCTAAAATCTGCCCTTGCCTTGGCCAGGGCGCGAGCGTGAAGAGCCTAATTGGTTCATACTCGTGGGCTGGCCGAGGCATTCTTTGAAAAGGTGGCGAGTAAAACGGGCCGACTAGATTAATAAATCTGCCCTTGCCTTGGCCAGGGCGCGAGCGTGAAGAGCCTAATTGGTTCATACTCGTGGGCTGGCCGAGGCATTCTTTGAAAAGGTGGCCGAGTAAACGGGCGACTAGATTAATAAATCTGCCCTTGCCTTGGCCAGGGCGCGAGCGTGCAGAGCCTAATTGGTTCATACTCGTGGGCTGGCCGAGGCATTCTTTGAAAAGGTGGCCGAGTAAAACGGGGCCGACTAGATGGCGCTCCGAATCCGGAGACTTTATTCGGAGGCATTGTCGTGCACCAGAGGGCGCTCCGAATTCGGAGACTTATTTTGGCCAATCGTGACATCCACGAAGGGCGCTCCGGATCCAGAGACTTATTCGGCCCTAAGGGGTCCTGCCCCAAAGGGCGCTCCGAATTCGGAGACTTATTTTGGCCAATCGTGACTTGCACGAAGGGCGCTCCGAATCCGGAGACTTATTTTGGCCAATCGTGACTGCACGAAGGGCGCTCCGAATCCGGAGACTTATTCGGCCTAAGGGTCTGCCCCAAAGGGCGCTCCGAATCCGGAGACTTATTTGGCCAATCGTGATGCCACGAAGGGCGCTCCGAATCCGGAGACTTATTCGGCCCTAAGGGTCGTGCCCCAAAGGGCGCTCCGAATCCGGAGACTTATTTTGGCCAATCGTGACATCCACGAAGGGCGCTCCGAATCCGGAGACTTATTCGGCCCTAAGGTGTGCCAAAGGGCGCTCCGAATCCGGAGACTTTTTGGCCAATCGTGACATCCACGAAGGGCGCTCCGAATCCGGAGACTTATTCGGCCCTAAGGGTCTGCCCAAAGGGCGCTCCGAATCCGGAGACTTATTTTGGCCAATCGTGACATCCACGAAGGGCGCTCCGAATCCGGAGACTTATTCGGCCCTAAGGGTCTGCCCAAAGGGCGCTCCGAATCCGGAGACTTATTTTGGCCAATCGTGACTGCACGAAGGGCGCTCCGAATCCGGAGACTTATTCGGCCCTAAGGGTCTGCCCCAAAGGGCGCTCCGAATCCGGAGACTTATTTTGGCCAATCGTGACTCACGAAGGGCGCTCCGAATCCGGAGACTTATTCGGCCCTAAGGGGTCTGCCCCAAAGGGCGCTCCGAATCCGGAGACTTATTTTGGCCAATCGTGACATCCACGAAGGGCGCTCCGAATCCGGAGACTTATTCGGCCCAAGGGTCGTGCCCAAAGGGCGCTCCGAATCCGGAGACTTATTTTGGCCAATCGTGACATCCACGAAGGGCGCTCC
Organism: Camellia japonica; assembly: GCA_030407325.1. NCBI lineage: Eukaryota > Viridiplantae > Streptophyta > Magnoliopsida > Ericales > Theaceae > Camellia > Camellia japonica. The sequence goes on along the minus strand of JAPPVO010000010.1, from coordinate 102,146,598 downwards.
GAATCCGGAGACTTATTCGGCCCTAAGGGTCGTGCCCAAAGGGCGCTCCGAATCCGGAGACTTTTGGCCAATCGTGACATCCACGAAGGGCGCTCCGAATCCGGAGACTTATTCGGCCCTAAGGGGTCCTGCCCCAAAGGGCGCTCCGAATTCGGAGACTTATTTTGGCCAATCGTGACATGCACGAAGGGCGCTCCGAATCCGGAGACTTATTCGGCCCTAAGGGGTCCTGCCCCAAAGGGCGCTCCGAATTCGGAGACTTATTTTGGCCAATCGTGACTTGCACGAAGGGCGCTCCGAATCCGGAGACTTTATTCGGCCCTATGGTGTGTACCAAAGGGGGCTCCGAATCCGGAGACTTATTCGGCATTGAATGTTGAGCGCAAACATGTAAAAACACGAAACCTTGCATTACAACGACATGTGTACAAGTATCAAGCCCACAGGTCGGGTCATTGATAAAATTTACGTAGATGTGTTGAATTCCACGGCCGTGGCAGGCTTCTTCCTGACATGTCGGAGAGCCGATACGCCCCTACGCCTGCGACGGAATCTATCTGATAGGGGCCGTCCCAGTTTGGACCAAGCTTTCCATCAGCTGGCCTCCGGTCGGCTGGCAGTACCTTCTTTAGGACCAGTTCTCCTGGATTATAGCGGTGCAACTGAACTCGAAGATTGTATGACTTGGCGAGTTGCTGCTGATATCGTGCCATGGACGCTAAGGCGCGGTCTCTCCGTTCTTCGATCAGAACCAGGTCCAGAGCGAGCATCATGTCATTTCGGCCTGTGTCGAAGGCTTGCGATCTCAAAGTTGGCAAGCCGATCCCTAGGGGTAAGATTGCCTGGGTTCCGAAGCATAAGGCAAACGGCGTTTTCCGGTAGATCGTCTTGGGGTTGTTCGATGCGCCACAGTACACTCGGCAACTCTTCAACCCATCTGCCTTTGGCGTTTTTCAGCCTCTTTTTGATGCCGTTCAAGATGGATTTGTTTGAAGCTTCCGCTTGACCGTTACTTTGGGGGTAGGCGTAAGGCTCAATACCATACTTGCTGCACAATTCTCGGTATACGCCATAATCGAACTGAGTACCATTATCCGAGATCAATGCTCGTGGTATGCCGAATCGTGTAATGATGTTCCTCCACACGAAGCGCTTAATGTCGGAATCCCGTATATGGGTTAGAGCCTCCGCTTCGACCCACTTTGTGAAGTAATCGGTTGCTACGATTAGAAATCGCTTGTTCCCTGGGGCCCTTGGCAATGGTCCCACGATATCGAGTCCCCATTGAGCAAACGGCCAGGGGCTTGTGATAGAATTCAAAGCTTCTGCCGGCTGATGGGTTAGTGGGGAGAACTTTTGGCATTGTTCGCATTTCTTGACATAATTTTCTGCGTCGGCTCTCATCGTCGGCCAATAATATCCCTGTGTTATCGCCCGATGGGCCAGGGAGCGTCCCCCTGAATGGGCACCACAGCTGCCATCATGTATCTCAGTGAGCAGCTCCTCTACTCTGTCCGGGTGCACGCATTCCTAGTATGGTCCAGAGAGGGACTTTTTGTAGAGCCCTCCTTGTGGATCTAAGTAGTACCGCAGGGCCTTGTTTCGCAGTTTGTGTGCTTCTTTTTTGTCCTCTGGGAGTTGCTCAGAAGAAAGGAACGCAGCAATGGGGTCCTTCCAACTTGGAGAGGATTCTATAATGTTGATGTGGGTTTCCTCCGGAGGGCCGATACTTGGTTCCGGGACGAAACCTACTTCGATGGTTCGCTTGAGCTCGGAGTTGATGGCGGAGGCTAAGCAGGCCAGGGCATCCGCGTGTGTATTTTGATCGCGTGTTATCTGGTTTAGTTCGTGATGGTCGAATTTTGTCAGCAAGGAGTTAGCCGTTTTCATATAGGCCGCCATACGCTCGTTTCTTGCCGCGTACTCCCCCTTTAGCTGGTTGACTACCAATTTTGAGTCGCAAAACACCAACAGCCGCCGTGCGCCAAGAAGATGCGCGTTCCGCAGTCCGGCTAAAAGGGCTTCGTATTCGGCTTCGTTATTTGATGCCTCGAAGCCGAGCTTGACGGCCTGCTCAATTACTGCGCCATCTGGAGACATAATTACTACGCCGGCGCCGCTGCCCCGTTGGTTAGATGATCCATCACAGTATAATTGCCAAATGTCCCCAACATAAATTCTCCAATCTGGCTTCGACAGATCTTCGGCCTTTGGCTGGACGTCATCAGGCTTGAGGTCGGCAAGCCCTCCTATGAATTCGGCAACAAAGTCGGCAAGCACCTGCCCCTTGATTGCAGTTTTGGGTAAAAACTGAATGTCGTATTGGCCGAGTTCGAGAGCCCACTTCGAAACACGTCCTGATGCTTCTGCATTCCGTAGTACTGATCGAAGGGGGTAGTCTGTTAGCACCCTAATGCTGTGTGCTTGGAAGTAATGCATCAGTTTTCTTGCTGCCATGACCAAGGCTAGGACGAGTTTTTCCAGCGGTAGGTAGCGTGTTTCGGCGTCCACCATTGCCTTGCTCACATAATACACTGGCTGTTGCTGCCCTTCGTCCTCTTTTAATAATACGGCGCTGACAGCCCTGTCGGAGACTGCCAGGTATAGGATGAGGGGGTCACCGGCGGCGGGTGTTGTTAGAAGAGGTACTGTCCGGAGGTAGGTCTTCAACCGTTAAAAGCTGCTTCGCATTCGGCGGACCATTCGAAAGCTCTGCCCAACGTAGTGTTTGAAAGAATTGTCTGCAGCGGTCTGTAGATCGGCTGATGAACCTGTTGAGTGCAGCAGCCATTCCCATCAACTTTTGGACTTCTTTCACAGAACGGGGGGAACTCAGTTCCAAAATTGCTGTGACTTGCCTCGGGTTGGCTTCGATTCCTCGGTGGTTGACGATATAACCCAGGAATTTGCCGGAGCCGATTCCGAATGCGCATTTGGAAGCGTTTAGCTTCATTCTGTATTTGCGTAGGGTATTGAATGTCTTTTCCAGATCGGCTATATGGTTTTGCTCTTCTTTGGATTTGACCACCATGTCATCGATGTATACTTCCATAGTGTGTCCGAGCTGTTCTTTGAACATCGTGGTGACCAGTCTTTGGTAAGTTGCCCCTGCATTCTTCAGTCCAAAAGGCATAACCCTGTAGCAGTAGGTACCTCTTGGAGTGAGAAATGCAGTTTTGTCCTGATCATCCGGATTCATGGCGATCTGGTGGTAGCCCCTGTAGGCATCGAGGAAACTCATGCGCCGGTGGCGTGCCGTCGCATCGACGAGTTGGTCAATTCTTGGTAAGGGGAAGCAGTCTTTGGGGCAAGCTTTGTTCAGATCCGTGAAATCGACGCACACTCGCCAAGTTCCATTTTTCTTTTTCACCACCACTGTGTTGGAGAGCCACGTGGGGTAGGTGACTTCTCTGATTGCCCCGGCGTCAAGCAGTTTGTCAACTTCTTCTACAACGGCGGCGGTGTGTTCTGCGGAGGATCGCCGGCCTTTCTGAATGATCGGCTTGCACCGGGGGTCGACATTTAGATGGTGTTGTGAGACTGACGGGTCTATTCCCGGCATCTCGTATGGAGTCCACGCAAAGACGTCGAGGTTGCCGAGTAAGAAAGTGATCAGCTGCTGTCTGTCGACCTGGCTCAGAGAGGCGCCGATCATAAAAAACTTTTCCGGGCTTCCATCAATGTCAACCCGGTCTAAACCTTCCGTGGCCTTTTCGTTTGGTTGACGCCCGACGTCATCCAGAACCTCTCGACTGGGCACTTCGATGGAATTTACTTGCAGTTCCTTCGGCGTCTTGGCGGCGAGAAGATAACATGTTTTCGCTGACTGTTGAGAGCCACGGATCTGCTCAACGCCGTATTCCGTTGGGAAACGTAGTAGCTGGTGGTAGGTGCTTGGGACGGCCTGCAGGGTATGCAACCATGATCGCCCCATGATGAGATTGTACGGGGACGGTAACCTGACGACCAAGAATTCCACGTCCACCGTTCTGGAGCCAGCTCGAACGGGTAGACTGATCTTTCCCAATGGGTACTCCGGGTTGGCGTTGAAGCCGAATAGTGGATAAGGAGCGGGAGTCAGATCCGAATCGTTGAACCCGAGTTTGACGAAGGTTTTATAGTACATAACCTCCGAAGTGCTTCCCTGGTCGATAAGGACGCGTTCGACGGTGAATCTGTTTACGCGCAGCGCGACAACCAGAGGATCTACGTGGGGGAGTGTTACGCCGCTCAAATCAGAGTCGTCGAAGGTGATGCTTGGCGCTTCTCGGAGCCGGGGTCGCTTTGTTGGTGTGAGCTGATGCTGGGGGCCCGGAAGTGACTGGATTGCATGTACAGTCGGGGCTATCGGCAGGCTGTATATCATATGTACGGTGTCAAGCGGGACGTCTTTTGGGCGACGTGAGTCCTCTGTCACCGTGTCAAGGTAATCGGTTAAGGCGCGGTGACCTCGAGGTCGTTGAGGACCTGCCCTTGGGGATCGCTCAGGAACTTTGAGCCCTGCCCGCTCGGACTTTGCTTTTTCTAAGGCCAAATCGCGGCGAAGGCGTTCGTTCTCAGCGATGATGTTGTCCAAACTCTGTTGGATCTGTCTGGCTTGTTCTACGGTCGCTTGCATCGTTTCCTTCGTTGAAGTCGTTGGTGAGTTAGAGTTCGAGGCGCGTCGCTGCGCGACAGTTTCCTTTCCGAGCGTATTTGCCGGAGTGAAGTCGTCTCTCTGTGTGGTCTCGTCGGTGGCTATCGGAGGATCTTCGGTCACGCTTCCATGGATGTATTCGAGTATTCCCACAGACGGCGCCAATTGTGGGGAAGTGGATTGGAAATACTCTTCGATCCTGGAGACGCCAATGATCCTCAGCTAGTCACCTGCAAAGATACAAATACTCCGGTCGGGGGTGCCGGAATTAGCACTCCGACGAACAAGTCAGTTCTTCTACTCAAGAAAGCTTGTTCACTAAGTTTTTAGAAGTGATTCATACCTTCACAGATCTGAAGCTCTTGTATTTATATCCATTTTTTGGGCCTCGGGGCCTGAGCCTACTTTTTATTTAATATTCTTTCTTTTGTCCTGATATGCCTTGTCGAGTCTACTCGGCCTTAAGTACATAGTCGGCGCCCCAGTTGGGCCGAATGGAGCCGTTCACTTCCCGGCTCCTCGGGTGTACCAGATTTCGTTCCTCTATCAATTCGGCTCCCACAATAACCAACTCTTCTTTCCAGAATGAAGATTACAATCGAACTCTCAAGTAAAGATCGGATAAAGATGACCTGATCAAACATATGGATAGGACAGTTGAGTTGGAGGTGATTATGGCCGAACTTCAGGGTGAAGTTGCCTACGTATCCCGAAGATGGGGAATCAGGCCTTACATAGTTCGGTTTAGTTTCACTCGAGTATTAACTCTCTCCTTTTGCGCTCTAACTTTTGCCAAAGTCGCCATTTAGGGTTTTCAACCTTGCGAGCTTAGTTTTTCTACCTTGCGAGCTTAGTTTTTCTTTATTTCTAATTTTTCATGCTCTAACTTTTGCCTAGGTCGCCCTTCCGGGTTTTCGGCCTAGTGAGCCTCTCAAGGATAATATTTCTTCAACTTGTCCATGTTGATCGGCTGTGAAAATTTCAGGCCATCTAAGTCCATAAGAATAACAGCTCCACCCGACCAGATAGCTTTTATTATGTAAGGACCAGTCCAATTGGGTCTGAACTTGCCCCTAGGATCATGAATGGGAGCTCGGTTGTCTTTCAGCACCATATCTCCCTCCTTGAGATTCCGGGACTTAACTTTCTTGTTAAAAGCCCTAGCAATTCTGCGCTGGTGGCCCTAAACATGATACATTGCTTTCAGCCTTCTCTCATCAAACAGCATCAACTCCTCAAATCTGCTCTGTTGCCAGTCCGCCTCTGCTATCTAACACTCAGCCATAACTCGCAGCAACGGGAATTCTATTTCCATTGGCAAAACAGCTTCCATCCTGTAGACAAGAAAGTAAGGAGTTGCCCCTGTAGGCGTCCAGATTGAAGTTCTATAGCCCCAGAGTGCGAATGGCAATTTATTTGGCCAGTCCCTGTAGGTCTCAACAATCTTCTGCAAGATATTCTTGATGTTCTTGTTGGCGGCTTCAACAGCTCCATTGGTTTGCGGCTTGTGTGTGGATGACTTATGAAAAGCCACATTGTATTTCTCTAACAAGTCCATCACCTCTTTCTTGAAATGGGAGCCATGATCTGATATGATCTTATTTGGGACTCCGTACTGGCAAATGATATTATTTCTAATGAACTTGGCCACATGCAATGCTTTCAACACTGTATATGATTGAGCTTCCATCCACTTTGTAAAGTAATCAATTGCCACCAAGATATATTCATGCTTATTCGACCCTTTTGGTGTGACTGCACCGATGACGTCAATTTCCCAAACCGAGAAAGGCCGTGGCGAAGTTATGTTGTACAGTTTTGACGGCGGGATATTCATGCGATTGGCATGAATTTAGCATTTGTGGCATTGCCGAACAAAACCAATACAATCCTCCTCCATAGTGGACCAGTAGTAACCTTGCTTGAGAATCTTCCGGGCCAGCATCACTCTGTTCATGTGCGTTCCGCACTCTCCTCCGTGGAAGGCCTTCATTAGGCACTTTGATTCCTCTTCTTCGACACGCAATTTGTGCATTCCCAGATGACCTCTTTTATACAGTTTACCGCTGCAGATGATAAACTGGACAACTATTCACCATATTCCCCTTTTGTCCTTGGCATTCACCCCTGGTGGATAAAGCTCATTTTCCAAGAAGTTCCAAATATTGTAGTACCAAGGGTTTTTGTGTTGTGCTTCATCTATTGCAACAATAGTTTCATAAGTCGGCGTATATTTCTACTCAATGATAATTGGACACATCCGGACTCAAAGTGGGATGTCTACCATAGAAGATAGAGTTGCTAAAGCATCAGTGAACCTATTGTTCTCTCTCCGTAGATGCGTGAAAGTCAGCTTTTCAAACCTAGGAATGAAAACGTCCAGGGTCTATTGATAAACCATCATCTTTTCTTCTTTGACTTTCCAGTCTCCATTTGTTTGAGAAACAATCAAGTTCGAGTCCCCGATGACATCCAACCTTTTTGCTCCTAGCTCCAGGGCGGCTTCTAAACCAACGATACATGCTTCGTATTCTGCTTCATTATTGGACACCTTGAACCGGAGTTTGAAGGCTAAAGGTATATAGGAGTCATCGGGTGCTATCAGCAACACACTTATCCCATAACTGTATTGATTGGATGCTTCGTCAAAGTATATCGTCCAAGTCTTCTTTTCAACTTGCAGAATGGCTTCATCTGGGAACAAGTATTCCACTACCTCATCCCGTTCTACTGGGTGATCTACTAGGAACTCTACTACAGCTCTTCCCTTGACCGACTTGTGGGTGACATATTTGATATCAAATTTGGAAAGAAGAAGCAACCAACGGGCTAACCTATCCGTAAGTGTCGGTTTCTCAAAGAGATATTTGATGGGATCTAATCTCGAAACCAAGATTACAGAGTGAGCTAACAAGTAGTGCCTCAACTTCCTGGTAGCCCATACCAAGGCTAGGCAAGCTTTCTCTAACAGAGTATAGCAGATCTCATAATCCAGCATTTTCTTGCTCAAGGAGTAGATGGCTTTCTCTACCCTATCTTCAGATTCCTGAGCGAGCATGCATCCCATGGTCATGTATGTTACTGACAGGTACAGAATCAAAGGCTTCCCCGTCTCTGGCGACAATAACACAGGCGGATTCTGGAGGTATTGACTGACCTGCTCAAAGGCAAATTGACATCGATCATTCCATCGAAATTTCTTCCCTTTCTTCAAGAGACCAAAATGTGGTTCACAAGTCAAGATTAATTTGAAAATAAACTGTCTTATGAATTGCACTTTACCCAGAAAGCCTCACACCTCCTTTTAAGTCCTTCGTGGTAGCATTTCTAGGATGGCCTTGATTTTGGAAAGATCTACTTTGATGCCCCTCTGTGTGATCAAAAAGCCCAGCATTTTCCCTGCTGTTACGCCGAAGGTGCATTTCTATGGGTTTAACCTCAACCTGTATTCTCTAATCCGTTGAAAGAATTTCTCCAAGGCGGTGTAGTGGCCCTCTCTTTCTTTGGACTTGACAATCATGTTGTCCATATACACCTCGACCTCTTTGTGGATCATGTCATTGAGAATAGTGGTCGCAGCCCTCTGATAGGTAGCCCCAACATTCTTCAGCCCAAACGGCACAACCCGATAGCAGTAGGTACCCCACGGCGTAGTAAATGCGATCTTTTCTCTGTCCTCGGGCGCCATCAGAATTTGGTTGTACCTGAAAAACCCGTCCATAAAGGATAGCAATGCATGGCCTGCAGTGAAGTCCACTAACTTATCAATGTGCGACAGAGGAAAGTCATCCTTCGGACTGGCTCTATTCAAGTCTCGGAAGTCTACACACACCCGGATTCTACCATCCTTTTTGGGCACTGGGATGGTGTTGGCCAACCAAGTCGGATATTCAGATACTAACAAGAATCCTACATCAATTTTCTTGGTGACCTCTTCCTTGATTTTCAACGCCCAATCCGGACGGATCCTACACAATTTCTGCTTGACGAGTCCGGCCTCAAGGCCAAAAGGGATCTAATGCCATACAATCTCAGGATCGATTCCAGGCATGTCTTTGTAGGACCACGCAAAAACATCTTTGAAATCTTTTAACAAAGCGATCAACCGCTCGCGCTCCGCTGAAGACAACGTGGACCCGATCTGGACCAGATGCTCAGTACCTACATTAATAGCAATGATTTCATCAGCACATGGTTTATCAAACCTCTCCTCCTCTCGATTAATCAAGTTTTTCAAAAGCAAAGGAATTCTTTCCTTGTCGTTTTCATTAAAATTCTGAAAATCTTGGTCAATACAATAAATAAGCGGCACAGAGAAATACTCAGAATCTGCAGCGTTCTTATTCATAAGATCCGGATCTTCGGTTACAACCAACTCAAAATCAAAAGAAAAAGAGGACCTGGACAAGATCTTGGCATTCGGGTTACCACCCCCAGGAATACTAGACTCAGACTAAGAAGAATCGGAATCTGATTCCGACTCTACAGACTCAGTGGAATCAGATTCTAGCTCATCGCTCGACTTAAAACTAGACAGATAGCCTTCCTCCAGCTGCCAGATAAGAGATGGTGCCTCTGATGCATCCAAAATGCTGTTGGATGGGTTTACACCCAATTGTTCCCCGATCATAGAGATGGTAAGGTTATCCCCCAAGTTCTTTGAGTCAGCCACAGGATTTGTAAAGAGACAAGCTAGTGCTGCCCCTACTCCAAGTTCGCTATTGTCTGAGTCATTTTCCATGCTCTGTTCAGCTTTAGTGCTTGGTTTAGCTTTCTCCTCGATATCACTATCTTGTAGCTGCATATTAAGAAGATTTCGAACTCGGGGACACGCTACTTCATGGAATTCATCCAGGGCTCGAAAAAGTCACAACAGGGGAATTCTTCTCCCTCTCGAACAAAGCTGCCATTCAGCGTTCCCTAGATTGGCCTGTGGATGAGCTCATAGTGTTTCCCGGCTTGCTTGGCCGTGGCTCTGCCTCAGATTTCTTCTCATTTCCTGATCCAGTCCTCTTTGGTGGGTACATAACCCAGACCAAAGGTATGTGGGTTATGCAGCACGTCTGTCAATGCTGTGACACCTTTCCGGCCACTTCTTCCAAGTCTCATTCCTGGCACACGCTGTCGTTTGTTCATGAAATAGATAGATTGGGTGTTGATATGCATGCCCTCATCTGATGCCAAAATGGTTTGCACTACCTGGGCTTCCACCAAAGTGAACCCTGAGATAAATACATCTTTCTCGCCATGAGTGATCTCCAAAACTGGTGTAGTTACCTCTGGCGAGGGATGGATGGATGAATTCCCAAAAACAATCGCCACTCATTTCCCATTAGGGTACTTCAGCATTTGGTGGGTGGTAGAAGAGATAGCTTTCACAAGATGCAACCAGGGCCTCCCTAGCAGTAAGTTGAAGGTGGCCGGCACATCTAGGACATGGAACTCGACATCTTACTGAGTTGGGCCCACCTAGACTCTGATTTGCACCGTGCCCATGACCTCCCTGCTCGTAATATCATATGCCCGAATTACTTAGGCTGTGGGCACAAAGTCTATTGGTCTAAGGCCGATTGCATAAGCTGTGCGAGAAGGACAGACATTGATAGCCGAACCGGTCTCTATCAACACCACCGGAACCCATTTTTCCCTCCACTCAACAGATATGTACAAGGGTTTGTTGTGAGCTGAGCCTTCCAGTGGTAGTTCTTTGTTAGAAAAGGTTAGGGTTGGCCCAGCACCACCTGGGAAGACCAATCCCACAAGTTGTTTAGGGGTAGTGTCAATGGACAATTTAACTTTGCCCATTGTTGATGGTACTGCCTGTTGATGTACCAGAGAGGCCATGAGAAGACCCCAAATTGAGATGTCAACTTGGATTTTCTTCAGTTGCTTCAACATTGCCTCTTCTTCCAGCTGCTTCTCTTTTTGTCTCTCAACATCTCTATCTTTCCCAGATGTCTCATCTTGATCTATGTGCAGTGGCTTAAAATACCACCCACTTTCTTGTCATGTTGTTTATTTCTTCAGCGTAGCACGTGTTGTCTGGAAGGCACTCACCCCACTCTTCATCGGTGTGAGCCAGGTGTAGATCGACATCATCCCACCATACACCTCTGACAGTCGACAAGCAGTTGTCCGGCTCCGTTCGGATCAGTTTCACATCACAGGTATCCCGCAGGGTGTTAGGCCAGTACTGGTTTCTGTTTATCTTTAACCCTCTCTTGTTCAAACTGCTTCAACGCAGCTTCTTGTTCTGTGTCCATAGTGCTTACAGTGCCCAATCCCTGAGCTGAATTTTCCATGTCAGCGTTCTCCAACAGTTTTCCCTTTTCATTGGCCCTTCCGGCCACTATAGCAATTCCTGCTTTCTTTTTCTCTGGTTTGGTTTCAGTTCCTTCCTCCTTATCCGGCTCATCACTTAGCCACCTAGAGTTGTCGGTTGATCCATTCAAATTGAACCAGCCAATTTGTACATCCCCTTGATCTTGTTCGTCAAAGAACTGCAGGTTGTCTAGATCCTCCTCGAGTTCCGCCAAATCATCAAATCCTTGGCTCAAGCCATCCTTCCTAACCACATTAACCTCCACTACAGTTGGCAACACCAATTCTGGATTAACTTGAGCAATCGGCACAATGTAGCAGCTTGGGTCGTACACCCTCTTAGGTAAGTCCTCAGAGCTCTCTAGCAACGGACTCATACTTTCCTCTAAGGCCAGCCTCCCTTCTACTGCAACTGTCACCACCACAGGCTTAGGTTGAAATGCGGACGTGTCCATCATGCACAAATTTGTGCTTTCAAGAATGAACAACGTCGGTCTTGGTAGATGGGAAGGGGTAATATATACGCTGGGGTCATAGGGGATGGCCAATGTATGGATTAGGTTTAGATTTTGAGGTGGGAGAACTTAATTGTGAGCCGGGAGAGGGTTTGCAGTTACATTTGGTTTCTGGGGTAGTGCGATCACCTTGTTGTCAATGAGGTCTTGAATCTCATGACGCAGTCTGAAGCATTGGTCGGTGTCATGACCATGCTGTTGGTGAAATGCATAGTATTTTGCAGGGTTGTGTTTCTGTGGGAAAGGATCAGGTAGTGGGCGAGGCTCTAAGGGTTTGAGGTGCCCTTTTTTGATCAACACCTTCATGGCTTGAGACAGGGTCATGTAGAGTTGGGTAAAGGTCCTCTGGAATCGGGTAGGGTTGGCTAAAGTTTGTGGAGCTGTGTTGGTAAAGGGATTGGCGGTCTTGGTTGTGGTAGTGACAATGCTCACATCTGATGGCCTCGTCGTTGTGCTACCACTAGTGGTAGCATTGGAACTGCGCACAAAAGGCCTCTTTGCCTGCTCTTTCTCATCCGTAATCAACTTGTTTCATGGCATCTTCGATCTATACCCCCATTTCATGGAGCTCGGTGAATATGAACAGAGGTAGGACGATCATTTTTTGCAACAACTTCCCGTGTAGATTGCGGACTACCACCATTATCTGATCTTTCTCAGAAGGCCTTGTGGTCATCATTGAAGCTTTAGCCCTCCACCTCGTCACAAATTCTAAGAAGCCCTTATTCAGCTCTTGGCGCGTTGCCTCAAGATCACGAATTGTGACCTCAATTTGTGTGTTGTACGAGTACTGAGCAATAAAGGCCTCGGCCATTTCTTCCTAATTCTACTTAACAGAATCCTCCAACTTCGCATACCATATGGCGGCTATACCAGACAAGGTACGGCCAAAGAGAGAGAGCTTCTGCAACCTAGTCAGGCCCATCAGCCGTAGGATGTCCGAAAATAGCGGTAGATAAACCATGGGATCTCCAGAGCCATCAAATCAATCTATGTGCGACATTTTGAACCGATCTGGCAATGTCACTGCAAAGTCGGTAAACCCGTTCTCTATGTCGGGGATGAAATTAACACCTTGTGCTCTCTTGAATAGTTTCTTCAGCTTGTTGACCTTAAGCACGGTTGGGTCAACCTCAAACTCAAATGGAGCTTCAATTTGATACATACGCGTTTTGGAGGCTTATGTCGGGATCGGCTTTACCGAATTGCCCTGATTTTCTTGAACATTAGCAATATGGGCAGTGGCTTGAGGTGCTGGGATACCAGTGAGAGGTGCATGGGATGCAGAAGCCGCTACTACAGCCTTTTTATTACCTCGGCCCGACGGGCTGTGACCTTAGCCTAACAGGCAACATCATGCTAAAGGGTTTTAACTGTTTGCTGAAGATGATGCATTAATTCCTCCATACTGACTGGGGGATACTGTGTCATCAGAATAGGTGAGTGATCTCATGCTGGACTAGATGTAGAAGATTGTCCCTGAGCCTAACTGGATATAGGCAAATTGAGGGGTAACTGTTGTAAAAACTGGACCGGTGAACTCTGCCTGACTCTCCTCCGTCTCGTAACCGGTAGGAGTGAAGTAAACATGGGCTGTCCCCTAACAAGATCTTCGGCTTTGCAAAGCCTTCTGACTCTAGTCCATAGCACTTGGGGGATATCCGAACTTTCTGAAGCTATGGTGTTAAACTACCTAGCAAAAAGAAATAAAGGAAAAAGAAAGTAGTAATCAGAAACTGCACAACATCTTAGCATGATGTTATCAACATAGATGTAATCAAAGCTGCAAGACTGCACTCAACACTGAATTCTGTCCCCCAAAACAAATACCAAACTTCCAACTGATACGCACATTCCTGCACAGTTTCACTGTCAAGCACATACCAGTTAAGCGAGAGCCAAAACGCCCCTATGAGGGGGTAAGGTTACCCTGTCCTAGTTTCGTTAGGAACTAGGGTTCATTATTCAAACAAAGTGGTATCAAGCAATCCTGTATTCGGGAGAGCATCTTATCCTAGTTTGGAACAGTCTCTATGGCTTTTCGATATGTAACCAGGCCAAATGGTCAGAAGGTTACCTCAGCAAAACTACCTAATATACCTCTCACACCTAACACCGAGAAGTGAAAGGAGGATCAAACGGTACAGCGGTCATCTAGATCAAAGGGTTGTGTTTCCATCATGGCAGAGCTCATGACCGGTCAGCCTTTTGACAAGCTCTTAGGCAAGCCTCCGACAAACCGTCCAGGAATAGCAGATGGTAAATACAGTGATTTAAACGCACTAATGCAAATGCAATGCAAAGAAACATATAAGTGTAGATAAAATTTCATATCATGAATTTCGAGTCAAGTTCTCTAAGTCCCCAGTAGAGTCACTAAAAATTGTAGCTCGACCTTTTCGTGCCCCCTTTCAAAAGACGAACAAGCCTTACAGTATTAGATTCCCGCGATTCTGAATCTGATCTCACAAGTGCAATGTGAAATAGATAAACACCAAAGAGTTCCAATCCGGCAAATCTTTTGGAAAATTGATTTTGAATCAAATTGCCAAAAATGGACTGCTTTGCCAGATATAGAGTTACCACCTAAATATTTTTGGAAAATTTAGGAAACCCATGACTCGTGCCAAAGGTCACGTGTCTGTCATCACCAAGATTGTCTCGACTCGAGAACTTAGATACGAGAGGAAAAGGTCATGAATTGAGCACCCTCACTCGCTCGATCAAAGATCGGCCTCTACTAATCATGATATGAATCTTATGTACATTATATACTCTTGTTCCGGTTTGTTAGGCTAGCATTACAATGTGATGCGCACATACACAAGTATAAGCTAAATTTGTAAGAATTGGAACACTTAATTTCATGTTCGTTTGCAAAATTGTTTCGACTATGTACCACTTGAAAAAGTGATCGCATAAGAACAATACTCAAATTACTCCAATTCAATCAACAAGCCCTCATCCACAGGCATTCAAGCAATTATAGCATTTAAGCAATTAGACTTATGGCAAGCATGCTAAACATGGCAACAATCACACTCATGCAATTTATGCTAAAGTGAGTAAAAGGCTCACCTAGTACTCCAAGCCAAAAAGATTAGAAAGTTAGAAACATGCATGATCCTAACTATGCAATATGACCAATGCAACACATGCGATATGCAATCTAAATCGGCTCGGCTACTAATATGGCATATGAGTCAATTTGATAACATGCGGTCTAAGCATGTATTCAAAGAAGTATTTAAACTAACAATGCAAGTTAGAATGATGAACCGAGCCTCGGTGCATGCAATACAAGTGGATGCAAACATGAAGTATGCTAAATTAAACATGATGCCCCTAAACTAACCATCATAAGCTAGTAAATAAAAGGGAGAAAGACGTAGGGTTGGAAGACATGCACATTATTACAACATTGCGCTCTCACGAAGCAGAATCTGAATGAACTAACTAGCTAACTAATTACCTAGCCATTACAATAACAAATGAATAATCTAGCTAAACAATTTTAACTAATTATTACAAATTGAATTAATTAATGAATGAACTAATTAACTAATCTAGCTAACTAAAATAATTACAACACGAGACAAATTAGCCATTCTAACTAATTAATTACAAAGCCACTATTTTAACAACACTAACATATCACAACAAGGATCCCAAGGATCTATGAAGCCCCGAAAAAAAAAAAATTTATTCTCTTTAAAAAAAACCCTTATGTTTGAATTATTTCCTTGAAAGCCCCTCAGTTTCTTAAATTATTTCGAATCTTGTCGGTTAGCTTTTTTTTTAATTTTTATCGAAACAGGAATATCCTAGCCGAATTAGGTTCCTTAGTCTAATTTAATTTAATTCTACATAAATAAGGTTCCAATACATGAGTTTAATTCCAAGCCCTCACTTCTTTTATTAATTTCAAAAATTACCCCAAAAATAGTACATGTACTTTTTATACTATAGGTACCATAAAATCAATTTGAGATCTATATATATACATTGGGAAATGTGTCCATAGCACCTATATATTGAATAAAATATTCTCAATTTCCCTTCCCCATGGCCGGCCAACCTAGGAGAATGTGAGGGACCTATTTTCAAGACTTGTAATTATGACATTCTAGAAGCTCTAGTACCTAGTACCCTTAAATCTAGGGTTGTGTTCCCAACACTAGTTCCATTCCAACTAGAGGCCAACTAAATATTGTCTAATCACATGATTAAGTTCCCTAATCACTCCCTATTCCATTAGACTCCAAGTAAATCCAAACTTTTCAATCCAATTCCAACTAGTGGGCCTTTATGTCTTTTTACACCAAAATTGCTTATAAATACAACCACCCCCCTAGCATGGCATACACAAACAACACACACTCACATACATTCGGCTTAGAGGAGGAAAGGAGAGCAAGAGAGAAGTCTTGAGAGGGAGAGGAAGGAAGAGGAGAGCAATCTTGTTCAAGCCTAGCAAGTAAGCCACAACACAACTCTCTCTTTTGTTTTCCTTTTTCAAATGCATGTTCTTAAGGGATCTACCCATTGTTTTTAGATGTGTTATTAATGATTTCCTTGTGTTAAAAATGATAAGAGTTGAGCCATGATTCTACCTCTCTTGTAATTCCCCTCATTTCGGTACAAAACTATCTTTTTCATACCAATCTCTCAAACTTTCCAAAGGCACACCTTCAAGCTAATTTTATGAGTTTAATATATATTATTTAGCATGTTTTCATCACAAAAGAAATGAGAAATTTCCCTTAGTGGATCCCTTTCTCACAAATCTTCTTGTTTTGAGTATTGTGCCTTAAGAATCTATTTTCACAACCAACTTTCGAAATTTCTAGAAAAATGTAGAAAAATCTTTTGTACCTCCATTTTATTTCAAAATCTTCCTTTAGGAGTCATCTTTTAACTAAAATTGGTTTCATTGAAAACGAGTGAGCGATTTGTGAGAAACTCCAATTTTCGTAACGGTCAACGAATCTGGACAGCGCTGGAGCATTTCTTAAATAACTAAAAATCTAGAAAAGCTATCACATTTCCGAAACATGTTCTGAAAACTAGATTGAAATCTCTACGAACCATAGGAAGGCTAGGTTCGAGAGATATATGAAATAGCCCTTTTGATTTTAATCTTTAAATGGTATTGAATCTGGAAATTTAGTGTTGCATAGGTGTTTTATGCTCTTGTGTACATGAATATGCTTATTAGTTTATGATCATGTCTTGGTATGGTATTTCATGTGTTATGGTTATGTTCCTTATCTTCTTCATTTTAATGATGCTCATGCTTATGTGGATATTACTATCTTGTTGAGTTTGTTCTAACTTGACTTAAAACATTGATCCAAACGGAAAACTTAATTGGGGTGATATTGGGTTTTCGATCACTTGAATATTGAAGGAATGATAATGTGTTATGTATGGATTGATGGGATGTGCTCCCTAATTGAAGTTTAAGTCTTGTGCAAGCAGTTGTCGCGTAAACCCTAGAATGGAACGGACGTATTCGGACTCTTTACGATGGTTTGATTGGTGAGATAAGGTTGGGTCCGGATGGGACATTCAGGAGGATAAAACTTTTTTTGAAAGGATAAGGTTGGATTCAGGAGATAAAACCTTTTTCTTGTCGATGTCCCTTTTGAGGCCCTGCGGTTGGCGCTACGCGGTATATAACCGTTGGTAGGCATCCGAGGTTAGTTCTGCAACAAAGCAGCAAAAGGGACAGTTCCGAATAGTCCGATGTCCAATTCTTGTGGTTGGGAGGATGAAATCTCTTTGGGGGATTTCTAGAATACTAACCACTAACATTATAACCTTGTTATCTATTTGAATGACATGCTCATTTTCTCTATTATTGAAATTGCTATTATTGACTTGAATATCATGCTTCACTACTTGTTTGCCATAAATGTGATGGTGTATTGGATTGGGAAAAAGGGACGGGGTGTGTGTGCGTTTACTGGGCATTCAAAGCTCACGGCATTTCATGCCAGGTATTGAAGACTATTAGGCTGGTCGAAGGCAAAGCTGAAGTATTTGAGGACGTATGGCTATCCTATGAGAGTTAGGAACTAGTTATGTTAAACGTGTTTTGAGATTGTAAGTGATAGATCCCATGTTGTATTTAAGACATGATTTTTTTGTAATTTGTATATATATAACATTTGTAACCTATCATTATACTCCGTTAACTCATGTAGGCCTTGTGTTAATACCCTGTCAAGATCTGTCAAAAATGTAGTTTTGCTATCTAAGGTGGTTGGACTTAGAAGGGAGGCTATTTTGACTCCTCCGACCTTCCTAGGATCTTGCTTGGTTATTAGCCAAAGGACTCATTAGTGACATTTCCTACTCTTGTAACCTTAGATAAACCCTGTATTTAATGGTTAATATATTATCTGATGTTCTTGATTTTTGGGGCGTCACAGGATCGATGGAGGGCTCATGTATGGATGTAGTTTCCACTCGAAAAAGCCATTGTTTCTGCTGCTGAATGTCTTTGTTGCATAGTAGAACACTTGCACTAATTTCCACCTCCAGACCAACTCTGTTCTGCTTCAGAAGGACACTGCTTGATTTTGCACTGGTGGCCAGTAGAGGGCCTACCGTCCATTGATGATAGCCTACTGGCCACCAATAGTGGTCTACCGGCCACTGCTGACTGGGTTGTCCTGTTGCAACAGAAAGCAAATAGAGCAGAAACAGTGTATTCTTAAGGGTTTGTTTGTACAATTTACTCGTCATCATTTGAACAGCTCAAAGGAGTAGTAAAACTTGACTCCCAGACCATCAATCTATGCAATTTCATTGCATGATGGCCTATGAACCAAAGTGTGCAAGTTCAATAAATGCAACAAAAACAAGACTCTCAAAACCACCTCCCTATCATGAAAGATTAAGGGAAGTAGTTGACAATGAATCTTGAACCGTTTTCATTACTAATGAGTATGAAATGACTCAAGACTCAAGGGTTCAATTAACGTCCAATTGAACCCTAACAAGTTATTATTACACATTTTTTTAACCTCAATTTTATTACTTCATTTTAGTTTACCAACTAATTCTTTAATCAATTAAGTCCAAAAGTGAGTTTAAAGTCCTCTAATGGAAAGAGGGCTCAAACCAAGAGTTGCTTTAAGCATGAAAGAGACATCATACCATTGGTAATGAACCCCCAAAGGGATTAAACCATTAAGCATGACATCTCAATCTCATGCTTAAACAAACAAGTAGTTTGAAACCACTTTCAAAGCAAAACAAAAATCAAGAAAGGATGGAGGTTACAGAGGTGATTAAGAGTGATCATAAGTATGGAAAGCCATAAATAAATGCAATCAACTCAAATAAGATGGTGTCTAAGGCCTAGAACACCAAACTCATGAGGACAATTACACTACAAGCATGCAATATAAGGCTCAAATGTAACAAACAGCCCAAAACAGTCCTAAATAAATCCTAAAACATGCTGGAATTAAGACAAAAATAGCTAGAATAATAAGGTAAAACATGGATCATGCTAGGCCAGTAAGCAAAACACAAGAAAGGGAGGCTAACCCCTCCAATTTTGGACTTCAAAACATGATTTTAGCCACTGAAATGACTCTGAAAATCAGTGTTTAAAAGCTCAAAAAAAGATAGTGCAAGGGTGGGAAACACAACGGTAAAGGCCTTGAGAGCAAGGTGTAAAGAATGATGAACCACCACTCAACCTTTATTGGCCTTAAAACCCAAGTTTCAGCCCAAAAATAAAGAGTTTTTATAGCCCAAAAACAGTTGAAAAATAGTAAGAACAAAGAGTAGATAAAGCAAGTAAAGAGATAAAGCAAGTAAAGAGACAAGGCTTTATATCTTTGAAGAAGAGAACCAATTCTAAGCAATAAAACAAGGCAAACACACCCTCAAGAGCTCAAACAAGGCTCAAAGATACCTCAGCTCAAATATGGAGAGGTTTGGTTAAGAGTGTATAGGCAAAGGTGATGAGTATATAGGCAAAGGTTAAGAAATTTGCAAGAGAGAGAGAGAATTGTAGAGAGAGAGGAAACATTTTGCTCCAAAATTTTTCTAACCTCCAAATAAGAGAGGGAGGTCCTCTATATATAGAAAACATGAATCTCCCTCAAAAACATCCAGCCATACACGTGGTAGCAGATACAAGCATCTGTGCGAACAGTTGGCACAGCTGTCATAAAATATCTGCAAAACACATTGGTGGCCGACCGACCACTACTGGTGGCCGGCAGGCCACATCAATGGCCAGCAACCAGAAGTGATGGCCGGCAGCCCATAGAGGCCGGCAGGCCACCAGATGTTACAGGCTTGAAGATCTCTAGGTTTGGTCCAAAACAAGGCAACAGGAGTGCAAGGTTTGGAAGGCTCAAAACTGTGGCATTCCGCTAAAGGCTTCGAGTACTTGACAAGCATATACACTCATCATCGGGTGTGCCAGCGATGATGTCCAAGTCGTAAGAGCGGTCAAAAATGGAATGTCTACAGCCTAAGAGCACAACTGGATTTACATTTTTTATGGGAGATACAGCTTTTATGTAGTCATCAAAGAAGGAAGCTATTGTGACCTTGTCATCTTGTAAAGCTGAGTATGTTGATACCAGCTTAGTTGTCTGCCATTATATATGGATCAGGAATGTGTTGAAATATTTAGGATTTTCACAAAAAAAATCCCACAGAAGTCTACATCGACAATCGGTCAACAATTACTCTAGAAAAGAATCCAGTATACCATGAAAGAAGTAAGCACATCGATACTCGATATCATTTCATCAGAGAACATGTGAAGAACAAATAAGTAGAGCTTATTTCTTGCTGAACATATGACCATATTGCAAATATCTTTACCAAGCCCCTCAAGCAAGATTTGTTTGTCAGATTAAAAACAATGCTTGGAATGAAGCAATGTGGAGAATCAAGCTTAAGGGAGGATATTGAATTGTAAGCCTGATTCAAGCAAAGCCTTCACCAGAACCTTTGCCACCGTCCGTCACTATTTATTTGGAGGCTGCAAAGTCAATAATGAAGGTTGAAGAACCTCTTGGAAAGAGGAGTCCAATTTGGTTTTGGTTTACTGCTGTGTGTAGGAGTGTAAAAATGACTTGTGGCCCGTGGGTAGCCCAAAGCCTGCTCGCGGCCTGCAGTAGGCCTGACCCGT
The DNA here is from genome assembly GCA_030407325.1 of Camellia japonica. Lineage (NCBI taxonomy): Eukaryota > Viridiplantae > Streptophyta > Magnoliopsida > Ericales > Theaceae > Camellia > Camellia japonica. Next base: position 102,125,954 of record JAPPVO010000010.1, on the reverse strand, counting down.
TTGGGCTCAGACCCAGCCCGAGACCCTGGTCCTAGGCCATCGTTTCGAAGTCCGGCCCAACCCGTTGGCCCATTTTCCCCGTCCAGCCCGACCCAAAAAATTTCAGGCCTTGCGAGCGACTCAGCCCATCCGGCCGCTCTCCATCAATGGTCAAATTTTAAAAAAAAAATGAAAAGCAACCTGCAATGATTAAATAATAAAAAAAATAAAAGCTTGATCTTGCAAAAATAAAAATACAAAACAAAAACAACACAACGGTCATTTCCTTCTAATAAATTGAATACTAGCCTGCCTACGTACCTACCTACCTACCTCCTGCCAGGCCAGCCAGTAGCCCAGGCTAGGCTAGCATACCCCTTATGCTAGCTAGTAGTGCTAGTATGCTATCATCATTGCTATGAATGAATATAAATATATTTATATACATATATATATGCACAACACAACTCTGCAATGGCAGACTTTAAAAAAATAAAAAAATAAAAATTTATTTCAATGGGCATATTACCGTTTAATACAATGGTAATATTTTTTAAAAAAATAAATTTACTTTAACCTTTTAAATTACTATAAATATTTCCTATTTTTCAAAATAAATCTCACAAATACTTCTCTCTTAAACTCTCTCAATCTCTCTTAAACTCTCAATCTTTCTCAACTCTCAATTAATTTTGAAGTGTCATCGCTAAGTGGCAATTACAATTATACAAGAAGAAACTTTTATCAGAAGAAACTAATTTTTGTATCGCATTCGCCACTCGATAACATTAATTAGTTTAATTAAATTTATCAGCTACTCCATTTTTTTAGTAATTATTTGTGAACATATATTAATTATTATTTTTTATTCAATGCATTTACACAATTTAAATTAAGTATTAGTTCTTATATATTATTTTACTTACATTACTATGGATCATAATATTCCTAATGTTTATGTCGATATTGATACATATAGTATACAACATGAATCTGTTGATTCTCCTTCTAATATCCATTTTCCAATAGTTGGATCATTATTTAAGGGCACAACTAGTAGTGTTTGGGAACATTTTGAAAAAATATCTATAAATAATCTTAATGGTACAATTACATTTAAAGTAAAATGTAAATATTATGCATGTTTATTTAGTGCTACATCTGCAGGGGGTACTAGTCATCTAAAAAGGCATACAAACAAATATTTACAAAGTCAACAACCTGATATTAGAAGTCAAATGCAATTAGGGGTTTAATCAACTGGTAATTTGCAAACATTTTCATATGATCCTATATTTGCACAAAATTCTACAGTTGATTATATTATTAAAAAAGAATAACCTTTTACTACAAGTGAATGTTCCGATTTTACCAAAATAATTCATGAAAGTTTTGCACCGCAATATCAAAGTTTTTCAAGAAATACTACTAGAAACGTGATTTTAAAGAAATTTGATGATGTTAAAATTGAATTATTTGACATCTTTAAAAAATTGAATGGAAGAGTTTGTTTAACATCTAATATGTGGTCAAATAATGGTTTAAAATATTAATGTATCACTGTATATTTTATTGATAATGATTGGAAATTAAATAAAAGAATTATTTCATTTAAATTACTTGAACTTCCATACACTGATCATTCGCTTGGTGTAAAAATAAGAAATGTATTATATGAGTGGAATTTACAAAATAAAATATTTACAATTAGTTTAGATAATGCAGCATATTATAATCAAACTATAGCCCATTTAAAATCAACTTTACAATTACTTATTGATGGCGATTTATTTCATGTTTGTTGTTGTGCCCATATTTTAAACTTGATTGTTAAAGAAGGTATGCATGTATATGAAACTTCTGTACTTGTAATAAAAAATGCAGTTGTTACTATTATGTTTTCTGTTAATAGAATTTCAGAATATAGAAAAATTTGTCAATAAGAAAATATGCCATTTATAAAATTAATTTTAGATATAGATAATAGATAGAATTCAATGTATAATATGTTAAAAAGAGCTTGTAAACAAAGAAGAGCAATAGATTTATTTTTTGCAACAATATTAATAGAAGAAGTATTAACTCTCACAGAACTTAATTGGCACCAAGTATTTTTGTATAAAGATTTTGTAAAAGTTTTTGATACTTCAACAAAATTATTTTCTTATATATATATATATATATATATATATTCCTACTTCACCATTTGTTTTACATATACTAGCAGAAATAATTAAAGTTTTCATAGAATATATGGGTAATGAATATTATGTAACCATTATTACTTCAATGAAAACAAAATTTTATAAATATTTTGATCATTTACTTCATCTTTTAGATTTAACCATAGTAAAAAAATTTGTTTACAAGAATTTTTAGAACGTATTTTCGTTAATCAAACACAATTTGCCCCTATTATGCAAACATGCAACAGATTATTTGAAGAATATAGGGCAGCTGCATCTGTAAATACACATACACACACTACACTAGCAATCTCATGTTGAGGCAGGAGATTAAGTGTTTTTTCAGCAATAAAAAGTAGAACAATATCTCAACATATAAGCGTAAGTAGTTCTAAACTACAACGTTATTTGGAAAAACTGTCAGTGGATGATTCCAATGATTTTGACATTTTCGAATGGTGGAAACAAAATGAAACTATGTGCCCTATGGTTTTATAAATGGCCTGTGATATACTAACTATTCATATTTCTACAGTTGCTTCAGAAACAGCTTTTAGTGTAGGTGGACGGGTGGTGAGCAATTACCGGAGCAGGCTTTCACTCTAAATGGTTGAGGCACTAATGATATCCAGGGATCATATGCATACGCTTACAAGATAACAAAATTATATTGAAATTGAGCGAATTCAAAATGATTTGGATGACATATCCTCGGGCAACGCGACTGAAATGTCTGTCTCCTCCGATGATTGATCAACAATTTGTTTTTTATTATTTCATTTCATTTCGTTTATTTATTTATTTTTTGTATTAGATTGTTGAAGTAGAGTATAATGCAAATGATTGGTAAGCTAGTAGGTGCCAACCTAGTTAGGATGTACTTAACTTATAGTGATGCAAGTACTCTACCATCATCAATAATCTACACCTATTTTATTTAATAATATAAATTTTTGTAATTTTTTATTTCATTTTGAAATAAAAATTATTCATTCAATAAATGTTATATAATTAATTTAATATTGTAATATTGAAAGTTTCATTTTCATACATATAAAATTATTCATTTCGAAAGAAATTTTTTTTTATATAATTACATTCTTTTTTAGTTATAAATTCATAATTAAAAATTTAAGTCATACATAATTAAATTTAAATACCACCATGAAACATAACCAAACAAAATATCTCATTAATCTTAACTAAAATACTCTAATATAATTTTTCTTTTATTTTTTATTTCTAATAAATAATCTACATAGATAATGTATTTATCGTTTAATTTTTTTTTTATAAAAAAGACCCGACTAAGCCCAACTCGCGGCCCGAGCCTAGGCCCTAGGCCTTATTATGAGTAGGCTTGGGCATGGGCTTGGGCCTGGGCCCCACTTTTTGGCCCATGGACCGGCCCGACCTTCTAAAAAAAGGGAGCCCGCAAGGCTTACTTGGGCCAGCTCGCGCTGGGCCGGGCCGGGCCAGGCCAGGCCGGACCATTATTACATCCTTGACTGTGTGTTTTTTCTTGTGTTTAGATTGTTTGTTTATATTGTTAGTTTAGCCTATAAATAGATTGAATAGTTAGTAATGTGATAAGAGTGTGGGAGAAAGAAAAATAAGAGAGAGAGAGAGAGAGTAATTGTAATATATGCTCTGTTTGTTTTTCTTAAATATTTGGGTGAATTTAAATTGAATTTGATTCAGTGTTAATTCTCTCTTTATGAATTACAATAAGTGATTTACACTCTACTCCTACCAACAAAGTACAAAAAGTGCGTGAAAAAATAGTACGGATAAATTCTCCTTCATACTTTAGTTTTTCATGCTCTTCATACTTCTCTTTTGTGCTTTAACTCGGACATACACAGATAATCCGAACTATCTATTTTGTAGGTCTCGCAGTAAAAGTTATTCATGCAAAAAATTAATTTTATCAGACAACTATAAATATATAAACAAATCACATTTTGTTTTATAAAATTAAAAGTTTAAATTTACAATCATATTCGTCGTTCATTTTATAAAATAAAATGTAATTTATTTTTATTTTTATAAATATAAAAAATTATTAATATATAACTTTTATTGCGAGATTTACGCGTTAGATAGTTCGAATAATTCTAAATTGAAGCCAACAAAAGGAATAAGGATGAATATGGTGAGATGAAGATATGATAGTAGAACCCACACCTTAATTGATTAAAAACAAAAAAGATCCTATACAGATATGAAGGCAGATATGAAGGATGAGAACCAGACATCCGGTTATTAAATAAAATAAAAAAATTACAAAGATAAATCACCTCTGAGTAACCCAGAAAACACGGAAGAAGACATTGTAAATGTCAAACACTTGTTTTTCAAATTTGGTTGTCTGTCGATCAACCTCTGATGATGACATTAATCCAAAAAGAAGAAGATACACAAAATAAAATAAAATTAAGGATTATGTATTTTTGTTAACAATTTTTCATACATAATACCTCTATAATACGTAATTTAGAGTATTTCCATTGTTCAATGAGCATCCTCAATGATTAAGTTGACTCGGTTAAAGTTAGTTTCTAAACTTGTTACAGTGTAAAAAATTTATTTATAATTATACTATTATGGTTGACTACTAATTTTTGCACAATCAAGCGTCAAATTCAATTAATTTTTAAAATTTTTACTATTGAAACCGTATATATAATGAATTGAAGTTAACTACTCATAAAAGATAGAGTGAATATTACTCCAATAGAGTTGTAAGTCTTGATAAATTGTGAGTAATTAACCTATGTACCTATGATTATAATTTTTATTATTATTGAATTTTTGTAATTTGTAATTTTTTATATTTTTAAATTTTTTTGATAGAGTTTTGATTTGTAAAAGAAAAATATTTGGGAGCTCCAAATTGGAAGCTCTAAAAGAGCTCTAGAGAGTGGGTCCCACTTACTGATGTGATGTTTTGGCCTTGAGTTTTTTTTTTTCTTTTTTCTTGTTGAATTTCCACCTCGAGTTTTTTTTTTCCTTTTTTTTTTTTTGAATTTTCACCTCATTCGTGGTCAATTAGTGCTCCCAAATTAGTGGGATGAATCATTGTTGTTTTTACAAAAAAATGTTTGGGAGCTCAAAATTGGAAGCTCTAAAAGAATTCTAGAGAGTGGATCCCACTTACTGATGTGATGTTTTGGCTTTGAGTTTTTTTTTTCAACAATGATTCATCCCACTAATTTGGGAGCACTAATTGACCACTAATGAAGTGGAAATTCAAAAAAAAAAAAAAGGAAAAAAAAAACATGAGGTGGAAATTCAAAAAAAAAACTCAAGGCCAAAACATCACATCAGTAAGTGGGACCCACTCTCTAGAGCTCTTTTAGAGCTTCCAATTTAGAGCTCCCAAACATTTTTCTTGTAAAAACAACAATGATTCATCCCACTAATTTGGGAGCATTAATTGATCACTAATGAGGTGGAAATTCAAAAAAAAAAAAGGAAAAAAAAAAAAACTCGAGGTGGAAATTCAAAAAATAAAAGGAAAAAAAAAGAAAAATGTTTAGGAGCTCTAAATTGGAAGCTCTAAAAGAGCTCTAGAGAGTGGGTCCCACTTACTGATGTGATGTTTTGGCCTTGAGTTTTTTTTTTTTTTCCTTTTTTTTTTGTTGAATTTCCACCTCGAGTTTTTTCTTTTCCTTTTTCTTTTTTTTTTGAATTTCCACCTCATTAGTGGTCAATTAGTGCTCCCAAATTAGTGGGATGAATTCAAAAAAAGGAAAAAAAAAAAAACTCAAGGCCAAAACATCACATCAGTAAGTGGGATCCACTCTCTAGAGCTCTTTTAGAGCTTCCAATTTAGAGCTCCCAAACATTTTTCTTGTAAAAACAACAATGATTCATCCCACTAATTTGGGAGCACTAATTGATCACTAATGAGGTGGAAATTCAAAAAAAAAAAAGGAAAAAAAAAACTCGAGGTGGAAATTCAAAAAATAAAAGGAAAAAAAAAAACTCAAGGCCAAAACATCACATCAGTAAGTGAGACCCCCTCTCTAGAGCTCTTTTAGAGCTTCCAATTTAGAGCTCCCAAACATTTTTTTTGTAAAAACAACAATGATTCATCCCACTAATTTGGGAGCACTAATTGACCACTAATGAGGTGGAAATTCAAAAAAAAAAAAAGGAAAAAAAAACTCAAGGCCAAAACATCACATCAGTAAGTGGGACCCACTCTCTAGAGCTTTTTTAGAGCTTCAAATTTAGAGCTCCCAAACATTTTTCTTGTAAAAAACACAATGATTCATCCCACTAATTTGAGAGCAGTAATTGACCACTAATGAGGTGGAAATTCAAAAAAAAAAAAAGGAAAAAAAAAACTTGAGGTGGAAATTCAAAAAATAAAAGGAAAAAAAAAACTCAAGGCCAAAACATCACATCAGTAAGTGGGACCCACTCTCTAGAGCGCTTTTAGAGCTTCCAATTTAGAGCTCCCAAACATTTTTCTTGTAAAAACAACAATGATTCATCCCACTAATTTGGGACCACTAATTGACCACTAATGAGGTAGAAATTCAAAAAAAAAAAAAAAGGAAAAAAAAAAACTCGAGGTGGAAATTCAAAAAATAAAAGGAAAAAAAAAACTCAAGGCCAAAACATCACATCAGTAAGTGGGACCCACTCTCTAGAGCTCTTTTAGAGCTTCCAATTTAGAGCTCCCAAACATTTTTCTTGTAAAAACAACAATGATTCATCCCACTAATTTGGGAGCACTAATTGATCACTAATGAGGTGGAAATTCAAAAAAAAAAAACGAAAAAAAAAAACTCAAAGCCAAAACATCACATTAGTAAGTGGGACCCACTCTCTAGAGCTATTTTAGAGCTTCTAATTTAGAGCTCCCAAACATTTTTCCTGTAAAAACAACAATGATTCATCCCACTAATTTGGGAGCACTAATTGACCACTAATGAGGTGGAAATTCAAAAAAAAAAAGGAAAAAAAAACATGAGGTGGAAATTCAAAAAAAAAACTCAAGGCCAAAATATCACATCAGTAAGTGGGACCTACTCTCTAGAGCTCTTTTAGAGCTTCCAATTTAGAGCTCCCAAACATTTTTCTTGTAAAAACAACAATGATTCATCCCACTAATTTAGGAGCACTAATTGACCACTAATGAGGTGGAAATTCAAAAAAAAAAAAAAAAAAAAAAACTCGAGGTGGAAATTCAAAAAAAAATTCAAGGCCAAAACATCACATCAGTAAGTGGGACCCACTCTCTAGAGCTCTTTTAGAGCTTCCAATTTAGAGCTCCCAAACATTTTTCTTATAAAAACAACAATGATTCATCCCACTAATTTGGGAGCACTAATTGATCACTAATGAGATGGAAATTCAAAAAAAAAAAAAAAACTCGTGGTAGAAATTCAAAAAAAAACTCAAGACCAAAACATCATATCAATAAATAAGACCCACTCTCTAAAACTCTTTTAGAGCTTCCAATTTAGAGCTCCCAAGCATTTTTCTTGTAAAAATTATGAAGACATAGTTTGAGTTTTGATTAAAAATATGATGTGACAACAATATTTCTTTGTCATTTCTTGGCAATGGTTGGCTCACCATTGAGGAGTGTAAGGTCTAAGCCAACTTTTTGACTTTGACAAGTCATTTGACTCGGTCATTAAAGATGCTATTTAAGAAATAATTTTCAGATAAAAATTTGAAAAAGTAATGAAAGTTTTTTTTGGTTACAACTCAAATTAGTTTATTAGTCAAGTTAATAATTTTTTACAATGCATATAGAGAATTTTTTTTACCACATATATTGACAAGGTTTATTTTATTTTTCTTTTTATTCATGTTTCTCTCCATAACTCCCCATTATGCTGCAATTATATTTTTTTCTCCACTATTTTCTTACAAAATTTTGCATCTATTTAAATGGATGCAAAAAATAAATTTTCATTTCTTTTTCCTTTCTTTTAGTTTACTTTTTACTGTTTTCATTTTCTATTATCCGTTTCTTTCTAAACAAACGGAGCCTTGTGTCACGTCCCACCAACTTACCCAGACAGAATTATCTACCAAAAGAAAATCTCAAGGAATGGAGGCTAGTGGAATATTCTAGAAGCTCCTGGAAGACTTGAGAAAATATAAGAATATGGTACATAATTCTATAATGTACATGAAAGGATCTAGAAAGAAGTTTTAGAATATTCAAGTGAATATTAGAAGGATGGAAACAATAGAAACTTCTAGAACCACCTAGAGAAATGGAGGTGGTAAAAGATCATTGTACCTACCTCTAGAATGAGGTAGATGTTTGTATAGATATTTAGGTAGGATTTTAGAACCCTCTTGTAGGATAAGAAAAGCTTCCATAAGAAGCTTCTCCATAGTCCTTTTCTTATATACTCTGAAATATTCTAGAGAAGGCCTAAGATACCTATAAATAGGAGAGGGGCTCATTTGCTCCATTAATGATCCAAGAGTTGTAAAGCTTCCTTATAGTGAATATAAAAGGCATTCTCTCAAACTTTTATTTTCTTCTTAACTTGTCTCTCTTCTAAATTAGTGAGTTAGGCTGACTAAGCATCATCAAGTGAAACTTGAGATTGTCTAAGTGCCGCATGGATAGCTTGGAAACAACCAAGGCCGTGACACTTTACCCAGTTTGGTTAGATAGATAATATAAGAAAGTGTAAGAAAAATAATAAAAAAAATAATTTTTTATGTGTTTGTTCAGATAGAGAGTCCTAGAAAATAAAGGAAACTAAAAATTTATGTACAACTCAAATTAACTTGTTAGTTAGCTAACAATTTTTTACAAAATATATCGGAAAATTTATTTTTTCCTGCAAATCATGACAGTTTATTTTGTTTTCCTTTTTGCGCATATTTCTCTCCGCAACTCCTTGTTATAGAGTGATTATATATTTTTCCTATCATTTTCTTACAATTTTTTTTTTATCTATTCAAATGCATGCAAGGAAATAAATTTTCATTTATTTTTCTTTTCTTTCACTTCACTTTTTACATTTTCATTTTCTATCATCCATTTATTTCTAAACAAACGGAACCTTAAGGAAAAAAAGTAGGAAAAATTAACATTCAGTGATAATCTTTAAAAATAATTATTTTAATTATTAATATTTAAAAATTTTATTATTTTTTTGTAATTATTTTTTCTGGTTAGGTTATTTCCCCCCAAAAAGTAAAATAATTCGTAAAGTTAAATAAAAAAAAAAAAAAACCTATGGATCAAGTAAATTAGGCTCTAGTAAAAATTGGATTCTGTTCCAAAACTGAGTTCAATTACTTGATGGCTGGGAGTCAACATTAAAAGTGATTTCTTGTTTTGTTTGGTTATTTTTCAAAAAAAAAAAAAAATTATCCCTAAACTCCAGTATATCAATAATATATATTTTTTTTTGCTGTTAAAAAAAAACTTCATCACAAGTTCATAACTCAAATTGTGATTAGGACTATCATAAATCAAATCAAATAAGGACTATCATAAATCAAATCAAATATTTTATTTAAAATTACCCTTAAAAATAAAAAGATGTATATGAGTGGATTTGAAACTAGATAGAGACTAAAACAAATTTATTCACATTTACCTCAATTTAGTTAGAAAAAATCAATCAAAACAATCTTTTCAAATTTTAGTTGTTATCCATATCTAACCAAACTCCACATATCCATTATAAGATCCAACACAACCTTCAATTCTTCCACAGCATAGTTTCATTTTCAATCAGTAGAGAGAGAGATGAAGAGATGTTCAGCCATCATTGTTTTTGTTCTTGCTTGCATTAACATGTGTGTGACTCATGGCTTAGCAGCAGATTGCTGGACCTGGCATGATTCATGGACACCATCACCATCACCACCAGTTAATAAGAAGCAGCCACCTCCATCACCAGCAGCTCACAAGCAGCCACCACCACCACCACCAGCAGTTCAGAAGCAGCCACCACTATCACCACCAGTTCAAAAGCAGCCACCAACATTACCACCAGTTCAGAAACAGCCACCACCAGCCCCACCATGCATATGCCAGAACCCACAACAGCCACAACAACCACAACAGCCACAACAGCCACCTGTTGACATTAATCCTATGGTTTGTACTCAAGCTGCGGGCATGCAAGCATTGTGTATGCCCCCACTGCAACAATCTTGGGTCCCGTATTGTTGTTTTCTCATCAAAACATTAAAGCAGTGTTCCATGAATTCTAATTTTTTCGGTCCTCCTCCTGATTTCTTCAATTTTAATCTCAATTGTTAAAGTTTGGGATTACAACCATTGGTTTACTGTTCAGTTGATTAGGGTTTTGATTTTTCGATTTAGTCTAGACCTAACTAGGTATGTGATAGAAAAGTATATTCTGATTTGTTCTTTATGCATTTTTGCAGCAAATAAATATATGGATGTTTTTATTTTATTTTACTTGGTTTGTATTTAAAAAAAAAAAAATGGAATCCTGCTTGATTTTTACTTTCATGATTGTTCCATTTGATGATCTATTAATTTATATCTTTACCACATGCCTAATTTACCACTAAGAATTTACAACAGAGCCAAATTTACTAACGGTAAATAAAAATTATGCCAAACACTCCAACACAAGTTTTTATGACAAATTATACAAGTAATTTCTATATTTTGGCCTCTGTGTCATTATGATACCTATAATCTCAAGTAGCTTAGTTTTGATATTAAATTTATAATTTTTTCTTGGTCTAATTGATTAAAATTATTAGTATTTTTTTTTTGAATATGAGTTGAACATGTCATACTTTTATAGGAAAAATTGTAAACTTGTTCAATTTAATAAGTTAATTTCAATGATTTTATTTTCCTTCAAAAGCCTTTAAGTGTTAAAACTAAGCAAACTGAAATTATAGCGATAAAATAAAACAAGAAATAAAATGTAGAGAATATTAATGTAATTTGCCCAATATTTTTTATTAAAAAAACTATCGGTATAAATTGCACGAAATATATCCATTATGCCTAAACCATGCTTTTTCTAGTTCTTGGACTACTGGAGCGCTGTCAATGAGGTCTCATTTTCTTTGTTGGTTAAGCTAATTTTATAAACATAAATATAATAATAGTGTCTCTTATAATGATAATGATTAAATGAATGTAAGATATTAGCAGAGGTGTGAAAATTAGAGCTGTAGCTTCTGCAGGTGTATGCCACTGTTTATTTACTGCTGCGGGTGTGTCATTTTGGATTACTATTTTGGAGGCAGGTTGGATTTGATTGAGCTTTTGGGTGTTTGATGGATTTGGCTGGAGCACTCTATCATTGTGTTGGCTTTTTAGTTTCTGTTCCTTTTTTGTTTCGGCTATTTGTTTTTTTGTTTGTTTTTTTGGTTTGGTTTGTCACCAAATTTGGCTTCGTGCTGGAATATAGCTGCACCAAACAGGCACAATGGTATATTTATTTCAGTGCCAACTTAATTGGAATAGTTATGTTATACTGTAATGATGTTTGCACTCGGTCGCCCCTTTTTATTGATATATTGTTGCTGTATTTGTATAGTTTGATTCATCAATAAAAGGTTTTTTTTGCTGATAAACGAATGAGATATTCAATAAAATATTTACTTTCCAATTATTCCTAAATCAAAATTTTGGCTATGTTGTTGTCCATGATTCCAAACAACACTCTTAATTGCATGGACTAGTCTTTTGCTAAATGTATTTTCTACTGTGATTTTTTACAAATACCTTTTAAATTTTGCTTTTAATGTTTAAAATTATAGATGACATGATTTACAATAAAAATCAAATTTTGATGTGCATTTAAAAAATCAAAAAAGTTTGGATGCAATTAATGACATTTATCAACTGATATTAAAAAAATAACTTTGTATATATATGTTATAATTTCATTTTTTTTACCTCATTTTCTCACTTTACAAAACAATGGTTCTCACATTAATAAATGCACATAAAAACTGACTTGCTTCTAAGAGTGATAAAATAAAATAAAAATAAAATTATATATAAAAAAAATTTAATAAAAAAGGAGTTTCTAACTGCACTCAAAAAATGTACATTCTATTTCCAAATTTAAATTTTATTAATTTTCTTTGAACACCCCAATTAATTCTCACCTTACCCCTGCCCACTTAGCTTACTAGTTGTGCACCTTCTCCACCCCCTAATCTTCTAGCAATACATTTGCAACCTTGTCCTCTTCCCTCCTTACTGCCTCCACCCTTTTGCCATCGCCTACTACCCCTTCTTTTCCCTCGACACCATTTATTGCTCCTTAATTTCCCATCCCTCCTCAAAAAGCACACTCTTCGATTACTATAAAAATGATAGATTGACTATAAGAATGATCGATTGACTATAAGAGAGAGATCTCCACTACGTAAGAGAATGAGAGAGGTATGGTTAGTTAGGGTTAGGCCCTAATGGTGAGGAGAATAGCTGCCGTGAGGAGGAATGACTCTCCTCCATATTTTTATGAGAAATTTTATTTTTCCACACTTAATCATTTTAGTATACATCTTTTTTTAGTATACACATTTATTAATTTGATTATTAATTAATTTTCTCAACTCATAATTATATCCTTCACTCATAATTATTGTACACACACCACGCAACTCTCATTTCCACACTCTTGTTGAGTGACCCTGCTTCCAGATTTGTAGACCCATTGTAAACTCACTTGAAGACCATTGAAGATCACAGTGTGAAGTGAAGACAAAATCTTTCATTGAAGACCCTATTGAACCTCTATTAAAAACATGGGTGAATTACACTAATGGTCTCTATAATTTGGGGCTTGTGTCATTTTGGTCCCTGACTTTTCAATTGTGACACATTTGACCTTGAATTTTGAATCTTGTTCCAAATAAGGACAATTATAAATACTATTGGATTTTTCAAGGGTAAAATCGTCAATTTGATAAAATATAAATTAATTTGACAAAAATAAATGTCAAAAAATTATTTTTAAAATTTTAAAAATTATTTCTAGCTACTAAAGATAAAATTATATAAAATTGATAAATCTTTTAGACATTTTTTTATTTTTTTTAGCAAATTAATTTTATTATGTATTTAGATGATGATCATGTAAAATTAATTTTTAAAAATTAATCATGTAATTTTTATTAATTTTTATCAATTTTACATAATTTTATTTTTGGTGAGTAGAAATAATTTTTAAAAAAAATTTAAAATATTTTTTTGACATTTATTTTTGTCAAATTAGTTTATATTTTATCAAATTGATGATTTTGCCCTTGAAATTAAGCAATGGTATGTTCAATTGTCCTTATTTGAAACAAGATTCAAAATTCAAGGTCAAATGTGTCACACTTGAAAAGTCAGGGACTAAAGTGACACAAGCTCCAAACTATAGGGACTAATAGTGTAATTTGCCCTAAAAACATCATTGAAAACCCCCCAAAATATTGTTGTTTACCATTTCTAGATCTTTGTGCACTCCATTGCCATAAAACCCTCGGTTTTTTTTTTTTTTAATGTTTTTCGGTTTAGGAATTTCGGCACTGATTTTCCGAAATTATGCATTGAATTCGAAACTTAACTTCTGAATAAAAGTGATTAGTTCGACAAATTTGTTCCAAATTTTTTTTTAAAAAAAATTCGAAAATTGATATCTGAATATAATGAAATAATTCGACAATTGATGTTCAAACATAATGAAATAATTCGGCACTGGTTGTCCAATTGAAAACCACGAAAGGAAAAAAAAAAAAGTTGCGCACAAAAAAACTTACCTTTTCATCACTAAATAAAGTATAAATCTAGAGACTAGAGATTAAAGCAATATGAGAGTTGTTATGAGAATATTGTTTTACAAGCAATAGAGGAGTATAGCGTGTGTAGCAAGCAAAGTGACAAAAATGGAAAAATTAGGTTTTAATTTAATTTAATTTTTTTTAACTCAAATGGTTTACATTGAGATTTTTTTTTTTTTTTAAAGATGTGTATGGAGAATATTTTCATATAATATTATATGTGCTAGTGGATGTCCATTATAGTCATTTTAGTTTAGGATATAATTGTCTTTAAAATAATATTTTATTAAGTGTGTGCACTGAAATAATTAGGTGTGTGAAAATATAATTTCTCTACTTTTATCCTCCATATATTTTTCATATTTTACTTTTTGAACTCTAGTTTAGGTCCAAAATGATAATTTAAATCGTTTATCTTATAAACCTCATAATCAAGACCATCTATGTAAAAAATTAGCTTCATCGAATATCGGTGAATGTATGAACAAATTATTTTTTGTTTTATAAAATGAAACGTTTAAGTTTAAACTCACAATTATTGTCCCTTTTAAAAAATAAGATGTAATTTATTTATATATCTAGTGATATCCAATGAAACTAATTTTTTGCATAACTAAACTAAATTGTTGGAATTATGAGATGAACGGTTTAAATTATCTTTGTGAGTCTAGAATGGAATCCAAAAAATAAAGTATAAAAATGTATAGAGAATAAGAATATAGAAGGGAGCCATACCTAATGAAGAGAGTGGGAGTCGTGAGAAGGGAAGGGAGTGATGGTTTTGCAGGTTGCGTAAAGAGGAAGGATTGGGAGCTCAGGCCAGATTAATAGTGAGAGAGGACCACGTAGAGAGTGTTTGATTATGAAAGCTTGTGAAAGGGACTAGTTAGACAAGAATGGAAGGAAAATACATGGAATTAAAAATTTAGTGATGGAATTAATGGTTGAGAGACTATTATGTCCCTTCACTACAACAAAATTAGGTTTTCACGGCACCACATCAACGACATACAATAAATTCACGCCGTGATTTCTCACTTTTACGATTTTTTTTTTTTGCACATCGTAAATAATTTTCCAACCACGACGTGTCTATTGCGTAGGTCGTGAATGGTAGTAACGATGATTTTTTTACGGCTTGCAATGCTTACCATAAATAATAAAACTTTCTATGATATGCATATGGCATGCCGTTAATATATCAACTATACACGACACACATACACCAGCCGTGAAATGTATTGCACTTTTCACAGCTCACACAATGCTCGCCGTTAAAAGTATTACACCTTTGACGACGCACACATTGCCTGCCGTTAAAAGTATTACCTTTTTACGACACACAATGCATGTCGTGAAATGTACGACCAAAAAAAAATAGCGCCAAAATAAGGTTGCGTTTGGTAGAGTTAAATATGATTTGAGAATAGAGTTGTATTTTGAGTTTGTGAGTTTTGAAATTATGATTTGAGTGTGGAAAATTTGTTGAGTAAATAAGTTTTAAAAAGAGTTTTGAATTGAGTGGAGAATTTTTGATGTGGCATATGATATTTGATACAAAAATTTACAACTCATAATTAAACACACAGTTCAAAATTCTATTAAAATTCATAAAAAAATTTAAAAAATTCAAAAAATATTTTTTTATTGAATATATAAAAATTAACATGTATCAATTGCCAAAAAAAAAAAATAATAATAATAAAATAAATAAATAAATAATATTGCCCTATTCCGGACGACCGGTGGAACGACTGGTTAGCTAAAATTTTCTCGCCTTCGACCGCGTTTTCAAAAGTGAGTGTGAAATTAATTTTTGAAAATCGCAAACAAACAATATGTTCAAACCAAGCTCTGGAACTAACGTTCCACAACTCTACCGAATAGAGCCTAAAATTTTCCAACACCAATTCACCACAAAAAAAAAAAAAAGGATAATAATTAAAAGCCCCAACTCTCAATCCTAACACACAAAATCAACCCTAAGTTGGTCTCAGAACTAGGGGTGTGCATAATACCGCCAAAACCGCCAAAACCGTACCGCCAAGGCAAATTTGTTATTATTTGCCAATCGAACCGCCGATTTTTGGTAAGAAAAATGACAAATTCTAGTGACAGTTTTATCAATCCGCCGGTTTCTATTTTTCTTCCAAACTGCACCGACCCGCACCGCTATTAAATCATGTTTTATAAGATTCTAAAAATTCTTTTTTACTTAAGTTTGCTTGTTGCTCTATACCTTAGAATATAGTATTACATTACTGCTCGAGGGGAATTCAAGATGTCAGTAATCCAAAATAAAGATTCCAATTCACTTTTCAATCTTTTTTTTTTTTTTTTTTTTTCTGGCCATGTTGCAAACTTGCTTCAGCTCACTTTTCAATCTAAATACTTTTCAACAGTAAACATTTTCAATATATTGTAAACCCTGAATGATATTAATTTTATGTATTGTATTTGATCATTGTAGCTTCCACAGATGCTTGTAATGAACTGATGGCATAGTCGTTGATATTATCATGCTGTTGCTACACTTGCTGCATCAGAAGAAAGCTTCGCAAGATGCTTAACATCACGGTATCTCTCGTCTTTTTTTTACTCTTTGATTTAAGTTTTGTAATTTGAATTATATTTTTTATAAACCGCCAATCCGCCCGAGCCGCCAAGGCAAATCCGCCATTATTTGCCAACCGAACCGCCGGTTTTTGATAAGAAAAATGACAAATTCTAATGACACTTTTATCAATCCACCACCCGTCATACGGTTTCTATTTTTCTCTCAAACCGCACCGACCCGCACCACGCACACCTCTACTCAGAACTATTCAATTTGCAAGTCAATACCAACCTTGGCTTTAACCTTCAACCCAACCTTCAAAACCTACCACGAATCTCCACTTTCTTCATCATCATCCTCGTCGTCGAGACTGGTTCCCAAGCCGGATCCCTCCCAAATCGGCTTCTTCCTCTCCTCTCGCGATTCCTGGCCTCACGTCCTCAAACAGATCGCCGAGGGTGATCTCAAATGCCCTCTCAAATCTGATTTCATCAAACTCGTCTTCACCTTCGAAAAACTCCAAACCTCCAATTTTTACTTCTCCAAAATCAGCCTCACCAATCCCAATCTATTAACTCTCTTCTTCGGCAATTACGCCCCCAATCTCGAAATCTCCATGAATGTTCCATCTGAAATGCACAACATCATCTCCAAATCCAATCGTCGTGACTACTTGTCTGTTGGTAAAACTAATCTCCCTTTGATTTGCTTCTTCTTCTTCTTCTTGATTTACACTTCTATGGCTGGAATTTGGACTTACATTCTCTACACTAAGCGATTGTCTACTGATCGTATCCATTTCTTCATGCTCTCTGTGTTGATTTTGAAAGCTTTGAATCTCTTGTGTGAAACTGAGGAATCCAACGAATCTGTAATCTCCAAAACCTTAGTTCAACTTCATTTTTTTTTTTTTTTTAGATTATTAGTTATTTGAATGTGAATTTTGATCTCATTGACATGTTGAGAACTTGAAAGCTCTGCTTAAGGTCGAGGTAAGATCGATTGCTCGCTCTATATATGCATGTGTGTGTGTATGTGTGTGCGTGTGTGTGCGTGTGTGCGTGTGTGAGGTTTGAGATTTGTGGTGTTTTTGGTTTGTGAGCAGGCTCAAGTGTCGATTCAGCAACAATAGTTGTTTTATAATGGGAAGGAGATGAGGAATGCTGAGAAATTGAGTGGTCTTGGTGTGAATGATGGAGATTTAGTGATGATAGTTTCACATGCTTCTTCTTTTAGGTAATTCTATTACATTCTTTTATGGGTTTGTGTTTTGTGCAAGTTATGAGACAAGCTTTGAATTGTAAAAAACCATAGCTTTATGGGTTTAACGGGTTCTATGGATGCGTCCATGATTTGATGAGAAATGATAAGAACTGAAAAGAAAGAGAACTATCTTGTTTTGCAATGTGGTTTCTAGCTTAAAATGGTAAAATTTGGTGAGAAACAAAATGAGTGGTTATGTATTTTTATAATACCTACCGGGAATTTTCACAAAGGAAGAAAAAGAAATTATGCTTATATTTCTCTTTCACATGCTTTAGGCTCATTTAACCTATGAAGCACCGACAGGTTCCCAGGCTCTGTGTACAAGTGTCGGACACGTGTCGGACACGGACACACGTCGGACACGCGGTAGACACGTGTCCGACGCTCTCTCTAACGTGTCTCCTTTTTTTTTTTTGAAATCTTCCAGTCGGACGCGGCGGGACACTTTTCAGACACTCATGAGGTGGATCGAAGAAGCCCTAACTGTTTTCCTTGATCGACAGAGAAAGAGAGAAAGGGATCGAGGGAGACAGAGAAAGAGATCGAGAGAGACAGAGAAAGAGAGAGAGATCGATGGAGAAGAGAAGACAGAGAAAGAGATCGAGGGAGAGGAGAAGCTAACCTGTTCAGATCCAAGAAGTTGAAGCTGAAGCTGAGGTATTCTTCTTCTCTTCTTCTCCTTCTTCTCTTCGTCTTCTCTGTCTCCATCTCTGTTCTTCCTCTCCTCTTCATGTTCTTCCTCTCCTCCTCCCTTTCGTCTCTCCCTTTTCTGACTCTCCTTCCCTCTGCTTTTTGACTTCACTTTCTCTCTCCTCTATCTTTTCTCTTTTATATTTTTTTCTTATTCAACGTTTCTCTCCCCCTCTTTTTTTTTCTTTTTTCTTTATTCTTTTTTCTTTATCCTTATTTTTATGTTAAACTTAAAATTCATAAAATAAATTATTTTTATTTTAAAAAACTCATTTTTTTATTAATTTTAAAAAAATATATATTTATTAATTTTATTATTATTTTGATTGTATAAGAATTAATGATTTTATTTTTATTTTAGACATATAATAAATAAATAAAATTATATATATTAAACGTGTCCTCAGCGTGTCGTGTCCCCTATTTTTTGAAAAATTGCATTTTCGCGTGTCCGTGTCGTATCCCGTGTCCATGTCCGTGCTACATAGCATTTAACTATCTGTGTACTTCTGTCACCATCCTCTTTAGTTTGTTGTGATTTTGTGCAGGAGAAAGGTTTTTAGCTTATGCTTTCTTGATTATTAGCTTTTAACTTGCAAAAAGCTGTACCAAACAGGCTTTTAACTCAATTGAAATCAATTTCAATCAATTGGGATTTGAGAACAATCCCATCAGTAAAATGTTGATTATTAGATGTTGGCCTTTAGCTTGTTGTCAACCTTAATTTTGTCTTGATATCATTTAAATTTAAGAATTTCTATTAATTTTAATTTGAGATGATGTTCAAATCTGTATAATTAAAGCAATGTGACTTTTATCAGAGTTTGGCAAGCAGGATGTTTCCGTTCTAGTCATTGTCAGCATGCTAGCTTATTTCTGTTTTCTAGAGCAGCTTTTGGTAAGTTTAGTGACTTCTAGGTACAACACTTTCAAGCCTACCAATGTTCCTAATATGTGCTTTCTGTCTGCAGGTTACGAAAATGGGATCAGGTGCAATTGCCATATCCCTGCCATTTTCCTGCATGTTGGGTCTTCTTGCATCGATGACGTCAACAACTATGGGTAGCTAAAGTTTTTAAGTTTTATGTTTTGGTTGACCCTTTTGCCAACATGAGTTTTGCATCTTTGATACTATACTGATATATCTCTGCAATTTATGCTTAGTGAGGAGAAAATTTGCCTAGCTGTATGCAACTATTCAGTTTGCGCTTGTCGTTCTCTTTACTCACCTTTTCTATTCACCGGTAAGAGTCACTTAAGTGAAGATAGAAATAAATGATTTATTCGGACAATGGAACTGACCTAGTTGAAGTTGGTGTCAAAATGTTTTTATGTTGTAAGAGCTTTATATTGATCTTCCTGAACTTTTCTGTTATCCTAATTGACTTATTTAAATCCATCTCATGAATAGGGTGAACAATATTTGAATATAGTTGGCTAATATTATGAGAGGCAAACAAAATGGTTCCCTCTAATGTTAAGGTTGCGTTTGGATTTATGGGTTTGAAATGAATTGATTTGGGTGCTTATAATTCAAAGAGAATAGGCAAATTTAGTCATGATGATTCAGATCTGGATTTCAAGATTGAATTAAAAGCTTTACCATGGTAGATTATGATGGATTTGAAATAAAAATGTAAAAAGTAGTTATGTTGAAATCCTGTGCTAAAAGATTACAGTTGTACAAAGATCATAATAATATACTTCTCATCTTACTCTACCATTTAGTTTCTCAATCTATCTATAATAGTCAATCATTCATTTGAAATTCATTTATACAAGTGGAACCTAAATGTTTCTATATGTTTGTGTGGGAGCTATAGCTTCATGTGCAGGCTGTGCTTTCAGTTCTTCTTGCGACGCTTGCTGGATTTGGAGGCGCAATGAGTGGGACCGCTATTCTTCTAGAGACCTTAAAATTGAGAAGAAGGTGGCAAGCTTAGTTAAATCAACAACCAAGTTCTGAAGAGGTAACACAGTCACACCAGTTCCCTGAAACTGCATATATACCACAAACAAATCCTCCCTCTGCTATAAGATAGTTAACCAATTGGTTAAAAGTAACAGTAATGGCAGGGTGAAGGGAAAATTATTTGATGGTCTTGTAACAAATTTATGTGATGTTCCGTCTTATATAATTATTGTTAGATTTTTGAGAGACAACTTAACAATGGTCAAGTGATATGACCAACAAATAATTTCTGGAGAAAATATTGAGTGAAATACTCGGTCAATTAAAAAGGTTGCAAACGAGGTTAGATGAATAAGTCTCGTCTCTCAATAATTTTGTGTTTGTTGTCTCTATGGTAAAATAAAATTACTTATTGAATAATGATAATAGTGTTATATTCAATATTTACTCAGAAGAGAGAAGGCAGCTAGGGGTGCCATGGCCACCCTTGATTTTTGAAAACACTATATAAAGTATAGCGCAAAAGACCTACTCTTCCTAAGTTATAACTATATCATATTTCTCTTGTTTCTATGATGGGAGGACTGCTTCCCTTTGGCAGCATATTCATTGAGATGTATTTTGTCTTCACATCATTCTGGAATTACAAGGTAAATGTTACAACATTATGCCAATGCTTTTAATGGCTTTAGTGCGTTCACTTGGGCGTTATTAGCAAGGAAATACAAATAAATAAAGAAAACTGAAACCCCATTCCCTTTCTTTCCCCCTGTCCTTTTTTAATCAAGTGTTCATGATAGTCATATGAATAGTCAACAGCTTAATTATGTTTTTTTGCTCTTTGTACTTGACAGGTGTACTATGTCTACCACTTTATGCTGCTGGTTTTTCTGATTCTCATTATTGTTACGGTTTGTGTTACAATTGTGGGAACATATTTCTTTCTAAATGCCGAGAACTATCACTGGCAGTGGCCTTCATTCTTCTCTGCTGCATCAACAGCTGTCTACATGCACTTGTATTCAATATATTACTACTACGTGAAGACTAAGATGTCATGCTTCTTCCAGACCAGCTTCTATTTTGGATACAGTATGATGTTTTGCCTCGGTTTAGGAATTCTTTGCGGGGAGTTTTATTGTTGTTAGGGAAAATCGATGATTCTCACAAGTAAATCAATCAATGAGAATAAAAACTAATGCGGAAAACTTAAATCAAAGGCAACACAAGAATTTTACGTGGTTCCCTCAATGTGAGGTACGTCCACGGGATCGAAATCCGATTCCACTATCAACCAAATAAGTTCCAAATGATTACAAACGAGACACTAATGGTCTCACAAAACCACCCTTAGGTGAATTCCAAATAATCACAAATAAACAAGAGGAAAGACCTCACCAAATAGATGAACCAAAATCTTCAAAACCAGAGTTGAAGAAGATCCAAAAATAACGAACCAAAACAGAACCGAAAGCCGAACCACACGAAGCAGAACTGACCCAAACGTTTGATTCCACTGAATTGCTCTCAATCAGCCGCAGCAATTGTTTCCACAAGCATTCTTTTATTGCTGCACTGCTCTATTGTTGCTTCCTCATTTGTTTATATAATTTCTATAGCCCCAAAGCCTTTTATCATGCTACTGAAAATCCTATTTAGGAATTATGATATTTGATTTGCTGATCAAAACCAAAAAAGAAGTATTATGAAATTTGATTTGTTTTCAGTTTTGTACTCTTGGAAACAGAGAGGGAATTTCTTTTTTTTTCCTGAAATTTGGTATAGTGGCAAACTATGAATAACGGGTCAGAATCTCTAGAATTTTTGTGAAGACTTTACAACTCACTTAATATGAGAATTCCACTGCATTATAACCATTAATCAATTCCAAGTTGGTGTACCCGCGACATGAAACTCCCCTTCTCTCTCCCTTGCTTTTGAAAAAATCATACACACAAGCAGAGGATAATTAGTGTGACTTTTTTTTTTGGTCTTTCCATGGTTCAAAATATTCTCTGCTGTTTTGTAGAGGCACCTAAACCAATAAATGCAGACCTCATCACTTACTGGAAAATTTCTTTGAAAAATCTTTTATGGTTATGACTTTATGATTAATAATCACAGAGAAAATAGGATTGATGAGGAAAGCCAATAGAGGTACAACCCATATTGTTTGAGAGAGAGGCACTAAAGCAGTGGATGTTTGGCTTAGCTTGTTTCTGAAGATAAGGCTCAGTAAGGAGCTGGGAAGCATAACTGAAAATACACTACATTTTCTACTTTTGGCCTTTTTTTGTGTTGCTTCCTAAAAGTCAGTTTTCTTTTGGTATTTTGTGTGATGCCATTGTCTGACAATCAATCTGTCTTTTTTCAAAAAAAATTATAATTTCAGTTTTGGTATTTTTTTTGTCCATCTATTCCAAGGTTCTGAAAAGTGCTTGCGGTCGCCGTAACGGTGGCGGTGGCACGGTTGCGGTTGCGGGGTGTAAAGGCCGTAGCGTAACGGTTGCAGTAACTGGAACCGTGAATTTTTTTATTTTTTGCACAATTTGAAAAAAATTATCGATATGCATATTTTTTTCTCATGATTATATTTATTGGGTTAAAAATAAATATTGATCAATTTTTTGTAAGTTTTTAAGTATGATCCAATATATTTCATATTTTTAAATCACTATAAATTGAGTTTTTTACATTTTATTTTGATAATTAATGACTTTATATTATACAAAAAAATCAATCACTAACTATTATATATAAGATAAACAATGACAAAAGTAAGAGAATAAATAAGAGCCTAAATATGTATATACATATTTTAACCAATCCAAATAGATAATGATCACACTTATTATTATTATTATTATTATTATTATCAAACAATATATATATATAGACACACACAAACAAAATGGTTGAGTGATAGAAGCTGAATAGAATAGCATAGGTCTTACAGCTTCAACAAGTCAATAACATGTTCTTCATCTTTCCTCTTCTCTCTCTCTCTCTCTCTCTATTTCTTGCTCCTCCATTTTCTCTCTTTATCTTCCCCCTTCTCTCTATCCCTCTTCTCCAATTTTCAGCTTTTTTTTGTATTTTTTTGAAAGAAACAGTTTGGAACCGTTACGTAACGGTGTGTAACAGGCCGTTACGGCTGTTACGACCGCTACGGCAGCCGCTACGGCCGACACACCTGTGAATCTCAATCATATTGCAAAAGCGACCGTAACGAGTGGCGGTAACCGCCAAAACCGTTACGTAACGACGTTACGTAACGGTTGCGGCCACTTTTTAAAACCTTGATCTATTCTCTTTCTCTTGTTTAATAAAGTTTCATTTACTTATGGTCTTAGCTTCTTGGCCTTGGGTGTTGGACAATATGGGTTGACCATGTCAGAGTCAATGTGCCTTTTGTTTAGAAACTTATGTATGACATAGTTTTTTGACAATTTAAAACTTTTTGGACAATTAAAATTTAAAGATAGTTCTTTTTGGATGGTTTTGAATTAATGTTAGTTTTTGGATGTTTGGAATGTATATATTGATAATTTTTTAATGTTTATAATTTATGGATATAGTTTATTTTTATACTTGAAACAATATTTTGGTGGTTGATTGATATTTTGTGAAGCTTGTTTGTAATGTTTGTTAGATTGTACAAAACAAATCAAAATAGAACCCTGCTAAATTAAAAAAAATAATAATAATAATACACATTTTATGGCAAGCAAATTAGGTCATTATATGACATGTTCCACAGCATTTTACGAACGTCGTGATATGTTCTACTTATCTACGACAGGTTGAGCAAGTCATATTACATATTTAACGGCGCGCAATCAGTGTTGTTATTTGTCCCACAAATTAACGACGTGCAAAAGTAGTCGTAGAAAAAGTAAAAACGACACACAAGAATTGCTGTTAAATAATTTTTAGCGGCGTACTATGGCAAGCCGTTGAAAGTGAATGACTTTTCATGATTGGTTATAATATGATGTTACGTTCCACGTCATAGAAAGGTTTTTACTGCGTGCAATGCACGCCGCAAAAACCTTTTTTTGTTGTAGTGCTTGTCCTACATCAAATAAAAGGGTAGAAGAAGAATATTTATGAAATTTCATATAGTTTTATTTTATTTTATTTTTCAAAAGTTGCATTGGTTAGTTTATTAAATAAGATGGATTAAAATATTTTTAATATTATTTTTTCCAAATAATTTATTTGTGAAAGAAATATTTAAAAATTTAAATAAATAATAAAATATATGATTTTTATATATTTAGTGAATTTTTAAATGATTTTTACTCAAAATTGATATTTTTTAAGTGTCTATAAATTAACTGAATTTAACATGTACAAAAATAAAATAAAATTATAATATTAAAAAAATACTGGAAATAAAAATATACTGGAAATAAAAATAAGATGGATTAAAATATTTTTAATATTATTTTTTCCAAATAATTTATTTGTGAAAGAAATATTTAAAATTTAAATAAATAATAAAATATATGATTTTTATATATTTAGTGAATTTTTAAATGATTTTTACTCACAATTTATATTTTTTAAGTGACTATAAACTAACTGGATTTAAAAAGTACAAAAATAAAATAAAATTATAATATTAAAAAAATACTGGAAATAAAAATATACTGGAAATAAAAATAAGATGGATTAAAATATTTTTAATATTATTTTTTCCAAATAATTTATTTGTGAAAGAAATACTTAAAAATTTAAATAAATAATAAAATATATGATTTTTATATATTTAATGAATTTTTAAATGATTTTTACTCACAATTTATATTTTTTAAGTGTCTATAAACTAACTGGATTTAAAAAGTACAAAAATAAAATAAAATTATAATATTAAAAAAATACTGGAAATAAAAATATATTACTTTTCTTTAATAATATCTATAGTATTATTAATTCAATGACATATAAACAAATACTCTTTATCTTATATTTTCAATCTAATATCATCAAACTAATAATTCACACCCCTCAATTTCACCATATGAAGGTCAAACAATGTGATCTAAAAAGGAAAGTCAAGGGGGACTGGGGAATATAGGGTATGTTTGGTTTGTATTTGGGAGATGAGTTTTAGAAAAAAAATTTTAAAAAATTGTTTGGTTTGAGTTTTTCTCAAAAAAATTTCAAAATCACTTTCTCTCTCTTACACATCAATCAATCACTTTTTCTCTTCTCTCTCCTTCTCAATCACTTTTTCTCTCACACACATCTACTCAAATTCTCCCAAAATATCAAATCATTCCAAACTCCCAAAAAAACAACTCTCCCAAAATATACAACCAAACAAACCAAAAAAATTTCTAAACTCTCTCTCAAAATTTTTTTCAAAAACGACTCTCCTAAAAACAAACCAAACAAGCCCATAATGTCTACAGCGGCCAAAAGATTAGATTTTTTATTTTAAATTTTTGATAACTTGATTAATATAATACTAGAGTTCTAAAATAAAAATAAAAAATTGGGTGTGCAACAAACAATTTTTTATGCTTTTAGAAGCTTTTGAAAAATAAAATAAAACCCCACACTCGCATGAGTCACCCCAGACTGAGTCGCTCAGTGATTTTAGCGACTCGGTGCATTGCTCGGCTTGTTGGCCCTGGGTTCTCTAGTCTGCACGCAATCTAATTGTAAACGCAAGAGAAAGAAACACAAAGGGGTGTTTTGCAACACCACTTTTAACTACTTTTTTGAGTTGGTAGTAATAGTTAAAAGTTTGATTTTTTTTATTTTATTTTTTATTTAGAAGTTGATTTTTAGTCAATGATGAAATTATATTTTACCTCTCATAAATTAAAATGTGTTACATAAATAAAATTATAAATATTTTAAATAAATAAGAATAGTTGAATCATTTTATTATGATTTAACATCATAAATAAATATTAATCAAAAAAATAAAAAATAATTTTTTACCCACTTCCTAAATCATTTGTTTAAAAAAAATTCAAAAAAATTAGTTAAAAAAAAAACCACTTTTACCGTCTTCCTAAAATAAGCTAAAGAAAACCCAATCTCTCTCTCTCTCTCTCTCTCTCAATTCATTCAATCGATTAGACCTCTGTTGAATCTGAAGCTTCCACGGCCCGAATCCCCAAATCTCGTGTCTTGGTTTGATAATTCTCGAAGATCAGTTGATTTTGGTTCATATCAAATCAATACAAATATGGGTTTAGATCGGAATTTTTGAACTATCAAGTTTGAAGGATTGGATTCCTTAGTTTTGTGGAATTGGGAAAGTTGGGTTCTTTTTGAAAAGGGATTTCAAGTCATGTTCTATGGTTCGGTGGTGTGGGATCCATGGCTCATTGTTGCCCAAATTGTTTGCCTTCAATGCTTATACTATCTAACACTTGGATTTCTTTTGGGAATTCTTGTTGGGACTCGCGTTTCTCGAATGAGTCTTGTGTATTTCTTTGATTATGCTACTGTTTCTGCTTCCACTGTTACTGGTTGGTGTGTTATTGCTTCAATTCTACTCAGCTCGCTTGCCGGGTGAGAATCATCTTCTTTTTCGTTTTTTCTCACTAATTTATTTGTGTTCTGTACTTCATTTTTCTTTTTAATAGGTTTCTTGAACTTCTGTATTGTATGGTTTGTAAATTTTATTGGGTTTTTTTTTTTTTTTGATTATTGAAATTTCAATTATTATGTTTTGCAATTTGATAGTAAATGTGTAGACATTTTATAGTTAAGGATGTTTGAAAGTGATTCAATTGAATTGAACCAAGTCATATTGGGACTATTAAATCAATATGTTTCGGTGATTTTGTTGTTAAATTATGAGTCATCATAACCGCAAGGGGTTGGTCAGGGGGCAAGGCCTGGGGTCTTAGATATTTGCTCTGTTCAAGATTTAGGGATTGAAATCTTATAGGTGCTAACAATTTCTTGGGCCATCGGATTGGGAAAAAACTCGTAAATTAACTATGGTGCACTTGTTGAATACTCCTTGCAAGGGCTTGTGAGCTCCTGAGGATTAATTGGGCTTTGAATCTGGACGCCCCAATGCCAATCAAAAAAAATTAAAAATAAAAAATTCTGAGTCATCATGTTGTAGTTTGGTAGCCTTGGGTGCTGGAGAACTTACATTTGGGGTTGTACTTTGTTCTCGTATCTGCCCAACTTCTGTCCTACAAGTGTTATGCATATGATCAAACCTTCACAAGTATCTCTCTTTCACTTTAGCTTTTTACTTCTGCGTACAAATTTAGTCATTGGTTTTTGTTGCATATGAAACACTTGAAAGTGCAGTCACAGGTCACCTGTTGCATATGACTAAATGTCTGCAAGTAACTTTTTCTCATGTTCTTCTTGAAATGGCATTGCATTTCTAGTTCTATTGTCACTCTCTAGCAACTCATCCATTTTTGAATTAGTATCTTGGGTTGGGAGGAAAAAGGGTTGGATGGTTGGAGAGGCAGAAAGCAAGCTTAAGGAATCTTATATTGATGGAGTTGAGTTATATGAGTTTAGGAGTCCTATTTAGTGTGTGTGTGAGAGAGAGAGAGACAGAGAGACAGAGAGATTGTCTTCACTGGTGATATACAGTTTAGTTTAGTTAATGCAACAAACCCTTGAACTGCAAAACTGCATACCAATTCTGTCTCTTGCTGCCAGCTACTCATAACATGTATATCTCTTTCATTAATATATGTTTTACTTACCCAGAAGGGAGAAATGGTTCCTGTTACTCTAGTTCTTCAAAGTCTAACATAATATATTGTTGTGCATACTAATTCCTTGCACTAATTTTTTTATTTGGAAAGAGTATTCAGAGCATTCATAATGGTTCATGATAAAGAGTTCACACATATATTCTTGTTAACTTGGACATTTCCTATTTTTTTCAAGCAGATCTGTTTATATGCTTCATTTGATTGAGAGGGCAAAGAAATGCTTAGATTTTTCAGCCACCCTCTATATCATCCATCTCTTTATATGCATCGTATATGGAGGTTGGCCATTATCAATTACATGGTGGGTTGTGAATGGTACTGGACTTGCAGTGATGGCATTATTAGGTGAATACCTGTGCATAAGACGTGAACTGCGAGAAATACCCATAACGAGATATCGTTCAAGTAAGTTAATGTTGATTTTTTTCAAATTTTTTTCCTTACATATGTAGACATATCATGAAGAAGAGATCTCTTTGTTTTCACTTGTCTCTTTGTCCTCACTTTCTTTTGGTCAAAATTTTTATTCCTCAATTTCTATTTTTATTTATTTATTTTGTTTTTAGTGTTTTGCTTTCTTGGGATCTGTTGCTGATTATATAATTATTCCATCTTCACGTTATAATGAATTGCTTACAAATTGTACCAACATGGTTCCTACTAAATGTTTGGGTTGCTAGTGGCACTGGCATGTGCATGCCTATGTTTTGTATTACTTCTAAATGAGGGCACAACTGGTTGTTATTTTGTTCCAGTGATTTTCGATTCTCATGAGGGACTTCTGAGGACCATGTTGCATTATGGCTATTTTTGCATTATGCAGTGTGTACTGGAATAAGGACATTCTGGGTATTTTATTTGAATGATGTCTCTGCATTCTTGAGTATTTACTCAAGTGATTTGTACATGGAGGGTGATCCTAGTCTCATGGTCAGTCAGTGTTAGTAAATTGGAGAATAGAACCTCCACATGAAAGCATATATAAGATTGTTTAATGAAGTCAAGGATTTATATTAGTTAATTGCTAAATCTTGTTTGGTCAAAGAGAAAATCACCTAATTGAATCGACACCTGAAAGTTAAGGAAGATGATGTTTTAACTGCTGGTGGTGAATTCCACCTCATTTCTTCAACATTTGAATCATGAGGTTTACTAATATCGTTGACAACCTTTTTGATTATAGTAAGTTGGAACAAATGAAATCATGGAATCCACAATTATTTGGTGCTTTATTTGACCAAAAAAGAAAGGCATGGAAAAATGTGTGAGTTGGTGAGTGTTGCTTAAGGAGCCTCACTACATGCGTGGTCTGTGCTGTTTGATGAGCAAGACTGTTAAGCTTTCTAGGTTGTCATCCCATACTATGATAAATATCTTCCACTATTATTTTCGTGAACATAAGATTTTGTGGTTTTGAATCTTGATTCAAATGTATTAGTTGGAATTCTAAGCCTCACATATTTCCATCATTGTTTGGATTGTTTGTTGAAGCATCTGTTTTTCATATTAGTATTTTGTTTGGTTACGGTGCAAGAGCCCTTGATTTGGGCAGTTGAAGCATCATAATTATTTTGGTTTTAACTTACTACTGAATCATTGTTTTTGGACCAGTCACGTGCATACTTGGCTGCACTATGTACATGGAGCACTTTTATATTAACTACAATGTCTGAATAACTAATTTGGGAGCATTTCTATGCAGTTGTTTAACTGACCAGGGAAACTCAACGGGCAAGAACAATCAATGCAGCTCATAATTGCTGCTTTTTCTTTGCTTTGGAGAAATTCCTGGATAAAGCTCAACAGATCCCAAATTCAATCTTTTATTAGAGTATTACTTGAAGCCTTTTAGATAGAATGAATTTGCTCTGCCAGTGGCAATGGCAGATCATAACAACATTAAAGTGCTGACACATGCAATCAGAGGAGTAGAACTAGGTAAGGCATCAATTGCTTTTGCATGTATAATTTGGATAGCTTTGAAAGACTTTGTGTTTTGTTGTGCTGATTTGGATATGTCCAATGTTTTTGGTTTGGCCTTATATTCTTTAAAATCATTTTGTTGAGCACTCAGATCTGCATATCAAAATGGCAATCTTCTTGTTGTATATGGCCACATAAATTGCTCTGAGTTGCTTGATCTTCTTTTTTTTTTCCTTTTTTCTTTTGGGTTTGCTTTTTAACCACTTTTGAGCTTGAGTTCTTATCATGGTTTTCCCAAAATGGACGAAGCTCAGGCAATGTTATGCTGTGTGTTTTGCTTTTTAACGATTCTTCCCTTCCATCCTCTATGTGTGTGCGCACAGGAAACTTTAGATTGCAATTTAATCACAGCTTTAAGTCTATTCCAAAATTTTGAAAACCTTTTGATAAATTTTTTTAGTTAGTTTAATTTTTTTTTTCAGATTCATTGTTATCTTTACGAAAAGACCCAATTTTTATGCATTGTTAGGTAAATGAGAAAAGAGGAGATAGGAAGTGAAAATGCTTTAAAATTTTCCCTTCCTTTGTTTTGAGGTGAGAAAGGAAAAGGTAAAATTGAATAATTTAAAAAATTTCCATCTTGAAAGAGGAGAGTTTAGAAGTACAACAAAACAAACCGCGAAGTGTTAAACAGCATGTAGATATTGTCCTCTCTTTCCTTTCCCTCTACTCAACCAAACAAGAGAAAACAATTAGGTTTTGTCTGGGGAAGCTTGATTCTACATAAAAGCAAACCACGAAGTGTTGGCACTTAAACAGCATGTAGATATTGTCCTCTCTTTCCTTTCTCTCTACTCAACCAAACAAGAGAAAACAATTAGGTTTTCTCCTCCTTTTATCCCTTATTTTCTTTGTCTCTTTCACCAAATTCTCTTCTCATCTCACCTATAAACATAGAATTGGAGAAGCTGAGTGTGGCTCAGTATAGTATCTGGCCTTTATTATTAATCGTATTCCTCATTATTGGCTGCTTTTTGTAATTCATGGTTGAGACCTCTCTAAAGACAAAACAGCTGCGATGGCTTCTCCTACTGTCAGGTAGAGCCGTTTAGATCCAAAGGACTCTAATATCTTTGATTGATGAAGCATTTCCAACACATTGCCCTCAGGGTTTACTAAAACAAGCTGTGGGAAAAAATAGAGGGGAAAGAAAAAAAAAAAGAAAACTAAGAAAAATCTGTCAGATGTTTGCCTAAATTGACTAGTAGATTAGTGTCATATATATACATACTAGTGTATGTCCGTGCCTAAAGGCAAGGTGTAAATAAAAATAAGTGAACAAAAAAAAAAAAAAAAAAAAAGGGAGTAAAATAAAAAATGGGGGAAAAAAAAAAAGTAAAAATAAAAGGAGGAAGGTGAGATCATGGAATTATTCATGACATCATGGGAGGGTGGGTGAAAAAAGAAAAAAGTAAGAGAGAAAAGCGGGAAAGTAGAAAATGTACACATTGAATAAATTATAGCCATTATTTTGTAGTTTGAAAAGATCTGAGCTGTCCAAATGTTCTAGTAGAAAATATGTTGAAGATTCAAAAAAACTTTATTACCAACTCTTGGATATTGAAGATTGAAAATATGTTGAAGATTTTCAATCTATTTGTAGATTGATTTTAAACTAAATAAATCCCAGTATATGGAAATTAGTAGTACTGTCCAAAAAAATAAAGATAAAAATTAATAGGTACAAATAAATATCAAATAGCTGCAAGTCAAAACTAATATGTACAACTCAAAAGGCAAAAAAAACATACAAATAGATAAATGAATAGATGTAAGGCCATAGGATTCATATAAGGATGGATATAGGTTTTGCCAACGGATTATGAGGCAGGGTTTCCATGTCTTGTATTATTAGGATGTAAATATAAAAATAAAATATTACATGGAGGAGGAACTGACAATATCCTTGGTTTAGCAACCTTCTTACTTCACATAGTCAAAAGGTTTTGATTGAGATCAAATGGCAAAAATCAATCCTGAAGACAATATTTCATACATTTGATCCACTATTTAGGTTTCATTCTTCATGCCACCCAACTCAAAACCAACCATATAAACAACCCACACCTCCTAAAAATAAAAATAAAAAACCCAACGAATTGAAAGTGTAGCAATAAATTTGATTTTTTTCCCTGGTTAGGAGAAAAAATGAATTCCATCCAAGACAACAAAATTCATACCTTGAGCAGTTGGTGAACATGGCCAAGTAACTAATCAATAAGGTGTCATTGTATTCCTGCAAACAGCAGTGATGGAATCAAACATCTAATAGAGATGGCGCCAGGGCGGCTTAATCAGCAGTCCAGTCCAATATTATTAAATGATATACAATCAAATACTTTACAGTGAAAGAGGAAAGGGGAGAGGCCCAGGAAGTACCATCACAGGCAATCACAATTATTTGATTCCCACCCCAACCTCCTCTTCTTTCTGGTAGTTATTCTTGTGAATTGGTTGGAATAAAGGTACATTCTATTGATGCTATAACTGGCTAAGGTAAATTCTATTAAACTTGCCTAAAAAAATGAAACACCCCTCCCTCCCTTGCCCTCCCCTCACCAAAAGAATGAAAATTTAAATAAGAAAAGAAATTTGATAAGTTAGGGTTTTTTCCCTAGTACAAGCACTTACTATTCAAATTGCTAATTATTTGATTTTACATTCATAGAAAAATGCATATATTCCTTGTGTGCATGTTATCTAGCAAAATTATGCCTAATAATGCTCTGCTTATTCATTTTAGAATTTGGGAATTCTTGAAATTGTTTTGGCTGACTTTCATCTTTCAATATATATATCTATATATATTGTATATCAGAATGTTCCAAGAATAGAACAATGGAGAATAGTGGGGAGATGAAAGGATGAAATAACCAACCTGTGGTAATGAGAAAAACACTCAATGTTGCTCTACAGGAAATTGGAAAAACTAACCAATGTACAACAAATAAAAACTACTAGTGTACAGTAAATGGTGTTCTGCACTCAATGGTTAGCACAACCAGTTCAAAAACTAATGTAGTTCTTGGTGCTTGGATGGGTATTAGATTGAGATGAGTTGAGTTTAATTAACAACAACAATTTA
Organism: Camellia japonica; assembly: GCA_030407325.1. Taxonomy (NCBI): domain Eukaryota; kingdom Viridiplantae; phylum Streptophyta; class Magnoliopsida; order Ericales; family Theaceae; genus Camellia; species Camellia japonica. The sequence continues at coordinate 102,092,797 of JAPPVO010000010.1, read as the reverse complement.
TTTCAAGTTTGCTATGGTAATCAAAATTTGAACATGAACATGAACATGAACATGAACATGAACATTCTGCTGCAATGACACATAAATAAATTGATATTCATGAGATTCCTTAATTTGGGTAAATCCTCACAAAAATCAAATTCTAATTTTAACAGGAGGATCACCCTAGGAGGATCACCCTAGTCAAGATATCCCGTGCACAACAAAATAAAAAACACTCAATGGATATACGATCAATTACATGCCCAAGATGACTACTAAAATGGAGCATATCCAATTGACACAGGGCTTGATCATAGTGAGGATCTCAAACCAAAAAATTAGCAGTTCAAAATATTTAAAAAATTAGCAGTTCAAACCCAAAACAAGTTCTAAAAAATTAGCAGTTTACCCCAGAAAAGTAGCAGTTTACCCGAGAAAATTAGCAGTTCAAACCAAGAACAGGTTCTAAAAATTTAGCAGTTGACAGTCAATTAGCAAGCCAAAAAATTAGCAACCCAGAAACTGTTTGATTAGCAGTTCAAAATTTTTTAAAATGGAATAAGGGACTATTTCGGAAGTTAACAGTTGATTGAGGGTTTTTTTCTGGGGTAAACCAGTGAAAAACAGGCAGGTTTCTCTATGGAACACAAAAACAGAATACAAAAACACCAGATGGAGAGATATAAACTTAGAAAATATCGAAGAAAAACATGCAGGTTTCTCAATGGAACACAAAACATAATGTATTGCAAATAGATAGCAAGAAAAGGGCATCAATCAGAAGGAAATAGATGAGAGTTTTGGGAGCTGAAGATATATTTTTGGATTTAGGGGATGTTTTCAATCTTGGCCTTCTTAGAATCTGAAACCAATAGATTTAGAATCTAAACCAACAGATTCTAAGTTTCATTAGCAATCAAATACTTTTCCATTACAAAAAATTTGACTTTGAATATAAAATTTAAAAAAAAAAAAAAAAAAAACAGAGTATGGGAATGGTTAAAAAAAAAAAAAACCCAATGGAACAAACACCCAACGATTAAGAGTTCAAAAAAATCTTAGAATCTTAACCCAATAGATTCAGAATTTGAACCTAGATGGAGAGATGCAAACTCATTTATAATGCATATACTAATATAAGTTTATTGAATAGAGATCAGAAAATTAATCAGGAAAAAACGAATTGTATATCAATTTCTTTTCCCAAGCAAATCACCATAATAAACCAAAATTAAACCTTGAAAAAATTCTTAGAATACAGCCTGACAGAAAATTCTTAGAATCTGAAACCAACAAAAAATCAATACAGCCTGACAGAAAAATCAAAGTTTGAATACAAAATTTTTTTAAAAAAATGAAAAAAATGGCATAGGCAAACAAGCCTAAAATAACTTGTTTGCAGCCCGATAGAGAGAATTGAGCAGCGAGAGGAGGGGAACATAAAGAGAAGGGGAGCGAGCATCTTACCTTGCAAGCCGAGAGTGGAGAGCAGACTTTGAAAAAATTCTTAGAATACAGCCCGATAGAGACAAAAGGGGAACATATTTGATTGCTAATGAACAAAAAATCTAACTTTGAGTGCAACAGAGAACAGCCTGACAGAGACGAAAGGGGGGATTTTTCATTCTGTTGAAGAAGAAGAAGAAGAAGAAGAACCGAGAGTGAGAGAGATAGAGAGGGAAGGTGGGGGGATGCGGATATGGAAAAGAGAACAAAGAGTGAGAGTGAGAGAGATACAAAGGGAAGGTGGGGGGTTCAAACGTAGGTAGGGGGGGAGACGTGGGTAGGTGGGATTCTTTACAGTGTGAAATAGTTGGGCGGGAACTATCATTCATCCCAGCTGTTCATCTAAATACAGAAATGAATCATAACCATTAAAATGTGCTAGTAGGACAAATGTTTCTAGGATAAATTCAAAAACCCTCTTCCCTTATTTTTTTTTTATTTTTTTTTTGATAACTCAGGTATCCCCAACCCGCTGATTTTTAGGGAAGCCAGGACTAATCCTGAGGGCCCTGAAGTTAACGACCGGGCAAACTTCCAGTGGCCCCAAGGGGTGACTCGAACCCTCTTCCCTTATTATATAGATATATATATATTACAATTTATTTACCTGAATAGATTTCTTTTCTAATGTACTTCTAAGCTCGCATGTTGCATCATACAGTAGTGTCTATGGCTGCCACAGCTGATTAGTATTGTATGAAACAAAGGAGAATCAAAATCAAAATGAAGGTTATAGAGAAAATGTACTCCTTGATATAATAGTAAACGTCAAATAGTATACTTACCAGTCATGTCCAAAATTAGGCAGTTCATTTTACACTCATTGTTTGCCTTGAGCCTTACACTTCCTCCTCCCAAACCTTTCTTAATATCCTACCACAGGTGATGTTCAATAGATGGTTAGAAATAAGAAACAGATAGAGTACGTGTCTTTTACTTGACACTGACATGTTTTCCCATCAGTCACAATTGATTAACCTAATATTCAGTGGCTTGGACCTAGAAATTATCTCAGGGAAAATCTATGGTAGACATAGTTTAGGGTCTAATTCAGGATTTTTGATTTGTGGAGTAAAATGAAAATGACCTGTCGCGGAGACGAATGGAATTTGTCAAACAGAGGAGATTCAATGGCAAGTATGAGAAATGAACTCACTCTTGTAGCTTCTTTGTGACGGCTGAGACATGTACATATTTGAGTGCTGGGGATGCGTCCCAAAATTGAGGTGTTTGGTTTGGCAACATGCAACAGAACTCTGAGTATTGACACTCCAACCTGAAACGCAGCGTGGAGTTTAGACTTTGATTAAAAACTGTAAACAGCGAATCATACTCGTACTGTTAAAACAGTATGTTGTAAATGATTGATAGAAATTATGCATTTCTAAAGACACGATCTTTAGAACATACTTTGTCCCACTCAAATGAGTTTGTTGATGGCTTATAGACCAAGTCTTCTCCATAATACAATAAAGCCAAACTTGAATAGGGAAGTAATCCTTTTATGTGATAGTAACTATTCTGAAGGAGAGATTGAGAGTTTTAATGTGTATAAAATTAACAGTTGTCTGTATATTTATAAACCCTTGCAAATCTCTTCTATTTAAAAGACATAATCCTTTGTTATTATTACTATCAAACAGTTAAACACGCCCTTTAGTTTTAGGGTTGTTTTGGGTATGATTTATAAGTTAGCTTTTTTATTTATTACGAAAAAACGTGTAAGAAAGTAGAGAGATGATGTGATCCAAACCAAGCCTTAATACATATACCTCTTCACCATCTAGAGTGTTGATCATCCAAAACATATGGGACACCCTTAGGCGTAGTGTACAACATGGTCTCCTATATAAAGCCATACAAGTTTTGCTACTTTTCAAATCTAGGACAATTATACGATAAAAAACATGAAACATAGTTTCAAAACACATTTAGAACTAGTTGATCCATCCTGATTCTTGTTTTCAAATTCCCCATCTGGTATCCGTGACACCGTGTAACTACATTTCTTATACTATTCCTTGGTAAAATATGTTGCTACCTTTGAATTCATTGTCAAGAAGAATAAACTCACAGAAATAATGAGACCCATTGGCCCTGAAATTAACAGAACACTGAAAAATGAACACAGACAAGCTAAGAAATCCAGCTTATCAACTTTCCACAATCGAAATGCAGCCTGGAAATCAATTAGTCCGATCACAGCAGCTATGATCATTGCTGCTAATACAACATTCGGAGTCCAATAAAATAGTGGAACAAGAAATGACAGAGTGATTAGCACGGCTGCTGCCATTATAATGTTTGAAACTGTTGTTTGTGCTCCAGCATTGTAGTTGACGGAAGATGAAGCGAATGAACCTAAAACAATTATTATGGGGCGACACAAAGTGTTAATTTGGTGAGTTACTTAAAAAAATGCTGTGTTCTATAGAACAAGTCACATGTAGCCTTACCTGTGGTAACAAAACAAGAAAAGAAAGAACCAACAATGTTCATGAGGCCGATTGCCATCATCTCTTTGTTTCCATCAGTATAGTAGTTTTGTAGTGATGCAAATGTCCTTCCCACAGTAATTCCATCCTTTAAACAAATTTTTTTTTTTCAAAAAAAAAAAAGAAGAAAATTACTCAAATATTTTAGACTATAATAATGGCCAACAGGTTAAGGCCAACTGTGATTTTTTTAGGTAATTAGGGCCTTGCTGTAATGTAAGTGGGTTTGGCCCTTGATGTAATTTCCCAACCTGTTATAAAAAAATGTATCAAGGCTGTAAGTTCTGTTTGGCTCATATTTCTTAGAAGTACTTTCTGGATTTTGAAAAAAAAAATACGGTATTTTCAAAATTCTAGCCAAATGGTGCTTGGAGCATAATTGGAATATCACTTCAAATTTTAATGGAAAAAAAAAAAATAAAAAAAAATCATCTTGCTCAAGTTGAAACTAAAGGGAAAATCAGATCATACAATTGATATCTCTTGAACTTTAGGCTTGACAATGCAAACAGCCAGTGTTAAGACAATAACAGAAGTTAGTAGGCAGCGGCTGAAGCCCAGAAAAGCTTCTGATTCTTCTTGCTCTGTTAAGGTGGGGGGGGGGGGGGCGCGGCTGAAGCCCAGAAAAGCTTCTGATTCTTCTTGCTCTGTTAAGGCAAATCAATTGGGGGTGGGGTGTGGTGGGTGGTGAATCCATTTCAAGATTTAAATAACTACTAGTGCAAGCCAAGCTAACTTGATTTCTGTGCAAAAAAATAAAAATAGATAAATTCATTTGAAGTACTTCCTGTGCTTTTCAGATGAATGATTGTTCTGGTTTTGTGCTCAAAATTAATCTAGTTATTTCTGTATTACTAAATAGAATGATATCTAAACACTTACTACTTGCCTTGTTATCAGTAGAAAGATCAAGAAACTGAAGCCCATCAGCATAGTTCTCCACGACCACTGCACTTAGCTCTGCTAGAATTAGAGCTCTCTCTCTCTCTCTCTCTCTCTCTCTTTGTGTGCGCGCGCACACACTAAAACTTGTATGCCAGAATGAAAATGATTGGTAGCTTGAATTTGAGTTTTGCCAAAAGCCTGAACCAGGATGACCGGTGTAACACTTGTTTACCACGATTGTTACCCTCGTCAACTGCGACTATCGCCTTCTTGCCGGATGACCGGCAAAGCCAAAATTCGGACAATTTGAACAAGTTAAAATTCAGGTGATGTAGCATTGCTCATGCGAGGAGATGGTATTGTTTCTTAGGTACCTCATTGATACGCTCAAAAAGAGTTGTTAACACAGTAATAATTTTTGTCTTGTTAGTGAAATGAGTAATCCCAAACAGTCCTTTTAGCTGCTGCGAGGCTATAATGGTTGATGCACCTGCCGTAAACCCAATCAAAGTGGCCTTTGATAGAAAATCAATCATGAAGCCTAACCTGTAATTATCCAAATTATACCAAGCAAGTTCTGAAGCTAAACAAAACTTGTTTGTATATTCTATGTAGCCACTTTATGTGGAAGAAGAAAGAAGAAATTAATTTACAAGTGACAAATCCTTTTAGTAACACTTAATAATTTATGTGTGCATGGTTTGTATTTACAAATCTTAAATTTTTAATTTTGTCAATTTAAACTCTAAACATTTGATTTATTTTCAATTTAAACAATTTATTTATTTCCGTTAAGTAAAACCGATAAGAAAAAATATATTTTAGTCATTAAATTCAATGAAAATGATATTTTAGACATTTTGATACATTTATATTGAGTTTAATGATTAAAATGTATATTTTTATTAGTTTTACTTAACAAAAATAAACTAATGGTTAATATTGAAAATAAATCAAAAGATTATGATTAAATTGAAAAAATTAAAAAGTCAGAATTTATTTATCACAAAGGTCAAAGTTTGGAGTTTTTTTTTTTTTTTTTATAATTTTCCAATTTTTTTTTTTTTTTTATAATTAAATTATGTATTGTCGTCTTAGCCATTTAAATTTTGAAATGTGTTTTTTAATCTAGTTTGGATTCACCAGAAAAAAAAAAAAAAAAAAAAAAATTTATCGCGTCGCGACTGACTTAAGTGAATTAGGAATTGGCGATCAAAAAAAGGTGAGATAGGAACTCCCGAGACGCATCAGAATTTTCAGGTGCAAAAAAATAATTTCAAAATCTCTTGTTAGAAGGGATTGCCGTTAGGCATTTCCGAAAAAAAAAAAAACAATAATTCTGTTACTAAAAACTTCTCTTAAAACAGAAGCAAAACTGGAAAATCCTCTCATTAGAATCAAAACTAACTCAAAGCAGACCGTGAATGAATGGAAGTGCCAACCCTTTCTTGTTTTTCTTTCCATTGTCGCGTTGAAGATCTGGTGTCAACATTTTCATGGCTGAGCCTTCCACAGTGATGATATGTCGGCAACAGCTTCACCAACTGTCAGATAAAGTCCATTCGCCCCCAAGGACTCCAAGATGTTCGACTGATGTAGCTTTTCCATCACATTCCCCACAGGATTTGCCAACACAAACTATATAATATGATAAAAAAATCAAAAATTTAGCAAGATTTTACAAAATTATCGCTAAAAATAATTGAAATTGATTGTGTGACGTGCTTGCCTGAAGCGATCTTTTCTCAAGCATTTTTCTAAGCTCGCATATCGTGTCAATCCCACTTGTGTCTATGGCTGTGACAGCTGCAAAGAAAAAAAAAATTCACTAGTTTAGCCAAATTTTATTTAAAAAGTCCATATCTTGAGGCTGCCCAGCTCATAAACTCTTCGACTACTGATTTAGAAAAAAATTAAAATGGAGCGGTAAAATAATTACATGACAAAGTAATGGTTTGTGAGTTTTTGTGATGCACTTACCGGTCATATCCAAAATGACACATTTCATTGAACTTTCGTTAGTATTTGATTCTATTCGCTCTTCTTCCTCGCGAATCCATCTTAGTATTCTGCAATAAGATGTTAAAATTCATGGTGAATTGTAATGTTTGTTCCATATCTTTTATTTAATGAAGGCCTAGCAAAGAACGTAAAGTTTACTTACCTTTCTTGGAGGTATGTGGAATTGGCAAAGAAGAATGGAGACTCAACCGCGAGTATGAGGAATGAGGGGATTCTTAAAGCTTCTCTGTATCTGATAAGATTTTGATATATTTGTGTCCCCGGAATGTTTCCCAAAACCATAGTGTTTGGCCTCGTAACATGCAAGAGAATCTTGAAAACTGAAACCCCAACCTGAATTTGCAGTGAAAAAATGAGTTACTCATCATACATATAATCATGTATTTCTAAATCATATATACGACCGTGCATTTGGAAAGAAAAACGTACAGCAATTGCAAGGCCTAAGGGCACTGAAATGAAGAGAACACCGAGAAAAGAGCTCAAGCAAGCCAAGAAATCGAGCTTGTCAACTTTCCACAAGCGAAATGCGGACTGATAATCGATTAGCCCAATCACAGCGGTTATGATGATCGCGCCTAGAATGACATTAGGAGTGTAATGAAACAATGGCATGAGAAACAACAGAGTCACAAGCACGGTCGATGCCATTATCACGTTTGAAAGTGCTGTTTGCGCTCCAGCGTTGTAGTTTACAGCAGAACGCGAAAATGATCCTATAAAATTAGTTTTAAAAAAGTGATTAAAACCAATTTACTGGAATTTATGTATATATATATATATATATATTGATTGATGTGTTAAATTAGAGTATGCCAAATTATGGGGAGATCATCACCGGTTGTGACAAAACACGAAGAGCAAGAACCGGCCATGTTCATGAGACCGATAGCCATCATTTCTTTGTTACCATCCACTTGATAGTTTTTTAAAGAGGCAAATGTCCTTCCCACTGCAATTCCTTCCTGCAAAATAAGAAAAATGCTTCATCTAATAAAAATGGTGACTCAATGCACGAGACTTCTGCTAAAGCAGTGTCTGGAGAGGGAATTTGCCTATTTTCCGTGTTTTAAGTTAGACAAAGTTATGAATGACTTACCGTAAGAGATAGTATTCCAGTTACAATGCCAGTTTTGATTGCAACCCCCAAGTAAGGGCCATGAAAATATAGCATGTTTGATGAAGGTGGATTCAGACCCTTCGGTAAGTGCCCAATCTGTACATCAAAATTCAAGTGTGAAAAACACAGCAGGGAGATAATTTCAAGGGATCACCATTAAATTATAATCTATGAAGCATGGCTACTGACATGACAAAAAGATATGGGTATACATTGAAATTTTTGTTATAATTTTTAGTATTGTATCATACATAAGCACAAAAAATAATTTCTTTAGGAATTAAGTATTAGTTGAAGAACCAATAATTAAGGTTTTTTTTGTTTGTTTGTTTGTTGTTGTGTTTTTTTTTTTTTTTTTTTTTTTTTTTTTTTTTTTTTTTTTGCTTTTGCTGTTCCTATAAATTTTTTTTATTTAATTATCAAGTCTAAACAGTTTATAATACCCTTATGCTTTTCTTTTCACATTTACAAAATTTATAGGCAAAAATTTTATATGCAAGTTTAGTATCCGATATAGGTATTATACAGATACAACTATCCGTGCTTCACAGATTATAAGGGGAAAGAAAGAAATAGCTCAAATAACCACATCTTACAATTGAAATTCCCTGAGTTTTGGATTGGAGGAGGAACACAATGAGGGTAGAAAGAAGAACTGATGTTAATGGGGCAGCTGCTGATATCCAAAAAAGCTTTGGTTTCTTCATACTCTGTTTCAGTTTAATTAAAAAAAAAACAGAACTTTACGAAGTAAGATCCAGTTGGTTAATAAGTAAAGAAATGAGAAATTAATTTTGGGGGGTTTTGTAGAGACACTTACAATCTTCCTTGTTGTCAACAGAAACATTAGAAAAATGGTGCCCAATACAATGGTTTGCCAAGACCACTGCACAATTCAAATGTAGGGAAAATTAGTAAATTATTTCTATTTTGGTTGGTAATTTCTGTTACCTTTTTTTTTTTTTTTTAAAAAAATTTCATCGACTCCTTGAAAAAACCATCTAATAGCTGAATTAACCCTTCTTTTTTTAACCAGTTTATAAGTTGATTTTTTCATTCGTGAAATTCATTTTAAAATTGTCACTTTTTTTAAAAAAAAAAAAAAAAATTGCTTTTAAACTTTTAAGATTCATCTTCACTGGACGACTTTTAAAATAAAGTGAAAAAATAAAAAAAAAATTCACTAAATACAAAAATAAATCAAATTTTGACAAGAGAGAGCATATAAAAATTGGTTTTTTTTTTCACTGTAGTTTTTTCTTTCTTTTTTTCTTTCTTTTTTTTGCATTTCATAGTTTAGTAGAAATTGTCACATTGGTCTGGAAGACCACGTGGTGCCTCAAATCGAATGTGATTGGTGGAGAGAGTGCGGTCTATTGATTTCTATTCGTGATGGGGAAACATCAAGAGGGCATGGCAATTGATGATTGGTTGATAATTTTCCTTAGTGCAAAAATTGTTTTTGGATCACAACAAAAGCTTTTTGAAACTTGTTACCTCATTTTTGTTCTTGAAAACAGAACACAAAACAGGGACTATTTGCATCTGGGTAGTGAAGTGAACAATCCCAAGCAGCCCTTTCAGTTGTTGCAATGATACAATAACTGCTGCACCAGCCATGAACCCAACAAGAGTCGCTTTCGATAGAAAATCAATAACAAATCCTAACCTGCAATAATCACAAAATCCAAATCAGAATACCCAAAACCAGAGAGAATTATTTTTTTTTTCACTCTGTTTGGTAATATACTAGACAAAAAGAAAAAGAAAGTGAAACTTTACCTTAGAAAGCCCAAAGAAGCTTGAAATATGCCAGCAATGAAAGTAGAAGTAAAAGCCAGCTGAAGATAGAGAATTGGTTGTTCAGCATAAGAAACTGTTTCACTAAGCATGGTGCCCATTACCAGAGATGCTATTGAGACTGGACCCACTGCCAGGTGTCTTGAACTCCCAAGGATTGAATATATCAATGGTGGCACAAAGCTTGAGTCTGAAACATTCAAATCCCAATTCAATTTAAAAAAATAATCAAAAATAAATAAATAAATAAATAAAGAGATTACTGAACGTAGTAAGAGAAACAGAGTAGTAATGGTGTTGTTGACACTTACAGAGCCCAATTATAGGTGGTAAATTCGCAAGCTTTGCATAACTTATTCCCTGCAGTGTATGAAATCCCACATTAAATCAGTGAAAAGGAATTAACATTAATTTTTCTTTTTTTATACCCTTCAATTTATTTCAAGCAGTACTTCATTTTTCAATGAAATTAGTCATGATCCAAAAGGTTTCACAAAACTAGTCTTTTTTTTTTTTTGGCTAGAACAAGTAATCTTGGCAAGACAAACCAATTGAGATGATTCAAAATCGCGTTATCAGGGCACAGTATTGAGTGTATCCGCTAGTACAGATGGCGGTCTCGAAATTTTAAAATTATTAACAACACCCTAAAACTCAATTTTTAATACGTGGGCGTAACCAGTTATAACTGCTAAACCGGGATATAATGGCACCGGTTTTTCAAAAAATTATTACATGTCTCCAATGCACGAGATTCTTACAAAAGCATGGTTTGAAAAATACAAGATATACACCTTAGTCGATTTAAGAAGAGTGTGTTTCTTTCTGTGACTCGACATCACACCACCAAGACCCAAGAGAGAGAGAGAGAGAGAGAGAGAGTGAAGAGAATTGTGATATCTGACCTGTGGGATAGCAAGGCTAGCAATGGTGAGACCAGAGATGACATCAGACCTGAGAAGGTCAAGACTGTAACTTGATCCCCATTGAAAAACAGGGAAGAAAAACTGTAGACCCAGCACCAATTTCCTCAACCATGTTTGGTTCTCGAACTGGTGAAGCGGGTTGTCAGGGAAGAAGATCTCAGAGAGTCTGTGTCTCAGTTTTTGAAAAGTAGTTTTGTGGGGTGGCAAACAGACTCTGTGCAATTCCAATGGTGGCATTGCCTCTGTAGAAATTGTCACTGTGGTGGTTTCATGGTCTAAAAAGTGTTCCACTCTGTTTGAATTTATACCCATCTCTTCACAACCCACCCAAAATATTCAAAACAAGAGAGAGAGAGAGAGAGAGAGAGAGAGAGAGAGAGAGAGAAGTGTTCAGTTATGTAGGAAGTTGTTGAATTTTGTAGAGGGAAAACAAGGGTTTATATAGAGTTGGGACAAAAGGAATTTCGCCAGATATTTGAGGCGTTCGTTTGTTTCATGGAAAATGACAGAAAATGATACTTTACATTTTATTACATTTATTTTCAGATTTTTTTTGTCCTTACAGACAAAAACAGTGGCATTATCATGGTATAAGACCCTAGTTAGAAATTTTATTTTTTAATAATGAAATAATTCATGTAATTTTTTAGAAATTTTATTTTTTTTAGTTAGTTTTGTTAAATAAATTTTTTTTGGCAAGAGGGTATTTGTAATTTTTAAAACTAATCTAGATTTTGTACAAATTTCAAAGAATTTATCCGTTACATTAAAGTTTTTCTAGTTAGGGCTTGTGTTGTTTATCACAAGTTCTACTCTGACAATCAGAATCTTTAATTTTGTAAGACTTTATATTTAGATCATTCATGAAAAAAATTAAATTGATCTTCTATTTATAACAATATGATTTTGTCATATTTGTTTTTATTTCTAGAAAGGACCATTTATTTTTTAAAAATAAATATGATAAAATTATGTGTCTGCAATTTTTAGACTGAGCTGACCTTTTTTTTTCATAAATGAATAGTCTAACAAAATAAAAAATTTAAATCATTAGAGTGGGATCTATGGTTAACCCCAAGGCGCCACAATTCATTTAGTCCACACAAGTGAAATGGAGAGAATCCTCTCCCATGTTATATATACAGAAAAAAATAAAAAAAATTCTAGAAATATGCTTGAAATCTGGATGGTGTGCCTCACACTGTAATTTGCATGCATTTAAAATTTGCATAATCTCCTTTTTTCATCTCATTTACATGACTGGGTAAAGAGTATTTTGGATGGTTTAAAAATTCTAGAAATATGCTCGAAATCTGGATGGTGTGCCTCACACTGTAATTTGCATACATTTAGGGGTTGTTTGGAATGTTCTAAATAAGTACACTTTTTAACTTTTTATGAAATATGAGTAGGTTTGAAGTGATATGGTAGAGAGGTGATGTGACTTAAATAGGATAATGACTTTTTGACTTTTTTTTTTAAGATGCCAAACTAGCCTTAAATTTGCATAATCTTCTTTTTTTTTTTTCATCTCATTCACATGACATGACAATGGGTAAAGAGTACTTTGGATGGTGAAAATGGAAAATTGCCATATAAATATAATTTTTACGTAATTAACCTTGGAAATATTATGATATTTTAAAATTTTAAAAATTTTAAATTAAAATACTCATTATTGTAATTCATAATTTAAGAAATACCAGTCACACATTTTAGATAGATTTTTAGATTCTGTTTGTGAATCATTTTTTTTTAAAAATTAATTATCATGAAAATGTTAGGTTGCGTTTGGTAGAACTTTCTAACTATGATTTAAGAGTATGAGTTGTATTTTGAGTTTGTGAGTTTTGAAATTATAATTTGAGTGTGGAAAATTTGTTTGGTGAAAGAGTTTTGAATTAAGTGGGGAATTTTTGATGTGACATATGATATTTAATGCAAAAACTTACAACTCATAACCAAACATACAACTCAAAATTCTATTAAAATACATAAAAAATTTAAAAAATTCGGAAAATATTTTTTTCGAATATATTAAGATTAACATATGTCAATTGCATAAAAAAAAAAAAAAAAAAATTTGAACTGTTTCGGTCAACCGGTGGGACAACTGGTTAGCCCAAATTTTCCCGCATTTAACAGAGTTTTCAAAACTAAGTGTGGAATTAACTTTGAAAAACATAAACAGACATTGAACGCAAATAAAAAGATGAAATCATAGTTTAAAAACCATTTCAAATAAAGTCTTATTCTTCCAAAACTTTATATAATTTTTTTCACCAGAATGACATAATAATAATATTTTGTGAATAAATACTTTTTGATGGTTATTTGTTTTAAACTATAAGCCACCACTCAGATTCAATTTTTTGTTTGTTCTATATATACAAATTTTCTTTTGATAACAAAAAACTCGTTGACCACTTCAAGTCAAACTTAGGGTAAAACTCTGAATACGTGTAATCACATACAAACCTCGTTTTTATATTTGTACATTACTCTCTAAAAAAATGAAAAGAAAAAAAAAATTGAGTCAAATAATTTAAGTCTTATAATTCACTCAATCATAAAAGATTCAAATACGTGTCAACTTTTAATTTGTTACAAACTCAGTTATATAAGTCCCAATTTCCTTACTATATTATTGTGAATGAATTATTAAATTTAAATTGTAAATCTTTAAGATTTTCCTCCAGTACGACAACTACTATAATTTCATATTGACGCTTCTAACTTTTTATTAGTGGAAAAAGAAGACTTGAACCTAAGTTGGCAAAAATTATCATGCATCTATAGCTAGTTTGGATAGCCAGAAAAAAAAAATAATAATAATAAATAAAAAATAAAAAAAATAAAAATCTAAACATCTAGGGTTTTCCAAGATATTATATGTAAGATTTACAAATGCCTAAGTGGTAGATCATTTGAATACTTTTTGCAAGTTGGGGTAACCTTGTGCATCTCCAATGCCTACAATTTGTCATTATGGAGATGAATCAAAGTAGATTTCTTATTAATTTTTAGGTGACAAAGCTTACTAGATTTTTAGGTGATAAAGCATACTAGATTTTTTCCTTGTCATTTCCTATTCGATTAGACCAAGTAAGTCAATTTTAATAATTTTTTTTTTTTTTTTTTTGCTAAATGCAAATAACAAGTATTTTTTTAGAAGTATCGAAACATTTGTTTCTATTACCCTATTTGTTTTACTAAATAAGAGTTCATTTAGATGGCTTTTTGGCCAACGAATTGAGTTTTGAACATTATTTTGAGCTTATTAAGCATATATGCAAATGTTTTAAATCCACATAAAATTATTTGGAAAAAAAACAGAAGGTATTGTGAATAGAACCAGTGGGGTTAACTTGTTAACCAATAGAGCTCTTACATCTTACTAGACGTTCAAGAGTTTGATTATCTCATTTGAGGTGTATTCTCCTTGTATTTGTTTTGAGTCTCTCTGTTCCACTTTAAAATTTTATATGTAATTGTGATTTATTTTATAAATATTACTAATTCATTATACTTATAACGTGATGCATTGAAGAAAAAAAAGAAAAAGAAAAGAGTTTTGAATAGCAACAATGTTTGAAGTTGACCACATTAAAAAAGGGGTGGAAAGAAGATTTGGGAATTAAATGACATAAATAAATTTTCTCCATGGGAAGATCACAAAAGGGCTCAAATGATGTGCGTTGGGATTTCAAATGATAATTGTAAACTAGATCCATAAATGCTTTCCAATTGAAATCTAGAACCCCCATAGAAAAGATTTTACTTCTTTTTTTTTTTCAAGACTTAATAGTAACAGGTGTAAGAATCAGTTACGCGTACTTGACAGACCAACCCCCATGGAAAATATTTTACTTCTTTTCTTTTTTAGGATTTAACGGTAACAGGTGTAAGAATCAGCTTACGCATACTTGGCAAGCCATCTACGCTGGGTTTAGGGAATTCATAAGAAATGGCCAAGCCCTCCCAAGAGTTGAACCCTGAACAATTGTGTGAGTGACATAGCGTTGGAGCACATAGATATGTAAAATAAAAAGTAGCGTTGGAGTACATAAATGAAAAAATAATTAAAGTAAAATAAAGTGTATAATTTTTTCATACCTTAACTAGTGAAAAATAAATAGTAACATTTTTAATAACTAATTTATTAGAGTGATTAAAATATTATAATACTAATTATAACGACTAACAGACATCTTTTAAGATATTCTAAGAGCAACTTCAACTATGCTATTTATAATTTGTACTGGCTAAAATTCAAAAAAAAAAAAAAGATATACACTTTATTTTATCTAATTAATTTTTTTCTCTACGCGCTCTAATACTATTTTTTATTTTATTTATTCATTCCCACAAACTATATAAAGAGGCTTTCATGGCTCTTCAAATATATCTAGTGGGAAGAAAAATATTAAAATAACTATGACGTACAGCAGCTAATCTATTGAAGGAAGTAAAATGGATGTGACTAACATATCTCTTAAAGAGCCCATTAAAGATATTGTTAAAACACAGAATATCACATATTTGTCTCAAATTATGTGAAAATTTATCTCCATCTAGTAGAGCCATACTTTGACCCTCAAGTGGAGAACCAACAACGGTCAAAAATTTTCCAACTGTTGGAACAATAGCAATATGACACGAGAGTCTCTCTAGGCATCTTCCATACTTTTTTTTTTTTTTTTTTTTGCATATAAAAAGAAAAGTAGTACTATTCAAATTTAAAAATTAAATTTATTTATTAAATTCAATGATTAATTAATCAATCAATCACTCTTATAGGTTATTTATCTCTTTCATGACTTTTTTAATTATCAATTAATTATGTTACTTACCCATCATTGAATTTAAAATATGTGCGTAGAAAATAAAGTTGTATATTATTTTTTTATAAAAGAATATTAAAAAAATAAATAAAGAAGAGACAATGACGTACATATTCCAATATATATACGCGGCGAGAGGTTGATGGTTTTGGTTGCTACGCACCCTTCTTTACTATATTTGGATTTTTATAAGAAAAATAAATAAATAAATAAATAAAAGGCTAAACAGTCTCCAGCAATTTACATGATACGTACTACCCACAATGGATGGAGCATATTTCATTACATTTTTATGACTATGTTTGGTGTTAAAAAAAAAACCCCACTAAGGACTCTGTCAACTTTTTCAATAACAAAACGACAATTCTTTTAGCATTTACTAAGTACATCACCTTTTTTAATGACTTTCTTATGAAAAAGAAATACCAAACCAGCTTAGGAGGAATTTTTTTGTTTTTCAACAATTTAATGTTGATTGTGTATTTAACTAATAACATATGGTTAAATGAATACATGACTTTAAATTAGGAGTGACCATCGACTTGCAGCCCGTTCAACCTGTCTAGTTCAATCCGATATTTTTAGAACTCGGAAAAAATATTTAGCCCCTAAAGTTGGATTGGACAAAACTTTTGACCTCATTTAATTTTTGGGTTAGATTGGAGATAAAGAAATTTAGCCTAGCCTGATCCGGCCGCCTATTTAGAAAATATCAATTTTAAAATTTATATTATTTAGTTACAAAATAAATTAAAAAAAATTAATAAAGATAAAGAAAAATACATATATATTTCTTTATGTAGCTTAAACTAATGCACTTCTTAAAAGATTATATTTATTTTATAATTAAGTTTTATTAATATTTTAAATTTAAATAATCATTAACAGGGTTTAAATAATGTAATAACCCTTCATGATGGGAAAAAAAAATTCATATCTATTAGGTTAAGTGGACGGATTTGTAATTTAGACATTCTTTTAGGAGCGGAACTAGAATAACATATATAAGAAAATGATGAACAAATTATAGAATATCACTGGATGAGCATACGAAAACATGGTGTTCTAAACTTAATAATTTCTATAATTTTTGAGACCCTGTGATTTCTCAAACAGCATAAATTATCACATGAGTTTTAAACTTCACCTAAATATACGATTGACTAATGCTGTTTTATGATTTATCACCTATGTTTTTTTACTTTTTACACCATACATATAATAGTCTCCAACTATTAAATAGATCAAAGGCAACAACATGAGGGTGTTATGGAAAAGATAGAATAAAAACTTGTGCGTTTTGATATGTTGAAGAAAAGTTGCAACAAGTAAACATGGTGTACCATCCCTTGCTTGGAATTATAGCTCGAATGCGATACTTATTATGAATCTACTCTATCTTATTTTATTTTTTAAACAGACATAATAATATAATTATATATGAAAAAATTATTTGTTAATTCAGGAGCAACATACGGTCATATTCTTGACCAATTACAAATTATCATGTCCTTTTATGTTTGTCAATTACCTAATACAAAATTAAGAGTCACATCAAATAATGGCCAGCTAGCTATTTTGAGGGTGTCAGGGTCTGGATCCCTGATTGGTTCTTTGTTTTTTGTCAGAAAATGGAATAGCATCTCATTCCCATTTGTTTAACGGTCTTGTTAATTGATGTTCTTGTTAACTGATGGTCTTCAAATTTCAGTTAACATATTTAAAAATAAATTTATTAAAAATGATAAATTATTCTCACCTCCTCTTAAATTTTGAAAAAATACAATTAATCATATACTTTTCACATAATGATTACAAAATTATCTTTGAGATTTAATAGATACAATAGTTATGTCATTCTTCATCATTCATTAGTCATATAAATATTAAAAAAAATATAAAAACTATTAAGAAATCATTCATAACGTGTGCATGACATTAATTCTAAGGATTATTTTATTTTGTTTTTCTGCAAGGATATAATTAATTAAATTGGTTAGTGAGAAGAAAAAATTATTATTTTGAAGAATATTTTTTTTCTATTTTCACCCACTGCTGCCGAACAACTAGTCATTGAAAAATTCACCATCGACAAAAAATCATTGGTGCCAAAAAAAATTGATGAAAAAGTCATCGGAGGTGGCCGACCGTAGTCGTGATATGGATAAAAAAGTAAATTAAATGGATCGATAGGTGACACTAGACAAATATATGAAAAGATAAGTAGACGAATAAGTGACATTGAACAAATAGGTAACGTGGACAAATAGGTAGAATAGTGGACAGATAGCTAGATAGGTAATGGTAATATGATCTTTTAAATTATTATTATCCTTATGATTCCAAAAGATTAGAACTTGGGACTATTACCCAAAAGTTTTAAAATTAAATTTATGGCCCGAGTGCCTTAAAACAATGATATTGTCATTTATTTATCTATTAAAATGAATGTTTATTTCTATTTATTTTAATATCTATGTACCATTTTTACTAGTTTTTAGTCACTTTAACTTTTTAAAAAAGAAAGTCAATATAATTATATCAAAAATATAACTGACTATAATTTTTTCAAATTTTAGGCGAAGTAGGCATAATTTACTTCTTAAAAAATACACTCATTTATTAATTTAGATGATTAGAACACTCCTCAACAAAATGACTTTGACTTAACACACTTGTTCAAGTTAAAATAGAATAGTATCTCATGATTACCAATTGGTTAGTAAACTCGTGTGAATGGTCCAGTAGTAAAAGGGTTTAACTTGAGATTGATGGTAAATTTCAATGTTACAACTTTGACCTTTTTTTCATTAATAAATATATATATATATATATATACATACGCTCGCACAAATAATTTCTAAGATATGAATATTTTTTATATATATTTCTGTATTGTGTCGAGCCTTAATTAATACATGTATTGTTAAGTCACTCAGAATATACAAAATGACTAGTAATATATAATAAATAAATAAAAATATAGAATGATGTAATTATATTGAAACTTATTATTTTAAAAAATATCCATTTAAATGAAATTAAATAATAGAAAATCATTGTCACATAATCTTGATTACAAATTCTATATTAAAATTTTATATATGAATAGAATTTTTTGTCCAGAATTTATGCGGCAAGGTGAGTCTAATAAGACCATTGAAAAAATTCATCATATCGAATGAGAAGCATTTTCCTCTTTTTTTTTTTCTTTTTTTTTTTGGGGTTTTTCTATTGGTTTATACTCGTTCTGTGGTTGTTTCAAATTTCAACACTTTCGTATAGAAGTTGTGAGCATATTTGCATTGCATGGCTCAATTATATCGAGAACTTGGTTCAAATCTGATCATATTTGCTGCATGTTGTTCGGCATATTCCACTTGCTACTTTCATTTATGGGTCTATAAACCCAGGAAGAATATATATGAATGAGAACCATTTACTCAACCATATTTCACCAAGGTATTACATGTTTATTTCTAGTAATTATATATTTGGGTAAATTATACTTTTTCAGCTTTATAATTTGACCATAATTTCACTTTAGTCCAGCCATAAAAAGTCACATTGTTTGGTATTCAATTAAAAAAGTTACATTTTTTTATATTTTATTTTAATTTTTTTTTTTTGTCTTTGGTGATCTTTTGTTTTAAAAAAATTTGTGTTAAAATTTTTTACTTTTCCAATCTGTTTAGTGTAGAAAATTCTAAAAATTAAAAAATCTAAAAAAATAAAATTGAAAAGTCAAAAAGTTGTCTTTAGTGGACTTTTTTTCAAAAATTTGAATTTTTTTTTTTTTAACTTTTTTGATTCGTCTAGTCCAATAACTACTAAAAGTTTCAAGATTTTTGAAAAAATTTAAAAAATTTCACAAAAAAAATAAATTAATTAATTAACCAAAAAAGTCACTAAAAAAGTCAATTCCAATAACCTCTAGTTTTAATTTGATCATTTTGTTCAAATTTTAGTTCATTTTTCCTACATGTACACTTCAAGAGCTTAGCAAGTGCCCCAAAATTATTAATTTTAATCTCCAACTTGGACATGATGACTAAATTAAAAATAGACTTAAAGTGTAGGAACTGAATTGTTAAATTTGAAAAAATAAGGGACCAAACTAATATTTCAATTAAACTACAGGAGTTAAAAGTGTAATTTACTCATATAAATTATTCAAACTAATTAAGAAACTTAAGTGTTTGGTTGTG
The DNA here is from genome assembly GCA_030407325.1 of Camellia japonica. NCBI lineage: Eukaryota > Viridiplantae > Streptophyta > Magnoliopsida > Ericales > Theaceae > Camellia > Camellia japonica. The sequence continues at coordinate 102,073,009 of JAPPVO010000010.1, read as the reverse complement.
CGTTTGTGTTATTTATTTTTAAATTTAAAAAACACTACCATTTTAATATCATTTTGCTTTTTGTGCAAAAATAAATTTTGAAAATTTAAAAATAACTTTTCGATATTTCTTACAAAATTGATTGTTTTTCAGATTATTATTTTTTAATTCGAAAATTGTTTGTCAAACTAATTTTCTTTTCTTTTTTTAAATAAAAATAAATATAAGAAATCAAAAAATAACTATATTTTGCAATATAATTTCTAGCGAAATAGGAATTTGACATGTTAATGCCCTTGTTTGATTTCTAGATGAGATTATATTTATCCATGAGATACTGTGTAATATTGAGACTTGTGTAAACAGTGTTATGGTAATAGTAAAAATGTTAAAAAGTAGGTTTTTATTTAATTTTTTAGAAAATATTTGCATTAATTAAAATATATTTGTTAATTTGAGGATATTAACTATTTTTTTGGACAAAACTACTTTAGTCTAGTTTCATTATTTCACCACCTCTAACCAACACCACAATCCAGCCGCTATCTCTGGTCACCGATGACCATTTCAAATCGCCGTTGACAACTTTTTAGTGACCAGCATTAATTTATTTTTCAAAGGCTCTCTGATAAAGTGAAATTTTACTGACTTGTAAAGTGAAAAAAAGTTTGAGTGAAATTTCATTGTGTACTATTAGGGTGTGTTTGATTGGGGGATAAGGGGGGGGGGATTATTTACTGTGCGGATTGTAATCCGCACAATAAATCCAATCCGATGTTTGTTTTTTTTTTAGTCCGCCGGACATGGAGTCCGGCCGGACTCCTTATCCCCCATATGGGGGATTATACTATCCTGGGGGTGTGGGACAATTTTTGGGGGATTATTTACTGTTGGGATTAGGTGGTGAAATGATCATTTTGACCCTCTACTATTTAATTATGTATTATATTTAGTAAAATTTAATAAAATTTAAATGTCTCAATTTAAAAATAAAATAATTTTATTTAACTTTTTATTGATGTTTTATTTTTTATTTTTAAATAATTTTTTATAGATATTTTATTGATGTTTTATTTTAAAATTTTGTTTATATTTTATTTAATTTCATTATTTAAATGTTAATAGATGTTTTATTTAATTTCATTGGTTAATTATTATTATTTTTAAAAACAAATTTATTTAAAATTTTAACTAAAAAAATAATATAAATTTTTATTGATATTTTATTTATTTATTTATTTAATTTAAAAAAAATAAATTTATTCAATTGTGTAAAAAATAAAATAAAATAAAATTTTATTTAATCTAGCTAAAAATAATTAAAATATTAACGATATGTTTATTATTGCTATTACTTAGCAAACAATTGAAAAAGGGTAAAATATTCTTTTGTTCATTTGTCCTATTCAGTCCGTTCAACCAAACGTTGGATTCACTAAAAATAGTCCTTTCCAGACATCTAATCCCATGAAAAAATAAACACAGGATACATATCCAATCCAACCAAATAGTTCGGGGGATTCACAGTCTCAGGACTCAAGTCCGATGAATTCTAATACTCTCTTATCTAATCCGTCCAATCAAACACACCCTTAATGTATAATTTCATCATGATTATTGAATTTAACGCAGAGAACTTTCACTGAGAGAAATTTACACCCAATGGGATAGATGGTTCTCGGTCCTATATTCACCACATTTAACAGATGGTTTTAATGGGTCTTCTAATTTGAGATAGTTTCAAAGTAGTATCTGCTTGACTAGGGTTGGACTACATTCCACTCAAAAAGATTTGGAAATCATATAAAGAGAGACAGGGAGAGAAAGAGCTGTGAGAGAGAGAGAGAGAGAAAGAGCTGTCAGTGGACAAAGTATATTCTTAGTACATACCATTCCCATTCAGCTTAGTGCTGGATTTGGCCCTCCCTTGTTGTCGGTATAGCTAATCCCTAGTCTTTAATCATGCTTTAATTGACTCAATTTGTGGTTCTTTTGAGTATTTTATTAGTAGGTCCTCAAATGAAAGTCAACTTTATTGATCTGAAAAATGCTGTCGATTCGTTTGCACATTTTGAAGCCAATATACAAAGTGGTGAAAAGTGGTGAAAACACTGAAACCCTAGAATTTGAAGTAAAAGCCTAGCTAGGCTGTGGTAGGTTACTGCAGAAAATATTCTATGAACCCATATAAAGAAGTTTTTTGTTATGAGTGTCTCTCGAGTTTAATTTTTGTGGTGTTTACAAACCGTTAGCAATCGCACAATCTAATTCAATATTTATTTTTGAGTATATTTTGATACAGTTTGATATTATTTTGATTTTTGTATAAGTATTAAGTCATATCAGAGTTTTAGAATTTTATTAAAGTAAATTATACCTATAATTTTAGTAATTTACTTCTAGTTTCAATTCAGTCATTGCAATTGTAATTGCATAAATTTTACTCTTTTCGCGCTGACTATTCCTTTGTACTTGATCTTACTAATCTTGCAAGTATGGAGATCAAGGAGAAACTTTGACTACTTAGAAATTACATTTCAGTTGATAATGTTCCTTCTAAAAAATAGATTGAAATCAAGAGGAAAATTGTTCATTCACCTTTAAAGTGATTAAGTTGGCATTCAATTCAAATGATTCATTTTTTATTTATTTATTTTTAATTGATCATTTTGCTATTAATTTTGGTCTAATTTTTTTAACAAATGTTATGAATTGAACTAAATCATCATAAACAAAATTAATATAATTGAAATTACAATGACAAAAATGATATAAAAAACAAATTACAGTGATCACAAGTTTGATTTATCCATTTTATACATAACTGTGTTAGTTGTTCTGTTTATTATTTCTTGATTTTTTTTTTCTCCACCATTGGCAAAGCATCTTAGTACTTGCACTCTCTTAATTCAACTCCCCTAAGGAAAATTGAACCTATGACCTCTTTGGGACTAAGCCCTAAAGAAGGTATGGTGGCCAACTAAGGTAGGCCTAGTTGGTTTCTTGATTTCTGATTACATCATAAAAAATTGTGGTAATAGAAGTTTGTGTGGTGTTTTTACATGTAGGTTAAGCACTAGGCAAATAGTTCACCGTGTGAGAACCATATATAAAGCAAGACAACAAGGCATTCAATAATAGAATTGTTGAGAAGTGATATGTATATATAGCATATTTTGAAGTGACCATCATGGCGCATTTTATGTGGTTGGATGCTTATTTATTTTGCATTATTAACATAGATTCTGCTAATGTCAGTTTTAAAAGTTATTTATAAAAAATATAGGGATAATTACAAAAAAAAATCTCAAAGTTTGAACCTTATAATAAAATGAATTATGAGTTTTTAATTTTGTTAATTTAAATTCCAATCTTTTTATTTGTTTTCAATCTAAAGAATTTCCCTATTTTTATTAACTAACTAATAAAAAAAAATATTCTAGTCATTAAACTCAATATAGGTACACATAAAATGTCTAAAATATTCTTTTTATTGAGTCTAATATTAAAATATTATTATTATTTTTTTTTTTGTTGTGAATTTTACAAATAGAAATAAGGAAATGATTTAAATTGAAAACAAATAAAAAATTTAGAGTTTAAATTGATAAAGTTAAAAACTTAGAATTTAATTTATTATAAGGATTAAACTCTAGGAATTTTTTTTATAATTTTTCCAAAAAATATAAAAGTAAAAAATTTTTAATTTTAATATATTTTGATATATTTTAATATATTTTTAACACTAACAATAATTATAAAGGCCGTTTTTAATATATTTTTCTATTAACATGCATGCATATATATGTGAAGCACTCGGCAACTTCGTTCGCCAAAAAAACAGAAAAGCACACCACATCACACGATAACCTCAAGCAATGTACAACAACGGTCAATGGATTGGTTCAGAATTGGTAGAATTATTTGAGGGGACTATTATCATGATTCATGACTCTCTCTCTCTCTCTCTCTCTCTCTCTCTCTCTCTCTCTCTCTCTCTCTCTCTCTCTCTACTTGTTCATTAACCTATTTAAAAAAAAGATAGCTAAAAGTCAAAAGTTATTTTTTAGGAAGATGACTAAGATCTTGTTTGGGGTATTTTAAAAAAATAAAAAAGTCAAAACATTACTATTCTATTTAAGTTAAATCATCTTATTTAAGTCACATCACTTCTTTATCACATCACTTCAAATCCAACCCATATTTCATAAAAAGTCAAAAAGTACACTTATTTAGATTATCCCAAACCACCCCTAAATATCTCTTTTGAGAAAATGACTAAAAATCAAAAGTCAACATTTAATTTATTTTAAGTTACATTATTTCTTCATTTTTTTATACATTTTAAAAAAAAATTTAAAAAATAATTGTTGACTAACTTTTCAAAACAAACCATAGTGATACTTGTAATCATTTCTTTGTTAAGATTTGAGGAGTCTAGATCCCCTAGGACCGACCCTTTTGGTATTCTTTATATTTGTACTCCCTCCGTTCTTTATTAATAGTGCATTTTAAAATTTTAATTTTTTTAAAAAAAATATAACTATTATATTTTGAATTTAAATTTAAAAAAATTAATTTAAAAAATATTCTTTTATTCTCAATTTTAAAGATATTTACAATTACTTTAAAGAGATAATTTTAGAAACTTTTAAATTTAAAATTTTGATTTTTCTATGTAAACATACATTTTAAGACAACAAAAAAATAAATAAAATAATAGAGGGAGTAGTTATTTTTTTTATATTTAAAAAAATATTATAAATAAAAATGTGCTTGGTATCTATTTTTATTTTTAAAAATTAAACAATTTATTAAATTTTATAACCAAAACTTTTATTTGTAAATAAAATAAATTTTCATTTCTTTCTCCCTTTCTCACCCTTCAAACCACCCCTTATCATGTCGAGTGTTGTCATTGACGACATCCTTCAACACCTGCGCCCATCACATTTTCTTGCAATTTATAATCTCTTTTGGCCAGTAGTAACCACCTTCAACTATCGATAATTACTTTCAATTACCACATTCTATTAACAATCACTTTTAATCATCGCTTCTCATCGAAAGTCACCTGACATCTATCTCACACCAAAAACCACTTTCAGCAACCAACTACCACCTCTAATTATCGAGAACCTCACCACCGACCATTAAATCTTGTCACCAACCACTTTAACCATTTTTCTCTTTTATTTTCAAATAGAATTTTAAAACACACATGTGTACTGAACATATATTTTTTTTAAAATTTTTAAAAATAAATATAAATATGTTTAATGTTTTCAGTAAATAAAAATACTAAATTGTTAACATTACCAAACAATACCTAATTGGTTCACATAACTGTTTAGACAATAATTCATTGTAAGTATATAATAGACATATGAATTGCTTTTCTTCCTCTATCTATTTTGAATGGCATTGATGTCAATGAGTAAAATGTAACAAATCACCTATTTTAGAGATCAAAATAACAAAATTTAAAATTTAAAGACTAAAGTGTAAAGATAGCATCTAAATAACCCATTAATTTATTTCTTTGAACTTTTATTTTCTTTTTCTAAATTTCATATCCAAACATAACATTATTAATTGTAGGAAAATTACATCGGTAGTCCTTACAGTTTAAGTCTTGTATTATTTTGGTCCGTTTAATTTCAATTAGTTCAATTTTAACTCTTAATTTTTTATTTTGGGTCACTTTGGTTCAATTAATAACGTTGATTAGAATTTTTTGAAGGAAAATAGTCACTAAGTTTATTGAGATTAACTCGCTAAATTAAATAATTTTATAATTTTGCCTATAAAAACATTAGACACGATACTTATGTACGCATTTTTCATTAATAAAAAAACTAAAAATTCTAATCAATCTGACCAAATTAAGATAAAATTATAAATTAATGACCAAAATTAAGCTAATTAAAATTATAGAAACGATAATGAAATAAGGCCCAAAATATAGATACTACCAGTGTTATTTTATTTTTATTTTTTTTGTTTTTAGTAAGTGGGTTTGGTTATGTTTTAGAATGCTATTCTAAAGAGTTTGGAAAGTCCAACTTTGTTCTCATTTCTTGTCTGTATGATTGTTTCTTTTAGAGGTAGGAAATTAAAGTGTAGTTTTGTTCTCATTTCTTGTGATTTGTTTAATCTGCTTTATGATCTTCTCTTTTATGTTTCCAAAGTAATGATGACATTTAAATGGCTTCCTTTCTTCTTTTCTATGGTTTATTGTTTGCTTTTCCTTCTTTCATAATTTAAAAAGATCACATCTCCTATATATAATTCATCAAAAGATGCTGTGAAGTGATCTTTATCAGTAATGTTTTGGGTGATTCCTTGGATATTCTTCCATCTTGTTTAGTCTATATAAAGACCATATAGAAAATTGTTGTAATTACTTGTAGTTTAAAAAAGCAAGCTTCTATCTATCACTTGATCTAATTGGAGAATTTTCAATTGTGGGCCCATCTCATGTTTACTTTTAACCATTTGAACCGTTCATGTATAAAAAAAATATAATTGATCAAATATCAGGAGTTATTTGATCGGATTATTTTTATTTTCAAAACTTTAAATGATAAGTATGATTTTGAGAATAAACCATCTAATTCTTTCTTAAGAAAAATTGACAAATTATAACGGTAATTCCTGTACTTTGATTTTTGTGTCATTTTAGTACTTTTAATTTTAATTGATTTGATTTTGACCCTGAATTTATGACTTTATCTCAATTTGGAACAATTGGTTACAACGCTTAACATTTTTTTTATAAAAAATATGCACATAAGTGTCATATGTTGTATTTTTAAGAGTAAAATTATAAACTTATCCAACTCAGTGAGTTAATCTCAATCAATTTACTGATAATTTTTCTTAAAAAAACACTAATAATATTATCAATTGGATCAAATTGATGCAAAATCCAAAATCAATGATCAAAATTGAGTCAATTAAAAATATAAAAACCAAAATGATATAAGGGATAAAATATAGAAATCACTAATACAATTTGTCCTAAGAAAAATAAAATATAATCAAGTGTTTGCTAATACACTACAACATATAAGACTTTTAAAAACCAAATATTTTGGTTTCTAAAAGTGAAAATTTTGTTGCAAAAGACATTTAGGGATCAATTTATATCGTCATGAGTATAGTTACTAAAAGATTGTCCTGAAAAGTAAAAAACATGGCTTTTGTGACAAAATTTTGAAAATGTTACTAATAAATAGACTTTTAGGGATAAAATAATTTGGTCTCAAAATGGTTTATTTTTTTAGACAAAAAATTTGGTTTCAAAAGGATAATAATTCATCACTAATGTCCAATTTTTGTTGCTAAAAAATATAATAATCACATATTTTTCGCAACAAAATTATTTGGTCCCTAAAAAATAATTTTGTCTCTAAATTTTGGTCTGTAAAACCTTAATTTTTTGTAGTAATATCTCATTAGCTTCATTTTTTTTAAATAGATAAATTTTTAATGGAGAAATTACAAATATACCCCCTGCTTAAAAAACGAATTACCCCTTATAGTTTGAAAAATTACAAATACTCCCTGTTAGAATTTTTTATTTAACAGAATTAATTGAAAAAAGTGAAATTTCTAACTGTTCACGTATACAATAATAAAATTATCTAAATTATTAATTAAAATAGAATTTTAACATTATTAAAAACTGTTAATTAACTTGATGATTTATTAATAAAATGACCTATTTGTTATGAAATTAGAAAAGTTAGAAGGCATAATATAATTTTTAAAACCACAAAAAATAATTTATAATTTAAATAAATTTCAAAGGATGTGTTTATAATTTATCCTAATTTTAATCGATGGACTCTACAAAATGAAAGATTTTAGTTAGCAGAGGTAGACTCAAAGTTAGCTAACAGTGGACCCAACTAAACTTACCTAGACCGATCAAGGACTGGAAAGAAATTTTGTTCTTTAACAAATAAAAATATATCCATGTTCACTAGCGGTGCAACTCGGGCGGGTTCGGTCGGGTTGGGGGTTTGTTCAAGCCCAGCCCGAATTGTATTTGACAGTGCCCAGGCCCGCCCAAGCCCGACCATGAACCCAAGCATTGCTGCCCAAACCCGGACCAAGCTTTGTATTTTGAACTCGGGTTAGCCCGAATTGCCCGAAATTCACAAGTCCAAAAACCTGTAGGTAGACCAATTATCAACACATTTTTATCACTTCTTGCTTAAGAATCTAGTATACGGTACTTCCAGTTTTCTTTTTCCTGTTATTTTTTACTATTTAATAACCTCACTTAAAATAATTTCCATTTGAAAGGGGCCCAAGAATTTAAAAAATCATAACTGGCTGCTAGTTTAAATAGTCAAACAAGATACAGCAGTTGCTCTTGTACCCATCTTGTATTTCAATTTCTGCATCATTCTTTCTAGGTATAGTAGTTGAAATGTAGCATGTGTATGCTTTGTCCACCAAAAGCAAGACACAAACATAGCTTTGTATTGAAATCAATCTTTTGAAACCAAGAGAAAACAACAATGATGCTCCTCTGCAAGGATAAAACAATAATAACTCTTTTATTTAATTTATATATATTATATAATTTATATAATATATTAAATTTAATTCGGGTTCGGGTTACTCGGGTTGGCTATTGATTCTGCCCAAGCCCGGCCCGAATTACAATTCGGGCATCAAAAATCTGCTCAGGCCCGTCCAGATTACAAGATATAGTTGCCCAAGCCTTAAAAAAACTCAGACTGGGCTCGGATTGTTCGGGTTAAGCCCGCCCGAGTTGCACCCCTAATGTTCACGTCCACCAACAAATTTCAAGATACTACAAAACAGCAATATATCGGGTATGTTTGGTTTAGTTTTGGGAGAGTAGTTTTTAAAAATTGTTTTGGAGAGAGAGTTTAGAAATTTTTTTGGTTTGTTTGGTTGTGTATTTTGAAAGTAGTTTTAGAGTTTGAGAGTTTGGAATGATTTGATATTTTGTTATAATTGAGTAGATGTGTGTGAGAGAAAAAGTGATTGAGAAAGAGAGATGAGAGAGAAAAGTGATTGATTGATAGATAAGAAAGAAAAAGTGATTTTGAAAATTGTTTTGAAAAATTTACAAACCAAACAAATTTTTAAATTTTTTTTTTCCAAAATCACTCTAAAAATCCAAACCAAACATACCCATCATAGTTATTCTTATGCTGAGGGATGGACTCAAGATTTTCATGCAAGGGGGCGAATATGTATATATAAATAAATAATTTTTTTTAAAAAAAGCATGAATTATAATATCAATTTTTATTAGCATGATCAACTAACTAACTGATACGTTATTTTATTCTTTACAGACTATAACTTGTAATTAACACTAATTATAAAAAAAAAAAATTAATTACTTTTATTATATTTTGTCTATTTTTTATTTTGTATTTTGATCATACATTTCATAGACATAGAGATAGAGTGACAGTCACTCAAACTTTTTTTTTTTTTAATCTAGAGAGAATTATCCATAAAGTTTGTAATAGAAGAAAAACTTAGACAGGGCAAGTATTTATAATTTGTAATTAATTATAACTAATACTACTATAATGAAGGATATTTTTGAAAGGAAAATGTTTCAGTGCTCGAAACATCCGTGGCTCGAACGGCTCGACAGCCCAAAACGACGTCGTTTTGGGCTGTATTTTATTTTATTTTATTTTTTTCTTCTTCTTCTTCGTCGTTTTCGGCTGAAACCAGAGGGGGGAGAGGGAGAGGGAGAGGGAGAGGAAGAGAGAGAGAGAGAGAGAGGGAGAGAGAGAGAGAGAGGAGGCAGCCCTCCGCCCACCGTCGTCGTGTCGCAGCCCTCCGTCCGTCCGTCGCAGCCCTCCGCCCCTCGTCGGCTCTGCCCCGATCGCGTCGCCTCCGTCGCCTCCGCCGCCTCCTCCCCTCCCCTTCCCCTCCATTTTTTAGGCCCCCTCCAGTCCCCTCCTCCCTCCTCCCCTCCTCTCCTCTCCTCTCTCCCCTCCTTCCTCCTCCCCCTCCATTTCTGCGTCTGAAGAAGAAGAAAAAAAAAAAAAAAATACAAAAACAACATTCGGGGCATTCGAGGAGTCGTTTTTGAAATTGTAAGGACGATCGCCCCTTTTTATCTCATTCTAATCTGTCATTGCTTATGTTCAAACGGTCGGAGGTCATAAGCATACAATTAATATTTATAAATAATTGACGGACGATGAATAATAGACATAAATGGTAACAAGTAGAGGTGAATATCAACTCTACGAACATATGAGATCTTTATCAAGCAACAAGCACATGAGCAATAAAGTGTAAAATTACCACCAATAATAAAATTTAAAAAAAAACTCAAAGAAATTACCAAGGCTATTTCATATTTTTCACCAAATAATAAAAATGTAAACCCAATTACTTAGGGTCTGTTTGGTAACGTTTACGTTTTCAGTTTATATTTACAAAAAATTTATAAACTGATTTTTGTTTATTTTTAGAAAAACATAAATTACAAACACGTTTGGTAATTGACAAAATGTTTAAAAAAATTTAAAAATATAAAAAAGAGTGAGAAATGGCAATTGGTGGCAAGTGGCGGCGGAAGACGGTGGTGGAAAGTGGTGACGGTGGGTGGGTGGGTGACGGTGGCGGGTGATGGGTGGTAACGAGTAGGTGGTGGTGGTGGCGGTGGCAGCGGGTAGGTGGTGGTGGCGGATAGGTGGCGGGTGGTGGTGGTGGGTGACGGTGGCAGGTGGTGGGTAGTAGCGAGTGGTGGTGATGGTGGTGGGTGGCGGATGGCGGGTGGTGGTAAGGGGGTGGGGGTGGGGTTTGCAAGTGGTGGTGGTGGATGGGTGGGTGACGGTGGCGGGTGGTGGGTGGTGGTAGTGGTGACGGGTGGTGGTAGCGGGTAGGTGGCGGGTGGTGATGCTGGGTGGGTGGGTGATAGTGGCGGGTGGTAAGCGGTAGCGAGTGGGTGATGGTGGTGGTGTGGCGGGTGGTGGTGGCAGGTGGGGTGGCGGATGGCGGGTGGTGATGCTGGTGGGTGGGTGACAATGGCGGGTAGTAAGTGGTAGTGAGTGTGGTGGTGGTGTGTGGGGGCGGTGGTGGTGGCAGGTGGGTGGTGGATGGCGGGTAGGTGGCGGGTGGTGGTGGTGTGGTGGTGGTGGTGGTGGGTGGGTAGGTCATGGTGGTGGGTGGTGGGTGGAAACGAGTGGGGGTGGTGGTGGAAACGAGGGTGGTGGTGGGTGGGTGGTGGTGGCGCGTGGGTGGCAAGTGGCTGGTGGTGGTAGCTGGTGGATGGTGGCTGGTGGTGGTGGTGGCGGGTGGTGGCGGGTAGATGGCAGGTGGGTGGTGGTGGTGGCGACGGCGGCGAGGGGTGGGTGGTGGTGGCTAGTGGGTGGCAGGTGGCTGGTGATGGCTGGTCGGTGGTAGGCGGGTGGTGGGTGATGGTGGTGGCGGGTGAGTGGTGAATGGTGGTGGCAAGTGGTGGTGGAGGGTGAGTGGTGGGTGGTGGTGGCGGAAGACGGTGGAAAATGGTGGCGGGTGGTGGCTAGTGTTGGGTGGTAAAAAAAAAAACTGAAAACTCAAAATGGAAACACATTTTTTGAGTTTACATTTTTTGGCCAAATTTATAAATTGAGACCACTAATTTATAAATTAAAAATTTACTAAACAAGTTTTTATTTGAGTTTTTTAAATTTTTGTAAATATAAATAGAAAATTGAAAACGTAAGTGTTACCAAACGGTACCTTAAGTGTTGGTGATATTTAATTGGGAAATGGTAAAAGAAGGGTTGTTATTAATGTTCAAAAAATGCGTAAAAAGTTGATTAAAATGTATTAAAGTGTGTAAACTGAATGTCAGAGAATATATTGAGATTGTAAATATTTTGACATATTTTACTTCTTATTGATAGTCCCTACCATCATTTTGTATCATCACTTACGCCGACATTTATGATTGGTTTTGTTATTTTGAAATAATTATTAAAAATAATAAAAATACATAATAATATAAAACGATGACAAAAATCAAGTGATCTATAATCGCCATTGGTAAAAAAATATGTCTTGATTTGTGATAAGCAAGGAAGCCATGCAAGATGGCCCAACTCCAACATTAAACCGGCCCAAATTGGAGCTTCGAAGGCCAACATGCCATGGATGGGTTAAAGAGAAGACCCAGCTTGTAATTGGGCATATGGATATTCCTCAACATCTCATGGATGGGCCTCTGGGTCATTGGTGTTATTGAAAAGCACCTTTTGGTGTCGGGTTTGAACTCCTTACCCCGACCCTGACCCAAACAAAACATGGGATGGGCCTTAGCAGACCACTGCAGACTAGGGGTGATTATAGAACTGCCCAATCCGATTGATTTTGGGCGAATGTGTATAAAATGTTTCAAAATTCACGAATACGGTTCAGATGGTGAATCAATCATTTGGCACTCGTATAAACCCGATCTATTTGTAGATGAAATTTAAAAAAAAAAAAAAAAAAGCTAACAAATAACAATATAGAGTACAAATAATAAAATATATTTTCTTAATGAAAAATAATACCTTAAAAATATACATGTGTCGTACCGTAACCTATTATAAACAAATAATACATATTTTTTCAGATTACTAGTTATTGGAGATTATAAAAATAATGAATTATAACTTAAAAAAATACCCAAAATTTATAAAGTCCAAGCCATCAAACTGATGGCATTTATTCGCCAATCTGCACGGTCCGCTCAATTCGCATCCGTCAAATCGGTGGACAGATGCAGAATATTTTTTTTAATCTTCCTAATTTTGAATAGATGCCAAATAAAATGTCATCTAACCAAACCGATTTGCGATCACTCCTACAACAGACACATATTCAAATCATAACTTCTTCTCGTGAGAATTTTATTTATTTATTTAGTTTTTTGAAAGAAAACTATATAACTATATATACACAACAGTTTTACACTCTTGACAGGGTTGGCCCAACCTCATGAAGCGTAAAGAATTTTTTTTATTATTTTAAATAATATAATTGTTAATTTTTGTAATTTATTTTTGTACGTAAAATTTAGTTTCTATTATTGAATATAAAAATTTTACGACATTTATTAATGGGGCCTTTATTCAATGGAGTTTTTATTTATTTATTTTATTTATTTTATTTTCTATTAGCTGGAACTTTGTATGATTAGAAATTTTTTTGGATTTTTAGATAATTGAAAAAACTTTTTTTTTAATCTTTACCATTGGGGCTTTTTATAGCGACCCTGGTTTTCCCTTCATTGATTAGTATAATTCGGACTTGGTTCCGTAGATGTTGGTTGTTGTATATATCTTGTTTCCGTCCTTCAATACTTTGTATTCGAGTTATAGAATGTTTTGGGCAGGTTTGTTACAGGTTTGGTGTGCTTGGGAGCTAATGGTTGCTGTCCAGAATTTTGGTCCTTCGCTCGAGTGAGTCTTTTGTCGCTCGAGCGAGATCCTTGTTTTAGATCCTTCGCTCGAGCTAGGTTTCCTTCGCTCGAGCGAGAGTTGAGTTTTGTGTCTGGTGGCTCGAGCGAGGAGTTCTGCGCTCGAGCTTGCGTCTGCGTCTCTTTTTGACCTGATGGTTTTGATTCTTGGCTCGAGCGAGCTTTCCTTCGCTCGAGCGAGCGAGGTCTATGTTTTGGGTTTCTTCGCTCGAGCGAGCATTCTGTCGCTCAAGCATGCTTCTGGGTTGCAGACCTGAAGCTTCGAATTGTTGGCTCGAGCGAGAGTTTCTACGCTCGAGCGAGGGTTCTTTGTGTCTGGTCGCTCGAGCGACCAATCCTTCGCTCGAGCGAGCCTGTGTTATATCAATAGGCAGCAGCGGGGAACACTTCACTTTTTCATCTCTTTTGATTTCAAAACCCTAGAATTCGGCTCTCTTTCTCTCTACACTTACCTTCTCTTTAAGGAGTGATCTACTTCTAGTGAGTTCCTACCCTAATCTCTTTGTAAGAAAGGTAGAGGGCGACTTGGGCGACTTGGGCTTCCTTTTAATCTAAAAGTTTATGGATTTGGAGCACTTTGGGTTTTGGTTATCTTCTCCATTTGAGCTCTTCATTTCGAGATAGGGATACCCTACTCTATCTTATAAGTTTTGTCTTAAATTTTGATAATTTTGAGTAGTTGGTGGTGTTGGGAAATTTTGGAAAAAGTTAGGTTTGATTTGTAATTTGACAAAAGGGGGTTTTTCATATATTAAACTCCATGTGTAAGTAAGACTTGAAAAATGGCATTATTATTGTCAAATTGAGGAAATTGAACCTTAGGGTTGATTTTTGATAAAGGGGGTTAATGCCCTAATTGTTGTGATAAATTAGTTGGTATAATTAATTTGGGGAAAATATGGAGTTGAGTTGAAATCCATGAAATTGGGAAATTATGGGAGTGAATAGTGTAGTTGGATTAATTTATCACTCACCTATGTAAATGTTGATATTATATCTGTTTAATGCATTTATTTTATGTTTAGAAATAATTGCTTTGAGCTATCAGTGGAGGATAGTCTTGATTGTTGTAGACATTGTATGTTGATTAAGGAAAACTGAAACTAACCACATTGAATATGTCATTGAGCATGACGGTTGAATTAATACAGCAAATACGTGTATTGATTGATTATTGCGTATGACAAGTGTTAAATACATTGTATATGCATATTGTTTGGGAGGAGATAGGGGATGTACTCCATGGTTTGAGGGGAGATAGGGGATGGACTCTCAAACCTGTTTGGGAGGAGATAGGGGATGGACTCCATGGATACAGCAATTATGTGTATCACTTGAAATGTTAATACAACAAATGTGTGTATTAAATTGAAATATTGGAAGTGTTTTTAATATGAGTTGTAGACTCATTTGAATTGTGAATAAAGGAAATGTTTAATAAGGAATGTATTCCTATTAATTGTTTAGCCAGGTTCTGAGCCATGTTTGTGAGATGATTTGGATAAGTAAAGGAAAGTGGAACGTAATATGGGCATAATTGTCATGTAACTGTATTGTGACATAACTGGTTTATAAGTGTTAGCCATCTATCAAATGCTATTGTTTTAGTCATTGCTTATATTTGGTTTAGTATATCTCTACTAGGCTTTGACACACCCTATATGGGACATCATTTTCAGGTCCAGGTGATATGCCACCTCCAAGGACTTAGCTTGGGAGGTTCCAAGAGTTGAAGGCTACTTTTGTTGTTTTGGTTATTTTGATATTACATGTAAATTCAAGTCCAGGGCTTAATATGTAATTGAGTTAGCACTCACTTTTTGTATCCAAGTATTGGCTTGGAAAGTTGTAAGCCTGTAGGGCATTTACTTTTGTTGTCAACATGTAATATCTTTTGTAAGAATACTCTGATGAATGGAAGAATGTTTTATTCTCTTATATTAATGCATGTCGAAATTGTTGGGTTTTATGTATTATTTTGAGAGCGTTACACTTTTAAACATTTTTTTTTTCTTCTCATGGACTCTTGGACAAAGAGATTTGGATAAAATAAAAAGAAAAGGAAAAATTACACTAACAGTCCCTATAATTTGGGGCTCATGTCACTTTGGTCATTGACTTTTTAATTGTGACATATTTGACCCTGAATTTTGAATCTTGTTCCAAATAAGAACAATTGAAGATATCATTGCTTAATTTCAAGGGTAAAATCGTCGATTCGATAAAATATAAACTAATTTGACAAAAATAAATATCAAAAAAATATTTTTAAAATTATTTCTACACTCCAAAGATAAAATTATGTAAAATTGATAAATCGTTTAGACATTTATTTATTTTTTTATTTTATCAAATTAATTTTTATTATATGTTTAGATGATGATTATGTAATGGGTAGTTGTTAAACTTTTAATGTGTAATTGATACATTTAATATATGAAATATTTTTAGTTTTGGATTTTTTTGATTTAATAGATTGGTTTAATAATAATATCAAAATTGTCGCCATATTTGACTTTTAGAAAAATAGAAACTAATTCAATGAAAACAAAACAACCACCCATTACATAATTATCATCCAAACACATAATAAAAATTAATTTGGTAAAATAAATAAATAAATAAATTTCTAAAAGATTTATCAATTTTACATAATTTTATCTTTAGTGGGTAGAAATAATTTTTAAAAATTCCAAAATAGTTTTTTGACATTTATTTTTGTCAAATTAGTTATATTTTATCAAATTGACGATTTTGCCCTTGAAAAATCAAATGGTATCTTCAATTGTCCTTATTTGGAATAAGATTCAAAATTCAGGGTCAAATGTGTCACAATTGAAAAGTCAGGGACCAAAATGACACAAGTCTCAAACTATAGGGACCGTTAACGTAATTCACCCTAAAAAAAAATTAAAAAAAAAGTGAATTATACTAACAGTCTCTATAGTTTGGGGCTTGTGTCATTTTAATCTCTGACTTTCAATTGTGACACATTTGATCATGAATTTTGAATCTGGTTCCAAATAAGGACAATGGAAGCTACTATTAGATTTTTCAAGGACAAAATCGTCAATTTGATAAAATATAAATTAATTTGACAAAAATAAATGTCAAAAAATTATTTCTACCTATTAAAGATAAAATTATATAAAATTGATAAATCTTTTAGACATTTTTTTTTGCCAAATTAATTTTTATTATGTATTTGGATGATAATCATATAAAATTAATTTTTAAAAATTAATCATGTAATTTTTATTAATTTTTATCAATTTTATATAATTTTATTTTTGGTGGGTAGAAATAATTTTTAATTTTTTTTTTGACATTTATTTTTGTCAAATTAGTTTATATTTTATCAAATTGACGATTTTGTTTTTGAAATTAAGTAATGGTTCAATTGTCTTTATTTGGAACAATATTCAAATTTTAGGGTTAAATATGTTACAATTGAAAAGTCAGGGACTAAAATGACACAAGCCCCAAACTATAAAAACTGTTAGTGTAATTTGCCCTTAAAAAAAAAAAATGTGTTTCATAGTATTTAGCACATTGACAATGTTTTTTTTTGTTTTTTTGGTCTAATTCTTTTTGGATTTCTAGATGAGGAATTTATTTGCTAAAATTTTAGATGAAAATATATTTTTATAAGTTTTGAACAAAGAGAGAGTTAAAGTATGAGGTCTTTCAAAATTTGGAAAGGAAATTTGTTTGACTATAATTTTTGAAAAGGGTGTTGAATTGAGTTTTGAGTTGAGTATTGAATTGAGTTTTAAAGTTTGATGTGACATGCGAAATATGAAAACTTGTTTGATTATGAGCTTTGAAAAGAGTTTTTAAAATTTAACTCAAAAAGTTATAACTCATAATCAAACACACAACTCCAAACTCTATTAAAATTTCTGATCAACAGTCATAACCAAACTCTTTTTAAAATTCAATTCAAAAAATTAATTATTTACAAAATAACACTCTTAACTAAATTCTTTTTAAAATTCAATTGAAAAAATTAATAATTAACAAATAATAGCAGTCATAACCAAATTTTTTTTTTTTTCAAATTCAACTAACATATTTAATTATTAACAAAAATTTTCAATTAATTTTTTTTATTGAAAATATTATAAACAAAATAATTTGAAGGTCACAATAAATATTCAATTATTGATCATACCGAACTTATGATTGTGTATTTGGTTCGAATTATGCTTTTTTTAATATTTTTCAGTTAAAATATTTTTATATTTTTACTAATTACTGTCACCAATTATTTGCTAGTTATTATATTGTTATTTTCAAATAAATGGCCACAAAATTTATCAATATTATATATATTGGGAGTCAAACAAAAATTAAAATATCATTTAATTAATATCTACACAGTTTATCACACATAATTAAATATTATTGAAATTTTTTCATTTGCTAAATTTCATCACTTTCATGGGAAACCCGTAAACCTTTGTACCATCCTCATCTATATTATTGTGCCTAAAACCCGTGAACCTCTGTACCGTGATCATCTATATTATTGTGTGTGTTGGGCATTGAAATGACTAAATTGCCCCTGTGTTGGAATGGTAAGTTGGTCTGTTAGTAAAAAATTAAAGGGGCAAAATCGTAATTTCACATAGGTGCTGCAGAGCCATGCCTCTTCTGCAAAACCTCAGTTGGCCAGGTTCTGATAAAAAAAAAAAAAAAACAAAAAAAAAAAAAACTCAGCATTAGATCTTTTTGGCCATTTGTTTGACTGAGGCTACAATGGCGTCATAGCCTGACTTCTCAAACATGGCCTTTTATATCAGTGAACACACCCAACAACTTCATTACTTCATATCTTTCAGCAACTTCTTCACCATTTTCATTTACCACCACTAACCTGAAACATACAATCACCTTCTCCACCAACTACCTCAATTAATTTCACAAATTCAATCCACCATGATTGGATTTGTTGTCACGGTTCTCAATCTGAACCGTGGGGGACCTCGCTACAGTTCGGACTCGATTTGTTGTCACGGTTCTCAATCTGAACCAAAGAGTCCAAATCCGGCAAATCGTTTTGAGAAAACAGATTTTTGAAAGAAGTGCCAAATATGGACTGCTTTGCCAGATACAGAGTCGCCACCTAAATATTTTTTAATGGGGGAATTTAGGAAACCATGACTCGTTGCCTAAGGCCACGTGTCCGTCATCACCAAAGTTGCCTCGGCTCGGGAACTTGGGTACGATTGGGGAAGGTCACTTCGTGAGCACCCCCGCTCGCCCGATCAAAGATCGGCCTCTACTAAACATGATATCGAGTTTTGAAAACCTTATGCATTCTTATTCCGGTTATTAGCCTAGATTTACTATGTGATGCGCACAGCATACAAGTACAGATTGGATCGCTTGAATTGGAACAAAACATTTCATGTTTGTTTTTTGAAAGATGGTTTGCTACTCGCAAGTAGGTTTAAAATGCAGATTTTTCCACCCTCAGGTGGGCTTAGAAAACATGGTTTTGCCACTATCTAGTGGGCTTAAAACTCACAATTAATGAATTGTTCCAATCCAAATAACCCAACCTTCACCCACAGGCATTCAGGCAGTTATATCATATAAGCACATAGTCTTATGGTAAGCATGCTATTCATGGCAGTTACTCACACGCATGCAAGGATCCTAAAGCATAAAAACTCACCGAGTACTCCAAGCTAAAACAGAAACTGATTAGAAATCTATGCATGGTCTTAAGTATACAGAAATGCCTAATGCAACACATGCAAAAATGCAACTATAGCAGGCTCGGCTATTCTAAACATGGCATATGAGATGCAACAACTATCATGCATTCAACTTGGAATTGAAATACAAATGCAGTTAGTATGATGCGCCGAGCCCGGTGCATACAAGACAGATGAATGAATGCAAACATGCTATCATACTGTATGCTAATTGAAACATGCCCTAATCTAACCATCATAAGCGGGTAAATAAAAGGGAAGAAAGACGTGGGGTTGGAAGACATACATCACACTCACGCACACTTATTACAATTATGCCCCCGCGCAGAGGGTCCGAATAATATATAGTCCCAAATGAATAGTACAGTCCGAATAAATAATACAGTCCAAATATGTACAGAAATCCTAATTAATTACCAAATTAACTAAGAAAACAATAAATTGGCATGCAAGCCAGGGACTGCCTTGACTCTTCTTCAGATGATGAATGATGCATGTCCGGGTTGCCTTTGCGCGGAAATCCACTGTGATGCCCCAACTAGCCTCTGTTTTGCAATAATTTTTGGAAAGCGCGCCAAGCCCCGGAAGACTGCTGATTCTTGATTTGTTGCAACAGAGAGCAGGAAAGGGGCATGGCAATATATTTTCACAAATGTATGCATGCCTCGATCCTCGTGCCACCAATCACGCATGTCGATGCATGATGGCCGAGGAGTCGAATTGCACAACTCGATATGAAATGAATGCACATGAAAACACAACAAGACCTAACTCCATCATGGATGATCCGGAGTGTCGGTGACTGGGGAATTGAGACACGTTCCGTCACTCGGAGTATGAAACGTACCTCGTTTCCCGTGCTCGGGCTAACTCCTATCCCAAACACAATGCAATATGCGTGACATGCATGAAATGCAACTAAGGTACAACCTAACATGCAACATGCTATGAAATGGCATACACGATGCACGAGGTAATATGGCATACACAATGCGCTAACGTACAACCTAGCATGCACAATGCTATGGAATGAAATGATATACACAATGCATAATGGGCTTACACCAACATGAGTGGACCTCATCCACACTCACATAGGAGGCCATAAGATGGAAATGAGACACTCGAGATGCGTGCACGCGTGCACGCAAACCGAGGACCGAACCTAAGGCACGAATGCCACTCTACCAAAGCATGGCAAGGCATGGAATATGGCATACTAGCATGAAAATTTCAGTAGAAAAATATGATGCAAAACAGCCCCAAAACATGGAAACATGGCACCCGATACATGGAATGAGACCCGAAACATGAAATTAGGTACATGGAATGACCTATGGCTATGCAAAGCATGCATTATTTGAACATGAAGTGTAAAGACAGAATCAAGACAGTCCCAAAACAAGAATATTTACAGTTTTAAGCAAGGCCAAACAGTGAACACAAATAGGACTAAGCTAGCATGCAAAAATGGCCCCGTAAGAGAGATAATGAAGCAAGTAGCAGCTTCTGGCCCTAAATGGCCAAGAGACCTTCAACAAAGTTGAAGAGGGGCTCAAAAAGAAGCACTTTACAGTTTACAACAAGCCACAAAAACAAACACAAGTATGGCTAAACTATTATGCAAGAAATGGGCCAAAAGGGAGACAAAGAAGCAAGTGATGGTTGCTGGCCTCAAACAGAGGAGGGCCCTTCAACAAAGTTGAAGAGGGGCCCAAAACATGGTATTTTACAGTTAGTGACCAAACCCAAAACAGTGCACATGCAAGCTTAAAATACTATGCAAAATAAGGCCTAAAAAGAGGTTTAAACACAAAGAGTAAAAAATAAGCTTCAAACAGCAAAAGTCCCTTGATCAAACATGAATAGAGGGTCAAAATAAGGCTATTTACAGTTCGGACCAGAGCCCAAAAATACAAGCACAAGGGGCTAACAAAACATGCAAAAATAAGGCCAAAAGAGGGATAAAGAGGCATGTGACAAAAGGAAGCCTCAAAAAGTGAAGATCCCTTCAACAATGTTGAAGAAGGGATAAAAATAAGCCACTTTTCAGTTTGTAACCAAGCTCAAAACAATTTACAAATGAGCCTAAAATACTATGCAAGAAAGAGGCATACAAGAGAGGTAAAGAAGCAAGTGTAAAAAGGAAGCCTCAAATAGTGAATAGCCCTTCAACAATGTTGAACAAGGGCTCAAAATAAGCCATTTTTCAGTTTGTAACCAAGCTCAAAACAATTTACAAATGGCCTAAAATACTATGCAAGAAAGAGGCATACAAGAGAGGTAAAGAAGCAAGTGTAAAAAGGAAGCCTCAAACAGGGAGAGGCCCTTAAACAAACATGAAAAGGAGCTCAAAATAATGCTATTTACAGTTTGGGTCGGAGCCCAAATATGCAAGCAAGTATAGCTTAGATTGTATGCAAAAATAGGGCCAAAAAGAGGAGAAGAAGACTTACCCTTGAAGAACCAATCTTTGACAGCCTTTGGACCAAGTTTGGGTGCTCCTAAGCTCTGAAAAATAGCCTCAAGTTGCTGGTGTGGAGTATGGAGGCCTTGTGCTATGAGGTGTAGTGTAAAATGGTGTAGGATTTGAAGAGTTTTGGTGTTTGGAGTAGAGAGGGGGAGAGATTTGATGCAAGAGGCTTAAACCAAAATTTCTAACCTCTAAAACTGAAGGGGAGGGGCTGGTTTTATAGGCAAAGAGTGGAGGAAAAGGGGGGAAAAATGGAGGGGAGATTCAAATTCAATTTTCCCCCCCAAAAGGCCAAACCCTCGGACATGGGTGAAGTGCAGAACAAAATACAGAGCTGGAATGCACTTGGGACAAGGATGATGGCCGGCCAACTCAAAAGGGCAAAAAAGGTCATCCACCAGGTAAGTGGCCGGCCGGCCAGAAAAAGGTGGCCGGCCGGCCAGGTCAAAGGGGTAAAGTGGCCGGCCACCCCCTAGGATGAAGCCCCAGAAGTTAGCTTTCCAATGCCGCAAACCTTGCATCAAAATTCCTTCTGTGGAAAACGTTATGCCAGTTTCTGTGAAGCCGCGCAGATTCGGTCCAACCGAACTTCAACCAACCATATCTCTTCCCCCCGGACCTGGAATTAGGAGATTCTTGAGTGCAAAATGAAGCCCCAGAAGTAAGCTTTCCAATGGTGGTGGCCTCATATCTTAATTCCTCTTGTGCAAAGAGTTATGTCCATTTTGGTGAAGCCGCGCAGATTTTTCTCCTTCCCGGACTCATGCTGAACCACTTTGGACTCAAAAAAAGTTGGCTTTTCAGCAAAATTGCTGGCCTCCCACCCTCCTACAAGCTTTCTAACAATGAAAATAAGGTCCCTGCCAAAAATGGACCAAGATGGATGCAAAACGAAGGTTCGGGGGCCAAAACACGTAGTTCGGGGCCCCGAAAACAGGCTGTTAGGCACCGGAAGTGGTGTTCGACCACGAAGTTGGTCTCTCGGACCACAGTGTCCCTCAAAAGGGAGAAAATAAGGTATGTGCCAAAAACCGGAGCAAACGGAGGTGGTTAAGCGGTCCCGAACCGAGGCACACGGCCAACGGCTCCGAAAAACCGGAAATTGGGCTCCAAACGGGCAAAATGGCCTACGACCACGAAACGTAGCCTACAGCCACTGAGAGATGATCTACGAGACCTCTCCCTCCCTTTGGGAAGAGAAAACAGAGAAAACAGAGCCTGGTTCGCAAACCGAGGCAAGACATGAAAGAGTCCAGAAGTCCGGAGGCAAGGCTCGTAGCCGAGACTCTGAAACCTCTGAACGAGCACGATATGCAACATCACCAAGCGCTCAATCGGTGACATCTGAGTCTTAAGGTCGGTCAAAAATGGGTTGTCTACAGCGTGGCAATGACCCTGTTGTCAAATAGATCTTGTACTTCATGGCGTAGACGGAAGTAGTTGTCGGTAGTATGGCTAGTTTGCTGATGGAAGGCACAGTACTGGGCGGCATCATGCGTGGCCGGAAGAGGATTTGGGAGAGGCCGAGGCTCAAGGGGTTTGAGATGGCCTTGTCCAACAAGGACTTGGAGAGCTTTGGACAAAGGCATATAGAGGGCATGGAAGACCCTCTGTCCTCGGGGTTGGTACTTCAAGGTTTGTGGGTTTTTGCTGGACGCACCAGTAAAGAGATTGGCAGGTGCTGGCCTGGTTTGTTAATCTTTTCCGAGTGCAGGATTATAGCTGAAAGGAACGTTTCTGATACAACGACCCTTCTCCCGGCTTGCCCCTTGATCCAAACTGCCCCCAACTTGAGTGGCGAAAATGTCGTCCACAGTTTTTGCAACAACTGCGAGCACTTGCTCTTTGTTTAGTCCCTCGGCTTTCAAAGCCTCAACAGCCAACAGAAAATGTTCATAGGGATCCATGTTCGTCCCTATCTTGTTCTTTCCACTCGCCTCCACTTTGCCAAGGGATTGACATTCCTCAAATGCAGCCCGTTCCAAGACTGGGGAGCCTTTTGACATGAACTCCCTGGTATGTGATGTGGTTGATGACGGAGCCAATGTCCCGGAGGCCAAATCTGTCACAGTTCTCTGAAGATCTTCGATCATTCTCTTCAGCTCAGAAGTAGTGGGTTCACGGGTTTGAGATGATTGAGGTTCAGGTGCACCCATCATGCATAAGTCCATGCTTTATGGGATAAACACCTCAGGCTTGGGTAGATGGGCTGGGGTGATGTATATGCTGGGGTCATAGGTGGATGGCAGTATATGGATAAGATTGAGGTAGGCAGGAGATGTTTGGTCATTGGGGTCTGAAGGTGGAGTTATCGTCCGATTGTCGATGAGATTTTGGACCTCATGACGAAGGCGGTAGCAACAGTCGGTGCCATGACCGCGCTGCTGATGGTACATACAGTACTTGAAGGGGTTATGTCTAGCTGGGAGTGGGTCAGGTAGAGGTTGAGGATCGAGGGGTTTGAGATGCCCTCTTTCCATCAAGACTTTTAGTACGCTAGTCAGGCTCATATAGAGGGGGGTGAAAGTTCTGCCTTGAGCTCGGGCTGGGCTGGCGGTTTGTAGGCTTGGATTGGCAAAAGGGTCGGCTGTGGCGACTGTATTGATTTCGGTGGGTTTGGGAATAGTGCTACTACCAGCATTGGTACTCCTTGAAATCACCCTCCTTGTCGGTTCACTTGTTCTGGGAATGATCCCACTGTTGAACGCATTCTCGATCTGAACCCCCAGTTCATGCAAACTTTTGAAAGTGAATAGCGGAGCGACTATCAACTTTTGCAACATATCATGCTCGAGGTTTCGCACCATCATCTGCACTTGATCCCTCTCAGAAGGGCGGCGATCTGTCATCTGTGCTGCCTTTGCTCTCCACCTTGCAACAAATTCCACAAAAGGCTCTATTGGGTTTTGGCGGGTTGTTTCAAGCTCTTGCATGGTCATTTCAACTTGGGTATTGTAGGAATACTGATCGACAAAGGCCTCAGCCAATTCTTCCCAATCTTGCTTCACTTTGTCCTCCAACTTAGCGTACCAAGTGGCTGCTACACCCGACAGGGTTCTTCCATACAGAGAGAGTTTCTATGGCTTAGTCAGACCCATCAGCTTCAGGACATCCAAGAAAAGTCAGATATGTACCATTGGATCCCCAGACCCGTCGAAACGGTCAATATATAGCATTTTGAATCTGTCTGGGAGCCGTACGGCAGACTCGGTGTGCCCATCCTCAATGTCGGGAATGGAGTTAAGGCCCTGTGCCTTCTTGAATTGCTTCTCAAGGTTCGCAATTTTCACCGCGGTCGGATCGAGGTCATTACCATCAAGGGGATAAAGTCTCTCATTAGGCTGCACCAGGGGTCTGACAACTCGGGCTTGAGCCAACCCTTCTTGGGGATCTGGACCCTGCAAATTTTCAGCTGGCGGAAGTGGGTCAAAGTTTGGCTGGGGCCCCAAAGCTGGATGTGAGGCAGACGCCCCAGATGGGCACTGCATTTCAATACTGGTCTCAGCCTGCATGGCAGTTCACGGCCACAAATTCTTCCGAACCCTGTGCCATCACGGTCTGCTGAGTCTAAACAAAGGTGATGTGACCGGTGACTGACGGATCAGATGAACCGGTGAGCCCTGACTGGCCCTTTTTTTTTTTTGCCTTGCCTCAGCGAAAGAACACTGGTTTCCAAAGTCTATCAGCACTAGTCCAATGTACCCGGGGGATATCAAAGCCTTCTGAAGCTATAGTTCCAGGACTACCTAGCAAAAGAGAAAACATGCAGCATCTCAGCCTGATTTCACCAAAACAAATTTGACTCTTTACTGAATTCTGCCCCAAAGTTCCGCCTGTAAACTGATACCCTCAGGTAGAACTGATTGCCCCAAAATACTGATGCTGGTGCCCGCAGGCCTGATGCCCAAACTTGTAAACTGATACATGCATTCCTGTAGAGACGCACTCTAAAAGCACATAACAGATAAGTGAGAGCCAAAACACCCCTATGTTGGGGTAGGGTTTCCCTGTCCTATTTTGTCAGGAGCTAGGGTTTCACTACGCACGCAGCGGTTTCAAACAACCTATATCGGGTAAGCAACCTGTCCTAGTTTGGAATGGTCACTACGGATTTCGATATGCACTAGGTCGAATGGTCAAAAGGGTGCCCCGGTAAAATCGGGGTTTGTGTTCCCATACTGGCAGAGCCCACAACCGGTCAGCCTTATGGTCATGCCTTGATAAGACAAGCCTCCGGCAAACCATTCAGGAATAGCAGATGGCAAACACGGTGTCCTAGGCGCACCAATGCAAATGCAATGCAAAGAAACACATAAGTGTAGCCAAAACCAGATATCATGAGTTCGAGTCAAGTTCTCTAAGTCCCCAGCAGAGTTGCCAGAAACTGTAGACGTCCCCGAATGCCCTGGGAGGGATGAGTCCCCCGTTCCGTTCATCTTGGGCTCACTACAGTTCAGGACTCAATTGTCACAGTTCTTAATCTGAACGAAAGAGTCCAAATACGGCAAATCGTTTTGAGAAAACGGATTTTTGAAAGAAGTGTCGAACATGGACTGCTTTGCCAGATACAGAGTCGCCACCTAAATATTTTATTTTTGGGAAATTTAGGAAACCCTAATTCGTTTGCCTAAGGCCACGTGTCCGTCATCACCAAAGTTGCCTCGGCTCGGAAACTTGGGTACGATTGGGGAAGGTCACTTCGTGAGCACCCCCGCTCGTCCGATCAAAGATCGGCCTCTACTAACCATGATATCGAGTTTTGAAAACCTTATGCATTCTTATTCCGGTTATTAGCCTAGATTTACTATGTGATGCGCACAGCATACAAGTATAGACCGGGTCGCCTGAATTGGAACAAAACATTTCATGTTTGTTTTTGAAAGTGGTTTGCTACTCGCAAGTAGGCTAAAATGCGGATTTTGCCACCCTCGGGTGGGCTTAGAAAAGATGTTTTTGCCACTATCTAGTGGGTTTTAAAACTCACAGTTGATGATTTGTCCCAATCCAAATAACCCACCCTTCACCCACAGGCATTCAGACAGTTTATATCACATAAGCAAATAGCCTCATGGTAAGCATGCTATCATGGCAGTCACTCACACTCATGCAAGGATGCTAAAGCATAAAAACTTACCGAGTACTCCAAGCCAAAACAGAAGCTAATTAGAAATCCATGCATGATCCTAATTATACAGAAATGCCTAATGCAACACATGCAAAAATGCAACTATAGCAGGCTCGGCTATTCTAAACATGGCATATGAGATGCAACAGCTAACAAGTACTCAACTTGAAATTGAAATACAAATGCAATTAGTATGATGCGCCGAGCCTGGTGCATACAAAACAGATGAATGAATGCAAACATGTTATCATACTGTATGCTAATTGAAACATGCCCCAATCTAACCATCATAAGCTGGTAAATAAAAGGGAGGAAGACGTGGGGTTGGAAGACATACATCACACTCACGCACACTTATTACAACATTGCCCTCACTCGGAGGGTCCGAATAAATAATATACAGTCCCAAATGAATAATTACAGTCTGAATAAATACAAAATCCTAATTAATTAACAAATTAATCTAGGAAAACAGTAAACTAGCATGCAAGCTAGGGGACTGCCTCAACTCTGCTCCGGATGATGAATGATGCGTGTTTGAGTTGCTTGGCGCGGAAATCCATCGCGATGCCCCGATTAGCCTCAGTTTACAATTGAGCTCGGAATATTGCGCGAAGTCCCAAGAGATTGCCGGTTTCTGATTTGCTGCAACAGAGAGCAGGAAAGGGGCATGGCAATGTATTTTCACATATGTATGCTTGACTACTCTTCAGGGAGCGTAGTCTTCGATCCTCGTGCCACCAATCGCGCATCTCGATGTGTGATGGCCGAGGAGTCGAATTGCACGACTTAATATGAAATGAATGCACATGAAAACATAACAAGACCGAGACTCCATCATGGATAATCCGGAGTGTCGGTGACCGGGAATTTGAGACACGTTCCGTCACTCGAAGTACGAAACGTACCTCGTTTCCCGTGCTCGGGCTAACTCCTATCCCAAACACAATGCGATATGCATGACATGCATGAATGCAACTAAGATACAACCTAACATGCACAATGCTATGAAATGGCATACACGATGCACGAGGTAACATGGCATACACAATGCGCTAACATACAACCTAGCATACACAATGCTATGAAATGAAATGGCATACACAATGCATAATGGACTTACACCAACACAAGTGGACCTCAGTCACACTCACATAGGAGGCCATTAGATGAAAAATGAGACACTCGAGATGCGTGCACACATGCACGCAAACCGAGGACCGAACCTAAGGCACGAATGCCACTCTACCAAAGCATAAGGCATGGAATATGGCATACAAACATGCGAATTTCAGCACTAAAATATGATGCTAAACAGCCCCGAA
This sequence comes from Camellia japonica, assembly GCA_030407325.1. NCBI lineage: Eukaryota > Viridiplantae > Streptophyta > Magnoliopsida > Ericales > Theaceae > Camellia > Camellia japonica. The sequence goes on along the minus strand of JAPPVO010000010.1, from coordinate 102,044,913 downwards.
ACATGGCAATATGGCACCCGATGCATGAGATGAACCCCGAAACTCAAAACTAGGCATACGCAATGACCTATAGCTATACAAAGCATGCATTATTTGATCATGAAGCATGAAGACAGAGTCAAGGCAGTCCCAAAACATGAACTTTCTAGTTCAAAGCATGGCCAAAAGGCTAGCAAGATGGCTAAATAGCATGCAATTTTGACTAGCAAACATGGTTTACATGGCAAGTATATGAAGCAACATGGAATCTCACCAAACCAGCAAAAATCAGTGAACAAAACATGCCAAATATGACTAAATCACTGAAATGCAGCCAACATGCACAAATGAGGGCTCCTTTAGAGGGCATACAAGGGTTATTAGCACATACAAGATAGACATGAAGCATGACCAAAAAAACTCTGGAAATCAAATATGGTAGTCCTAAAACTCACCAAATTGACCCTGAAAAGTGACTAAGAAGCATGCAAGAGGGTCTCCTTTGGAAGGCCAAAATGACCACCAAACAAGTCAAGGTGAGAGGGGGTCACCCCCCTCTGATTTGGAGACTCAAAATAGTGTTTCAGCCACTGAAAATCCACTGGATTTCAGTGGCTAGAAGGCCAAACAAAGCATGCAATTGGAGCTTAGGTGTAAGGCTCAAAACAAGGGACAATCAAGCATACAAGGAAGCATGTGACCTCAAATAAGAAAATGCCCTTAATAAAACATGAAGACGATGTCAAAAAAATCCTTTTTCCAGTTTATAACAAGTCTCAAAAATGAACATAAATAGGGCTAATCTATCATGCAAAAATGGCCCTAAAAGAGAGAATAGAGACAAGGGACAGCAGCTGGCCCCAAATGGCAAAGAGCCCTTCAACAAAGTTGAAGAGGGGCTCAAAAAAAAGGCACTTTACAGTTTACATCAAGTCTCAAAAATGAACAAAAGTGAGGCTAAATCAACATGCAAGAAAAATGCCTAAAAGAGGGATAAAGAGGCAAGTGGTAGTAGCTGAAAAGACATTTCACAGTTTATGACCAAGTCCAAAACAGCTCACAAATAAGCCTAAAATATCATGCAAAAATAGGCCTAAAAGAGGGATAAAGAGACAAGAGGTAGTAGGAGACCTCAAACAGCAAACGGTCCTTGATCAAACATGGAGAGGAGCTCAAAATAGGACTATTTTCAGTTTGGGTCGGAGCCCAAAAATGTAAGCAAAAGGGACTAAGATATAGAACAAGATAGTGCAAGAAAAGGGAAAATAGCAGCTTACCCTTGTAGCACAACTTTCGAGCAACTTTTGGTCCAAGGAAATGAGCTTCCACCCTCTGCAAATAACCTCCAAGGGGCTGGAATGGAGTGTGGAGGTGTGGTGTTATGGGTTGGTGTATAAAATGGCCAAGAAGCTAGGGTTTTGGAGCTTGGAATAGAGAGAGATGGAGGTTTGTATGCAAAGCTCCCAAATGATTTTTTTTCAACCTCTAAAATGAAGCTAAGGGTGCTGGTTTTAAAGAGGAAGAGGGGCAAGACAAATGGGGGAAAAAAAAATTCAAATTTCCCCCCAAAAGGAGAGACCCTCGGACAGAGGGTCAAATGCAGAATAGCTGGCACAGCTGGAACACACTCAGGAGGGCAAAAATGGCCGGCCAGCTCAAAAGGGCCAAAGTGGTCAGCCAACCAGGCTAGGTGGCCGGCCGACCAGTTTAGGTGGCCGGATGACCAATTCAAAAGGGTCAAGGTGGCCGGCCACCCCCTAGGATGAAGCCCCAGAAGTTAGCTTTCCAATGCCGCAAACCTTGCATCAAAATTCCTTCTGTGCAAAAAGTTATGCCTGTTTTGGTGAAGGCGCGCAGATTCGGTCCAAACGGATTTCAAACAACCATATCTCCCCCACCCGAACTTGTCTTTAGGAGATTTTTGAGTGTAAAATGAAGCCCCGGAAGTCTCCTTTCCAATGGCACCAACCTTGCATCAAAATTCCTCCTGTGCAAAGAGTTATGCCCGTTTCGGCGAAGCCGTGCAGATGTTTTCCTCCTTCCCAAATTCATGCTGAACCACTTTTGAACAAAAAAAGCTAGTTTTTCAGCAAAATTGCTGGCCTCCCACTCTCCTACAACCTTTCTAACAATGAAAATAAGGTCTCCACCAAAAATGAACCAAGACGGATGCAAAACGGAGGTTCGGGGGCCGAAACACGCAATTCGGGGCCCCGAAAATAGGCTGTTAAGCACCGGAGGTAGTGTTCGACCACGAAGTTGGTCTCTCGGACAACAGTGTCCCTCAAAAGGGAGGAAATAAGGTGTGTGCCAAAAATCGGAGCAAACGGAGGTGGTTAAGCGGTCCCGAATCGAGGCACACGACCAACGGCTTTGAAAACTGGGAACCGCGCTCCAAACGGGAAAAATGGCCTACGACCACGAAACATAGCCTACGGCCATTGAGAGATGATCTACGAGACCTCTCCCTCCCTTCGGGAAGAGAAAACAGAGAAAACAGAGCCTGGTTCGCAAACCGAGGCAAAGCACAGAAAAGCCCGGAAGTTCGGAGGCAAGGCTCGCAGCCGAGACTCTGAAACCTCTGAACGAGCACGATATGCAACATCACCAAGCGCTCAATCGGTGATGTCTGAGTCTTAAGGTCGGTCAAAAATGGGGTGTCTACAGATGGATAGTCGAAAATGTCACTCCAAAAAAAGGACATTTTCATGTTGTTCCAATTTATAATGCTTATTTGTTATATTGTTTTGAAGTTAGACATGAATTGGATTTATGTTACATATTACTAAAGGAAATTGTGGTTGCAAATCTTGGTAGTATCAATGGTCGGTCATTACTTTTTGGAGCTCTGCTAACCAAAATTTTCAAAGCTTTTCATGTTAGACTTGTAGGTGAAACAGAGATTAAAATCACTTCACCGATTTCAGAGTACACACTTACTTGAGCTGGTGGTGTTGAAAACTTATTGGGATCTCTGAATGTTGCAAATGCACCAATAGATGATGCTTCCGAAGACCCCAATGACAATGTGATGCGACAGAATGAACAACCCATTACTGAACTGATTATTTGGCGATGGAACAAGAATGAACACAATCAGCGCGTTCAATGGGAACAACAAATGACTAATCAGTTCAATATATTGGGTAATCAGTTCAATGTATTGGGTAATCTGTTTAATGCATTTGCTGCCACTCAGAACTCACTAATTCAACAATTTGGTGAGTTTCGTGTGGACATTGAAACACGTCATGAAGTGACAAGCAATCGCTTAGATCAAATTGACCATCGAGTTGGTTAGCTCTACCATCATTACTTTCCTCTACCTCCACCACCACCTGACAATGACGTTTGACGTGTTTGGATGAGCGGTTAGATGTATTCCTCAATCTGTGGTATTTTGTTGTTTTGAAGATGTACTTCTACTTACTATTTTTTTAATTGTTTTGTTTGTAGTACTACTCTTTTTTTTTTTCCTTTCTAATTACCTTTTTTTACTGATGTACTTATACTTTCTCCTGGCTAAATTATTTTTTATCATGGATGTAAGCACTTTTTTTTTTTATTTTTTTTTATTTTTTTTTTTGGTTTTGTTTTTAGTAGTATGTACTATTTTTTGTAATTAATGAAGTTTGACCTCATTACATACAATTTCCTATAGGGTTGGTGAAGTTTGCAGAATAGGATAAATGGTGGTATAACCGTGCATCCACAATAGATATGTTGAAAATGTTTGTTACATTTTGTGGTATATGACAAAAAAGTGATAAAAATGGGCCCCAAAAAATTTTGTTACGAGTTTATTAATTTAGTGAGTGAATGGTGATACAATAGATATATTATGGTGTGTGTTAAGATATGGGTTAATAATATATATAAGTATATAAATAATAAATAAATTATAAAATCAATAAAAAGTGCAGTAGGCCCATCCCACTGCACTGTCTCAGCTTCACACACACTCTCTCTCTCTCTCTCTCTCTCTCTCTCTCGGCTGGATTTCACAATTGTTAACTATGGCCAGCCCATTCCCATTTGACATTAATGTGTTAAATCTGACACAACTTAGCAATACACTATTTCCATTACAATGCCAAAGCTTTTCATTTTTGGTTTGCCAAAAATTAAACTCTAAATTAAAAACAACTTTAGCTGGAAAACAACATTCTTGGTTGGCCAACACTAATTTGAATTATATTTTGAATTGAAAAAAACAAATTTTGTATTAAAATATTTAATAAACAAACATGTGTAGTTAATGGGTTACAGAGTTTGAAAAAAAAAAAAAAACAATTTGTACATGGGTTACAAAATTTGTTAAAAAAATACAGAATGACATTATATAGTATGCACTATTTCTGTGTTATTCATATTTAATAAATATTTTTTCTGTATAAGATATTTTGAATTTAATGTTGATGAAATTGTATGTATTTAAAAAGTTTGTTGAATTGGTTTTGAATTAATAAACATAAAATTATATGTACAATTAAACAAATAATTTTGCATTATATTTGAAATTTTGTTTTCATTCATTTGTTTTTTATATGTAATTCTCATTATTTTATTTGTGCACAACAAAAATGTATTTCACATATTTAACTTTTAGCAACAGTTTGAAAATTTCATTATACAAAAAGGTCACTAATTGCAAGTCTTAATGACAATTTATAAAAATTATGACAAAAAAAAGTCACTAATTGTTGATATTTAACGACATATGCAATAAATCGTCACAAAAAATTATTTTTAACTACAACTTTATTAAAATTTGTTTTCAAGGAAATATAAGTTGAATTAATTTTAACTATTAAAAATCAAAAAATCATTTGTTGACATCAAAAATCATTTGTCAAAAATCAAAAACAAAATTTGGCGCCAACACATTTGATCAATTGCATTTCACACATTACAAATAACAGAAATAATACATACATAAAACTCATAACAAACAATTCTTCACATTATTTGTTGGCTTCACACATCTACTAACATGATTTATCCACATAACATTAGCAATTGCGTCCCTCAAGTTTGATTGGTATGTCAACTCATGTTGTGATAGGTCCACATACTCAGCTTGGCCTCCACCAAACCCCTCTACAGCGGCTTCAGCCACCATATCATTATCGACTTTCATAAAGAATGGGTCTATAACTGCATGCAAACGAATCCAATTGTGCACTACAAAACATGCAATGACAAGGGATCCTTGTCGTGTTGACTTGTAATTAGGCATGGACCACAATATTGGAAAGCGTTTCTTCAGTACCCCAAATGTTCTTTCTATGATATTCCGTAATGACGAATGTCGGCGGTTAAACGTTTTCTTGGGTCCAGAATAATGACGGCCATAGAACTCTTGCAAGTGATAGCGTTGTGAACGAAATGGGGCAAAAAAGCATGGTATGTTGGTGAACTCAACATCCACTAAATAATACTTGCCTACATGTGAATAATGTTTGTAACATGCTGTCAAATACATGTACACAAAAATCGTACAAGCAAAAGTATAGTATCTTATTTTGTAACACTGACCATGGGGTGGATGTGGGAAATATACGTCAACTCTTGTAAGTGAGTCAACTAAAATTGCGTTGTCGTGGGTGCTTCATTTCCATCCAGAATTGATAAATGTGAACAATATGTCGAAGTCATAAGCTGTGAGTAAATTTTGCACTGCCGTGGCTTTGCGACCACGGAATGTGTTCTGTCTTGAGGTAGGGACCACGCGTCCACCAATGTGCCATTGATAGTATTGACACAATCCTACATCATATTAGAAGTTTTCTGTCAAATGCGTCTCAAACATAGATTTGACTTTGGAAAATAACAATCAAATTTATTCGTTACCGGTATTGCAAATTTGCAGGTCAAACATTTAGTCATACCTTGAACTAAGGGTAAAACCTCCTATCATTTAAAATTTTTGCCGATATGTCTGATTGGTTTCGTGGTTTGATAACTGTTGATGCAAGCTTGCATAGGGCCCGTATAATGATTTTAACGTGCTGTAGACACCCCATTTTTGACCGACCTTAAGACTCAGACGTCACCGATTGAGCGCTTGGTGATGTTGCATATCGTGCTCGTTCAGAGGTTTCAGAGTCTCGGCTACGAGCCTTGCCTCCGGACTTCCGGACTCTTTCATGCCTTGCCTCGGTTTGCGAACCAGGCTCTATTTTCTCTGTTTTCTCTTCCCAAAGGGAGGGAGAGGTCTTGTAGATCATCTCTCAGTGGCCGTAGGCTACGTTTCGTGGTCGTAGGCCATTTTGCCCGTTTGGAGCCTGGTTTCCGGTTTTTCGGAGCCGTTGGCCGTGTGCCTCGGTTCGGGACCGCTTAACCACCTCCGTTTGCTCCGGTTTTTGGCACATACCTTATTTCCTCCCTTTTGAGGGACACTGTGGTCCGAGAGACCAACTTCGTGGTCGAACACCACTTTCGGTGCCTAACAGCCTGTTTTCGGGGCCCCGAACTGCGCATTTTGGCCCCCGAGCCTTGCTTGCAAGCATTGTTGGGCTCCGACCCAAACTGTAAATAGTCATATTTTGAGCTCCTTTTCATGTTTGATTAAAGACCTTTTGCTGTTTGAGGTCTCCTACTATTACTTGCCTCTTTAACTCTCTTTTAGGCCTATTTTTGCATGGTATTTTAGGCTTACTTGTGAGCTGTTTTGGACTTGGTCATAAACTACAAAATGTCTTTTTTTGAGCCTCTCTTCAACTTTGTTGAAGGGCTCTCTTTGGTTTGAGGCCAGCAGCTACCATTTGCCTCTTTATCTCACTTTTTGGCCTTTTTGGGGGGAAATTTGAATTTCAATTTCCCCCCCTTTTCCCCCACTCTTTTGCCTATATAAACACCCCCCCAGCTCTGGTTTGAGGGGTTAGAAAATTTTGGTTTGGAGCTCTCACATTAAAAGCTCTCTCTCTCTCTACTCTAAGCCTTAAAAACCCCCTTGGTTCTTTACCAACCCATAGCCCCACCCTTCCATCCTCCATTCCAGCAGCTTGAGGTTGTTCTTCAAAGCCTAGGAGTGCTGCATTTTGGTCCAAAAGGCTGTCAAAGATTAGTCTTCAAGGGTAAGTCCTCTTCTCCCCTTTTTGACCCTTTTCTTGGTTCATATTCTAGCTCCTTGTGCTTACTTTTTTGAGCTCCGACCCTAACTGAAAATAGCATTTTTTTTGAGCTCTATTTCATGTTTGTTTAAGGGCCTCTCACTGTTTGAGGCTTCCTTGTGGCACTTGCTTCTTTACCTTTCTTTTATGCCATTTCCTTGCATAGTATTTTAGGCCTATGTATAAACTGTTTTGAGGCATGTTGTAAACTGTAAAGTGGCTTATTTTGAGCCCTTCTTCAACATTGTTGAAGGGCTCCTCACTGTTTGAGGCTTCCATTTTCCACTTGCCTTTGTATCCCTCTTTTGGCCTTATTTTTGCATGATTTGTTAGCCCCTTGTGCTTCTGTTTTTGGGCTCTGGTCCGAACTGTAAATAGCCTTATTTTGACCCCCTCTTCATGTTTTATTAAGGGTATTTTGCTGTTTGAGGCATCCTTTGTATACTTTGTGTTGAAGCCCTCTTTTTGGCCTTATCTTGCATAGTATTTTAGGCTTGCTTGTGCACTTTTTTGGGTTTGGTTACTAACTGTAAAATGCCATGTTTTGAGTCCCTCTTCAAATTTTTTGAAGGGCTCTCGGCCATTTGGGGCCAGAAGCTGCTACTTGCTTCATTATCTCAATTTTAGGGCCATTTTTGTATGCTAGCTTAGCCCCATTTGTGTTCACTGTTTGGCCTTGCTTAAAACTGTAAATATGCAGTTTTTGGGACTGCCTTACTTCTGTCTTCATGCTTCATGTTCAAATAATGCATGCTTTGTATAGCTATAAGTCATTCCATGTGCCTAATTTTGGATTTCGGGTTTCATTTCATGCATCGGGTGCACTTTTGCCATGTTTCGGGGCTGTTTTGCGTCAATTTTTGCTACTGAAATTTGCATGCTAGTATGTCATATTCCATGTCTTTCCATGCGTCTTGTTAGAGTGGCATTCGGTGCCTTAGGGTCGGTCCTCGGTTTGCGTGCACGTGTGCATGCATTTCGAGTGTCTCATTTTCATCTAATGGCCTCTTATGTGAGTGTGGCTGAGGCCCACTTGTGTTGGTGTAAGTCCATTATGCATTGTGTATGCCATCTCATTCTATAGCATTGTGTATGCTAGGTTGTATGCTAGCGCATTGTGTATGCCATGTTATCTCGTGCATCGTGTATGCCATTTCGTAGCATTGTGCATGTTAGGTTGTATCTTAGTTGCATTTCAATGCATGCATGCATACTGCATTGTGTTCGGGATAGGAGTTAGCCCGAGCACGGGAAACGAGGTACGTTTCGTACTCCGAGTGACGGAACGTGTCTCAATTTCCCAGTCGCCGACACTCCGGATCATCCATGATGGAGTTAGGTCTTAGTTGTATTTTCATGTGCATTCATTCCATATTGAGTTGTGCAATTCGACTCTTCAGCCATCATGCATCGAGATGCGTGATTGGTGGCACGAGGATCGAGGCATGCATACATTTATGAAAATACATTGCCATGCCCCTTTCCTGCTCTCTGTTGCAGCAAATCAAGAATCAGCAGTCTTCCGGGGCTTGGCGCGCTTTCCAAAAACCATTGCAAAATAGAGGCTAATTGGGGCATCACAGTGGATTTCCGCGCAAAGGCAACCCGGATATGCATCATTCATCATCTGAAGAAGAGTCAAGGCAGTCCCTGGCTTGCATGCCAGTTTATTATTTTCTTAGTTAATTTGTTAATTAATTAGGAATTTGTACATATTTTGGACTGTATTATTTATTTGGACTGTACTATTCATTTGGAACTGTATATTATTTTATTCGGACCCTCTGCGCGAGGGCAATGTTATAATAAGTGTGCGTGTGTATGATGCATGTCTTCCAACCCCACGTCTTTCTTCCCTTTTATTTACCCGCTTATGATGGTTAGAATTAGGGCATGTTTCAATTAGCATACAATATGATAGCATGTTTGCATTCATTCATCTGTTTTGCATGCACCGGGCTTGGCGCATCATACTAACTGCATTTGTATTTCAATTCCAAATTGAGTACTTGTGAGCTGTTGCATCTCATATGCCATGTTTAGAATAGCCGAGCCTGCTATAGTTGCATTTTTGCATGTGTTGCATTAGGCATCTCTGTATAGTCAGGATCATGCATGATTTCTAATGAGCTTCTGTTTTGGCTTGGAGTACTCGATAAGTTTTATGCTTTAGCATCCTTGCATGTGTGTGAGTGACTGCCATGATAGCATGCTTACTATGAGGCTATTTGCTTATATGATATATCTGCCTGAATGCCTGTGGGTAAAGGTTGGGTTGTTTGGATTGGAACAAATCATTGACTGTGAGTTTTAAGCCCACTAGATAGTGGCAAAACCATGTTTTCTAAGCCCACCTGAGGGTGGCAAAATCTGCATTTTAAGCCTACCTGCGGGTAGCAAACCATCCTTCAAAAACAAACATGAAATGTTTTGTTCCAATTCAGGCGACCCGGTCTATACTTGTATGCTGTGCGTATCACATAGTAAATCTAGGCTAATAACTGGAATAAGAACGCATAACGTTTTCAAAACTAGATATCATGGTTAGTAGAGGCTGATCTATGATCGGGCGAGCGGGGGTGCTCACGAAGTGACCTTCCCCAATCGTACCCAAGTTCCCGAGCCGAGGCAACGAGGTATGTTTCGTACTCCGAGTGACGGAACGTGTCTCAATTTCCCAGTCGCCGACACTCCGGATCATCCATGATGGAGTTAGGTCTTAGTTGTATTTTCATGTGCATTCATTCCATATTGAGTTGTGCAATTCGACTCTTCGGCCATCATGCATCGAGATGCGTAATTAGTGGCACGAGGATCGAGGCATGCATACATTTGTGAAAATACATTGCCATGCCCCTTTCCTGCTCTCTGTTGCAGCAAATCAAGAATTAGCAGTCTTCCGGGGCTTGGCGCGCTTTTCAAAAACCATTGCAAAACAGAGGCTAATTGGGGCATCACAGTGGATTTCCGCGCAAAGGCAACCCGGATATGCATCATTCATCATCTGAAGAAGAGTCAAGGCAGTCCTTGGCTTGCATGCCAGTTTATTGTTTTCTTAGTTAATTTGTTAATTAATTAGGAATTTGTACATATTTTGGACTGTATTATTTATTTGGACTGTACTATTCATTTGGAATTGTATATTATTTTATTCGGACCCTCTGCGCGAGGGCAATGTTGTAATAAGTGTGCGTGTGTATGATGCATGTCTTCCAACCCCACGTCTTTCTTCCCTTTTATTTACCCGCTTATGATGGTTAGAATTAGGGCATGTTTCAATTAACATACAATATGATAGCATGTTTGCATTCATTCATCTGTTTTGCATGCACCGGGCTTGGCGCATCATACTAACTGCATTTGTATTTCAATTCCAAATTGAGTACTTGTTAGCTGTTGCATCTCATATGCCATGTTTAGAATAGCCGAGCCTTCTATAGTTGCATTTTTGCATGTGTTGCATTAGGCATCTCTGTATAGTCAGGATCATGCATGATTTCTAATGAGCTTCTGTTTTGGCTTGGAGTACTCGATAAGTTTTATGCTTTAGCATCCTTGCATGTGTGTGAGTGACTGCCATGATAGCATGCTTACCATGAGGCTATTTGCTTATATGATATATCTGCCTGAATGTTTGTGGGTGAATGTTGGGTTGTTTGGATTGGAACAAATCATTGACTGTGAGTTTTAAACCCACTAGATAGTGGCAAAACCATGTTTTCTAAGCCCACCTGAGGGTGGCAAAATCTGCATTTTAAGCCTACCTGCGGGTAGCAAACCATCATTCAAAAACAAACATGAAATGTTTTGTTCCAATTCAGGCGACCCGGTCTATACTTGTATACTGTGCGTATCACATAGTAAATCTAGGCTAATAACCGGAATAAGAACGCATAACGTTTTCAAAACTAGATATCATGGTTAGTAGAAGCTGATCTATGATCGGGCGAGCGGGGGTGCTCACGAAGTGACCTTCCCCAATCGTACCCAAGTTCCCGAGCCGAGGCAACTTTGGTGATGACGGACACGTGGCCTTAGGCAACGAGTCAGGGTTTCCTAAATTTTCCAAAATAAAATATTTAGGTGGCGACTCTGTATCTGGCAAAGCAATCCATGTTTGGCACTTCTTTCAAAAATCTGTTTTCTCAAAACGATTTGCCGGATTTGGACTCTTTGGTTCAGATTACGAACCGTGACAACAAATCGAGTCCGAGCTGTAGCGAGGTCCCCCGTGGGCTTGTTACACATGCCGACAAATCGTTTTAGTGGAGTGCTGAAATCTATCTGCCAGTAGCCTTTGCTGGTCATTTTGTGCGCATGTATATAAGAAAATGGCAAGCGATTCCTCCACACTAATGTGCATCTTTTCAATATTGACAAGGCCATTTTGAAGTAAGGTGTCTTTCAATGAAATGAAGGTTGGGGCATCCATTCGCATGATGTTTATCATTGTTTCAGGTTGGCCACTTAATAAATTGAAGATGTAATCATTACTTTTGAATGGACAAGTTTGTTGCGGTCGTCTTGTGGTTAACGCATTGATATGTTCATTCATAGAAGCAATCACCAAGAAGTCCATAAAATCTTCCATAACCTCATCCTCATCTGATGAGTTTACCATTGCATTGTTTTGTGTATCAGATGACATTGTGTTTTGGCTACATAACAATAAAAGCACAATTATTCAAACGTATTACAAAGAGGATAAGTAATGTCGTTATTGATGAATATGAAATTAGCCTCTGTAATTAATTAGTTGGCCGTAGTCATTTAAGTATTGATTTTAATTGAAATAGACATTCAATGTATACATGTTAACATTTGTTCCTCTTGTTTAACATGTTGATACAGAAAACACAGTAGTTACAAATTTGAATGGGAAATAAATGGGACAAAAGTAGAAAACATTGAAAAAACCGGATAGGTATAAATAGAAACTGGACATAAATAAATAGGACATCAGTCATTATATGCAGTGTTTTTCTCTTGACAAGAGTATGACAAAAGTAGAAAACATAAACATACTAAAGGACAAAAAAAAAAAAAAAATCAGAAGACATAAATGAAACAGAAAAAATAAAAGACTAACTCATAAGAGTATGCTTCACAACCATTGAAAAAATCGTAAACCGCACCAAAGACATAGCTTCACAGTTCACTACAAAGCTAGGATCATTGATAGACGCATATGCGTAGGAGTGCGCATAAAAAACCTCTGCCAATCTTTATCTTTGAATAGTGTCAATGCCTTAACATATTGCACTGGTGGTATGTCTCCCAGCTGAAGCAGGCATCTTGACATTCGTCAAGGGAATAGTCATCACCACCTGTGCTTACAGCCTCCATGTTTATTGATCGTGCACGTGATTGTTTCGTTTTTGCTGATACATAGGTAGTGAAAGCCTTGCAAACATTATCAAAGCCACTAGAACATGACTTTTTGGAACGACCACTATCACTCTGGCTATGGCCCCTCTTCTTACTTTTGCCCTTACCTATTTCCATGTACTCATCGCTACACAAATCAACAGGAATGGCATCAGTCGCATTGTTACCTCCAGCTCTAGGTGACCAAAATTTGTTAAGCATATCGTCCTCTTCATCGGAGTTAGGGGCCCCCCATGTGGATGCATGAGCCAAGGCCCCTGTTGCACAGTAATGTTCAACAATGTCGGCCATTTCGTGAAAATACTCAAATTCTTTAGTCCTAATTTTTTTTTACATTTTTTTATGCCTATCTCCAATTAGAAAATATGAACATAAGCGTATGGTACGTGTGACAACATTTTACAAATAAATGTAAGTAATAGGGAACAGGTTAATATGATACCTTATCCCAAAATTAATTAGGTGCAATAACCGTGCTTACAATCAGATCCCATCCAAGAGTAGTCTGTGCCTGAAGCGGCTTGAAAGTAAAATAATCAGCTTTGAGTTGCTGATATTTTTGTCTGACCTGTTTTGGTGTGTATTGGATTCCATACGCATTTTGCTAGGTCCAATGCCTCGGCGTCTAGACGATACTACGGTTTTTTGATTGGTGCACCTCGTCTCTCAACATGTTAATAAGCCGTAACTCAATTATGGAGCTCCACATTTTTGTGTCTTGATTATTATCTGAATTGTTGGTATCCATCTAACACATAATTTATATTAAACTAAGCCTAGGCAAGAAATTGAAAAATAGAACACCTTCTGCAACTTCTCTATAACTCCTAACAAACTTGTTTTCATTGAACCTCATCCACCACTCAAAAAGTCAAGAAAATCATATGCAATATGACAAATGAAGATTAATCACAACAAAACTATGCTAGGAAATAGAAATTTGAATATGATAAATGAAAATTAATCACAACAAAACTTGAAGAGTGCTGAGAAATCAAAATTTAAACATTCTTATAAAAAAGCAGAAGAATAGCAGAAGAAGAAACCAAAAGCAGAAAAAGAGCAGAAGAAACCAGAATAGGTGGCGGTCAACCGGCCGGTCAACTAGCTAGAAGTCCGGGTGGACGACTACCCAGAAGTCTTGGTGGACGACTGGTTCAGCCAATTTTTTCCCAGATTAGAGCTAATCCATTACACTTCTCAGTTATTCCACAACAGATTGACTAAAGGACATACATACCACAGGAGTAGGAGTTGAATAATTGACACCAGTGACAGAGTGGGTACAGCTGATTGATCTGCGTTACTTCGGACACCCTCTGATTCGAGAAAAAGGCTTCACAACTTTGACCTACAACAGACACATTTCGAAAGTAAACACAGAATCAATCAGTTGCAAAACCCATATATATTTATGTACAAAAATTTATGAACACTATATCGCTTTGTTGTCTTGTTTCGTTGCTCGGAGGGTGAATCGATCACAACGCACAAACTGTCCGTTAATTGATTTGTGGGAGCTCGTTGATGCCAATTTATGGATGGAAATGAATCGGTTCGCATGCATTTTCCACACTTTGAAGGTCAGAGATTCGTTCAAAGAGAGGAGGTAGTAATTTCAGAACTGTAGTTCACCCGTGAAGAATTAGCTTTGCGCTTCTTTGGCACGTGAACTTTCAGAATGAAGAAGACGAATATGAGCATATGTACGAACATGGGAGAGCTTTGGCTTGCAAACTATTGCCAAACGTGATACGGAAGAGCATTTTGAAAACTGTGGTGGAATAAATTTTGTAACTCTCTATTTAAACAGAGGATTCAGAGGAAGTGGTGGAATCATGTTTCAGAAGCTTGTCCAAACACAGCCTAAGATTTTTATTATTAATATTTATAAAATTTACCATTGATAATATTTTTTAAAATTTCCACTAATATATATATTTACCCCTAATATTAAAATTAATGAAGATTTTAATAGCAATACTTTTGCGTTCAGTCAATAGAGGGGTGTTTTGAAAAGATGGTTAAAAGTTGACTTTTATCTTTTAACCAAGTTTTTGACTTTTTTAGAAAGTGATTTGAGAAATTTGTAAAAAATTACTTGGCTCTTTTGGTTAATATTTGTTTATTATGTCCCATCACAATAAAATAACTAAATTATCCCCACCTAATTTAAAAAATTTACATTTTCATCCATGTATAATTCTAAACCACATGTATGATATAATTGTAATTTCAAATATAATTTTTTTAAACTTTCTTAAATGACTTTTATGTTAAAAAGTTAATTTAACTTTTTGAGGCAAGCTACAAAACGCAATTTTTAGACAAAATTTTCAAAGAGCAATGTTAAAGATCACTAATTTATCATCATTAATCTCACTACTAGTGAGGTGACAATTAAAATAAAAATAAATAAAAAAAATAAGACAAACACACTGTGATAATAGATGAAACCCACTGTTACATTATTAGAGCCACCAGTAATTAATGGTTAAGCATTTCTCATTTCCAAATGGACGCAGAGTCGTTCGGTCAAAAATGACAGCAACCCACGTTAAGTACTTTTGAAAGATTTCGGAATTATTTAATAATTTTTTTTCAAACTATATAGTCTTTTATTTTTATGTTTTTTAGCCAAGTAATTAGATAGTGATGGGGAAGTTGGAAATGAAAGTATATTAGCCAAACATGTGTTATAGTTTGTTTGGGACGTAGATTAATTTTTTAATTTTTTCTTTATTTGAGGTCAAGTTTGGCTAGTTTAAAAAAAATTAAAAAGTTAAAAAGTTACTCAAAAAGTTAAAAAGTTATCACTATTTACTAAAAGTAAAAAATTACGGCTGCACAACTCCCAATCTTAATTTTTCCCTATACACTAATTTATACAATTTTTTAATACATATTTTTTCATAAAAAGTTAAAAAGTTAACCAAAATATTCATATTTTTTCCTTAATTTTTTAGTCTAAAAAGACAAAAAGTGCACTTATTTAGGACACCCCAAACATCCCCTAAGTCTAGAATTAAAAAGTCTCGTTTGAAATAAACTTTTTAATTTTTTTAATTTTTGTGAGAGAAAAAATGAAATGATTATGAGTTAGATGTGACATTTTGTTCTATTTTACTCAAATAATTTATTTTGTCTTATATAACTATTTTAACCCAAATTTGTATCCTAAACAAAACCTTAATGGGCGTAGCTCCCCCTCATATACTTCTGACATTTATAATAAAGTATTAATATGGTACACATAATCGTATTAAATTAATCTGAACTATATATTAGTTTTTAATTTTCTTTTTATTTATTTGTTTTGCTTTTTTTTTTTTGTTGGAGGAAATTGTTTTTAAGGTTCATAATATTAAGATTTTATAAGATAAATGACATATAATATTTTCGTAGTAGTTAAGGTACCTCAATATTTCTACAGAAAAAACTCGACTCAGAAAAATTTTGCCCGACTCAGAAAATTTTTAATTTTCACAGAGAAATTTTTCTGATTTCACAAAGAAATTTTGAAATTTCTCTGTGATCATATTAGAGAAATTTCAAAATTTGTCGGAGTCAGGGTTGAAATTTCTCTGAGTCGGACAAAATTTCTTTAAAATGTTGAGGGACTTTAGCTAATAAAAAAAAAAAAAATTTTTTTAGACCTCTCCTACTACACAAAGTTAAAAAATGATGTTTCACTAATTATTATTATTATTGATGTTTCACTAATTATTATTATTATTATTATTATTATTATTTGTCATGTGCACTTATAATTACAGTGAAAGGGGGTGGTTTGCCATCCTTTATTTTAGTCCATCTTTTTATTTTTTTATATTTTTAGGTCACATCAATTAACATTTCCTCTCTACTTTTTTACATATCTTTTTATAAAAAATCAAAAAATATACTTATTTAGAACATCCCAAATAATATACTATTTTCTATTGGTAAGGCTGAATAATTTTCCTACACTTTATCATTACTAATGTTTCAGTTTAAATCATGAGGGAATAATATGAGAAACAAGATAAATTGCATTTCATTATTTTGTAATTATTTTTCTCAATTTCTAAATTTTGTAATACAAGTCCCTAAAGTATTATTTTTTTTAATTTTCATGACTGTAGTTGAGATTCAAAATAAAGTCATGTTTGAAAACTTGTTATTTCAGTAATTTTTTTGACATTTATAATAATTTTTTAACTTTTTAGTTAAAATAACTATTGAAAAACGAAGCGGAAAATAATAGAAAAAATTGGTCTAAGGTCCCTCTCCCAATTTTAGTAATGAAAGAGATCCACAATATTATATTATGGTGTCTAAGGTCCCTCAACTTCCACACCAATATATCACAGAGAAAATTAACTCTCTCAAGTCAATCCTTATGTCAAAGTGACACTCGACCTCTAAGACGATACACGATCGTGGTCCGCAGTGTGGAACCGGCAACAATCCTCAACATCGACTGAGAGTTCGCCTTATTCGGAGGAGCGGACACTCCGCCTGCGTCGGCATTGGCGTCGGCGTCCGCCTCTGGTTCGCGGTCTCTGACAATGAGGCGGAGTTCGTCGAATCGTCTCATTTAGTTCTCGCAAGAGTTAAAAGCAGAGGTGGTTGCAAAAGCGAAGCATTTCTTTCAGGAGTTGAAGGTGGAGCTGAAGCGGTTCTCGTGGAGTCACGGTCATGTGCCGCGTTCAGCGATTCAAAACGTTCTCGTAGTAGGAGGTAGCAACGGTCTGGACTCTGCTTTGGCCGCTCGAGCTCTCTGTCAACAGAGAGCTCGTCTCGATCGCACCCGTTCTGGTGCCAAAAAAGCTCTAAAAGGACTCAGATTCATCAGCAGTAGCAAAAACAACAGCGTCGATGGATGGAACGAAGTTCAGAACAGCTTCAACAAGCTTGCCAAGGACGGTTATCTCTATCGTGCTGATTTCGGACAATGCATAGGTCATAAAACTCTCTCCAATTACAATGGTGCGATTTCAATGCATGTTTAAACCTTTTCAATTTCAATTTTTATCATTTCTGGTTGTAGGAATGAGAGATGATTCAAAGGAATTTGCATTGGAATTGTTCGATGCTCTGAGCAGACGATGAAGGTTGAATGTTGACAAGATCAACGGAGATGAGCTTTACGAGTATTGGTCTCAAATCACTGATCAAAGCTTTGATTCTCGACTTCAGATCTTCTTCGGCATGTATGCATTATTATTTTTTCTTTTCAAAAAAATTAATAGATTTATTCTCTGATTTGAATAAATTTTTCTGGGTTGTAAAGGGAAATTTCTCTGGTTTTGAGAAAATTTCTCTAGGTTGAAGTGAGTCTAGAGAAATTCTTTTCTGGTCTAGAGAAATTCTCTGGATTTCTCTAGTTTGAACTCAGTTTGTTTAATTTTCTCTTCCTTTAATTGGGTAAAATTGGTGAAGTCATATGTATGTATTTATACTATTTGTTTGTTTGTTTTGTTTGTTTGGTACACTCAGTGAAATTTACTGAGACAACTTAGTGAAATTTCAATAAAACAAACTCAGAGAAATTTGTTCTCTGGAGAGAAATTCTCTCAGAGGTGTAAAGAAATTTTAGAGAGAAATTTCTCTAGAGCAATTTTCTCTGTGACGTGAATTTTCTCTGGACCAATTTTCTTTGAATCAACTGGAGGGACCTTAGACATTATGAAAATATTAGATATCCTTTATACTATAAAATCTTAATACAAGGGATCTTAAAAAAAAACCCCCAAAATAATATCAAAATAGTACTCATTCTTTTCATATGACACATTAAAATAATATGATTTTATTTTAACTATAAACTTAAATTATTAGATTACAGCCATGAAATTATTGAAAATAGATCCTTATCCAACAATATTTATCACCGTAATGTAGAAGTTGACCTGTTCAATATAAGACGTGGGAAATGGTCAATTAAATGTATAAAATCATAGACACCTCTTGTAATGAAATTATATATATATATATATATATATATATATATAAAATAAGTATAAAATACAGAAATGGACCACAGAACACATATATGTCAAAAAGTTAACTTTTGTGATTATATTTTTTAGATTATTAGATTAAAATATTTAAAATAAATTATAAATTTGTTTAGTACAAATTTCATAATTAATATAAATAAATAAATAAATATATATATATATATGTATTTTAAATTGAACATGTTTGGTTAAATGAATTATTAGATAGCTTTTGTTGTGCAAATATTCAGGATGCCCCTCAAAAGTTATAATTAAGGCAAAGGAGACAACTCTTTTGTCTATACGTATTTAAGAGATTTCAATTCGTTTGGGAAGGGCTCATTTAGGCTCTTTTGGCTCTTTAAGTCACAAAAGATAGAATAGGTTATTTGAGCCACAACAGACAAAATATCACATCTAATTCATAATCATTACACTTTTCTCTCACAAAAAAAGTCAAAAAAGCCAAAAAGTCAAAAAGTCCTTCCCAAACCAAGCTTTTGAGCCCATGCTCAAATAGCCAAAAAAGTCAAAAAGTCAAAAAGTCAACCCACTTCTCAAACGGAGGCAAAATAGCTAAAAAATTTACAAGCTATAACTTAAAAAAAAAAAAAAAGTGGATAAATAAGCTAAAAAATATTATAATTATGAGTAAGCTAAAAAATATTATAATTATGAGTTCTATCAAGTGGAAGGGCCGGAATATATACAGATATATAAGATTTTTCAGATATGGATCTCATAAATAAATTTTATAATATATAATCTATTCATATATATTTTGTATTTGATTATATATATATAATATTTTTTTGTCTTACATTCCTGGAAATCGCGCGTCCGGATCCTCTAGGGTCATTCCCTGAAGTGATCCTCTAGAGTGATAATTTAGGATGCGACACGTGTCCAATTAATAAAATTAATGGTTGAGATGTTCCATCTCTAAAACGACGTCGTTTTGGTTTTGATTTTTTTTTTTTTTTTTTTTTCACAGATCGGGAAGGAAGAAGAATGGGTTAGAGAGAGAGTCTCCTCCTTCTCTCTAGAACCAGACCCAGATCTGCAGAAATCATAAAAATGAGTTAACGATAGACGCGGACATCAAATTCGGAATCACTCACTCGAAGCCAAGCTCGTTCTTACGAAAATCACTCCCAGCACATTTAAAAAGCCATAACACCTCTCTCTTCTTCTCAAATCTCTCTGATTCTTCGCATATATACATATATATCTACGTTCATATTCATCATCTATATATATTTATATATAGAGAGAGAGAGTCTAGAGAGAGAGAGAGAGACGACGGAAGCCATGGGCGGCTCGTGGAGGAGGAGCGGCTCTCTGATCGTATTAGCAATCGTCTTCTTCGGTAATATGCTCCTCTTTCTTTGCTTACAGATCTGATTTCGACGATCATGATAGTTTTTGCGATCGTTGTTTGTGTGGTTGATTTGCAAAATGTAGTAGATCTGGCACTGTATTTCACAACACAACACAACGAGATAGTTAATATGATTTGGGTTGTTGGGTTGGATTGTGAAGATGATGATGAATGGAAGTCATTAACAGAGCTTCAAAAATTTGATTTTTATTTTTATTTTTATTTTTTTTGAAAATCCTCACCAAAACGACGTCGTTTTGGTGAGGCTTAACCACAGCCGTCGGATCATCCACTCTAGAGGATCACTCTAGAGAGTTACTCTAGAGGATCCGGACGCGGAAATCGCTACCCAACGGTTCTTCTACAATTAGTTCAGGGTCAAAGTGGGGAGTTTGATCTCCACCGTCAGTTCAACCACATTTCAGAATCAAGGGTGTCAAGGCCATTGTGTGACAGCATAATGGAATAGTCCAAAGTCCAAAGTTGTGGCTAAGACATGAATGGATACTTTCTTAATTGCAAAGCAATCCGTCAATATATAAAGAACGCTCTCTCTCTCCCTCTCCTCAAAACACTACAAAACCACGAGTGCCCATTCTTTCTATAATAGCCATTTGCAATCTTAATTCCATACACTCATATACGTCTTGTTCTGCTACTTCAACTTTGACAATGGTGAGTTCTTTTTTTTTTTTTTTAAATTTTTTTAAATCAACAAAAATCAGTTGTTAATTACTATATTAGTATCTATGGAAGTTAGAAAAAATTAATTGTTAATTGTTAAATTAAAAAAGATCAAAAAAATATGACTTAAAGGTTGGCTCCAAACACCAATATTTTTTTTTAAAATTTTTGATCGATAAAGTTAATTGTTAGTTATTAAATTAGTTCTTGAGTAAGATCCTCAATTTCTCCAACATTTAAAAGACTATATTAAGTTTATAATCCAAACAAAATTTAAATGACGTCTCCAATAGGTATAATAACTATAGGAGAATAGCATTTTCTTTGCTTGCATGATTATGATTATATCAATTGCTTATTTTCAAGCATGAATATTAGAAAACAAAATACAAATATGTGATCTACATAAATAAAAGAGGAGGTTACAGTAACACAATGAGATGATGTTGTCTTCTTGACTTCACTTGAAATAATCCATTTTAATGATTTGAAATTATTCAATTTTGTATTGATAAAACTTTTATATGATCTGTGTTGTTTATATTGCAAGTCTGGTGAGCAACAGTCTTTCACACTCAAAATAGAGGTATGTCCTCTTATCATCAACTTTGAAATTACTTTGATTTTTTATTTATTATATATATATATATATATATATATTTTCAACATCTTTGAGAAAGCTACTGATAATAATTTCTGAAACAGAAAGAACATGAACACCGCTCCGAGAGAGTTAAGTCTCTGGATTTCCATCCAACAAAGCCATGGTATGGTCCTTTTTTTGTGTTTTTTCATTTTTTTATTTTTTCGATTTTATTTTAGTTAATTATGTTGTGTGATACTTTCTCTTGCAGGATTCTAACAAGTTTACATTCAGGAACAATATGTATCTGGAACTACCAATCACAAGTAAGGAACTGTTATTTCGATTAAAATGAAATCCTAGCTAGGCAATTTTTTTAAATTATAATTATTATTATTATTATTTTTTTGTGTTAGTGTACCTGGTGGTGAAAGTTCGAGTCACAAAATAATCTCTAAAAAATAAGAGTAAGATTATGTATCTGGAACTACCAATCACAAGTAAGGAACTGCTATTTCGATTAAAATGAAATCCTAACGAGAGCCTTTTTTCTTAGATATCTCGAGTTTTTTTTGTCTGTTCAACTATTGTCTTCTACATGTGATCATATTTAGGTATCTGGTCTTCTCTACCACAATTATCAAATTTTTTGAACAAGTTTAATCCAATTTTTTTTTTTTAAAAAAAAAAAAAAAAAAATCACATTCTTGGTTAAACAAGTAATGCCCCCCATCAAGAGTTGAAAGCACAATGTACATTTCCAAGAAGCTCCTACTAAAGGAAAATGCACTTTTGGCAATCATGATTATTTATTATTTTTGTGGTTTATTACGTTTCATTGAATTTTTTAGAGTTTTAAATTATTGGTAAATTTTTTATAATTATTAGTTTTCTAACTCTTGATTTATTTAATCTGCAGGTTGTAGAGAAATCTATCGATGTCACAGAATCACCAGGTATGATATACACAGTCTATACATTTTATTTGTCTATTTTTTTTTTTTTTTTATCGGAAAAAAAAAAGTTTATCATAGTTGATGATAGTTGCACTTGTACATGTGCTTGCAGTAAGGTCGGCAAAGTTTGTAGCACGTGAGCAATGGATTGTTGCAGGAGCCGATGATAAGTTTATTCGCATATACAAATTCAATTCGGATGAAAAGATTAAAGAATTCGAGGCGCACACAGATTATATCAGATCCATAACCGTGCATCCGACACTTCCATATGTGTTGTCAGCATCTGATGACACGCTTATAAAGCTCTGGGACTGGGAGAAGGATTGGGCGTGCACTCAAATCTTTGAGGGACATAGCCATTATGTAATACAAGTAGCATTCAATCCAAGAGACACCAATACCTTTGCGAGTGCATCACTTGATTGCATGGTCAAGGTATTGCCTGGTTAATTATTCTTTTGCTTCATTAATTGAAAATATAATCATGCTATTTATACTTTGGTGATGTTTATTTTCATAGATATGGGATCTTGACACATGTACTCCAACTTTCACTCTTGAGGCGCATTCAAAGGGGGTTAATTGTGTCGATTTCTTTGCAAATGGTGATAAAACCTATCTAATCAGTGGCTCTGATGATCATGATGTTAAGGTTTGCCATCATAATTCCATTCTTTGTCTTCAATCTAGAAGAATTGGATTCTTGTTTTTGTTTTGATATTTTTTTTTTGGGGAATGAATCAATGAAAATTTCGAAAACACCCATATTTAACCTACTTTAACCTTGTCATTTTCACTGAAAAGCACAATTTTTTAAAATTCAAAAACAACTTGTTCATGCTTTCTAAAAATTAGTTGTTTTCACAAAATAAAATCCTAAAAACAGTTTTCAAAATAATTCTCCAAACATAAATAATTCGGTTACATTTGTTGTTCAATGTTATGAATTCAGGTGTGGGACTATGAGACCAAAACTTGTGTCCAGACGCTAGAAGGCCACACACACAACGTTACAACCACATGCGTTAATCCAGAAGTTCCCATTATTTTTACGGGTTCAGAGGATGGGACTGTTCATGTGTGGCATGCAATGACTTTTAGGTAAATTCTAGCGGCTTAAATTTATATATCCAGAGTTTAGACGGCTAAATGTTGTGTGTGGCTTATGCTTTGAACAAAGACAACTTCATCATTTTAACTATCTAGTGCGAATTATAGTAAATTATGCAATCATCATTTTTCTGTTGTTATGCTTAATAGAAGACAATTAAACGTGCTTTTGGTTTTATTAATTTTGATTCTAAATTTCTTAACCACTCATTGCCATACAGGCTTGAAAACTTGCTGAAGTATGAACTTGGAAGAGTTTGGGCTATTGGTTGCATTAAAGGTTCACCCAAGTAAGTTTATGGGTTATTTTTGCCTCACAGTCTCTATGTTTTTATTTTTAGATAGATTTGCAACTACTTCTGCATTGTGTAAACACGTTAAATGTGTTTTGAAGGTGACTTCTTCGTTCTTTCTTTCTTTTTAAATATCTATTTTCCCTTACTGGTACTATCCTCTCAACAGGATTGTAATTGGTTGCGATGAAGGGACCATTATGGCAAAAGTTACGTGTTCTCACAATTGGGATTCTGCGAATCATCAGATTGAGGAGGAAGACTCAAATGAATAACCAAGTCGTTATGTTGATGCTAAGGAGGAATACTAGAAAGATTAATGGCTATTGTTAATGCTTTTACTACTACTTCTATGGTGTGTTTGAATGAATAATTTTGTCTATCTTCCTGGTGGGTGAGAGACTTGAAGAAATGATGTTGTCTACTGCTACTACAATGGTGTGTTTTGAAGCAATCCCGAGGAGAGAGAACATATCTTGGTCGAAAGAATTATACTTGATTACTAATTTTACATAATTTCTTAGATCTCTCGTCCTCTTTTGTTTGTATTGTGTGTTTTATGTTGTGTGGTTTATGCAAAAATAAATGACTACTTACGCTTACAAGAATTTTCAATGGCAGTCACATTATTTTTATTGGTCAATGAGCGTTTATCAAAAAAATAAAAAAATAAATATAAAAGAGAATAAACAATAAAGCTCAACACATGACCCACATGGTCTCAACAACAAAACAAAAAGTTACACCCTCTCAAAGAGAGAAAATGCAAGAGGTCCGGCCCAACCTTAACGCGTATTTTGGATAATTTGAAAAGTGATTTAAAAACAGAAAGGAAAAATATATTTGAAATATAAATAAAATCTATATAATAAGGGAGAAAGGTTTTTGAATTTATCCTAGAGACAATTGTCCTATTAAGACATTTTAATGGTCATGATTCACTTGTGTATTTAGATAGACGGATGAGATGAGCCCCTTTAAATATATATCAATCCAAAGTATATATCTACATTTACTTCCCGTCCAAACACTAAACTTCCTACTTTCTATCTTTATCTGTCTCCCTTCTCTGTTTTCACATTCCCACTTACCCACATCTCCCCTCCATTCTATCTTTATCTCCTCACTTCTCTGTTCTCACCTACCCCATTCCCTCTTTATCTCTCTCTTCATCCCTGTTCTTCTTCTTCCATACCCTCCCTTGCTCGCTCGCTCCTGAAACTGCTGCTCTCCAGGTAAGATCACTCTGTCATAAAAGAGACCTGTTCAGTTCCCTCTCTCTCTATCTTTTTCTCTCTCTATTGTGCTTCACAAGTTTTGAATTCGAGTTGTCTGATTCAAAGAGCTTAAAATCTCCGAAAATTGGATACATCATCACAAAATCTCTGACGGTATGCCAAGTTTTGTGGCTCCAAATTCAAATTTTTGGAATTGAATTCCACATTTTGCAGTAGCTTGATTCGATTCGACAAATTTCGAGCTTTGATTAGGTTTTAATTGAATTATAATTGAAGATTGCGATCATAGTTTTGCGTTTATTCTTTGATTTTATTCGAACTGTGATGATTAGTTGGGTAATGATTTCAGTTTCCGCTTGAAATTTCAGATTTTGCCTTGAAAGGCTTGCGGAGAAAGCAGAAAACAGAGTTTCTGCGAAGCATTAGGGTTAATTTTCAGGTGAGATTTTAATTGCGAACATATGAACTTCTAATGCTTCGTTTTCTCACAGTTTATGATTTGAATGGAAAATAAAACAATGTAAGATAAAGGATTCAAAATTATCTTCTTCTTCTATTTTTAGGTTTTGCGAAGCACTAGGGTTAATTTTCAAGTGAGATTCTAATTGCGAACATATGAACTTCTAATTCGTTTTCTCATAGTTTATGATTTGAATGGAAAACAAAACAATGTAAGACAAAGAATTCAAAATCATCTTCTTCTTCTATTTTTTAATTTTTTTCCCCTTATTTTCCTCAGTTTTCCCAGCAACCAGAGTTTAGTTAGTGTCAAGGTTTATTTATGGTTCAGTATTTTATTGTAAAAGGCTGTTTCAATTTTTGTTGAGGCATTATGATGAAATCCTCTACTTTAGACCCCTATTCTAAGCAGTTTGCTTTCTGATTAAATATGGTGACTATGTACTTCATTTTATCATGTTTGATTTCTACCTCCTCCTCCATCATATAACAGAGTAACAGAATACTCATTTTGATTTTGATTTTTATTTTTCTAAACCTTAAATTGATTTGTTAATTAGGTATTCATTGGATATCACCACCACCACAGCCATCGTCATCGTCTTTGCTTTGAACCCCCTCCGGTACCTCTCTCATTCTCTCTCAAACCCTGTGTCTCTGAGGTTTAAATTGATTTTCTTTGTGGCTGTGTCTGTTCAAACCAGTGAGAAAGAATGTCTTTGCTATAGTTCTCTCTCAAACCCTGTGTCTCTGAGGTTTAAATTGATGTTCTTTGTGGCTGTGTCTGTTCAAACCAGTGAGAACGAATGTCTTTGCTATAGTGACAAATCTCTTTGATCCATGTTTAAGAATTTCAATATTTATTGGATCTTAAAGTATACGTGGTGATTAAAAAGAAGATTTTACCCATACTCAAAATAATGAACACCTACATGACAGTGGCTAACCAACCTAACTGGGGAAAAACTTAAAAAAGGAAAAGAAAAAGGCAACATATAATAATTCTTGCAAAATAAAATTATGAAAGGGTTGGATAGTGCATGAAAAAGAAATAAGTATAGTACCAAGCAAGAAACACATTTACATAACTTCGAGAACATTTCTAGAGAATTCAGAGGTTAAGGAAATAATAAGAGGTGTAGTTGCCTTGCTGCTGCGCAACTCACCTGCAACCACTGCTCTTTCCCTCTCTATCTCTGCTTTTTAGCAATCAAAGCTTATTTTAGGAAGTTTGTTGAAAATTATTTTTTTAATTTTTTTGAGAAAACATATAAAAAAAAAATAAAAAATTAATGTGACTGAAAATAAATTAGAAGTCAAAAATTAATTTTTATTCAAATTCCCAAAACACCCCGAATTCATCACTCATGAAACGTTTCTCACAATCTGTCATCTTTCACATGAATTATACAGCTTTGATTTTTTGGCAGCAATTGCAGACCATCTATATATGATATCTATTTTGATAAGCACTGCACTTTATGATAGGTTGGTATAGAGAATTCACAATTTATATGACCCCACCTCATTTATGTTTCTTTAGTGTTATTGGATTTTTTTATATTTGATATCATGATATGTGATCAGATTATTTGATTTGTGTATTTTATATTTTAAAAAAATAATAATTCACAAATATTTTTTGTTGAAGAATTTCAATATTTATTGGATCTTAAAGTACACATGGTGATTAAAAAAGAAGATTTTACCTATACTCAAAATAATGAACACCTACATGACAGTGGCTAACCAACCTAACTGGGGAAAAACTTAAAAAAGGAAAAGAAAAAGGCAACATATAATAATTCTTGCAAAATAAAATTATGAAAGGGTTGGATAGTGCATGAAAAAGAAATAAGTGTAATACCAAGCAAGAAACACATTTACATAACTTTGAGAACATTTCAAGAGAATTCAGAGGTTAAGGAAATAGTAAAATAAAGACAAACCAAAACTAATTTTACCTTTCCAATACTGGAGGCTCATATCGCATCTCTTCTGTAATTGGTGGTATAAGAGATTCCGGAACCCATTCATCACATAGCTCATCTATTTCCTAGAAAAACCAAGCAAACACCTGAAAAATGTTAGGTTGTCAAATTGTTTATGGTACAAGAGCTACTATCTTGAAGCAACGGCACATAAAAGACTCATAATAGTTGTTTGGGCCCTCCAATCTTAGTTTTACAACCATTCATGTATACATAGTTTTAGCCTCATTTACCTCATTGCCTTTAGAAGTCGGCAAGTTCTCCTAAACTTCAGCTCAGTATGTATTTTCAATAATTTACGAATATAACTCCACCATTATTAACACTCTCAAATCCAACGTAGAGTTGTTATGTAATTTTCAAATTGGACAGACCCTATGTGAATGGATCAATAATTATCAATTTATCGTCATACTTGCATTTGCAAGCAAGTAAACCTCGAACAACTGCAAATCTATCTATATATGCCTTCCAAAGGCACCTCAATTGAGAACAACCAGTTTTCTTTCTTTTCTGAGGTGGAAATAACAGGTCCTACATTTTGTGTCTGCATATACAGTGTGTTACTTGGTGGTGGTGGTCATGGTTTTTATTTTCTTTTTCTTTTTATGATCTTTCCATTACTGGGGACTATTAGTGTGATTTAGGCTAAGATGATATTGAATGCATGGCATGTAATACCTTTTGTTTAGTGTGATATATGAAATTTTCAGTGGTATCTATTTCACATTTGTTGATGTTCTTTTGCGTAGTAAAATCATATTCACTTTCTGCTGATCCTGTAATAACCCGACCCTCATATCTGTTTCTGAAATATTTTCGGTCCTTTATTTTGCGCATTTACTTGCTTTCTGTGAAATTTCATGTGAAATGAGGTTTAATTAAGCAAAACTTACAAAAATTGATTCATATCGGTTTACTAAAGAAGTCTCTGTCACAATTAAGAAGTTGGAATCAGAAATTGGAAGCCTTAGAGACTTAATTTTCTGAAATTGATTTTATATTTAAAATCAGCATAATTTTTAAGTAATAATAAGCATTTCTGTGAAATTTTAATTTGGAATGATTAAACGATTGATTTTTGTCTTATTCACCTATTATATCTACCTTTGTTCTCTTTACCATTTGACTTAGAAATTATCCTGGAGAGAGTGAGAGGAGAAGAAAATTTGAGAGTGAGAAGAGAGTTCCACAAGGAAGGAATTGGGAAAGAAATTAAGAGGGTTTATAGGGAATTCAACTCAAGGTATGTTTAATCTCTTCTAATTGATTCCTCTCTTTGATTTGAAAAGGAATTCCTCCATGTTATGTAAGTTAGGGTTTATAATAAGGGTCAAGCATGTATTAAGTGATTAATTGGATTGATGTCTCTTATGTTTGGTGGATTTGGAATTATTGTGACCCAATTAGTGAGAATTTACATTTTATTTCTTCAAATATCTATTTGAACTCATCTATGTAAACAAATGGCTAAGTGTATGTATATTTGTGGGAGGAAGTTGGGAACTCCATGGAATTGGATTGTGAATCATGACTTTAAAGTGAGTAAGAACCTAAGTTGATTTATGAGTAATTTTTCATGTGATTTTGAGCTTTATTCTTGTGTTGAATTGATCTATTTTGAACCTTGCTAAGTGTTCTCCAAGTTGGGTTTGGTATGAATTTCGGACTGTCAAACAGGGCCCAGGCCGCACGTGCGGAGGCCATGGCCGCACGTGCGGAGAAGAGGGAAAAAAAATAGATTTTCATTCTGTTTTTGGGCGCTCGAGCGGCCGGGTTCTTCCGCTCGAGCGGAATTGGGCCGCACGAGCGGCTAAAGTGGGCGCACGAGCGGCCACCCCTGTTTCAACTTATGCTGAGTAACTTTGAATAGGCATATCTTTTGCATCCGGACTCCGTTTTGAGTGATTCTTGAGCCTAAAATCAAGCCTCGGAAGTCTAGTTTCCAATGGTGGTGGTGTCACTCCAAAAGTCTAAGTACAAAAATAGTTATGCCCAAATTAGTGACGACTATTCACTTTCTGTTTACTGAATTTGTACCGTTTCTTTGCCTGAACCTTTCTCCTATCGATTTCTCCTATTTTATGAGGCATGGATTATAACCTATGGAGGAATAATGAGTCTAGAACCATCACAGCTATTGGGTGAGGAATAAAAAGAGATTGGTTTTATTCTCATAATCTGCTATGTGCATTGTGCTTGTAGGTCAAGACGAGGACATCGTTCCACCGCTATCAGAGACCTACCACTGTGAGTAGTAGTACGGTAGTCGTACGTTCAATTATCGTTAATGATTCTTATAAGCATGTTAACAGTATGTTGATTGGAAAATCTAAGGGCATTATTGCGCAGTACATTTTATTACTGTTGATAAAGAATACTAACGTTGTTTGCAAAATAGCTATAATGATTCATGACGAACCAAGGGAACGTATAAGCACTATGGAACCATGGTATTCACGTATCTCTGATATCATTCAATCTGTATAATGTGTTTACCTTTTTTAATATTTATCAGGAATGTCCTGTTAGACTTAAGTTAACTAAGTTAACTCATGTGACTGGTGTAACGATTACCATTAGTACTTTGTTAATTACAAGTCAACTATGTTAACATAGACGAACGATCAAACAAAGGTTATGCTTCTATGTGCTACTGATTAATAGATCAAGTGAACTACGCCGTTTCTTAAAGAATAAAGAGAAATTATGTTCATTCTTGAAGAACGGATTTTGAGTAAATATGAGACAGTTATAGGTTATCAAGAGTAGACACCTTCAATGAATCAGAATAATTGGAAAGCTATGTGTATTCGCGTGAATGGGAAATTATTCAGAAACCACGACATAAGGGCAAAAGTTTAACATGTTTATGTAACCCTCATGAGAATGTGATTTATTTCTATCTTTGTTAAGCGTACGATAATAACATGATATGACAAGAAATGCCCTATTTCTTAACATGTTACGTTTTGAATCACTGAATAATTGTTCATTTATATAAAGGTATTTAAGGTATCCTTAGCGCAAGGCCCTTACCCGGGGGTAATAATACCGTGGTTCAAATATGTTACAAGTTCACGTATGTTACAAGTTTACGCATGTTACTAGTTCATGTATGTTACAAGTTTAAGTCTGTTACAAGCTTATGTATGTTACAAGTTTATGTTGTTACAAGCTTATGTATGTTACAAGTTTATGTTGTTACAAGTTTATGTATGTTACAAGTTTAAGTCTGTTACAAGTTCACGTATGTTACAAGTTCAAGGATGTTACAAGTTCTTTGTACCAAGGGCTTTCATGCCACATGTTTCAAGGGCTTTAATGCCATATGTTTCAAGGGCTTTCATGCCACATGTTTCAAAGGCTTTCATGCCACACGTTTCAAGGGCTTTCATGCCATGTGTTTCAAGGGCATTATGCCACTCTATTCAAGGGCTTCAAGCCATTATGATGTAAGATGTGATGTTTCAAGCTTTTATGTTCAAGACTGGGCCTAAGGCCATTATGAAATGAATACAGAATCAGGCTAACTATGTGAACTCTGCATTTTCATACGCTTTAATATTATGTTCAAGTTAAGCATTGTTTTATGCATTGTTTTATTTATGTATTACTATTCACTGAGCCCGGCTCACTCTCTGTTATGTTTGTTTCTGTAGGTAACCAACCAGGTAGTTAGTCCTAGCCCATGACGCCCGGTTTCTTTTGTCAACCTTCGTGTGTCCAGGCACTATACGAGGCCACTTATTTTGTGGAGTCTGTTAAGATGATTGGCTTACTTTTGGTTGGCCATCTAAGGTTGAATATATATAACTTCAATGGTTTTGTGCATGCCCGATTATAGGGTTGGGTCTATATATGTGTTTGTGTATAAATACTGTTAAGGGATATTTTTGGACCTTATCTGCCTATTATGATGCATGTGATGTATGAGATCCTGGCATATTAGCAGTAGCTCAATGGAGTTTGTTTGTATCAGTATATTTTTGATGTTTTGTGCTTCCAGCAAGGCCCCATATGTTATATATATACCAAGTTATATGTCCGTTTCTAAATGGGTCATGCCCAAACTTTTAGGGGCGGGTTTGGGGCGTGACAGATCCAAAACATACCAATCGGTGGTATATGTTCTTTTACTTCTATTTTTTTTCTTGCCAGTTATTCATACTCAAAGTATAGTCTTTATATCTCAATAAATTGATTTACATAGGTACTTCACACAATGAACATGCTCTTATTGACTAAGAAGCAGAGACTAAGCAGCCATTTTAATATTACTTTTATTTCTTTGAGCCTATATGCACGTTACCTTGACATCATAGATTATGTTATATGTTACTGTTCATGATTGAAGGGCCAACCAACAGAAAAATTATTGAAAGGTGTTAAATGGCATTATAAAAGACTTTGTTTAACCAATGTGTTTATGAAAAATATATAGGTGATAAATTTATTTTCTTCCCTTCCTGTAATTAAAAACAGTAGGTATGGTTTAACCAATGTATTTTTTTAGTTTTTTTTCCATTATGTATAGTTTGTTCCATTGTTTGTTTGTTCGATTGTATTTTTTTCATTTTTTATTATGAATTTGGGGTTGTTTGTTCCATTTTTTTTTTTTTTGGGAATGTTCCATTGTATTTTTCAATGTCTTGGATTAGTTTTACTAGATAGTTAGTATAAATTGCTGATTAAACATTTTTTGTTTTGTTTTGGTGGCATACATTTATGTTTGGACTTTCTAAATGATAATGATAAATTTAATTTCAACACTATAAAATTGAGGTCAATTGGGGAAAAGAAGAGTTCAAATTTTGATAATTCTTGTGTTTCCATTTTAATACTCTTCACGTTGCTAGGGTTGATTTTAATTTTATCATTTTAATGTGATTGTTGAAATACATCATCGAACAACCATAATTATATAACCAAACATTTCAAGTTGAAGTACAACAGTTATGGACAATATCACTATTTTCGGTCATGTGTGCGTGTGTTTTTTTTTTCTCCCTCCATAGAAATTTAAATACCTCTCTTATAATGTAAGGCCTATTTATTTATTTATTTATTTATTTTAAACTTATCATATCTAATTTTCTTCTAATAAATGCTTTTCCCTCATACTTTATAGGTGGATGAAGACTTACATCGAACGGTAATATGAAGAAAGACATGATTTTTTTTTCTTATCTATGTGTACAAAATTTTATTCATCACTCTAAAGTTTTTGTATATATAGATTCAACTGAGCAAAATCGATTGACATACTACAAGCTTAATCAAGGGAAACTTCGGGTTGAGCTTTACCAAGAGTTGTCAGATATTGATCCAGATTATGTGCGACCTGGTCAAATTGGTCAAAGGTTTGTTTTG
The DNA here is from genome assembly GCA_030407325.1 of Camellia japonica. Taxonomy (NCBI): domain Eukaryota; kingdom Viridiplantae; phylum Streptophyta; class Magnoliopsida; order Ericales; family Theaceae; genus Camellia; species Camellia japonica. Next base: position 102,012,376 of record JAPPVO010000010.1, on the reverse strand, counting down.
CCATCTTCATTTACTGGTAGTCCTAGACATATGTTTGAAATCTTTCAAGATTTAATGGCTATCACGCGATACAACCAACACCCACATATTTTTCTTACCATGAGTGCAAATCCTAATTGGCCAAAAATTACTTCAGTATTATTATCACATCAAAAACCTATTGATCGTCCTGAATTAATTGCCCGTGTTTTTGAGTTGAAGAGAAAATGTTTGATGAAGGAGATAGAAACAAATAAAGTGTTTGGAAATAAAGTTGCACATGTTTTTACAATTGAATTTAAAAAACGAGGCCTCCCCCATATACATGCACTTTTATTTTTTAAGGGTCCAGACAAAATTCGGACATGTGCTCAAGTAGACAAATTGGTTTGTGTAGAATTTTCAGACCCAAAAGATGATCCTATGCTTTTTGAAACTGTCAAATGTTGTATGGTACATGGACCATGTGGTGCTCGAAGTCTGCATGCACCATGTATGGAAAATGGTAGATACAGTAAGAGATACCCTCGAGTTTTCACAGAAACAACAACTATGGATCAAGATGGATACCCTATCTATCGTCGTCCCAATAATGGTCAAGTACATAGTGTGAGGGGGCAAGAAGTTGATAACAGGGATGTCGTACCATACAATGCATATCTTTCTAAACTTTTCAACTGTCATATAAATGTGGAAGTTTGTGTTGGAATGAGATGTGTCAAGTATATATATAAGTACATTTACAAGGGTTATAATCGTACAACGATAGTGTTGGGATCGATAAATGAGATTCAACAATATCTCGATGCAAGGTATATTGGACCTCCAGAAGCTGCTTGGTGAATATTTGATCATCCTTTGCATGCAGAGATACCAACAGTTGTACGATTGACACTTCATTTACCTGGAATGCATCGTGTTGTCTTTTACCCAGAAGAGTCATTAGAAATGATTCAATCTAGAGCTGGTCAACAAATGTCAACTCTTATTGGCTTCTTTGCATATTGTGTTGCTAGTGAAGATGAATGTTCATTCACTTATCAAGAATTTCCACAGCATTTTGTATGGCTCAAGTCAGAAAAGAGATGGAAATCAAGAGAAAAGGGATATGCAATTGGTAGAATGTACTTTGCCAGTCCTAATTGTGGTGAAAGATTTTATCTGCGTTTGTTACTAACTGTTGTCAAAGGACCAAAGTCGCTTCGGTCCTTACGCACGGTCGATAATGTTGTGCATGATACATTTAAATTAGCATGTGTTGTAAGGGGGCTTTTAGAAGATGATGAAGAATGGATACAATGCTTGAAAGAGGCTGCAATAATGAAAACTGGATACCAATTGAGGAGATTGTTTAGTATTATTCTTACCCAGTGCTCTCCACTAAATCCATGTGCATTATGGAATCAATTCTCAACGCATATATGTAATGATCTTGCACATAAGATTCGTACATTGTTTGCCATTTCCAACCCAACTGAGGTTCAAATTGAAGATTATGGTCTCCATCTTTTGAATCAAATGCTTCATGAATTAGGCAAATGTTTAATTGACTTTCCACCCATGCCACAACCTACTACAAATTGGAGTGCAGTAGTTGGTAATCGATTGATATTCGAACATCAACAGCTGCAGAATGAGGCATAACAGGCAAATCCACAAATTACTATTGATTGTCTCAACAATGGACAACGGAATGCTTATAACACAATCACTTCTTCAATTTTTCAAAATAAAGGAACTGTTTTCTTTTTTAATGGGGGTGCTGGAACAGGGAAAACATTTCTGTACAATACGATTGCATTAAAATGTCGCAGCCTTGGTGTAACAAGCCCGCGGGGGACCTCACTACAGCTCGGACTCGATTTGTGTGTCACGGTTCTTATCTTGAACCAAGAGTCCAAATCCGGCAAATCGTTTTGGAAAACAAATTTTTTGAAAGAGCTGCCAAACATGGACTTGCTTTGCCAGATACAGAGTCGCCACCTAAATGTTTTATTTTGGGAAATTTAGAAACCCTGACTCGTTGCCAAAGGCCACGTGCCGTCATCACCAAAGTTGCCTCGGCTCGGGAACTTGGGTACGATTGGGGAAGGTCACTTCGTGAGCACCCCCGCTCGCCCGGTCAAAGACCAGCCTCTACTAACCATGATATCTTATTTTGAAAATTGTGAGTTCTTATTCCGGTTATTAGCCTAGGTTACTATGTGATACTCGCAGCAAATAAGTATAGACTGGGCCGCCTGAATTGGAACAAAACATTTCATGTTTGTTTGTTTGAAAATGGTTTGATGGTGCTACCCGCAGGTAGGCTAAGATGTGGATTTGTCACCCTCAGGTGGGCATAGAAAATATGATTTTGCCACTATCTAGTGGGCTTAAAACAAACATTTGATGAATTGTCCCAATCCAAGTAACTCAGCCTCCACCCACAGGCATTCAAGGCAGTTTATATCACATAAGCACATAGCCTCATGGCAAGCATGCTATCATGGCAGTCACTCACACGCATGCAAGGATGCTAAAGCATAAAACTCACCAAGTACTCCGAGCCAAAAACAGAAGCTCATTAGAAATCATGCATGATCCTAATTATACAGAATTGCCTAATGCAACACATGCAAAGATGCAAACTATAGCAGGCTCGGCTATTCTAAACATGGCATATGGAATGCTACAGCTAACACGTATTCAATTTGGAATTGAAATACAAATGCAGTTTGTATGATGCGCCGAGCCCGGTGCGTGCAAGACAGATGAATGATGCAAACATGCTGTCATACTGTATGCTAATTGAAATATGCCCTATATCTAACCATCGTAAGCAGGTAAATAAAAGGGAGAAAGAAGTGGGGGTTGGAAGACATACATCACACTCACCCACACTTATTACAATTGTGCCCTCGCACAGAGGGTCCGAATAAATAATACAGTCCCAAATGAAAGAATAATACAGTCCGAATGATATACAAATTCCTAATTAATTAACAAATTAGAGAAGAAAGCGGTAAACTGGCATACAAGCCAGGGGCTGCCTCACTTCTGCTGAATGATGTATGCTGGGCTGCCTTTTTGGAAATCCACTGGGATGTCCCGATTAGCCTCTGTTTGCAATGTTTCTCGAAATGCGTGCCAGACTCCGAAAAGTTGCTGATTCTCTATTTTGCTGCAACAGAGAGCAGGAAAGGGGCATAGCAATGTATTTCACAAATATATGCATGTCTCTATCCTCGTGCCACCAATCATGCATAACGATGCATGATGGCCGAGGAATCAGATTGCACAACTCAATATAGGATGAATGTATATGAATGCTACAACAAAACCTAACTCCATCATGTGTAATCCGGAGTGTCGGTGACTTGGGAATTGAGACCCGTTCCGTCGCTCGAAGTACGAAACGTGCCTCGTTTCCCGTGCCCGGGCTAACTCCTATCCCGAACACAATGCAATATGCATGATATGCATGAAATACAACTAATATGCAATCCTAGCATGCACAATGCTATGAAAATGAGATGCCTCGAAATGCGTGCACGCGGGCACGCAAACCGAGGCGATGATCCTAAGGCATGAAATGGCATACGCAATGCAAATTAGACTTACACTAACACGAGTGGACCTCAGCCACACTCACATAAGAGGCCGACGGATGAAAATGAAGCACCTCGAAATGCGTGCACACGGGCACGCAAACCGAGGAGATGACATAAAGGCATGAAACGGCCTTAAATATGATATACAATGAAACTAAAATGAGATGTCTCGAAATGCGTGCCCACGGGCACGCCAACCGAGAAAATGGCATACGGAATGCAACAGGACTAAAATGAGATATGCGATGCAATATGGGCTTACACCAACATGAGAGAGCCTCAGCCACACTCACACGGGAGGCCGATAGATGAAAATGAGATGCCTCGAAATGCGTGCACACGGGCACGCAAACCGAGAAGATGGCATACGGAATGCGATGAGACTAAAATGACATACAGAATGCAAAATGGACTTACACTAACATGAGTGAGCCTCAGCCACACTCACATAAGAGGCCGATAGATGAAAATGAGGCGCCTCGAAATGCGTGCACACAGGCGCGCAAACTGAGGCGATGGCCGTAAGGCATGAAATGACATGAAATATGATATACAATGCATGCAAATGAATTTTGGCACTGAAATGTGGGGGAAAACAGCCCCGAAACATGGCCAAAGCGCACCCGAAGCATGGAATGATCCCGAAATGCAATATTAGGCGCCCGAAATGGCCTATAGCCATGCAATGCATGCACAATATGGACATGGAATGAAAATACAGTAGCAAGGCAGCCCCAAGAAAAGCATTTTTCAGTCTAAAACAGGGCTAAACAGCAAACACACATAGGATTAAGCAAGAATGCAAAAATGGCCCCACAAGAGGGGTATTGAAGCAAGTGATACATGCGATGCCCAACTGGAAAAATACCATTCTACAACACTGATGAGGGACTAAAAATATGAACAATTACAGTAGATGACATCCCCCAAATCAGTATGCAAACATGCTAAAAATGCCATGCAAGATTGAGGATACATAAGGCTATAACATGAGGTACCCCAAACATCCATAAAACTAGAAAAGACCCTTAATGAAATATGTCACGAAGATCAAAATATGACTCTTTTCAGTTCTGATGATGGCCGAAAACAGAAGCTAGATAAGCCTAAAAAAGCATGCAAAAATGGGGGTCAAAGAGGGATATAAAGACAAGCACATCATGGAGACCCCCAAAAAGGTTGATCCCTTCTAAAATGTTGTATAGGGACACAAAATAAGCTTACTCACAGTTCATGACATGCTCCAAAACAGACTACATGTAGGTCAAACCAATCATGCAAATTTACGGTAAATATGAGAAATTATGAAGCAAGTGCATGATAGAGAGGCCAAACAGGGTTGAGCCCTTCTTCAATGTTGAAGAGGGGCTCAAAATAGACCTACTCACAGTTTACATTATACTCGAAAACAGATCACTCATAGGCTAGAAAAAGCATGCAAAATATTGACATACAAGAGGATATTGAAGCAAGTGTGCCATAGAGGGCTCAAACAGGGTTGAGTCCTTGAACAAACATTGAGAATAGCTCAAAATAGACCCAGTTTAAGTTAAGGTCGGAGCCCAAAACAATAAGAAAATAGGCTTAAGAAAAGAGGCAAGAAAGTGCTACAAAAGAGGGAAATGGAAGCTTACCCTTGTAGACAAGTCTTGGCTGCCTTTTGCTTGAAGAATGGATGCCTTCTAGCTGCTGAGAACCTCTCCTTGCTTCTGGAAATGGAGTGGTGGTGGTGATGCTTGATGATGATGAAGAAATGGAGTTGGAACTTGGAGTTTTGAGCTTGAAATGAGAGAGATTGGGAGAGGCAATGTAAGAGGTTTCAAGGGTTTTTTGTCAACCCTAAAATCAGATTTTGGAGCTTGGTTATATAGACCAAAAAGGGGGGAGCAAGGGAGGGAAAAGGTGAACCAAGCTTCCCTCCACCAGCTGTCTCCCCCGGATACAGATCTTTTGGGAGAAAAAGGTGCACAGCTGTAAAGTACACAGCATGGGGATCATGGCCGGCCAAGTGTTTTTGCTGCAGGTGGCCGGCCGGCCAAGGGTCAAAAAGGCTAAATTGATTTAGTGGCCGGCCACCAAGTATTGGTGTCCTCCCAGGTCTCCTCAACACAACCATGTGGTTCAAATTTGGCAACTCTAAAACATGAGAGAGAATAGGCCAATTTAAAGAGGGGTTCAAAAGGTTCAATTGGAGTTATTGGCCGGACATGTGTTTTTAGGATCCTCCCATGTGTGTACAACACAAATATGTGGTTTTGGCTCGAAGAAAATGGCCCTAGGGTGTTCAACATTAGCCCGGAAGTGAGAAAAACGGGCGTCGGAGGGCGCCGGAAGAGCATAACTGGTTGCTGAGACAATTGCTGGCCTCCCACCCTCCAGTGATCTTCCTGGTGATAAAACAGAGGTACCTGCCAAAATGAACGAAAACCGATGCAAACAATGCTCGGGGACCAAAACACGCAGTTCGGGGTCCCGAAAATAGGCTGTTAAGCACTGAAAGTGGCATTCGGCCACGAAGTGGGTATCTAAGACCCCAGTGTCCCTCGAAAGGGAGTAAATGAGATGCATGCCAAAAACCGGAGGAATCGGAGATGGTTGGGTGGTCCCGAACCGAGGCACACGGCCTGACGGCTCCGAAAACCGAGAACCGGGCTCCGAAATGGGCAAAATGGCCTACGGCCACGAAATGTAGCCCACGGCCACTGAGAGATGGTCTACGGGACCTCTCCCTCCCTTCAGGAAAGAAAACAGAGAAAACCGAGTCTGGTTCGCGAACCGAGGCAAGGCACAGAAGAGAGTTCGGAAGTCCGGAGGCAGGGCGCACGACCGCGACTCTGAGACTTCTGAACGAGCACAATATGCAACATCACCGAGCGCTCAATCGGTGACGTCTGAGTCTTAAGGTCGGTCAAAAATGGGATGTCTACAGTTGCCCCTCTTTGACAGAACTCGGAAGTCACAAGTGACGGGAGTGAATGTCAAAGCCCAGAGACGACCCATTTTTGACAAGGCCGAAGACTTAGACAATCATACAAGATGAACAGAGATATGCGCCCGCAGGCGTGCCCGCAGGCAGGGGGGCAAATGCAAAGCGACATGCACAGAGCCAAATGATCATGCAAATGCAGCAAACTGTAATGAGGCAAGTATTCGCAAATAGATGCAACAGTTTTAAGCAAGAATGCAAAGCAACAACTACATTTCATGCAGTTAGGAATGCGGAGAATCATTCAATTCTCGTCGCGTCTCACACGGAGAAGATACGATACCTGCGTGATTCGTCTGGTCGCACCAGCCTCAAATGAACCGTACATACAATATCGTGCCTGCAAAAGAGAGAAATTCAACAAGAACAATATGCTAACAACATATATTCAATGTGATTCCTGTGGTTCCGAAAGTTTGACACACGCAGTGTCGGCGAGTGAATGCATCGCAATGCGAGGAAGAAACGTGCGTGACAACGCATGCTCGAGTACAGAGGTATGGTACACCAAGAAAACATGCATGACAATGCAAAATGTTCATGAGAATGCAAGTTATACGCAAAACAATGCAAAATCAGCACGAATCAGGGTGCCCGTTTGTTGCGAAATAACGAGTAAGAAAACGCGCATTTCGGTGAAGGCAACTCAATCGCGGCCTCGAGTTCACCTCCCAGAGAGGTTACAACACGATCAAAAAGGATACACCTTGATTTTGATGAGTGATGATGAGACACATGTCAGAAATTGCAGCTGAAGTTCCGGCGGAGCAATTTCGCGACCGGAAGTGCACTTTTCTTGAAACTTTTTCAAGTCCGGGAACTCCAATCTTCCTCAAAATTTGCAGAGAGCTAGGGGGGGGGGGGGGACATGGCCGGCCAGGTGGCTGCCCAAGGGAGGCTGCCGGCCACCTTCCAAAAAGCAAATGGCCGGCCAGCTAGGAAAGGTGGCCGGCCGGCCACCTGCACAAAAGTAGGGGCAATTTTTGTCTTTTGCCTCATTTTCTATATATATCCTCATCCATTCAATCCGAAATCACTCCCACAGGTGCGAAATTTCTCCTCTTGCCTCCAACCATTTTTTCTTTCAGATCTGCACTTTATACGCGCTTTTCAGCCTTTTTTGCAAGTTATTTTCGCGAAATCTTTCAGTTTTAAGCACTTTGAGTCGATTAATTTGATTTCGGGGCTCTTTTCTCATTTTCACCACCACTTGAGGTAAGTTGTCTCAATATTTGAAGATTTTCTCTCGGGAGTTGACTTTTGTTGACTTTTTCATTTCCTGGGAGTTTGACTTTTGTTGACTTTTTCCAATTTTGGCTCATTTTTGCTCCTTTTGCAGATTTCTTGAAATGGCGGGTGATTACCCTCATGGTGGAGGTCCTCCAGGTGCCGGGGATGATTTTGATATCATGGCACTCCCCCCGAGAGTCCGCCCTTTTATTCCGGGAGGTACGCCCCACCGGTACATATGCTTCCGCGGGCCGTTTTTCGTCGTTTCACTGAGTTCAATGACGGGCACCCGGGGATTTACTTCTGCGAGAGCCGGAGCAGCACCTCTCTCACGAAGCACGAGAGGTATTTTACTTTATTTCCTGCATTTTTCGTGCACTTTGTAGCTTTGCCATGCTTGAACACACAGTTTTAGCTTATGACATAGTACTTCGTTTGCATTCTGAATATGTGACTTAAACACTTGAATTGCTGAACACACGGCTCACGGATTGATTGTGAACGCACGGTACACATTAGTTAAGAATTGAACATACGGCTCAAGCACTGATTTGTCGAACACACAGCCCGAATTTGAAGGTGAACACACGACGCACACTGACTACGAGTAGAACACACAGTCCCAAACTCTGATTTTCTGAACACACAGTCCAAGTCGATGGCGAACACACAGCCCACATTGATTAAGAGTAGAACACACAGTCCCAAACTCCGATTTTCTGAACACACAGTCTACTAATTTTCCTGAAATTTGAACACGCAGCCCAAACACCAAATTTTCTGAACACGCAGCCCAGGTAGAAATTAAAGTGAACACGCAGCCCACTGATTAATGATTTGAACACGCAGCCCAGATATAAATTAAAGTGAACACGCAGCCTACTGATTAGGATTTGAACACGCAGCCCAAACACTGATTTACTGAACACGCAGCCCAGATATAAATTAAAGTGAACACGCAGCCCATTGATTAGGATTTGAACACGCAGCCCAAAACACTGATTTTCTGAACACGCAGCCCAGGTAGAAATTAAAGTGAACACGCAGCCCAAAACAATGATTTTCTGAACATGCAGCCCAGGTAGAAATTAAAGTGAACACGCAGCCCACTGATTTTCTGAACACGCAGCCCAGGTAGAAATTAAAGTGAACACGCAGTCCACTGATTAATGATTTGAACACGCAGCCCAAAACACTGATTTTCTGAACACGCAGCCCAGGTAGAAATTAAAGTGAACACGCAGCCCACTGATTTTCTGAACACGCAGCCCAGGTAGAAATTAAAGTGAACACGCAGCCCACTGATTAATGATTTGAACACGCAGCCCAAAACACTAATTTTTTGAACACGCAGCCCAGGTAGAAATTAAAGTGAACACGCAGCCCACTGATTTTCTGATTTGAACACGCAGCCCAAAACACTGATTTTCTGAACACGCAGCCCAGGTAGAAATTAAAGTGAACACGCAGCCCACTGATTTTCTGAACACGCTGCTCAGGTAGAAATTAAAGTGAACACGCAGCCCACTGATTAATGATTTGAACACGCAGCCCAAAACACTGATTTTCTGAACACGCAGCCCACTGATTAATGATTTGAACACGCATCCCAAAACACTGATTTTCTGAACACGCAGCCCAAATAGAAATTAAAGTGAACACGCAGCCCACTGATTTTCTGATTTGAACACGCAGCCCAAAACACAGATTTCCTGAACACGCAACCCAGATAGAAATTAAAGTGAACACGCAGCCCACTGATTAATGATTTGAACACGCAGCCCAAAACACTGATTTTCTGAACACGCAGCCCAGATAGAAATTAAAGTGAACACGCAGCCCACTGATTAATGATTTGAACACGCAGCCCAAAACACAGATTTACTGAACACGCAGCCCAGATAGAAATTAAAGTGAACACGCAGCCCACTGATTAATGATTTGAACACGCAGCCCAAAACACTGATTTTCTGAACACGCAGCCCAGGTAGAAATTAAAGTGAACACACAGCCCACTGATTTTCTGAACACGCAGCCCAGGTAGAAATTAAAGTGAACACGCAGCCCACTGATTTCGTTTCATTTGCACACAGCTACTTCATTTCATTTGCACACAGCTTGTTACTTGCACACGGCTACTTCATTTCATTTGCACACAGCTTGTTACTTGCACACGGCTTGCATTTTATTGTGTACTGAACACATGTATTCATTCTGAATGCAGGTTGGCTCTCGCGCCGTGCGAGGATATGGCTCCACTGCCGCGAGAGAGTGGTACGCCGAGCTCCCGGAGGCTGTCCGGGATTTGGTTGACTCAGCAGGGTTCGGAGCATTCTGCATGGGATTATCACATTGTCCTGCCAGTAGGACATTGTTAGCCGCTCTGGTGGAGAGATGGTGGGACACCACCAATTCTTTCCATTTTTCGGCCACTGCGGATATGACCATGACCCCGCTGGATTTTGCCGTACTCACCGGCCCAGACATAGGCGGTTGGCCCATACCTTATGACGAGGATATGGGAGAGTGGGAGGCCGCTTGGACATCTGTTGGGGGCTCGCCCCTGTAGACAGAGCTTCCGGGAGAGTCCGGTACACCTGGTTCTCTTCCCGTTTTCGGAGGCCAGATGGAGCCTGAGTCTCCTGAGGAGATTGAGCAGTACACCCGAGGTTTCCTCATGTTCCTCTTTGGCACCACTTTGTTTGCTGATAGGGGGAACACTGTTGGATTGTATCTTCTGAGTGCCCTAGTGGACCTATCACAGGTCAGTCGGTATGACTGGGGTGGCGCTGGCCTGGCTACCCTCTATTGTTACATGAGTGCAGCCTCTCGCGGGCGGGGAGACTTACTCGGCGGCTATTGGAGAGCCTGGGAGGTACGTTCTGTCCTCTTGATTTACATTTCTATCTGCTCCTCATTACTTGTTCATTGCACACACGGCGCACTTTGCACTCTGTATTTGCCTTTAGCACTTTGTATTCACATTCCGCACTGCTTTTCTCAGCTATGGGTGTACGTATTTTCCCACGTTAGCCCCGGAGATGGAGGTGGCAGGGTTTCTTACGACCCCGTTTTCACTGGTATTCGAGGGCGAGCACCGACCGAGACCTCGAGAGACTCTCTTCTACCTGCGACAGTATTTTGATACTGTGCGGACGACAGAGGTATTTCAGAACTCTCAGTTCCTTTCATTTTCATCTTTGATCTGCCCTGTATATTCCTGATTTCTGATTGATTTATGCACCGGTTATCCGCAGATTACTTGGCAGCCCTGGGCGGTCTTAGGTGATGGTCTCCGATATCAGTATCCCGGAGGATCGGTAATTCCCAGTATAGGTTCCTGCTCGAAGGACCAGTTGGTAGGGCATGGTTCCTGGGGGAACGCTTTCTGCGCCAGGTGTGGGGGTACGATTCTCAGGACCCTCCTGCTGTACCTCCAGCCACTATGCGGACTGCGATAGACTCTCTACTCTCACCCAGGAGGTCACTAGTGCTATGCAGGGCACCGATGCTTTGTTATATCTCATGGAGGGGGACTACGCCACCTATCGTCGTATATATCTGATGCCCCCTTGACGGGAGTGCGTGCTCCGACACTGAGGCCTACTGATGTACCATCTTCGAGTCGTGCCCGTGCTACGGATATCCCTCCTCTAGCAGGGCTGGTGCATCTAGGGGTAGAGGTAGTTCGATTCCTCCGATCCCTCCGACTCTTCATCATCATCCTGGGTGGCCAGACATGCCGACCGAGTTGACGAGTTGGCGGTTCGGGACTCCTTACCAGGTCTCGCTAGAGCCTCCTCTTCCTGACCACAGATATGTCAGAGACCCTGATTCACCCCGGTATGTTTTACAGCTTTGATTTATCAGTCGATATTTGGACATTCATTCCTTTACTGATAGTTTTGCATTTGTATTTGCAGCCTCCAGTTGAGTACACGGACGAGCTGCTCGGGATGCTGGCCACATTCGAGGGCATGATCCTACGGAGGGAGGCACAGCTAGCCATCATGGGCGTGCAGGTACTGTCCATCTTTCCCGTATTTAGCATATTCTGATAACACTGGTTTTGAACATTCTGCTGTATTGATAGTCTGTGTAGAGCACATCTGACACACACCCCACTCACATATTGTACTTGCATCTGCTTTTCATATTTGAACTGATGTATTGAACTCTTCACTTTCAGATGCCTCCTGTATACGCACCCGCAGGCCGGCCACCCGGGCCTTCTCAGAGAGGTCGAGGTGCTGGGCCATCTGGGCCCTTTCGAGGAGCTGGGCCATCCAGGCCTTCTCAGGGAGCAGGGCCATCTAGGCCTGTCCGAGGAGCTCGAGGAGCAGGGTCGTCTCGCAGACGCAGGGCACCCATTATTGAGGAGGAGGAGGAGGAGGTCGCAGACCGTGAGTCAGAGACATCTGCTGGGGAGGGAGGCTCCGGTCTTGGTTCCGGGAGTGGAGACGAGGCTGAGGGGGATCCGGAGGATGATAGCTCTGACCCGGATGGTGATGATGGTGCAGAGGTTGTCCCGCAGAAGAGGATGAGAGGGCCTCCTCATTCCCGTTCCCGAGGATATTGATGCTATTTCCTGCTTTATTTTACTTTTTGCTAGTAGTTTGTAGCACTTTGCATATTGTTAGGCAGTTTTATTTTCTGTAAAACTTGTACCTTTTGTTGTAAAACATGATGGAATGAAACAGCTTTTGAAAAGGTGTTTGTATTTGAAATTCTTAGCATCGCATCGCATCATTTTTGCACAAAATGGAATTGAATGGGAATGTGCCTTGTGTATTTACCAGGTCAGGTAATGAACCGACGCAACAAATCAAACAACTCGACTCACTAAGAAATAACAGAATCTTAGCAAGTTTACAACTCGATAAGCAAAGTACAACAATGTTAACGACTCGATAAACAAGACTTAACAAAATTGCGTAAACAAAAGGTAATAACTCAAAACACAAAATGCGACAGCTCGACAAAACTTACAACTCGATAAACAAACAACAACTCGATAAGCAAAATACAACAAAGCGTACTTCGGACGGACGATCTGGATGATGGAACGCATCCGAAACTGAGAGGAATGGAGGCCTTCGACATCCCCGATGCATAGAAATACCTCAAACTTCCTTCCGGGGGGCAAAACAGGACCAATGCATGGCCGGCCACATTTTGCATCTGGGGATTGGAGGGTGGCCGGCCGGCCAGGTTTTTGAATCAAGGGTGGCCGGCCTGCTAGAATAGGTGGCCGGCCGGCCACCTCTCCTGCAGCTCCAGAATTTGACACGTGTCCTGAATAGTGTTTTACCCCTATAAAAGCCCAACCCTTGGAACTTTTCATTTCATCACTGTTTCACAAAAATGGAGGCATTTCTCGCAGAAAATCTCACATCTTGGATCTCTTCTTAGATGGCTCGGAAAAGTTGAACTTCCGGGGTTTCGGCTTGAATGCACTATTCACGCTGGGCCGGACTCCGCTACATCTTCCTTTCCTCTATGCCGCGGCAGGTTTTGGAACCCGGTGACGCATGTCTTCAGCTTCGGAGGGCAAGAGGTATGTCCCACTTTTGAAGATTTTCAAGTTTTGATAGAATCCGAGCGAGGAAATCGCCCAACTCAATTTTGGCCATGCCCAAACCCTAGGGCGGATGTGCGGACTCAACGCACATGATGCTCGATCCTGATTTGTAACGGAATGTTGGATATCCCAAGCCTGATTTACCGGTTCTCCGATGCTGGTGACCGCGGCGACCATCATTGGCAAGGCTTCCGGCAACACGCCGCCCTCTGTTTATGCATGTTATCTCATTTTCTGTTTGCCTCGAGCTTTGGAGGATCCACGTCCTCTGATTGAAGTGGCCCAAGGCTTGAGAGAAGAAGGAGTTGCATGCCATGACATTGGCGAGACACTGATGGGCTTGGATGCTTTCTGCCGAGACGACTAGATTTGCAGGGAGTCCACTACTGCTGCAGGTAATGTTTCCCACCCGAGCTCACATATGTATTTGCTCACATCACTCGGCCCTCAGGCTCGGTTTTTCTCACAAAACCTTTTCTCTTACTTTTCTCTCATCGTACATCTCTCTATTCTTTATTCTCTCATTTTTCATCCCTCCCCAGGTATGGTTGATGGATAAATTGCAGTTGTGGACTCTTGCCCTGCTTACTCAGCCCGCGGCTACTTCTTTCGACAGCGCCTAGTCGACGCCCTTGATGAGGGATGGTGGTTTGAATGGATGTGCAATTTGTCGGCAGATCGCATTGCGTGGCGCTGCCTTGGCTCAATCTCCCGGCGATGAGCTACAGCATGTCTCGACGGTTGGGATTCGATTGATCGGCTTGACTCACTGCGTATTCTATTTCCCATTCCGTATTCTGCGCCAGTTTGGCCATGATCAGACTTGCCCACCAGAGGGGATAGTATCCGGCTACATTTCCAGTTCGAGGCGCACAGCTTGGCTCGGCAGGCCGCAGCATGGGGAAATAGAGAGCTCCTGGCCCCTGCTTCCACTTTTAGTTGCACTTTGTCTGACGAGTGCTGGGATTGGCTCAACCAAGAAGCACAGGTTGGGCCTAGGTTGGCATCAGAGGCTTCAACTAGCTCTGGCAGGGGGCGCAGGGACACCTGACTTGACTATGCCCCGGATTTATTGCTTTACTAGTACTTTCAAGTTTTCTTCCTGAGTGTAATAAAAAGCAACTTCAATTGTATGCAAGAGCAAGAGAACTCTGTTTTGAAATCAATGAAATTGAAGGTTGTGGTACTGAAAATTCTCCGCTTTGGTCCAAAAATGGTCTTAGTTGTAAAAAGATTAATTTGAACAAAGTCAACTTTTATTAAAACTTTTCAAAACTATTTTCGATATGGATCAGAACTGGACACGCCTGAGATCTGTCACTGAGATGCACAACCCCGGATCCTAGCAACTGGAAAGTTGCCCCTAGTTTGAATGGTACCGCAGCACTTCATTGCAACGGAAAGTTGCCCCTAGTCTGAATAGCACTGTACCGGAGATCACGATAAATGCTGATGAATAGAGATGACTGAGATGATCAAATGGACAAAGTTGATCGGGGAAAAGATTGTGGCTGAACTTCAAGACGAAGTTGCCTACGTATCCCAAAGATGGGAATCAAGCCTTACGTAGTTCAGGCTTGGGTTCGCTCGGGTATTTTCACTCTCCTTTTGCGCTCTAACTTTTGCCAAGGCCGCCCTTTGCGGGTTTTCAACCTTGCGAGCTCAGTTTTTATAATTTCAAATTTTCTGTGCTCTGAGTTTTGCCTAGGTCGCCCTTTCGGGTTTTCGGCCTAGCGAGCCTCTCAGGGTAGTATTTCTTCAACTTGTCCATGTTGATCGGTTGGGAAAACTCTAAGCCATCTAGATCCATCAGAACCACAGCTCCACCAGACCAGATTGACTTGATGATGTAGGGACCAGTCCAATTAGGTCTGAACTTGCCCCTTGGGTCGTGGATGGGAGCTCGGTTGTCTTTGAGCACCAAATCTCCTTCCTTCAAATTCCTGGACTTAACCTTCTTGTTGAAAGCCCGGGCGATTCTGCGTTGATAACTTTGGACGTGGTACAGTGCTTTCAACCTTCTTTCATCGAAGAGCATGAGTTCCTCAAATCTGCTTTGTTGCCAGTCTGCCTCAGCTATTTGACACTCGGCCAATACTCGTAATGACGGAACCTCAATCTCAATAGGTAGAACGGCCTCCATCCCATAAACCAACGAGTACGGAGTCGCCCCAGTAGAAGTTCTGATTGAAGTCCTGTAGCCCCACAGAGCAAACGGCAGCTTATCTGGCCAGTCCCGGTAGGTTTCCACCATCTTCTGCAGTATGCGCTTGATATTCTTGTTGGCGGCCTCAACCGCTCCATTGGTTTGCGGCCGATAGGTAGATGACTTATGAAAAGCCACATTGTATTTCTCCAACAAATCAATCACCTCCTTCTTGAAGTGGGAACCATTGTCTGAAATTATTTCGTTTGGGACCCCATAGCGACAGATGATGTTGTTTCTGATAAACTTTGCGACGTGCGAAGCCTTCAACACCGCATAAGATTGGGCCTCAACCCACTTTGTGAAATAATCTATCGCTACCAAGATGAACTCATGCCCATTCGACCCCTTCGGCGTACAGCTCCGATTACATCAATTCCCCAGACTGAAAACGGCCATGGCGAAGTCATGTTGTACAGCTTTGTTGGCGGGATGTTCATACGATTTGCATGAATCTGACATTTGTGGCATCGCCGGACGAAACTAATACAATCCTCCTCCATGGTGGACCAGTAATAACCCTGTCTGAGATCTTCCGTGCCAACATTACCCCATTCATGTGTGCACCACATTCTCCCCCGTGGATGGCTTCCATCAGACGCTTTGACTCTTCGGCATCAACGCACAGTTTATGCATTCCCAGATGACCCGTTTATACAGTTTACCCCCGCAGATGATGAACTGAACTGCCATTCTTCTGATTGCCCTTTTGTCTTTGGCATTTACCCCTGGCGGGTATGCTTCTTTCTCCAAGAAATTCCAGATGTCGTAATACCAGGGGTGTTCGTCCTGAACTTCATCTATGGCTGCAATCGACTCATAGGCAGGTGCAATTTCTGGTCATGATGACTGGACGCATCGGACTCCACACGGGATGTCTATCATAGAAGATAGAGTTGCTAAAGAATCTGCGAACCTGTTGTTCTCTCTTAGTAGATGAGTAAAACTTAGCTTCTCAAACCGAGGAATCAGCAAATCCAAGGTTTGGTGATACATCATCATCTTTTCCTCTTTTACTTTCCAGTCTCCTTTAGCTTGAGACACAACAAGGTTCGAGTCCCCAATGACGTCCAACCGTCTTGCCCCTAGTTCCAGGGGGCTGCTTCTAGACCAGCGATGCACGCCTCGTATTCTGCTTCGTTGTTCGAGACTTTGAATCGGAGTTTGAAGGCTAGAGGGATACGGGAATTGTCGGGTGCTATCAGCAACACTCCTATCCCATACCCATGTTGATTTGACGCTCCGTCAAAGTACATCGTCCAAGTTTCATCGTCGATATGCAGAATTGATTCATCCGGGAACAGGTACTCAACTGCTTCATCCCCCTCGGGTGGTCGGCAAGGAACTCTGCCACTGCTCTTCCTTTCACTGACTTGCGTGTCACGTACGTGAGATCAAATTCGGAGAGCAACAGCAACCAACGAGCTAGCCTACCCGTAAGCGCTGGTTTCTCGAAGAGATATTTGATGGGATCAAGTCGTGAAACCAACATTACAGAGTGAGCTAACAGGTAGTGCCGCAGCTTCCTGGTAGCCCATACCAAAGCTAAGCAAGCCTTTTCCAGCGGTGTATATCGGGTCTCATACTCCAGCATCTTCTTGCTGAGATAGTAGATGGCTCTCTCCACCTTGTCTTCTGATTCTTGTGCAAGCATGCAGCCCATTGTAGTTTCAGTTACTGACAGATACAAAATCAACGGTTTCCCTGGTTCTGGCGGTGACAACACGGGCGGGTTCTGTAATATTCTTTAATCTGTTCAAATGCAGCTTGACATCGGCCGTCCCATTGGAACTTCTTTCCTTTCTTCAGGAGACCAAAAAGTGGTTCACAAGTCAAGGTTAATTTTGAGATAAACCGTCTTATGAATTGCACTTTACCCAGAAAGCCTCGCACCTCCTTTTCAGTCCTTGGTGGTGGCATTTCTAAGATGGCCTTGATTTTGGAAGGGTCGACCTCGATGCCTCTTTGTGTAATCAGAAACCCCAGCATTTTTCCCGCTGTAACACCAATGTACATTTCTGAGGGTTTAGCCGCAACCGGAATTCCCTGATCCTTTGGAAAAACTTATGCAAGGCGGTGTAGTGGCCCTCTCTTTCCTTGGACTTGACAATCATGTCGTCCACATACACCTCAACCTCTTTGTGGATCATATCATGTAGTATTGTGGTCGCGGCCCGTTGATAAGTAGCTCCAGCGTTCTTCAACCCAAACGGCATTACCCGGTAGCAGTATGTCCCCCACGGGGTGGTGAATGCAGTCTTTTCCCTCTTCTGGTGCCATCACTATCTGGTTGTATCCTGAGAAGCCATCCATGAATGAGAGCAATGCATGCCCTGCTGTGAAGTCTACCAACTCATCGATGTGCGGTAAGGGAAAGTCGTCCTTCGGACTAGCTTGTTCAAATCCCTGAAGTCTACACACACCCGGATCCTGCCATCTTTCTTCGGCACCGGAACAATGTTGGCCAACCAAGTCGGATATTCATACCAGCAGGAAGCCTGCGTCGATTTGCTTGGTGACCTCTTCCTTAATCTTAAGAGCCCAATCCGGGCGGATCCTTCTGAGTTTCTGCTTGACAGGTCGGGCCTCGGGGTCAAGGGGGATCCGATGCTGTACAATCTCAGGATCGATTCCAGGCATGTCTTCGTAGGACCACGCGAAAACATCTTTGAAATCTTTTAATAAAGCGACTAAGCGCTCGCGTTCCTCCGAAGACAACGTGGACCCGATCTGGACCAGCCGCGGGTCCTCCTCAGTACCAATGTTCACGGTAGTGATTTCATCCATTAATGGTTAACAAATCTCTCTTGCTCTTGCTCAATTAAACGTTGTAAAACCGGAGGAACTTCGTCCTCGTCGTTTTCATCAAAGTTTTGAAAGTCTGAATTAATGCAATAAATCAAGGGCACAGAGAAATACTCGGAAACCACATTCACCTCATTCTCATTAAGTTCATCCAAATCGTCCAATTCTTCTGTTACAACAGACTCAAAAGAAAAGGAAAAAGACGACCTAGACAGGACTGTGGCATCCGGGTTAACATCCCCAGGAGTACCAGACTCAGACTCAGTCGAGCTGGAACCTGATTCCGACTCACAGACTCGGTGGAATCAGATTCCGGCTCACTACCTGACCCGGTGCTGCTGGACAAAAATCCCTCCTCGTACTGCCAAGTGAGAGAGGGTGCGATTGATGCATCCAAGATAGCTGCTGGTTGGCTCGCAGCCGTTTCATCCCCAATCATGGAAACCACGAAGTTATCCCCCAAGCACTCTTGGTCGATCGGAGGATCAGAGAGGAGACATGCCAGTGCTACCCCCATTTCAAATTCTGTGCCCTCAGGATCCCCTGCTTACTGCTCAGCCTCAGCTGTGGGTCTGTCTGCTCTGTGGCAACGTCATCCCCGGATAGTTGCAATCAAAGAAGATCTCGAAGCCTGGGACGCGCTTCTTCTCCGCGTTTATCCACGGCTCTGGGAAGCCGCAAAATGGAAAATCCTCCCCCTCCCGACGAAGCGTCCGTTCAGGGTACCCTGAATGGGCCTGTGTATTAGGTCAAAAGGCTTCCCAGCCTGCTTCGCTCTGGCTCTGCCGGCCATTTCCTTTCCTTTCCTTACCCAGTCCTCTTTGGTGGGCAGATAACCCAGTCCAAAGGTATGCGGGTTGTGTGGCACTTCGGCCAACGCTGCGACTCCTTTCCTGCCGCTCCTTCCTAATCCCATCCCGGGAATATGTTGTAGCTTGTTCATGAGGTAGACGGATTGAGCACTAACGTACACACCTTCATTCACAGCCATAATATTCTGTACTACCCGGGCCTCAGCCAAAGTGAATCCTGATAAGAATACATCTTCTGTGCCATGCTCGATTTCTAGGACCGGCGTAGATACCTCCGGAGGCGGATGGATTGATGAGTTCCCGAACACAGTGGCTACTCCCTTTCCATAGGGGTATTTCACCATCTGATGTAGAGTGGAAGAGACTGCCTTTACTTGGTGCAGCCACGGCCGCCCCAAGAGTAAGTTGAAGGTTGCGGGAACGTCCAAGACATGAAATTCGATGTCGTGTTGTCCTGGACCAACCTTGGTTTGAATCTTGACAATCCCCATCACTTCCCTACTCGTATTATCGTAAGCTTTGATCACCTGAGTTGTTGGTGTGAAGTCCGCGGGCTTCAACCCAACTGCATATGCTGTTCTGACTGGGCAGACATTGATGGCGGACCCGGTATCAACAAGTACCACCGGTATCCATTTATCTCTACACTCCACGGAGACGTAGAGAGGTTTGTTATGGTTTGTGCCCTCAGGCGGTAACTCCTTGTCTGAAAAGGTTAATGCCGGGGAACCTCCTCCCGGAAAAACCAGCCCAACCAGCTGCTCTGGTGTAGTGTCTATGGAGAGTTTGGCCTTGTCCATGGCAGATAGGACGGCCTGTCTGTGCACCCTCGATGCCATAAGCAGTCCCCAGATGGAGATATCTGCTTGTATCTTCTTCAATTGCTTGAGCACAGCTTCTTCTTCAATCTGTTTCTCTCTCTGTTTCTCAGCTTCTTTGTCTTTCCCAGATGCTTCAGGTTGGTCCAAGTGTTGGGGCTTGAAATACCGCCCACTTCTGGTCATATGAGCGATCTCGTCAATGTACCAGGTATCATCTGGTTGGTTACCTCCCCAGTCTTCATCTGTGTGGGCAAGACATAAGTCATCGTCTTCCCACCACATTCCGTCGGCAGCCGACAGACATCTGTCCGGCTCCGGTATAATCGTGCTCGCAGCACCTTCAGTCTTTATGCCCGCAGCATTTTCTGTTCGTGTGCACACAGCACTTTCGACCCCCACATGGGCCTTAGCTTTTCTAATTCTCTCGGAATCGTCAAACCTTTGTTGTTCCAACTGCGTCAGTACAGCTGGTTGTTCAATATTCCCTGTATTTACAATCCCCAAATTCTGAGCAGAATTCTTAACGCCGGCGCTCTCCGGCGGTGGATTCTGACCCTCGGCCCTTCCGGCCATCATTGATACTCTCGCCCTGCCGGGCCCTGTTCTGATTGAATTCTACAACGTCTGGCTGATCATCTAACCATCCATAACTTCTGCCGACTCCTCATAGTCGAACCAGTTGATTGCAGCATCCCTGATTCTTGGTCGTTGAAGAACTGGAAGTTGGCAAAGTCCCCTTCCACTGTTGTCAGATCATCTGCCCCTTGTTCAAGTCTGTCCCCCCGAATCATGCACAGCTCAGCTTTTTCTGGCAGCCCCACACTCAGCTTAGACTGGCCCACTGATAAGATGTACTCGCTTGGATCATAGGCTCCTCCAGCATAATTCCCAGGCTGTTCCATCCCAGACTCAACAATTCTGCTCTCCTCTGAAACCTGCCCCGTTCCATCTTCGGTGGTCACCACCACTGGCTTAGATTGGGTTGTGAGGTGTCCAACATGCACAAGTCAGTGCAACAGGAAGGATCACCTCCGGCTTGGGTAGGTGAGAGGGAGTAATATAGATACTAGGATCGTAGGACACGACCCCAGTTTGGATGAGGTTGACTCTTTTGGGAGGAGGGGCTTGGTTGTGTGGTGGGAGAGGATTTGTTGTGACGTTGGGTTTTTCGGGAGGCGCGATCACCTGCTTGTCGATAAGATCTTGGATCTCATGACGCAATCTATAGCAACGGTCGGTGTCATGACCGTGCTGTTGGTGGTACGCACAGTACTTTGCTGGGTCATGAGAGGGAGGGAGTGGATTTGGCAGTGGCCTCGGCTCTAAAGGTGTCAGATGCTTCTTTCTGATTAACACCCCGAGAGCCTTGGACAAAGGCATGTATAGTGGAGTGAAGGTTCTTTGGCCTCTGGGCTGAAATCTCGAGGCTTGGTTACTGCTCCCGGAGTACTGGAAAAGGGTGTGGCCGCTGCGGGCCTTGGTTGGGAAGGGGGAGTGGTGGTGACCATACCGACCTCAGAAGTCCTTGTGTTTGCAGCGCCACTCGGGCCTGCGTTGTTATTGCGGTTGAATGTCCTTCGGGGCTGCTCCCGGTCCTGGTCGATCAAACCTTGCTTCATTGCATCCTCGATCTGTACCCCCATCTCGTGTAAATCTGAGAAAGTTGGAAAGGGGAGTACAATCATCTTCTGCATGAACTTCGGTTGGAGATTGCGCACAATCATCCGGATTTGATCTTTCTGTTGGCCTCAAGGTCATCATCGATGCCTTTGCCTCCATCTAGTTACAAAATCGGAGAAAGACTCCTTGGGTTCTGCCTCGTCGTTTCGAGATCACGGTTGTAATCTCGATCTGTGTATTGTACGAGTACTGCGCAACGAAGGCCTCAGCCATCTCATCCCAATTTCTCTTCACATCATCTTCTAACTTTGCGTACCAGATGGCCGCCACCCACGACAAAGTTCGCCAAACAAGGAAAGCTTTTGTGGTCGGGTTAGGCCCATTGGCCTCAGGATGTCTGAAAATAGCCGGAGATGGACCATAGGATCCCCTGACCCATCAAAACGGTCAATCTGTGGCATCTTGAATCTGTCTGGCAATGTTACGCCACGTCAGTGTACCCATCTTCGATGTCTGGGATGGCCTTCACCCCCTGCGATTTCTTGAAAAGCTTCCAACTTACTCAGCTTTAGAGCTGTATGATCTACCTCGAACTCGAATGGAGAGTCCGGGTGGTTGGGTGTAAGATTCTTGGACAGTTGAGGCAGAAGCGGGGGCGGAGCCAGCCCCGTTGGAAGGTTGGTGTCCTCTTGGATATTTTGGACATTGGGTAGGGTGTTCTGGGTGTTCGGGAGGGTATTCTGAGGGTTTGGCAGGGTATTCTGACCAGTAGGTGCCTGCTCGGGTAGTGGAGCCGCTGGTGGAGGAGGAACCTGATGTGAAGCAGACGCTGCATTCTGCTGTTGCAGCCTAGTGATCAGCTCGGCCTGCTGGGCCATGACTGCGGCTTGTTGTTTAGAAAATTCCGCTTGGCGGATGGCATCCTCTTGCATCTGCTCATGCTCTTGCATCTGGCGCATCATCGCCTCTACCACTGATGTATTCTGCTGTTCCATCTGGATGACCGGTAAATGTACTTCTATGGCAGACACAGAAATCTCAACCTGACTGTTTACTGTCAAAGTAGCCCTCTGTCCTGGTAATCCCTGCTCTGACACACTGCGCCTCCTTGGCCTTCTTCTGGCAACTGGGGGTAGGGAGTGGAACACTGGATGTCCGTCAACGAGATCCTCGGATCGGTTGAGTCGGCGACCTCGTGTCCAAAGTGCTTGGGGAGTATCTACTGGTTCGGAAGCAATCGTGCTAAAAACTGCCCTAGCAAAAAGATAATAAAGCGAAAAGGAAATAAATAACCAGATAAACGGGCAGCATAACAGCTTAAATTAAATACACACAACACACAGTCGGGCATACAACACGCAGTTGATAAGCTGAAAATACACTGTCCTCAATCACTGATCACTGTTCCTGTATCACTGTTCCCCAAAACTGAATCGATATCCGCAGACAACTGATTCTCAGATACTGACTGATGCCCGCAGGCCTGATGCCCAAACTCATAGACTGATACATGCATTCCTGTAGAGACGCACTCTAAAGCACATAACAGATAAGTGAGAGCCAAAACACCCCTATGTTGGGGTAGGGTTTCCCTGTCCTATTTTGTCAGGAGCTAGGGTTTCACTACGCACGCAGCGGTTTCAAACAACCTATAAACGGGTAAGCAACCTGTCCTAGTTTGGAATGGTCACTATGGATCCGAATATGCACTAGGTCGAATGGTCAAAAGGGGTGCCCCGGTAAAACCGGGGTTTGTGTTCCCATGCTGTCAGAGCCCAGAGCCGATCAGCCTTATGGACATGCCTTGACAAGACAAGCCTCCGGCAAATCGTTCGGGAATGGCATATGGCAAACACGGTGTCCTAGGCGCACCAATACAAATGCAATACAAAGAAACACACAAGTGTAGTCAAAACCAGATATCATGAGTTCGAGTCAAGTTCTCTAAATCCCCAGCAGAGTCGCCAGAAACTGTAGACGTCCCCGAACGCATCCCGGGGAAAGGGAGTGCGAGTCCCCCCCCCCCGTTCTGGTTCGATATTGGGTCACTACAGTTCGAAGGACTCAAATGTCACGGTTCTTAATCTTGAACCAAAGAGTCCAAATCCGGCAAATCGTTTTGAAAACAGATTTTTTGAAAGAAGTGCCAAACATGGACTGCTTCGCCAGATACAGAGTCGCCACCTAAATATTTTATTTTTGGAAAATTTAGGAAACCCTGACTCGGTGCCAAAGGCCACGTGTCCGTCATCACCAAAGTTGCCTCGGCTCGGGAACTTGGGTACGATTGGGGAAGGTCACTTCGTGAGCACCCCCACTCGCCCGGTCAAAGACCGGCCTCTACTAACCATGATATCAATTTTTGAAAACATTGTGTGTTCTTATTCCGGTTATTAGCCTAGATTTACTATGTGATGCGCATAGCATACAAGTATAGACTGGATCGCCTGAATTGGAACAAAACATTTCATGTTTGTTTTTGAAAATGGTTTGATGGTGCTACCCGCAGGTAGGCTAAGACGTGGATTTGCCACCCTCGGGTGGGCTTAGAAAAACATGATTTTGCCACTATCTAGTGGGCTTAAAACAAACAGTCAATGATTGTTCCACTTCAAATAACTCAACCTCCACCCACAGGCATTCAAGGCAGTTATATCACATAAGCATATAGCCTCATGGTAAGCATGCTATTCATGGCAGTCACTCACACGCATGCAAGGATGCTAAAGCATAAAACTCACCGAGTACTCCAAGTCAAAACAGAAAACCGATTAGAAATCATGCATGATCCTAATTATACAGAAATGCCTAATGCAACACATGCAATAATGCAACTATAGCAGGCTCGGCTATTCTAAACATGGCATATGGAATGCTACAACTAACACGTATTCAATTTGGAATTGAAATACAAATGCAGTTTGTATGATGCGCCGAGCCCGGTGCATGCAAAACAGATGAATGATGCAAACATGCTGTCATACTGTATGCTAATTGAAATATGCCCTATATCTAACCATCATAAGCGGGTAAATAAAAGGGAAGAAAGACGTGGGGTTGGAAGACATACATCACACTCACCCACACTTATTACAATTATGCCCTCGCGCAGAGGGTCCGAATAAATAATAATACAGTCCGAAATAAAAGAATAATACAGTCCGAAATATACATTCCGAATAATATACAAATTCCTAATTAATCAACAAATTAAACTAAGAAAGCTGTAAACTGGCATGCAAGCCAGGGCTGCCTCGACTCTGATGAATGATGTATGCTGGGCTGCCTTGCGCGGAAATCCACTGGGATGCCCCAATTAAGCCTCTGTTTGCAATGTTTCTCGAAATGCGTGCCAGACTCTGAAAAGTTGCTGATTCTTCATTTTGCTGCAACAGAGAGCAGGAAAGGGGCATAGCAATGTATTTCACACATATATGCATGTCTCGATCCTCGTGCCACCAATCACGCATATCGATGCATGATGGCCGAGGAGCCGATTGCACAACTCAATATAGGATGAATGCAAGTGAATGCTACAACAAAACCTAACTCCATCATGGATGATCCGGAGTGTCGGTGACTTGGGAATTGAGACCCGTTCCGTTGCTCGGAGTACGAAACGTACCTCGTTTCCTGTGCCCGGGCTAACTCCTATCCCGAACATGATGCAATATGCATGATATGCATGAAATGTAGCTAATATGCAATCCTAACATACACAATGTCATGGAATGGCATACACGCTAAACGAGGTAACACACAACCGGGCATACACAATGCTACAGGTAAAATGGCATACGCAATGCAAAATGGACTTACACTAACATGAGAGAGCCTCAGCCGCACTCACACAAGAGGCCGATGGATGAAAATGAAGCGCCTCGAAATGCGTGCACACGGGCGCGCAAACCGATGCGATGGCCCTAAGGCATGAAATGGCATGAAATATGATGTACAATGAGACTAAAATGAGATATGCGATGCAATATGGGCTTACACCAACATGAGAGAGCCTCAACCATACTCACGCGGGAGGCCGATAGATGAAAATGAGATGCCTCGAAATGCGTGCACACGGGCACGCAAACCGAGGCAATGGCATACGCAATGCGATGAGACTAAAATGACATACAGAATGCAAAATGGACTTACACTAACATGAGTGAGCCTCAGCCACACTCACACAAGAGGCCGTTGGATGAAAATGAGATGCTTCGAAATGCATGCACACGGGCACGCAAACCAAGGCAATGGCATTAAGGCATGAAATGACATAGAAAATGATATGCAAACATGCCAATGGAATTTCAGCACTGAAATATGGGGGAAAACAGTCCCGAAAGATGGCGAAATGACACCAAATGCAATGAATGGTCCCGAAATGCGAATTTAGGCACCCGAAATGGCCTATAGCTATGCAATGCATGCACAATATGGACATGGAATGAAAATACAGTAGCAAGGCAGCCCCAAAACAAGCATTTTCCAGTCTAAAAACATGGCCAAACAGCAAGCATAGATAGGGCAACAATGGCATACAAAATAGCTCCGCAAGAGGGGTATTGAAGCAAGTGATACATGCGATGCCCAAATAGAAAAATACCCTTCTATAACACTGATGAGGGACTAAAAATATGAACATTTACAGTAGATGACATCCCCCAAATCAGTATGCAAACATGCTAAAAATGTCATGCAAGAACTAGGATACATAAGGCTATAACATGAGGTACCCCAAAAATTCATCAAACCAGCAAAGACCCTTAATGAAATATGTCAAGAAAATAAAAATATGACTCTTTCCAGTTCTGATGATGGCCGAAAACAGAATCTAGATAAGCTTAAAAAAGCATGCAAAAATGGGGGTCAAAGAGGGGTATAATGACAAGTATAACATGGAGACCCCCAACAAGGTTGATCCCTTCTACAATGTTGTAGAGGGACACAAAATAATCTTTCTCACAGTTCATGATATGCTCCAAAACAATTTACATATAGGCCAAACAAACCATGCAAATTTACGGTAAATAGGAGGAATTGTGAAGCAAGTGCAAGATAGAGGGCCCAAACAGGGTTGAGCCCTTCTTCAATGTTGAAGAGGGGCTCAAAATAGGCCCTCTTACAGTTTACATTATGCTCTAAAACAGATCACACATAGGCTAGAAATCCTATGCAAGGTTATGGCATTTAAAAGGGTATTGAAGCAAGTACCAAATGGAGGGCTCAAACAGGGTTGAGCCCTTAAACAAACATGAAGAATAGCTCAAAATAGACCTAGTTTCAGTTAAGGTCGGAGCCCAAAAAAATAAGAAAATAGGCTTAAGAAATGAGGCAAAAAAATGCTACAAAAGAGGGAAATGGAAGCTTACCCTTGTAGACAAGTCTTGGCTGCCTCTTGGCTTGAGGAATGTTGCTTCTAAGCCTCTGAAAAGCCCCCCTTGCTGATGGAAATGGAGTGGTGGTGGTGGTGCTTGATGATGATGAAGAAATGGAACCAAACTTGAGAGAAATGAGAGAGATAGAGATGGATATGTGTATGTGAGCTTGAGAGCAATTTTCTAACCCTTTCTCTTGAGTTGGGAGGCCAACTATATGGGCAAGAATGGGGGAAAAAAGAGGAGGAAAAGAAGGGAGGAAACTTCCTCCAAGCTTCCCTCAAAAAATATCCCCCTGGATACAGATCTTTTTGGGAAAAAAGGTGCACAGCTGTAAAGTACACAGCATGGGGATCATGGCCGGCCATGTATCTTTGCTGCAGGTGGCCGGCCGGCCACCCCCTATGGCCGGCCGGCCAAGGGTCAAAATGGGCCAAATGAATTAGTGGCCGGCCACCAGGTATTGGTGTCCTCCCAGGTCTTCTCAACATAACCATGTGGTTCAAATTTGGCAACTTTAAAACATGAGAGAGAATAGGCCAATTTAAAGAGGGGTTCAAAAGGGTCAATTAGAGTTACTGGCCGGCCATGTGTTTTTAGGATCCTCCCATGTGTGTACAACACAAATATGTGGTTTTGGCTCGAAGAAAATGGCCCTAGGGTGTTCAACATTAGCCCGGAAGTGAGAAAAACGGGCGTCGGAGGGCGCCGGAAGAGCATAACTGGTTGCTGAGAAAATTGCTGGCCTCCCACCCTCCAGTGATCTTCCTGGTGATAAAACAGAGGTACCTGCCAAAAATGAACAAAAACCGATGCAAAACGAATGCTCGGGGGCCAAAATGCGCAGTTCGGGATCCCGAAAATAGGTCGTTAAGCACCGAAAGTGGCATTCGGCCACGAAGTGGGTATCTAAGACCCCAGTGTCCCTCGAAAGGGAGTAAATGAGATGCATGCCAAAAACCGGAGGAATCGGAGATGGTTGGGTGGTCCCGAACCGAGGCACACGGCCTGACAGCTCCGAAAACCGGGAACCGGGCTTCGAAATGGGCAAAATGGCCTACGGCCACAAAATGTAGCCCACGGCCACTGAGAGATGTTCTACGGGACCTCTCCCTCCCCTCAGAAAAGAAAACAGAGAAAATTGAGTCTGGTTCGCAAACCGAGGCAAGGCACAGAAGAGGGTTCGGGAGTCCGGAGGCAGGGCTCACGGCCGCTACTCTGAGACTTCTGAACGAGCACGATATGCAACACCACCGAGCGCTCAATCGGTGACATCTGAGTCTTAAGGTCGGTCAAAAATGGGGTGTCTACAGCACTGTTAGTGGTCCATAGAGAACTTTGATCACTTGTGCGGAAACCCCTACAACAGCTTATCTCAAGAACGTGTACAAAATGAGTTCATGAAGTCAATGAGCATGGGCATTCAGAATGAGCTATGAACAAAGAAACATTAAATCTTGCAAGCAACATGAGAGGTGTTCATATGAGTCTAAATGCAGGCATGACAGGAATCAATGAGAATGAGATTAAAGCATCCAAGTACACATAAAAGCAATCACTCACACCCCCTCAAGAACAGGTAACACCCTAGTAACTGAGCACTATACCCAAGGTCTTTCTAAGGAACTTAAACCTAAGAAGATCAAGGGGTTTTGTAAAAATATCAACTTTTTGATGCTCAGTGGGAACATGTTCAAGAACAACAAGGCCTTCTTCCACTAACTCTCAAATAAAATGATAACGAATGTCAATGTGTTTGGTGCGAGAGTGTTGGACAGGATTTTTTGAAATATTAATGGCACTTGTGTTATCACAGAAAATTGTGAGAGTGTTCTGGTCAATTCCATAATCATGAAGCATTTGCTTCATCCACAGCATTTGTGCACAACAACTCCCTACAGCAATGTACTCAGCCTCAGCGGTCGAAAGAGAAATGGCATTTTGCTTTTTGCCATGCCAGGCAACCAAATTATTCGCAAGGTAAAAACACCCCCAGATGTGCTCTTACAATCATCAGTACACCCTGCCCAGTAAACATAAAAAAAAACCAGTGATTTCAATTATAGTGTCGGTCGAGAACCAAATCCCATAACCCAATGTCCCATTCACATACTTAATGATTCATTTGACAGCAATCAGATGAGACTCTTTAGGACAGGCTTGGCAATGGGCACAAACACCCATACTAAATGCAATGTCAGGACGACTGGCTGTGAGGTACAAGAGACTCCCTATCATACTCCTATAAAGGGTAGGATCGACATCAGTACCAGAGGAATTTTTGGAAAGGTGAAGGCTGGTGCTTATGGGAGTGCATGCATGTTTGGCCGACTTAAGACCGAACTTTGACACAAGCTTTTTGGCATACTTAGTCTGAGAAACAAATATACCCGAAGGAGACTGTTTAATTTGAAGGCCTAAGTAATAAGATAACTCTCTCATCATGCTCATCTCAAACTCATGTGTCATGCAATCCAAAAAGTATTTCACAAGATGATCAGTAGTGGATCCAAACACAATATTATCAACATAAATCTGGGCAACAAGTATATGAGACTTAGTATGTTTCACAAATAAAGTCCTGTCCACACTACCCCTTTGAAAATCATTATCAAGAAGAAAGGTAGTAAGTCTATCATACTAAGCCCAAGGGCCTTGTTTCAACCCATACAAAGCCTTGTTTAACTTGTAGACATGGCCTGGACATTTAAGGTCCTCAAACCCTTTTGGTTGCTCAATATAAGCCTATTCTTTTAAGTACCCATTCAAAAATGCACTTTTCACATCCATTTGAAACAGTTTGAAACCAAGAAAACATGTAACACCAAGCAAAATACTAGATTCGAGATGTGCAACTGGGGCAAACGTCTCATCATAGTCAACACCCTCTACTTGAGTATAGCCTTGAGCAACCAACCTAGCTTTATTTCTAACCATAGTACCATTCTTATCAGATTTATTCTTAAAGATCCGCTTGGTACCTATCATATTCATGTCTTTAGGTCTGGGAACAAAAGTCCAAACATTGTTACGTTCAAATTGACCTAATTCATCATGCATAGCACTGACCTAACTATCATCTAGTAAGGCCTCTTTTATATTCTTAGGTTTAATTAATGAAACATAACACATATGAGATACCTCCTCCCGAATTTGTCTTCGGGTTCTTATTCGATCTGAGACATTTCCAATCACCTATTGAACTAGATGATTCAGTTTCACCCTTGCTGATGGTTTGAACTTTGGACTTCTGGTGACAGAAGCATCAGAAGTGGTGTCTCTTTGTGCACTCTTTGGACTCTGACTTTTCTGAGAAGTTGGTGATGTCTCAACTTCTTATGCTTGGACCTCAGCTTCTCTTTGACTTTGTGGTTCAGTATCCAGGATTGGAGACTCACCATTTTCTTCCTCATTTATCGCTGAAGTAGGAGAACCTGTGTCATCTATAACCACATTGATCAATTCCATTAAAGGTGAAGTTCGCAGGTTATAGATATGAAAAGCTCTACTAGTGGTTGAATACCCTAGAAAAATACCTTCATCACTTCAGGAGTCAAATTTTCCCAAAGGCTCTCTATTTTTTAAAATGTAACATTTACTCCCAAAGGTTTTGAAGTATTTTACATTAGGTTTCAATCCATTCCACAATTCATATGGAGTTTGTAAAGTGCCGAGCTTTAAATACACACGATTTATGACATAAACAACAGTATTTAAAGCTTCAGCACAAAATTTTGGAGGAACTTTCTTACTAAGGAGCATGACTCTAGCCATCTCTTGAACAACTCTGTTCTTCATCTCAACAACTCCATTTTGTTATGGAGTAATCGATGCAGAAAATTCATGCTTAATTCCATACATATCACAAAAATCCAAGACCGAACTATTTTCAAATTCACGACCATGATCAATTCGGATTCTTATGATACGCCCAATAGAAACACCCTGATCATTTTGGATTTTAAGAACTAAGGCCTGGAAAGCATCGAACGTATCAGATTTTTCTCTTAAAAAATTTATCCATGAAAAACGAGTAAAATCATCAACGGCTAAAAAAATGTATCTTTTACCTCCAATGCTTTCAGTGTGAGTGGATCCCATAAGATCCATATGAACCAATTCAAGAAGACGTTTGGTTGTAAAGCTATTCACCTTTTTATGAGGGGCACGGGTTTTCTTCCCAAGTTGACATGGTCCACACACATGGTTCAGATTCTTACCCAATGTAGGTACTTCTTTTACAAGCTCTTTGTTGGTTATCTTAGTTAAGTCTTTGAAATTCATATGACCTAATCTTTGATGCCACAGATCAATGTTACTTATGATGGCTGAGTGGCAAGTGAGATCATTAGTGATAACAATCCTGTAGCAGTTATCAAATGTGCGAACCCCATGCATGACAGTATTTCCCTTTTTATCTAAAATTTCATATTTATTTTTTGAAAATAATACTTCATGGTAGGAATACACATTTGACTGATGCTCAAAAGATTCGCTTTAAGACCATCAACAAGTAATGCATTTTCGAACTTGGGAAGACCAGCCACACTTATAGAGCCCTTACCAATGACTCCTAGAATGCCACCATCTCTAAAGGTACTCCTTCATATTTTTCAAGAGAAGAGAAGTACGATTTGTCACCTGACATGTGACGAGAGCACCCACTATCAAGGTACCACATGTGTGAGTCACGTGCTTTTAGAGCAGTGTGAACAACAAAACAAGTCCAGCCATTCTTTCTCACCCAAATCTTTTTAATCTTAACAAAATCAAGACTGGCGGTCTTGGTAAATGTCTTAGCGTTGTGAACACCTTCATGAATCTTGGTGTTCCACCTAGACATGTAAGGTTGTCTCCTTACCCAAAAAGTATTAGAGTTTCTACCCTTTTGAGATACCTTACCAAACAACTCAAAACAATAAGGACGAATGTGGCCATACCTACCACAATGATGACAGACAAAGACAGGTTTTACCTCCCTTTTGTTAATCTTACCCCCGTTAGGCAGATAAAGAGAGGGATCACCCTGGTGCACCTTCAGCTTTCCCTTTGCTTGAGTCTTTAGGTCATGAGATGTTGAGACCTGTCCCTTGTGAGTTGTCACATTACCATAGCCTAGCCCACTTTTGTCACAACCCATTTGTTGAGACCCTAGAATGTCTTCTAATGACTTGGAACCTTTGTTCCACATAGCAATTGTGGCTCTAGCAATTCTGAGTTTTTCATCTTTATGACAAACCATCTTTTCCAATGTAGCTTATGATATCTCAAGGCTTTCAATCTTCTCTTCAAATGTGGCATATATTTTCAGAAGTTCATTCCTTTCGATCTCACAAGATAGAAGTTTTCCACATAGGTCTTGCCTGTCATTAGAGATCTTGATGACATTCTGCTTTGCTATTGCAATTTCTCCTTTTAGCTTGACATTCTCGTTTTCACATGTTTTGAGCTTGAGAGTGAGTTTGTCATTGATCTTCGACAAATTCAGAGATTCATCGTAAAGCTTTTCGTAAGCTTGTTGTAGATCATCACCATCAATCTCATCATTGTCTTCTAATGTTTTATCATCTTCTTTTTGCTCCTCTTTCTCTTGGACCTCATCCAGTCGAGAAACTAAGGCAGGAAAGGTGATAGATGGTGTTGAAGATGACTCTCCTCTTTCGTGAAATTGACTTAGAATGTCCCATACATCTTTGGCCTTTGTGCAGTGAGCAACCCGTTGCTCTTCTTCATCAGAAATTGCTTCACGAATAGTAGTCAGAACTCTCTGATTGCTCAGATTGTCAGTACTTTCAACATTCTCTTCAATGACTTGCCAGTCTTCAGGGTCGAAAACTCTCAGAAATGCCCTCATTCTGATCTTCCAGTATAAGTAATTACTCCCATCAAAGGTAGGAGCATAGTGCAGATTCTGACCACGAGTAAATT